>CM076569.1:540825549-542264197 GCA_034641835.2 Pinus albicaulis | reverse complement strand
CCGAATGGTTGTCTCAAATTTGGTAATGCAAGGACTGGATTTGAACTGATATTGTCTTTTAAAGCTTCGAAATCTGGTTGTTTTTTGCCTCCCCATTGGAAGCCTTTCTTCACAGTTGTCACTGCATGCATAGGAGCTACGATGGCATAACAATAAAATTTCTCCAATACTGAGTTGCACCTAAGAAACTTCTTACCTTGGTTACTGTTTTGGGTGTGGGTCAATTCACAATGGCTTCTACTTTATAGGGATCAATTCTCATCTTGCCTCCTCCTACAATGTGTCCCAAATAAACCAAATAAGTCTTTCCAAACTCACACTTTGACATCTTAAGAAACAATTTCTCTTTCTTCAAAAAATATAGCACTCTATTCACATGCAAGACATGTTCTTCTCTTGTTTTTCTGAAAAGAAATGTCATCTAAGTACAAAATCACAAATTCATCAAGAAATGGATGCAAAAAACTATCCATAACATGCATGAAGGTCACTGGTGCATTGCACAAACCAAATGGCATTACTAACCATTCAAAGAGTCCTCGTTTGGTTTTGAATGTAGTCTTCCATATATCACTTTCTGCAATCCTTACTTGATGATATCAACTTCGTAAATCTAACTTAGTGAAAAACATTGCTTATTTTAGTTGATCAAGAAAATCATCTATCCTTGGGAGTGGGTATCGATTCTTTACTGTTATCTTTTTCAAAGCTTTGAAGTATACACACATGCGCCAAGTCCCATCTTTCTTTGGAATTAAGACTATGGGTGAACCACATGGCGAAGTGCTTGGCCTTATGATTCCTTTCTCCAACATCTCCTTTATTTTCCTCTTTATTTAGCACTCTCCATTATTGACATGCGATACAGGCTGATGTTTGGAAGAGGAAAATCTTGCTGTAACTGAATCTCATGTTGAATCTCCCTTTTTAGAGGCAATCCTTTTGGCTCCTGAAACATATAATGATGTGCATCAACTACATCATATAAATCTGATTTCAACTTATGATCACAACCCTAAAATGGCTCATGATTAACATCAACTTTAGGCTTAATCATTAGAAGAACAAAATTCTTACTTGAATTTACCAGCCTCTTTACTTGTCCAACATTTACCATAGCAATATTTGTCTTCTTGCGATGTGCTCTAACAATGTACTCCTTGTCATCTTTGAATAAATGGTATTTGTTCTCATGGTGATGGAAGATCGCTTTCCTATCATACAAGTAAGGAATCCCCAACAAAAAACCTATTATGTAAAGAAGAACCACATCTGATTCAACTGTGTCAACAAAATGTCCAGTTATTGCAAACTGCAATATACACTTCTTTGAAACCTGTAAATTTGTATCCTTACAAATCCTAACAAGTGGATTTGATTTTGGATGTGGTATGGTATCAAGATTAAGTTTCTTGACCAAGTCTTCAGAGATTAATTTTTCTTGTGACCACTTTCAAACAATGTATCAATCTTAGTATGTTTGGATATGACCCTCACATGAAAGAATTCAATTCTTTCTTCTTCATTTGGACAATGTATGTGACAGTTTTATGTACTAGTACTGGGCTTAGTTTCAATTTCTTTTCCCTTCATTTTCTTCAATCCCATGGCTGTAATTTTAGATTCATCACCTGAATCCTCTCCTAAATCATGTTGAGTTGTAGCTGCAATTTTCTGTTTCCCTTTGTTGTTGTAATACTTGGGATTCTTGTTAGGATGTAATTTCCAACAATGATTTTCATCATGGCCTTCTTTTGAACAATGTTTACAAACCACTTTTTCTCCCTCTTTCTTAACAGATGCATTTATTTTTATTTTACCTTTTGAGGTCTTCTCTTTGTTTTTCGCTGAAAAGGTTTTTTCCTACCCTCTTCAGAAAAGATTTTCCCTCTAGCTTCTAGATGTGTGGCCTGAAAACTTAGTTCATCTAGACTTGTGGGGTTAAACATGAGGATAGTATGTTTTAGTTAGCTATATAAGCCTCCCATGTACTTGAGCAAAGTATGTTGGCTCTGCAAATCTACCCCTAATGAGAGAGGTCTTCTCCTAAATTCTTGGGTGTATTCTTGAACATTTTGTCCCTTCAATTGCCTAAAGTTTTTCCAGTTCATTATGGCTTTCTGCATATGAGCTAATTGATAAAAATTTTGTTTTATTGCAGTAATGAAATCAGTCTATGATAGAATAATCTTACCATGCTTCTTGATCTCCTCCTTTGTCTTGGCTTCCCACTAAACAAGTGTTACACCTTCCATTCTCAATGAAGCTAATTGGATTTTTGTATCATCATGTTGAAGGTTATGGATTCTCAAATAAACCTACAATTTCCTAATCCAATTATCAATATTTTATGAATTGACTTCAGTATTAAACATTGACAATTCAAACTTAACATCAAGTTTAAAAAAATGACTTTTACTAGTGTTCTTTGTCTTATGTGGCTGATGTACTGAAGATGAAGTAGAGGATGATGATGATGAGGGTGAGGATGGTGACTTTCCACTGCCTCCATTTCCTCCATTGCCCTTATTTGATTTATCTTCACAATTTTGACCTCCTGATGATACTTGTCCTTCCTTGTGAAGTTTGGATCCTTATCCTTCCAGTTTCTCATTCCTTTCTTGATAAAGGATTCTAACCATATCAGTCATGTCAAGGAATGCTTTCGTGAACACTGTTTATTCCTATTAGGAATCCACTTATTCATGGATTTATTCTTCCTCTGGAGGAATTCTTAATTCTACTTCTGCTTCCTTAGGAGGTGAACTAGGTGGTGAAGATTTTGGTAATATTGCTGTCCTTTTTTGTGGCTCACTTTGAGACCCTCTTCTTTCCACCAATGTGCCTTCTCCTTTATTGATCTTGAGCCTAGTAAGCATTTAAAACTTGCAAACAGTTAAACAAATATTTTCACATAACAACACCAGAGAATAAACTCTAGGTCTGATACCAACCTAATCTGAAAGGACTCTATTAGTTTGTTGTGCTAAGTGTCTTTTCAGTGATAAAACATGTGCATACTTGTCTCCATAGTTTTCTTAAGTATTGAGGATTTTAACTATGAATTTTAAGTGATTTTAGTGAATTAGAAGCATGAAACAAGAGAAAATAACACTAAACAACAGTGTAAAATAGAGAAATAAAACCACACATAACATTTACAGAGCAAGCATGATGAAGCAGTTCACCCCTCTTGGGCTACATCTATTGGTCCAACTCCCAATGGCATGTCCATATTTCATTATTCTCAAAAATTTTCAAATACATGTGTTTTTGAACCTCTAATGGCTGTTTTCTATGCACCAATGGCTCCAAAATGCTCCAATTAGTCTAGATTGTTTCTTCCTTCACTCCAAATGGGCAAAAATTGACCCTCAAAGTCATTTTCCTAGTAGCTCCTAGAAAAACTCCACCAATTGTGGATAAATCCACCTAACTGTAGTTAATTTAGCCAAAACCCACAAATTTAGGGGAGCGCTAAATATTCCTGCCAACGCTAACTGTAAAAGTTAATTTTTAGGAACATGCCAACCCTCGAAACCCATGGTTACAATAAATGCAGAGAGGAACTCTGCTTAAATTGTGGTATAAACCTTTAAACCAGAGTGTTGAAACGTAGTTAACGTAACTATCGACACTAACAACGCGGGGTGGTAGCATTAACATGTGATATTGTTGAACTGTGAAACAGTTGTGGACTTTTCTGTCGGCATTATGTTTGATGTTGTGGTTAATGCGAAGACATATGACAATGTTTAATGGACTACTGATGGTCCTAAACCCTATATGAAAAGGTTTTAAACTTCAAATGTTACCCACAAGCTATAGAGTTTAAGACTCATAGCATAGTGTAGACGGTTGTGGTGGGTGTTTTTTCTGTCAGAGATCGCGGGGTCAAGCCCTGCGGACCTCATAAAATTTTAACACACCTTCCAGGGGACACATGGCGGCCTCAGGGCTGGCCACTTGTCACCCTCCAATTGGCCACAAAAAGGAAATGTACATCCCATCAAACGAATAGAACAGTGCCACTTTTCATCCTCTGACTGGCCCTGAGAAAAATAATATTCTTCGGAATATTTCTTTTTGCTGACTGTGCACCCTGCATGCTGACTGGGCAACCCAGTCAACCTTGTCACAAAATTTAGCTATTTTGTAAATCGATCAGAACGCGATATCTCCTTCATACAAAATCATTTTTTCGAACCATTTACGGTGTCTAAATCAGGAAGACAAGATCTACGCAACCATCCTAGCTTAAACCCAATCATGTAGCTTTCAATTTTGAGAAAAAATTATGACCACCTGATCATAGGTGTGACAATATTCTGAAACATTATGTACGTGATTTGAAATCTCACAGACTTAGTAAGGCACATCTACAAGAACCATAGCCAAGCCTCACAAGCACATATCCATTAGAATAGTCTGAAAAATTATGTGAGACATTTAATTTCTGAATTGTTTTGCTTTCAATAGATAAAATAATACTCTGATCTAACATCTAAGTTTGGTGAGATTTATGTCAGCCAATAGCTTTTAAATCCATTTATCTTCAGATTCCAATCTTTAATGTTATATCATTTTTTTTGGTATTGTAAGAACACTTTTTAATAATTTGTGTATGGCTACATACTCTATGAATCAACTAGATGGAATTGAATATGATAAAAAGTATGAAGGACCTCTCTCAAGCCCTATCAGCTTTTAGGATCGTTATTTCTACCTCTCACGAAGAGAACTTCTTGACAATAGTGAATAACTTGTCCATTTCTCCACCACCACAAGAGGATTTGGAAGTCTCTTTTGATTTCGCTTACCAATCATCTAAGGAGATGAATGGATCATGCACTATAATCATTGGATAAAATCCATTGGAACCTAATATCGAGGAGTTATTGACATGTTTATCAGCAAACCCAGAATACAATCAAGACACTACTCACCCTAAAGAGGAAAATCAACATGACATGGAAGAAGAGGATGTGCATCATGGGCCAAATCAAGAAATGGACCAATAATACCATGATTACATCAAACATTGGTTTCAAACAGTGACTCAAGTGAGGAAACATTCTCCTCTTCTAAAAATCTTGTTGTCATATCATTTACATTTGTTGGTTTTTCATGCTCATGCACACTTCCAAGTTTATATGTTAAATCTGAACATGAATATATATTTGAACTTGATACGCAAATGGCTTCATTGGAAGTACTCCTTCACTTGAAGGAGTTGATCTCCCTTTCTTTAGTAGAATAAGAAATTTTGTACTTTAATAAATAAAATAAAAATAGTAAGGAGAAAAATAAGTACTTTTGTGAAAACCATCTTGTCTGGCGCATCTGAACAGAGGATTTTCTTGAAAACTGGGTAAATGGTAGGAGAAGTTCTTAATAGAGTTTTTTAAGTTGGTATTAGTTCTTTCCAAACATGTAATCTTCATATGATAATGCATGCACTCACATCGGTTGATGTGGGATTCCTTAAAGCCCACCTACTGATAGACCTTGCCCCATCAAAATCAACAAATTATTTGGGGTATAGGTTTGAGTTAGATAAGGTACCTGGAAGCCTGCATGCCTTAATGGTAGGTATCCTTGTCATTTTCCAAGGAAATTCATTAATTTTTCTTAGAAAAATAATTCTATAGTCCATTCGACTTCAACAAATCCATTCATGGCTAGTAGAATGAAACTATGCCTTGATTCCCATTAACATCAAAGGTGGGATATCTTTCATTGGTTAATGACCCTCCTCAATGGTCGGTAATCCAATGATTATTTCTTATGTTCGACATCAACGCCACTAATTGACATATGAAATATTGTGCAAGAGATTGTAGCAGATAAAGACCATGTATTTTTGAGATCTCAACACAAGTTCACATTAGTTTGGTCCTCTTTAGAAACATAGCAATCATCTTGTTTCAATAAAGGTTTCCATATAACAGCTTGAGAATCCTTTGCAGAAGTCACCTTCCTTCTTTGTTTATGGACATACAACTCCTCAGGCACAGGGGAAAAGGGGACCTTCATTTTTCATACTTATTTACTATCTTCAGTTCAACCTTCTCCAAAATATCCAAATCAATATACACATAAAATCCATCCATTCCATATCCAGATAAATAGTCATTCCAACTCCAACTTTCAGTTGTGTTTTGCTTCATCTTCCACTTCATCATACAACAACAAGTACATCAAAATTAAAGGTAACCTGAGCTAAATTTGGTTTAAGGTTCTTTAATTCATTAGATATTGAAGAAATATTTGATGACTAACCACCACATATTCCATTTTCCATATACCCTCCATTTGCAAATTACTCATTCATAATAAAATGCATGCTACTCTAATAAGGTCACAGTCATGAAAAGAAAAGGTATTGGTTCATATAAGCAAGGTATAAACTATAGTACCTTCCCATCCTACATTCGAAAATATTGTCAATTTAATATATTAAAATCATTTCATTGATGTCGTACATAAAGGAACCATCCATAAGCATTGGCCTCACAAGAGTAGTGTATGCAACCACCTCATATCATTCACTATCTCCATGACTGCCTCATCTCATCCACCTTTTCCATTATCACCTATAATCTCATTCATCATCACCTCCTACCATATCTATTGCTTATTCTCAGTTTGTATTACTCTCAAAATTAAATCTATGGCAGTAAAATAAGAATGGTCACTGCTCCACAAGAACCAGCCCTTCCCAAAGACACGATGCCATAAAATCTATATATGAGCAATGTCCTTGTTTGCATGAGGACATGAAAATCCTCAGGCATGGGGGGATGTTGGGCCTCAAATATTCCCATGTTTTTATCTTTCAATATTACCATTATACCCTAAAACACTATGTTTTTAGCTAGTTTTGTACCCTAATTCGATAACTTCCCACCAAATATATATTTTACACTTTATGGCTGGTTATCAATAGTTTTTTTAGATTTTATATGATTAAATATTATTTTTTCATGATTTAATAATGACGATTTTCCTAAGTTAATTTTCTGAAGAGTTCCATAGCTGAAATTCTTCACAAGGCAGTTAAACTAGTTACTGAAGTGTTGAGTATGGAATGAAATTGACGTAGGTGAAAACATGAAGTTTGTGAATAAATGGTGAGTAATCTCAACATCAAGAGACTTGTATTGTGCTCAAAACACCATCTTTCATATAACCTATAAACTTTTTAGCAAAATTCATTACCATAAGTCACTACGGTCATGAGAATATTCCAATGCAGTTTTAACTACATAATAGGGTCAAATTCAGATTTGCATTTTTTCAGCCATAGCTACAGTTTGATAAAAGTCTTGTGCTCAACAAGGAGTTGGTTCCATTATTCATGTTGATTTTGGGACCATGCTAATTTTAGCATTTTTTTAGAAACTGATTGTGCCAAGGAGAGAAAGTCTATTAAGAAATCAGATCACAAGTTTTCTTTAGCATTAATTTGCTGAGATTTGACATGGATAGGCATACTGTTACATTGCATTTAAAATATTACCTATAAAGGCCAATATAATAAGACACAAAAGAGGCAGAGATAGCTGGTTAAGAGTTAGATTGTTGTTGTCGTTAGTAATATACACTGTGACTTATGTCAATTAGTTTCCAAACTATGTTTTGAAAATATACATGATCTCCTTCAAGTTGTGAGCCAAAAGCATTGTTATCATGGTTGATTGCGAATTATGTATTTGATGTTTTAAATAATTCTTTCATTGTGGTAAGATAGCTTACTCTAGGCGTGGGAGGGGCCACCACCTCTGGGGATAAGCTTCATTAACAGTTCAAATAGGTAGATTAAATGATTTAAGGATTGCTTTCCTATGTTGAAGATCTCCAATTCATTTTATAACATGAGCTCATATTTTAACATAGAGCCATGCTCTGTTCCTCCACTTAAGTCACATTTAATCATATTTATAATTGGAGCATTCATGATATAGGAATATAATGATTTCTGAGTTTTGATGTATGGTGTGGATTTGAATATGAATCTTCTATGTGCATTCGAGTGAACGATTTATGGTTTGGAATGTTTTGATTGTAATGGAAAATAAATTTGTGGTTGGTAGAAACAGGTGTTGTGTTCTTCATTTTTGAAATTTGAATTGTGTGAGTTATTACAAGAATTAAGATTGTTTAATTCAAGTCGCGTGATTAATTTCAAGAAGTATCATTTAATTCAAGCAACGTGATTTAATTCAAGGAATTTAATTCGGAGCATCAATTTGAGTCATTAAATAATCCTAGGATGATTTATATTTATTTTCGCATGATAGAATAAGTTTGATTTCCATTCCTAGTGTTGTAGTATAGAGATTGACTTCGTAGCAGTGTGACAATAATTCAGTTTAGTTTATAAAATCAAATAATTTAGTTAAGATTTTGTTTTCCTTTAAGAACCAATATGGTAGTTCAAGTTGATTTCAAAATTTGTCTTTCTGGCAGTGTGGTTTGAATGTATTTTATTTTTGAACGGAACAGCCTAGTTTGAAAGTTCAAGATTTGATTCTGGTTTTCTTTTTCAAGTTGTAGCATTACATTTCGATTTCTTAGATATTAGGTTTTGATGATTTCTTGCCTCTGCCTTTTGAATAATTATAGTTTCAACTTCCTTCTTTGAAATTTTTTTATTTCAAGAATTGGACTTAGATTGAATTTCATCAAGCCTTTGATTTCAATGGGTTTTTATTTTGATTTCAGAAATTTAGAATACAAAACATAATGTATTGACTTAAATACCTTATGTTTTATACCTAGGTAATGTATTCAATTCCATACCTCCTGCTGGTAGTTTTAAGATTTTTTGAAACACAGTGGATAGTATACCATACCTAATGAGTAACCACCTCTAAGTCACCAATTACCTTGATAATTTCAACCTTTAGATCAATGGATTTCTTCAATACAAGTATGAGTACTTCATATTCAACAGTAATTTTGGTACACTTGAAATCCAGATGACCTAAAAGTATAGGCTTCTTATTACATGGGTTTATAAGTACAAAACCAACTCCAGAGCCATATTGTGTATTTGAACCATCAAAATAGAAAGTAAAAATATTATTAGATACTCGGTTACTTCCTATAATATTATTACTATTACCATGTACATATATATTAAAATATTAATTTGCACAAGCTGGAGAACAAGGAAGGAGCTCCAATTGTGTATCTAGTGGGACAGGTGATAGCTGCACTTGAGAACACCCATGGACAATTTTAGGGAAACAATTTCCAAAAATTATCTTAGAAAAGGCAACATGCTCGTTATTTCCATTAAGGGGTGTCATAATGTGTTTCATATATGGATCAATTTCCACTCGAATAGAATGATTTATACCCTTATATAGAAGCCATCAATGTGACAAATATGTAAAAAAATTCCATTGTAACTTACTAGACTAGTCTTTTCTTAGGAGTACGTCACAGGCTATTGAAATGTCCACAATTACAATACTATACATTGGTGAACTCATTGAACAGATGATAATTGAATAAGAACATTCATGAGCTAATCAACATCTTCGAGAAGAGACCTATCAAGTTCAATCATTTGTGCATCAATTTTATCCCATTTAATATTTATTTCCTTGGCAATAGATAATGGAATTACATTCACAGATGCAATGAAATTGACTAAACAATTATGTACATTGTAATTAAAAATTTGAAACGTTAGCAAAAATGGAAGGAAAAGAGTGTTAGCTTTTAATGTTACAACATTAATTATAGATTCAAGCGGATAAATAACTTTCCAAACACCTTATGAGAGGTAGAAGCTTTGTCACCTAACGAAGGCTGTGAAAATTATTGGAGGAGAAGCTCACATTAGCTTGCTATATTTTCGATCTCATAGCTGGAAATATAGGTACATGCTCTCTTTAAATATTTGAAACGGTTATAATCAATGGTTTCACTTCTAGCAGGTTGTACCGAAGTGTCTAGAGTAGTAGCTTTATTCGAAATTTTTAGAATGATGGACTTACTTTTATTACTGTTGGAAGTGCTTTTAGAAGTAGTTTCATTTCCAGACTTACTCTGTGCATTATGAGTAGGGTTTACTGGTGGTGATAACCTTATTAACAATTTCGCCTTCAAATTCTATCTCGTCACCTCCTATTCAGAAATGGGCCCTTTTCTCCTCAAACTATATCAAACTTTTTTCTTTTGAGGATGGGCTTCAGTTTGTGGTGGTTCTTCAATACTCTTGTTTTCAACATTGAGGAAACAATAAAATGTATTAATCGAGGGTCCAATTTATGTGCTTTATTTACCCATTGAAGGTTATTCTGTTACTTCGAATTTTTTTTACTTTTTATCTGCTAATGACAAATCCATAATGTGTGCCACTAGAGAATTCATGTTGTGGTTCCAACGTGGGCATGTATTTTATGAATGATATTCCTTCTTGAAATTGCAATAATTTTCCATCCCCATACTTTTTATATTCAACACAACATTTGAACTTTGTGCATACTTAGCGAGTTGATTATTTTTGTTACTCTTACTATTCCTTTGGAACGGGAAAAAATTGGGAGGCTTGCTACTGGTAAAAGTATCACTTGGTCTTCTCTTTAATTATGAAAAATCATCGGTAATCTATTTTACTGTCCTGTTCAAGCTTTCAATATTTGATAAATCCTTATATTTAGCCTTAATTAAAGAAGGTTGAGACTTCCTTCCAGTCTCTTTGGATTCATTTGATTTTTCATAATCAATAATAACTGTAATAACAAGCAAGAATTTCTTTATGGTGATTCTTCTACAAAGTTTAGTGCCAATGTTTCCTTAATTTTTTTTTTTTTTAAATGAGGAAGTTTTAGTGGGCAAGGAAACTGTATAATAATCAATAGTAATCGAATCATGTGGTTACATTCTCTGAGGAAACTTCAATACATGATTGAAATTTTGACTAAAATATTTTACTTTCTCCTTTCCCCTATCTTACTATTTCTGAGCTGTTTACGGTGAGAGTCTTTTCATAAAAAAATTTCTCTAGAAACAAGTTCTTAAACACCCTCTAACTATGGAATTAGTTGGAAAGAAGAATATGATCCCATTTTAGTACTCTAACTTCTAATATAAAAGGAAAAATCCTGCAATCAATATCATCGTACCTTACTTCCAACATCTGTCTATACATGTAGAAATCATTGGTGTGATATTTTTCCTTTGTCTTCTTCTCTCTATCAATATTTCATAAAAAAAATTCGTATTTCTGGGAATATTATGAATATTATCCAGAAGAGCAAGAGGCCCTTGGAGCATCCTATCTAGGTCGTGGTCATACATGTCTTCACCTCTAGGTTCCTCCTTCGTTGCAGAATATGAGGAGCCTTGTCCTTGACTATAAAAACTTTTACTAAACTCAAAAAATTAGTCAGAAGGAACAATGTCTTCTTCGTACCCTTTTTTAATGGGTGGAAGTGGATCTTGTTGCAATATGTCTTCAGAGGATTCAACTAACTCTTGAAGAGTGGAAAAAAATAAATCTTCCACAGTAGAAGCTAATACACTAGTTCAAGTTGTTTCCTTCTTATTTGGATGATGTGGGAGATTTTCATTTTTAGGTGGTAAATTGATATCTTTTTCAGACTCACAGGTTATAGATTGAAGTGCCTAGATTTGTTCAAATACAACCTCATATAACAAATCTAGAAGAGCTTGAGAAGACCCTCCTACGTTGGGAATATGAGTTGGAATGCTTCTCGGAATCTTGCTACCTAGTCTAGAAGATGAGTGGTTAGGGTGTCTAGAGTTATCAACCATAAAAAATGGCTCCCCTCCTTCTAGCACCACAATTTTGATGGTGCTTAATACTTCCAGCATAGAGGGGATCTCCTTGATATGAGGTCATAATTAGAATTCACACCATTTGATGTAGGAGTCCCATCCCGAATATGACACAAATGTAATTTACTTAAAGATATGTCTTGGCTTTAGTCATTATCATGAGAGAGAACTGTGTATGTTATTTTGAAAGAGCAAGAGTGTGTGCCATGCGAATGCTTGAATGTAGATGTATCAAGGTTCTTTCACTGCATAGGGGAAAGAAAGTGAGACTCTAAGAGGTAAGTAATAGTACTACACTAATGGAGACACACATAAATGAGAAAGTTACATCTAACATAAACTGAAATAGTTCACATGTATGCAACGATCATTATAAACATTACAATTTATTTCCAGTAAGTTAAGAAGTGAATTCACCATAATAGTTCAATTACTCCAATACATGTTAAAGTAATCATGAATCATAAACATTCAAAGAGTAGTCTTAGAAACGTCCACAATCGATGCATGAAAATTTCTTGGCCTGGAAGGATCCAATATTATTCAAAAGTTCCAAGACACATAGGTATAATGAACATCACTAGATCCAATAGTGGAGCATTAGAGCCACTACTTGGTCCCCAAAAGTATTAAGTCTTTCTCTTTAATGTCTTATGGGAGAAGCCAAGGTTAAAAGTCCTTTACATGGGCAATGAGGATCCTTTTATAACTTGAGACATGACCTTTCACATTGCATGATTTTTGACCTTCCACCTACTAAATGACCTTTGGACTTATACAACCTTTGGACTTCCATATGACTCTTGGTATTACATGTCATTTAGAATTCCATGACTCTTTTGTTCATGCATGAATACTGTAATTCCTCTTATTTGTCTTTATAATGGTTACATCATTACATCATAACCTCCACAACATCATATAATAAAGAAAATACATGTCACTGTCCTTGACAATTGGGATTAACAGTCACTGATGACATGGATATTTTTAAATAGTGACATGATTTCCACTCATGTCTTCATTCTCCATGCAGCTTCTGGTCCTTTATGTCTTCAACCTCCAACAAGCCTTTGATATAATGGAATATTCATGGTTATTTGATCATCAATATTTTAATGTGTTCTTTGTTCTTTAATTTTTCCTTTATTTTCATTTTATTCCCGTCCTTCCTTATGCGTACTTTCCATGTTGTTCCTGGGATACTTGTAGCTATAATCACACATGAAAAGCGACCATCAACCTGAAAATATCCTATTCTAACATGTTTTATTCATATTTTATGTGTGAGACTTATTAGTGCACTTGAGAGGAACAAGGATAGCTTTGGGGAATAAGGGCGCACTTCGAAAGGTTGAAGGTTTGAAGAGGGAAGGATTCAGTGCTTTGTCATGTGCTCATGTGCTCAAAGGGAAATGGAATCAACTCAGGGTTCATGGCACAAGTCTGAAGGACGAAGGAAAAGGCTTCGAGATTCCCAAGTCAATTGTGCACTCATGGAAGAGAAGGAGGGCGCAGGGCGCACTCCTGAAGGTTGAAGGAGAGAGGCATCAACTCTTTGGGTTGTGCTCATGCTCTTAAGAGGATTGGAAGTGTATGTAGTGTAAGTATGAAGGTTTAAGGATGAAGCTTCATGCCATATAAATTTTGTCATGCACTCAAACGGTTAGTAGTACACATGGTGCATTATGTAAGGTTGAAGGGTGGAGCTTAAGGCCTTCAAGGTGCATCTAGGTGCGTAAGGAGGGAATACTACTTTGAGTCAAAGGAGTGCACTGAAAGGAAGAATTGATTTTGGAAAGGGCGCAATTCGGAAAAAGGAAGGCGAAAGAGCTTAAGTAGTGTGCTTTGTGCTCTTGGAGTGTGCATGTTGCAAATCTGAAAAAAAAAATGTATTCTGAATCAAGGCTTCAGAGTGAACTCATGCACTGAAGGCCTTAATGGGTTCTATTTGAAAAGAAAACTTTTCTAGATCTATGAAATAGGAAAAGGGGTGAACATGATAATTTTAGGAATATATTCAAGTGTGACACATACCAACTCGTCAATAAAACTTAGAGAAACTTTAACAATTATAAAAAAACATCATAATTCTACTTTACATGCATCCCCCAAGTACAACAAAAGAAGTGTGTGTGATTGGGACCAAAATGTGTCATTTTGCAACAACAGAGATGTTATAGCCATTAAATACACAAAATATGTTATAATTAATGTGAAAAATTTGAGAACACTCAATAACACTTGAAACATATAGACTGACATGAAGCGACACTTGACGGCCAAGGCAACACTAGATATGATGGTAGAGTAGGCTCCAGAATTTGAATGTAGTGAAATGTTTGGAGGGTGTTGTAGCGGCGACAACACAACCAAAAACAAGCACCTATGGTTTTTTCACACCCTCCATCCATGGAAATCACATTGCAGCGTATGACCAAAAAATCCAAAATAATCATCGTAATCACAGAATTTCTAATCATTCATTATTTATCCAATGTCAGGTGATATTTTAATCATATTACTTCAACAAGTACTCAGAGAGAAGATAACTCTTTAATAATCAAAATGATCGATATTTGAAACACATGCATATTGTATTAGCCACTTCTAAAGAGGTCCAAAAGATTAGTAATACAAAAAAGGAACTACTCTTCAAGTAATTAATTTTTTGAGCACTAGAATCCATTCCTGTCAAGATGCACATAAAATTGCAACATAAGGTGAAAGCATGAAGATGGGTAACACTTTTGGGCCAAATGTGGCGATGAGATTTCATTTTTTTCCTCTTTTATCAAATTGAAGCGCTAAAAATTCATATAAGCACTATGAATTTTGTTTTGGAGTAAAAAGAAAACTTGTGGAGAATTATGTTTTTGTCCTAATGATATTTTTCGCAAAAATATTTAGTGTCATATAATATGTCAATTTTCCATCAAATGAAACTATTTTCCTTGTAAAATTTCACACATCTGAAGAGGTATGTATGTGTTCACGTAACATAGCTTAGAATTATATATATATATATATATATATATATATATATATATATATATATATATATATATATATATATAAGCATGATCTATAAAGAGAGACCTATTTTTTTCATATTATTTTTTTTGATTAAAAAAAAATACTTTTATTATTTTTGAAAGTTGGTGAAGCAATATCCCAATTGCATTTTGTAGACACGTGTGTTCATGTAAGGTTTTCTTCAAATATTTAAATAAATTGAAAAACCAAAAGAACCCTTTTGAATAGGACTCTAAATGAAGCTAGTGGTATTGTTTTAAAGTATTTCATTGTGTATATTTTATGATATTGATTGTTTATTCAACCTCTTTAAAATACTTCAAACAAATTTCAAGGATGATGTTTAAAATAAACTAGATGAAAAATATCATATGAATTTGAAAATATCAAACTCTTATGCCGTTCGAGAGAGGATTCCTTCATAAATCCAACATGATCAACTTGACCACCTAAGGACAAATTTAGCCCTAAGTTTTCTATGGTACAAAATGGTGTTGCATGAGAATTTTCAAAAGGGGTGTTGACCTTGTGGATTTTAGGACTTAAGAGGCTCGATCGAGTGCTTTGAGTAGTTGATTGAGCACATAAATGCCAAATTTCAATAACTTGATCGAGGGTTTCAAAAATCCTAGAGTGAGCCATACACATGGTTAACGGGGGCTCGATCGAGCACTATGGCTCAATCGAGCTACATAGTTTGACTGAGCTATTATGGTGGATCAAGCATCTATAAAAAAAATTGAATGATCTAAAATTAAGTTCTTACCTCATTTTAAAACTCCAAATATTATTAGAATTTTTGTTATCATTTCGTGTAGAAACCTTATTAAATTTGATATTAATATTAAAAAAATATTATTATTATTGCACCTATAGGTGCTCTACAACACACTATATGGTAGATGTAGGTGTAATTTAAGAAAAATTTTCAACATTTCTACTTGTAAACACAATATGTTGAATTTATATTAATATTTTTAATTTCTATTTTCTAAAATGCTAAAAGTAATAAAAATAATAAAACAAAAAATTTTACGTTGTAATTTTTTTTCTATTCATAAAAGTATGAATACATTTTTATATAAAAGGAAATAAAAGTATACAGATCACATTAAAAATATAACATATAAATAATAGCTAGAAGTTAGGATCATAGCACCCAATCCCCATCTATCGAAGACCGTGTGGACTTACAATAAAATTACAATATAATAATATTTTTAACCATGGATATTCATGCCCACTTTACAATAAATATTATTATCTTTTAAATATAATTTGATACAATATCATGGGCCAATCCTATATCTCATAAATACCACATGCCTAAAAACCATCTCTTATTTCACAATCAAAATATTTTAGAATTACCTTAAAGGTATATCTAAACCCTCAATCACATTAAATTATATAAGATATAAATAATATCTATAAATTAAGATCTATTTCACCATATAAATTAAAATAATAATTTTTTTACTATATTTGACTTTCATTAATAAGCACATAAAAACTTAACTCTTACAATATAACATTTTTTAGTCATGGATATTCACCCTAATTTTCCCATGGAATTTATTAACTTGTAAATAGGCTTTGTTATAATATTGTGGACTAATACCATGGCTCATAATTACCATATGCCCGAAAGCCATCTCTCATTTCTCAATCAAAATATATAATATCTTATAGAATTTAATTTTATAACATTTTTGCATGAAGAGGAACTCTCCAACCCATTTTGAAAGAGACGTCTTAATGTCCTACTATATATATATTAATTAAAACATTTTTTCTAAGAAAAAAAAGTAAGAATTATGTTAAATAAAATTAATGAAATTTAACTATTAATAGTTAAATAAATTAGATTCATCTTAACTATGTATTTATGAAGCTTCTAGAGGGATCAAATCTCTCGTGGTGCAAATTTTGCACAAAAAAAGAGGTTTGCAGGAACCTCGAGAGATTTGATCCCTTGGTAGATTTCAGAGGATTTCAATTAAATGATGATACGATATTAACATAAAAATTTAATAGTAATATATTTTAAAACAAATATTAAATTTATTATTTTTGGATGAATATAAAATTTCTTATATTATAATATATACTAGCATAACTGCATTAATAAATGTTGTTGATATAAGCCATAGGTGTTACAGAAGATTCATTAACATAAAAATAGTCATTCAAGCTAACTCAATATGTTAATTTTATTTAACTTATATATTTTTTTAATCTAACATAATCAAATATATAATATTTTTAAAATCATGAAGTAATCATAAGATGAAGTTACCTTTAAACAAATAAAACCAAAACAATTTCAATTGGTAGAGATGAAGCCCTACATATATCTTTGATGGAGGTAGGCCGAATATTAATATTTTGGAATTTTTTACGTAATATTTCCATGCAAAATTATCATTTTCCCTCTAGGTGAATGTACAACACACATTTCAAATATTGTGTTTTAAATATGTATTATATAAAAAAAAATTGTTGTATGACATCAAAATAAAAATAAAATAAAATATTTAAACATAATATTTTAATTGTCAAAGTATTTTGAAATTTTTGAAATATAGAGGATAGAGAGTGAGAGATAAGGGTAAGAGGCAGACAGATGGGGGAAAAATATGGAGGGAGGGAGAGGAGGCTGAGAAAGTCTACGAGAAAGAGAGGTAGGTATAGGGATGGAGTTGGAGGAAAACATAGGGAAGGAAGAATTTCAAGACATATAGAGAGATAAATGTGGAGATAGAGAGAGAGAGGGAGTGACAAGGGAGAGATGGAGAAAGAGTGTCTATGTTTTGGGGTGATATAGAAAGACAAATAATGAGAAATGGAGAGAATGGGGAGAGAGAATGAGAGAGATCTGAAGATAGTCAACATAGTTGATAGATGAAGCTCATGAGAGATAGAGATATATATACAGAGAGAGTGGGTGAGTGATGAGGGGGAGAGATAGAGGGAGGTGAGAGAGAAAGGAAGAGAGAGAGGACTTGAGCGGGATGGAGAGAAAGATATGGAGATGGAGGGGTAGAGAGAAGGAGGTAAGAATAAATAAATGTAGACATAGGAAGGTATAGAGAGAGAGAGAGAGAGAGAGAGAGAGAGAGAGAGAGAGAGAGGAAGGGAGATCGAGAGAGGAGAGTAGGAGGGAAGAGATATAGACGGGGAGACAAAAGTAGAGAAGGTGAAGAGAGGTAAATAGAGGGAGAGGGATAGTGACAGGGAGAGGTGGAGGGAGAGATATATATGTATATATATATATATATATATATATATATATATATATATATATATATATATATATATATATTAGAGAAGAAACAATGTGTCCTTTTGGAGGTGGGTAGATATAGAGACAAGATAAGGAGAGACAAAGGAGATTGTATAAGGTGACCTTAAGATAAAGATAGATGGAGGGAGGGAGATATAAATAGATATGGAGAAGGAGAATCTATATCTGGGGGGTTGAGATAGAGATACAAATAATGAGACGTGGAGGAAGATATCGATATAGATGGAGGAGGAGAGAAAGTGAAGAAATTTCTTGCACTATATGCATTGATTTTAGTGCAGAGATGTTGCTTTCTAATCCTATTTGATTTCTTTAATTATATTTCTTGATTTTTGTGTAGATGTCTATTTATGATTCTATTTCATTTCTTGACTTAGATACATTAATTTCATTAAAGATATTAATTTCTAATCTTTTCTGATTGATCTTGCATTAGATGTATTGATTTTAGAGTAGATGCTGATAGGCTAATCGTATTTGAATTCCAGCACTAGAGGCATTGATTTCAATGTATATGTTGATTTCTAATCCTATTTTATTTCCTACAACGTTAGATGCATTTATTTTAATGTAGATGTTGATTTCTAATCCTATTTGACTCTTTGCATTAGATGCATTGATTTTAGTGCAGATGTTGATTTCTCATCCTATTTGATTTCTTCCATTAGATGCACTAATTTCAATGAATATTTGATGTAGCTAGATATATATGGTGTACATCAATTTCAAGGTATTTAGTTTAACATTTTGCATCAATTTTAGTGTAAGCACAAAAAAATTATTAACGACCTGCATTATGACTAAGCTTTGGTACATAACCTAAAACAAAATAAAATTGAATGAACTTGTATTTGTAACTTTTAAATCTCCACATCATTTAGAATTTAATATATAACTTATTTCAACCATATCTGTGTTTTTAAAAATTGAATAAAACTTATTTCTATCATAAGGAATTGATTGAAATATTGGATAATTACTTGTAAATTTAGGAAAGTTGCTAACATAATATAAAATTATAGAAATGTTGTCATATAATGTTTTTTGAACTACATATAAAATTTCAACATGATTGAATTACATCATGTTATTACTAAGCTCTTGTAGATAATCTCAAAATAAATCATGGTGAATAAAACCTATTTGTTGTTTTCATAACATATTTTAATAAAATAGAATAAAATTTAGTTCAATCCTATTTTTGTTTTTTAATTGAACGTTGAGATAAGAAATTGATTGAAATACTTCAAAAAAATTTCCATCCAATGGTATATGGGTGGGTCACAAATATATATATATATATCGATAACTTTACAATTCAAATAATTTATTTTTGAAATTGAATTGTAATAACATACATGTTGATTGCAGTTATAAGACACTTTCTACAAGCTAATATGAAGCATGATTGGAATTATTTCCATATTCAATATTTAATTGATACATGATATATTTTAGTTCATTTTAAGTATAAAAGTGACTTGCATCATAAATTAAGGTTGTACTTATTTTTCTCAGTCTACGAAAATAGAAATCAAAATAGAACTTATATTTTACTAATAAAGTTATAGTATATAGAAAAAATATTAAACTAGTGAAATAATTTAAAAATATCCATAAACTTCAAAAATTAACAAGGATCCATAAATAATATATACAAAGCCATAAAATGAAATAATGAATACATGTATTATTAAACTATCTATATGAAAATATATACAAATTATAAATATCACATCAACATCCATAAAATTAAATAATAATTATCCATAAACTAAAATAATGTCCATGATGTACATCCCTAAACTTTCAATGTATGAAAATATAAAAAGTTTGTATCAGAAAGTGCCCTATGAAATAAGCTTCGAAATATAGAAAATTTAACATCTAAGTACCACCAAAACTCCTATGTGAGTTCTACCGCGAAAAGTATGTGTCTATAAGTTGGTACTACAATACGAGACATTCAAATTAAAACTAATTAAGTCATTATTTCTAAAAATAAACAATATGGAAATAAATAATTTTGAACCACATTTTTAATTACATATACATGAATCTACTAACCTCAGCCGAATCTAAATTCAAGTAAGATAGGATGGGGGTCTGGTTATGAATCTGGGTTTGGCGGTCCCCTACATGTGCCTCGATGATTGGGTCACACATCGATGGACCTGCATCATCAATTCCTCTAAGAAAAACATCCCACTCATGGCTCCACATAACAACGACATCAACGAGACCTTGCACATGGGCATGTGTACACAATGGCAAGGAAAAATTATAATTAGTCTACAAATTAATTACCATATGTAATACCCCTCTACTTCAGTAATAATTGTTTCATTACTCAGACTGTATTACGTTAGTTTTATGGTAGAAAGGCCATGTATTGGTTAAGATCGAAATGAAAATTAAAGTGGTTATGATGTAATAGATAAATTTTATTAATAAATGAAAATTTGGAACTACTTGAGAATGCGAGACTAGAGTTAAGATATTCTTTCCAAAAAGTGGAAAAGGTATCAATTATGAATGAGATTGAGATAAATCTTCCACAAGTGGGACACCTAGATAATATTTAACGAGATAGGAGATAAAGATCCATTAAATCACTTAGCTTGAGAAAAATACTAAGAATGGAGTAGAATAAAGAACTATTGGAGAGAAAAGTGGGCTTTAAAGAAAACAAAAGAACAAAAGGGTAGGAAAGTGGGTTGGAAGACCTGAAAAATTGAAACAACGCTAAGGAAAGATTTTCTATGTAAGAAAATGTATAAAAATACATAATCAAGGGATCAAAGGTGTTTTTTATTCCATTGGAAACTTATCTCAGCTAGGGGGGAACTAGTGGATCAGTTCATGGTTGGGTGGATAGTTTTCTCCTCAAGTGCATTTACAACAATGATTGCGATTGGAAAATATGGTTATGGTTATTTATTGTGAAAGATATAATATGTGAAGAGTATTGAATTAGATTTTAGTCTTAATGTGGTGGAGATTTGATTTCTTTGCTTATGATGTTATGAAAGAAAAAATATGGGGGTTGAATTGATTCTAATGTATGACTGATATGGTAGTTAAGTTATGAATGTAATTTATATTTGCGATATAGATAAAAATATGAAGAAATCTAGAAAATTTTGTTGTAGGTAGTATTAAAATTATGTCTCGTGACCTAGTAATGAGGCCAGCTTAATATTCCTAGGATAATAGATTCGACAAATGTGCAAGAAAATTAGTTTCTTTTTCAATTAGAATGTTTCTTTCCTTTTAGGTAAAATATTGGGAGTATAGGAATTCACTTGTAGGAGGTTGGCACTAAGATATCAAATGGAGATGGAAGCAGGAAGGGTGAGATTCTGATTGGAAACAAGGGTAATCGAAAGGTAAACCATAAATCAATGTGTACATAAATTTTCATTTCTAGAGGTATAAAACCAGACAATATTCTTAACGAGGCAAAATGAAAATGAACCAAATGCCTTTGCATGGGGAAATTATGTTGGTAGGTGCTATACGTAATAGGAAATTTACATGTTCCAAGATCGATGTGCTAGAAATAAACATTCTAGTACTGTCATATACGTTACAGTCATCAATTTATGAGTTAATAAGAGGAGAGCCTAAATGTGAAACACTAATTTATACTCAATGAAACGAAAAGTTAAACAAAAACAACAACAAAAAACTCATCCATATTTTTTACTTTTAAAATTTCCAGGAAACATCATAAATTAACAAGATAATATTCATAATGGTAATAAGAAATATCATATTGGAAAAACAAGGAACAATATAATAATTCTTAGAAACCATAAATGTGTTACAACACATGTTCCCATAAATTACACGCATAAGAGTGACAATGTAAGGTATTCAAACTAAAAAAGCACATGGATTGAATAACCATGAACTCCCAATGAGGGGAAACATTATAATAAAAAGTATAAAAGGTATAATTGGCTAATAATATTAAATTTTCCAACCTGGAGGGTTTACTATGGTACACATACATAGGAAAAACAAAAAATTTACATTTAGTGCAATAAGCCTGAACTAAGTCGAGGCTACTTCAAATAATAAGGAAAACAAGAAAAAGTATAGATATATTCTATGGCCTAGGCGAATTGCGCTAAAAGCTGAAACAACCCTTTTTCTCCTGTGATAAACTAGGTACAAAGTTCATGACACACAAAATGGAAAATGAGATCATGGAACTCAATGAATACATACCTGTGATAGAATAGGTGGTTTTTGATTATTGCAGAGGTCTACCCCTTAGAAAGGTAGAAACATAAGGTTGTGGATGTGTACAAACCTGTATATAGTTCATGGAAAACTAAAAGGTGGAGTTAATAATTCATGTAAAATACATAATGAAGCTTATATGGGAAAAAAATTCCAACTTAATTACCTTGAAGAAGACTAACCAGATGCAGAGGGTTGCCTCATAATAGCCATCATAATTCTAAAGAAAGGCTATTGGAAAAATGCAAGAAGAAAAATTTAGGAGAATAGGGGAATGCTATGTAACCTTGAAAAGAACAGTATCTTGTCTACCCAAATTCCCTTTACAATATTTGTTACTATTCATCATATTAATGATTTGTACAAAGGGAAATAGTTAATTAACCAAAAATTAAATAGAACAAAGGAATAAAAATAAACCCTGGATATTTTATGGGAAATTTGATAGCAAATTTGGTCCTGCATCCAAAAAGGGGTTCACTAAGAGAGAAATCGAGACTGTAACCTAACTGCAAATTTACAAGGAAAAGCTTGGAAACAAAAAAAAAACTCAATAGAATGGAACTGGAGAAAAATTATCATTTGACCCAAAGCACATTCCATTTAGGAAAAATACATACACTAGGAACATGGGTGAGGAATGAAAACCATTTAACTAAAAACCTACACAAGGAACCCAAAGTTGTCACGATGATAATACATTGAAATTGAGTAAGAAAGTAAAATTTACCTCATAGTGAAGTGAAGACTCTAGGGTAGACCAATTAATGGATTATTTTTTTGTACCTCCAAGTGAATGGGGAAGGTGCACGCATCGAAATTTCTTCAAGGTTTTAGTTCTCTAGAGATACAAATTTCGAAAATCGGAAAGAAAAGGAAAGAAAAAAATTAACATGAGAACTTATGCGTTAGGAAGTGAACAAATAAATCTAGAAAAAATACCCAAAAGATTTATTAATAGAACTAGTAATAGAGGAAATTTAAACAAAATACAACTCACGGAAAAATTGAGATCTATCAATAGTATTTTATTTTGGTAAAAGTACCTTGCAATTGAGGGCGAGAAGTTTCCATGATTCCAGGTGAATTCCAACTGTTGGCCTTCTTTTTTTACTCCCCATGGTGTGTGATGAACCAGAGAACCCTCCAATAAAAAGAAAACAAATGCAAGGATAACAGGAAAATTGGTAAGGTTAGGGTTTGGGAAGAAAACCTTTACTTTTCGATCTGCAGAGTTAATCCCCACTACCTATGCATTTAGGTCTAAAAACCCATGTGATGTTCATATAGGTAGAGTGAATCTGGAAACTAGTGGTTTAATTAACATATTTCAAGGTCATAAGAGCCACCTAATCACGTACTATGAGACCCATAACAAATTTATTAGGTCCCAAATGATAATTATATCTAACATTCATTAACATAACATACTAATATAACCATATCAATACCAAAAATTAATGTATCTCCATAGGTATATTGTAGCAGGTTATGTGCCCTAGAAAAAAAAAATGGTATAGTCTTTAAGGGAATTTTGATATAGATCAAAAACAAAATTTGAGCGACCAAGTACGTGATGAATTTGTATTAACTATGGAATAGTACCAACCACTTAATTCAAGGAAACTTAAATAGACTAAGAACATATTTAAATCCATTGGAAAATTGTTAGGTGGTGAAACCTGTAGACAAAGTATCATGAGTTGAAATAAATATATACACTTTTATATAATTTCATATTAGAGGAGGATAGAAATAAATTCAATAAATTGGCATAGATGAAAAAAATGTTCAAAAAAGGATACATGAAAAAATGGTATCAGAGCCTCAGTTTCAACACTGCTGTCAAATACCTCACTGTTAAATAAATCTATCAAATATCTCAATCTGTTTACTTTTTTATTCATAAATTATAGTTATAATCTCTATATGAATTTTCCTAAATTTTCTTTCCATTCTTAGCCCATTTGGCACAGAGAAGGGATCGATTTTCATGAAAATAGTTATATTATCTCTGAGTCTTTACATCTTAAGAAAATTATCAAAATTAAAACCTCTTACCTTTGTGGCTAAGCCTTGCACATTTGTGACTAAACATTCTAACATTCTATACTTTTTAATTGACATTGACCCATGCGAATGATGTATCTCCCTTTACCAAATATCTCACAATTAGTCCTCCCCTAGTGAATAAGCATCGTAATTATATTTAGTTTATGAGTGCTCAATGTACCATGTATATTTCAATTTTCCATCCATATATTTTTATATCAAGTGCTAAGGTGAGGAGGGGTATCACTAACATATGATCGAAATTATTTATAGGATTGCTCTGCCATACTGAAGGCTTTATAATAGTTTCGACTATTGTTTCTAACCTTCAAATTTTTTCACCCTACTTGCATTTGTTCTTGATTACAGTGCCTAACCATCTTCCTCCACCTCGTCCATGTCCGTGTGATTGACTAACGTAGCCAACCATCTCTCTCCACATCGTCCATGGACACATGATAGGAACATAAGTTATGTGTACTGGGAATTTGTCGACGACCATGACGATGTTTCTTGATCCAAAAATTTTGATACATTCCTGTAACCGTCAACCCTTGTTGGTTTCATTTACCATCTCATTTTTCTCTGCGAATTTTTTAGAGGTGTATCTATGAGAAACTGAGACCGAGCCACCTTCTCATTTTCTTGCAGCTACCACTGTGCCACCTCCTTGCCTCCTTGTAACTAGTCATTATCATGAGTCGAGTGTAGGCCTTGTGGTAAGAGGTTTAATATTTAATTATTTCCATCACTCCTATCGATTGCATTACAATATTCCTTGCTTCACACATTCATTTCATGCTCTTCTTGGTCAGTGGTTGTAGGTTTCAAGGTTTGAATCACTAGGGAAGCTCAGAAAAAAGGTTAGTGTAGCGGTGTAAGTTATTCTACCCAGGTGAAATTTTTTACCAGGCTTACCCCATAATTTCTGCAACTCCTTGTTTCTTTTTATTTTTCTCCCTTTCATTTATCTAATCCACTTACCCATTACTTCCTATTTTTTAGGTATCTGAGTACAAATCGAGACTATGTCTCTCCATGGAAATGCTTCCTTCCAGCAACTATTAGAGTAAGTGATTCAACAAATTTTCCTCAACATTTTATTATAAATATCCAGTGAAAGTTATAAGCTTTGGTTTCCAATGGATTCCTCTTTCTTTTTCTTAAGCACTCCTCGGGTTATCTTTGGATGTCTTTTTTTTTTTTTGGTTTTCTAGTATCACTAGTGGCACTAACTTCCTCATGTTCTACTTGTATATGCTGGATAAAATCACCTTTCATTCCTGCCTAGGTAAGGGTTACATTCCACGGCTCCCTTATTCATTAGGAATTTATTAGTTTACAAAATTTTAGTCTCCTGCCATTATTTAGGCCATGATATATTTTCGATTATTTCTCTATACGTTCTTGTTGTAGGTACGATGATTTCTTAGTGAGGTAGCTTACCGACCGATGTGATGAATTTGCAACATTTAACATCTACCTCTGTCACCTTGCTAGGTTGGTGTTCCAAGAATATTGCTACATGGATTTTAGTTCTAGTGCCAAGATGAGGTTTTTTGTTGAAATAGAGGCAGAGCCACTATCTCTGGGGGTTCAACGAAGGGATATCTCTTCTATTTTTGTTATTATGTGTTTTATTTGTATGCTAATTGGAATGCATGTTAACTCAAAGTAAAATTGTTGGGATGGTACCCTCAGATAATTCAATATATCGCTTGTAACCCTTGGATCCATTTTCAGTTTTCCAAGGATTAAATTAATATTTACTTTAGAGTCTCCCTTTGCAGAGTTATATTACGATTTATTCAGTTTATTTGATGAATTTTGTAGGTTAAAAGGAACTAAATCTCCAGAACTGAAACATCTATATTTATGTATATCCAGATGGTTGTTTTTATTCAATTTAATAATTTTCCAAAATAAGTTGTGTTTGTTTTATGAAAAAAGATGGTTACCTACTTTCATAAATAATTGGTTCCTCTTCTTTACAGTGTTTAATGACTGGCGCCATTATTCAAGGAATACAATTTAGAATTTGTTTTGTCACTTGTGTATTGGTTAATTTCCACATATGTCTATCTTCTCAACACTATTGTGGTTTATTTTTTCTAGAAACTTATTGATTTAGTAATTAATACTCTGGCATGGGTAGATTCTACTTTTAATTTAAAAGTTTGAATTGTTTTATTTTTCTTTGTTTTTAGAAATTAATATCAAACTCATACTCATCCCAGTTCCAAGTTTTCTAATCTATATTTTCTCTGGGGTCATCCATAGATTGCCCATTTATAGTCCATATAAAAAAATACCCATTCCGATAGTGCACTTGATAAAAAAATCATCTCTTTCGATGAGGAATCAACGTGTAAGGATTTGTTCTTGTATTTATAAACTTAGTGTCATAATTTCTAAATTTTTTTACTTAGTTTAAATCTTTAAAAATTATTCATGGTCCATCATAGTTCTAACTTGTACCTCCCTATACATTTTCTCTTAGCACCAATCATCCAAAGAACACAAGTAGTTATATGTTACTTGAGCTTTAATGGGAATCATGCTTTACAATTAATCGTTTGTCTCGAAAACAACTTATTAACTGGTAACCCGGGTTATTCCTAGTTCTCTCATAGTCATAAGAAAATGATTTCAACTCTCCTCCTCTTGATCTATGCAACACTATAGTAATTCATTTAATTTTTTCCCTCCATCAGTACCTCCTTACTCAAAAATTCATGCCCGTGTGTATAATTTAATAGGTTATACGCAAATGAATTTATATAGGCTTTAAGTAATGATAATATTAAGTAACTCATATCCATCTCATACTATTTCATATTTCACACGAAATATTAGCAGTACATCCAAGAAGAATCTTGTGATACAGTAATATTTTTTTTCAGTCATTTCATAATTAATTAACAATCCAATATTCCAAAGGTTTTAGATCGAGATACATTAAATATAATTATAAATAATACATTGAATTTTACCTAATCTAATTATAGTCTCCAACCATACCCCAAAACCTAATACATGCACAAAATTAAAAACAATAAATTTTGAACTAAATTTACTATGAATTACCGTACTTTCAGAAGTACAACTGAACTCAAACTCTAACCGTATAAGTTTCACCAATGTATCCATTGGAAACACCACTGTAGCTTCGTTTGTGCAACACTTATGGAATTGTACTAGGAAGAAACATTGTCCACCCAACCATGAATTGATTCTACAATTCCCCCCAAGTAAATACATATTTCCAAAGGAAATCAGCAACCCCTTGTGATTCTAGATAAGGTGTTTTATGCCTTACTTCTGCCAACCCACTATCCTAGTTTTTTTTGTCTTTTTTTTTTAAAATTTCCTTAAAGCCCGTCTTTATCTCCCACGATGCATTATTTCACCATTTGCTCAGTTTTTTCCCCAACTAAGTGGTTTAATATATTTTCTGTCACATCATATTAAACCTTGCTAATGAACTCCTAGGGATTTTTAGGATTTATCTAAGGGAATATTGCTTTGATATTATCCACCAAAATTGGTTTCTAGATCTTAGTAAGAATCTCTTACTTCTTGTGCATATTTCCAAAATAATTTCATTCTTACCTTTTGATTAATAAAAAATTCATTTATTACATCATCATACTTTACTTTTTATTTTAAGTCAATTCCACCATGAACTTTCTAGTGGTCATAAGAAAACATTGTTCAATTTATATATAAAAAAAAGATATTTACATAGAAACGAATGTATATTACATCTTCCCCCTCTTTTTAAATTAAAACCATCATTAGTGTTTATTGCTCTTTAGCTTTATTCTTGAAAAATGTTGGATAAGCCTATTTCATTGAATCCTCCCGCAACCAAGTAGCCTCCTTAGGTATAAAGTTCCTCCACTACACTTTAACTCGAGCAAAGGCTTGATTCTAGAGCAATATCTATTTCTAATCTAAGATTCAAAGTGGTTATGGCTGGAAATCTCCTTCAGGTTCCATCTATATCAAATTCCAATAAATCATGTGAGAATCATCATGAGCATATTTATTTAATAAACAGACATGAAAGACATTGTGAACTTTAATATTGCTAGGAAAGGTTAGTCGATATGATACTAGACCAACTCTATCTAATATTTCAAAAGTCCCATAGAACCATGGTGCGAATTTTGCATAGGTCCCGGTTCTTAAGGCACTCTTCCATGGTTTTACTCTTAAGTAAAAATGGTCTCCAATCTTAAATTATTTATGGATTATTTTCTTATCCGCTTATATTTTTAGCCTGTCTTGTGTAGTTTTCATGTTTTTTCCAATATTCCATATCACTTGTTCAATTTATTGCAAAGCGTGCAATCCTAACATAAATTGATCTTCTGGCTGAATCCAACTGAGCGATGTATGAAATTTTCTTCCATAGAAAGCTTCAAAAGGACTCAATTTTATTTAAGTTTGGTAGTTGTCGTTATATGCAGATTATACTAAATGAAGAAAATCCTCCCATTTAGTAAGTTTTTCTATAATCTGCATTCACATCATATCATCCAAGATCTAATTAGTCCTTTTCTACTTTTTTTTCATGCCCAACCAAAATTATTTCTTCCTTAATGGTATTAACATATTTTGATACCTATAATGGCCTGAATATGGTTTCTTATGGTACTCATGTTGTATCATTTGTTTTAAAGAGCTCACATTGGGAACATGCAATCTATTTATGTAAGTTGGCATTTTCTCAATATTTTTAACATATCCTCGATTTTTTTTTGTTTTAATTTCTATTGAATTTCCAGATATATATGATCTTGTGGTATTGAATTTTTAATCTGTTCCAATTTTATTTTACTAATACTGCTAACAGGTACTCCCATCAAAGCATGTGCATGTCTACTAAGAGCATATGGTGTTTTGTTTTCTTTTTCTTTTATGTGTTTAATATCAAATTCTAACTCACTCAGGAAAGATAGATATATTACATATATATAATTTAGATCAGGTTGGATAAACAAAAATTTCAGGCTGATGTGATCTTTCATGAAGGTAAATTTGTTTCCTAACAAATAGCAACTCCACATTTTTAGAGCATGTATCATTGCTGCCAGCTCTAGATTATACATAGCATAATTATTTTCATGTGGTTTAGTTTATAGACTCATAGTCTACTACTGCATCTTCCTACATGAAAAATCCCCCAAGGCCTTCCATACAAGAATTAGTCAAAATAGTGAATTCCTTATTTGTGTCAGAAATTTTTAATATAGGAGCTACTGGCAATAGTTATTTAACTTGTCAAAACTTTCCTATAAATTTGTTGTGCAATAAAACTTAGTTCCTATCTTTTGTAAGGAAGTAATGTGGTAAGCCAATTTTGAGAATCCCTCTATAAATCTTCAATAACGTCCCATGATTCCCATAAATGAGAGAACTACTTACACATCCTTAGGTATGGGCCAATTCATAATAGCCCTAACCTTTTCATGATCAATAGATAATCCCTCATAAATGATGTGACTCAAATACTGTATCGTGTCTTTGTAAACCTCACATTTGATGTGTTTATCATATAGTTTATGTTCTCTTAAACCTAGTAACACCAGTTTCAGATGTTCTTTGTGCTCTTCTTTATTTCTTGGAGTACACTAGAATGTCATCTATGAATACGAAAAAAAACCTATGAAGTTATTTGTGGAGTACATTTTTCATCAAACACATAAAGGTTGTTGGTGAATTAGTGAGACCAAAAGTTAACATTATGAACTCATAGTAACCATACCAGGTTCTAAAATATTTTTTATGAATATGTTCGTCTTTTATCCATAATTGGTGATATCCGGTCCTTAAATCTATATTTGAAAATATAGTTTCTCCCCTCACTTGGTCAAACAAATCATCAATTCGAGGCATCTAGTATTTATTTTTGACAGTTAACTTATTCAATTGGTGATAATCAATGCACATTCTAAATGTGCCATCATTTTTTTTGACAAATAAAATAGGGCCCCGTCATGAGACATTGGATCTGATGTAACCTTTTTCTAAGGGTTCCTGTAATTTCATTTTCAGTTCTAGTAACTATATTATACTCATTGGATAAGAAGCTATAGACATTGGGGTGACAGTTGGCACTAAATCAATGGAGAAGTCTATGTCTCTATGGGAAGATAAGCCTAGGAGTTCCATTGGGAAAACATCTTGAAAGTCACTAATGACTCACAGAGTCTCTAATTTTTCCTTTTCTGTTTTATGTTTGTTTTCTTCCATATACACGATGTATAGATGAAATCATTTTCTTGCACTCCTTTTCATTTGTAAAGCTAAATTTTTTTGGACTGATATTGGGTTTAGTTTACCTCTAATTACCTGGGTTTTCCCATCTTGACTCACAAAACTAGCTGTTTTCTCCTAACAATTTATAACAACTCCATGTTTCTCTAAGTAGTCCATGCCTATTAATATATAATATGATCCTAAAGGAAGAATGTTTAAATCTATTTCTGTGGAATAACCATTTATGTTAATGAGACACTATCTTATTTAGCTATTTACCTTTCTTTTGGTATTAGTTTCTAACTGTACAAACCAAGAATTCTTGAAACTTTTAGATTTTAATTTATATTTTCCACAATTTTGGGACTAATGTAACTTAAAATAAGCACTACATAAATTAAAAAAGAGAAAGGTTGGGTTTAAATGGTAACTTCAATCTCAATCATGGTGGATTGATGATTAACGTTTTTGTCCTCCGGTGTCACACTAATCCTTGGAAATTTTTTGGAAAAATCATTGAATGTTGTTGCTTCATAGACCACTTGAGTATTCCAAACAAACCATGGATTATTCGAGCAATCCCTTAATAATTTTGGCTCACCACAACCCCAACACTTCAACGGTTTTATTTATTTGACCCCAATTCTCTTTTGTTACTCAATTCCATGGGTTTTGGCCCAGTGTAAGACTGTGCGGTTTTATTTACATTTCCCTTGCTGAATTTATTCCTCCAATAACATTTTCCAAAAATATTAAGATAAGGAGGATTTTGTCTTTTTTTGCTCATTAGAGGCTTCTTTCTATCCTTTATTTTTAAGGGGAAGGTAAACAGTTCAAAAATCACTCCACCTTGGCTTTCTATTCCTTGATATATGGAACATACCATAATAATTTTGTAAATTTCACTACACACTCATCCATAGTTAACACTCCTAGTCCTAGATCATGGAGATCCTTGGCATAATCATCATAGTATCGCTCACTCAGGTATCGATATTTAAATTGTTTCTAGAATTCCTCCCAATAAGTTGTTTTCTCTTCCAACAACTATACACTTTTGACCTCTTCCCACCAAAGAGTAATGTTTCCCTAAAACTGGTAAATAGCCAGTCAAGCCTTCAAGTTACTCTCGTAATCATATATGTGAAAGTATTTTATCATGTTAAGAAGCCATGATTCTACATCGTCTTCATTTTCCCCATCAAAAATAGGGGGTTTGATTTTCCAAAACTATCCTTGTAACTCTAGTATCTTCTTTTCATTCTCTGATTTTCGATACATCTTATCTGACCTGCCCCCAATTTTTGAATTTTTTGATTATGATTCCACCTTTCTCCTTTTCATCGCTTATGGTTCTATAATTTTGAGGCTACACTTTTCATTCAACTCTCTCATCATTCTTTCCTGCTCTTTGCTATCCTTTAACATGTGTGCATTTCTAATCCTGATATGCGCCAAATCTTGTTGTAGATTTTCGATGACATCCATAAACTGAGAGGTTGGTAGGGTACTACAATTTTCCAAATCAACGTATATTTCTTCACTGCTTGTTATTCCTGGAGGGGAATTCTCTGCCATTAGATTTCAACCTGCTTCAATCAAGTACCTTATAAAAAATACAAACTTTCATGAGTATCTAACATTTACACTATTGCACATATGTAATTTTAATATGGTGGTTCCTTCCAAAACTAGTGTTGAAACTGAGCTCTAATACCATCTACCAAATACCTAACTGTCAAATATCTCAATTTTTGTTCTTTTTATACATAACTTATAGTTATAATGTACATATAATTTTTCCTAAAATTTCTTTCCATTCTTAGCCCATTTGGCACAGAGAAGGGAATGGTTTTCATGCAAGTAGTTCTATCATTTCTAAATCTTGATATCTTAAGGAAATTATAAAAATAGAATCCTCTTACCTTTGTGTCCTTAATCCTTTCACATTTATGACTTAACCTTATAACATTATATAATTTTTAATTGACATAGACCCATGCAAATGAAGTATATCCCTTTACCAGATATCGCACAATTAATCCTCCCCTAGTGAATAAACCTCCTAATTATATTTTGTTTATGAGAGCTTAGTGTTCCATGTATATTTAAATTTTCCATCCGTATGTGTTTATGCTAAGTGCTAAGGAAAGGAGGAGTATCACTAACCTATCATCGAAATTGGTTATAGGATTGTTATGCCCAACTGAAGGTTTTATAATGGTTTCAACCTTTTTTTGAATATCCAACCTTTTACAAACCTTGAGGCATTGGTTCTTGATTACAATGCCCAACCATGTTACTCCACCTCACCCATGTCAATGTGATCGACTATCCTGCCCAACCATCTCTCTCTATCTCGCCCACGGACACATGATAGGCACAAAAGTGATGTGTACTCGAAATTGGTGGATGACCATGATGATGGTTCATGATCATACAATTTTGATACATTCCTATAACCTTAAATGCTTGTTGGTTTCATTTACCAACTCATTTTTCCTCGTGAATGTTATAGAGATGTCCCTCCAAGAAATTGCTGCCAAATTTCCTTCTCGCCTTCTTGCTACTCCCAGTATGCTTCCTCCTCGACTGCATGCAGTTAGTCATTACCATGAATCCAATGCAGGCCTGGTGGTAAGAGGTTTTATATTTAATTATTTCCCTCAATCATATCGATTCCATTACATTCTCCCTTGATTTACACATTCACTTCATGCTCTTCTTCATCGACGGTTGTAGGTTTCAAGAGAGGAATCGATAGGGAAACTTGTAAAAAAAGTTAGTTTAGCATTGTAGGTGATTCTACCTAGGTGAGAATATTTACTAGGCTTACTCCATAATTTATGCAATTCCTTATTTATTTTTATTTTTCTTCCTTTTGTTTATCTAATCCACTTACCCCTCACTTCTTTTATTTCAGGTAACTGAGTACAAATCAAGAATGAATCTCAATGTGGGAATTCTCCCTTTCGGAAACTACTAGAGTAACTAATTCAATACAAAATTCCCTCAATTTTTTTTTTTTTATGAATTTCTAGTGAAAGTTCTCAGGTTTGGTTTCCTATAGAGTATTATTAATTTTTCTTTAGCACTCCCGGGGTTATCTCTGGATATGATTTGGTTCTTTTTTTTATCTTTGGTTTTCTAGTATCACTAATGGCACTAAATTCCTCATGTTCTACTTGCAAGCATAGTACAAATTCACCCTTTTTTCCTGCCTAGGCAAGGGTTACCTTCCATGGTTACCTTCTTCAGTAGGTGTTTATTAGTTTACAAAATTTCAATCGCCTTCCATTATTTAGGCCATGATATTTTTTTTTTTTGACTCATTTGAGTTTTTTTTCTATATGTTCTCGATACAAGTACGATTATTTCTTAGTAAGAAATCTTACTCGCCTACAAAACAAGTTCAAAAAAATTAACCTCTACCTTTGTCTCCTTTCGAGATTGTTGTTCCAAGCATATTCCTATAGGAATTTTCCTTTTCGTATCGTGATGAGGTCGTTTTTTGAAACAGAGGATGAGCCACTGTATTTGATGGTTCCACGAAGGTATATCTCTTCTATTATAATTATTATGTGTTTTCTCTATATGATAATTATAATGAATGTTAAATCAAAGTAAAATTGTCGGGCTTGTACCCTCCTCTAATTCTTTGTATTGTTTGTAACGCTAGGAGGAAATTTTATTTTTCTGTGGATTAAATTAATATTTAATTTACAGTCTCCATCTGGAGAGTTACATTACAAGTGCTTCAATTTATTTGATGAATTTTGTAGGTTAAAAGGAGCTAAAGCTCCTAAACGAAAATGTATATATTTTTGTATATCCACATGATTTTTTTAATAGAATTCAAAAATTCTCCAAAATAAGTTGTGTTTGTTTTCTGAAAAAAATTGGTTACCTTCTTTCATAAATAATTAGTTTTTATTATTTGTAGTGCTTAATCATTGGCGCCACTATTCAAGGAACTGTATTTAGACTTAGTTTGTTTCCTCTCTGTTGGATAATTTCCATATATGTCTATCTTCCCAACACAATTGTGGTGTATTTTTTCTACAAAATTTTTGATTTAGTAATTAGTACTATGGCATGGGTATATTTTATATTTAATTTATAAATTTCCATTATTTTATTTTTTTTTGTTTTTAGTAGTTAATTGAAAACTCATACTCATCCTGGTTCCAAGTTTTACCATATATATTTTCTCTGGGGTCATCCATAGATCACCCAATTATAATCCAGCAAAAAAACCATACCCATTCTGACATCGCACTTGATAAAAAAATAGTCTCTTTCGATGAGGAACCCATCCATAAGAATTCGTTCTTGTATTTATAAAATTAGTGTCAGAATTTATGAATTTATGTACGTATTTTAAATCTTTAATCTTTATTCGTGGTCCCTCACTATTATAACTTGTACCCACATATAATTTTTCTCTCGGCCCCAATCATCCTTTGTCTCGATAATTACTTGTTAACTGGTAACCCATGGTATTCCTAATTCTCAAAAAATTGTAAGAAAATGAGTTCATCTCTCCTCCTCTTGATCTATGCAATCACTATGGTAATGCCTTTAAATTTTTCCCTCCACTACTTTGTTACTCATAAATTTATGCCTGTGTATATAATTTAATAAGGTATAGGAAACTAAATTGATATAGGCTTTAAGTAACGATAATATTAAATAAATCATATCAGTCTCATATTATTTCAGACTTCACAAGAAATCTCAGCGGTACATCTGAAAAGAATCTTGAGATACAATAATATTTTTTTTCATTCAGTTCATAATTAATTAACATTTTGCTTGTCCAAATATTGTATATCTATATACATTCGGTATAATTATAAATAATACATCGAATTTAACCTAATCTACTTACAGTATCCAATCATACACCAAAACTTATTTCATGCAAAAAATTGAAAATAATAAATAATAAATTCTAAAATAAATTTACTAGGCATTACCATAATTTCAATAGTACAACTGAACTAAAACTCTAACCATATAAATATCGTCAAATTATCCACTGTAGACACCACTGCATCTTTGTTCATGCAACACTAATGGAGTTGTATTAGGAAGACACATTTCCCACCAAACCTTGAATTCATCCTCCAATTCTCCCCGAGTAGAGGCCCATTGCTAAAGGCAATTAACGACCACTTCTGATTCCAGATAATTTTTTTTATGCCTTACTTCCATAGAAGATTTTTCCTTAGTGCCATCCCGCTCTTCGGGGTCTTCCAACCCACTAGCCTAGGAATTTTTTATTTTTTTCCTTAAATCCCACCTTTCTCTCTCGTCACGCTTTATTCCACGATTTTCTCAGCAGTGTTTTTCTTTTTCCGTAAGTGAGTGATTTAATATATTTTTCCTCCCATCATATTATATTTTTCTAATTAAGTACTTAGGATTTTTTGGATTTATTTAAGGGAATATTGGTTTGATATCACATACCAACATTGGTTTCAGGATCTTGGAAAGAATCTCTTACTTCTCGTGTGTCTTTCCCAAATAATTTTCAACTTAACTTTTCATTAATAAAGAAATCATTTATTACATCATCGTACTTTATTGTTTATTTTAAGTAAAGTCCACCATGAATTTTCTAGCTGTCACAACCAATAATACTTCTATATATATATATATATATATATATACATAGAAAAATAGGGGTATTACAACTGGGCTTATAAAGAACCATTAAATTAAAATCAACAATGTGTAGAAGTGTAAATATGCGATGCTCATAACATTTTGTGTTGTTTATAAGGCACTTAAGTGAAGCAGACCATAACAGAATGGAAGAGGATCCCCCTATAGTGATACAAATCGGCGAAGAATTATATGTTGAACTAAGAAATGGAATTAATCCACCATCTTCCCAATTTATAGATTTCATTAGAAATTTGCAATAGGAATTGGCTCATATCAGCAGTAGTAATGAATGTATGCTAAAGGCTAGTGAGGAACATGAGATAATGATAAGAGAGATAACAGAAAATTGTAGCCATAGAACTATAGAACCTGAAAGAATGAATAGAAAAAAGTGGAAGCAAAATTAGAGAGGTCTGAAAGTGGAGGTGATGCAGATAGGATGTATCCGATATCAAAAAAATGAAAGAAGAAAGTGGAGTTACAAGGATAATTTAGGAAAATAATACCCCCTACCTTTGATGGGGTAAAGGAAGAGGATGTGGAGGCATGGCTTCTTAACATGACAAAATTTTTTCAGGTTTATGAGTATGAGAGTAAGCTAAAGGCCAGATTGGCCATTTATAAGTCTCAAGTCAAAGCTTCTCTTTGGTGGGAAGAGGCCAAAAGTGTACAAATGTTGGAGGAAAAGAATTTTTTTTGGGATGAATCCCATAAATATTTTAAGTCTTGATATCTCGATGAACGATATTACAATGACTATGCCAAGGAGTTACATGATATGAGGCTACAACAATTAACTATAGATTATTTTGTGGTGAAATTTACCAATTTGTTGCGGTATGTTTCTTATATCATAGAAGAGAAATCCAAGCTACAATTATTTGTGAAGTTTTTAACTACCATTTATAAGGAAATGATTAAGTCTGACAATCCTAAGGCAATGGATGAGGAAGTAAAAAAAAACGACGCTCTGCTATCATTAATCTAAGAATACGGGTGAAGGACCAAAACTTTGGCAAGGAAAAGAAAAAAATTAATCTTCCATGGGTTCAAAGAGACAAAAACTGGGTTACCTTAAATTTTTTTAGAAAATACCATAAAAAAAAAAAAAATTGTAAAGAGAGTTTAAATCAGCGAGTACAATCTCAAATAGGGTCTAAACACATGTCTATCAACAAAGAAAATATTAGTGGGCACAAGGAGAGATAACCCATAAAGTGTTAGGGTTGCGGTGAACCCCACCTATTGAGATATTGCTCACATTATCCCATATCTATTCATAATATTCAAGTTGTTCATGAAGCAATGACCGTGAATGGAATTTTTAGAAAAATTCCCATAATCTTTGTCGCATTGGAGGACACACATGATTAGCATCAATATACAATGATCGAGATTGAAGGTAACATTTCAAACAGACTTGTTTCTGTTTTAATTGATCTAGGTGTTAGTTTGAGTTAAATTATTCCCCAGCTTGTGGAAAGTTTTAAATTCGAAATTGAAAATTTTAAGAATGCATGGTTGGAACAATTGGCCACTGGTACGAAAAGGAGGGTAACTATTTAATTGAGACAATGTCTTGTCAAATTAAATGGCTTCCCCAAAAAATTAAATCTAAATATACTTCCCTTAGGGTCCTATGATGTACTACTTGGCATGGACTGGTTGGAGAAACATGGTGCTGTCGTAAACTGCCTAGAGAAAACAATGAGTTTGTGAGTTTGAATGGGAAAACTCAATAAATCAGAGGAATACCTTAACCCATATCAGTTAGAAATATTACTGCATTGCAAATGAAAAAGAGCACACAAAAATGGTTCTAGTTGTTTGTGGTTCATGTGGAAACAAATGAACAATAAACAGAAATGAAAAACATAGAGACTTTCCTAGTGATTAAGGAATTTCAAGGTGTTTCTCTAGAGTGAATTTCAGGGTTACCTCTCCATAGAGACTTATATTTTTCCATTGATTTGATACCAGGAGAAACCCCAGTATCTAGAGCTCCTTACAGGATGAGTGCACCTGAATTAATAGAGTTGAAAATGAATTTACAAGAATTACTCAAAAAAGGTTATACTAGGCCCAATTTCTCACCATAGTGGGCTCCTGTGTTGTTTTCCAAAAGGAAATATGGATCATTTAGAATGTGCATCGATTATTGACAGCTAAAAAAATTAACCATTAAAATAAATACACACTTCCCCACATTGATGATATGTTTAATCAAGTGAGGGGCGGATCTGTATTTTCAAAATTTTATTTAAGGACTGAGTATCACTCATTGATAATAAAAGATGAAAATATTCATAAAATAGCGTTTAGGACCAGATATACTCACTAAACATTTTTAGTGTTACCATTTGGTCATACAAACGCACCAACAACCTTTATTTGCTTAATCAACAATGTCCTTAACAAGTAACTTGATAAATTTTTATTGGTATTTATAGATGACATTTTGGTGTATTCCAAGAATGAAGAAGAGGACATGAATAATTTGAGCTTTTTATTGAAAATGTTAGATGAAATTAAGTTATATACTAAACTTAGCAAATGTGAGTTTTATAGGGATAAAATACAATATTTGGGCCACGCCAATTCAAAAGAGGTATTGTTTATTGATCCTGAGAAGGTTAGGGATATTATGAATTAGCCCATACCCAAGGATGTGTTAGTTTTCTGCTCATTCATGGGAAGTATCAGATATTACCAAAGATTTATAGAAGGATTCTATAAGCTGACGTATCCTATTTCATCCTTATAGAAGAAGGGAACAAAATTTGAGTGGAAAATCAAATGTTAGGAAATATTTAATAAATTAAAAAACTTACTTATAGTGGCCCATATTTTACAAACTGCGGATCCAAATAAGTAATTTGTTGTTTGCATAGATACTTTTTTGCAAGGGCTAGAGGGATTTTTGATGCAGGAAAATGTGGTAGTAGCCTACGAGTACAAAAAGTTGAAAACACATGAAATGAATTATGGAGTATATGATCTAGAGTTAGCTGCAGTAATACATACCTTAGACATGTGGAGGCACTACTTATTAGGATTTTTTTTTACTTTACTGACAGGTCATATAATCTTGAAATATGTTTTCATTCAACCATATCTTAATGTTAGACAATCTAGGTGGCTAGCTTTTTTTAGTGAATTCAAGTTTGAAATGAAACACATAAAAGGAAAAGAAAATAAAGTTGCAGATGCATTAAGCATACATGCACAAGTTGTAATGGGGGTATCCGTTAGTAGTATTATAATACATTTTGTAGAGAAAATAAAAAATTCCATTCCAAAAGACCCTAAATACCTGGAAATTCAACAAAAATGACATCAAACAAAATTTCCACGTTATGGAGAAAATTATGAAATTTTGTTGATTTATAGAAATAGATTGTATGTACCCAATGTAAGTGTTGTAAAACATTTTATATTAGATGAATATAATAAGAAACCATATGTGGGACACCTCGAGTATCAAAAAATGATAACAACACTAAGGAAAATTTTCATTTGGCTAGGTATGAAAAAATATATGGCATAATATTTATCAAAATGCATACAATGTCAACATGTAAAGGTAGAACAAGAACACCCCATCGGATTGTTGAATCCACTACCTATTCCCAAATGGAAATGGGAAGTGATCCCCTTCGACTTCATCATAGATTACCAAGTACTGAAAGACAACATGATTTCATTATGGTGGTGGTAGACACCTTAAGTAAAGAAACACATTTCATATATGTAAAATCCAACTATGGGATAGCAAATATTTACAATATTTTCATGAAAGAGATTTTCCAATTACATGGAGTGCTAAAGGTGCCCTACCGGATAGGGATGCTAAATTTAGCTCCAAAATTTGGAAATATTAGTTTGGGGGTATGGGAGCTTAACTAAATTTTAGTACAACATAACACCCTTAGATGGATGGTCAAACAGAGAGAACCAATCATATTTTGGAGGACATGTTGAGAATTTACGTAATGGAAAGTCCCACCAAATGGGAGGATTTTCTACACTTCGCAAAATTTTCTTATAACAATAATTACCAAGCTTCAGTAAAAATGAGTCCCTTTGAAGCCATGCATGGTATAATGTGCCATACACCTCTCATTTGGAACCATCCAAAAGAAAAATTAATATTAGGACCAATTTGTTTCGAGAAATGGTGCAATTAGTATGCAGGATTGGACAGAACATAAATACTCCCCAAGGAAGGAAGAAGAGATCTGCATACAGAAAAATAACATACAAGGAATTTAATATTGGATACCATGTTTATTTAAGGGTGAAGCCAAGGAAAGTACCCGAAGTACTGGAACCTTCTAAAAAATTGGCACCACGATTTTGTGGGCCTTTCAAGATTTTGGACAGAGTTGGGAAAGCACCATATCAAATAGCACTGCCTAGTCATATTAGTGTACACAATTTTTTTCATGTATCTTTTCTAAAAAAATATTTACATGATAATTATCACACAATTGATTGGAATTTGATACAGGTGGAACCAAAAGGAGACTTCCTGGAAAAACCACTTTGTATACTAGATCATAAAGAGGTTTTCTCCAGAATTGATCTATCATTCGGTTTAAAGTGTAGTGGAAATAATTTACCCCAGAAGATGTATCATGAGAGTGGGAGGATGAGATGTAAAATACCTATCCAACATAGTTTCAGAGAGAAGAAGCCCAGAAATCAACACTGAGGATGGTTTAAATATAAAATCCAGGGGGGATTATAATACCCCTCTACTTTTGTAATAATTTTTTATTTACTTAGACAATATTATGTTACTTTGATGGCAGAAAGTACAAGAATTTTTTGAGATGGAAATTAATAGTAAAGTGGTTATGATGTAATAGATAAATTTAATTAATAAATGAAAAGTTGGAACTACTGGAAAATAAGACACTAGAGTTAAGAGATTATTTCGAAAAAGTGTAAAAAGTTTCAATGATGAATGAGTTTGAGATAAATCTTCCATAAGTGGGCCTCCTACAGAATATTTAATGAGATAGGAGACAAATATCCATTAAATTTCTTAACTGGAGAAAAATGATAAGCGTGGAGTAGAATAAACCATTGCGAGAGAGGAAAGTGATATTTAAAGAAAATAAAAGAGGGAAGAAGAAGAAATCCTAAGCAAGTGGGTTGGAAGACCAACAAAAGCAGGACACCTCTAAGGAAATATCTGTTATGGAAGATAATATATAAAAATACCTAATATAGGGATCAAAGGGGTTGATTCCATTGGAAACTTATCTTAGCGAGGGGGGGACTACTGGATCATTTCATAGTTGGGTGGATAGTGTTCTCCTCAATTGCAGTTCCAACACTGATTACGATTACGAAATATAATTGGGTTTATTGATTGTGAATGATATAATATATGAAGAGCATTGCCTTATATTTTAGTCTTAATTTGGTGGAAATTTGATTCATGTACTTATGATGTGATTAAAGAAAAATTATGGGGATTGAATTGATTCAAATGTATGACTGGTATGGTAGTTAAGTTAGGATTGTAGTTTATATTTGTGATATAGAAAAATATATAAATAAATATATAAAATGTTTTTCTCAGGTAGTATTAAGATTGTGGCTCATGACCTAGTAATGAGGGAAAACTTAATATTCCTGAGGTATTAGAGTCGATGCATGCACATGAAAATTAATTTCTTATTCAATTAGAACAATTATTTCATTTAAGAAAAAATATTATGTGTATAGGAATTCGCTAGTGCAAGGTTGGCACTAAGAAATCAAACATAGATGGCAATAGGAAGGGAAATATTATTACTGACACTGAGGCAAATTGAAAGGTAAACCATAAATCAGTGTGTACATAATTTTTCTTTTCTAGAGGCACAAGACCATACAGTATTATTAAGGAGGAAAAATGAAAACGAACTAGAAGCCTTTGTGTGGGAAGTAATATTGGGAGGTTCTATACGTAATAGGAATTTGGCATGTCCTAAGATAGTTGCGCCAAAAATTAATATTCTACTACTTTCATATACATTATTGTCATAAATTTATGAGTTAATGAGAGGAGAGCTTAGATGTGCAAAAATACAATATAATCTACAAACAAATATTTTTATTTGTCCTATATCATAGGTAAAAATCATTTCAAGATAAAATTAGTATCATGATCAAATTAAAAAAAAAAAGAAAAAAAGAAAAAGAAAAGATTCATCCCTATCTTTTACTTTAAAAGTTTTGAGGAAACATCTGAAATTAATAGGAGCATATTCACAATGCTAATAGAAAATCTCATAATGGAAAAATAGTGAACGGTATAATAATTCTTGGAAACCATAAATGTGTTACGAAACATCTTCACATAAATTACACACTTAAGAGCGATAATGTAAGGTATTCAAACTCAAAAATCACATGGATTGAATAATCATGAACTCCCAATGAGGGGAGATATCATAATTAAAAATATAAAAGTTATAATTGGTAAAACATATTAAATTTTCCACCCCTTAGGGTTTAGTACCATACACATACATAAGAAAAACCAAAAAATTACATTCACTGCAATAAGACTGAACTAAGAAGGGGCTACTTCAAACAATAAGGTAAACCAGAAATTATATAGATATATTCAATGGCCTCGGCGAATTTTGCTGATAGTCGAAACAACCCTTTCCCTATTGAGATAAACCATGTACAGATTTCATGACACGTTGAATGGATAGTGAGATCATGAAACTTAGTTAATATTGACACATGATATCATAGGTAGTAGTTAGTTGTTGTAGAAGTACTCCCCTTAGAAAGGTACAAACATAAGGTTGTGTATGCGTACATACCTAGATAGAATTCATGGAAAACCAATAAGCGGAGTTAATACTTTGCGCACAATACATAATGATGTTTATACGAGAAAAAAAATGCCATGATATTTACCTTGATGAAGATTAACCAAGCACAGAGGGTTTCCTCATAATAGCCATCGAACTTCTAAAGAAAGACTGTAGGAAAAATACAAGACACATAATCTAGGAGAACAAGGGAAAGTTATATAACCCTGAAAATAATAATCTCCCGTCTACCCAGATTCCCTTTACAATATCTTTTTATGGTCATCATAGTCATGATTTGTACAAAACCCTCTATGGAATTAAAAACAAATTTAAAAAAGAAAGGAATAAAAATAAATGTTAAATATTCAATGGATATTGCTAGAAAATTGGACCCTTAATTAAAAAATGGGTTCACTAAGAAAGAAAACAAGACTGTAGGCTGACTGCAAATTCAAAATACCACACTTGCAAACAAAGATAAAAAAAACCAATAGAATGAAACTGCAGAAACATGGTCGGTCGACCCAAAACACATTCCATTTAGGAAAAATACAAATGCTAAGAACAAGGGTGGGAAATGACAACCATTTAATTCAAAAACTAAGCAAGGACCGCAAAATTGTCAAGAAAATAATATCTTGAACCTCAGTAAGAAAGTAAAATTTACCTAGGAGTCAAGCAAACAATTCAGGGTGGACCAATTGCTGGAGTATTTTTGTGTACCTATAGGTGAATGGAGAAGTTGCACGCATAGAAACTTCTTCATGGTAGCGGTGCTCCATAGTAGCAACTCTCGAAAATTGGTAACTGAAGAAAAGAACAACGACAACCTCAAAACTTATTCATTATGACATGAACCAATAAATATGAAAATTTTACCCACAATATTTATTAGAAAAACTAGTGAGGGATGGAAGTTAAACAAAAGAAAACCCACGGGAAAATAAAAAAATATAAATAACATTTTCTTTTAGTAAAAGTACCTTGCAGTTTTTTTTTTAGGATGAAAAGCACGTCTGGTTTATATTATGTACCAGTACATAGACTATAATCATACGCAAGAAGCTATTACATTCATCTACTACAATTTAAGAGATCAAACCTCCATATTTTCTACATAAAATGTAAAACAGTAGGCCCATACCAAAAACTGTGCATACATATGAAATCAAGTTTTTGTCCCCATCGAAATAGTAAAATAGAAATAAAAAACATTTGCCCCTCCCTTTTACATAGTTCAATCTCTCTCACGATCGTAATACCAAAACAGAACAAGTATTTGAAGAGCACTCCTAAAAATTGTGCCAAATTAGTACAGTCTCTTCAACCTCACAAAATTTAAAAGAAATTAACCTTTCCCACCGCTTCCACACTATTTTTGTTTATTAATTCATAGTGCATTACTCCAAATGTTCCCTCCAAGCCTCTTTATGATAATCTGTCAGCTTTTGTATTTTTCTCCCTGTAAACATGACAAAAAGAAGTAAAATTAAAAGTTCTTTTAAGAGAAAAAATTCTCTCCAGCCAGTGTGATAACATACCAGGATTTAAGGAGGACTTCAAATTCATATGATCGACTAGAGTTTTGGAGTCCCCGAAGATCCATAACTGTTCCACATATAAATGATGTGCAAACCATAAAATTCCCCACAAAGCAATGACTTCTTCCCTTATGTTCGTACCTAATCCACCATTCCAATATACTTTGTAATGGCATGACGGTGAGAGCGTAAGCCAGGCCCTGCAACCACAAGGTAAATTTTGTGTTGCCCCATCAAAATATCCAGCAGGGTAATAAAACTCATGTGGCCTTAATCTTCTAGATAAATCAATGGGTGCCTTTCGAGATAATTTGACCCTTTCCCAATAGCTTAAAATCTGGATGACCATCTTATCAGGAGAGCAATGTATTCCCTCAAATAATTTCCTATTTCTATTATTCCAAATATCCCAGTGAAATAGAATAGGAATGATCCTGTAGTTCCTTACTCTTTGAAACCACCATCTAATGCAGTCCACAGTTGTCATATATCCTGGAAAATTTATGTTCATATAGACACACATCATGTTCATAGTTTCTTTAGAAAAAGAACACAAATAGAATATATGAATGTTGTCTTCAGCCTCCTCACCACATAAGATGAAAATTCCAGGGCCTTGCCAACCTTTCCTTTGAAGGTTATTCCATGTTAAATTCTTGTTTTTCCAAACTAGCCAAAGAAAAATAGTCATTTTTACTTGTACATTTACCTTCCATAGTTCTTTGAACCAACAATCATGTTCCAGATTTAACTTAGAGTTTATTAACATAGAAAAAAATTCCTTAACTTTTGGCCCTTCCTCAGCAGAAATACCTCCCCGCATAATTCTGTCACCCACTCCAAAACTACAGAGTCCCATATGTCTTAGGATTTTTGTGTATCTGTTCCACTCTGTATTCCACCTCTCGTGCAACCCTAGGTATGAGCAAGACATCCATCTTGGAACCCCAATGTCCCAGCCATCAATGAACTTATTTAAATAAAAAAAACCTCCCTGATTTAATGCATGGACCAGCTCAGCCGAAATGTCTTGTGATGTCCCCCTCCCCATCAACAGTTTGCAACCAATGATGATTTTAAGACCATTTCTGAAAACCCACCTCAGATTTTCTTTTAGTAGAAGCCAGATTTTCCCAAATCCCTTCCAAACGTTTGATATTTTACTACCCTTAATCCATCCCGAGATGAATGAATCCTCCAACATCGCTTGACCAATGTATTTATGTTTTATGATCTCTTTCCAGATTCCAGGTTGGTGAAAACATCTCCACATCGATTTCATTATAAGGGATTTCCCAAAAATATCCAAATCCAGAATGCCCCAGCCCCCCTTTTCCTTTGGGATATCAATAGTATCCCACCCAGCCAAATGGATACACCTCTTATTCTGCCCCCCTCCCTAGATAAAATTAGCCATGATATTATTTATTTCCTTTAGAGTACTTTTAGGAATTATTTATAGATGGGCCCAAAACACCGTAAGTTTCTCAAAAACATCCTGAGATAGGATCAACCTACCTCCCTTTGATAACCACTTCGTTGACCACACTTCTAATCTTTTCCTGTATTTTCCAATAAGCCAATTCCAATATTCCACAGTGTAATTTAAAGGTTTCATACTGAACCCCAAGTATGTCATTCCATCCTTCAAAGGAGCCCTATTTCAATTAAAAAATATTGATATTTCCTTGTATTCCACTTCCTCCCCCTTAGCATAGTACAAACAGGATTTCCGTTCACTTAGTAACATATTTGTAGCAACACAGAAAGGTTGAATAATTCTGTGAAATGCTTCCCAAATTTTCCTTTGTAGCATTCCAAAGATGAGAATATCGTCTACAAAAAGACTGTGTGTTTCCCTCAGAGCAGGTCCAATATCCACCCCACAAAATAGACCATCTTCAGCCACCCTTTTAATCTAAATACTCATAGCATCCATCATCAATATAAAAAACAAGGGCGACAAGGCACATCCCTGACGGAACCCCCTGCTCGGATTGAAAAAATTAGTAGCTAATCCATTAATAATGATATCCAATGACGTTTTCGTGATACACCCCATCACCCATGCTACAACCTCACTATCCAGACCAATTTTATATAATACTAGTCTCATAAAACCCCAATCTGTATGGTCATATGCTTTATTAAGATCGATCTTTAAAACCACAACTTTCATTTTTTTTGACTGGATTGTGTGGATGACCTCTTGTGTCACAGCCACTGTGTTATTTATGTTTCAATATTTCAGGAAACCAGATTGTTCTGGGGTAATGTATTGTGAAAGAGCACCTTTCATCCTTTCCACAATGACCTTTGAGATTATTTTATATAAGGTGTTACACAACGAGATTGGTCTGTATTCATTGAAAGACATGATCCCCTTTTTCTTAGGAATTAATGAAATGAAAGTAGAGTTTATTGCTCCTGAAATACTTCCACTCACCCGAGACTCCTCCACCATATCAGTAAGATCCATAATAAATTCATCAATCAAGTACCTTGTAGTTTAAGGGGATGACTTTCCATGATTCCAGGTGAATTCAGGATGTTGGCCTTCTATTTTTACTTGCCATGGTGGGTGGTGGACTAGAAAACACACGAAGCAGAAAGAACCAAGTGAAAGGATACTGGGTGACGTGGTAAGGTTAGGGCTTGGGAAGAAAACCTTTATCGTTCAATCTATAGAGTTAATCCCCATAGTTGAAAAATTTAGGTTTTACAACCGATGTGATGTTAAAATGGGAAGAGAGGATGTGGAAACTAGTGGTTTGATCACCCTATTTCAAGATGCTAAGAGCCACATGCTAACGTACTATGAGACCCATAAAAAATTTACTAAGTCCCAAACGAGAAATATATACAACATTCATCACCATTTTTAAACACCATGTTAAACACACACATGGTGTATGAGGAAGATGAACACACACACACAAGAGACTCAACACAATGAAGGATAAGCATGAGGCTTTCTTATTTTTCCATTATACAAAGATGTACATTTATAGTAAAATGGTGTGACTCTTGGTTTCATATTCCAAGGTCACTTGGACTCCATTGTGACTTTTCACATTCCACACCTACCCATGTAGGATTAGGTGTTCCAACATCCCCCCTTAATTCGAAGGGGTATGTGTGAGTCCAAGAAAAGAGTTGTAATACAAATCTGCAAAGTATACATGGCAACACTTGGGCTGAATCAACTCTCTGAAATGTTGGAAAAAAGAGGTGGTTTTAGGATGACCACAAACACTGGAACGCAAAACTTGTTGCAATTCCCGGAACTCTTCCAAAACTGGCAAGAAGCTGAAAGCTTCTGCTAGAGGAATTGTCCCTCATAAAAAAGGGAGACCTTCGACCTAAAAGAAGGGAGGTCTACTACCTGTGATGGTTTTAGGATTACCAACAACTCTGGAATGCTTTGAAGCATTTCCTGGAACTCAACCAAAGCTGGCAAGAAGCTGAAGGCTTCTGCTAGAGGAAGTGTTCCTCATATATGAAAGGGAGACCTTCGACCTAAAAAAAGGGAGGTCTACTACCTGTGATGGTTTTAGGTTATCCACCAACCAAAGATGATGGTTTAAGGTTGTCCACCAACCGAAGGCATGCTCATGGGCATCCGTGTCTCTGGCTACATCTCTGAATCCGGAATGACGAATTGTGGCTCGGGCTCGCTTGAACTGCTGGCTACAACTCTGAACATGGAATGAGAGATTGTGGCTCAGGCTCGCTTGATCTGTCGTCGAAGCTTGTACATGACCACCATTTTCCCCCCTGTCAGGGACAAGGTGAGATGATGGAGAAAACTCAACTGCAATTTTGCTCAATATCCGTGAACAAGTTCTAACATGTGTCGTAAACATCTTCTTGGCTGCTGATGCCCATTGCCAAGAAGCGATCCATCCAAGATGAATCTTGGTTCTTGCAGGAGGCTTGTGTCTGAAGCATCTGTCTGAAGAATGAGTGTGCCGACCACAATGCTTACATGGATGAAGATCAAAACAGTGATCTTTCATATGGCCAACTCGATCACAGTGTTGGCATTTCTCAATCTGTTGTGGAAGTGGAACAAAATCTGGAACAACTGCAAGTGAACTGTCGTATAGGAATCTGGCACTCTGAAATCTGATGGGTTTGGTGTAGTCTGGAATATGAAAGGACACATCCTTGTCATATCCAAGACCAGTTCGGTGCTTGTTGTGGACAAGCTCTTCCCAAGGTCTGATGATGGGCTTGAGAAGTGCAGGCTGACCTGCTGCATTTGCATGTACATCTGCTCTAGTACAATGAACTGAATGTGAATCAACTGAAACTTTATCTTCTTGCTTCTGATGAGAGTCCTTCACAATGTTCTGAACAGAAACAGGTTCAGAATGGTGACTCTTTTGCTGAAGTTCTTCTTGTTGGAGCTGAGATTCCAACTGCAAAAACTCAATCTTTTCTTGTGCATCTAGCAAACAATTTTGAATGTTACAAAGAGCATGCTTGCTCATTCTTATCATATCATCAACATTTGAATGAATGAGGCTATTCAACAACTCTAATGCCTCATTGATTTTAGCCATTTTCAACAACTTAGGCTCAAAAAATGAAAGGGTGTCGGCTTCAACCGAAAATGCACCCGTTTACAATGTGATTCAACAACAAATACAAATGACTCCAAAGAATTTCCAACTATGGAAATCTCAAAGTACAAAATGTGCTCCTCAAATGATGGAGGGCAGTCAACAATTTTTCAACAACTCAAGTACTGATTGCAACTATGAAGAAGATGCAAATTCCACTCACAATACAATGTCAATGCAATAGAATGTCTCTGCAAAATATGTGCAGCTGAAAACACTATGCAAGAAGCCTTTAAGGCGGTTGATTTTTCCTTCTTCAAAAATTTGTTTTAAAAATGATGGCAAACTTTTCTTCAAATGTCAAAAATCACTCTTATGTCAATGCCACAAATCACACAATGTCAAATCTTCAATTTTCTCTATGTATAGTCCATCTGCTCTTCATATGCCATTTCCTTCATTTCTGTTGTTCATGTCTTCTTCTTCCTCTCTCTCTCTCTGCTGTTTTTTTTTTTTTAATTAATTTAAAAAATTAATTATTTGAAATGGGAAATAATTAAAAGGGAGGGGGATGGAAATTTAAAAAAATGTGTAGGGAGGGGAATTAAAAGGGAGGGGGAATTTAAAAGGAGTGGGAGAGTAGGGAGAATTTTTTTTTTTTAATTTTAATTTTTAATTTTTTAAATTAAATTAATTAAAATTGGGAATTAATTTAAAATGAGGGTGATTTAAAAAGGGAAATTTAAAAAAAATGTGGAGGGGAGATATTATATGGGGGGGTGAATAAAAAAATTTTAAAATTTTTAAAAAGACTCATTTTAAAAATTTGTGGGAGGGAGTTCTGTAATGAAAATTAAAATATGGGATAAATGTGGAAGGAAGAGGGTGTAAGTGAGATGGGGGCGGGTGTTAAAGAAAAGTCGAGAGTTCGGGATGGGGAGTGAGGAAAGCTTGTGAGCGTTTGAGTGGAGCATGGTAAGGGGGAGTCGAGAGTTGGGTAGTGTAGGTGAGGAGCGAAGGGTGTAGTGGGGAGAGGGCGCTGTGAGAGGGGCAGGTATTGTGAGCGTGGAGTGCTGTATAAGTGAGGGCTCGGGTAGCAGCGTAGGGAAGAGGCAGAGACGTGGGAGTAGGGCTGGAGGTGGATGCAAGCGGGTAGGGTGCTGTGGTGTAGAGCGTGTGACAGCTTGTGAGCTCAGATTTTTTTTTTCTAAAGTCTAGTGCGCAGGGGCGTGAGATGTGAGGGAAGGATGTAGCAGGGTTTGGGGTTGTATGGTGAGGGCGGATGCGATAGGGTATGGCGGCCGTGTGAAAGTTGCAGGCCGGTGGGAGCAGGGGTGTTTGAAGAATCGGGGTTTGGAGAGGCGTATGGGAGAGTTGGGTTGAGGTGCAGAGATCCGTTGTAAGGAAATAGCGCAGGCGTGGGAAGGAGTCGTTGTGTGAGATGAGGGTTAGAGAGGGAGCACTACAGTGAGGGTCGTTTTGTGAGTTTGTATAGCAGAGTGTGTAGGGAGCGACCGATGTAGAGGGGAGTGTTGTAATGTGTAAAGCGTAGGGTTGAGAGCGTAGTATGCAGGTTAGGGAGCGGTGTATTGAGAAATGAGAACAGGGAGGCCGTGAGGGCCGAGGGGCCAAGTTGCCCTGAAAATATTTTTTATTTAATTTATTTTTATTTTTATTTTTTCATAAGACAGAAAAGTAGAGATAGGAGATTCACTTAAAAACAGCAGCAGAGGAATGCAGTCCAGAAGTTCAGAAATTTTCATAAAAAAACTTCAGAATTTTTCAGAATATTATAGCAGTGAAAATCCAAAATCTTCTTCAGAAACTCAATTTAAATAGTATCCAGCAGCTCTTCAAATTGCATATTTTAATGAGCAGAAATTGCAGAGAAAATTTAGAATGAAAACCTTCAGATGGGCAGTGCTGCCTTTCTTCAAAGCCAATGCCTGAATGTTGCCAATTTCTGAATGCGGCAAAATGTCTGCTGCAACAATCTTTTAGTGCTGCAAAAATGCCAAGAATTTTTGCAGATATGCACAAGCCATAAACACAAATGGCTCACTCAATGTGGATCAGGGCCAACAATCGCCCGCTCTGATACCATGTTAAACACCATGTTAAACACACACATGGTGTATGAGGAAGATGAACACACACACACAAGAGACTCAACACAATGAAGGATAAGCGTGAGGCTTTCTTATTTTTCCATTATACAAAGATGTACATTTATAGTACAATGGTGTGACTCTTGGTTTCATATTCCAAGGTCACTTGGACTCCATTGTGACTTTTCGCATTCCACACCTACCCATGTAGGATTAGGTGTTCCAACAACCATAATATACTATTGTAACCATATCAATAATATAAATTTAAGTATCTCCATAGGTATATGCTAGCGGCTCACGTATGCTAGAAAATTAAAAGGGTTGGGTATAGTCCAGAAGGGAATTTTGATATAGAACATAAATTAAGTTCGAGCGACCAAGTATGTCAGGAATTTTTATTAACCATGGAATAGTAACAACCCCTTAATTCAAGGAAACTTAAATAGATTAATAACATATTGAAATCCATTGAAAACGTGTTAGGTGGTGTGATGGCACCTGTAGAAAAATTATCATAAGTTTATATATATATATATATATATTAAAGCGGTAGAAATAAATTCAATAAATTTCCATAGTTGAAAAAAACATGCTCAAAAATCGATACATGATCACATATATGTGTAATTTAAAAATTAAAAATGTTGAAACTTTAGGTATAAAAACGTTTACCTCAATTATTGGTCCGTGTCGTGGTACATATTGATCGTGGTACATAGTGACTCTCCTCCACATTAGTAAACATATAAGATTGAGGTGGAGGTGGAGGAGGATCCATGGAAACATGCACTGGTTAAGGATGGTCTCCTTGATCAAATCCCCGCTCGAATGACCACATAAGCTCATCCATGTATCTCAGATGTGTCTACATGTTATCATGGAGTTATTAATATAAATGCAATCTAATACGAGTTAGAAATTTATTTAAACATTGACTATAAAGGTAGATTTTGTTTCATTGTGTTTGACTAATTTGGTTCACTATGCTTGTCTATGGATATAAATTAAAAATATTAAGAAATTATATTTGACCAAACTTGAAGAGTGTTGAATTTCAAACATAGTCCAACATTGTTGGCTACACTCGTATTTTCATATCGCATTGTGATGATGGATAATTTGCAATGCAATGTAACATTGCTATAATGTTTGTTAGATTCTTAAGTTGGATAGATTTATGTACCATTCTAGCATCACTTGTTTGATAATTAATAATAATAATTAGTAATATTAATAGGTGATTATGTTTAACCAAAGTTAAATAACGTTGATTGTCAAACATAGTGAACCCCATTATTAAATGTGGTTGACAACATTTTATAATGCCGCATTACAACATTGGATGAATTTCAATGTAATGTAATATTGCAGCAACAATTGTGACATTGTGACAATGTTTGTCACATTGCAACGCTGGATAGATTTCAATATGATTTCGACATCACAATATTATTATTTTTATTATTATTAGTAAACTTTATTAATGTTAATATTTCTATTATTAAACATGATTAAATCTTGATTGTGACCGACTAAAGATAACTATAGTCGACTACGGTTGACAATATTTGAGTTTGGTCAACCATGGTTGACTATAATTCAATATGGTTTAGTTATGTTGACGAAAGAAGACTTTGATTCAACAAGCTTGACTATTGCCAAATATGGTAAACATAGGGTTGACCAAGTTTGGCATAGTCATATATTTAAGCATTGACTACAAAGGGTGACTTTGTTTGGCTATGTTTAAATAATGGTATACCAATATATTTCGAAACATATTAATATTAATGTTATTAAACACTTTAATTGAACATTAACTATGGGTGAGCATAGTTTAACCATTGGTGAAGATGGTTATGTTTAACAATTTTTTGACTATGGATGACCAAAATTCTGTAATGTTGTCCATGCTCACCATGTTTAAACATCACTAACTATGTATCATATATGAATGACTATGGTTAACGATTATATGGCTATGCTTGACCATGGCTATGCTTGACCATGGCTTGACTATGGTCGACAACATGTTTTAACTACGATTGTTCATCGCTTGACCAAGGTTTCACTATGTTCAACCAATGTTGAATATGATTGAATTTACACAACCATGGTATTAATATGGTTGACCATATTTTGAATATGGATTTTTGGTTGTTAACCACGATTTAACTAAGGTTACCATTACAATGGTGGTTGTTGATGGTTAAACATGGTTAGACTATGGTTAACCCTAGCCATCTAGTATGGAAGCATGCACTGGTTAAGGATGGTCTCCTTCATCAACTCCCCGCTCGAATGACCACATAAGCTCATCCATGTATCTCGGATGTGTCTACATGTTGTCATGGAGTTATTAATATAAATGCAATCTAATACGAGTTAGAAATTTATTTAAACATTGACTATAAAGGTAGATTTTGTTTCATTGTGTTTGACTAATTTGGTTCACTATGCTTGTCTATGGATATAAATTAAAAATATTAAGCAATTATATTTGACCAAACTTGAAGAGTGTTGAATTTCAAACATAGTCCAACATTGTCGGCTACACTCGTATTTTCATAACGCATTGTGATGATGGATAATTTGCAATTCAATGTAACATTGTGATAATGTTTGTTAGATTCTTAAGTTGGATAGATTTATGTACCATTCTAGCATCACTTGTTTGATAATTAATAATAATTAGTAATATTAATAGGTGATTATGTTTAACCAAAGTTAAATAACGTCGATTGTCAAACATAGTGAACTCCATTATTAAATGTGGTTGACAACATTTTATAATGCCGCATTACAACATTGGATGAATTTCAATGTAATGTAATATTGCAGCAACAATTGTGACATTGTGACAATGTTTGTCACATTGCAACGCTGGATAGATTTCAATACAATTTCGACATCTCAATATTATTATTTTTATTATTATTATTAAACTTTATTAATGTTAATATTTCTATTATTAAACATTATCAAATCTTGATTGTGACCGACCAAAGATAGCTATAGTCGACTACGGTTGACAATATTTGAGTTTGGTCAACCATGGTTGACTATAATTCAATATGGTATAGTTATGTTGACGAAATAAGACTTTGATTCAACAAGCTTGACTATTGCCAAATATGGTAAACATAGGGCTGACCAAGTTTGGCATAGTCATATATTTAAGCATTGACTACAAAGGGTGACTTTGTTTGGCTATGTTTAAATAATGGTATACCAATATATTTCGAAACATGTTAATATTAATATTATTAAACGCTTTAATTGAACATTAAATATGGGTGAGCATAGTTTAACCATTGGTGAATATGGTTATGTTTAACAATTTTTTGACTATGGCTGACCAAAATTCTGTAATGTTGTCCATGCTCACCATGTTTAAACATCACTAACTATGTATCATATATGAATGACTATGGTTAACGATTATTTGGCTATGCTTGACCATGGCTTGACTATGGTTGACAACATGTTTTAACTACGATTGTTCATCGCTTGACCAAGGTTTCACTATGTTCAACCAATGTTGAATATGATTGAATTTACACAACCATGGTATTAATATGGTTGACCATATTTTGGATATGGATTTTTGGTTGTTAACCACGATTTAACTAAGTTTACCATTACAATGGTGGTTGTTGATGGTTAAACATGGTTTGACTATGGTTAACCCTAGCCATCTAGTATGGAAACATGCACTGGTTAAGGATGGTCTCCTTGATCAACTCCCCGCTCTAATGACCACATAAGCTCATCCATGTATCTTGGATGTTTCTACATGTTATCATGGAGTATTTAATATAAATGCAATCTAATACGAGTTAGAAATTTATTTAAACATTGACTATAAAGGTAGATTTTGTTTCATTGTGTTTGACTAATTTGGTTCACTATGCTTGTCTATGGATATAAATTAAAAATATTAAGCAATTATATTTGACCAAACTTGAAGAGTGTTGAATTTCAAACATAGTCCAACATTGTCGGCTACACTCGTATTTTCATATCGCATTGTGATGATGGATAATTTGCAATGCAATGTAACATTGTGATAATGTTTGTTAGATTCTTAAGTTGGATAGATTTATGTACCATTCTAGTATCACTTGTTTGATAATTAATAATAATTAGTAATATTAATAGGTGATTATGTTTAACCAAAGTTAAATAACGTTGATTGTCAAACATAGTGAACCCCATTATTAAATGTGGTTGACAACATTTTATAATGCCACATTACAACATTGGATGAATTTCAATGTAATGTAATATTGCAGCAACAATTGTGACATTGTGACAATGTTTGTCACATTGCAACGCTCGATAGATTTCAATACGATTTCGACATCACAATATTATTATTTTTATTATTAGTAGTAAACTTTATTAATGTTAATATTTCTATTATTAAACATTATTAAATCTTGATTGTGACTGACCAAAGATAACTATAGTCGACTACGGTTAAAAATATTTGAGTTTGGTCAACCATGGTTGACTATAATTCAATATGGTTTAGTTATGTTGATGAAAGAAGACTTTGATTCAACAAGCTTGACTATTGCCAAATATGGTAAACACAGGGTTGACCAAGTTTGGCATAGTCATATATTTAAGAATTGACTACAAAGGGTGACTTTGTTTGGCTATGTTTAAATAATGGTATACCAATATATTTCGAAACATATTAATATTAATATTATTAAACGCTTTAATTGAACATTAACTATGGGTGAGAATAGTTTAACCATTGGTGAAGATGGTTATGTTTAACAATTTTTTGACTATGGCTCACCAAAATTCTGTAATGTTGTCCATGCTCACCATGTTTAAACATCACTAACTATGTATCATATATGAATGACAATGGTTAACAATTATATGGCTATGCTTGACCATGGCTTGACTATGGTTGACAACATGTTTTAAATACGATTGTTCATCGCTTGACCAATGTTTTACTATGTTCAACCAATGTTGAATATGATTGAATTTACCCAACCATGGTATTAATATGGTTGACCATATTTTGAATATGGATTTTTGGTTGTTAACCACGATTTAACTAAGGTTACCATTACAATGGTGGTTGTTGATGGTTAAACATGGTTTGACTATGGTTAACCCTAGCCATCTAGTATACGCCTCTATGGTTAACACCTTCAAATAGGTTTTGAAACAAAAATGGTATTAGTTGAGACAAATTGGAGACCATTAAAAAGTACATTGGAAACAATTAAAAACTACGCTTGAAATAATTAAAAACTATATTGGAAACATATTATTATTAAAATATTTTTAATATTAATATTATCAAAATTACTAATTATGTTATTAATAGAAAAAATGTTAAAATAAAAATAAGTTGTTATATAAAATATCGTTATTGCATTAATAATATATTTATATTATAATTAATGTAATATTGTTATTGTAATAAAGTATTATTGAATAATTATTATAATTACAATTAATAATAATATTATTAATGATATTAATATTATTATTATTATTAATTTGATATATACATGTGTTAAATAACTGTTTCTAATGTTATATAAGTATTAATATTAATTTTACTAAAACTTAATATTAAAATATTATTATTAATAATAAATAATAATATTATTAACTAGCATTATTGTATTAAAATAATTTGATATTATTATATTATTATTAAATCTAAACCTAATATTATTAAATATTTTTATAAGCCTAATACCAAAAACTAATACTTAAAGTTAAAGCATATTTTTATTATAAAACCTAATATTAAAATCTAAAATTTATATTATAAAATAATATAAGGTTATGTTATAAACCTGAAAAAAATGAGTTATGTTATAATATTTTATATTAAAGATAAACCTGTTAGTTATAATAGTTAAATATAACAAAGTTATATTATATTATAATCCTATAAAGAATAAACATATGAAATCTAAAAGCATTATATATATATATATATATATATATATATATATATATATATATATATATCTAAAACAAAGTGTATATATTAAAAACCTAAAATGATATTAATATATATTTTTTTGGTGAGTTTAATAGTAATGAGGGTACATCATGTTCATATCTATGAATAGGACTTGAATAGGGAAGACAATTAAATCAATAACTTAACATCTAGTAGTTCCTTCGAGTGCAATAGATCATCGTCTATCCAAGGCTCCATGGACCAAACATTATTAATATTATGAACCTAAAATATTAGTTATAACATTTGTGATATAAATAATATTTTAGGTTCATAATATTAATAATGTTTGGTCCATGGAGCCTTGGATAGACGATGATCTATTGCACTCGAAGGAACTACTAGATGTTAAGTCATTGATTTAATTTTCTTCCCTATTCAAGTGCTATTCATAGATATGAACATGATGTACCCTCATTACTATTAAACTCACCATAAAAATATATATTAATATCATTTTAGGTTTTTAATATATATACTTTGTTTTAGAAATATATATATATATATATATATATATATATATATTTCTAAAACAAAGTATATATATTAAAAACCTAAAATGATATTAATATATATTTTTTTGGTGAGTTTAATAGTAATGAGGGTACATCATGTTCATATCTATGAATAGCACTTGAATAGGGAAGAAAATTAAATCAATGACTTAACATCTAGTAGTTCCTTCGAGTGCAATAGATCATCGTCTATCCAAGGCTCCATGGACCAAACATTATTAATATTATGAACCTAAAATATTAGTTATATCACAAATGTTATAAATCTAAAAAATTATATATGCTATAAATGTTATAAACCTAAAAAATTTATATAATATATAAAAACTTAAGACTTACATAGAAACGGTTACTGAACAATGTTATACTATAAAGTGAATTATAAATAGGAAATTTTTTTGTTATATGCAATGAAAATTTGGTTGGATGAGACATTTGATAGTCTAATGCACTTTATAAAAGTGAAGCCATGTTTCAAGATAAGATATGGATGTTTTAGAAAGCCATGTTTCAATGAAGTGAATCTAATCTTTGTTAATCTTCAGATGTGGTCAATAAATAATGACATATTATATTTTTAATCATAATTTGGTAAAATTTAAATTTAAGAAAGGTTTAAACACTTGATTTACTTATTAAAAGAAGATACCACCATTCCATTGCATCCATTTATGTAGTGGCAACAATGAGGATATCCCAACATCTTTCATTTTAAATCATATGATTCGAATTCGTAATTAGGAAAAGGATTAATGTTCCCAATTCCAATAGGCTTATGCTTATCTAAAAATATATAAAATTCATTTATAAACCCATAAAAATAATATCCAATCCTTTCATTTTCTCCCTCCTCTTTCTAACGTCATGTGACATGTGAAGTACAATAGATATTTTATTTGAACATTTCATCACAATAGATGTGACCAAATCTTAGAAACATATAGTATGTTTAGTTGATTTTCCTTTCGATCTCAAATTATTTAATAGCTGATTTTACCATTTAAATGAATGAAATATATAAAATGTGAGAAATATAATAGAAATAAATGCACACGCATCCACAATACGCACATGTTTTTTTTATAAGAAACACTTACGAAAGAAAAAATCACTAGAAGGTGATCCTTCTCTACATAGTTTTCCTTGGTATGGAAACATATAATATAAAGGAATATGTATGCTCCATGGAGTTGCTAGAGAGTTGTGGAAAATAAGGTTGCTACAAATCTTAAATCCATATTTTATGCACTTTAAATTCCCACTTCCAATTCCCATATTCAACTATTGAAAATAATACAATAGCATATAATGAAACCCCTAGTAATCCTAGTAGCGTGATATTTAATGTATTCCAATACCTAAATACGAGTAAGAATTGAATCCCTCAACATAAACTAGAGATAATAGTCTAGACCTTCTAAATTATTCTTTAAACTCCGCACATGCATAGTAGCCCCATATGCAACAGTAATAGGGCCTAGGGTGTCATCCTCTCATACCATGTGGTCAACATGGTATCCCAAATTGTAATAGACATACATTTGTATGCACAATAGCTAAGTATGACATGATTCATGCAATATTGGAAGAGTATATATGTGTAGAATAAAAAAATAGGTTTTGGATAAAGTGATATCTTTTAACAAAAAAAATTTCATTTAATTCCTCAATATAGATATAAAATATTTAAAACCCAATTATCTCCACTACGATCCATCATTAAAATGGATTTCTAAAATAATTACTCCAAATTTTCCAGTTTGTAAACATTAAAATAAGTAAAAAGAAAGATAATGATCCAATATCAAACAACATATCACCTCTTTAAAAAACAATACACAATGTCCAAATACATTCTACAAATAACAAATAACAAATTATGAATAGAAGATAAAACCAATTCTTTATTGAAAATAAAAATGTCAATTTGAGAAATATATTTCTCTCCAAAGGAGAGAAATATATTTCATTTTTTTAACCTCATTCCACTTCATTAACTAACCAATGAAATATATAGAAGAGAACAGATAACCAATCAAAACTAGAGACACTTTATTTACTAATATACTTCACTTTTCGAAAGGGATAATTGATATAAATTCATTCACAACATCTAAAATTCTATTTAATCCTATAAAATATCATTTAATCCTATATAATATCGTTTGGTTCTCCAAATAAGATTAGCTTTATTACAATTTTACATTTTCCAACATTTTTTTATCTTTCCCCTTTTTCAACCATTTCAAATTCCCAACTTTATTATCTATATTTAAGCTCGAATCAAGAATTTGTTCATGCATGGAGATGAGTATCATGTGTCAAAAAGATTATGATAAAGATCAATGCATAAACTTAAAATAAGTAAATAACAATCAATATTGAACAAATAATAATTCAACAATAAAATATGACACTTAGTGACGCTCGCATACATATTTATAGATGTATTCATTGTAGTCTATCACTCTATTTTATCGACCTCTCATACAGTTTTTTAGTATACCATTTTTATACATATAAATATATTTATATTTTTTTGGAAGTATTTTGGATATTCAGTTTATGAAATAAATAAACCATTATATTTGGTATTAGATCTAATTCTAATTCGATACTTTGGCCACACTCTTCATTACACTTATTTCTACCTTGATTTTGGACTCTTCTGTTTCTTTGATTTTTGTCATTGACCCTACCTTTACCTGTATCATTCCTTTAAATTTCCATAGAAAGAATAAGTAGAGTTGTTAAACAAATTTGAAACATATAAATACCGTTACGGTCATTGAAGTCTTACTAGCATTTCTATACAATAATTGATTCAAAAGCACTAGTTATTGTAATTGTGGATGAAGTCTTACTAGCATTTCTATACAATAATTGATTCAAAAGCACTAATTATTCTAATTGTGGAAGAAAATCACTAATTCAAATGATAGTTAACATAGCCCCAAAAAGATTTACAACATTAACTACTACTGATGTAAATTTTAGCTACTATTAAAATGTGATGTAAATTGGGTTATTTATATCTTTTATGGTTGATGAATTCCTAAAAATAAAAAAACTTTTGGAAATCATGGTCATGGATGTCAAGTTTTTCAAGTAGTGATAGAATAAAAAATATTAACTCATATTAATATATCATAATAATAAAATAACTATATAATAATAAAATAAAAAGTAATGATAGAATAAAAAATATTAAGTTATATTAATATATTATAATAATAATAATTCTATTGAGAGGCATAATTTAGAGTTCAATATTAAGGAGATGTGGAATTTTTTTTATGCACAACTTTGAGTTGATATTTATCTCTTAGAAAAAATCACTAAATAAAAAAAACAATATTAACTATAGTAAAAAAATAGATATATTTACTTAGTTTTATTGATGTTATAGCTGATGAAGGATATGTCGAATTCCAGATATTTTGAACATAAAATTAAGATATATTTAAAATTTATATATTATTAACAAAAAATATTTTATTGTATATCATAAATAAAATATTTCAATGGATATATTAAGTAACATAATTTGATATCAAAATCATATAAATAAATATGCATAAAGTAATTGAAAGGTATAAATATTTTATATTCTCACTTTTCTCTTTAAAAGAGACATATAATTCCACCATTGTTTGAAAATATCTCATGTGATTTTTAATAAAATATTTGAGTATTAATATTATTAATTGATTTAGGTAAATTCTTAATATGAACTTGATATATACCATATATAACATTTTAAAAATCGTAATTCAAGCACACACACAACATCCTATTTTACAGATATACACCTTTTATATTTTGTATAAGAAATTTATATTTAAAATATTAATTAGAAAATGTATACATAAGCTTATTTGATTCATAATCATATATCAAGTTTTTTTTCTATATCAATGACATAAAGTTTTAAAGGTTGATTTCGAATCACTAAGTGTAGATTATTTCTCACTTTATGTGATTAGTGATTAATCAAGAAGAGATTTGATATAAGATGTGGACAGTATTATGAAGAATATGTATATCGCAAAGTTATATTAATAATAAAAAGTAATAATTTAATATATATTGAGAGAAATAAAAATAAACAAAATCATTTTAATGTTGATATTAAATAAATATTTATATATTTTATTTGTTTCTAAATAAATTTATACCTCTTAATACATAATATCATATATATATATATATATATATATATATATATATATATATAAAAGCCTGGATCATACAGAATTGTGTTGACCTTTATGTAATATATCTAGCACGTTAAACGATGTTCCCAACGCACCACGAATATTATTCTCCATTTATCTCACAATACAACAACCAGAATCATTGAAGCTATTTGCATTAGTTCATTGCAGGCAGCCTGCCTTATGGTGCAGGTAACCACTATTACAATATTATCGTTCAAGACTCCATTCAATCTAGATTAGCCCACATCATCGTGATAGAGAGTTAAAAGGCGTTGACCACGACATATCATTCATAATCATCCAAATCGTAACATTCAGAACCTTTACGAAACCGACAAACTTTTCTTAATGGGAAAAGTAAATACATAAGAGAAGGCAATTCTGCTTCTGAAGTTTAGCATTGAGTTGGAAGAGGAATATACCAGGGAAGTGAGCTCTAATTCCATAGTATAAGAGTATGTAGTAAATAATTTTTTTAATTATAAAAATTATTCTATATATCCTAACTTAAAACAATAAGATAGATTTTTCGAAATAAGAGGACTACTTAATAAAGGTTATTTTTGGAATTGGGAAGGTAATATTATATTACTGTTTATTATAGATGTCAATTCAAAGTTACAAAAAGAATAATTCAAAGAGGAAGACTTTCAGAGTTGTTTTTGTTTTTCTTTCTTTTCCCTTTGAGAATTGTGAAAGTACATATATATATATATATATATATATATATATATATATATATATATATATTCTGTAATTGGGTGAAAGAGAAGAGAGTAAACAGGTGTTGACCATGGCACATCATTCATAATCATCAAAGCGTATCGTAACATTCACATCTTAAGTTTAGCATTTAGTCTGAAAAGTAAATACAATATAAAAGAAGTCGGTTCTGCTTCAGAGGTTTAGGTTTGAGTGGGAAGAGGAATATAGCAGGGAAGTGAGTTCTAATTCCATCTGCGCTATAAAAGTATAAGAGCATGTAGTAAATATTCTTTTAAATTAGAAAAGATATTCTATGTATATCCCAATTAAAGTTAGAAGAAAGATTATTCGATTTTCTTAATGGTAGAAGTTTTGCATTTAGTCTGAAAAGTAAATACAATATAAAAGAAGTCGGTTCTGCTTCAGAAGTCTAGGATTGAGTGGGAACAGGAATATACCAGGGAAGTGAGTTCTAATTCCATCTGCACTATAAAAGTATAAGAGCATGTAGTAAATAGTCTTTTAAATTATAAAAAAATATTCTATATATATGCCAATTTAAATTTAAAGTTAGAAGAAAGATTATTCGAAATAATTGAAGGACTATTTTGTAAAGGTTATTTTGGGGAATTAGGAAGGTAATATTATTTTATATTACTGTTCATTATAAATCTCATTTCAAAGTTATAAAAATTATAATTCAAAGGGGATGAATTTCTAATAGTAGTTTTCTTTTTTTCATGTGGTAATTGTGAAAGTAATATTAAATTATTGTTTACTAATTAATATCTATAGAGTTCATGGATTTAATAATATAAAATTAATTATTGATTTATATGTCAGTTGAATTAGAGCTGTTTGGCCAAGATTTAGTTATGGTTGAATATATATATATATATTTTGAGTTACAACGAATATGCTAAAGTAGAGGTTGGTGGTGTTGGGTCCATTATGGCAGATGCTTAGTGGTGTTGTGTCCATTATGGCAGATAGAGTTGAGATTAATGGGTAATATTTGCTATGCGAGTTGTGACAATGCATGAGGTTTGAAGAAAGGTGTATTAATGTGGTCCTGCAATGATTGTGACTTTCAACGTACCATTGAGTGGATAGATTCATTGGAGCATATCATTATTGAATTTTTCCTATGGTGTGGAGCCTGCCATAACCAGTCATATCATTGTTGGAACATGGAGCTTTTTGTGGTGAAATTTGTGCCTGTTGTGTAGATTTTGAAGCTTTAATGAAGTCAAAGGCTAGAGTCGTGCTGAAATAAAACGAAATAGATTGTAAAGAAAACACTAGTGGTGGCTCCTTTGATGCAAGGGAATTAGACACTAGCCAGCAATGTAGGAAGTTTTATTCACATGTTGTGGCTAGGAGGGTTCGAAATCACTTGAATTGTAACAGCTAGGTGTCAATACCTCAGCTGACTGTATTATTTAGATTAGTTAGAGTTGTAGAAGTCGAACAGTTAGGTTTGATCCAGCTGTCAGTTCAGTTATTGGAATAAGTTGTAATTAGACCTTTGATTTCTAGAACGGTCCTCTCAGAGGAACCGAAAAGTCATATGTTTATGTATATAAATGTAATCCTCGGATGTATAAAGGAAGAGAGGAAAAGAAGAGAGGAATAGAGAGATTCTGCAAGAAACTCCGTGTGTTCACAATTGTTTCCGGTTAAATGATTTCGAAGCTTGTTGCCATTGGATTGACTCGAACCTTTGTCTGTGAAGAGATTGTTTAATTGTGAAGAAATTCAATTCTGTGTATGTATAATTGGTGATCTGAACCGTTGTGTCGATTCTGCACCCCTCTGTCTATCGTTTTCTCGAAATTTATTGAACAGAACCCTGTGAATTCACCCCACCCGTAGGCGAGGTCTGTGTAGAGAACCCATGGTCGTGAACATTGTTCAAATATAAAATTCCGGCTTAATAAAGAGAGACAAAGTTGTTTTGTTTTCGAAACCTGACCGAGGATTAGACGTGAGTTAATGAACAAGAGGATAGTGGAACCAGACTTACACCCATAGTCAAGCACGGTGACAAAACCGCGAGTGGAATTGCAAGGCGGATTGCCCATATCGCACCGCTTTTGGGTGAGTAAGCGGTATTTTTTGTTTGCGAGTGATTCCATAGGGAATGTGACACATGGTGGAGTGGGCCCACAGAAAACCACTGTCAAAGCGCGCCATCGCACATTATAGTTCATACCAGGATGCCGCGCGATATGCGTGCATGCCGTCGATCTTGCGCCTTGTGATCTAACGGTGGTTGCACGATGGACTTGCCCGACGTTTAACTAAGGTACGGTGTGTGTGTCCCGTTGGATTTTTCCGATGGTTTGTGCGGGCCCAGAGCATAATGAAGTTGTTAATTAAATGGTTGGTGGATAATTAACATAAGTCTGGGGTATAATTGTCATAAGGTCGGGGGTATCATATAAAGCCGAGAGATTCAAATAAATTTGCAAGGGTCATGGATAAAGTTTATTTATCAAATTCCACAAATTTTATAAACAAATATATGAGGAATAGATATAAGTGGACCACGTGGAGTCCAAGAACGGGGTTTCGGACAAGAAAAGCTGACAGAGCCATGCTATAGTTGACCATCTCTCCTTAGGGGTCCGATTTCAGTTTTGTTGCGTCATCTGTGGTATCAGAGCTATTGTTTGAAGTTGTTTTTGTTGACATGGCAATCTGAGTTGGTAGAGGTGCTGGCAGAAGGAGGCTCGTTGCCAATGCAGAGGTGTTGGGGATGTTGCAGAGGGTCGAGGCCAGAATGGATGCCATGGAGCGAAGACAGCCCAGAGATCCGGAAGACATCACTGAACCTAAAACAGAAGAAGCTGAAGAAAATGTTGAGATTCCTCCTGACATGAGGCTCCTTAGAACTGTTCTGGGGTCTGCAGTTAAGCCCAGAATTGAAGTGTCAAGTTATGCAGGGGGACTGACTCTAGAAGAACTAGTATAATGGATAAATGAAATGAACAAATGCTTCGACTATGAAGAGATAAACGAGGATAAAAGGGTCAAGTTTGCAGTGACAAAACTGAAAGGACATGCTGAACTTTGGTGGGATGGAGTGCAGGCAAAAAGGAGGAGAGTTGGCAAGCAACCTATCAAGAGATGGACCAGAATGATGGCCAAATTAAAAGGTAAATTCTTGCCTAGTGATTACCAGTTGACATTGTATAAGCAAATGCAGAACTTGAGACAGAGGTTGCTGACAGTAAAAGAATACACAGAGGAATTCTATAGATTAAGCATAAGGTCTGGGCAATTTCAAGACACACCAGAGAAGACTGCCAGATATGTGAATGGTCTCAAGCTGTACATCCAAGATGAGATTGGTCTTCTGTCTCCTAAGACAGTGGAAGAGGCCTACCAGATGGTCTTGAAAGTAGAGGAGAAACTCCCGAGGAAATAGTCTGCCAAGAAGAGAGGTACTTTCCGTGGAAAGGGAAGTCAGGGTGGTAGAGGAAAGCCTGCTACACCCAGAGATGGAGCTAATAGTAGCTCACCTCAGAATGCATCTACAGAGGATGATGCAAGGGGAAGAAGGGGTTCTTACAAAGGGAAAAGAAGAGGAGGCAGAGACAGAGGCAGAAGTAGAGAGTTGAGGCGTTATAGATGTTAGCAAGTGGGACATAAGCACTATGAGTGTCCAGAGAATGTGGGTGCTGGTCCAAGAAATGCTTTTGTTGCCCAGGCTGGAGAAGAGGCAGAAATTGAAGAAGAAATTATTCCAGAGAGGGGAGAGTCCTTGGTGGTAAATAAGGTCCTGTTGAAGGAAGCTAAAGAGTTCACTGAGCCTGCAAAAAGGAAGACTTTGTTTAGGAGCATATGCAAAGTCCAAGGGAAATGCTGCCAGCTAGTCATTGATAGTGGCAGCACAGACAATATGGTTTCCACTAAGGTAATAGAAAAGTTGAAGTTGAAGACAAGGGAGCATCCAACTCCCTACATGGTGTCCTGGCTGCATAAAGGGCACCAGCTAGTTGTAAAAGAGCAGTGTGAGATAGAGCTGCAAATGGGAAAATACAAAGATAAGGTCTTGTGTGATGTAATGCCCATGGATGTGTGTCATATACTGCTGGGTAGACCTTGGCAGTTTGAAAGAGCAGCAGTGCATGATGGCAAGAAGAACACTTACAAGTTCTTCAAAGATGGGATACATCACACCTTGATACCCATGGAAGAAGGAGAGCCATCCAGTAGAGTGATTGATCAAAGGACCTTGTTGCTGAGCGGGAAGGAATATCTGCAGCAGATAGAAGAAGAAGAGGTAAGTTTTGCTTTAGTTTGCAAGCCTAAAGTAGTTCTTACTTCTACAAAGATTTCTGATTTTCCAATAGAAATCCAAGAAATGTTAGATGATTACTGTGACATTGTTGTGGATGATTTACCTGATGAGCTGCCACCTCTTAGAAAGATCAGCCATCAGATAGACTGTATCCCTAGTTCAAATCTTCCAAATAAGGTAGCCTACAGAATGACTCCCAAGGAAAATGAGGAAAGCAGGAGACAAGTACAGGAATTGGTGGACAAGGGGCTGATCAGAGAAAGTTTGAGTCCATGTGCTGTTCCAGCAGATTTGAGCCCAAAGAAAGATGGAGGTTGGAGGATGTGTACTGATTCCAGAGCAATTAATAAGATCAAAATCAGGTACAGATTCCCTTTGCCCAGAGTTGAGGATTTGATGGATTGTTTGAGTGGTGATTAATATTTCTCAAAGATAGATTTAAAAAGTGGATACCATCAAATTAGAATAAGAGAGGGTGATGAGTGGAAAGTTGCCTTTAAAACAAATGAAGGACTGTATGAATGGATGGTAATTCCTTTTGGGTTGTCAAATGCACCTAGCACTTTTATGAGACTTATGAATGAATTATTGAAAGAATTCATTGGAAAATTTGTGATAGTGTATCTGGATGATATATTAGTTTTTCAGCAGAACTAAATAAGAACATTTAAGAAATCTTAATCATGTCTTGAAGAAGCTACACCAAGAGAAACTGCTGATAAATTTCAAGAAATGCTCATTCATGAAGGAAGAGTTGGTGTATTTGGGGTTTGTTGTTTCTGCAGAAGGATTGAAGATGGACCCAGAAAAGGTTAAGGCAATTGTGGAGTGGCCTTCACCCAGGAATGTCTTTGAGGTAAGAAGTTTCCATGGACTTGCTAGTTTTTACAGAAAGTTTATAAGAAACTTCAGTAAGATTAATGCACCCATAATTGAGACAATAAAGAAGAGAAAACAAACATTTAAGTGGACTGCTGAAGCAGAAAGAAATTTTAAGGTTTTGAAGCAAAAGATAACAGAGAAGCCTGTTTTGATTCTGCTTGATTTTACTAAACCATTTCAAGTAAAGTGTGATGCCAGTGGGGAAGCCATTGGAGCTGTGTTGAGTCAGGATGATAGGCCTGTGGCATATTTCAGTGAAAAGCTGAATGACACCAGGAGAAAGTATTCCTCTTATGAGAAGGAATTCTATGCAATCGTTCAGGCACTAAAGAAGTGGAGACATTATTTGATGTCCAGGGAATTTGTATTATATTCTGACAATCATGCTTTGCAGTATATTGTACAGCAGCCCAAGTTGAAACATAAGCATGCTAAATGGGTTGAGTATCTCCAAAGTTTTAATTTTGTTTTGAAACATATAAGTGGCCAAGCCAATAAAGTAGTTGATGCTTTGAGTAGGAGGCACATGCTTGTTCAAGAAACTAATTTTGAAGTTGTAGGATTTGATTTTCTCAAAGAATTGTATAAAACAGATCCAGATTTTAAAGAAGCATTTGAGGCATGTAGTAACCCTGTTTTAACAGATAGAAGCCAGTGGCTGGATTATTTCTTGCAGGAGGACTTGCTATTCAAAAGAAGCCAATTGTGTGTACCAAGATGTTCCATGAGAGAAAATTTGATCAAAGAGAAGCATAGTGGTGGACTTGTTGGACACTTTGGTACTGATAAGACTTATGAGCAGCTGAGTCACTTCTATTACTGGCCCAAGATGAGAGCAGAAGTGGACAAGTTTGTGAAGAATTGCAAAATCTGTCAATATGCCAAAGGAAGGAGCCAGAATGCAGGATTGTACACTCCCTTGCCTATTCCAGATAGGCCTTGGGACATGGTGAGTATGGATTTTGTTCTAGGATTGCCCAAGACTCAGAGAGGGAATGATGCAGTCTTTGTTGTGGTGGACAGATTCTCCAAAATGGCACATTTTATTCCATGCTATAAAACTAGTGATGCCACCCATGTTGCTAACTTGTTCTTCAAAGAAGTTGTTAGATTGCATGGGTTTCCCAAGAGTATTGTTTTAGACAGAGATACCGGATTTGTGGGTCATTTTTGGAGGACACTATGGAAGAAACTTGGTACCAAACTAAGTTTCAGCTCAGCTTATCATCCCCAGACTGATGGAAAAACTGAGGTAGTGAATAGGAGTCTGGGAAATTTGTTGAGAAGTCTTGCAGGAGAACATCCCAAGCAGTGGGATCATATTTTTCCCCCGGTAGAATATGCATATAATGACTCACCAAATAGGAGCACAGGGCAGATTCCATTTCATATTGTTTATGGAATGCACCCTAGAGGAATATCAGAGTTGAGAAATCTGGGGAAGGCAGAGCTAAGGAGTGCAGATGATGAGGAATTTGCTTCAGAGATCCAGGCCATACATGAACAAGTGAAACAAAAACTACAAGGCAGTAGCATCAGATACAAAAGCAGAGTAGAATTGAGCAGAGAAGAAGTTCATTTTGAAGTAGGAGATCAGGTTTTGGCACACTTGAGAAAGGAGAGATTCCCAAAGAAGCAGTACAAAAAATTGAAGTTCAAAAAGATTGGGCCATGCAAGATACTTAGGACGTTTTCTACAAATGCTTATGAGATTGAATTACCTCCTGATGTTGGAATATCTCCCATTTTTAATGTTGCAAATTTGTACAAGTATGAAGATGACGGTGCAGAAGAAAGATCAACAGACAAGGAACAGATTGAGTGGAGGGAACAACTACCTCCAGTGCAACCACTGCAACCAGAGAAGATATTGGATAAAAGACCATTCAGAAGGACTAGAGGACAAGAGTACTTTCAGTACTTGATCAAATGGAAGGACAAGCCAGAGGAAGATGCCACTTGGATGACTGAAGGGATGTTGCAGAAGATAGGCAGATCAGTGGAAGAGCTCATGGATAGGAGCCCATTAAGAAAATTTCCCTCGGGAGTCTGATGCAGGGGCATTAGACACTAGCCAACAATGTAGGAAGCTTTGTCCACATGTTGTGGCTAGGAGGGTTTGAAATCACTTGAATTGTAACAACTAGGTGTCAATACCTCAGTTGACTATATTATTTAGATTAGTTAGAGTTGTAGAAGTCGAACAGTTAGGTTCGATCCAACTGTCAGTTTAGTTATTGGAATAAGTTGTAATTATACCTTTGATTTCTAGAACAGTCCTCTCAGAGGAACCGAAGAGTCATATGTTTATGTATATAAATGTAATCCTCAGATGTATAAAGGAGGGAGAGAAAAAGAAGAGAGGAATAGAGAGATTCTGTAATAAACTCCGTGTGTTCACAATTGTTTCTGGTTAAATGATTTCGAAGCTTGTTGCCATTGGATTGACTCGAACCTTTGTATGTGAAGAGATTGTTTAATTGTGAAGAAATTGAATTATGTGTATGTATAATTGGTGATCTATACCATTGTGTCGATTCTGCACCCCTCTGTCTATCGTTTTCTCAAAATTTATTGAACAAAACCCTGTGAATTCACCCCACCCGCGGGCGAGGTCTGTGTAGAGAACCCATGGTCGTGAACATTGTTCAAATATAAAATTCCCGCTTAATAAAGAGAGACAGAGTTGTTTTGTTTTCGGAACCTAACCCGAGGATTAGACGTGAGTTAATGAACAAGAGGATAGAGGAACCAGACTTACACCCATAGTCAAGCACGGTGCCAAAACCGCGAGTGGATTTGCAAGGCGGATTGCCCATATCACACCGCTTTTGGGTGAGTAAGCAGTATTTTTTGTTTGCGAGCGATTCCATAGGGAATGTGACACGTGGTGGAGTGGACCCATGGAAAACCACTGTCAAAGCGCGCCATCGCATGTTATAGTTCATACCAGGATGCCGTGCGATATGCGTGCATGTCGTCAATATGGAGGCTTGTGATCTAACGTTGGTCGCACGATGGACTTGCCCGACGTTTAACTAAGGTACGAGGTGTGTGTCCCGTTGGATTTTACCGATGGTTTGTGCTGGCCCGGAGCATAGTAAAGTTGTTAATTAAGCGGTTGGCGGATAATTAACATAAGTCTGGAGTATAATTGTCAAAAGGTCGGGGGTATCATATAAAGCCGAGAGATTCAAATAAATTTTCAAGGGTCATGGATAAAGTTTATTTATCAAATTCCACGAATTTGATAAACAAATCTCCGAGGAATAGATATAAGTGGACCACGTTGAGTCCATGAACGAGGTTTCGGACAAGAAAAGCTGACAGAGCCATGCTGTAGTTGACCATCTCTCCTTAGGGGTCCGATTTCAATTTTGTTGCGTCATCCTTCCAGAGTAGCACACTCTTTGGTTGTGACTATCCATGGAGATGAATAGTAGAAGTGCCCAATTTTTAACAGAGATAAATATGCATGATATTCGTCTTGAAGAAAATATTACATATGAATATTTTGAAAGTATCCCTGAATCATTTGCATAAAAGATGCATATGACTATATTTTGCTTAAAAATATTAGCCATGTTATTTTTGGGAAGCAATGGATGGTAAAAGGTAAATTAATTGAGTTAATATTTTGGAAAAGAATGCATATGAATATTTTCCATAACATATAAGTAACCATTTTATTTATTGAAAGATTACATATGAATTATTCTGCATGAAATGATAAGAGTCAAGGTTATTTTCTTGAAAGCTTGCGTATGAATAATGTGCATACAAAGATAAGAAACCATTTTAGTTTTCTTGAAAATATTATGTGCTTGTATACAAATAAGTAATCACTATTTTGTTAGATTTCTTGAGAAAAAACATGTGTTCATATGTAGAAGAATAATAGATGTTCTGTTAGCCTCGTTCTGGAAAACCAATATGTGTTTACATGCATCAAGATAAGAATTGTAAGGCTAATTTATTTTCAAAAAAGAATATGAGTTTACAGGCACAAACATCATAGCTAATGTACTAGTTTCATTTCAAAATATCAATGGTTGTGGTGGTTGTTCTTTTGGAAACTAATGTTTCTTGTGAAAATATATAATAGTTACTGTCGTGCTTATATTTGGAAATATTTCCCGCTTCTTGTGCAAAGAGATGGTGATAATGAGAAAGATTATTTTACATAATATCGTGTTCTTGTAAGTAGAAGTACAATGTAACTATTTGTGTTTCTCATGATACATATTGTTTGCGGGAAAAGGTCCCTAAGAGAAGGGTTGAAATCATGAAAAAATAAAAATAAGACAATCAACAACAAAGAGCAGTCAAACAAGCATGCCAGAGATATGCATTATGAGTGTTGGATTTGGAGACATCCCTAGAGGTCCAATGTTTGATGATGTTCCCATAGGGTCCAAACCCTCTGCTTCCTCCGAAACGTGTACACCTACAAGTCAATCACATAAAAATATAAATAATATATAATTTAATTTTCATACATAGAAATATGTTAAATCATCCTGGATAATCATATAAACTATCATTCATGAGATAAAAAGATACCAGGAAAAAAACCTTAGCTTATTTATTGATTAAAAATGATAAGTGCATGAAAGGTATGGCCTGATCAAGGCCAAAGGCCCCGACGAAGCCTTCCTTTGGATTTTTCTAGCCCGAGAAACGAAGAAAACCTATCCAGTAAGTGAAAGAAGATGATATATATGGACAATGATCGTATCTACAAAGGAAAGCAAGGTTTCCTAGAGACTAGGAGTACAGGAGGCACGAAAAAAAATAAAACTTGATCTACAAGAATTTGGGTATAATGTTAGTATCCTTTCTCTTGTATATATACAACCTCAAATTGGTTATTTCAATTCATCCAGGGGCTCTTGTAGGTGGGATCTCAGTAAAATCTATAAACCTCGCCCGAAAAAATAACATTTTATTTTATTTTTCCATATTTTAAAAGGTTATATGCGGGTATAGTGTTATGGGACCTGCATATATGAAATATTAAGTATGGGAAGAGTCATGTATGGATTTGAGATATTTTTTTAGTATAATGTGAAGTTTGCATGGGAAAATGGATTGTCGAGTTCCATAAAAGGGCATCAGGTCTACCTGAGTGATGAATGATGCTATAAAATATTCCCCCTAATATATGAGGTTATTAGGGAAACATGATGGCCAAAATATATTAAGTATAGTGAGAGGATTCATCCATAAATCCAGGAGGAGATCACCATATTCCATCCCATCAAATAATCGTGGAAGGATTCAGAAAAAAAATTCATGTTTAAAGTCGGCATACACATGCTCAGAAGTAATAAAGCATGAATGTTCACTGATCAAGTATAAATGGAATCCAGAATGTACATATAAGTGTAGAGAAGGATTTAAAGAATACATAGTGGATCATCAGATCATAGCCACAAATGAACACATCATATCTATGTTTCAATATATCATATAGAAGAATGTATAATTAATGATGCTAGAAATTTTTTTGATTAATGATGCTGCATAAGTGATCCTCTTAAAAGTACCAAGTCATATAGGTGGGATAGTGGTACTGAATAAAATCGAGTTCCAACATATAAGATATTGTTGGGAAAGACTAGAACATATATAGGTGAGAGGTGTCACTGGCATAGAACTAAAGGATTTGTCAAGTGAACCAAGATGATGACACAACCTGAGGTATTCATCGACCACAGATGGAACATTTCGATACCATGGGAATAAATGAACTCAAGTCGACTGTGTGAGAAATCATTTTATTATCGGTCATTGATTTATACCATTAACAAATCCGAGACAACTCACCAATAATGATAATAAGTGTCAAGGTACCCCAGTACAATATAAAAGCTGGGAATAGACTTATTGAAGTCGAACACTTGAAAGAATATATAAATAATGAGGCATTGATGTATTCTCACTTTTGATGACAGATGACTCCAAACCCTAATGTACTGAAAAATAATTCTATACCTTGTTCCGAGAGAAATGAGTCGGATTCGATGGGAAAATATCTGCTGGAAAGAAGCCATTAAGGCATCCCACATAAATCAGTGTGATTGTAACCCATAGGTCAATAATTTGGAAGAAATTATACGAAGAGTGCTGAAGTAACCATTCCAAAATACATTTCTAGCGTACACGAGATGTATCTTGCACACGACAGAAATCCTTTGAACCAACCAATAATGAAAACTGACAGAGAGGCAAGGAATCCACCAATAGGGTCAAATGGATTCGAAGGTACTACACCTGTCCCAGTGTGTGGTAATGTAAGAATACATCGAACACAATGGAAACCACTAAGTAAAAGACCCATAATTTAATTAATGCTTAGAAAAATGTCACCTATAAATTATGTAAATAGATCTAGGGTCAAACTCTAGGTATACTCTTGGAGCAATTTTTCGAAGTCGATAAGAGCAGAGCCACCAACAAGAATTCAATGGGGATCTTCTTGACTACCACAAGTAAAGGACCATGTCACTGATGTGACACTTAGAATAAATTGAGAGATTGGGTATGGCTAACAAAAAGGAGTCAAGAGATACCACATAATAGTGGACAACAGGTTTACCTCCCTTGAAAAAAAACATGATTTGATGTGACTTCATGGCAACCTAAAATAAATTTTTATAAGTTCGCAATGCATGAGGGACTAAAAACCTCTCCATATGATAGGAAGAGATAACCAACAAGTGAATGACTATGTAACACCCTCCTCCCATGTCTACCTAAGTAACTAGCCAACCGAGGTAAACATGTGACGAGAGTATACTAATACCATATTCAACCTCTTAGAATACCTTGAGGAAGTGGAACCAATGAAAACATGGCAAACACATGTTACATAGCATCAAAAACATCCCCAGGGGTTAACCCAACCTTCCAGGCCCCTGACCCCTAAGGGAGACTAAGTTTTTGACCTTTTTGGACCATAGCTATAAGCATGCCAAGGAAAGGTAGTGGTTTTGAGCCTATAGCCGTAGGAACAACATAGAAACGATGCATCCAGGGCCTCAATTGGTCATTTTTGTGCCCGTAACTCCGAGATTTGTCCCACCTTTTTAGCCTCAGAGCCTAGGTCACTTACCAGAACTTAATGAAACTTTAGGATATCATTAATAACATTAAATCAAAGGTACAAAAGCAATAATATCATCAGAAAATCATTTGAACCCCTCCTATCCATGACAGTAATTTAGTCAAACATCTCACAAAAATTGAATCTATAGGTGTAAACATAAGGTTTAAACATAGGGGTCTCATAATTATATGAGAATCTCTAAGAAGCATTTATCCCTTACACCATATTGTGAAATACAATTTATTTGACAATAAATACATTCTGCATTCATTTTTAAGTAAAAACATGAATAGAGCCATACATCATCGTTGATAAAATACATGCCTATAACCAACGTAATAAGAACATAAATACCATGTATACAACATCGGTATAATCGACATAATAACCAGTGAAATTATACATCAAATACCAAAATAATGAGCTTCTCATTAATGAGTGTAAAGCCAACTTCAGATGGGACTTCCACATTCCACCCGATGAGAGATTGGCTGAGAGAAATCTCTCTTCAACCAATAACACCCATGCCATATTCCAAGAATGAATGTGGGACTCATAACCAACCAAAAAGAACCAAGAAAAGATAAAATCTACTATATTTATCCACTTACATCGTCTGTAATTTTACTCTTCTAGTCTCTGAGGCTTTACCGTAATCCACAGTCTGAATCAGTGATAAATATACCCTGAACTCAGACATACTCTCCAGGATTTACAGTACACCCCATCTCGGGACTACTAGACCAAAAAAAAAAGTACCCACCTTTTAGGCTTTACTACAATCCATCCCAGATCACTAGGCCCTATACCGAGGCAAACCACCTCTAGGATTTACCCTGTATCCTACCATTCATAGGAAAGGATTCCTAGGCCCACCGATGCAACACACTATTCAGCTTTACCGCAACTCACAATCTAGTTCAGGGGTTACTAGGCCATGTTTTATATCAATTTGGAGATATACCTCACTTGGCTTCGAATCCAATCCAACAATCCAAATCAACAGAGATATGGGAACCCATCTCATCAAGGCTATCAGAAAATGGAAAGGTTAGGCTAAATACATTATCACGCTTGGAGAAAGCCCATGCCAGCATATAAAATAACCACATGTAATACCATGCATGCCAGATATAGCAAGGAAAACATACATTAAAATCGATACTTTCCATGAATCATGTTGTAGCTTCTTGATTCCTACTCCTCCTTGGTTTCTTCCTCCTTTTTCTTGCTTTCTTGATTTTCTCGCTCAAAATTCCAAAGTTCTTAAAAACTCTAAGTGTCCAAGAGTGAGAGAGGGAACGAGAGAGAGAGAGAGAGAGAGAGAGAGAGAGAGAGAGAGAGAGAGTAATGAGAGAGCTCCAAAACTAAACTGAAAAAAGGTACCGACTGATCCTCAGAAGCCTTTCTATAGAAGAGGCCTCTATTTTCTTGATTTTCCATTTTTTCCTTCAGTTTCCTCCTCACATGAAACATGTGACCCTTTATCTCCTTTTTCTCATAATTTCCATTATTTTCATAAACAAATGTTCCAACAATGCCACTTTTCCTTTCCAAATCCTTTCATTTCTCCTTTAGAAATTTCTCTAGCCATATTAAACAAAATGAACACCCACTAGGATTTTTTGCCTAACATTTAGCTTGGAATAAGTGTCCCATCAACCGTGGTCATTATTTATAACTTTTATTACATGGAATTTTCACCAGAGAGAGTAGAGAACCCTCCCCCTTGGGGGACACCGTCATCAGTGTTCAATCAAAAATATACCTCAAAACAATTGTTGGAAGACATCGCACTACTTATTAAGATCTATAGCATAGCTCGGTGTAGTATTTACAATGATCGCCCTACTCAAAAGCAACCCATTATGAAAAAACAAGAACATGATGACAAAAAACAAGATAATTATCCTCACATGACACCCATAGCTCTTATTGGAGATTTATATGATATCATGGTGGTATTTACATCCATATACATATGTAAATATATTGAAATCTCACATCAAAACATATACCAAAACATCACCTAAACATAGCCCAAGCATATACCGATATCACACCCAAAAATACTTTGCCTCAATCAACAAACAAGGACAGATACATGGCCCTCATCTGATCCACCATCTCCCATTTAGCTTCATTGGGCCAAAAGTGCTTCCATTGCACTTTAAATTTCTTTATTACTTGATTCCGGATCATGATCAAATTTTTCTGCAATATACACTGAGGGTCCAGCTGGAATTATCCATTTGGTTCCACCTCTAATACAGACCATTCAATCACATGATCAACATCTTTAACATAGATCCTAAACAAATATATATGAAAAAAATCATGTACTTTCACTATGGAAGGTAGTTCAAGCCGATGGGCCACTCGTCTAATCCTCTCAACGATTGTGAAGGGTCCACAAAACCATAGTGCCATCTTGGAACATGATCCAATTTGGAAGGAGATATTCTTGGGTTTGATGCCTAATTACAACTGATCTGCAACCCGGAACTCCTTGAAAAACCTATTCCTATATGTAGAACTATTTTTCATATCCTATGTTTCCTTCAAGTTCATCTTGATATCCTGCATTTGTTGTTCCATTTCTTCCAACATATCTAGTCCAATCAGTACCTTGTTAACCAGATCACTCCAATGGATAAGAGTGTTGCAACTCCACCCATATATAGTGTTAACTGTATTCATCCTCAATGAATCCTAATACCCATTGTTGTAGGCAAAATCTACCAATGAAATATATTATTCCCACTTACATTGTTGATGCATCACATGCATCCTCAACATATCCTCTAGTATCTTGTTGAATCTATTATTCTTTCCATCTGTCAGAGGATGATAAGTTGTGCTGAAGGCTAGCTCCAAGAAAAAACCTGCAAATAACTCCTTCCCAAACTTGGAAGTGAGATTTGCATCCCTGTCTGACACAATAACCTTTGCAACACCATGCAATCTGACTATGTCTTCGATGAACACATGTGCTACATCGCTAGCTGAATAAGTAGTTTTCACTGGAATGAAATGTGCAACCTTTGTTAACCCATCCACAACAACCATGATGGAATCTTGCTATCTAGTTGTCTTAGGAAAACCTGTGATGAAGTCCATGGAAATGAACTCCCATTTCCATTTCGGAATCCACCCAGATGTTTACACTCTGCCTTAATCATCTGAAAATATAAACATCTGGCTACAAAATTCACCACATGCTTCTTTAGATTTGACGAATAGTAGAATATCTTCACTGTAGTTAGTGTCTTCTCGTAGCCTACGTGACCTGAATATTGTTTCACATGAAAAAACCTCAATATCACCTTCTTGAGCTCACTATTTTCTGTTACATATATCTTGTCTCTAAACCTAACCAATCCATTTGTCATGATACGATAGTCCAAATCTTGTATGTGTGTATCTATACCTGTACCTGTACTACCATCAGTACATTTACCTATACTTCCACTTGTAATACCACCTATACCTGTACCTGTACTACCACATGTACATGTACCCGTACTCTGATGCAACCTGTGCACAATCTCCATATACATGTTATCCTACTCACTTGCGTGCAAGATCCTATATCCCATAGGAGCTCATCGATGCTAAGTGATTTACCTTTATTCGCCTGCTAAGAGCATCTACGACATTTTCTCCTTCCCCTTGATGGACCTAATATATAATTCAAACTCACTGATTGTAGCCAACCATCTAGCCTGCATGGAATTTAGAGTCGACTAGTCAAACAAGTACCTCAACCCAATGTGGTCACTCATTAACACAAACCTCCTATCAAGAAGATAATTCCTCCACATATTTAGTGCATGTATGATTGATGCTAGCTCAAACTCATGGGTTGGGTAGTTATTCTCATGCTCATTCATTTTTTGTGACTCATAGCATACCACACGTTCCTCTTGCAAAATGACCCCACCAAGTCCTCTCTTGCAATCATTTGTACACACTATAAAGTCCTTGTCTGGATCTATAATATTTAACACTAGATCATATGTCAACAATTGCTTAAGCTCCTCAAAAATGGCCTCACACTCCTTTGTCCAGTCAAACTTCTTACCTTTCCTTTGCAATAATATAATAAGTGTAACAATCCTAGTGAAAATTCCATGTAATAAAGTTAAAAATAATAACCACGGTTGATGGGACACTTATTTCAAGCTGAATGTTGGGTAAAATATCCTAGGGGGTGTTAAGTTGGTTTATTACGGCTAAGGAAATTGGAAAAGGATTTGGAGAGGAAAAATGAATTTTTTGGCACACTTATTTATTAAAATGATGGAAATCAAGAGAAAAGGGAGATGAAAGGTCATAGGTTTCATGTGAGGAGGAAATTGAAGGAAACTAATGGAAAATCAAGAAAATAGAGGCCTCTTTCATAAAAAGGCTTCTGAGGATCAGTTGGTACCTTTTGTCAGTACATTTTTTGGAGATCTCTCATTATTCTCTCTCTCTCTCTCTCTCTCTCTCTCTCTCTCTCTTTGAAACTTAGAGTTTTCTTGGAGCACTTTGGCAGTGGAGCAAGAAATAAAAAATAAGCAAGGAAGAGAAGGATCAACAGCTACAATAGGATACTTTGCAGGTATCAATTTTCATATGTCATTTCCTTGCTACATGTAGCATGCATGATATTGCATGTGGTTTCTTGTTGACTTGGCATGGGTTTTTCCATGTGTGACACTGTTTTTATCCTATACTTTTCATTTCCATATAGCTTTAATGACAGGAATTTCTCATACTTCGGTTGAGCTATATGGCTAGATTAGATTCGATGCTAACTCGGTGCATCTCCGAAATGAAAAAAACATGGCCTAGGGGTCCCTGAACCAGAATCTAGATTATGCTAAAGTCCATGGTCTGCTAACCCCTGAGCTAGACTGAGGGTTGTGGTAAAGACATATTTTGTGCCTCGGTGGGTCTAGGAATCCTTGTCAGTGAATGGTAGGATATACAATAAAGCCAAGAGGTGGGTTTCTCTCCATTGGGACTAGTTTTCCTGGGATGGGATGTATGGTAAATCCTCGAGAGATAGTCTCGTTGTAGGGCCTAGTGACCCTTGGATTGGACTGTGGGTTATGGTAAAGCCTGAGAGACTAGGAGGCACTCAAATTACCCATTCTATAGGCATAAAGATTTGGTGGCATCCATTCTTGTTTGATTATTTTTTCGGTTGGTTAGGAGTCCCACATTCATGCTTGGAATATAGCATGAGGGTGATTGGATGAAGAGAGATTTGGCTCAGCCAATCTATGGTTGGGTGGAATGTGGTAGTCCCATCCTTGGTTGTTACTTGCACTCATTAATTAGAAGCTCATTCCTTTTGTATTTGGTATGCAAATGTACTAGTTATTATGTGGATTTCATTCACATTAAATCCAATTGTGATTATGTTATTATTATACTGGTTATAAAAATGTATTTTATCAGTGACTATGTATGGATATATCTATGTTTATTCCTGTAAATGAATATACAATGTATCTATGGTAAAATATATTGTACTTCATCTTATGATGTAAGTGAGAAATTATTCTTAGTGATTCGCAGATAAGTATTAGACCCTAATGTTTACTTATGTTTTTTACACCTGTCGATGCAATGTTTCTGACATGTTTGAAGAAATTCCTGTCATGGCTAGGTGGGGTTGTATGAGTTCCTCATGATGTGATTAACTCTATGTTTTTTTTTTGATGTTATTTAATCTCTCTTGAAGTTATATTAAGTTCTGAATAGTGATTTGGGATCAGGGTATGAAAACGTGGCACAAATCCCGGAGTTGTAGGCACATAAATGACTGTTTGTGGCCCTGGCTGCTACCTTGCCAAGAATCTCCCATGGCTAAAGGTTTATAACCACTCCATTTTCCTTATATTCCCACAAATAAGGCTCAATAGGGTTGAAATTTAGTTCCCCTTCAAATTTTAGGGGTTTGGGAGGGTGGTTTACCTCCTGGAGGTGTTGTTGATGTTGTGTAAGAGGTTTTTGTTGTGTTTCTATCAGTTGTAGTTCCTTAAGGTCATATAGGAGGTTGAATATCATATTAGTAGCCTATCATCACATGTTTACCCTGGTTGGAGAGTTACTATGGTAGATGTGGGAAGAGGGTGTTACAATAGGATAAGAAATATTTGAGAAGTTCTCGATGAACCTCCTATAGTAACCTTCCAACCCCATGAATTATCTCACCTCATTTGGATTCTTAGGAGTTACCCACTCCATGATGACCCTCATCTTCTTGGTATCAACTTCAACTCCTTCCTTGGAGGCAACATGTCTCAAGAAGTGTACCTTAATCTGGAAGAAACTACATTAACTGAGCTTAGCTTACAACTAATTCTCTCTCAACAACCTCAACATTGTTGCCAAATGCTTCACATGCTCTTCCTCATTTTTAGAATACACCAATATGTCATCAATAAAAACAATCAAAAACTTATTCAAATAAGGATGCAATGCATTTTTCATCAAACACATAAATGTAGTTGGGGAATTAGTCAAATCGAATGGAAATACAACAAACTCATAATGCCCATGCCTAGTCTTGAATATAATATTGTAGATGTCTTTATCTTTGATGCGTACTCGATGATATCCTGATATAAAGTTGATCTTATAGAACACCGCTACTCCCTTTATTTCGTCAAAGAAATCATAAATCCTCGGTAATGGGTACATCTTCTTAATGATCACTTTGTCTAGCTACCTTTATTCAATGCACAATATGAGAGTGCCATCTTTCTTCTTCATGAACAACACTGGTGCACCCAATGGCGAAACAGTTGGCCTATTGTACCCTTTCTCAAGAATCTCTTTCAGCTTCAAATTTAATTCTACCAACTCAGGTGTACTCATTCTATAAGGTGATTTTTATGCTGGAGTTGCCCCTAACACAAACTCAATTGAAAATCTCTATTGTAAACTCATCCTGAAAATTCTATAAAATTGGATCCCTGTTCAACACATATGCATCCTCAACTTCCTTACGTTTGTCACTAGATATATGAACTACAAATAACACAAACCCTTTTCCATGACTATACTTGGCCTACATAGTTTTCACCATCCTAACTGATGTGGCTTTCTTCTTTCCTTGTAGGACTCTTGCTTCCCCATTGTCATCGAAGAACTTAATAGATTTTCCATAGAAATATACCTTTTTCCTGTGAAGATATAACCAATCCATACCCAATAGAATTCTGTAGGAACCCAATGGAAATATGTTTAAGTGCACTAATGTAGACATGCCATTTAACTCAAATGCACATCCTCTTACCAAGTGGTGAACTGTTTTCTTTATACCCATGGCCAGCTGCACTAGCCAAGATTGTGAATGCATTTCCTTACTCAAACCACACTTATCCACCAAGCCATGACTAACATAGTTATAATTAGGTCTAGGGTCAATCAAAATACAAATAACTTTATCACAAAACTTACCTTCCATCTCAATGATAGATTCTTGGTGTTCTTCCTTCTTGTTGTCTACAACTCCATAAATGTGAGGAATGCTCTGTCCAACATCCCCAACAATATGCACCTCTTTTTCACTATATATCTTAGGCCTACCACCTTGGTGTTGTTGGAAATGTCTCCTAAGGTGCCCCTCACCGCATGTCCAACACTCCAACTATCCCTTGACATTACCTCCATGCTGTTGTTGTGATCTATGTTTCCGTTGTGATTGATATCCCTGCCTAGATGCCTTAAAATTCTTCTGAGGTACCACATTCTCTTCCTCATCTAAATTCTGAGGTATTGATCTATTTGGATATCATTTACCTTTGCATTTATCTCTCTCTTTCCATCCTTGTTGATACTCATTCATCCACTTTATCATGTACTCCTCATATTTCATTAATCCCACCTTTAGCTCATAAAATTCTTTGAATTTTCTGTCATAGTACCTATCTGACAAGTAATTATTCCTCAAAAGGACTTTTGAGCTTGTTCCAACAAAATTATTCTACCTTGATTTGTTTAACCCACTTCACATCTTCCGACGAGATGTTTTCTTTACCTCTCAAAATGAAGATAACAATCCTGACCTTCATGTTATCTGAGTACTCATGCAACTTAAAGAACCTCTTCATCCTAAGTATCTAAGATTCTTCCTCTTCTAGTTTATTCAAGTCTCCATCCAAAGTAGGTGGTATTTATTTCTTGAATTCGTCTAGTAAATATATCCTATCACTCCTACTTTAAGAGTGATATCGATGACGATCATGATGTCTATCTAAACCATAACTAGAATGGTACAAGTACTCATCACTCATCTTTTCCGGAGTGTTCAAAAATCTTCCATCTCTCACTGTATCAACTCTATCTAAACCGTGTGTACCAGGAGACCTATTTCCAGATGCCCCATTAGTTATGTCCTCCTATATATGGCTGATCTAAAGTTTCCCTTCCCGCTGCAATTATGACAAACTCTGAAGATCTATTCCATTCACCTCTGCTTGTTCCTCTTGTGCTTGTATGTTCCTGTCATTTTCTTCCTAAAAACTCCTTATCTATTCCTTTAGGATTCTCTATGTATCTTCCAAATAAGAAGAGCGCCCATCATGCTTCTCATATGACTCGTAGGGAGAGTCATTGCAGTCTACCATATTTCTATCCATATTTATCTTTTTTCTTCTAGTAATAATATGTCAGCTAAACCAAATAACAATAAACCAATGTACGTTACTATAATTTGGGAAGGACACTTGCTGCAAGATCAACCAATCAGCGTAATACATGTATATACAAATTCATAAAAACATATAAAATCATTACACATGATATATTAGTGCATAATAATCATTCTAGTTGGAGTCCAATCATAGATGCATAACCATACCAAGTACACTCCATGATCTAATGCATTACAACCTGAACCATACCAATGCAGCTTGACCCCACACAATCACAAACATGGACCATACACCAGTATAAGAAACATGTAACCAATCAATAATAACCAATGCATGTTCAACATATAACATCACACAAACGAGAATCCATGGACAACAAAGAAGCATGAAAAATATGTGATCTAGCACAAAAAATCAATCCATATTCAACATGTAACAATATCTTAGCAGCTATGATGGGACAATATATAAGCATAAACAACACACTATCAGTCATACATTCATGACAACAACATAAATATTTCTTCCATGGCGACACCACTACCACCATGCCCAACACAACATAGATGAAACACACACATACACCATAGGTATGAAAAACTCATAAGAAACCAACAAAAGCATGACCAAGACACTGCCCATCTAGTCCAAACTCAAGGCATGCTTTTATACCACTCTGTAAATAAATCTTCCCACATTTACCCAAGTAACCGACCAAACATGGTAGACATGTGAAGAGAGTCTACTAATATGATATTCAACCTCCTAGGTGACCTTTAGGAAGTGGAACCGACACAAACATGACAAACACACCTTCCACAACATGAAAAACATCCCTAGTAGTTAACCCAACATTCAAAGCCCCTAACCCCTGGGGGAGATTTAATTTTTTACCCTTTTGGACCATAGCCGTAGGCGTGGCAAGGCAAGGTAATTGCTGGGATCCTATGGTTTCAGGAACAACATAGAAAGCATGTCGCAAAGGCACTAATTCGTTAGTTCTGTGCTTGCAACTATGGGATTTGTGCCACCTTTTGAGCCCCATAAGCTAGGTCGCTGCCCAGAAATTCATGAAACATTAGGAGATGATAAGTAACATTAAAAAAGGGTATAGAAGCAATCACATCATCAAGAACTCATGTGCACCCCTCATAGCCATGACATGAATTTCGTCAAACATATCATAAATTTTGAATCTACAGGTATAAACATCATATTTAAACATAGGGGTCTCATACTTATTTGAGAATTGCTAATAAGCATTTCTCTGTTACATCATAAGCTACAATACAATCTATTTTACCCTAGATACATTGTGCATTCATTTTAAGTAAAAACATGGATAGATCCATACATCATCACTGATAAAATGGATACTTATAACCAACATAATAAGAATTAAATTACCATTGATACAACATGAATATAATCCACATAATAACCAGTGAAATTATACATCAAATACAAAAGGAATGAGCTTGTCATTAATGAGTGTGAAAACCAACCAAAGAGTGGAGTTCCACACTCGACCTGACCACATATTGGTTGAACCAAATATCTCTTCAGGCAATCACACCCATGCCATATTCCAGACATGAATATGGGACTCATAACCAACCAAAAATAACCAAAAAAGCATGAATTCTACTGGAGTTATCCTCCTAAACTGTGAGGAATTTTCCTATCTCTTAGTATCTCAAGCTTTACCGTCATCCACTATTTAAATCAGAGACCACTAGGCCCTAAACCGAGACATACTCCTGTTACACTAAAATCCATCATCCTGACATTTTACCATGAGTATGAGCTCATTATTACTCATACTTCCTCCTTTTGCAAGTCTAACATACCAGCTCCTCATGTCAAGCTTCAAAATCAGAGAAAAGTCCCTAAAATCCCCTAAGAATTGGTATCGCACTTTCTCTGTTTATTCCCTGCGGTCCCGCACCTAAATCTCAGCCTGCCTGCGGAACCATAACGCACTTTCTTTGTGTAATGGGTGCGGACCTCTGTAAAATACAAAAAGGTGAGAAAGTAAAGATAAAAAGTGAATTTCAGAAGAATTCTAGAAGATTCTGGATGGGAATTTTCGGGAATGGATACGCTTTGAGAAGGTTCATGCATCCCTCACTTAATGGAGCTAACCCCTTGATGTAAGGAGCTAATCCCTTTGAAGGAGGATTCTATCCCTTCATATTTGGAACAAGAAACCTCCTCTTTTCCACTATAAAAAGAGGCCTTCGGTAGCCTCAAAGGGAGTTCAAGCTTAAGATATTTGAAGTTAAATGCTGTTGAGATTCAGTCTCAATTAACTAAGACTTTCTGTGAGGTTAAATCACTCTTTCTGTGAAGTTCAATCACTCATCTCTATTTGTCTTGGTTCAAAGAGTGCAATGCTTGTCAAACTAGAAGAGATTCCTGCTTCGGACCTCGGGAGGACCTGCACAACATCAAGGCACTGGTTGTAAAGGTTTTCTTTATTTGAAGTTAATACAAATATACTCATTTCTCTCATTAAACTGTCTATTCATGGTTTATTTCATAAATTCCTTGATCATTATGATAAGTATGATTTATAATAATTTCTATACAGGTGCTGCTTAATATTTTTGCTTGTTTGTGACTGCAGATGCACGAGGAACGTTCTTTCAGTGCACAGAAAGGACTTCAACGAAATCAAGCAAGCGTTGGACATAAGGTAGGCCTTACACCTATATAGTGTTTTTATGAATCTTATATGCTTAGAGAGAGATTAGTATAATTGGCTGTTTGTTGCTAGTTACCTTTAGTACTAGAGAGATCGGTCTTGTCCGCAAGACGGATTAATCTACACAACAAAATGGCGACTCCACTGGGGAAAGAACTTGTTGTTTTTGGTTCTCTTTTATTTTTGATTTGAGGAAACATTTTTTCCTGGTTTTTGATTGATACACATCTGTCTGGGTACTTTATATTTTTCCTGTTTTTGAAAATTTTGAAGTATTTTGGGTTTTTCTATAATTTTTGCTAGGACCGCACTTTGCTATACTTTGACAGTGCGGGCAGGTTCGCACTTTCTCTAGAGAATACAATGCGGGACCGCACCTGTCAAAACTGGTTACCTGCGGACCCTGTAAAATTTTAGAAAATCTTTAGGTTTCTTTTTCTAGTCTATTTTTAAATCTTTGTTTTTTTGCCCAGACTGGTTATTGTGTCTATCAAGAATTTATTGTGAATGAACTCCAACAGTGTTAATGTTTTGATGATTTTCTAGAAGATTTTTCCGATTGGATTGTTTTTCCTGCTTGGTCTTTGTAGTGATTCGAACTTTTGACAATTTGCAGTATCTCAGATTACATTGATCTCTTTTTGTTTTTTGAATCCAACCTGATTGTGAAAACATCCTATATTGAGAAATTAAGCCTTTTGGTTTCTTTGCAAATCTTCGAAAAAACTTGGTTCAAAGTTTTGAATTTCATTTTTTGTAAAAACATATTTTGAGTGTTTTTGATCTGTTTGTTATCTGAACGAATAGATTCTTAGTTTGCTGAACAACTAAGGGAAACATTCATAAAAAAAAATCTAAAAAGCTTTTACTCAATTTAGATCATAGTTCTCAAGATTAGATTTTGTAGTTTTGAGTAGTTTTAGTTTTGTAGCTTTCTTTCGAAAGAAAATTGTTTTGTAGCTTCTTGTTTGGAAAAGAAAAAGATTTTTCTTGTGAGCTTTGATAGTTTATTGAAAAGACAAAATAGTTTCTTTCAATTATTTTTCATGTTTAAAGAAGGAATTTAAAGGATTGCATTCTCTAACTCTTTCTTTAGATAGAAAGTTCATTGAAAGAAAAAGAATTGAATATCATCATAGGTGAATTTTAGTGTTTTTTGGAAGTCGAGTCTTCACATCATCCAAAGTTTCATTTCCGCACCCATTGACTTAAGAAACATCTCTTAAAAGTAACGCTTAAATAAAATTCATCTAGTAATCCTTTTATTTCTAGGGCTCTTATCACCAACATAGCTTAGGCTAGTATCTTGGAGTAGGGAGTAATTAACTCTCCAAGATAGCTAAAACAAACAAGTAGACAAATCTTGCGGTAGGAAGAATTCCAATTGTTGCATGTATGCTCTGGGAAGCTCCTCTTAAAGGAGTTAAGCATGAGATCATATCTGAACCAGTGGGGTAATCAATCCTTCCTCATTGGGAACGATAGAAGATATACACGTATTAAAAACGGTAAACCTCGAATAGACCATTGTCGAGGAGCCAGGGGTCACTTGTCGGTAAACCTTGGATTATTTCAAGGAGCCTTCAAGGGGATTGAGCTTTGTTACTCTGCCCTTGCATGTGTGTCGGATCGTAGACTGTTCCCCCAGGTATATTTGTTTCAGTTGGTAACCTTAGTGACCATAATCTTTAGGATTCTTCCTTAAGGTGACGGTGGAGGGAAGATCCCACTGTACCTGGAGCAGACATCGACTAGACTCACTTGGACTCTCTGGGGGGTTCTCTTCACTCGAGATGGTTTTGTGAAGAAACTTGTGCCAGTCTGTTTCATTAAGCAGGTTGTCGGGGTAACTGTTCCAACCGCCCTTTTCGTGTTAAACTCTACTAAGTTGGATTTCATCACCAACTAGTGATTTTAGTACGGAAAGTTACTTGTTTGTGTGTGGTTTGAACTCTTAGATTTTTTAAGCGAGTGATTCAATTGTTTGTTTCTTAGAGACTTTAGGTGTTTTCATTGAAATTTTTCTTTGTTTGCGCGTGATTAGATAAATTTTTCATTGTGGTGGAATTGCCGAGACAATCCCGGAGAATACAAGGGAAACCCCCTGAATTTACACCAGGTCATCTTGAAGGGCTTCGAGCTCTGGTACCACACAGTAGCCGTAGACTTAGATCAACAGAAGCTGAAAGCTCTGCTATTGTGATACATCCTGATCATCAACTTCCTACAACAGAATATATTCAAGAACCGGTTTCAGTTTCTGAAGTCACTGGAAATATTTCTCCTTCTGGAGAATTATCTGACGAACCTGAAATCTCTGAGCCTGAAACTGAATCTTCTGTGTTAGAAACATCCTCAGGATTTATCTCACCAACTTCTAGCGATCCAAGTTCACCTAGGGTAAGAAATATCATTACTGAAAATCTTCCCTCTAGACTAATTTCTATAGAAGAACTTACTAATCCAGACGAAGACATATCTCTTCCCAACTCCCCTCAATCGTTAAATCTTAGGGAGCGTGAATCTATTTTCTACAGCCCCATTCGAAATAATCCTTGGTATCTCTCTTTAACAGACTTTTTAGAGAATCCGGGTCTTGCTTTTTATCCACCTCGAGTTCCATTTCATCCTACACCCAGAGGTTATTATCCGTCATCTCTTATGGCTGGAGAGTCATCCATGTTTTCTCAAACACCTGAATCATTTTTACATGGTGGTCCTTCTGTTCCTTCGGGATATCAGTCTTTGTCTGGTACTTTCTCGGGGGCAACTCCTCAACCTATCGAAAACGTGTTATCATCTGGTCTTGGTGGACTTAAAATTGAAACGTCGAACACAGAGCAAGTTTTTATGATGTCTGGTAATATTCCCAATCCTCAAGCTCAAGGCAGTCAGTTTCCTTCTGGGGGCCAACCTTAGGGAACTCAGTTACCGCCTGGGGGGCAACCTCAGGGTAGTCAATTACCGCCTGGGGGGCAACCTCAAGGTAGTCAGTTACCACCCGGGGCACAACCTCAAGGTAGCTTTTTCCCAGGACAAACTGTGGATCCATATTATTTTGGGGGGCAACCCCAAGGACAGTACATACCTCAGGGTTATCAACCTCAAGGACAATACATTCCTCAAGGTCAACCCCAAACTCAATATGCTCCTCAGGGTCCTCAACAACCCCAGCTTCAGTACGTGCCTCAAGGTTATCAACCTCAAGGGCAGTACCCAATACAAGGATACCAACAGCCTTCTGGTCAACCATCTATTCAAGGAGCCGGAACTTTACCTTATTATCAACCCTACGTTCAACCAAGTTTTGGTCCTTACGTTCAACCTTCTACGGGACAGTACCCCGGAATGATGGTGTGGGATCCGTCCCAATATCAACAGCCTTTGCAGCCTAATGTGCAGTTACCTTATCAACCTGGCCAGCCATTGGTTTCTGGTTCAACTCAGCAACCTGTTCAGCCAGCTATTCAAACTCCTGCACCTAGTTCAGTTCAGCAGGCTGGGCCTAGTACACCTCAGACTCCGCCCCAAACTGCTGCAACTGCTGCAACGTCTGTTCAACCTGTCACACCTATTTCTGGAGTATCTGTAGCCCCGAGTCCAGCTACCCCTGTATCCGTGCAAACTCCTCAGGTCTCTGTACCTCAGTCAGGACCTTCAGTTCAGACTACAGTTCAGATGCCTGCAGGACAAACCGGTACAAGTACAGTTGTTACAAGTCAACCTCAATTTACTTATCAACCGTACCAAGGACAACCGCAATTCGGTCCCTATGTACAGAATCCAAGCTATCAACCGTACCTTGGTTATACTTATCAACAACCTCAGTATGGTCCAATTCATCCTGGTTATCTAGGAGGTTACACAATACCTAACGCTAATCCGATTCCTAGTTATCCTGGGTATCCGCCTCCTAGATCTGCTTTGGCTTCTCAAGGTTTTCGTGACCCTAACCGTCAATTACCGTTCATCGCAACTTTGGACTTACCTGATTTGACGCGCCTTACAAATGATCCTATTTTCTATTATCAAAACTGGCCGTCAATGCCTCATAAGTTGCCCAGTGATATACCAAAATTTGAAGGTAAGTCAGGAGAGGATCCATCAAATCATGTTATGACTTATCACCTTTGGTGTGCATCTAATTCGATTATTGATGATTCGATTCGCTTACGTCTTTTCCAAAGAACCCTCATAGGTCTTGCAGCCAAATGGTACATTGAGTTTCCACGAGGCTCGTTTCATAATTTCAGTCAGTTAGCAACGTCTTTCTTAACTCATTTCCAGTTGCCTGTCAGATACGACAATGGCACAAAATTATTAACTTCGCTAAAACAATCTACGTCCACGTATATTTCTGATCATATTCATGAATGGCGACGTAGACGACGTTTGGTGAAAGTTTATATTCCGGATCAAATTTTGGCAGAATGGTTTGTTAAATCATTACTACCCAAGATCACTGAAGATGTAGCTAAGGCTGGTGTTGTTACTGAAGAGCAAGTAATTTCTCAGGCTCAGTACCTAGACCTCGTCTATACGCAGTCAGGTACTCTACATGAGAAAATTCCCGATCTTCCAAAACAAGGTCAAATAGCTGCCGCTCCTTCAGGGTCTCATGCCGCTGACGGTATGATTGGTACAGTTAGTTCTAAAAGTAAGAAGAAATCCTCAAATAATTCTTCTCCAATTATAACTTTACCTGATTCCCCGAAAGGAGAATCCTCTCCCGAAGTTTCCGCCGACATTCATGTCGTTGAAACATCTACGGCCAAATCAAAATCAGGTGGTAAAAAGAAGGGGAGGAACAAAAACAGAAAGAATTCGAAAGAAAAAACAGATAAAGAAGAATCCAATGACGAGAAACGTAAACCTCGCTATCCTTGCTTCATTTGTGAACAAGATCACTTCACGAAAGAATGTCCATATCGAGAGGAAGTTACGAAACTCGTTAAAGGATCACAACAACCTGCTGTCTTGAAGGATCCTTTTCCAGTTCAAGATAGTAATATGATTGGTTCTTCCTCGACTACTTTAGAAGAGCCTATTATGATGATGTCTCATGTAAGGATTGCGACGCGATCGCAAGATTACGGTTCTAAGAATCCCGTTGATGGCAAAGAAGGAGAGTCTTCTAATGCGAATGCATCAAATACAACTCCTCCTGTTTCCGGTCCGCTACAGATCGAGAAACAAAATCCAGACTTGATAATCAAACCACCTGCTAAAGGTGTTCTTCGTAAATCAGCTTTCAATCCACATGCGAGAGCTGCTCATAATTACAACATTGTTGAAGATTTAGTTGTTTCTCCTTCAGCAATGTCGGCTTTGGAAGTGCTGCAATCGTGTCCAGCACAGCGTAAATTATTATTGTCTGCCATAGGAGCTGTCGATGTTCAGGATTCTAACCTTATAATCTTCGATTTAGAAAATAGTACACATCGCCTACCTCATCAAATGGCTTTCCAGATTCCAGTGTTAGTCAAAAACAGACCAATCTTTCTGACTGTGATTGATGAAGGAGCTTCAACGTGTATTATGTCGATTCAGTTTTGGAAATCGCTTGGTTCTCCTACACTTAACCAATCTCCGAAAATTCTAAAGGCTTTTGATGGTCGAGGTTTTCAACCTTTTGGTATTTTGCAGGATTTACCCATAGGGGTCGAAGGTAAAATCGTTAATCTAGATGTGGAAGTGGTTGATGCCCCTCTAGATTACAACCTTCTTCTGGGTCTTAGTTGGTCCTATGCTATGACTGATGTTGTCTCTTCGGTCTTTCGACTCATAAAATTTCCATATCAAGGAAAGATCGTGACAATAGATCAGTTAACTTATTTCTCGTCCGACCCAGCCTCTACAGAAACAATCCAGCATGTTGGTAAAACAGCTATCCCTTATAAAGATGTTGGAGTGGGTTTGATTAAAGATTCTGGTTTACTAGGAACTTTTTCCTTTCCTCCTCCTAACGTATCGCCTTCTACTGCAAATATTCATATGATTTCATCAAACACTATTATGTTTGATGATCCTTGGATCGTACCTTCCGAATCCGAGATAGATTCATTTGATGGCATGATGCCTTTGAGTCCATTTGAAATTGCGTACCAGGCTGTACAGTCATTTTCCGACCCCTCTTCAACCGAAACTGATCCAATGAATGGGATCCACGAGGAATCACTTTCTATATCTAGTTCAGCTACAACGACATTTCCTGAACTTGTTCATACAAATGAGCAAATTCGTGAGTTTTTGTCTGTTGATGATTTACCATGGGAAGATCTACATCACTGATCTTCATTTTTACCTGAATTAGATCATTTTGAAGATGATTTCGCTTCAATTTTTACTGCTGAATATGCCAAGGAACCTCAGAATCCATTGCAAAATCCCGATTCTGAGTTAAATTTGGAAAATATATCTAGAACGGTTCCAATTGACATTTCAGTAAAACCAGGAATAATTGAAAACATTCATATAGGTGCTTGTTGTACATATGAAGAAATTCAGACTTATAAAGCCCTATTTCAAGAATTTCGTGACGTGTTTGCCTGGTCTTATGAAGAAATGCCAGGAATTGATCCATCGATCGTAGTTCATGAGATTAAGACTTACCCGGATGCTAAACCTGTTCGTCAACGATTACGTCAAATTCATCCTAGAAAAGCTGCTGCTATAAAAGCTGAAGTTGAAAAATTACTTCGAGCAGGATTCATTTATCCAATTCCCTTAACGGATTGGGTATTGAATATTGTTCCTGTGACTAAAAAACAAGGAACGATAAGAGTATGTATCGATTATAGGGATATTAATCGAGCGTGTCCAAAAGATAATTATCCAACTCCCTATATCGATCAAATAATCGATGATTGTGCTGGTAGTGAACTATTCTCCTTCATGGATGGTTTTTCCGGCTACAATCAAATAAACATACTCCCTGCAGATCAACCCAAAACAGCTTTCATTTGTCCATGGGGAACGTTTGCTTATTGTAAACTACCTTTTGGACTAAAGAATGTTGGAGCAACTTTTCAACGGGCTATGTCTTATGCATTTCATGACATTAAGCACATTGTTTAGCCATATCTCGATGATTTACCTGCTCATTCATTACGTAGGGCCGATCATCCCACTCATTTACGAGCAATTTTTATGAGATGTAGGCATTATCGGATACGGCTGAATCCACATAAATGTGTTTTCTGCGTAGAATCGGGTCGATTACTGGGATTTGTTGTCTCAAAAGCAGGCATTCGCGTCGATCCATCGAAGGTCGAAGCCATTGTTAAATTGCCTCCTCCTTCGAATTTACGCCAACTCCAAAGTTTGCAGGGGAAAGCAAACTTTTTACGTAGATTTATTCCTAACTATGCCGAGCTTACAAAGGGTTTTACCCGGTTGTTGAAACAGGACATTCCGTTCTTTTGGGACGAGATCGCTGATCGATCTTTTGATGCACTTAAACATGCGTTGACCCATGCACCGTGATTGCATCCTCCCAACTACAACCAAGATTACATTTTGTATCTCGCTGCTTCTCATTCCACCATTGGGATGGTACTAGTTCAGGAAGATGAATCTCACAATGAACATGTGATTTATTATCTTAGTCGAAATCTGAATCCGACTGAAATCAAATACACACATGTGGAGAAATTGGCCTTGGCAGCTGTTCAAGCTGTTCAACGTTTTAGACATTACATCTTGTTACGTAAAACCACGGTAATTTCTAATTGCAACCCTATGATGTATATTTTGACCAAACAATTGCTAGGGGGCAAATATTCCAAATGGATAGTTATCCTACAGGAATTTGACTTGGAATTTGAAAAATCCAAGGCAAATAAATCTTTGGTATTTGCGGAACTGATGTGTGATTTCCCCTCTACTGATACTGAAACAGTGGCAGAAGAGTCCATTGTGGACGAATCTTTGTTTCTTATCAGTACGCTTGATCCATGGTATGGGGATATTATTGTGTATCTCCAAACCCAATCTTTTCGGCCTGACATTTCACGAACTCAGCGACGGAAAATATGCTTCCAATCCCAACAATATAATATCATTGGTGATACACTTTATCGACGAGGAGCGGATTCTGTTTTCCGACGTTGTCTAACTCATGAAGAAGCTGAAAAGGTGTTAAATGACTTTCATTCTGGAGCATGTGGCGGTCATATGTCTGGGTATGCCATAGCCCAAAAGATATTGCGTGCAGGTTATTTCTGGCCAACGTTGTTCAAAGATTGCATTTATGCGGTTCGGAAATGCCACAACTGTCAAATTTTTGATCGGAAAATGCGCGCACCACCCGCTCCTCTTCACCCTATAATTGCTGTTGGTCCTTTTGCGAAATGGGGTATCGATTTTATCACATGTAACCCTCACTCGGCCGGGGGGCATGCCTATATTATTCTCGCAGTAGATTATTTTACGAAATGGGCCGAGGCGATGCCTACATATTCAGCCGACGGCAAGACTGCTGCAACATTCGTATTTAATCACATAATTGCTAGGTTCGGTGTTCCTCAAGCTATTATTACGGATCATGGAAGTCATTTTCGGAATATCATGATGACTGAACTGAAAGAACAACTTGGCCTACGCCACGATAGTTCCACTCCGTACTATCCACAAGCAAATGGTCTGGTTGAAGCCATCAACAAAGTTTTAGTCACCATGATTAAAAGAATCATTGGTATTCACAAGACGAATTGGCATTCCATGTTATTTTCAGCGCTTTGGGCATATCGAACCTCAGTCAAAACATCAACGGGTTTCACTCATTTTCAACTAGTTTACGGTTTAGAAGCTGTGCTACCAATTGAATGCGAAATACCGTCACTAAAATTAGCCATAGAATTACTTCCAGCTACGTCTGAAGAGGAAAAACGTTTCTTGTACTTGGCCCAATTAGATGAGAATTGACGAAGTGCTGCAATAGCAAACGAGGCTCATGTTAAAAGGATAAAAGCTCAGTATGATAGAAATGTGACCCCTCGAATTTTTTCAGAAGGAGACCTAGTTTTACTTTATGATCAAGCTAACGACAAGCTAGGAGCTGGGAAATTCGTACCTATGTGGCATGGTCCTTACATTGTGAAACGAAAGTTAGCAAAAGGGGCCTATGAGTTGATAGATTTTGACGGTGTCCCTTTGGATAAACCCATAAATGGGCTTTATCTAAAGCGATATTATGCTTAAACGAGGTGTGGAGATTTTTGTTAGTTTAGATTTCTTTACTGCTGGTGTGTTTTAGATTAGAAAAGTGTGCCTAGTTTAGAAGTGTGTTTTTGTCACTATGACTGCTTATCTAAGTTTTACTCTTGATATTGCAGATGTCGACGTCTCTTCAAACCTACATTGGTTTTGCTGATGGTGCTTGTCGTAGTACACGGAACATTTCTTCCTCAGCTTGGGTTATCTATTCACCCTCTGACGAGTTAGTATCCATGCATGGGGTAAGCCTTGGTCAAACAACAAATAACATTGCCGAGTATAGTGCAGTGATTGAGTTATTATCTGAGTCCATATCATTTGGAATTCGGAGTTTGATTTTAAGGTTGGATTCTGAACTTGTTGTATTACAGCTTAACAGGGTTTATACCATTAGAAATCCGGTGTTATTACGGTTATTTTTGAGAGTTCGTCTCTTGGAACGTGAGTTTGATTACATTGAATATCAACATATTCCAAGACATTTAAATACATTAGCAGATTCAATTGCTTCTAGTATGATAAATAGACATTTGTAATAATTAAAAGTAGTAAAACAAACAACATTCACATATGTACACAGATAGCCGCCAAGATAGTGATATATATCATAGGAGTGTGTTCAAAAAATATACATCGTCTTCGATCATAGGTTGAAGACACCTTATGATCGGCAAAAATGATAATACAAAAGTACAAAAATATCATTCTACACGATCATCCCATCACTGATGGTGATCTCGATAAGAAACAACTGCCCGGGCCACCCTGCATAGGAACCTTCTGAAAGGTCCTGGGACTCCAATCACATATCTTTGTAGCTTGAGAGGAATGTCATTTATACTGGTCTCTGGTATATCTAGAGTCAAGCGCTCTAGATGATGCTCCAAATCAGTCAAAATCTCTACTGATTGGCCTGCTGGGGCTGGTACGGGCGCAACTGGTTGTCTCCTCTAGAAAGGTTGGAGATGAGCTGGTCGATGTGGACCCACGTCTGTATTCAAAAAAATTTTGGTTATTAGTTTTCTAAGACGATATAAAATTAAAAAAAAATATTAGAACTTAGCAAACGTTGAAAAATAATTTTACCTGAATCATCCCACTGTTCCCCTGCAGGGAGAGGCATCTCTCCATCACCACGGAAATCTATCCCAGCATACGAAAAATCCTCTATCATGAAAACTTGGCGATCCAGCCAACGAAAATATGAAGCAGGGAATCATACAATCTCAGTGCCCTCAATAGCATGACGGGCCATCAGCGCGGACCAGCGAACCATTCTCGGTTCTCGAGGTCGACCGGCATCAACTGCAATACTCTGTGGAGCTAATTGAGGAATCCTCTCCAAAGCAAAAGAAACGACGATGGATCCGTATCCAAAGTTTTTTAGTTTCCCGGTTTTTGCTCTGGTAAGTTGGCCTTTTATATTGGCCAACATAGCTTCACACCAGTTGAAGATGGTGCCGCGAAAACAGTCCACTCTAACACGCATTTGGGAACCAGTAGCTACATGAAGCGCGGCGCTCCCACACAGTTTGGTAACAGTGAATGCTATAACTTTCAACTCAGGACGGATGATATGTTTTATGTCAATCCGTTTGTCCCGAGGATTTGCCTGATCATTGCAAAATTCGAGTTGAAGACTAGCGACAGTCTGGCCACCTGGCCTAGTCCCAAACAAGGATACTTGTTCGCCCCTTTTGGACAAACCAGTCAAAAATTATATATCCTCCAGCTCAATTTCGAGCCGGTGGCCACCAATGAAGAAACACTGGTCCTCCACATGCCATCTGTCTACCAACCATGTTAAGAGTTCCACTTGTGCCCTCATGCCAAAGATGGCCCAGAATTTGTATAAGCCACATGCTTTTAATGCCCTTTGTGTGGGCAAATGAAGTATATCAGCTTCATCCACTTCCTCATGCTCTCTTTCTCGCCAAATAAGCATCTTGTTAATCCTGCAACACAAAATAAGGCAAGTTAGAATGATTTCATTTAAAAACTTTTGGTAGAAAAATGAGAAAACCATGTTTTAAAAGTGACCGCGCGGGTACCGCACCCGCTCTTTGTAAACAGAGCGTAGCTCCGCACGCGGGATGAATTCCGGGTGTGGTACCCACGATTTTTTCCCGTTAAGAAAAAATCGGGGTCCGCAGGTAACCTGTGTCCCACCTGCGGACCCCGCGGGCGCATTTTCTAACCATTTTTTGCCCTAAAAAATCAAACTAAAGCCTAAAAATGAATTTCAAACGGATGAAAAACAAGATAAGGAGGTCGTGGATTACCTGGGGCTGACGATTTTCGATTCCAACGGTTGAATTTTCCAGAATCTTCACGGGAAATTTTTTATCCAAAAGCTTTTTACTTTTCACTCTGGAACTGAACAGTAAAAATGAAATAGAAAAATCCTTTTTATAAGTTTTTTCGAATGAATGAATTTTTAATTTATTTATTTTTCACTTTAAAAGGGTATCTTTGAAAGCATTTTTACTTATCTTAAACAGGTATGTGTAATGTTTTGAGTTTTTGTGCAGAAACAGGATTTTTCAGGTGAAATGATCGTTTTTCAACAAAGAGCATACTTTTATCACTTTTTCGGACTCTTCCAAAAATTTACGAAAAAGAGAAACCTTGGAGTCCTCTTTTAAGCCCTTTTCAGACTCTCTAAATATGAAAAGATTGCCGAGTACTTGACTATTCGAACTCGTTAAAGTAAATGAACAATCGTCCCTTCAGTATAAGTTTACCCCTTTTACGGACTGAAATGGACTATTTACGAAAAAGGTATACGTTGACTAATTACGGTCAATAGAGTTCTCTCCCGCATTATTTTATCCTTTTTCGGGCTCGAGAGACTAAATTTACGAAAAGGTACACCCATGGAGTTTTCTTAAGTTTTTTCTTCTGACTCCCTAAAATTGAAAAACACCGAGTTTCTCCTATACTGGACTCGTTAAAACTTAACAGTAAAGGACCTGTTCAATTTTAAACAAGAACGAACCACTCCTTCTTAGGGTTCGAATCTTAAACTAAGTTGGACTCATCCGAAGGATGAGCTTATAATCAAGCAAATGTTATCCTCCTCAAGCTTGTCAAAAATAAAGAGGTACTTGCCAGAAATGGTGGGGGAAAAGAGAGAAAAATGGGCATGTTTGTTGTATTTTAAAATCTTTGAAAACTCAGTCAACCACTCTTGGACACGACACTTATATTCACCTGGGTTGGGAAATCCTTTTCCTAACAGTTAATCAAACCACATTGAAAGTTTTCAGCCGGTTTCTGGGTATTAGCTTTGGGTCAATTGTCACCAAGCCATCTGCAGTGTCGTTATGTGTCCAAGAGAACAGTTCAAATAAAACCATTCATTTGCAAAATATCTGTCATCCATCTTTGACCATCCCTGAGTCAGTCCTTGCCAATATATTTTCAAAACTTGATCTATGATTTCGTGTTGTGGGCTTGCCTACGACAGATCACTTTCTATCGACATCAACACATTATCTAGGAAGTTGATCCAGAAATTGTCAGTACCTTGAAATCTGCATGCCTCAATGGCAGGTTTCTCGCCTTCGACGACAGGTTGCATCATTGACCTTCGATCGAATGATTCCGTGACATGTTCGACTTCGGCTCATTCATTCACATTTCATGGATTGTACTGAGTACTTTGAGAGCCATTGACATTACTGGTGGTTTCTCTCACACTTGTTAACAGTTCACATCATTGACTGGTAATCAAGTGGTTTCTACCATGTTCGACTTCGACACATTTATTCACATGGATAGAATCGTACTGGTTCGAGATGCGGAAATCAAGACCCTGGATCTAGTTTCCACCATCCAGGCTGCGAGGAATTTTGTTGTCATCTATACAGTAGACTATTGATAAACAGATGGCTGCATCCATACTGTGTCTACATATATATGTACTATGATGTATTCAAAATCATTCCTGTATCAGAACGATTTCAGTTAGTTTATAGTTAGTTTTTATCTGAGTATGGGAATGCCTACCTCAGTGATGACATATACATGTATATATTTTGCATTGAATGTTTTTACAGGTACCGACTGGGGTGTCCACAGGATGATATTTGAAATGATAAAGTACTGCACTCTTCATATATGACAGACTACAGCTTCATCTATTCCAGACTTTGCACTTTAGGGGGCAATTTGTTACACTAAAATCTATCATCCTGACATTTTACCATGAGTATGAGCTCATTATTACTCATACTTCCTCCTTTTGCAAGTCTAACATACCAGCTCCTCATGTCAAGCTTCAAAATCAGAGAAAAGTCCCTAAAATCCCCTAAGAATTGGTATCGCACTTTCTCTATACATTCCCTGCGGTCCCGCACCTAAATCTCAGCCTGCCTGCGGAACCATACCGCACGTTCTTTGTGTTATGGGTGCGGACCTCTGTAAAATATAAAAAGGCGAGAAAGTAAAGATAAAAAGTGAATTTTAGATGAATTCTAGAAGATTCTAGATGGGAATTTTCGGGAATGGATACGCTTTGAGAAGGTTCATGCATCCCTCATTTGATGGAGCTAACCCCTTGATGTAAGGAGCTAATCCCTTTGAAGGAGGATTCTATCCCTTCATATTTGGAACAAGAAACCTCCTCTTTTCCACTATAAAAAGAGGCCTTGGGTAGCCTCAAAGGGAGTTCAAGCTTATGATATTTGAAGTTAAATGCTGTTGAGATTCAGTCTCAATTAACTAAGACTTTCTGTGAGGTTAAATCACTCTTTCTGTGAAGTTCAATCACTCATCTCTAGTTGTCTTGGTTCAAAGAGTGCAATGCTTGTCAAATTAGAAGAGATTCTTGCTTCGGACCCCAGGAGGACCTGCACAACATCAAGGCATAGGTTGTAAAGGTTTTCTATATTTGAAGTTAATACAAATATACTCATTTCTCTCATTAAACTGTCTATTCATGGTTTATTTCATAAATTCCTTGATCATTATGATAAGTATGATTTATAATAATGTCTATACAGGTGCTGCTTAATATTTTTGCTTGTTTGTGACTGCAGATTCACGTGGAACGTTCTTTCAGTGCACGGGAAGGACTTCAACGAAATCAAGCAAGCGTTGGACATAAGGTAGGCCTTACACCTATATAGTGTTTTTATGAATCTTATATGCTTAGAGAGAGATTAGTATAATTGGCTGTTTTTTGCTAGTTACCTTTAGTACTAGAGAGATTGGTCTTGTCCGCAAGATGGATTAATCTACACAACACTCCCTATGCTTTACGGTACATCCCATCCGATGACTGCTGGGCCAAAACGGAGAGTACCCACTGATGGGCCTCTAAATTAGACATAAAATAAGGCCCATCTAACCTTTCTTAGGCCCATATACCTTCCTTATGAACATGAAAATATATATTAAACCTCTCCTTCTGCACTTAATAATGTTTTCTTATGCTTTAATATTTTCTTAGGAATTTTTAAAGGTAATTTCATATTTGTGCCTAATATTGGTTATTTTTGTACAATGTTCTGAGAATATTGGGCAAATTATGCATATTTCGAGAAGGAGATAATTTAGGGACTTGCTCCCTGCCACTCGAAGATCAAGATTGAAGGATAAATAAGCACAATATCAGGAAATTATAGAGAAATATTGGAGAGATACAAGGGGGTTGTCCACCCTCCTTAACTATCAAAGGCAGCTAAGCAAGCTGAAGACGAAGTGCACTCAATCTATGTTTACTTGGAGTCAAAGTGGATTCAATCACTATTTTTTATAGAGTTTTTGGTAGCTTACCTTTAGGATAAATAAATTTTATCAGGAGATAATTAGGGGCGATTCTGGGAGATTACGGTCGATTGGATTCCATTTAGAACTTTTGTTGCAAACTATTAAACATTTTGTTGTACTCAATGATTAAATTTTTAGAAATGTAATGAGGTTACTCTCTTCCTGAAATGATCAAGCAGAATCCATTTTACTGATTTAGTTCTAGAGAGTTGGGCTTGTGGGTTAGGTCCCAACCCATGTGCCTCATCTTATCTTCTGTTGTCATTCTTTACTTTTTGTTATTTCGCTAGTTTTATTTTTGATATTTTCATTGGTATTATAGTTTACTGCTATAGGTTGAATTTGCTTATCTGCATTGTAAAATAGCTGATAAATTCTATAAAATTGTGAGGCACTCTTCCCCTCTCATCTATGTCAATATATTTCAGGTAGGGTAGACCTTCCCATAGGCCAAAAATTGATTTCTCTTTGAGTTTAGGGTAGAGTTGTAGTACTAGTTTCAATATTTCTTTCCATTGTTTTTATCACACATTTCATATGTATTTCATGCATAAATTAGCAGGGTTGATTGCAGGACGTATTGTTAAGGCCCCATAGCAGTTCAGGTGGAACCTCCCTGCCTCATTCTCCATCTGTGTTACACTTCCAAACACCTCTATTATGCTCCATTTCCCTCCTTTTCTCTTCCTATTGGCTACCGTACACTTTTTAATCAAAGAAACCATTAAATTTTTTCATGTGCTCTTTTACCTTGGACTTTCCTAATTATCACATCTCATCCATTGTAGAACCCCTTCCCTTTCCTTTGTCCTTCTTCAACATTTCAGCAATTGTCCCTTTTCACCTCACCTTTACATATTTAACAAAAATATTCAAAAAAAACATTGGCACTCAATCCCTTTTCTTATAAAAGACTTACTGCAATTCCCTATTGCAATTTCAATTCACATATTCTATCGGTCTTCATTAATACTTTCTGCTTCCAAGCCCTGATTGTGATATTCTTACAGTACTCTTCTTCCATGTCACCCATCGCATCTCGCACTTCACAAATTTTGGCTTTATCGCAATCACATCGCTGCACCTTCCCGTATGACACTTCGCACTTCCCAACCTTTTCCCTTTTTCTTTTAAGACTTACCACTCCAACCACCAATTGCGAGAATCCTCCGTGCTTCGCTGCATCGCAAATCGCAAATCTCATTTCTTATTTTGTTCTCATTAACATTTACCGCTCCAAACGCTGATTGCGATATCGATGTCGTACTATGTTTCCGGCCCTACTACCATGTCATCCCATCACATTTGAAATTTCGCAACTTTTACCCCATCGCATTTTGAATTTCGTAACTTTTACCCCATCGCATTTCACACTTCTCAACTTTTACCCCATCGCATTTCGCATTTCGCTCCCACTCTCAAACATCGCTTCCACTACTCCTATAACTTTGTGATATTTTGATTGTGATATAAAATATCACATATCACACTTCCATCCACCATCGTAACTCCACCATCGTACTTTTCAAATTATTCTACTCCAAAGCATTTTTGGGCTATAATAAAGTTTTAGTAAGGTTTAAACCCCCTCTTTCGACCTCTAAGCCTTGTTTCATGTGTCACTTCATTAAAGACGAGATGCTATGAACTACCTCGACTTGCTTAAAAATTAAGATCATGCTTATACTTGACTGTGGTGTATGTCTTTTAAAATCTTTTAATGCTTTAAGTGTGAGGATTTAAACATTCGTTTTGGTTGATAATAAGCATGTAAAAAAACCATAAAGTGCATCAAATAAGCATCAAAACATAACAACAAATTTAATAAAGGATTTCAGTCGTATGTCGTGGGCTACATCTTCGTGAGCCTTTGTCAATTTACTTGGCTCTTTGGGATTATGATGGAAAATTTCTTTTACAAGTTTCTACTTAAATCCAATGGTTATTTGAACTATACCAATGGGTTTAGAATATCATCATACCCCTGGAATGGATGCTATCTCTTTGAAGGTGGACCAAGGCTCCCTTTGAGTTGACCTTTATTGTCGATGCCCTTAAGCTTCCCTAAGATTCTATGTGGCACAAACTCCCTTAGAAGTCCTTTTCTATCCCTGAAACATTTTCTACTATCTCCATCATATATCATTCCTCCAAAACAGAATTTTCATTTGCTCCAAATGAGCTCTGGCTCCCCAATCTAGGCCTCCAACTCCTGGTGGCCCTTGGTTGCCCGAAACTTTCATGTGGCTTCGGCTCTAAAAGTCTCCAAATGGCCCTGAAAATCCTTCCATTGGATTAAAATTTCCAAAATAGTTAGAAAAGACTATTCAATTGCTGAAAACGACCTATAGATGCTTCATTTATGCCCCCAACACGTGGTGGCACCCTATGGCTCTGGGCTCAGCGAAAAATTCATTGAAGCATCTCGGCCTTCAGAAGTCTTCAAAATCTTCTACAAATCCTTTCATTGGATACATAAGGTTCAAAATAGTTAGAATCAACTATTTTTTTGCTGAGAATGGTCACTAGATGCTCTGAATAGGCCTCATTCTCCTGCTAGCCTTTGGTGGCTCTAGTGGCCCTTGGAACTTCTCTGAAGCGTATCAGCCTTCAAAATTCCTCTAGTGCCTCTAAATGCCTCACCATTATATCCAGAATGCTCAATATAGTCAAAATTGACTATTGGTTTCCTGAGTAAGGCCTCCAGCTACATTCGCTAGGCCTCATTCTGTTGCTGGCTCCTAATGGCCCTTGGAAATTATCTGAAGAAAGATCACATTCAGAAGTTCTTTGATGGATCTTCAAACCTCACCAATGACTTTGGAATGTGTAAGAATGTCGAAATTTACTATTCACACTCTCAGAATGGTCGAAAAATGAGTCTCAAACTCATTTATCCAGTATCACCTAAAACAACTCCACTAAATGTTGAAGACTTGAATTTAATTGGAGTCATTTTAGTGTAAACTGCACAAATTTAGGGCACTTGGAAGATTAAACCTATGAAATAATGGTTATAATAAATGTCGGGTATTTGGGTGGCCACATGCCAACCCCAAACAACGTGGTCATGTCTGTAACCACTGACGGAACTTGAGGTTTAAACCATGGTGGATAATTTTAACCCTGGGTTAAGTGATGACCATGCGGAGAAGCCATCGGAGTAACCGTAGCATGGCATGTGAGAAGGCTGCAGTTTAATGCTGGTGGGTAATGTGGGTAGACTGCGTAGTTAGATGTCGTTGCCATGTGAACATAACTGCAGGACTGCTGGCAGGTTTACGTTTGTGCGCCGATGATTTAGCCCTTGGTTCATGGGCTAAGGCCATATGGGGAGGGGGCTTGCCTGCGGGGTGGGCCCCCTCCAGCCCCAAAATCATAATTCATCAAAACTTAAGTACAAGCCATATATGTTACATGCTAAGAAACATATGTATCCCGGTTGGTGAAAACCTATGCGTGCATGCCAGAGGTTGCGGGGTCCAACCATGGGACCTCTGAAAAAGTTTTAATGCACTGTTCAAGGGCCATGTGGTGGTCTCAGGGCTAGCCACATGGCACCTTCCAATTGGCCTTCAACGATAACGTACATCCTTTCAACAAATAATACCCTACCACTTGTCACCATGCAACTGGCCCAGAAGGAATATTCTAAGGAATATTTTAGGGAATATTCCTAGAATATTTCAGGAATATTACCTAGAATATTCTTTTCCGCTCACTGTAAAATTTCCCAGTCAACCCTGGTCAATTGTCAAAATTTTCAGTTTACTGGACTTTTGAAAACACGATACCTTCTTCATATGGTGTCGATTTTTCGAACAATTCGCGGTGCCGGAATCAAGAAGGCGAGATGTATCCGGTCGCTCATATTTGACACACTTTCGAACACTTTGAAATTTGAGCTATCACTTAGGTCCTGATCCAAATCTGATCACTTCTCCCCATTGGGAATATTTTAGACCCCAAAAGACTTGAGTACCTGTTCAGTAGATGAGAGTACAACTCCCACCCCTTTCCAATCCTCCATCCACTTTTCCTTTCTTGGCTTAGTGCCTTTGAGCCCAACTCAAAGGTATTCAACACTTCCCTTTTTGGATGCTCTTTTCCTCCTATCAAGAATTGTGTCTTCCTTGTTCGTTCAGAAATATATGGTGAGAAAACTTCAATAGAAGGTAGTTGAACATCATTTCCTTGATCATTGATCAAAGGTGGCTCATAAAAACGTAAGTTTTCAATAGAAATACATGCATACATGAATAAAATTTGCATATGTACAAATGATTGTATGTCTTTCTGGGTGAAGAAGTCAAATCTCTTCTTACCAAGCCACGTCCATGGCAATTTTTCTTGCTGAAAATCTTCTTCATGTGAATGATATGGACTCACATCGATGATGTAGTCTTTAGTTCCATTTTCACCATTCTTTGTATCCTCCTTCTTCAAATGCTAGGCATGATTAGTTGGATGCAATGTCCAACATTGGGAAATAAAATTTCCCTTCTTCTGGCAATGTGTGAAAGTCTTTTGCATCTTCTGTGCAAGTTTCCTTCACTTCGACTGTTTCCTATATGCCTTCATCTTCTTCCAACATTTTGAAACTTCATGGTTACACAAACCATAGTAGGAACAACAACTCTTTCTTCCTTTCATGCATGGATATTTTTCATGCTTAACATAATAAAAAACAACTTAACTATGTGAAGAATTATACCTCAAATGTTGCTTTGCATGCCCATATTTTTTACCTTCTTGAGGAGATGAAATTGAAGAGATTCCAACTTTCTTTTGAAGACCAACATCAGTTTTCATTTCTTGATAGCTGTTAGAACACTCTTGCGCGCCATAAGTTGTATGTATACAAACATCTTGCTGCAACATAGGCTTCAAACATTGGCAATCACCTTGAGAAAAAGCTTGACATGTTTGTGGGTTTGGACTTGCAAGAAAAGTTCTTCTTGAAGTTGTCTCAATTCCTTCATGGCTTTGGAGTTTTTGCCATAAGATTTAACATAGCCTATACCAAACTTCTTATGTATTTCTTCAACCATAATAGGCTCAATCATGCCTTGTGCATGTTGGCCTAGACCCTTGCCTTCATAGCCCATTTTTAACAACAATTTGGACCCTATACCTCTATTTTTGTTTTCAAATGAACCTACAGATTTATCTGAAGAGTAAATTGAAGACAAATTTGAGTTATTTACCTCTGCTTCAAGCATGTGTTTGGTTAAGGCCTCTTGGGCATGATGGAGTTGCATCTCCATCTCATGCATTATTTGAAGAAGTCCTTCTTTCTCTTGCTTCATAAAAACAAATTTCTCATGAAATATAGTGCTCTCCCTTACATCTTCATACAAAATTTGCACCGTATCCTTCAGGATGTAGAAGTTCTGTTTCATCTCTTCATCAAAGAGTCTTGTAAAAGAGGAGGATTTAGAAACCTCACTTGATGAAGTTGTCATCGTTATGTAAATGAATTAAATAACATCAACAATAATTCACAAAGCTTCAAAATAATTTCACAAAGCTTCTAAAAAATATGGTTGTAGATTCAAGCTCTTTTTGTAGCTTATATCTCTTCTTTAAGCAACCTTTTGCAAATAATCCCTCTTCTGCTTCAAGGCTTTCCTTGAGGTCCTTTGGGTAGGAAAAATGCTTTCAGCCTTCTTCCTTATTGTCCTCTTCTAGACATAGCTAAAAATAACTTCCCTTCACCTCTAGCAAACTCAAACTTGTAAGCATCAATCAATTTGCAAACTATTAAATTCTTTGCACTGTCAAACACCCTTCAAGTCAAAGAATCAAGAAAACAACCTTATGCCCTGTCAAGAAAGAAACCTAGTGCTCTGTCAAGAAAGAAAACTAGTGCTCTGATACCACCTGATCTAAAATGGGTGGCCTACCTGTTACGCTATGCAAGCACCTCCCACTCACTTAAACAAATTAAGATCTTTCTTATACTTGACTATGCCGAATTGAATTCTTTATTCAGGTGTATGTGTTTTAAAATATTTTAATGCTTTGAGTGTGAGGATTTAAACATTTGTTTTTTATGATAATAAGCATGTACAAAAACCATAAAGTGCAGAAAATAAGCATCAACACATAACAACAAGTTTAATAAAGGAGTTCACCCGTATGTCGTGGTCTACGTCTCCTTGAGCGTTTGTCAATTGACTTGGATCTTTGGGATTATGATGGAAAAGTTATTATACAAGTTTCTACTTAACTCCAATGGTTATTTGAACTGTACCAATGGTTTTATAATACCATCATACCCGTGGAATGGCTACTATATCTATGAAGATGGACCTAGGGTCCCTTTGACTTGAACTCTACGGTCGATGGCCTTAAGCTTCCCTACGCTTCTTTATGGCACAAACTCCGTTAGAAGTCATTTTTTGTCCCTGAAACATTTTCTACTATCTCCAACATATATCATTTATCCAAAATATACTGTTCATTCGGTCCAAATGAGCTCTGCCTTCCCAATCCAGGCCTCCAACCCCTAATGGCCCTAGGTTGCTCGAAACTTCCCTGTGGCTTCTTCGAGTCTAGTAGTATCCAAATGGCCCTGAAAATACTTCCATTGGATTTATAATTTCTAAAATATTTAGAATAAACTATTCTCTTATTGAAAAGGGCCTTTGGATGCTCTAGTTATGCCCCCAACACCTGGTGGCACCCTTTAGCTCTAGGCTCACTAAAAACTTCTTTGAAGAATATCGGCCTTCATAAATCTTCAAAAGCTTCTGAAAATCCTCTCATTGGATTCAAAAGGTTCAAAATAGTCAGAATAGACTATTTTTTTGCTGAGAATGGTCAATGGTTGCTCTGAATAGGCCTCATCCTCCTATTGGCCCTTGTTGGCCCTTGGAACTTCTCTGAAGCATCTCGACCTTCAAAAGTCCTCTACTGGCTCTAAAAACCTCACTATTAGATCCATAGTGCTCAATATAGCCAAAATTGACTATTGGTTTCCTGAGTAAGGCCTCTAGCTAACCTGGATATGCCTCATTTTGCTGCTGGCTCCTAGTGGCCCTCGTGGCCCTTGGGACTTATCTGAAGATAAATCATGCTCAAAATTTCTTTGATGGCTCTGAAAACCTCAGCAATGGCTTTGGAATGTCCAAGAAAGTCAAAATTGACTATTCACACTCTTAGAATGGTCATAAAATGAGTCTCCAACTCATTTTTCCAGTTTCACCTAAAAAAACTCCACTTAATGTGGAGGACTTTAGTTTAACTGGATTCATTTTAGTGTAAGCTGCAAAAATTTAGGGTGCCTGCCAGATTAAACCACCAAAATAATGGTTATAATAAATGTCAGGTATTAGGGTGGCCACATCCCAACCCCAAACCACATGGTCAAGACTGTAACCATCGGAGGAACTTCAGGTTTAAACAATGATGGATAAGTTTAACTTCGAGTTGACCATTGACCGCGTGGAGAAACCATTGGAGTAACCATAATATGGCATGTGACAAGACTGTATTTTAATGCTGGCGGGTAACAAGCATGGACTGTGCAGTTAAATGTCGTTTCCATGTGAACATAATTGCAGGACCGCTGGTGGGTTTACGTTTGCACGCCGATGAATTAGCCCTTGGTTCATGGGCTAATGCCATATGGGGAGGGATTTGGTCCCCTCCAACCACCAAATCAGAATTCATCAACCCTTAAGTATAAGCGATATGTGTTACATGTTAAGAAACATATGTAGCTCAGTTCTTGGAAACCTATGCGTGCATGCCGGAGGTCGCAGGGTCAAACCCGACGAGACCTCTCCAAAAATTTTAATGCATTGTTAAAGTGATGCATGGTAGCCTAAGGGCTAGCCATGTGGCACCCTCCAATTGGCCCCCAAAAATAATGTACATCCTTTTCGCAAATAATACCTTGCCAGTTGTCACCATGCGACTAGCCTGGAAGGAATATTCTAGGAATATTCCAAGAATATTCCCTGGAATGTTATTTTTTGCTAAATGTACGAATTCCCAATCAACCCTTGTCAACTATCGAAATTTGCAATTTACTGGACATTTCAAAATTCAATTACTTCTTCATACAGTGTCGGTTTTTCAAACCGTTCACGGCACCAAAATCAAGACGAAGATATCTATCCGGTCATTGAGGTTCATCACACTTTCAAACACTTCAAAATTTGAGCTATCACTTAGGTCCTGATCCAAATTTGATCGTCCTCCAAACAACAAGCCACACTTTTTCAAGTTTATTTTATCATGAAAGTTGCACGGTTAGAAGCATGATAGCATGGTAAATAGATAAGATGATAAGTAGGGTGTGTTTAGCCGATTGGCCTAGCTAGGTGAAACTTATTTTAGTTTATTTTTCATTCATTTCCTTTTTGAAGATTAAATTATTTTCCTTTCTATCATTTCCTTTCTGCAATTTAAATTAGTTTCCTTTTTGCGATTTCTTTTTAGCAGGTTAAATTAGTTTCCTTTCCTATAATTTCTTTTCAGCAATTTAATGTAGTTTCCTTTCTATCATTTCATTTCTGCAATTTATTTTAGTTCCATTGAAGTGTGACAGACTTCACTGTGAACCCCTGGAAGTAGCACCCTTTCGTAGAGTAGAAGAGGATGACATGAGTAAAATGCATCTGATGTGTATATAGCACCGTCACCTCCAAATTTGTACGAACCCCGGGTTGATAAAGTAAAGCAGGGCAGCCCCTAGGAGTTGCAACACCCTTGGTACAATACCACACTCACCACCTTTTGGCGTCGTTGCCGGGGAGGTTTCTAGTAGATGATTTGATTATGTTTTAGCATTCCTTTCTACTTTAATTTTTTATTTTATTTCTGAAATACTGAAAAATACAAAAAAAATCTGATTTTCATGCCTCATAGGAATAGGCATAATAAAAAAAAATTTAAAAATACTTCTCCAATACGAGCCCCTCCCACTTGACCACGTGGTGGAGTAAGAACCACATCACCATACACTTTTATAGGTAGTAGACATGGATGGATATGATGAAAATGAATAAGATATTATTGGGTTTCCCATTCAAGATATGGACATCAGTGTACATATGAAGAACATCCCTCCATATTTCCTTCCCAAATTCAATGGTATGAGGACAGAGGATCTAGAAACATTTCTCTTTGAATTTGAGATACTTTGTAGACCTTATGGCTAATTATCACACACTCAAAAATTGAGATTCTTTCCTGCAACATTGAAGGATAAATCTCTTAAATGGTTCATAAGTCTAGATACTAACTCAATAATATCATGGAATCATATGCAAAAGATATTTCTAGAAAAATATAAAGATCGTGATCTTAGTGAAGAAATTTTTAGAATGAACCAAGAAGAATATGAGAGCCTTGAGGATCTAATAGAGAGGTTCATGTTTAATGTTAAGAGGGAAAATTTACATCATTTAGAATTTGACACAGTAAAGACCCTCTTACTCAGAACAATTAGGGATGAGATGATTGATCTCCTTAATCTCATGAGTAGAGGAGATGTATACCAACTGTCATTTGAAGAAATTTGTGAAACATGCAAGTGTATATCAAGAGGAAGGGAAAGAGTAAGTAAGTCAACATCAACATTGGTAAGGCAAGATGAACTTGGAAATTAGCTTGATAACTTTAAAACATAATTTCTTAGCAATCTAAGTGAAGAAATAGAAATGTTAAGAATGAAAAATGAGCGAAAATAAGATGTTGATATTTTTGTTATCCATGCATAATATTATGCTACTAAAAGTTTTTCATCATTCCCTGGGTTTAAAGGAGTTTACCAAGAAGACAATGGAGTGAGGTAATCACCAAAGAAGCTATGTTATTTAGCTCCAAGGATACCTTGGCAACCTAGTCAACTTGATATGATGCAAGGACCCACTTCACAATTTAAATATTATACACATCCATCTCAAACTAGTTGGGAAACACTCCCTCCTTGGCAACCTCGGTCATTTCAACCACAAAAAAAATGGTGGAAACATGGTTGGCAAGGACCTTATTGGGAAAATCCACAATATCCTCAACATTTCCCTCAATATCCTCCATACCCAACTCCATCCTATCCCTACCATCCACCTCGACCACAACAGCAACGCCAACTCAACTACCCATACCACCATTTCCACACCCACACCATGAAGTATCTTAGCGCACTTACAATGTTGAGGTACAATACTACCAAACATATCCTCTTGCTCTAAATGGTCTTCATATTAGTTCAAGAAAGGTATTGAAAAGAAGATATTTTCTTAATGTCATTGAAGGACAACATCAAGAAGAAGAAGACCCAAATGAGGAGATCAAAAGTTCAAGGGCTGCACATGATGAATGGCGGACATCAGAATCAGATGTTGAGAAAGTTTCCTCATGTTTACCAACATTTCCTCCATGTGTTCAAGAGAACAATCAACAAAAAGAGGAAGATTTGAATGGCATAATAGAAGAGAACATACAAGGTGATCCAACTCAGCAAGTGGACCAGGGGAATCACAACTATATTGACATATGGTTCCAAACAATCATTAGGTTGCAGAAACACACTCTACCCCAACAGTACTTGATTCAATCCTAGTCAAAGAAATTCATCTCTTATATCCAGGTACATGTCAGAGCATGTATTCCAAGTGTGCACCTAATTTTATCTGTCATCTTGATGTGTTCATGGCTCTATTGGAAGTATTCCCATACTAGAAAAAGCTTTTGTTTTTTTCAAGTAGAGTAGGAAAGTGAAAAAGAAAAAAATAAAAAAAGGAAAAAGAATAAAATCTCAGGTGAAAACCTATTCTGAGGAGTTTGAGATTGGCTCACTAATTGAAAACCTCCGTGAGGTGGTCATTGGGTTGGAAAAAAATAAGAGAAAAATAAAATATCCTAGGTGAAAACCTCCTTTTAGGCACCTAGGCAGACCTACCAGTTGAAAACCTCATTAAGGCAGCTAGTAGGCATTTAAAAAAAAATGCATTTCTTCATGTATCTCTCTCTAGTGAATGCAGGTGCTCTCCAACCTTTGCAAAAAGAAAAACATAAAGTTTGCACAAAAATAAAATTTGGTTAACACCTTGGTCAGAGGTAGTCAAAGATCGACTTCGTCATCCTATGCTCAGAAGCTCCAAAAGGACCTCAGGTATATTATTACATGTAGCTTCAGTAGTAGCTTCAGCAGGAGCTTCAGTAACAGCCATATCAACAACTTCAAATATCACCTGCAAAAAAAAAAATCAATGGTAAGGTTCAGGTATGTAATCATCTAACCCTTTCTTCGAATCTATTTTAGCTTAAGAAAACATTAAAAAGTGTGAGAAGGAAAGTTTTTATATATAACCAAAATCAGTCGTAGAGAAACCTCAGCCTTATCTAGTGACTAGCCTCACCTTTTCCACCAAGAAGAGGAACAAAACAAAAGTAAAAAGGACTTGGGAAAGTAGGTAGTAAGTAGTTTTTTGTAATGGAAGAAAAGGAGTGCGAAGGGGTAACAAGGGTGAACTCAGTTCACAGAAAAAAGAACTGTGATTTTATCCTGCATGTAATTAAAAAATAAATAAAAAATAAAATAAAAGAATAAAATAAAATAAAAGGTGGATCCACCACCTCTTTCCATGCAAAACAGATTTTCTTACAGCATTTGAGGACCTCCATGAAGCACCTACGAGAATAAATGAAAGAATAATAGCAAGAATATTAGTAGGAGGAGCAACATATGGGCCAATAAACAGAAAATGGAATAAGCCAGCATGCAGGAAGAACCATAAGGCAGGGAACATGAATAGGTTGCTCAGAGGATGAGCAAGAGTTTCAGTAGGGGGGTGATGATGGGCCTCTAAATTAGACATAAATTAAGGCCAACCTACCTTACTTATGCACATAAAAAGATATATTAAATATCCCCCTCTACACTTAATAATATTTTCTTACGCTTTAATATTTTCTTAGGAAGGTTTAAAGGTAATTGCATATTTGTGCCTAATATTGGTTATTTTTGTAGACTATTTTGAGAATATTGGGCAAATTATGCCTATTCGGAGAAGGAGATAAGACACTGAAAGATCAAAGTTGAATAATAAATGAGCACAATAATAGAAAATTATCGAGAAATCTTGGAGAGATTCAAGGGGTTGTCCACCCTCCTCAACTATCAAAGCAGACAAGAAAACAGAAGACGAAGTGCACTCAATCTATGGTTTAGTTGGAGTCAAAGTGGACTCAATCACTATTTTCTAGGGAGCTTTTGGTAGCTTCCTTGTAGAATAAATAGCGCAGATATAGAGCTAGGAAGGATTCAATTCTATTGGGAACTTTGCTGCACGCTATTGAGATTTTGATTATTGTTCTTAGTGATTAAAAACTTTCAAAAATGTAATGAGGTTGTTCTCTTCCTGAAATGAGTAGACATAACCCATTTTACTGATTTAATACTAGAGAAATGGGCTTGTGGGTTAGGTCCCAAACCATGTGCCTTAGCTTCTCTGTTGTTTTCATTCTTTCCTTTCTGTCATTTAGCTAGTTTTGCTTCTGTCATTTAGTTTGTTATGCTTCTGATAGTTTCATTGTTGTTTAGTTTTTTCTTTAAGTTTGTTGTTGTAGTTCTTCATTTTCTTACAAGTGTAATAGAGTAGAGGAAAAATTCAAAAGCTTTGGTTAAGCCTTCCCCTCTCATCTCTATCAATAGAGTTCTAGCAGGGTTGACCTCCCCATAGGCCATAAAAAACTTCTTTCTGTTCCATGTTTTTATCATGCATTTTTCCTATTTTCCCATGCATGAATCCGTAGGTTTTTTTGCAGGAATGCGTATTAAACTGTTGGAGAAGTTCACCCTTGCCTTCCAACTCCATTTTCCATCTCTTTTTTCATGCTTCCAAACACCTCTGTTACTCTCTATTCCCTCCTTCTTTAATTGCACATGTCACCCTTTTTATTCACAAAATGATTCAAAAAATATCAAAGTTTGACCTCCGCCTTTCCTCCTCGAAATTACTACTATCGCATTTTGCACTTCGCACTCTCCCTTCATCTGCACTATTTATTCTCCACTAACCTTGCGATACTATGATATTGCGATATCACAAATCGCAAATCGCAGTTTCTATTGGTTTCCATTAATACTTCCACCTCTGAACACCGATTGCGATAATAATTTTCATACTCTGCCATCGGTCCTACCACCATGTCACCCATCACATTTCTCATTTATAAACCTTTTCCCCTTTTCCTTTTAGGACTTACCGCTCCAAATGCCGATTGTGATATCACTTCATAACCTGTCACACCACACATCGCAAATCGTACTTCATAGTCTCTATCCCGTCGCAAATCACATCTCACAATCTTTATCCTCTCCTTGTTAACGCTTACCATTCTTGTCTGATGATTGCGATATTGCGGTATCGCATATCATAGATTAAAACCTTTTCCCTTTTCGCAAATCGCATTTCTCTCTCGCTCTCGAACTGTACTCCCGCTTCTCTGCCATCACACTTTTCAAATCATTCCACTCCAAATAATTTTTGCTATATTATAAGCTTCTTTCCACTTCTAAGCCTTGTCCCATGTATTCAAGCCCTCCATTAGCATCTTTAGCCCTTTTTCCTCCAAAATGCAAGCAACACATTTTCAAGTTTAGTTAGATCATGAATAGTTTCATGGTTAGAAGAATGGTAGCATGGTAGATAGATCGTAGGATAAGTTAAGTGTGGTTTAGAACTATTTTTCTTTCTGCCATTTCTTTTCAGAAATTTAATTTAGTTTCCTTCTGCAATTTCCTTTCTGAAATTAAGTTTAGTTTCATTGAAGTGTGTCAGACTTCACTGAGAACCCCTAGAAGTAGCACCCTTTCATAGAGTGGAAGAGGATGACATTAGTAGAATGCATATTATGTGTATATAGCACTGTCACCTCCAATTTGTTACGAATCGCAGGTTGATAAAGTAAATTAGGGCATCCCTTGGGAGTTGCAGTACTCTTGATGCAATACCAAGGCTCACCACCCACTTCTCAGGATTTACCATAATCCATCCTAGATCACTAGGCCCTTAGATGAGGCAAAACACCTCTAGGATTTACCATATATCCCACCATTCACAAGAAAGGATTCTTAGGCCCATCAAGGAAACACACTATCTAGCTTTACCACAACCCATAGTCTGGTTTAGGGGTTACTAGGCGACATGTTATATAAATTTGGAGATCCACCTCACTCATATTTGAATCCAATCCAACAATCCTTCTTAACCGAGGTCCAAAATATGAGAATCCATCTCATCAAGGCTATCCAGAAATAGCAAGGCTAGTCTGAATACACTACCACTCCAAGAAAAAAAATAACCACCTGCAATACCATGCATGCTAGATCTAGCAAGGTAAACATACATGCAAATTGATACCTACCAAGAATTTTGTTGTAACTCCCCAAGTCCTACACTTCCTTGCTTTCTTCCTCCTTTTTCATGTTTCCTTGCATGTCTTGCTTAAAACGCAAAAAATTTCCAAAAATCTAAGTTTCCAAGAGTGAGAGATAGAGAGAGATAGAGAATAAGGAGAGAGCTCCAAAACTAAACTAAAAATAGGTACCAAATAATCCTGAGAAACCTTTTTATAGAAGATAACTCTATTTTCTTCATTTTCCATTATTTTCCTTCATTTTCATCCTCACATGGAACCTGCGACCTTTCATCTCCCTTTTCTCCTAATTTACATTATTTTCATAAATAAATGTACCAAATATGCCATTTCTCCTTTCCAAATCCTTTTCCTTTTCCTTTACCAATTTCCTTAGCCATGTTAAACCAAATGAACACCCACTAGGATGTGTTTCCCAACATTTAACTTGGAATAACTGTCCCATCAACCGAGGTTATTATTTTTAATATTTATTACATGGAATTTTCAGCAGGGTTGTTATAGACTCACTCACGAACAAGGTTATGGCTTCTCTCAAGTCAAACTAAGTCACATCTCGATGGAGAAAAGACTCGTTTTAAGCTCTTTCACTAGTAAAAAATGATGAAATTAGTGACTAGGTGACTAAAAATGTTAGTCACTGCAATTATTTCAAGTGAAATACTACTAAATTTGAGAAATTTTAAGTGATGGAACTAAAAATGACTAACTTAAATGACTAATTTAGTCTAGGAATAAAATATACGACTAGCTAATAAGTGACTAAATTAAAAATGACTAACTTAAATGACTAGTTTAGTCTATGATTAAAATATACAAGTAGATAATAAGTGACTAAACTAAAAACGACTAACTTAAATGACTAATTTATTCTAGGATTAACATATATGACTAGATAATAAATTAATAAATTAATAATGATTAACATAAATGAATATTATAGTCCAAGAATAAAACTATGACTAAATAACAAGTACAACAAGTATATGAATTAGTTATTTATGTTAGTAATTTTTAATTGTGGACACATTATTTGTTATGGGTTTTTTGTGGCATTGTTACATACTGTGATTGATTATTGCACTAGATTCATATAGAATGATTTCATTAATTTGAATTCAAAGTATGTTGACTTATACATGGTCAATTGATATAAATATTAACTCCAAATTGGTGTATGAGACCCCTTGTTTGTGGAACAAGGGACCCACCTTCGGGCAATGATTTGACTACTAAATCTATGAAGACATACATACTTTCTTCCTCTAGTTTTATAGACATGACCTCTTGAAAGGAAACACACATTCTTAACCATTAGACCACCTCAAACTATATAATAATTTATAAAATATAATAATTTTATACTAATCCTTCTTCTCATACCATTATATTATTAGTTGATTACACTGTATATAATTTATATTTTTATACTAATCTTTCTTCTCATACCATTGTCCCATTTATTTATTACACTATATATAATAATAGTTTATAATATATAATTAATTTATTACACTATATATAATAGTTTATATACCATTGACTTATTACACTATATATAATAGTTTATAATATATAATTAGTTTATAATATATATAAATAGTTTCATGCATTGGAAATGTAAAGATTTGGATATATGACATTCGCGCTCATTTGTACTAACTTTAGAATTTTGGTTTGGCCATAGGAGGGAATATCCGATTTGGTTGTTTGGTAGGAGATTAGGAGATTTGGGAGGGCCATTGCTTTCTATTAATTGGAAATTATCAATTACTTGGTTGGGGGACCATTGTGGGTTGGAGGAGTAGTTATTATTTAGTATGAAGTATTCTAAATACACCTCTGAGAAAGGGAGGGAAACTTGTTGTCGGCTAATGTAAGCGAGTAGTTGTGATCCTGTATTCCATCCTGATTCGAAAAACAGTATTCTTAAAGAGTTGCTGCATCCTTCCAGTTACAGATAAATTTATTTACCTTTAATCTATTTACTCATAATCGACCTAGTTGCCTGAGAAAAAGCTACAGGTTTAGACATTGAACCAGTTGAATTCGAAGCTCAGTCAATACCAATCATCAATCTGCGTAATCTACACAAATAAAAATCAAGAGGCAATGATATATTTGTTCTCATCCGGAGAAGGGAGAGCAACGGAAGCAGGAGAGCCCAAGCAGTAGAGCCGCCAGATGAGAGCTGCTACATCTAGTGCTTTGAGAGCTGCTACACCTGGTGCTTAATGTTACAGGTATGCATCTGTCTGAATGCTAACTTAGTTCTTTAAGTGCTAGTGTTGAAGGATCTGCTCTCATGGGGATTGATTATTTGATTGGGATCTTGGTTCAAGTACATGTTACCTAATTGCAATTCAGTGCGTGATTTTTGATTTGATTGGGATCTTGGTTGAAGGTTCAAACCCTTTGTGTGCCTTTATATATGGGAGGATGTCTCATTTTATTTATCCATCCACAACTAGCATCAAATAGTCATTGCCCCTACAAGCTGTAAACAAACCTAAAGGAAATCCATTGAAATTTACTCTCATGGTCTACTTAGGATCGTAAGTAGAGTATACTTTCCCAATTTTTGTTTTGTTGGTTTTGAAATTATATGAAAGGAACAACTTCTTATGAACTTATTATCAACACTATCAATATGATTGCTAGTGGTCATGGAAGGTAATGTGCTAGTTTAATTGTTCTTCCTTTTCAACACTTAATTGAAATGCAAATAACTGGACCACTTAATGTGATGTGCATTCTTGATCTTGCTCAATGTTCAAAGGTTTGGCGAGAATTTTTATTTCTATTAATGGCGATCTCTTTTCCACTCAAACAATGTCTACCATGATGTGTTGTTTGAACCAATGTGTACATCTCTTGGTCATATATTGTGAAATTAAGAATTCTGGAAAAATTATTGGAGTGGTGTGCAACTGGTATTCATGTTGCATCAATGACGTACCCATGGAATTTTGCCAAGAATCCATGTTGATATTGAGGGCTTGTTGAATGTAAGGTAAGGAAAGAATAGTAGTAGTCAATATTTGACACTTGATCTCTTTGAACAATATTTGCTATGAATTTCCCTAGATAAAATTGAATTGGTCATTTTAGTGCATTAAGAGGGTGCATGACATCGGAAAACTACACTAGAAATATCTTTAAATGATTTTCCATTTCCATAAAGCTTTGTAGGTTGTGAATGTTCTTTAGTAGTGGTCAATTGGCAATAGCTGAAATCTTTTTTAGAGCAATGTTGAATCAATATTGGTTCTTGAAAAATCTAATATGCACTAGTTTTGTATGCTTGAATGTATGTTGCTTTGTATTGATTAATTCCTTTTCTATTCATAATACTGATAATATTTGATCCAAGTGTTTCAAATGGTACTCCCAAGTTTTACTAAAAACTTGTATGTTATTCAAGTACACAATCACAAAATAGTTAAGATACAATGTGAGCACTTTGTTCAATATCCTTCTGAATGTCATAGGGGCACAAATTATATTGAACGAATTCGCCAACCATCGAAAAAATCTTTGTCGCGGCTCAAAAGTTTTCTTTCATATATCTTCGAGCTTTATATAGATTTAGCTTACTAATATAATTACCTTCATGAATGTAATCGATTAGGTTATTGGTGCATGACAATGAATACCATTTCTTGATGGTGTTTTTATTCAATAAAGAATAATACATTCTCCATGTATCATCCTTCTTTGGAAACAAAAAATAACAGATCCATAAATCAATGAGTTGGTTCATATTTTACCATTATTTATTAAGTCTCGTATCTACCTCTTGATCTCCTAGTTTTCCAACAACAAATCCTTACACAGTGACTCATTCAATAGCACAAAAACTTGTTGCAACTCATTGATGTGTTGGACTCCATGGCTTGGAGGCATCCTGTGTAGTTCTCATAACAACTTGAAATAGTGCTACAATAACTTGTCCAACTTATTTTGTTCCTCTAACTTCTCATACGTGATGGATACGCATGCAACAAGGCCTTGGGGTATTGTTTTTTGTTGACCACTAGAGAGTGGAACTATCCTATGCTCACAAGGCTATTAAAGAAAACTGTATTGAAGATTTTTATTAGCCTCTAGCCTTTAGTGGTTGAATTAACACCAAGGGAGTTGGATATTTTTTGTGTGGTCACTGAGTATTTTTGGCCTTTTTTGACTAGGCTTTGTTTAGGCATTGACGATACACTATCTCAATCCCAGAGATATGAATAGTTGAATATCATATCATAGACATCGAATGAAACAACATAAAACTCCACTTCATCTACATTATCTATCGATATGGGGAACTTCATCCACTTTTACATGCACATTCAGCAAGTACTTGTTCTTGCTAAGCAAAACCAAGGAATAGGGTTAAGTATGCATGATTGGACGTAAATTATGCTTCTTTATCACTGCTTTTGAGATGATGTCTCATTGGTTTCTAGTGTCAAACACTAAAGTCACAATATCCTTCCTGAGTTGGATATTAATGGAGAATAGTTTACAACTCTTTGTGTAAATAGGATGTAAAATTTCCATCAAAGAGATGCAATCCATCACACTATTAGATATCGATATCTATTTCACTCCTTACTCTATCATGATCGACATTTGATGCTTCTCTATAATGTAGTGACCAACATCCATCTTTGGAATGTCCATTGCACTTATAGATAGTGATAAGACGGAAAATTTGTCTTCCTTAATGTGGTGTTGGTCTTCTGCTACAATATTTTGTTGAATGGATTGATGGTCCTACCATCTTTTGCAATGGTCACCTTTCCTTAATTGGAATTAGTGGCAACAAAATTATTAATCTTCTTTCAATTGTTTTTAGCCTCTGCTAACCTAGATTTTTGACAGGCATATGCAAGAGTGCAAATGTCGAGCATCTCAAACTCCATCTAAATAAAATGGTATTGATTGCAGGGCGATTACTTGGAACATTGTGTAACCTGGTTTGGTAAAAATTCCTTTCTCTTAGGCTGCCAGTAATGACATCTGCATGTGAAAAGAGTTTAGTTGAGGATATAAAAGGAGCTTTTTGAGCTAAAATGCCTCGTTATAAACACCAATGCTGTAATCAAGGGTTGTATGCATCATTCTTGTGTCTTTTGTCTACCATATTCTAGATAAGCTATGTTGTAAAATTTGGTGTAATAATATTGTGTATTAATAGTTAATGAATTGAAGGTTCAACTAGGATCAAATTTCCCTTCCACATAAGAAGGCCATCAAGTATATTGACATGATTAGCTTTGATATAATTCACTTGTATATTAATCGTGACAACAATTACATAAAACAGGGAATTATCTTGTCTTGAGGAGGACTGATTTTCCTATATCCCAATGTCGATATTTGTAACACCATAGGGACATGCTATCTTCCCTCTTAGACTAATGAGAACCCCATCGACTCTTGCCAGTTCAGGGTTTCATTTCAAGGCACCATAAAAACAAAAAATGAAGAATTTTTGAGTCTCACTCCACTAATGAAATTCTTGTGGAGTTATATGAAGCTGCCAACATGATTGTGGACATACTTACCTGGGTCCTTGGGTCAAGAAGAAGAACAACAATATTTAAAATTAAATTGATCTAGAAATTGAAGTTCTTACTTGTCTAGATCTTGATCTGGAATGAATTTAATCCCTTTTGAATTAATATGTTTAGATAGTAGTGCTTTAGCTTTAATTTCCACCATCTCCATTTCACTCATCATCTATTTGGAAGATGGCACGATTTTTTTCCAGCCAGATTTCCAACATGAGAATTTAGAAAATGCAAACTAGACCCTTTCAAAAGAGCCTTACAATGAAAGGACCTTAAGTAATGATTACGAAATGTCCAAAATAGTTACTTCAGTGAATTTACTACTTGAAACAACTCTCAAGGCCATTTACCACGACTAACCAAGCCGCCATAGTGAAATGGAAATAAAAAAACAGGCAATGATAAGATTCCAAACTAAAGGCAAAGAGCACACTAGGAGGGACCCTGGATCCCTCTCCTTTTCATATTTTCTGAGGTTAATAAGTTTTCATAAGATAGGATCCAATAGAAAATATTAATCTTTTGCAAGACATCTGAATGCCATATTTTTCTCCAGATTGAGGCTTTGTGGGGAAGTGAACAATGAGAAAGTTGTTGGGCATAGCTCTGCTTAATTGGATACTCATCTAAACCCCACCTGCTACAGTTTGATTCCTCTAGGTTCTTAAGTGCACAACCATGCAATTTTTGTTCCATTGAGGCCACCAAATGGAGAAAGTGTGAAGGTGGAGCCCCAAAATCCAACCCTCTCAATAATCCTAAAGCTCTATCCCATGAAGAAATGTCAAAGAGGGAATTTTCTCCTTGCTGTCCAATCATATCATTAGAGTGAGATCCTTGAGAGTCAAGCAGTTGGTGACCCATGATGTTATTCTTCCAAATATTAATATTTTACGATTTCCTAAAATCCAGGTAAACTGATCCATTATTATTGGAATGTCAGATTTCATAAGTCAAACATTTCTTGACCATTCAATCAATTTAGCATATGCTAGGAAAGATGGAATTGCCTTGTATCTTTATAAGAAGAATTCGGTGATTACAAGGACCGAGTAATGGTGTGGTTGGTCTTCAAAAGTAAAAATTCATTTTCTTTCAAGAGTCTGTTTGGGTCTTCAATTGACCAAGCAAGACATGGCCTCCAAAGATCCACTCCTCCTCGATAATATATTCCTAAAGTTCCATGTGAGGAATATCCAAGGTCTGTTGAAACTTGAAGCAATACCATATGACCATTTATCTTTGTTGAAAATTTATCAAAGTATCCTTAATAGACATTTTTCAATTTTAGTTCCTTAATCTCTGTATGAGAATTCCCTTGTCGATTATTACAACAGTGGAAACATTCTCTGCAATTATTATTTGTTGTTGGAAGAATGAAGCAAAATGACTGAGATCCACATTCTCTTTTTCACTTCTTTACATTTATTGACTCAGGCAAAGACTCTTAAGAGACAGCTACCATTGTTGATTAAAGAGTCCAAAATAATAGAAATTTGTGTGACAGGATTGAGGGACTTGTCTAGAAGTGAATTAGCATCAGTATTGCAAATGGAAGACTCAAGCTTTCTAGGTTCTGCCTGTTCTTGAGCTGTAAGTTGATTTTCTTCCTGGGTCACGTTTACCATGTGTATTCCACCTTCTACATTCATTTTTTTGTTGTTGAAGCACATCTTCTCTATCTGGATTGGTTGATGGGTTCAATTTATATGAACTAGGAAAAATTTGACTTGACTAAGTTATAATGGCATGGTTTGGGAAACTAATTGCATGAGATGACCAAGGGTTGGGAATAGTGTTTGGCTCTATTGACTTGGAATGTTGGATCTACTGCCAAAGATTCTATGAGTTTCCAACATTGGACTCAACTGACCCATACTTAGTTAGTTCAACAATATGGTGTTTCTAGGGCAACTCATCTCTCTGGCTAGGGTCAATTTTTAAGGCTTGGTATGTCCTTCTACCTTGTCATTCATTTTTTTAGGAAAAGAATTAGAGCTTTCTTCATTTTTCTTGGAATTAATAATTATAACATCCTAATGTGTGAGGGGAGTTTTTGAGCTTATTTATCTAGAAATAACAATCAAAGGGGTTGAGTGACATAATAGTATGACAGGAAAACTCATTCCAATTGGGTGAATATGTTGCCTTATCCCCATTATAACTGTAAGACCCCTTCTGGAATGTGTAAGGTAACTTGAAACACGAATAGCTTCCTATTTGTGAAGCTTATTTTTAATTGAGCTAATTTATAACCCTTTGGAGTTCCTACCATATTCTTTTCCTAGGGATACTAATTTTTGGTAACCATTTTAGTTTATGCACTTTGTGTCTTAGAGCTAAAGGATATTACCTTGAAGTTTTAAACCTTGCAAGCAATAGTTTGATGGCTTCATTCGTTTGTCCCTGGAGTGTTGGAATTTGTGGTATGCTTAAGCTCTGAGACGTTCTTGTCTTCACTAAATTATTAACTTCATCACTCTAGTATGGATTTGGGTGCTTTTTTATGAGCAATGACCTTCCATTCCTAAACCCTGTGCATGCTGATAAATCATCCATAAATTTGTTGCAGGTCTTTCTCTTAGTAACTTTGTTGTGACCCCATATTCATGAATGAAACATTTAGATAAATTAGTCTTAGATCAGGGCATTTTGCTGGGATCTTTTTAGCGATCTTTAGGATCCCATATTCAAGATGGGGATAATCTTGGACAGCCAGGGTATTGATAAATATAGCATAATGTTGTGGCAGACACTATTCAAGGAAATCTGAGGGGAGCTAATACTTGACTTCTTCAAGCCATAGATCCATCGTTATCCTCAAGTTCGTAAGTTCCAACGTTTCTGGACCAAACATAGGAACAATTTTATGCTAGCCATGAACATCAATGTTGCAGACAGGGAGTTGTTTTATATGAGAAATTAAAGCTACCCAAATATAATTTATAGTTAGGAGAAGGAACTCCTTTGGAGATCAATTGTCATACCTATGAACAATAAGAGACAAACCTGGAAATGATTTTTCTCATTGTGCAGTTAACCAATTATGGGTTTGCACGAGTCCTCTTGTTTTCCTAGAAACTGGTTTGTTCTTTCAATATGACAAGACTATTAATCTTCAATAAGGATTCCTTCAAAAAATGGAATGGACCCTTTTTCCTTTGTCTCATATGGTTCACAAAACAGCTTGTTGATATGATCAACCTTCTTTTATTGCTCATCGGATTCCATGTCATATGTAGGACGAATATCAAAGGAAAAATATCAAATCTTGCACTGCTATGTTCAAATTTAATAGGCAATGTTGATTGGAGATGCACATAATTAAGTGTGCCAAAGTTTCTACCATATTCAAAATCACAGATAGGAGTGTTGGTATCTTGAAACTTAAGGGATCTTCAAGATTTCCCTTCATTTATGAGTGTCTTATTACTCTCATTCTCAGGAAAACTTGAACTACAGTCTAGTGCATTATCTCCATCTGTGCTCAGAATTTTGTCATATGTTGGTTGAATTTCCATTTTCCACTGTAGAAAAAAGGCATGGCATGATATCCATGTCATCACGTGCTAAGTCTTCTAGGGTGATTTCAAGAATAGTAGAAAGTTGTTTCCTACCCTCCTGCTGATATTCCTCCTCTGCATTCAGGACCTTTTCTCACACTATCAATCATCCAAATCATTCAATAAATTTAGCATATGCTAGGAAAGATGGAATTTCCTTGTATCTTTATAAGAAGAATTGGGTGATTACATGAACCGAGTAATGGTGTGGTTGGTATTCAAAAGTAAAAATTGATTTTCTTTCAATAGTCTATTAGGGTCTCAAATGACCAAGAAAGACATGGCCTCCAAAGATCCACTCCTCCTTGATAATATAGTCCTAAAGTTCCATGTGAGGAATATCCAAGGTCTGTTGAAACTTGAAGCAATGCCCTATAACCATTTATCTTTGTTGAAAATTTATCAAAGTATCCTTAATAGACATTTTTCAATTTTTGTTCCTTAATCTCTGTATGAAAATTCCCTTCCTAAGTGTTACAACAATGGCAACATTCTCTGCAATTATTATTTTTTGTTGGAAGAATGAAGCAAAATGACTCAGATCCACATTCTCTTGTTCGCTTCTTTATATTTATTGACTTTGGAAAAGACTCTTAAGAGACAGCTACCATTGTTGATTAAAGAGTCCAAAATAATAGATATTTGTGTGACAGGATTGAGGGACTTGTCTAGAAGTTAATTAGCGTCAATATTGCAAATGGAAGACTTAAGCCTTCTAGGTTCTGCCTATTCTTGAGCTATAAGTTGATTTTCTTTCTGGGTTGCATTTACCATGTGTATTCCACCTTCTACATTCATGTGTTTTTGTTGAAGCACATCTTCTCTATCTATATTGGTTGATGTGTTCAATGTATATGAACTGGGAACAATTTGACTTGACTAAGTTATAATGGCATGGTTTGGGAAACTAATTGCATGATTTGACCAAGGGTTGGGAATAGTTTTTGACATTATTGACTTGGAATGTTGGAACTACTGCCAAAGATTTTGTGAGTTTCCAACATTGGACTTGACAAAAGGTAAAATGCATACCTTGTTAGTCCCAGGGGCAAGGAATACAACATGAGTCACTTCGTCATCAATTTGTGTTGCGAATACTGAACCAAATTGTTTAGCCATTTTTCACAAAGGGTGAAGATGTGGCTGCGCTTCTCCAACTAAAAAAACCCTACTAAAAACCACTTTACAATATTTTAAAATATTTTGTTGTTCAGCTCCAAGAAATTCCCGAACATCCACTTCATGCAACTATTTGTTTGACAAAAAATTATGGTGAATTTTCTCAATCACCTGTGTTTGAATTGTAGGGTATATGTGTTAGAAATGCGACCATACGATGAACTCGGTAAATATCTCTAAATTGTGAGAAGTCACAAAAGCAATGTTTGTTATAGATTAATTTTAGCATCTCACTGCTAAAGAAGATGCCAGTGGTCCATCTTCTAGCCTCTCATCAACGTCTGCTTCTAATAGTGACGTTCCCATCAATCCAAATTGGCACCTACTACAGGGAAAATACATGTATCTGTACATGGCAGTCTCCAAGTTCTTAGGAATAGTCACATATATCTTTAACTACCAATTTTTAAAGACAGAAATTAACAGTTGTAAGGTCTTCATTGGACATTGGAAAAGAATTGTAATGAACTTACCTTTCCACCACAATTAAATTATATCTATGATGAGGCCAAACCCTTGGAGAATCGTCGATAATTACAAATGCAAATTCCATTCCCAAAACACCGTCTAGATCTTTACTTTTAGGTAGCTTATCATCTCCATCTAGGTCAGCCTCATCACCCTTTGAAATAACACGTCGTGCAATTAAAGTTCCTGCAGGATCAAGTACTTTGCCCATATATGTGGCATAAAATCTATTGTCCATTGTATAAAAATGTAGTTTGTACAACTTGCTTGCCTGCAACATAAACCATCACAGAATGAATTAGATGAAAATCAGAACAGATCCATCTATTGATATACAAGGAAGTTGTTAATTCCACATTGTAAATGAAATGTTCCCTGTAAGAAACTGCAGTTTGCAAATATAATGATATTTCCATCCAAATTTTACTAACCCTGTCCAGAAAATTCCAGATGCCAGGCCACAATTTAGTCCACAATGCACATTCCCATATGAGGAAAGCGAAAAAGCTGACGCTTAGGCTACTCTCGATCTTGCTCCTCCTTCTTCCTTAGCATTTCCTCCTACAAATGATCTATTTCAGTAAACTGTTGGAAAAACAACATCATGAATTAGCAACATTTATATAATCATATTATCATCAGTTCATTTACTTCACATCCCTCTTTGCCTAGGAATCACTGGAGGTAGAACAAGACTGTTTTTATTTTTATGACACTTTAGTTGAATTTAGAAGTGTGTGACCAAGGTCCAAAACAAGGCAAAGTTTCTTGGCACTAAACATCTTATTTTGTTTATCAATTCTCTGTGTTCATTCCTGTTGGATTGAAATTCATTGTTCTTCACTTAGCCCTTCCAAGAGATGATTCACATCACCACAAGGATTCATATGATTTTGTGTGATTGTGGTAATTTCATTTGGAAAACACTATGAGAGGGGCATAACCAGGCTTGAATCCTTTGGAAGTGCTATGTCTTGTTTAATATCTTCTTCTGGATATTTAGAAGATTCAGTGAATTCCTACTCCAAGTCAACGGGGTCAGTTTCTATAATTGATTGGCCAATAGGCATCTATGATGATAGAACTCATAATGTTTTCATGTCAGAATTTTTTAGCATTTCAACAATTTTTGCAAGCTTTTCCATGAAATTCTGTTCAATATTAGGCAGACAAGGAGCCTGTTGCAAATTTGGACCCAACTCTGTAGTGACTGGTCCTGAAGCCATACGTATCTGCCTGCTCATTGGGAAAATATGTTTATCTGTCCCACTGAAGTTCACATTATCATTACCCAAATTCATGTGAAGAATATGGCAGGGATCACGAGGTTTCATTCGAGGCTTCCTAGAGTCTCCAGCCTGCCCAACCAATAGATAACATGAATAATTCAACCAAAGGAGCATTGTAAAGAAATAGAAGAAACAATTAAGCAGAACAAAAATTTACATTTGAAATTCTTAGAATTAACAGCACAGGTGTCTCTTCCAACATAGAAACAATGATCCAAAGTCATATTTTCAAAGACCACCAGTTAATCCAAGACAAATCACCAAAGCCAGATTCCTTAGGAAAATTGCTTCAACCGACATATAGGGAATGAAATGAAAACAAAATGAAATAAAAAAAAAATTTCAACTGTTACATCTTTGAGACACTCATTACCCATAGGATACAACTCAAACTCTACTGAATCAGCAGCATTTCTGACCATGGAAGTTCCTTGGAAGCAGTTGTTAGTGCTTGAAATGTCGTTTTATGTTGTACATTAGAATTTTTTAGTGTTCTTGGGTCAACTATGATTACTTTCCCAGATGTGGTAACAAATGCTCTACTAGGACCTGAAGGAGGATTTGTATGCTAACATTGATCAGGATTTTGTGCAACCTGCGCTGACAATCTCTATTGTTCTTGCTTAATCAGGTGCATTAGCATAGTTGGGTTTACTGCTATATATTTCAATATAGAAGGTATTATATTTGAGTTATGACAAGACTATTCATCTTCAATAAAGATTCCTTCAACAAATGGAATGTACCTTTCTTCCTTTGTCTCATATGGTTCACAAAACAGCTTGATGATATGATCAACCTTATTTTATTCCTCATCAGAGTCCATGTCATATGTAGGATGACTGTCAAAAGAAAAATATCAGATCTGGAACTTCTCTATTCAAATTTAATAGGCAATGTTGATTGGAGATGCACATAATTATGTGTGCCAAAGTTTCTACCATATTCAAAATCACAAATAGGAGTGTTGGTATCTTGAACCTTAAGGGATCGTTAGGATTCCCCTTCATTTATGAGTTTCTTGTTACCTTATTTTCAGGAAAACTAGAACTACAATCTGGTCCATTATCACCATCTGCGCTCAGGATTTTGTCATATGTTGGTTGAATTTCCATTTTCCAGTGTAGAAAGTAGGTATGGCATGATACCCATGTCATCATGTGTTAAGTCTTCTAGGGTGATTGCAAGAGTGTTAGAAATTTGTTTCCTACCCTCCTGCTAATATTCCTCCTCTACATTCAGGACCTTTTCTCACACTATCAATCATCCAAATGATTCAATAAATTTAGCATATGCTAGGAAAGATGGAATCGCCTTGTATCTTTATAAGAAGAATTGGGTGATTACAAGAACTGAGTAATGGTGTGGTTGGTCTTCAAAAGTAAAAATTCATTTTCTTTCAAGAGTCTGTTAGGGTCTTCAATTGACCAATCAAGACATGGCCTCCAAATATCCACTCCTCCTTGATAATATAGTCCTAAAGTTCCATGTGAGGAATATCAAAGGTCTGTTGAAACTTGAAGCAATGCCCTATGACCATTTATCTTTGTTGAAAATTTATCGAAGTATCCTTAATAGACATTTTTCAATTTTAGTTCCTTAATCTCTGTATGAAAATTCCCTTGCCAAGTGTTACACAGTGGCAACATTCTCTACAATTATTATTTGTTATTGGAAGAATGAAGAAAAATGACTGAGATCCACATTCTCTTGTTCGCTTCTTTACATTTATTGACTCTGGCAAAGACTCTTAAGAGACATCTACCATTGTTGATTAAAGAGTCCAAAATAATAGATATATGTGTGAAAATATTGAGGTACTTGTCTAGAAGTCAATTAGCGTCAATATTGCAAATGGAAGACTTAAGCTTTCTAGGTTCTGCCTGTTCTTGATCTGTAAGTTGATTTTATTTCTTGGTTGCATTTACCATGTGTATTCCACCTTCGGCATTCATGTGTTTTTATTGAAGCATATCTTCTCTATCTAGATTGGTTGATGGGCTCAATGTATATGAACTGGGAACACTTCTATTGGATTTGTTGCATACAGTTTTGGAAACTTTATCAAGATTTGACCAAGGGTTGGGAATAGTAAGTTTGACATTATTAACCGGTTATGGTTGAACTACTGCCAAAGATTCTATGAGTTTCCAACATTGGACTTGACAAAAGGTAAAATGTATACCTTCGTCAAATTCTAAAAGGGGGCAAGGCTACAACATGAGTCACTTCACAATGGTTTCAGTGTTACATCACTGGGCCCTTCTCAGCCATCTTCCAAAAAGGGTGGACAAGTGGCTGTTTATCCAACTATAAAATCCCAATTGAAAACCACTTTACAATATTTTAAAAATATTTTGTTGTTCAACCTAGCAGTTCCCGGATATCCACTTCTGGCGTAACCTGCTTTGTTTGAGAAAAATTGAGGTGAATTTTCTCAATCTTCACCTGTATTTTAATTGTAGGGCATATGCTAGAAATGTACATGGAGAACTCGAGAAATATTCCTCAAATTCAGAGAAGTCACAAAAAACAATGTTTGTTATAGATTACTGCGAGTATTCACTGCCAGAAGATGCGTTGTTCCACCTTCTCGGCCTCTCATCAACGTCTACTTAACAAGACGGACCTCCACAATCCAAATTGCACCTTACTACAGGGAAAATACATGTATCTGTACATAGCAATCTCAAAGCTCTTAGGAACAGTCACATATATATTTAACTACTGATTTTTGAAGGAAGAAATTTGTTAAACACCATGTTAAACACACACATGGTGTATGAGAAAGATAAACACACACACAACAAGAAACTCAACACACAATGAAGGATAAGCGTGAAACTCTCTCTTTTTTTTCCATTATACATGATGTACATTTATAGTACAATGATGTGACTCTTGGTTTCACATTCCAAGGTCACTTGGACTCCATTGTGACTTTTCGCATTTCACACCTACCCATGGAGGATTAGGTGTTCCAAAATTCCCCCCTTTAATCCAAAGGGGTATGTGTGAGTCCAGGAAGAGAGTTGTAATAAAAATCTGCAAAGTATAAATGGCAGCACTTGGGCTGAATCAACTCTCTGAAATGTTGGAAAAAAGAGGTGTTTTAAGGATGACCACCAACACTGGAACGCAATAATTGTTGCAGTTCCCGGAACTCTTCCAAAACTGGAAAGAAGCTGAAAGATTCTGCTAGAGGAAGTGTCCCTCATATAAAAGGGAGACCTTCAACCTAAAATAAGGGAGGTCTACAACCTGTGATGGTTTAAGGATGACCAACAACACTGGAATGCTTGAAGCATTTCCTGGAACTCAACCAAAGCTGGCAAGAAGTTGAAGGCTTTTGCTAGAGGAAGTGTCCCTCATACATGAAAGGGAGACCTTCAACCTAAAATAAGGGAGGTGTACAACCTGTGATGGTTTAAGGTTGTCCACCAACCGAAGGCATGCTCATCGGCATCTGTGTCTCTGGCTACATCTCTGAATCTGGAATGACGAATTGTGGCTCAGGCTCGCTTGAACTACTGTGTCTTTGGCTACAACTCTGAACATGGAATGAGAGATTGTGGCTCAGGCTCACTTAATCTGATGTCGAATCTTGTACATGACCACCATTTCCCCCCTGTCAGGGACAAGGTGAGATGATGGTGAAAACTCAACTGCAAGTTTGCTCAATATTCGTGAACATGTTCTGACATGTGACTTAAACATCTTCTTGGCTGTTGATTCCCATTGCCAAGATGAATATTTGTTCTTGCGGGAGGCTTGTTTCTTGTAGCATCTGTCTGAAGAATGGGTGTGCCGACCATAGCGCTTGCATGGATGAAGATCAAAACAGTGATCTTTCATATGCCCAACTCGATCACAGTGTTGGCATTTTACAATCTGTTGTTGTTGTTGTGGAAGTGGAGTAGGATCTGGAACAGCTGTAGGTGAACTATCATACAGGAATTCAGCACTCTGAAATATGATGGGCTTGGTCTAGTCTGGAATATGAAAGGACACATCCTTGTCATATCCAAGACCAGTTCTATGCTTGTTGTGGACAAGCTCTTCCCGAGGTCTGATGATGGGCTTGAGAAGTGTAGGTAGAACTGCTGCATCTGCATGTAAATCTACTCTTGTACAAGGAACTGAATGTGAATCGACTTCAACTTTACTAACTTGCTGCTGGTGGGAGTCCTTCTCAATCTTCTGAACAAAAACAGGTTCAGAATGGTGACTCTTTTGCTGATGTTCATCTTGTTGAAGATGAGATTCCAACTACAAAAACTCAATCTTTTCTTGTGCATCTTGCAAACAACTTTGAATATTACAAAGAGCATTCTTGCTCATTTTTATAATATCATCAACATTGGAATGAATGAGGTTATTCAACAACTCTAATGCCTCATTTATTTTAGCCATTTTCAACAACTTAGGCTAAAAAATAAAGGGTGTCGGCTTCAACCGAAAATGCACCCGTTTACAATGTGATTCAACTTTCTTTCAAGAAAATACAAATGGCTCAAGAGAACTTCCAACTATGGAAATCTCAAAGTACAAAAATATGCTCTTCAAGGTATAGACTTGGATGTATAACTGGCAAGCAACAATGACTTACATCAACAAATTTTCAACTCAAATACTGATTGCAACTATGAATGAAGAAGCAATACAATGTTAGTTCAATACAATATTTCTGCAAAAATGTGCAGCAAAAACAACGTGCAAGAAGCCTTTGAGGCAGTTGATTTTTCTTCTTCAAAAGAGTTTTTTTACACTAATAACAACTCGTCTTCAGGTGTAAATCTCTTGCAAAAAATCACCCTTCTATCAATGCCACAAATCACAATGAAAAATTTCTCTTTTCATTATGTATTTATCATTTCCTCATATGCCACTTTCTTCATTTCCTGCTGTTCATTTTCTCTTCCTCTCTCTCTGTTGTTTACTTCCTTTCTTCCTCTTTCTCTGTTGTTTATTTATTTATTTATTTTTAATTATTTGGGATTAATTTAAAAAATTGGGGAGGGATTGTAATAATGGGAAGGGAATTTATGGGTGGGATATTAACTGTAAATGGGAGGGAATTTATTTTTTTATTTATTTTTATTTTTATTTTTTCTAATTTTTTTTTTAATAATTTTTTTATAATTTTTAATTTAATTAAATTAAATTAAAAAAGGCTAAAATTTTAAAAAATTTAAACAGGGAAGGGAGAGAATTTAAAAAACGAATTTGAAAGTTGGGAGGGAGAATTAAAATAAGGGGAATTAATTTTCGTGCGAGGGGAGGGAAGAGGAAAGGCTGAGCGGGCAAGCGAGGGAGGGGAGGGTTTGCAAGTGCGGATTGATGTGTGAGAGGGGGTGGGGGCCGAAAGTCTAGGGGCGGGTCTACAGGTAGGGGGCATGGATGCGTAGGAGGGACGCAGGGTAGGAGATAGTGCAAGGGAGGGGGAGCAGGTAACAGGGTAGGGGGCGGGGTAGTCGGGGTTTGGGGGGGCAGGGTAGCGTGGCTAGGCAGAGCCGAGTGGTGAGTGTTATGAAGGGGTAGGGAATGGGATTAGGGGTAGGGAGCTGTGGGTAAGGGGGTAGGGAGAGTGCAAGTGAGAGGGGGTGGAGAGGGCCGTAGGGAGTTGGGAGATGGGGAGCATGAGAAGCCGCGTAGAGGGGGTAAGGGAGTGAGGTAGGGTTGAAATGGGGTGTGGGGAGTAGCGTAGCTGATAGGCATAGGGAGGGCGTGAAAGCCGTAGGGGAAGGAGAGGTAAGGGGGATGGGGAGATGAGGTTTATTTTTTTTTTATTATTTTAAATGCAGTAAAAACACAGCACCGTAGGGAATAGAGGGGAAAGGAGGGGGGCCGAGAGGTAGGTTTGAGGGAGGGCCGAGGGCCTGAATCAATTATTTATTTATTTTTTATTTATTTATTTATTTTATTTATTTATTTTTAAAACAACAGAGTAGAGTAGATTTAAGGAAATTTCAGCAGGAATTTTAGCAGCAGTATACATCAGATTACACAGTAAAGGTAAATTGGAGAATTTGCAGAGTTAGAAATTTGCAGAAAACTCAGAAATCTCATAAATTTTTTCAGTGAAAACTCAGAAATATTTTCCAGTAAAAAAAATTAGAAAATTCTTCTTCATTCAGAAACCCAATTTAAAATGATATTTTCAACAGCTCTCCAATGCAGAAATTTAAAAGCAGAAATTGCAGAGAAAAAAATAGAATTTAGAGAACCTTCAGATGCGCAGTGCTGCTCTTCAAAACCACTGCTGCTCTTCTTCAAAAAAAAATTATGAATGCTGCCAATTTTTGAACGCTTCTCTTCTCAAAACAAATTCCTGAATGCAGCAAAATGTATGCTACAGAAACTCTCTAAATGCTGCAAAAATGCCAAGAATTTTTGCAGTATGCACAGGCCATAAAAAAAAATGACTCACTCAAGGTTGAGCTGGTTATGAACGTATCAGCTCTGATACCATGTTAAACACCATGTTAAACACACACATGGTGTATGAGAAAGATAAACACAAACACAACAAGAAAATCAACACACAATGAAGGATAAGCATGCAACTCTCTCTTTTTTTTCCATTATACATGATGTACATTTATAGTACAATGGTGTGACTCTTGGTTTCACATTCCAAGGTCACTTGGACTCCATTATGACTTTTCGCATTTCGCACCTACCCATGGAGGATTAGGTGTTCCAACAAAATTAACAGTTGTAAGGTCTTGATTGGACACTGGAAAATAATTGAAATGAACTTACCTTTCCACCACAATTAAATTATGTCTATGATGAGGCCAAACCCTTGCAGGATCATCGATAATTACTACTGCAAATTCCATTCCAAGAACACTGTCTAGATCTTTATTTTTAGGTAGCCTATCATCTCCATATTGGTCGGCCTCATCACCCTTTGAAATATCATGCCCTACAAATAAAGTTCCTGTGGGATCAAGTAATTTGGCCATCTCTGTGGCATAAATTATGTTTCCTACTATATAAACATGTAGTTCATACAACTTGCTTGCCTACAACATAAACCATCACAGAATGAATTAGATGAAAATAAGAATAGATCCATCTATTGGCATACAAGGAAGTTGTCAATTCCACATTGTAAATCAAATGTTCCCAGTAAGAAACTACAGTTTGCAAAGATAATATTATTTTAATACAAATTTTACTAACCCTGTCCAAAAAATTGAAGATGCCGGGCCATAATTTATTTCATATTCCCATATGAGGAAAGCGAAAAAGTTGACGCTGATGTTTCCCTCGGTTTTGCTCCTCCTTCTTCCTTAGCATTTCCTCATGTACATGTTCTATTTCAGTAAACTATTGGACAAACAAAATCATGAATTAGCAACATTTATATAATCTTATTATCATCAGTTCATTTACTTCACATCCCTCTTTGCCCAGGAATCACCAGAAGTAGAACAAGACGGTTTTTATTTTTATGACACCTTAGCTGCATTTAGAAGTGTGTGATCAAGGTCCAAAACAAGGAAAAGTTTCTTGGCGCTAAACATCTTATTTTGTTCATTAATTTTTTGTGCTCGTTCTTGTTGGATTGAAATTCATTGTTCTTCACTTAGCTCTTCCAAGAGATGATTCACATCACCACAAGGATTCATATGATCTTGTGTGATTGTGGTATTTTCATTTGGAAAACTCTGTGAGAGGGTCATAACCATGTTTAATTCCTTTGGAAGTGCTATGTCTTGTTTAATATCTTCTTCTAGAGATTTAGAAGATTTAGTGAATTCCTGCTCCAAGTCAACGGGGTTAGTTTCTCTAATTGATTGGCCAAAAGGCATCTGTGATGATAGAATTCGTAATGTTTTCATGTCAGAATTTTTTAGCATTTCAGCAATTTTTTCAAGCTTTTCCGTGAAATTCTGTTCAATATTAGGCAAACAAGGAGCCTGTTGCAAATTTGGACCCGACTCTGTAGTTGCTAGTCCTAAAGCCATACATATCTGCCTACTCATTGGGAGAAAATATTTATCTGTCCCACTCAAGTTCACATTATCATTACCCATATTCATGTGAAGAATATGGTGGGGATCATGAGGTTTCATTCGAGGCTTCCCAGAGTCTCTAGCCTGCCCAACCAATAGATAACATGAATAAATCATCCAAAGGAACATTGGAAAACAATAGAAGAAACAGTTAAACAGAGAAACAAGTTACATTTGAAATTCTTATAATTAATGACACAGGTGCCTCTTCCAACATAGAAACAATGATCCAAAGTCATATTTTCAAATATCACCAGTTAATCCAAGACAACTCACCAAAGCCAGATTCCTTAGGACAATTTCTTCAACCGACATATAGGGAATGAAATGAACACAAAATTAAAGAATAATATCTTTTCAACTGTTACATCTCTCAAACACTCATTACCCACATGATACAACTCAAACTCTGTTGAATCAGCAGCATGTCTTACTGTGGAAGTTCCTTGAGTGGCAAGTTTGGAAGTAGTTGCTAGTGCTTGTAATGTAGTTTTATGTTGTACATTAGAATTATTTAGTGTGCTTGGGTCAGCTGTGATTACTTTCCCAGATGTGGTAGCAAATGCTCTACTAGGACCTGAAGGAGGATTTGTCTGCTGACATTGATCAGGATTTTGTGCAGCCTGTGTTGAAAATATCTGTTGTTCTTGCTTAATCAGGTGCATTAGCATAGTTGGGTTTACCGCTATATCTTTCAATACAGAAGGTATATTTTTGAGTTATGACAAGACTATTTATATTCATTAAGTATTCCTTCAACAAATGGAATGGACCTTTATGCCTTTGTCTCATATGGTTCACAAAACAAATTGATGATATGATCAACCTTCTTTTATTCCTCATTAGAGTTAATTTCATATGTAGTATGATTGTCAAAGGAAAAATATCAGATCTTGCACTATTTTGTTCAAATTTAATAGGCAATGTTGATTAGAGATGCACATAATTATGTGTGTCAAAGTTTATAACATATGTAAAATCATAGATAGGAGTGTTAGTATATTTAAAATTAAGGGATATTCAGGATTTCCCTTCATTTATGTGTGTTTTATTACTCTCATTCTCAGGAAAAATAGAACTATAGTCTGGTCCATTATCTCCATATGTGCTCAGGATTTTGTCGTATGTTGGTTGAATTTCCATTTCCAATGTAGGTAAAAGGCATGGCATGATACCCATGTCATCATGTGCTAAGTATTCTGGGGTGATTCCAAAAGTGGTAGAATGTTTTTTCCTACTCTCCTGCTGATATTCCTCCTCTGCATTCAGGACCTTTTCTCACACTATCAATCATCCAAATCATTCAATAAATTTAGCATATGCTAGGAAAGATGGAATTGCCTTGTATCTTTACCTCTTTCTTCTAGGTTGTGATTATGAGTAGGCTTAACTGATCGACATTCTCCACCCAAACTGAAGTCAGGGTTTGGTTGGGTTCACTAGGGGAGTATCGTTTCTATGACAAGAACATCAATGTTTCTTCAATAGATGGTTAGAGCACCATCTTTGCTACTATTATGAATTCATTGTACTTGGATGCTAAAAGAGTTTTAACACAACCCTTTCCCTTATCTTTAGTTTCTACAACCCCTAAAGGGACTTTTTTGAGGTGACCATGGTCTAGCTATTCAAAACATAGAAATGTGAAGAATAAACAATCTGAATCAACAAGCGATAATGCAAGACAAAGCTGCAGCAATAATTTTGTTAATTCTGTAATTGGAGAGAAGCAAGATCTTGGAAATGTTCTCCATCCTAAGCATGGGACTATTACTCCATGAGGGCTTTAGCAATACATCCGGCCTCCAAGAATGCCTCCAAAATTTCCTGCTTCAAGTCTTCAATAAATCCTCAACAATACCACAAGGATGTATGTCTTAGTAAGTGACCTATATAAACATGGAAAATCTTCAATAAGCCTCCTTCAATAAGGGTCAATGATTATTCTCCAATCTCAAAGACTGCTTCACAAAGGCTCGCAAAAATATGTAACTCTGTGTGCTTAAGGACTACTCCCAAAAATGTTGCAACCTGCTCCAAAAAACGTAGACCTGAAATGTGCTCAAATATGCCATAACAAGTTTGTCATAACATATTATATTATTTTCCATAGGACTCATTTCTAATGCTCTCCTACGGATCTGAATTTTTTTGTTCCTAAATAAGGCTCAAAACAGTCCTTTAAACACTGTCTCAAATAGGCATGAAAATGTCTTTAATTTCAGCCTTACACAAGCTTATACTGCATCCCTTCCTGCAGCCTACACAAGCATAGTGTGGCTCTTCTTGTGGCTTACACAGATATGAAAATAATAATGTTGTAGGAATTTCATAGATATGCCCAAAACCAACGATCTAGAGTGTGTCTCTTTTTTTTCTCCACATTTTGCTGTAGCATAGATAATTCGAGTTCTGGTTGACTGTTGTCCTCAAGGTTTTGAGCTTTCACATACATTATTGCAATTCTAGATCACCAAGTCCAAGTTTGAAAAACGTATAAATATATTTTCCCAAATATATCCTTAACTGTCCTCCTCGGCCTTAGTTCACCTTTTGTGATTCTTCTCTGAAATATTGACTGAAAATAATGGATAAAATGAAGATTATGGATTTCTATTTATATTGGTTTGACATTTGATGAAGAGACATGTCTCTTGCATGACATGTCAAGCCTATACAAGTTGGCTTAGGTCGGCTCAATGTCAGAGTTAATTTCCTTAACTTAAAAAATCAATATCTCCCAAACTATTTGGTGTTTTGGGGCAAGTAAGGGCTCGTATAAAGGGAAAAATATACTCTACAAGATGGTATAGGATCCATTTTGAAAGGTTTCCTCTAAGGTGGTGAATTTTTTTTTTCTTTGTGACTTCCCTTGAATTATTTAGTGCAGAAAATGACTAGGACAATATGGCTTCTTTGTTTGGCTTCTCCACTGTTTGTCTTCTCCATTATTTGGCTTCTTTATCATCCTAGGAACATGTATGACATCCATGTCATCATGATAATGTCCAGCAATGAGTGCATCACCCATGTCATCACATAATTGTGCAATGATATGTTATAGTGCAGCATTATTAGGAGAAATCCAAAATAGTTTTCCAACCCTCAAATGGTCTCCAACCTTGATCATCACATGTCAACATCAAGTATCAAAGTGTATGACATCATCACATAACTTCAAGGGTTAAGATCTAGATCATCAAGTGCATGCAACATTAGATAAAGGACTTCTTAGGGCTTCTTTCATTACTGGCTTGACTTCTTCATGATTTGACATCATCATTTTGAACCAAACATCTCAAGAATATTGACATCTCGGTTAATGTCAGATTGACATCAATGACAACCTTCACCAACAAGAGGAAGATGTGAGCCTTCCAGAACCATCCAAAATAATAATCGGTGTTGTCAAGGGTAAGACTTCTTCAAACGAGACTGAGAAGCAAGTCCTGAAAGAAGTGGATGACTGGGAAGATGCATCCGAGCTTTAACCTCCTATGGATTAAGTAGCTATTTTAGTTACTGAATGTTCAGAAGACAGAAAGTACTCCAGTGTTTTTTTGTTGACAATCAAGGATCAGTGCAAAGATCTACCAAATCATTTTCAAATTTGTCTAGACATTATTGAATTACTTGGAAATTCCCAAGAAGTTGCAAGTAATATAGGAGAGGCTGATGCATTAGCAAGCACTGCAAGAGGACTTGACAGGAAACTGAGTGGGAATTATCTACTTGAACGTCGTTGGAGAAATATGGATAGTTTGGATGATGATATATGGGCCAAGCCGATGGATGATCTTACTAATGGTTGTGATATGTGGATGGATGTGGATCTTAGTGGTTCCTCTGTTGTGTTTCAAATTGGCCAAGGTTATAATACTGGCTTTGTAAGAAATACCTGTGCAACACAAATGAGTATGAATGTCATCCTACCTGGAGGGCCTTATATACAAGCACCACTTCCACAAGTTGGACTAGTGGATTCCTTTACAAAGCTTCCATGAATTTTGATTATGTCTTTTAGATATGTCGACAAGTTTCCCTGAATTTTTCTTAATTTTTCATGACAGACCATCCAGTGTGAGAGATTTGAAGGAGGCAACTTTTTGTGTAGATGACCTTAAAGCACCATTGTTCCATTCAACTATGGTTTTGCTTTTAATATTAGATTATTTTTTTCAGGAAAGATGTTGAAATTGATCTTATGGGGAATCTACTACATTTATGCAAGTTTGAGCCTTTCTTTCTAAATCAAGGACATCCTACTGAAGGGTAATGTGAAATTTTATGTTTGTTCTTATTCAAGTTTGAATTTATTTAAGGACTGCTACAATCTATGGTCATTTGTGATTATGAATTATAACTATATATAATTTTGATGTTTCTAGGTTGGATATTATACTATTTTCATTGGAGGATGCTACCATTGATGTGTCCAAGGCTCCTGAGTTCCTTGATCATGTAGGGTCAAAATCCACTAAGCTGATTCCATGTCATTAGAACAATTTTGCATCCTTCCTGGGAAACAAATCCATTACAAAATAGGAGTTGCCCAAGAAGGAATTTATAACATGAAACCAAAAAATTACAAGCAATGTTAGTTTTTCTTTCCAACACATATGATAGAGAAAACTTACTTTATTTACGCTACTCATCCATATAGGGTTCAATGTGAAATTGGTTAGATAGATAATGAATTGTATTTCCTCAATATATGTGCAATTCTGATTAATGGCTAAACCTATTCTTCTATCATGTCTACAAGAGACCATGGGTAGGTATGACTAATGGATCCTGTGCCATTTTTTACTGTAAATTAGGTGGTCTCAACAAAGTTATAACAGAGTAAAAAAGAACTATATGCTTGGAAACTATACAAGTAGGACTTTCCCTAAACTTGACATATTTACTCTTTGTTGAGTATGTTTTTCTTTTGGACAATATGACCAAGGTAGGTGAAATTATGTTGAACGAACCCACCCTTGAAGAACTAAAGTTCCTACCTTAAAAGCTACCAACAAATGAGGAGCTACAAGAATCAACACCATCTTTGATTTGAACCTAAATAGTCTTATTATCTCCGAGTATTTCACTAATCACAATGACCAATAGATTCTCCTCATGGATTATTTTTCACATTCTATTTATTATTAAAATCCACAAAATGTATCCCTACATTTGAATCTTGGGAAAAAAACATATAATTGTTATCATTTAAATTACCCATATCTCTTGGAGCCCAAAAATCCATTTGATTTGGATAAGCTTTATTTATAACCTCAAAAGCAACCCTATTATAAGCTGAAGGACCATTATATCCTCTTGAGTCTTGACAAAGTATGATGGAATGAAATTGGGTGAAGACCATATCCAGGTTTACCATGTCAAAATCTAGGTTCATTGAGATGGCGACCTTCGTTTGAAGATATCCACCATACAAACTAGGACCACCCATACTTATCGTTGCCATATCTCTTTCATCATCTAGATTAACATACTAAGGACGTATAACCCGTGGAGGCCCATGGTATTTATTGCAAAGTAATTTATTATAATACATGCTATTTCTTATTATGAGATTTGCCACATCCAAAAATGGCATCATTCACATCATTTTGAAGAAATCTACAAATTAGGTCAACATAATTTTTTTCACATTTACGACTTCCCTCACATTTTTTTGGTTCTTGAAGCTCGATCACTTTCATAACAAAATATGCAAAGTCAAACAACAAAAATGGTCCACTCCCTTTTCATTTTCTAATATTATAATGAAGTTTTATTAGAGACACTATTTTTTCGTTTGTTTTGGTTAGAAAAGGGTTTTTTCTTGGTTTTATGCGACGTTCAATTTATCATATGTAGCATGTTGAGAAATGGGAAAGGATAATGTGTGACATTTATCTTTCAGAAATTGATGCTGAATGAAAGGATACATAGTTGAACCAAACTAGAATTCATTTTGGTAAAGGCAGAGGAACATCTTAAAAAACTGCTTAAGTATCCACCATATATAAAGTTTGACCATAAGTAATATATGAATTTTTCTATTGTAGATATGTAACTTTTGCTACCCAAGATATCACAACAAGAAAAATATTGATATTGTAGAAATTGTTTGAGGACCTCATTGAGGTCAATTTTTCTGATGTCCTATTTGACTGATACTTTCTCATATGTCAGGAAGACTTTAAATATGAATTAATATGCTCATGAAACAAATCAGATTCAAATTTTATAGATATAAAAGATAAAAACAAATGTCAATGTCTTTGTTTGATTGTTACTTGACTCTATTGTGGGCAGGTTATAGGAAATGTGATTGGAAAAATGACGGTGAGACGATGCATATCACGTCTTGGATATGGTTCATTCGTTGTTAGAGATCACTTAGACACCTAAGCCACCGACTTTGGAAATGTTTCTAGTGGGAATTCCTATGGTTTTTAATGTTCTGATTATTTCACCTAATGGTTATTTTGGGCAAGAAAATATCTTAGGAATGCTACACATGACATTGGTGGACAGGTAAACAAATTTTTTATAATTGTAATTTCCATTCCATGACATCCTCTCTTTATTGTTTGATTGTATTTTTGACGTTTCTTTTTATTTTGTTTTGTATTTTAACTATGAAATTGAAAATACTAAGTACCATGTCCATTTAAACAACAACCAAAGCTTGAAGATGAAATTAGTATTACACTATATTGGTTGGAGTCCTTATAGCTAATTGTGTTAAAATATTTTCATGAGTATCAGAAAAAGTTACCTTCATGTTGTTATTTGAGTACATGTTGTTTATATACTTGACTAAGTTCATGCGTTAGAAAATGAAATGTTGTTGTGAATAAAACGACAAGGATTAAACATCACACCTCAAATTATTTGTTTTCAAAAGTTATCTACAACTCGAGCTTTTTAGCGTATAACTTAGTTGACATGATTGTTCTTAAGCTTTCCTTGAAAGTTGAATACTAAGTTACTAAGGTGTTCTTTTCTATATATCGCAATATTTTATTTTCTTTGTTTATACAGGTTATCTGGCCACATTAGAGTGATAGTTATCACCCCAATGAAGAAAATTTGTTCGAGTTTATTACTTGTATGGGGAAAAATGGCTTTGACATTGATGATGTTTAGGTATATGTCGTATAAACTATCTATAGTCTAATTTAGTTTATATTCTAGTGTTCATTTTTTTTCATGTTTTAAACTCATTGTATCTTCTTTTGTTTTTAGAAAATGAACTTAACATTGATGGTAAAAAGCATGAATTAAAAAAAGAGGGGAGCAATAATATTGGAGTGAAAAATGCAAAAAGAGGGAGAGGAGAACTGGTCTGGTGATACTCTTAGAGCCAATATCCCGCATAAGACACACATATAAAGACTGATGGTCAAGTCTTCAGAGTTGGTGAATTCACCTGCAATGCCTTGAAAACACAACGATAATCTTTTGAAGTGATGAAACACCATTTCATGTGTAAATTGTAGTCCAACCAATATTAAGTTGGAAAATCATATTGTGATAGTTTAACGTTTCATATAATATGATTTATGTGGTTGAAATTATTTATAGTTGCACTTGATATTGTTTAATATTGTAATTAAAATATGCGACTTTGTGTTTTCCTATTAGATGAACATGCATATTGTATGACATTTTTTAAATCATACAAATTAATTTATGTTGATTAATAATTAACACAAAATCAATTTAAAACTACTAAATTAGTAGTTTACATTGATTAATGATGAACACAAATAAAATGAATATTCCACTAAATTAGTTATTTATAATGATTATTAATGAAAGTAAATGAAATGAATATAAACTACTAAATTAGTTGTTTATATAATGAATAAATGACTACTGCAAATGATAAATTTGTGACTACAAATGACGAATAAATTTTTCATATATACGACTACTAGTAGCTAATTTACAGTATCTTATAACACGACTAAAATTTAGTCATATTTCTCCAATCATTAATTGGTTTCAAACGATGACTAAAAATTGCATATATATGAATATTAGTAGCTAATTTACAGTATCTTATAACACGACCAACATTTTGGTCATATTTCTTGGTCATTAATTGGTTTTATCGGGTGATCATCTAGTAATATATTTTGTTGTATATTTGGTCATTAATTGTGACAATTAATGACAAATCAAAGATTAAATCAATGATTAAATCAATGACCAAATCAATGACTAAATTAATGATCAAATCAATGACTAAATCAACGAATAAATTAATGGCTAAATCAATTACTAAATTAATGACCAAATATACAACTAGACAACAAAATTGAGATAACCAATTAATGACTAAGCTAAAAACGACCAAAAGTTGATCGCATTATAAGATAGTGTAAATTAGCTACTATTGGTCACCGATCGAAAAATAGTCGTTTATATGCAAATTTTAGTCATTTTTTTAGTAACTAATTAGCCATTTTGTACTAGTGTTTTTTCAAGCATGACACGACTGACTCTTGCTCCCATCAAATGATGAAGAGATTGTCTTGTTCCCGCTCTTTTTTTGAAATATTTGAATTTTTTTGTCTTTTTCATATTTAAATATTGATATTAATACAGTGGACATAACCAGTGTCAAGGGAAAGTGCACTACCTCCCAGGACTAAAACATTCATATGCTCAATTCAAGGTGGTATATGCTAGTTATCGACATGCAGAGGATGTTCCTTCCATGGAAAAAAAGTATCAAGTTGCAAAGGCTAATCAATGCATGGGTTGAGCTTACAGAAAACTCATGGTAAAAAGTCTCTTATACACGAGTCCAAATGAATCCAACTTAAGGCCAAAATGGGTGCAAGTGGTCAATATGAAATGAAATAGTACAAATCAACACATGGGAGCCTTTAGGGTATACAACCAGAAAAATAGCAAAGAAGAAGAAGAATGAGGCCTCAATTCAAAGTCATGGTGGAATTAAAGACGACTTGCGAGCCTAAGAACAAAACTTCAGCATGGATGGAAAGTGACAACAAGATACTATTTATGGGGCCCATGATAAGGTAGGCTCCTACCACGCAAGTTATGACACTTCTAAGCAGCAAGAAGGTTCGTGTGACATCTTGGTGGGGCCTATCCTAAGGCGACAAAATAAAAGGAAATAGATAATGCATAATGCAGGTGGAGAATCTAACATAAATGCCATTTTAGAGAACCAATACTTGTGAGAGCATATCAACTATAAAATACCCAAATGAGAAGTTTTCAAATTTATGTGGATGTAATTAGGAACACTATGCAAGAGGTTAATACATCCCATATTTAAAACTTCATATCAAATCTCATATTACATAATACCTTATATATATAATATGGTATAGGAAATCATGTATCCTTGTGGTTTTTGAACAATATTTCTTTAGGAGAATCCCCTTTTGGGACTCAGGCCACGTACTCCTTTGGCAGCTAAAAATCATGGCTTCAAAAAATTTCTCTTTTGAAGGAAACTCAACATCCAAGAAATCATGAGAACTAGAAGGATCAAAATAGGTAAGAGAGAGGTCCCAAGTCCCCATGGGATAAATCACATGATCAACTATAGGGATAAAATACCAAGAAGGAAAATAACAGTTTGAAGGATGATTCTCAGAAGAAATTGAACATTGAGTATATAATGCCACATAGTTCACCCATGGTAGGGAAAAGTTAGCTTGAACACTTGGAACTTACAAAGGGGAATTTTCAACTAAGATCAAATTAGGATGGTTATTATTAGATGCAAGATAATTAATAGTGACATTACTTCCATTGTGAGGAAAATACATTACTCGTAAAGGTGAAGACACCACAACATTTATAGCATAAACATAATCACACCCATAGAGGTATGTGATCCATTGCTAGTATGACTTATAGTGACTAGACTTATGCCCTTAGCATGACTTGCAATGGATAAAGGTTCATCTACAACATGACTAGAAGAGGTTGGTGATTATTCATTAAGAGAACTCGTATTCTTCTTATTCCTCCTCCTTCTCTTCTTTTTAAATTTTTTATTACAATACGAAGAAGAAATAAGAAGCCCAAATGTTTCTGGCAACAAAGATTAATAATAAACACCCATTTATTCCATTTAAATAAATTATTCATATAAAAGGCTTCGGGAACATTAAGAATATTCATAGTGGACCATAACCAAACAAGTAGGCCAACGCTTAATATAGGAATATTCAAAGTGGCCATCAAGGGGGTATCAACATTTTCAAAGAAAGGAAAAGCACAAGGATCCCCTTTTGGAGGGGTCCCTTGGTTGGCATCCATAGGAATACTGGTCATACAAAACTTATGTGTAGATCCTTCCCTTACGGTATTATTCAAATTAATTTTCAAGAAAGAGAGATGCATAATCAAAATTTTTACTTAAGGAGGCAACTCCAAAATTTCAAGAGAAAGATAAAAACATTATGAACACCAGTGGATTGGTTCGTTAGTCACTCAAAATTAAATGTCCAAAAGTGACAAGACAAAATCCATATAACTCCAACTAAATAGAAACAGGAAAGAGCACTCCACTATAAATTCCTAATTATAGAGACAAGAAAACAACTCCCAAGTATTTCCACTTGGGGTGGTTATGAAAAGACACCAAAATACAAGAAAGTGACGATAATGGCCCCCCAAAGCTAGTTTGGGATGATTAGGGTCCAAGCCTAGCAGAAAAGGTATCAGAAGTAGTTACACCGACCTCTAAACAATATCCTTTGTCAGTGAAAGTACCCAAGCTTCGTAAGGGAACCCTATAAAATTACTATGATAGTGATGCAACATCTGCCTCAGGTACCAAGGGAATTCCTCCCCGTAGTCACCTATGCGGTCCCTAGGAAAGGAAACTATGGTCACCATCTTGTGATCAAAATCTGGGCGAAACAACCATGGGCATGTGATCCAACAAGTAGGAGAGGAGGTATCTCTCTTTCCATATCTTCACACATACTCGTTCTTCACTCCCATGTGAGAGAAGCTTTACCGGAAAACTTAACGACACTGCATTTTCACTCATTAATAAACTTGTGTACTTTAATTTTAAGTAGGATTAGAGAGTTTACTCTCCACACATCAATTCCAAGGCCCTAAATTCCTTAGACTACTTTATGTTTCTATGAAAAAAATAAAAAGTATAGTTCATTTTAATTTCAAAGGCTCATTTTAGTTGGTTGTTATTTGGGACATAGGGAAACATAAGTACAAATTATAGTGTTATAAAAAACAAGAAATTAATAGAAATCCTAAGCTACATGAAAATTCAACTTTTTTCTTTGATGAAAAGTGATTTCTACAAAGGTTCTACGAGAAACTCAATAAATTAAACTTTTTTTTTTTTTGAGTTTAGCATTCACACATTCAAAAACTAACAAAAATAACTAAATGATGTCTAAAATTCATCTAACCTAATGCACACTAGCATGAAATTCAAGATTCAAAGAAAGACTTAAAGGTAAACAAATGTTATCACAAAGGTAAATATCAATTGAACAAGAAAAGAGAAGCAAATCCCAATAGAAAAAATCACTCCTTAATGAATTTTTTTTTAACCTTATACCATGAATTCATATATTTTCCAAAAACCCTAAAGTCTATAATACCAAAAAACAAAATAAAATAAACAAAAATGAAATATTTTTTCTTTTTCTTTTTCTTTTAAAGATTTAACGGAACAAAAAGTTTAGAATGGGAAAAAAAACATCAATTTCAATACCAAGAACATGAAAAAGACTCAAATCAGACTAGTAACCAATGATCGCAAAGATAAAAGACTAAGAAAAATAAGAGACGTAATCACCCGAAATAATTTGGCTACAAAGGTACAAAAGATTCTGAAAATTAGAAAGACTCTAGAGGACTGAAATCTCCCATTCATCTAAGAATCAAAAACCCCTTTCAAAAAAAAGCAAGAGAAATGAAAAATAATCTAACTTGTCAATTGCAAAAAAACAAAAATCAAATATTGGGTTAGAAAAAAGTTTATGAGCAACAAGACTTGTTCTAGAGACACAGAACAACCATACACCTCATAAAGAAGATCTCGAACCCATCTTTAAACATAAAAATATTCAAATACTACAAACCCTAGTTTGACATAGGATTTTCTCAAACAAGATGAAAGAAACCAACAAAAAAAAACATCAAGGTGATTTGCTTCATAAACATCAAGAAATCATAAAAGCCTTGGTCAAACCCTCAAAAAAATCCATAAATGAGAAAAAATGATTTTTCATATCTATTCAAAACTATTTAAATACAGTTCTCAATATATACATGACTATGCTTAAAAAAGAACATATAGACGTTGGTTTCTTTAGAAAAAAAATGTATATATTCAACTGTATATAACAAAAACCATGTATAAATGGAAAACTAAGGAAAAATAAAAATAAAGTCCCAAATCCAAAATATCAAGATGAATGACAAAACTAATTCAGACTCAAGAAGGCTAGAAAACACCAAGAAACAACAAACGAAACCCATATCAATGAACAACAACCCATCTAGGAAGTACTTGATGGTATTCCCAAGAAGAGTCGACAATTCTGTTGGAAGTAAAATTTCCCTAAGGCAAGGGTTAAAATGCTCAACACAAAAAAATAAGAAAATCAACAAAGAGCACTCAAACAAGCATGCCAAACATATGAATTATCAAAGTTGGATTTGGATACATACTCGAAGTTCCTAAGTTTGATGATGTTCCCATGGGGTCCAAAACCTATGCTTCCTCCGAGACATGCAGACTTGCAAGTCAATCATAGAAGCATACATAGAATAGATAATTCAATTTTCATAAATAACAATATGTTAGATCATTATATATAAGCATATAAACTATCATTCATGAGATAAAAACATATGAAGAACAAGACATGAGCTTCTTTATTGATTAATAACAATAAGTACAGGAAAGTTACAACCTGATCCAAGCCAAAGGCACTGAAGAAGCCTTCCTTCAGATTCTTCTATCCTGAGCCGTGAATACGAACTCTCTAATAAGAATAATAAGATGATATATAAGGATTATGAGCATCTCTGTAAAGGAAACCATGGTTTCCTAGAGAGTTGGGGTGCAAGAGAAACAGAAAAATCATACTTGATATGCGATAAATTGTGTATAATGTCGATATCCTTTCTCTTGTTGTAATTAGGCCTACCCAAGGGGTTTATATATACCACCTCAAATTAGTTATTTAATTTCAGCCACGAAATCCTATATGTGGGCTCTTGGTAAAAATTGTAAACCCCGCTCGAAAAATTGTACTTTATTTTTTTTCTCCATATTTTAAAAGGTATATGCGGATATAGTGGTATGGGAACCACGTATATATGTGATTTAGTATGGGAAGAGTCGCGTGTGGATTTTTAGATATTCATTTTTATTATAAAGTCAAGTCTGCATTGGAAAAATGATTGCTCAGGGCCAAAAAAAGAGCATTAGGTCTACGAGAGTGCTGAATGATGCTATAACACATATGAAATAGGGATAAATGAGCATACCATGGTAATATTTATGTATTTTGCTTTATGCATGTGAGATTTGAATGAAAGGACATATTTCATACCATACACATGTAAAGATAAATAGAGATAATTTGGTAGTTATGTGATTTTAATTAATGCATGTCCAATGTCAATAAAAGAGGCATGTGTCGATATGTTTTATGCATTTTACATATGCACATGAAAATATGTTTGAAGCATAATTAGTAGAGATTTATTATTTGATTTGATTAATATGTTATATAATCATTACGTCATAGGTGTTGATGGTAGTAATTGTAGGGGAGGATTGTGACCTATTCGAAGGATGGAATATATTTGAAATTATGGAAGGAAATAAACCAATGTTCTGTGGAGTTTGAGGGATTATCAACAATAGGATAATCCATTTCAAGGAAAAACTATGCCACAAAGACACATTGTTCAAGGAATTGTTAGGTAAATGATATCTTGATTAATAGAATGGCCTCTGAGTTAGTTATGTTTAAATTTAAAATGATATTTCTTTGTAATATTTTTAAAAATGGGAAAGGGATGGACTCCCTTATAGCCTTTGACTAAGGGGTACATCCTCATGAAATGTTTAATAAATAATTTTTTTTTGTTTTTCCCCTTCGGATTTTCTAGGTTACATCATTGTTCTCTTATGATCATGACTATTTCATGATATTACTAATGTGGTATCTTTGCATAACATTGGATGGGAATATTTTGTTTTGAATTAAGCTTAGTTAATTGTTTAATGCAAGGAAGGATAAAGTTATGGTTGATTGTATCATGCTAAAAAATGGAAATAATGACTATTCCTTTACACAATCCATAGTGTTGTTTCTAAAATTACATCATGTAATTATAGTAGTTTTATCTATTGGTCTGTTAAGGAATATGGAATAAGTCATTGTGAATATTACAAGCTAGTAAATGTAGTAAAATATTTCTAATCCTCTATATTTTCACATGCGTTTTACCGAGTGATGTTACAAGTGATAACAGAGAAAAAGGTTTCTGCATTGGTACCTTTTGTGTTCTGTAAGAACAAGATTTAAATGTAATATGCTATTTGTATAAGTTTAGGTACGAAACTAATGAAAATTACATCGCAATGTATGCACTAGAATTCATTTCATATGAGATGCATGATAGTGTTAATAACCATATGAAAGTATGATAAGTGTAATTTATTTTTAAAGAATAATTATGCTCATGAGATTTGAGTTTAATTGGATTCTAAATTGTTAGAATAATTTTTATTGACACTGAAGTAATAATGGTGAATTAATGCTCTCGTTTGAGTAAAATATTTCTATAAGGCTTTTATTCTTGTGCAACAAAACTATGAAGACTACAGAAGTAGATATTTGTTTAAAATTTCATGCACATGATTGTAAGTTCTTTGATATTACAAAGAAGTTATATCATGACAAGAATAGTGTCTTTAAAGAAATTGATTTTACAGAAATAATTTTTTGTGTCGATAATAAAAAAAAATATGGAAAAGGGTCATGGCTTTTCATATGATCATAATTAAATGATAATTGGTACAATGTAGACACAAATATTATTTGATATTCTAATAATGTATTCAAATGCATGACATGAAATATATTATGTATGGTCTACCAGCTTAATGATAGAACTAGTAGTAGTGTGAAGTTGTTGATTACATTGTTTGTTCAAACTTCAGAGAAATACAAGTTGATGATTCAATGATGATGTTATAATGTATGTATCATATATGTAAAAAATATTTTAATTTCATACTTTAGAAATTAATCCAGTGCATGTAAATAATGTGGTAACATTACATTTTAAACCTAATTAGTCAGGTTCATAATTTTCTGGAAATATGATGTCTTCATTGTCATCACTAAACAAAAATCTAGATAACATTTTCAATTTGTTGGAATTACAAATTTATATAATCGAGAAAAGTTTGTGTGATTGACTTGAATTTAGTAATGTGTCATAATGATTGTTGGTTAGATACACATGCATAAATGAATGTCATTTTACATGAATTAGAACTATTGGAATGTCAATGATTAAGATCTTATTTCCTTAATTGTTGTTTTCAAAAACAACTTCATGGAAATTTGATTTTAATTTTTCTATATATAGTCTGTAAGAGGTATTCTAATTCTCTATGCTTACTCCTAATTCATGAAAATGGATTACGGAAAAGAAACAAGGTCAATATCTTTCTATATTGTCAAAATATTGAGAACATTGATGAATATGCAAATTAAAATTGACAAGATATTTTGTAAATAACAATACTTTGTAGAAGGTATGGTTTTATCAAAAGAAGTTTTGAATTTTAAGCATGGGTAGCTTAATGGAAGCATAATAACATCACTAAAATGCCTATAGCATGGAATGTAAGAACCAATGAAAGTTAAAAAGTTGGAATGTAATTTACAAATGCAAATGTGAAGGTACAATGTTTACCATTATGATATGCAATATTTGTTCACAGAATATATAACAATTTTCTTTTTTTATAAATTTAATGTTAATTGTTATGTGAAAAATTTGAAAATGAACACCGTCAATATGACATGGGACTTCAGCCATGATTTCCTGTCAAATTTACTTTTACAGACTATGGGGCCCATGTTGAGGGTCAAGTATGAATACATGATATACATAAATGTTCCTTCTTATTTAATGTTAGTTTCCATATGGTGAATTATTTAAATTTAAGTTGGAAATGGTGCTAAAGAACATTTTAAATCCCATCATTTATAGCAAAGAAGTGGGAAAGGACCAAGAAGGGCCATGGGAAGAGGTAATTGTGTACCCATATTTATTCTCTCTAGAGATATATGATCTTAGAAACAGAAAAAGGTTGAATAAGAGGGTGAGAGGGGAAAAACTAGAGGAGACCTTGTTAGCTTTGGAGCTTGTTAGAGGAGCCATAAAAGAGTTATTTGTTGAGTTAAAATTACTCAAGCCATGACATTCTTAGAGGAATAGGAAGGACGCTCCTAAGAGGAATCCTCTACTAGACCAAGTGTTTTCCTTGTCGATGAACTTTCCTAGATTCGAAATTTGCTCAATTTGGTTAGTGGAAACCAATTCTTATTGGTTGAGAGGAGAAATATTTTTCCCGTTGTGGGTTTTGTGGTAAACAAAGTTGACTAACGAGATAAGTGACATGTTAAAATGATTTTTTTGTATGAACGTGTAAGAATTTTCTATACATCCCGACATAAAAGGAACTACTAGAAGTGTAGTCCCTCTATTGTATTACCAGTATTGTGGATATCTTTGGTAGGAGCTAAGACAATATGCACTTTGTGCAATTATGACAATTTTGATCATTTCGATGATTAAAGAGCTAGGTTCTCTTTGAGTACTTGTAGAGGGTGTTTTCCATGGAAGCTATTAAAAAACCTAGTGTGCTTGTTTTGGGGGTGATAAACCACTCATAGAGTGCTTTTCACTGTTGATAAACCACCTGTCATTGAAATTATTGCGTGAAGTGGCTATGATTTCCAAGAGCATTGGGAAGTAACAATAAGTTGACATAAAGGCTTTGTTTTGTGTTTATGAAATTGAATAATGACTAAATGATTGAAAGTAAAAATTGAATATTTTAATATATGTACATGTTTATGATTATTAATAGCACATTATTGATGTTGCTTATTGGTATTTACTAGAAGTAAAATCCTTTATTTTGAAAGGGAAGGATCCATTTTTTGTTACTCTCAAATAGATGTCATGATCGAAAGATAATCTAAAAAGAATATTGAGAGAGATGAAATCAATATAAATGAAAATACAAAGATCCAATGGGAAATAAATACTAGGAAAAAACATAATAATGACAAAATAAAGAAGATATGAACACTGATGATGGTGCTATCATTAAGGGGGTGAATATTTAATATCTATATCACTATAATTAGACATCGTGGATTTAATAATATAAAATTTATTATTGAATAATATCTCAATTCAATTCAAGTATTTAGGTCAAAATTCTATTAGGGTTTAATGGTTTTTTTGGAGCTACATGCATCATGTTATGGGTAGAGGTGGTGCGGTGTCCATTATGACAGGAAAAGTTGAGATTAATGGGTAACCTTTTCCATGTGAGATTTTGAAACATATGTGGGTTGAATAAATGTGTATTGATGTGATCTTGCAATAATTATGACCTAGAATGTACCACTGAGAAGATAGATTCATTGCAAGAGAATATCATTATTGGGGTGTGATCGTGCCATGCAATCTACCATGATCTATCATATCATTACTAGAGCGTCAAAATTGTTTTGGTGACATTTGAGCATGTAGTGTGTCGTCTGAAGTTGTGGAAAAGCCAAATATTGAAGTCGTGTTTAAATAAAATGATATGCATTGAAAATTGAGCATTGGTGCTCGTTCCTTCTAGAATTGTAGTGATTTTTTGCGGCTATCCATGCAAATGAATAGTTGAAGTGTCACAGTTTGAAGAGAGATAAGTATCCATGCTATTCTTCTTGAAAGGAAATATTGCATATGAATCTTTTGAAAATATCCATAAATCATTTTCATAAAAACAATGTATATAAATATCATTTCCAAAAAATATTAGACACATTATTTTCTTGGAAAGCCTACATGGTAAAATACTAATCAAGTGTGCTACAGTTTTTGAAAAGGATTCATATGAATATATTTCATAAAATATAATTAACCATGTTAATTCTTGAATGTTTACATATGAGATGATAAGAGTCAAGATTATTTTCTTGAAAATTGCATATGATTCATGTGCATAGAGAGATAAGAAGCCATATTAGTTTTCCTAAAACGATTATGTGTTTTTATAAAAAGAAGTAATGGTTATTATGTTATATTTCTTGAGAGAGAATATGTATTCATATGCTAAAGAATAATAGTTATTGTGTTAGCTTCCCTTTGGAAAAATAATATGTGTTTACATGCATCAAGATAACAATTCTTAGGCTAATTTCTTTTAGAAAAAATAATATGAATTTAGATGCACAAAGATCATAGGTAATGTGCTAGTATCCTTTAAAAATACGTGTAGCTGAGGTGGTTGTTATTTAGGAAAAAAAAAATCATTTCCAAATAAATAATAGTTAGTGTGGTGTTTGTCTTTAGAATGATTTCCCTCTTCTTGTGCAAATAGATGGTAATAACCAAGGATATGCTTTTATATATTACTGTGTTCTTTTGAGAGGAACTAGAATTTAACTATTTATGTTTGTCATGATGCATGTAAAGTAGCGATAAATGAGCATACCTTGTTAATATTTGTGTATTTTAGTTTATGCATGTGAGGTTTGGATGGAAACAAATGTGTCATAACTATACACATGGAAAGATGAACATACATGTTTTGGTAGTTATGTGATTTTAATTAATTCATGTGAAGTGTCAATAAAAGAGGCATCTCTCCATACTCTTTATACATTTTTCTTATGCACATGAAAATATGTTTGAAGCATAACTAGTAAAGATTTCTTAATTGGCTTGATGAATATTTTATATAATAATGATGTCATATTTTTTGACAACAGTAACTGCAAGGGAAGATTGTGACTTATGTGAAGGATGAATTATATTTGAGATTATCAACGACAATGAACTAATGGTCCATGCAGAGTGAGGGACTGTTAATAGCAGCATAATCCACTACAGGGAAAAACAAAGCCATAAATACATAATGTTCAAGGAATTGTGGGGTAAATCATATCATGATTAATGTAATACCATTGAGTCAGTTATGTTATATTTAAAATGATATTTATTTGTGAGATTTTTAACAATAAACAAGGGATGGACTACCTTCTAGCCATTGAATGAGGGTTGAACACCGTCATAAAAAATTTAATAAAATAATTTTTTTTTTCCTTCAGTATTTCTAGGGTATCGATATCTGCTTATGATATTTTATATTTGATGATCTTGAGGATGTGGTCTTTATGCATATCATTGGATAATAATCTCGTGTTTTGAATTAAGCTTGGTTAATTGATCAATAGAGGGAAGGAAAAGTTATGGTTGACTGTAGCATGTTAACAAATTGAAATAATGACTATGCCTTTACACAATCCATGACTCTATTTCTACAAATACTTTATGTTATTATGGTAATTTTATGTAATGATCATTTAAGGAATATGGAATAAGTCATTGGGAATATTAGAACTTAGTAAATGCAGTAGAAGTTTTCTAATCCTATGTATTTTCACATTAGGTTTAATGAGGGATATATATATATATATATATATATATATATATATATATATATATATATAACAAAAAGAGTGAAAAGATAATTTCAATTTAAATATTTTAAGAAGAAAAAAACATTATTCTCTTATATTTTTTAATAATTATGGAAATAATAATGGAAATAAATATATATATTATGAATATATTTAAAAAATTATACACAAATATATTCAAATGTGATAGATGTAGATTCCCTAAAAAATGAGAAATAATTAACACAAGAAGTGAGAAGAAGGAATATGTAAAAATAGCCTAAAAATATGAAAACAAACTTGGAAGTAGGGAACCTAATATTGTTCTTATAAAATTCCATAAGAAAATGTACTAAAAAATTGTATGTGAAAGATCAAGTTAATTCACAAAAAACAAAATAAGGGATGAACTATCGAAGCACAGATAAAACAAGAAACAATCACAACATAAATATAAAGATATTAATCATATGTTTTACAAAGAGTTAATAAAAAAGGACAAGGAAATTTTTTGCCTAAAATTCCATGGTTAGAAATTACTTGCACAAGTTAAAAAGACAAAGATTACAAGGAATAATAATAAAAGAATAAAACAAGAGAAGAAAGATATGAAGAAGGAAGTCAAGGTTTTTAGGACATATGATGAAAATTCTAAATATACCTATTAATAAAAATACAGTGATCAACAAAGTTGCACGAGTACATGTAGAAGAGATAACACGAAAAATAAACCAAGAATTCACTACAAGTATCATAAGGAAATGTCATGCAAAAAAGACGCATGATCAACATCCTATTCACAAGCCTACGTACATTAACTAGTTAGTCTATCAACATCCCTTAGAATGGACACAATTGATCTATATGTTCTAGAATATTATTATCAATGAAATTAAGAGCCATAATAACAATTGACCTTGAAAATATTGCAAAAGAAATGTTTCACAAAGGATTGAATTAAATGGGCATACCCTTTTATAGTTTGAAAATTCTACTAATTGCATAGAAGTTATTATTTTCTCATATTGTCAACCAAGATAGCATTAAAAGTTAGATAATTGTCGAAATACATTATAAGACATGTCTGAATAGGTAAAATATTTCCCGTAAATTATATTTAAGAAAAAATAAATTTTAAATGGGAAGGAAATGTAATAAATATAATATATAAAAGAAAATATAAATAAACAAAAATTAATAATGAAAACACATGCCTAAACCAAAAAAAATTGACTCTTATTGAAAAGGAACCAACTTAGGTATTTATATGGGGCCTCAAATAGTCTTGTATCAATCTCCCATATATTTTTTAATATATTATTTTTAGTGACATGGATTTATTTGTTTGGTTTCAAATACTTTGGATATTTAATTTATGAACTAGATAGGTTCATCACAATAGTAATAAATATGGCATTAAGGTGTCATAATCCAAGACCAAAATCCATCTGAATTTGATAATAATTTGTGTAAAATCCCTTTATTGAGTTAAATATCAATAGAAAGTCATACTTTTCTAACATAGCTCTCTCAAATTTTGTTTTCTTGTAACTATACAGTGCATGACCAATATCCTCTAATATTGAGATAATACAAAAGTGTAAAGGCAAATTGGGAAATGGTACCCAAAATGGAATTTGGGTAATAGTCTTAGATTTTAGATAAAATTATATGAATCAAGGAATGCCCCACTTCCCTAAAACCTAGGACTCCCCTCTAAAACTTTCCTATAATCAACATGCCTAAAAAACAAAGTATAAAATAACACCTTTTACAAACATATATATGAGAATAATTTATCAAAGTTGAGTGGATCCACTTAGAAATTAAAAACATGAGGATAATATACATTAAATTTATATAAAAAATAAGTTGGGTCATAGTTGTGATCAAGATGATTGACCTAATCTTGTTATCTCTAGCAATTGTACATCTTCCACTTGATCTACAATTTAGGAACCTTAAAAAGAATATGAGGTAGTTAAAGTGGATAATTTTTTATTTTTGACTATTTATTTGAATGAAATGGTTTTCAAAGTCAAGAACAAGGCTGACCTGGACCCAGTGAACTCCAGTCTCTATAGGAACTGCTGGAAGCATATTTAGGATTCCTTAATGGGGGTGAAAGAACCAAGTTAAGTGTAGAAGTAGGGCAGCGTGCGGAGTCTTCCTAGCATCCACACACCCATTAAAGGTGTACTCATAGCAAATTCCATCATAAAAAAGTCGTGGCTGGGTGGCCTAACCACTTGTGATGACATTATATCTTGCGTTTGGTCTATGTTGTAGTTGAGAGTGTTTTGTTGGAGGATGAGGTGGGTGACTGTAGATAATTTTAGTTTTGAGCCCTCGTCTACCCGAAAATTGTCATGGCACTAGGAGGGAGGGGAATGTAGGACTTGGTTCATCATAGAGGGAGAAGAGGAACCAAATCAAGAATGCTCGTGGGATCCTGGCACGACGGAGGTGGCCACAATGCTAAGATTTTGTGAGTGCTTTCTTGGATTGACTGCTGAGCAATTCCATTTGTTGGCAGGAGACATGTTGGGCTCCCTCAACTAGTTTTGACTAGCATGGTTCGGTTTCCTCCGGTCGAGTTGATGTTCCATTTACTCGCGGGTGGATTTTTGGTTTCTAGTGGTGTGTGGGTGTTTTCATCTTGCTTCGCTCGGGGGTGGCAATGTCTGTGTGGGGTCGGAACGCTCTTTTTCCTTCTACTGTTTGGAGGTTTATGCAATATTTCTTGCAAGTTGAACAGACTTAAATTGGGGTGGCGCCCGGGTTTTCTGAAAGAAATGGCGAGGAGCCAAAAATTTTGACCTCGTGTGGTCTTGTAATTTGTTCAATACTTTCTTTTATATTGTTCCTTTTGGAATTATCTAGTAATTTATTTTATATTGTTCCTTTTGGTATTATCTAGTATCAATTTAGTGCTAGTGGGGGCGTCCACATCAAGGGGGAGCCACTCCTTTCCAAGAAGGTGATAATCATAGGGACGAGGGAATCCACTCTTCCTTGGAAAATCCAGACAATCGGGATATGGAGGAAAAGGATACAATCTCTCTTGCCTGCTCTCCCAGTCAAGTGGAAGCTCTAGGAACCCTCGATTCTATTTCTATTGAGTTGAGAAATATACATTTTAACGTCAAAACTCTGAGGGGAAAACACTATGAGGAATGAGATGAATTGGTTTCCTACATTAATGATCTCCAGCATATCCAGAACAATATCCTAGACAATGTGGAAAGTCTCTGGTGACAAAACCAGCGCTCCAACGATCACCTTTGCACTTTGGAGGCGAGGGTGGAACACATTAACTTCCACATGCATGAACATGCACACCTCTTTGCTGCCACTCATGTCTTACTGCCTAATCCACCTCCATGAGAGGTTTTCCACTGCTTTGGGTTTTGTCCAATTTTGGCTATGTATGGTATGGCTAATAGGCCTCTCGGTAATAGTTGATGGCACCATATGTCATTATATATTACATTTGGTCTATGTTGTAGTTGAGAGTGTTTTGTTGGAGGATGAGGTGGGTGACTGTAGATAATTTCAGTTTTGAGCCCTCGTCTACCCGAAAATTGTCATGGCACTAGGAGGGAGGGGAATGTAGGACTTGGTTCATCATAGAGGGAGAAGAGGAACCAAATCAAGAATGCTCGTGGGATCCTGGCACGACGGAGGTGGCCACAACGCTAAGATTTTGTGAGTGCTTTCTTGGATTGACTGCTGAGAAATTCCATTTGTTGGCAGGAGACATGTTGGGCTCCCTCAACTAGTTTTGACTAGCATGGTTCAGTTTCCTCCGGTCGAGTTGATGTTCCCTTTACTCGCGGGTGGATTTTGGGTTTCTAGTGGTGTGTGGGTGTTTTCATCTTGCTTCGCTCGAGGGTGGCAATGTCTGTGTGGGGTCGGAACGCTCTTTTTCCTTCTACTGTTTGGAGGTTTATGCAATATTTCTTGCAAGTTGAATAGACTTAAATTGGGGTGGCGCCCGGGTTTTCCGAAAGAAATGGAGAGGAGCCAAAAATTTTGACCTCCTGTGGTCTTGTAATTTGTTCAATACTTTATTTTATATTGTTCCTTTTGGAATTATCTAGTAATTTATTTTATATTGTTCCTTTTGGTATTATCTAGTATCAATTTAGTGCTAGTGGGGGCGTCCACATCAAGGGGGAGCCACTCCTTTCCAAGAAGGTGATAATCATAGGGACGAGGGAATCCACTCTTCCTTGGAAAATCCAGACAATCGAGATATGGAGGAAAAGGATACAATCTCTCTTGCCTGCTCTCCCGGTCAAGTGGAAGCTCTAGGAACCCTCGATTCTATTTCTATTGAGTTGTGAAATATACATTTTAACGTCAAAACTCTCTGAGGGAAAAACACTATGAGGAATGAGATGAATTGGTTTCCTACATTAATGATCTCCAGCATATCCAGAACAATATCCTAGACAATGTGGAAAGTCTCTGGTGACAAAACCAGCGCTCCAACGATCACCTTTGCACTTTGGAGGCGAGGGTGGAACACATTAACTTCCACATGCATGAACATGCACACCTCTTTGCTGCCACTCATGTCTTACTGCCTAATCCACCTCCATGCGAGGTTTTCCACTGCTTTGGGTTTTGTCCAATTTTGGCTATGTATGGTATGGCTAATAGGCCTCTCAGTAATAGTTGATGGCACCATATGTCACTATTTTTCTCCTAACCCTATGCTCTCCATGTATGCTCATTATGAGGAAGAAGGGTCCTTGAAGATACATCTGGTACTCAATATTTTCTTCATAATGTAATGAAATCTTGTTGATCGACAAAAAAATTACATAGGTTTTTAAGTTCAAGAGACAACAAAACCCACCTCTTCTCCTCACAATTTTAAAACATCGAAGATTGAGCTATAGTAAACCTTGAATAGTAAGCCACAATGAAGATGACACTTTGATATACAACAAGAGATCATGTTAACCATTTTTTCCCTTAAATATAAACATAAAATTAGTTGAATGCTCCCACAAATGCAAAGTATTTATAATTACAAATTTGAAAATCCGTTGAAAGGTATCCTTGAAAATAATTCAACAAATTATTTCCATGCAAGTAATCCATTAGACACTTGACAATCAAGTATTTATTTAAGCTCTTAGCATCAAGATATTTCATCAAAACACCTGATGTTTTTAATTTGGATGGTACAAAAGGCCATATGTATTTTTATATGGATTTTCAGAGATATTTATGGTGTTTTGAATACTAGTGCCCATGATCAGCAAACCCATAAGTAGACTCATGACTCTGTAGCCATATTCCATTTATAGTCTCTATCTCTTATTGATTGTATGCCAAGATAAGGAATTATCATCTAGAATGTTGGAACATTTTTACAATGTTTGGGTTTAGGTAACTGCTTTTGTATGCTCCTCCCAATTCATGGAAACCCAACAAAGAAGTCTATATGAATTACCTAGAAAACACCAAACATTCACAATGGTAATGATGTTATCTTGTAGATCATTATAAGAATTATTGAACCCCAATAACATAGGCTTATTCCACTCCTTACTCAATCTATAAATGATTATAACCACATTTGAAGATAGTCCATATTCTTTACATGTCATAAAATGGAAAAACCTGAATCGACACCTTCTCCTTTAAGGTCCTAGGTTAAAACTGTTATCATATAAGAAAAAAAACTATATACAAAGGTACATAAACTAGAAGTTAAATTTATCTAAACACCTTAATAAAAATTAAAATTACAATACCTTTTCTCCTTTACAGATTTTGAAACAACTATCATGAATCTTATTTTAAAATTGTTGAGGATAATGGTTAATTTTGTTGTGTAATTGATAACAAATTAGTCAACAAATCTTGTAAGGCAATGAATTAATAGATGTAGTGAGTATTCAAAGTTCAAAAAATTATTAGGGGCAGTAGATTAGAATCAAAATTTAGTCGGATAATTCATTATCAAATTAGAAATATGTTAGCTATATAATAATGTATTCATTGCCTCCATGGGGATATGATATTTGATGGAGACTTGAGCTAATGAATTGAGAACCAGACTTCTCTATTTTTTGTTCATTCATTTTTTATTTTTTCATATATATGCTCTTGATAGATTTAACATGTGGTATTAGAGCTCGGTGAAGAGAGTTTATTTGTATGTAAAGTTTGTGTTGTTCAGAGGTGAGTTCAAAAAGTTTGGGAAATCCATTTGCAAGAGTTTTCATAATTTTTTGAAGCTTGTACAAATTCAAATTATCGGTGGTACTTCTCCGCACTTAGCATCAATGGCCAACAAAAAAAATAGTATGAATATTTCTTAGCCACAAATACAAGTGTTTAAAGGTGAGAACTTTGGTTTTTAGAGCTTTAAGATGAAAACATTATTTCCCTCACAAGATTTGTGGGATTTTGTAGAAAATGGATATAAAGAACAAAATGATGAAACACATTCCCAATCGACTCAAGCCCAAATAACACAACTAAAGGAAAATGTTAAAAAGGATTGAAAGGCTCTCTTACTAATCCAACAAGCAGTGCATGATTCAATTTTTACAAGACTAGTTGGAGTACCAAAATCAAAAGAGGCATGGGAGTTGTTGTAGAAAGCATATCAAGGAATTGATAAGGTAAAATTTGTTAAGTTGCAGTCCTTAAGAAGAGAATTTTAAACTTTTTTCATGAAAAAATGTAAATGTATTCAAGAATTTTTCACTAGAGTTATGCGAATACTGAATGAAATTAGGTCTTATGGAGAAGACTTAAAAGATGAAAAGATTGTTGAGAATATTTTAAGAATTTTTTCTCCAAAATTTGATGGGGTTGATGTTTGTATTGAGGAGTCTAAGGATATAACTCATTTTTCTGTGAATGAGCTAATGGGGTCTCTTCAATCTCATGAGAAAAGAATGAGTAGATATTAATCTATTGAACAATATTTTCAAGCCAAATGAAATTTTTCCAAAGAAAAAAGTAAAAAATGTGAGAATTCCTCCCATGAGGAAATTCAAAGAACTCATAGAATAGGAAGAGGAAAAGGAAAAACATCCAAAGGTGGTAGAGGTCGAGGAAGAATTTATTTTTCGGCAAACATGAAAGGAAGAGGTAATGATGACAGTGATGGAGGTAAAAGATTTTGTAAATCTCGAGTTTAGTGTTTTTATTGTAAGAGATTTGGCTATTATGAACAGAATTGTTGGGAAAAAAAAACACAACGAGCTAGTTTTTATGAAGAAAAAGAAGAAGTTGACACTTTATTGTGGGCTTTTTATTCAAGTAATAATGTTTCCAAGGAGGTGTGTCTTATGGATAGTGGTTGCAACAATCACATGACAAGAAACATATATGGATTTGTAAATATATATGAATCTAAAAAATCTGATGTACTCTTGGGAGATGAAAAACTAGTTGAAGCTAAAGGTAAGGGAACAATTATTGTGAAGACAAAACAAGGAAAACCAAAGCACATTAATGATGTTTTATATTTTGTTGCTCTAGCACATAATTTTTTGAGTGTGGGGAAGCACCTTGAAAAGGGATATTTAATTTCTTTTAAGAACAAGAAATGCATAATCTATGATAAATATGATCATACTGAAGTTATTGCGAAGACTAGTAAAATATAATTTTTGCTTTCAATCTCCCTTGTGAAGAAAGTACAACATTAAATGTTTCTTATGAAGACATTTCTTGGCTATGACACATGAGGTATCAACATATGAATATGAAAGGCTTGAAGTTGTTATATAATAAGAAAATGGTGTTCAAGATTTACCCCTTATTGTTCTCTTCATAATGTTTGTGAAGGGTGTATTCTTGGTAAGCAACATAGATATTCATTTCTAGTAGGAAAATCATGGAGAGAAAGGAAAACATTGGAACTAGTGCATATAGATATATGTGGTCCTATGCAAACATTGTTTCTCAAAAAAAGAAGTATTTCATTATTTGTGTAGATGATTTTAGTAGAAGAACATGAGTATATTTCATTAAGGAAAAATATGATGCATTTGTCATATTTCAACAATTTAAGGTTGTTGTTAAAAATAAAAGTGGTTATTCTCTAAAAAATTTATGCATAGATAGGGGGGGAGGATTCACTTCTAATAAGTTCTATACTTATTGTAAAATGAATGTCATTCAAAGGAAATTGACAATTAGTTATACTCCCCAGCGGAATGGCATTGTTGAATGTAAGAATAGAACAATTGTTGAAATAGAGAGGAGCATGCGGAAAGGTAAAAGCCTTCCAAACATTTTTTGGCCTGAATTTGTAACTACATCTGTTTATTTTCTTAATAGATGCCCAACAATAATTTTGAAAAATATTATACCTTATGAAACATTGTGTGGAAGAAAACCCAATGTTTCTCATTTTAGAGTCTTTAGTTGCACTACTTATGCTCATTTTATTATTGAGAAGAGAAGAAAGATTGATGATAAAAGTGTGAAATTTATTTTTATTAGATATTATGAAGAAGCCAAAGGTTATAGATTGGACAATCCATACAGTGAAAAATTAATGATTAGTCATGATGTGTTTTTTGATGATAAAGAAGACTCACAATGGAATCAAAATGCTCAACAACAAACTCCAAGTATTAATGTGCAAGAAGATGAATATCTTTTTTCTACAAATCCATTTAGTAATCAAAATACTTCATAGGCCGCATCCACTTCATCATCTTCAGAAACTTCAAATATTGTTTCAAGTCCAAGTCCTCCTGTGAGAAAGACAATATTTAAATGAAATTTATGGTTATACTAATTTTGCTTTGACCCCTCAGATTGAATCCGAGCCAAGATGTTTTGAACATGGAGTAAAGAGTCAGTTTGGTGCAAAGCAATGGATGAAGAGATGGAACCGATTAAAAGGAATGAAACATGGGAGCTTGTGGATCCTCCTACTGTAAAAGAAGCCATTCGAGTGAAATGGTTGTACCAAAAAAGGTATGTAGTTGATGGATCAGTACAAAAGAAAAAATCAAGGTTAGTAGCAAAGGGATATTCTCAACAACTAGGTATTGACTACAATGAAACATATGCTCCTATTTCAAGATTTGATACAATCAAAATTGTTTCTCTATTGGCATCACACCATAAATGGTTGGTTTATCAATTTAATGTTAAATCGACCTTTCTAAATGGTGAGTTGAAAGAATATGTATATGCTGAGTTGCCCCAAGGATATTAAGAAGTAGGAAATGAGCACAAAGTCTACAAACTGATAAAGGATATTTATGGGCTTAAATAAGCTCCAAGAGCATGGTACAGTAGAATTGACAATTATCTTTTGAAAAAGGGCTTTAGCAAAAGTGAAAATGAATGCACATTATATTTCAAGTCAAATGGTACTGATATACTAATTGTATGCTTATATGTAGATGACATGATATACACATCTTAAAGTGATTTTTTAGTGGAAGAGTTCACGAAGGCTATGATGATTGAATTTGAAATGACTCATTTGGGTTTGATGAATTATTCTCTTGGCATAAAAGTGACACAAATGAATGATGGAATTTTTATTTCACAAGAAAATTATGTTTCAAATCGTCTTCAAAAATGGAAAATGGGAAACTGTAAACCCATGAGCACACCTATGAATACAAATTAAAAGTTTTGTGTAGAAGATGGAGCTGAAAACATATATGCTCAATCTTATAAGAGTTTGGTAGGAATCCTTTTGTATCTTACTACCACTAGGATTGATATTATGCATGAAGTAGGTTTGATTTCATGATTCATGCAAAGTCCAAGTAAGATTAATTTTGGAGCAGCAAAAAGAATTTTGAGGTATCTTCGTGGAACAAGAATTTATGGAATTAAATATACTTCATCCAATAAGTTTAGGTTGGTTGGTTATACAGATAGTGAATGGGTTGGATCACTTAATGATAGAAAAATAAATTCACGTTATGTCTTCACCCATGGATCAGGTACAGTATTATGGAGTTCAAAGAAGAAACCAACTATTTCATTGTCTTCTACACAGGCAGAGTATATTGCAACAGGAATGACAACATGTGAAGTAATTTGGCTGAAGAAAGTCTTATTAGATCTAAAATAGGAACAAAAACATGCCACAAATATTTACTTTGATAACTTGTCTACCATTTCCATAGCTAAAAATCTTGTGTTTCATAATCTCACCATACGCATTGATACCAAATATAATTTCACAAGAGATTATGTTGTAAAAGGATAAATTGAAATAAAGTTTTGTACAACAAATGATCAAGTTGTGGATATATTCACCAAAGCACTACCAAAAATGAAGTTTCAATATATGAGGGATATGCTTGGAATCACATCATTAAAAATTAAGAGGGAGCAGTTAGGATAATGCTTAATTATTTTATGTAATTGATGACTCCACAGCTAACAAATTAATAGATGTAATCAGTGTTCAAAGTTCAACTAATTATTAAGAGCAGTATGCGAAGTTCGTAAAATAATTATTATCCAATTATAAATAAGTTAACTATATAGAAAGAAAGAAAGAAAGAAAGAAAGAATTTTTAATGTCCACGAGGCTAAAAATAGCCTATGGGACAGATTGCTTCTCTATCTGACTCTTGTATTCGGCCCTTTTTCTGTGAAGTTTTACAATGAGCACTCCCAGCTTATCGACAAACTCTTCGCTGAATAGATTATCCCAATAATTAGCTGCCAAAATGCCTGCATAGTTTTCTCTGGTGTCCTTGAAGGCCTCACATTCTAGAATGAAATGTTTTTCTGTTTCCACTTTTCCGGAGGAGCAAAAAATACATACTCTTTCTTCCCACATTTCCTTTGGCCTTTTCCAACGCCCTGTTTCACAACGGAGTTGATGAGAATTAGTCCTTAATTGAGCAATAAGAATTTTAGATCTCCAAGAAATATCAGCCCCTATGTATGCCTTTTGTTGATGGTTATGTGTGGGGTTAAACTCTTCTATGTAGTACTTCTTCTTTCTCTCTAGCTCTTTCTTCCAAGTAAGTTTATGGAATTTATCCATAACAAAAGTTTTTATCTCTTTACTGTTTGTAGGACATATGCTCAAGCAAATACCTCATTTACTAAACCATTTGTTATTTTGCCGCATCCAAGTCTTCTGTCTTTTGCACAACCTGTCACTAAACACAACCTTAAGCCATCTATCCTCTTCCATTTGCTCAATTTTTTTCAGATACCTTATGACTCGCACCATAGCAATTGCTTCAATAGGAGCAGCCCCTGTTTCACTGAACACGATAGCATAAGGAACTGTACTTTTAATTTTGAATTTGTTTGTAATCAAACGTTTCTGAATTTTCTCAATTTGTTTCCACTGCATCTTGGTTGTGCTGCTGGCCCATAGTTCACAACCATAAAGAATCACCGAAATCACTAGAAGCCTAAAAAGAGTTAGGGTGGTTTTCCAGTCCCACAGCTCTGCCTCTCTACACCTATTTTGAAGAGCATAAAATGCTTTCCAACCCCCTAAAGTTCTTTTCTTTCTACAACCATCCCAACTTAAATTTCTGTTGAAGTCAATTCCGAGGTATTTGTAATCCGCAACTTCTTCCAAAATGCTGCCTCCAAAATAGAACTTATGTTGGTTATGCTTTCTTTTGTTAGAGAAAACCACTACTTTCGTTTTGCTAATATTGACTCGCATCCCAACCCTTTTACAAAAATGCTCAAGGGAATGTAAATGCTCTTGCAAACCAAGAGCCGAATTGAGTGAATACGAAGATATGAGATTTGAAAGAGACTTGAGCTCATAAATTGAGAACAAACTTCTCCAGCTTTTTCTTCTTTGGTTTTTTATGTTTTCATATTATATGCTCTTGATAGATCTAACAAAATTTGTATCTAAGACATTGATCAAAATAAAAGAGAAGTTTTTCTTTCACATTGAAGTTTAGCGAAAGCTATTGGGCACTGAAGAACTATTTTACCATATTTTACTATTAATAAGTTAAAGTATATTTAAAAGAAGCCTGGAATTTGAATGGTACAGATTGTTCCGTCTTTATTTTTAATTATTTGACTTTTTAGCAAATAGTTAGGAAGTAATAGTTGACTTGAAAATAATAACAATTTTAGTAAAAAATATTGATTAAAATTGGGTAGAAATTTTGAGGAATATGTGTTACACTTGTTAAGCTTGATGATTTTGGGTCTCTTTAAAGTTTTTGATAGTGCTAAATCCATTCTACTATTAAAAAACGATTTATAATGGTTAGATTTTTTTGAAAAAATAACTATGAAATAATAATATTTGGATTCATTAGATTCTTATAGGTTATTATATTATATATATAGTAAGTTCAATTAAAATTAAGATTAATTTCAATATTAAATTAAAGAACAATGTGTCCACTTGTATGTTATCATCTAGAAATTTATGCCTCACATGTTTCAACTCTCTTTTGCAGTGTTTGTTGAATTAGAATTAAGGTTAATTTCAATATTAAATTAAAGAACAATGTCTTCACTTGTATGTTATCATCTAGAAATTTATGCCTCACATGTTTCATGTTTCAACTCTCTTTTTGCAGTGCTTTTTTAATTATCTGACTTTTCAGCAAATAGCTAGAAAGTATTAATTGAGTTGAAAATAATAAGATTTTAGCAAAAAATTGATTTTAAGAGATATGTATTATAGCTGTCAAGTTTTATGATTTTGGGTGTCTCTTAAATTTTTAATAATGCTGAATCCATTTCCAGTATTGAAAAACCATTTAAAATGATTTATTTTTTTGAAAAAAAAAAGGAAAAAAAAAAAACCAAATTCTACCTACCAAAAAAACAAAACTTCCCTTGCAAAATTGTTACTTCGCTAGACAACACCAAGAAATATTATGAACAGTAATATGATCCTAATGTTAAAGCCGTAGTATAAAAAACCCATAGAATAACCCGCAAATTTCGGTAAGATTTTGAAAAAATTTAGCAAAGATTTATCATAATCTTGTTTACAGTTGTTAAAATTCAGTATTTTGGGTGCTCCAAGGGTTTTTGATAGTGCCGAATCTATTTCCACTATCAAAAATACAATTCAAACAGTCCAACTACCTAATTTTTTGAATTTTTATTTACGAAATTCTGACCAAAAAAAAAAAACTACCATCCAAACTAGCGTTGAGTTGGTAGACAATTCCATATTTTTTTATTTCTGACCTGAATTCATTGGTTCTCCCGAGAGAAGTACTCGTGTGTCGAAAGCAGCACGCTTCGTTTAAATAATAATTCCGACGACTGTTTGCCTCTCTGGCAAGCATGAACGGGGCGGACTTTGTTCGTTCCAAAATTAGCACACTTTCTAAGAACCAACGCCGCCGCTCCACGCGGCCTTTTGTCCTTACGGTCTCCGCTGTCTTAATACACACCAAACAATTCCCTCGCCCCCAAACATTGACAGGAATACTGGGCCTTTGAGCCAATCACGTGCTACCACATTAGGGTTCTCAGTTATATAATTCCCTTCTCGATCGATCTATACATTCCATCGCCGTCTCCGTCGGTTTTCAACTCAAATCATATAAGTCGTTCTTGTTTACTTTTCCTTCTAGGGTTTGGGAACTCAGTTCTACCTTACCTTATTGGGCTTTAAAAGCTCCCTTTGTTGCCAAGTGTCGTTCCAGAGCAGTTCAACGCCTAGAAAGTTTCGCTGTAACTGCTATTTTTAGCTTGGGTCCAAAGCAGATCTTTAATGTCTTTCACTCTCCTTCAGGCATGGAATGTGGGTGATTTAGATCCTCCAAAGCATGAGCCTGCCTGACTGGATTTGTCATCCAGGGACCGGTACCGCAGAGGGTTGTAAGTGGCGAGGACAAGATACTCGCCTTGACGTTGAAGGGAACCTTTCTATAAACGGAAATTCATGATTAGCTGATTATAGAAATATATTCAGTGTCTCCAGACTCGGAGTGTACAGTATACTAGATCTGTACACAAAAGCTGAAAATTTTTGGGCTAATATAATGGAAAATTGGTGGGTACCTTGCGCGAATAAAGATCAGGACGAAACCGAAACGAGGAAGGGTCCCTGGACCGTCGAAGAAGACATGCTGCTTAGTAAGTATATAAGATTACACGGGGAAGGGCGCTGGAACTTTCTGGCTAAAGCAGCGGGTATGTAGGAATAAAGATCTTCCAAATCGTTTATAGATTATGGACCGGGTAAAAAAATGTTGTCTTATGGGGAAATTTCAGTTCATGTATTATTGGATGCCTACGAAAGTATTGCCAGTTACGGAAATTTCAGTTGCTTATCGTTGCTTGGCATCACAAATTTTTTCCTGCAGAGAAATTAATTCGTTCTCCTGTTTTTATTTTCTCTAAGTCAAAAACCCTAAATCTATGCATTGTGCAGGCCTTTAAGTTAAAAACCCTAAACGTATGCATTGTGCAGGCCTGCAGAGAACCGGTAAGAGTTGCAGGTTAAGGTGGATTAACTATCTCCGGCCAGATCTCAAACGCACCAAAATCACTCCGGAAGAAGAGCGTTTGATTATCGAACTCCAGGGCCATTGGGGAAACAGGTACAATATATATATACTCATAAAATACAAATATATCATCAGCACATATGTCTTTCTAAATATATATAATATTAAAATGTCAGGTGGTCTCGGATAGCACAGAGATTACCAGGAAGGACGGACAATGAAATCAAAAATTACTGGAGAACTCGCATCAAGAAAAGAATGAACCTAACTGCTGAGAGTGGCGCAACTGGCATGCATGGAGACAACCGATCAATACATTCGAAGCATTCAAACGAATCCTATTGCCTCAGAAATTCATCTGATATGACGTCCAATCCAGACAGCACAGAGACTTATAGCAGCTTCCTAGGGGAAAATACTGAGAAGATAGAGGTTGAGAGAAACGAAAACCCATATCTGCAAGATAATGTGTCACCGGTGGTAATTCCGGCTATTGAAGGAAATTATGAGAATGTACTGCAGAGACAAATTCAGTGTCCTTCCCTAATCAGCGATGATGGGAAATCCTATAAAACTTCGCAGGGACACTTACAAGGATTAGTCAAGCAGAACAGCTTACCATTCAATTTCCCAGTGCGTTCTGTTGCAGCACTGATGTCGTCAGAGTCTTTTCCAGATAATGCCACTCCCGATAGCAAAATACCAGCTTCTTTTTCCAGTATGGTAGCTTCACCGGAGTTCTTCTCCGATACAGAGAGTTACTTAAATTGTTATTCGGATGTGCTATGGAACATGGATGAACAAGATACCGTTTGAATCACAGTCGACCTCCGGAGATTTTGTATGATACATGATCATGTTAAAGAACAATGAAGAGACCAACCGAATAGAATAGTTTTGTTCTAACTTATTATACTTTTCTTTACATCAGATCTGTGGAATTTGCTAAACGCTGAAAAGAAATGCAAGAATTGCAAACTCTAGGTAAGATTAGTCTAATCCACTGGTTTGTCCTCCTAGTTTTTTATGGTTGTCCCATGAATGCCGAAACAGTGGAATATCTTTTGTCAGAAAGGAACCGGCAGGACTTGATTACAGAAAATATTGATTGCATTTTTTCATACCAGATAGCGCTTATCATCAATGTTGATAATGCAGACACCGTATGTTCTCCACATTCACTCTTCGAAAGCCTCCAATGAGCACTCCTCAGATACCACTTTCATGGCAGGCCAAACCTATGTACCGTGAAGTTTGTACCCTGAAGTTTCTTCGTCTTCTTCCTTTTTTTCAAACAACCAAGACAATCACGAACTCAATGACCTCTATGAGAGAAAACAGCTCTAACGTATAATAAATGGAATACACAGCAATTATAATATCCATACACAGCAATGAAAACGTCAAGCATACATAGGTCTAAGGTGTATTAAATCGAGTATAGAGCAATTATCACATCAATACCAAGAAAATAAACCATCAAAAAAACAGAGAAGGGGATTCCACAAATTCTGCACAACTCGATTTTCTCAACCAGGCTTACAATCTGGAATTTTTTTATGAAATTACAGTTTCTTCACTTGGTTCCTTCTCATTTTCCGGAACCGAGTTTTTTTGCTGCTGCCAAGCTTTTCTCTCCACTCCTTTCTCCTTGGCCCGCTTCCTCTATCTTTTCTTTTCTCCATTCACAGTTCTTCATAGCAAATACCAACACAGACGTGTCTTCTCCTTCGGCGTAGAGCTCCATGCTTCTCCCATTTCTATGTTCTTACCATGCACCTCTGTTCTCCGTACATTTTACGAAATAACATCCAAGACATACCTGGGAACCTTTGAAATGCTTTCTTGGTCAACCATCCTAGAAAAGGCCATGCAACTTCCTCACATTGCTTTATCAAGTCTGCAATGCAATTTAGTGGGCTATGATGTTACAAGTAGTTGGATGGGGAAACCATTTCCTAAAGAGAGAATCCTTGTCACTGTTTGCATTCATTAAGAAACCTGCATAATTAACCTTGAAAACAGTTATGGTTGCAAGAATTCTTAGCATATTTGTAAAGGTAAGAGAGACTAATTACATAATCGACTTGTTAACTTTCCTTACGATGTAAACTTGGAAGCATAATTTTTAAAACACTTATATATCATCTCGTAGAAACTACAGGACTATCTCATAGAAACTACAGATTTTAAGAATACAACCAGCGTTGTGTAATGTGAAATAAGTGCTTATTAAAATTTTAAAGGGGTTTATTTTCTATGTTTCGATGCATAATGACTTTACGAAATAAGTGTTTATTAAATTTTTAAAGGGGTTTATTTTAATGTTTGGATGTATAAGTCATAAAGTCATATTTTTATATAAAAGGGAACTTGATAGATGTGGATGATAGATTCAAACCTAATTAAAATTGATTATGTCAACAAAATACCTTGTAAGAAGGAAAAGGTTGCAAAATTCTCATTTCATGTAATGGTTTTTTTCGATGGAATCCTTCTTCTCAATTTCTCTCTCTCTTCAACTTTTTGTGGTATATTTAGTTCTTGTACTTTATCAATGTTCTTGTGATCAGATTCATGGTAGATATTTATGTTTTTTGCCATGTTCTCTCCATGTTGAATCCATCTTAACAATAACCCCCAATATCCAAAAGTTTGGTATTAGAGCACATTACAACTCTGTGGGAAGAGCGTTTGAAGCATATTTTAGTCTCAATGTTTTGCAACAATCTCCGAACTCCTTTTGTAACTTTTGGAGCCCATTTGTTGGGCCATACACTTTAAGTATCATATTTGGTCTACAAGTATTACATGGTTTTCTAATCTAAGATCTTGATTATCAATTCTAGGAGCATCCTTACATGGATTCACTATATCCATTGATTTGTAACATTTTGGAATTTATTTTTCTCTTGTTGCTGATAGATGTTTCATGGCCCCTACAACATCCCATGCTACTCTACAAACCTTTGGAATCTTTTGTGGCCCTCTACGCTTGGTGTTTTCGTATTCATTATTATTACATATTTATTCAACCATGTCATAACTTAAATTCCTTTTGGTAGCATATCGAAGATTTACTGACCTCATTTGAACAATTTGTTAGCTTACAAGCTATTGTATCATGCCATAGAAGAAAAATCATAGATGGAACATAGGACAAAAATATTCATCCAACTTTATACAGGTGCGACAATTTCTATAGAGCATTTCAAACGGTGTATATTAAGTTATTTTAAATTATTTTCTATTAGATCAAATGGATGTTCTACATAATATGATTTTGTTTCTTGGTTTCACATATATCATTGATTGAAGTAACACATGTATGCAAATATGTGTAGGTGCACATGTCTTGAGTTTCAAGAATGATTTCCTCACTCCACATATAATGAAAGAAAAATGTCTTATATTAACAGAAAGTATTCTTCAATACCTGAAATGGTTTTATAATAGAATTTGATTTCATAATTCATAGCAAAATTTATTAGCAAAGATGTAGTGAGAGGTCCATTGCAAAAACAAAGAACAAGGTTATGGGTCATCCACAAACCCATGGTTATCAGTAAACCACAAAAATCCCTTCTTGAAGATTACCATTTCCAACATAGTTATGGGCCATCAACAAACTCATAGTCATGAGTAATCAACATAAAACACCTCTCGAGGCTTACCACTGCAAAATCAGTTATGGGTCATTTACAAAACAAGAGTTATGGGTTAATGAGGAACAACATTTCTCTTCATTTCCACAAGAAACATTTTAATCATGACAATTATGGGTCATCTGGAAACCCATGGTTATGTGTTAACCACACAAATACTTCTCTTCATTCACTCAAAACATATTGTTAGTATGATGGTACATTGAACATAATAGGGTCCCCATTTTTTCTCATATGTTTTAAGGATGGAGGCCATGATTATATAAAGTGGCAGGAGTGGTCCATACCTTAGGGGGAATTATAATCTAATTTTGGATGTATAAGTCGTAAATTAATTTTTTTTTTGTAAAATGGAACTTTGTGGATATTTAATGGATGTATTCAAGCCTAATTAACATTGGATCCAATAACAAGGCACCATATAAGAATGAAATAGGAAGAGATTGAATGTGAAATACGAGAGGTCCAAAAAATTGTTTCATTGCAAGTAATTTTTTTTAATAGAACCGTTTTTTTCCAATTCTCTCTATTTTTTCATATTTTTTTGATGTGTTCAATCCTTGCATTTTATCAATCTTTTTATTATTATTCTTGTGGAAGATATGCATTTTTTCTCTCCTCGTCTCTCTTCATTCAAGCCGTATGGATCTTATCCCCCAAGATCTCAATCAAGTATGAACATAAATAACCATATAGTAAATACCTACATTTTGATTGCACTCGCAAAATGTACATTCTTGGGAATTAACTTGAAGACTTGTAAAATGGAAGATGAACAAAATTTCATTAACACCATATTTACTGAGATATTCCTTATGAATCTTGTTTTCATCACCTCATGCATATATCAATAATCAATAACATCTATTATTATACTATACAAAATCCTTCTCATCCAATATACTCTACTTACAAAGTCACTCTTCATATGGACCCTTGCATGTTTTATCTTTTTCTCACTTAATAATTGTAGTGTGTTGTAAAACCTTATCACCAATAAGAAATAGTTGATTATAAAATGATTAATACCCTTGACTTCCTAGAGCAATATTTCCATCCTATAACTTTAGTGAGCTCATTGATCATTAAGATAATTTTAAGGTTAAAAATCAACCTCAAAGAACGAAAAAAAAAATCCACTAACAAAATCAACTTTAGAAAAACCAATAAGATTCAAGATTATGAAGCCATCCTAGGGGTATATATTTTTGGAGAAATAATAAAAATGGTATATTGTATTTTTGGCTTATCTCCTCATATGTTTACTCAAATATTAAGTGTAGGCATCCATTGGATGTTGAATTTAAACCTAATTCCAACAAATAATCACTCTACATTCTTTTAAGTGGACCTATAATGTGAAGAATTGAAAATACATGAAAAAATGTGTATCTTTCAATAAACACAATTTTTTATGAATTTTCAAAGAAATTTTTTCTTAAATTTTTAATTTTTCAGTGTGGGTCCACTAGAAAGTATGGAATGTAGGTACACCTTGGATGTGGAAATTAATTATGCATCTAATTGATGCCAACACCTCAGAGTTGTGTAAACCTATGAACATATAGGTAGAAATTATAATTAAAATAAGTAGTTTTCTTTTTTCTTCTTTAAAAAATGATAATTATTGCTTTTATTATAACTCTTTTTTTATTATTTGAACATATATTTAGACTTAAACATTTCCAAATGCTCTTCAATACTTTCCCTTGTACTACTTGTTCATTCTTTGCAACTAGATGAAGGGTACATTTCTCCATTAGTATGACTATTGTAGCAATATTTTTTCCTTAGTTTCTTCTTTATTGAATACATTTCTCTATTGGACCAGTTCATCACCATATATTAGTTCTAATCCAACTAATTTCAGTTAATGATTTAATCCCTTAAATTTATATATTCTTCTTATTTCACAACTTGTGAAGTGCATCTTTTTCCTTTTTGTTTCTAAACTAGCAATGCCCTTATTTTCCTCAACTCCCTCAATTTATTATTATATTATAACATTCAAGAAACCATAATATCCTAACACTTTTAGTTCAATGACTTCATCATTCATTTGTTTGTTTTATTCAATTATGTAATCCATCATGAGGGAAACGACATCTTCTTACGTATTGGATGCTCAATTTCCTCACCCTCTTCTTAGTAATGACATTGTATCTATCTCTAAGTCATACTAATATTCATCATCATTTTATTTTACAATGCATATATCAAAATTCTCTTAAATTTGAATAAGTTCTCCATGAAAACAAATTTATTTGTCAACTTACCACAAAATTTAAGATTTTCTTTCCCTAATCATCTTCTTTTTTCTCCTTTTACTTTTGTCCCTACTGATGCTAAGTAAAATTTCTACTTCCTCATTATGTTATTCATATTATTTAACATTTTACAACATTAATATTGATTTATATTCTTTCACATTCGTAAACAATCAAATCACTATATAAAGTATGGATCACTATGAGATCCTTATCCATTTATTATTTTACATCTTTAATCACTCCAATATCGATGTCACTGATTTTATTCATGTCCATATCTCATACTACTACAGAGGTAATGCCATGCTTAAATTTAACGCATTTATTAACCATGAACAATTTTTTATCCACGTACTCCTAATTAAATGTAGGAGTCTCCTTTGCAATTAAAATTTTGAACATCATAAGTTCAATCTTCCCTCGACATCCATAGCTCTTGTAGCTATATCCACTTCAACTTCATTAGTTTCACTTTTATTCTTTCCTAGTATTGTAGATTTATCAACATCATATATAACATTCTCACCTAGTGTTGGGTCTTCATCGATCATTCCTCCTCTTATTACATTTGCAATTAATTTCATTTCCTTCTTGACCTATATCATGTCTTTCTCTAATGATTGTTACCTATTGAATATTGATTTAAATTCAAATTCCCCCATTATTTCACTAACTTCCTCATATCATTGTGTTCATCAATATAATCAATATTTCCTTTATTTCCATAGGATACTCATTTTATCCTTCGTCTATTGCAATATTAAAAATTATACGCTTTCATTCTTTTATACATACATAATAAGAGAACTATCATTGAATATTCACAACGTCTAACCAACCTTAGCTAGAGTTTTTGTTCTTCCTTTTGCTAAACCTATAATAGACAGCGTCAAATATTGGAGCTATAACTCTTCAATAGCTCCCTCATACCATCTAACCCAAGAAACACTAGGTGCCTATCAAATGTATTCCCCTAATCCAAATATTGAGGGAAGCTATGTACCACATTGATGATACCAGGAGCATCAATTCCATGCATATCCTCTTTTAACAACCAACACAACCATGATATTAACATGATATAAAACTATAAAACACAATAGCACCATCAAATAACAAATAAAATACATAGCTATAAAAAAATAAAAAACGTAAACAAGGAAATTACACAAATTACGAACAATTGGTTCTTCTATTAAGCTTAAAATATTTTAAAACTTTATGTTTGCAGTGGCTTGATGAGATCATCAACTCCTAAAATAGAAATATTTCTAGGCTCACAAGTCTAAGTCTCTGTGACAACATTGGTTGAAAATCCATGTATAAAATATATAATGCCACGGTCATGGGAGACGTATTCGAAGTTGAATGGTAGGAAAAACATCCTAGTGGGTGTTCATTTCATTTTATTATGGCTATGGAAATGGGAAAAGTCAATGGATAAGGCTTTGGAAAGGAAAAGTGACATTAATTGGCATTTTTTTATGAAAATAATGGAAATTAAGAGAAAATGAAGGTCAAAGGTCAATGGTTGCATGTGGGGAGGAAAATAATGGAAAATCATGAAATTAGATGACTCATTAATAAAAAGGCTTCTGAGGATCAATTGGAAATATTTTTCTAAATTCCTTTTCTCAATTTAGTTTTGGAATTCTCACTCTATTTTCTCTCTCTCACACTCCTGGAAACTTAGATTTTTCTTGGAGCATTTCAGCATTGTATCAAGAAAGGAAAAGAAGGCTAGAGGAAGCAAAGATCGAGCAAGGAAGAGCAGGATCAAGTAGCAACAATGTGATTTCTTGTTGGTGTTGATTTGCGTGTGTGGTTTCCTTGCTAGATTTCGCATGCATGTTGTTTCACGTGTGTCCTTGTTTCACTTTTCTTCATTGGCATGGGTTTTTCTAGGTGTGATTATGTTTTTCATCCTATCCCTTCAATTTCCAGATAACCATAGTATGATGGGTTTCGCATCTTTTAGTTTTGTTAGATTTCCAGATTGATTTGAAGCTGAGTGAGGTGAATTTCTAAATGAAAGAACACATTGCCTAGTAGGCGATAAGACAGACTATGGGTTGTGGTAAAGAAAGATTTTATGTTTCCTCTGTGGCCTTAGGAATCCTCGACTAGTGAATGGCAGGATATACGGTAAATCCTAGAGGTGGGTTCTCTCCATCCGGCCTAGGAATCCCAAGATGGGATATATGCTAAATCCTCAAGAGTGGAGTCTCGGTTAGGGCCTAGTGATCTGGTGTGGAATGTGGTAAATCCTAGAGACTAGGAGACAAGAAAATTCCTCGCAATGTAGGTGAACATATCTAGTGGCATCCATGCTTGTTTTGGCCTAGTGATCTGGTGGACATCATGGTAAATCATATTATTACATGTTTATTATTGATGAGGGTGAGGTGGTTTAGCCTCGGGAAGCCCTGGATCGTTCTCTTGGTTTGAGTCCCACATTCATGCTTGGAATATGGTATGGGGGTGATTGGTTGAAGAGAGATTTGGAAAAGCCAATCTATGGTCAGGTGGAACGTGGTAGTCCCATACCACACTCACTTTTTCTTTCATGAATAGGAGTTCCTTTCCTTTGGAATTTATGTGTAAATCTAGTGGAATCTATGTAGCATTTATGGCTGTTGTATTCTCAATATTTCTGTTGTTTATATGTTGATTATGAATGTATTTCATGACAATGAAATTATGTTTCTTGTCATGTTTTGAATTGTAAATGTGTGAGCAATGAATATATGACCTAATAGACGATAATGCAACTAATGATATAAGGGAAAAATGCTTCTTAGTGATTCTCAGATAAGTATGAGATCCATATTCTCATATTTGTTGTTTAAACTTTTATATTACATATTTGTGACATGTTCGACAAAATTCTTGTCATGTCTAGTAGGGGTCTAGTCAAGTTCTTGTTTATGTAACTGGATTTGTATCATTATTATGCTATTATATTTTAGTTATGGAAGTTTCATGGAGTTTTTGGAAGGGACATGAGTGTTAAGCCTGAAAAAGTGGCATGAAAATCGGGGTCGTAGGCTCAGAAATACGGGGAAAATTCTCTGGTCACATGCATACCCATGTTATGCATGCAAATGGAGGCTTCCAGTCACACTCTTTCCCATCTCAAGGGAGTGACTAGGGGAGTCATGCATGAAAAAGTTAACTTGATTTAGGGGTAGTCTCTTGGAAGGTTGGGATGTCTCTTGGGTATCCTTTAGCATGTGTGTAAGGTCGGTGTAGTTGTCTAGTGTTGGTTCCACGTCCTTAATATGACCTGATAGGTTGAATCATATCATAATAGCCTCTCGTCACATGTTTTACCTCAGGTTACCAGTTACTTGGGTAGATATCGAAGGAAGGTGTTACAGAGTGGTACCAGAGCATGGTTCACTAGTTGGACTGGATGGGCATAATGTGTTTGTCATGGATACATGTCAGTTGTGTATGTGTTCTTTATGCTTGTATCTTATGTTCTTGTTATGTATGCATGGTGGTAGTCATTGTTATGGTTGTATTTCCATGTGGATGTTGATTGTGTTGTTGTTGGATGTGATTGTTATGAGTGCATGTCGGTTATGCATTTGTTATGCATGTGGGTGTATACATTTTGTTATGCCTGCATTGTCATTGTTAAGGTTGTTGTCCATGAGGTCACTGTATTCATTTTAGGTCATCATGATGTTGTTGGTACGTTATGATGTTGACATGTTGGTTGAGATAGAGCAGGAGATGTAGGTCATCAAACTGAAGTTGCAAAATTTGAATTTGGGCTAGGAATAGATCATCATACAAGTATTTTATGTTTGGCATGCATGTTTGATAGTTAATGGATTTTTATATGCATTAGGATTCAATACATGTTTTTCATTTTATTGTTGTTGTGGTTACATGCATGGTAGATTCTAGTGAATCAGTGTGGTCGTATTCACATGTGTCGAATAGTCATGAATGATAGTAACTTGTTGCTATGAATTGATGTTGTTGTTATATGTTAGTTAACTTGGTGATTCGGGTTATTACATTAAGATATTGATGTTGTATGTATTGTGTTGATATCGATTGTTCTGTGTATGTGGTTATGGTTCTGACGATAAGGTATGAGCCAACATATTTTTGATATTGTGTTGTACCAATCTAAACTTATTATGCATATATGTGATTATTATGCATGAATGTAAATTTCCATTATGAGCCTATGATGTGAACATGTTATCTAGTTACTGTTATGAATATCATGACCTTATTTATGTTTGAGCTGATACATTGTGAAGCTATATTGTGCTAATATAGATTGATAGTGCAGACAAGATAGCTTCCATTAAGATACATTAAGGTATGAGTTTGCTTATTTTGTATACTTGGTGCTTGAATATTTGATTATGTAATCTAGTTTGTGTTTGAGTATTTGGTGTATATTATGTTGTCTATCTGTTGTTTGAATGTTTATTAGTTGCATGATATGAGTTTGTATCTATAATATTTCATGAAGGAATGATCTTGTTTTGAGATTATTGCACTAATACAATATGTGTTGAGACAGTTGATATGTACTTGAGTATAAGTAAGTGATAGTCGCAGCACTATGAATTATTATTAATGAATGTGAGTTGATTTTTTATTATGATATGGCTATCAGTCTTGGTAAATGTTCATTTCGATCAATAGATATGATTTCTACACATTCAGAACATGTGGTTGACATGTGTGAATAGTTGTAGGAAAACATGTTTAGTATTAGCGTGAAAATGTAATAATTGATTTTCTTATATAACTAACAGTTGGGTAATGTGATAGTACATAATAATGCCTGATAGAAGCAAGATAAAAGAAAGGGGTTGGGTAAGAATTCATTTGGAAATGTTTGGAAACTATAGTTCTGAATGAATGAGTGTTTGCATAACTGATATGAAGTCTTCTTAACCCTAATATTTTTTGCAATTATGCAGATATGTGGTATATTAATGAACATGTATTTGAAAGGTATAATAATTGGTTTCTAGTTATGGTTGGATTCATGAAGGGATTGTAGTCCCTTGAGAGATGATATATGTGTGTGTTCAGATACAAGGCAGTGTGCCTAGAATAACAAGGTAAGGTAACTGGTATATTGTATCTTTATATTATACACTACAACTATGTGTTTATGGTGGTAAGATGTAGAGAATTGCATGGAAAAAGATACTTCCATGAAATATTTGAAAATAATTGGGTTGAAATTTCCCTTGGAAACGTTGGGAACCCATGGGGGATTGATTCATAGTGTTGTTTACTAGTGTTGTTCTTTTGATATTTTATGATTTTTTTGTGCTTGATTTGAGGTTATGTTTATCCCTAGTGAAAGGCCTTCCCACATTTTTTTTGGTGTTGTATTGCTTTTAGTTTTTCATGGTATTCTTCTTTTTTGTTCTTGATATTTCCTTTTATGTTTTGATAGTCTTGGGAATTGGTTTGGGAAAGAGATAAGTTAATGGAGCTTGGGGAGAGCTTTGTGGTACCCAAAAATTAATGTAGTACCTAGATGAAGTTCGATGCATGAGTAAAGGGCAGCGGACGGTAAGAATATGACAGTCGGTTGGACTGGTTGGGTACATTGTGGTAAATGGATGATGCAAGTAAAAACATGCGAAAGGTAACTGAAAGGTAAAGTAAATGGATTTGAGGTGTCAGATGTTGGAAATGTTGTCATTGATGGAAAAGGAATTGGAAAAGAAGGAGCATCTGAAACAGTAACTAGGAAAAGAGAAAAGAAAAATAGCAGAGAAGAACAAAGGACAAGTGCATTTACAGAGAGAAATATCAGTCAAATGATGAGGGATTGCTTCTAAATTCTCTGTGAATTATATGTATATTCTTGATTGAATTCAGTAGGAAGGAAATTTGAGTCTCTGTGGACAATTATGAATTATTGTGAAAGCATGGTCTGTAAAAATCATAAGCTCTGTGGAAGGAGTAGATTCGTGAATCTGTATAAGGTAATTTTGAGGAGTATTGATTGGAAAAATCGATTCGATTACATGAATTATTGTTCATTGATACTGGTATCTCTCTCCATGTAATGCATTACTGAACATTTGATTGCTAAGGTCATGATACAGTGAGCAATGGGGAATGTATAACCTGATGAAGCAACGCGTTATAGTATGCGGAGGAGTATTACTATGAAACTCCCTACCGAATGATCGGACCGAACTCTATTGAAATAAACCCAGGTTGTGAACCTGAGTTAAGGGACCAAAAGGAATAGCGTAACCCGACTTAACCGTGGGTTGGTCATTGTTCCAAAACCACGAGCAGGTTTGCAAGGCCGGATTGCCCATATCGCGTCGCCTTTCAGTGATAAGAGGTATCTCCTGGTAGGGGAGAAATTCCATAGGGTATGCGACACGTGGCAAGTTGGACCCATGGAAAACCGCTATCATAGCGTGCCATCGCACGTTATCATTCGACCAGCGAAGCCAAGCGATATCGTGGTGAGCCGTTGATTTGGGAAGGGGCCATCGGATGGTGATCGGATGATAAAGATGAGTGGAAGATAACCAGTTGGGGTACGAGCATTTGATTGGGCCATCAATTATGTATGTGGGACCGGAACCAAAGGTCTATTTAAAAGCCATTTGATAAAAGCGTTGGCTATTAATCTAAATTTCTATTATATAATTTAATTTCCAAAGGTTGTGGATAATGCTTATTTATAAAATTCCACGAATTTGAGAAAGACCACGGTGAAGAAAAGAACGTGATTCTGAGAAGAGAAATGATGACAGAGTAGCTACATATGGGGGTTATTACTAAAGGAAAATTTGGATTAATATCTCAATCTCAGATTAAGATATTAAAAAGCCTTAGATTAATTATCTAATTGCCAGACCAAGAAAATAGAACAATGAGAAGTTGTTTGGGGCTCGGGTAGACCCCACTGATTACCTATTTGGTCTCGTCCAAGAAAACCATCAGTGGTTGAGTGGTTTTGACTCATGGTATTAATAAAGACTAAAACGATATAAGGAGAAGAGGATTATTGTACGACGTGTGCATGTGGAGGGGTTGATAACAAATAAATCTCTTTAAGTGATATTTGCATGATTGAACTCTGATAGATCTGAATCTATGATGCACCTATGGAGATGATGAAGCTTCAAGATCTCTAGGAAGATCTGCAGACGAAATAATGAAGACCTGGCACAAGTTTGATGAAGAAATTGAAGAAATCTGAGGGTTGAAGCCTTCAATATGAAAGTGAAAGTTTTCTGCCAGTAGAAGCTAGTGTTAAAATCAGGGGGTTGAAGCTCCCTTCCAAGAAAGGTTGGTAAACGAGATCAGGTGGTTGGAGCTCCCTTCCAGTAGTGACTGGAGAACGAGAGAAGGTTGTAGCCTTCTTCAGGTGGGAGCCTGTGTGCTAGTATAAGTCTGCGCCAGTACAAAATTGTAAGAAGTTTTCTTTATAATAAATATTGAAGACAGAGACAACAACAGCAGTGGTTTTCTCCCAAATTGGGTTTCCACCTTAAATACTGGTGTTCATGTGTGTTGCTTATGTGTGATGGTTTATTATGTTATTACTGCACATGCTTACTGCTTACTAAACATCTGATGAATGAATGATGTAATTAAGAACTAAATGCATAATAAGATCTCTGGACATGCGTAAGTTTTATAAAGGATATCTACATATATATGCGAGTTGGGTTCAATAAAGTAGTGTATGGTTTTAAGAGAAAGAAAAAGTAAAATGTTTTCACTACTTAACATCGATTTCACCCCCCCCGCATTTTTCCTAACAATTGGTATCAGAGCAGGTCCTTCTGAAAACTCTTAGCCGCTAGAAGGAAGATCAAACAAGATGAGCAATCAAGATGGAACAGCTTCTATCACGCCTCTGCTCTTCAATGAAAGCAATTTAATCTTCTGGAAAACAAGGATGAGATCCTATCCTCAGTCTCTGGGAGCAGTTGTGTGGGCTATTGTTGAAAGAGGATATCAATATCCAGCTGCAGTACCAACAGATCCAACGGAAAGAAAGAATTATGAAACAAATGCAAAGGATGTCAATGCTCTATTGGGAAGTCTAACTGAATCAGAATTTTTCAAAGTCATGCAGCTGGATACAGCAAAGGCAATATGGGACAAAATCATTTTAATTTATGAAGGTGATGCAAAGGTAAAAAGTGCTAAACTCCAAACTCTCAGAATTTGATATGAGAATCTAAAAATGCATAATAAGGAGAGCATTGCCAATTTATTTTTACGTCTTGATGATATCGTAAATCGTATGAGAAATCTGGGAGAAACAATAACCGAATCGACTTTGGTTCAGAAATTTTTAAGACCACTAACAGCAAAATTTGAATCAAAAGTTTCTTCCCTTGAAGAAAACAAGGATCTTCAAAATCTTACTGTGGTACAACTTCATGGCATACTAACTGCATATGAAATGAGAAGAGGAGGACCATCTGATGTCAAAGAAGCCGTCTTTAGAGATTCTGCAAAAGGGAAAGAAGTACAAGAGATAGAAGGATCAGGGTATATCTTAGAAGAAGATGAGGTGAATTTCGTAAAGAAACTCCAACTTGGGACAGGACGGTTCAAAGGTAAGCTTCCTTTCAAATGTTTTTCTTGTGGAAGAGTTGGTCATTATGCTGCTAAGTATCCTCACAAAGAAACACATGAAAAAGGAAAGGAAGTAGCAAGAAGGAATAAGAATTGGTTTAGCACTAGGAAAAATTACTATACTCATGAAGACAGTGATGGGTTATCAGACAGTGAGGAAGAATGTGAACAAAATCTTAGACTTCTCATGGCATTTGAAAAAGAGTCTAGAGAAGAAAAAGATACTTTTATGGATGCCGTAGAGAAAAATGATTTTCTTGATGAAATCAATCAACTCAAAATATGCTTAGAATAAAGTAAAGTATCCATAGAAAATCTGAAAAATCAGCTTGAAGAAAAGGAGAAACACAATGAGAAATTAGAATATGAAATAGTAAGTCTAAGAAAAGAAATTGAGAAAGTAAAGAAGTTGAATCTTAGATTTGCTAAAGGATCTGAAACCTTAGATGAGATTATCAAGGTACAACGTTCTCCTCTTATAAAGACAGGTCTTGGATATATCGGATAATCTTCTCAGGCTTCAGCACCAAACTATTTAAAAGCAGCTACAGCCAGTATACAACATTCTGCCACTCAGCAAGGGAACAAAGAATATTTACTGGTAAAGCATGACCATCTCAATTCAAAGAAAACTAGCAGGAATACCTTTCAAAGAAACACCAATCAACAGGTAAATTCAAGCAGAAGATTTTATGATCACAAAAATTTCTTCTTCAATGGACAATATTTCTCATGTCACAATTTTGGTCATAAAGTTGTTCAATGTGTTGCATATAAAACCATCATGACAAGAGAAGCAAGAAAGAAAAGGATTAATATTGGAACAAAGAAGAATACATATAACAACTTTTCTCCTCTTCAAAATTAAGTTGAATGTGCTTATTGAAATAATTTTGGTCATGAAGAATTTGAATGCAGGAGCAAAGTTCACCCAAAAGAGCATTTTCCTTCAAACTCCAAAGTGTGGAAAAAGAAGGAATTACAGGTTGAAAATTGTGGTATAGCTTTATTTGCAGAAGGTGAAGAAAATCAATGGTACATTGATAGTGGATGCTCAAAACACATGACAGGTGACGAAGACAAACTTCTTGCATATAGTGCTCTAGAAAAAGAAAAGAATGTTACATTTGGAAATGATACTCCTGCTGTCATTAAGGGAAAAGGGTTTGTTTTTCTAAAGGAAAAGGTGAAAGCTAATAATTTCATGTATGTGGATGGATTAAAGCATAACCTGTTAAGTGTAAGCCAGATGTGCGATCAAGGAACTGAAGTTGTCTTTAGTTCAAAAGAATGTGTGGTACGTGATCTTGATACAGGTAAAACAATTATAAAAGGAAACAGAACTCCAAGCAACCTGTATGTATTGAAGAACTGCAAATAACAATGTCACTTGAGTAAATCTTCAGAAACTAGCTATGGCATAGAAGGTTGGGGCATCTGAGCTTCTCTCAAATCAACAAATCAAGCAGACTCAAAGCTGTTCGTGATCTTCCCAAAATTACTCTACCTGAAAGTATCATATCCAAATCTTGCCAATTCGGTAAGCAAACCAGAGTGCAAGTTAATGCCAAGGAAGGATCATCAAGTAAGCCTCTTGAACTCATTCATACTGACATATGTGGACCTATGAGGAAACAGTCACCACGTGGTGAACAATAATATATCTTATTTATTAATGATTTCTCTAGAATGTGTTGGATTGGGTTGATTAAACACAAAGATGAAGCATTTGAGAAATTTCAGATCTTCAAAGCACTGGTTGAAAATGAACTAGATCTAAAAATCAAGTGTCTTAGATCTGATCGAGGAGGAGAATATACATCAGATGAATTCCTTGAATTTTGTGAACAACATGGCCTAAAAAGACAGTTTTCTGTAGTTGGCACTCCACAACGAAATGGCGTAGCAGAAAGAATGAATAGAATAGTTCAACAAATGGCTAGAGCTATGCTTGATGATTCCAGAACAACTGACACATTTTGGGGAGAGGAACCACATACAGCTGTAAATATTCTTAACAAGGCAAATGTTTGTGTAAATAGTGATAAAACTCGATATGAACTCTGGAATGGTAATCCTCCCACTGTAAAGCATTTTAGAATTTTTGGAAGCAAATGTTTTATCAAAAATAATGATGAGAAACTTGAAAAGTTTGAACCCAAAGCAGATGAAGGAATACTTCTTGGTTACTCCTCTAGGAGTAGAGCATATAAATGTTACAATAAAAGACTTCGGAAGATTGTTGAATGTATTGATGTTGTTATTGATGAGTCTCCTGCAGCTCCAAAAGAAGAAAAACAAACAACAGATGAAGACGATGGTGACATATATCCTTCAACATCAAATAGAAATGATATAGACAGTGAACCCAATGAAGAACCCGAAGATGATTTATCTGAAAAAGCTCCATCCAGATATGTTCAAAAGAATCATCCAGAATCTCAAATTTTGGGAGAAAAGGAATCATGTGTACAAACAAGAAGGACTTTTGTGGGATCTTCTAGCTATCTGGCATTTCTATTCACTATTGAACCACAAAATGTCAATCAAGCTAGCAAAGATGAATGTTGGATTCAAGCCATGAATGAAGAGCTTGATCAGATTGAGAAGAATCACACTTGGGAATTAGTACCAAGACCACATGACAAAAATGTCATTGGAACTAAATGGATATTCAAAAACAAGTTAAATGAGAATGGGGATGTTATAAGAAATAAAGCTAGACTTGTGTGCAAAGGGTATGCTCAACAAGAAGGTATAGATTTTGAAGAAACTTTTGCTTCTGTAGCTAGACTTGAAGCCATAAGAATGTTTCTTGCTTTTTCAAGCTCCCAACAAATCAAATTTTATCAAATGGATGTTAAATCTGCCTTTCTCAATGGCGATTTAGAAGAAGAAGTTTATATAGAACAACCATAAGGATTCATTTTGGGAAATGATGAAAAACTTGTTTGTAGACTTAAAAAGGCTCTATATGGTCTCAAACAAGCTCCAAGGGCATGGTATTATCTTCTTGACAAATATCTTTATCAACAAAATTTTTCAAAGGGGTCTGCTGATAGCAAATTATACACAAAAACTGAAAATGATAAACTATTGATTGTGGTTGTATATGTTGATGATATCATTTTTGGAAGTAATGAAAAGTGTATGAGTCAGAAATTTGCTTTTGCTATGCAGCAGGAATTTGAAATGTATTTACTTGGGGAACTAACATTATTTCTTGGCTTGCAAGTGCAACAAGCAACAGATGGCATATTCTTATCACAAGCAAAATATCTTCAGAAAATTCTAAATAAGTATGGCATGGAAGAGTGCAAACCTGTAAGTACACCAATGATAACTGGATGTAATCTCAGTTCTCATGATGATTCTCCCACGGTGAATCAACAATAGTACAGATCTATGATAGGAAGTCTACTTTATCTCACTGGGACTAGACCAGACATTATGCATGCTATTGGGATTGTGGGACGATTCCAAGATAATCCAAAAGAGTCTCACCTTCAGGCTGTCAAAAGAAGATTCAAATATCTGCAAGGAACTCAAGACTTTGGACTATGGTATCCAAAGAATGCTGATGTCACTCTTCATGCTTACACTGATGCAGATTGGGCTGCAAATGTTGATGATCGGAAAAGCACTAGTGGTGGTGCATTCTATATGGAGCCCCGGTTAGTATCTTGGTTCAGCAAGAAGCAAAGCTCTATCGCCTTATCTACAACAGAAGCAGAATATGTGGCTGCAGTATCATGCTGCACTCAACTTCTATGGATGATGCAAACCTTACAAGACATTCAAATCAAATTTTCACCTCCTATCTCCATTATGTGTGATAATACAAGTGCCATCAGTATCTCAAAGAATCCTGTTATGCAGTCCAAGACCAAGCACATTCCCATCAAATATCACTTCTTACGTGAACAAGTGCTTGAACAGAAGGTGAAATTGGAGTATGTTCCCTCCAAAGAACAAGTTGCTGATATATTTACCAAACCTCTACCAAGGGAAGCATTCGAATATCTCAGACAAAAGCTGGGAGTAGTCTCTGCCATGCAAAAGATCAGATCTACTTAAATACAGAAGATGCAGATTTCCTGCAGGACAACCGCGTATGGGTATTTGCTGACAACTTCTTTTGGGTCAGCATTCTTCAACATAGCTGCGATGCTGATGGCTATCTACGGATGCACAGGTCAAGGGGGAGCATTGGTCATGTGGAAAGGATGCATTGTTGGCATTCTAATTATTTGTTGTAGTCTGATCTCATGCTTGAGAATTTTTGGTCTTGATAGTATAAGTCATTTCTATTATTTCATTGAATATTACGTTTAAAGATGCAGCATGATCTCAGGGGGAGCACGGTTTTTTTGGTCCAAAGGATCTTGATCAACCCTTTGCCATTGATGTCAAAGGGGGAGGAAAAGAAAAAAAGGGGGCTTCTATGAGACAAACAGAAGAAAAGTATTGCCATCAATGCCAAAGGGGGAGATTGTTGGAAATGTTGTCATTCATGGCAAAGGAATTGGCAAAGAAGGAGCATCCAAAATAGTAACTAGGAAAAGAGAAAAGAAAAGTATCAGAGAAGAACAAAGGACGAGTGCATTTACAGAGAGCAATATCAGTCAAAGGATGAGGTATTGCTTCTAAATTCTCTGTGAATTATATGTATATTCTTGATTGAATTTAGTAGGAAGGATAGTTGAGTCCCTGTGGACAATTATGAATTATTGTGAAAGCATGGTCTGTAAACATCATAAGCTCTGTGGAAGGAGTAGATTCGTGAATCTGTATAAGGTAATTTTGAGGAGTATTGATTGGAAAAATTGATTCGATTTCACGAATTATTGTTCATTGATACTGGTATCTCTCTCCCTGTAATGCATTGCCGAACATTTGATTGCTAAGGTCATGATACAGTGAGCAATGGGGAATGTATAACCTGATGAAGCAGCGCGTTATAGTATGCAGAGGAGTATTACTATGAAACTCCCTACCGAATGATCGGACCGAACTCTATTGAAATAAATCCGGGTTGTGAACCTGAGTTAAGGGACCAAAAGGAATAGCGTAACCGGACTTAACCATGGGTTGGTCACTGTTCGAAAACCACGAGTGGATTTGTGAGGCCGGATTTCCCATATCGCACCACCTTTCGGTGATAAGCGGTATCTCCTGGTAGGGAAGCGATTCCATAGGGTATGTGACACGCGGCGAGGTGGACCCACAAAAAACCGCTATCATAGCGCGCCATCACACGTTATCATTCGAACAGGGAAGCCAAGCGATATCGTGGTGAGTCGTTGATTTGGGAAGGGGCCATCGGATGGTGATCAGTTGATAAATATGAGAGGAAGATAACCAATTGGGGTACGAGCATTTGATTGGGCTGTTGATTATGTATGTGGGACCAGACCCAAAGGTCTATTTAAAATCCATTTGATAAAAGCACTGGTTATTAATATAAATTTCTATTATATAATTTAATTTCCAAAGGTTGTGGATAATGCTTATTTACCAAATTCCACGAATTTGAGAAAGAAGACCACGGGGAAGAAAAGAACGTGATTCCGAGAAGAGAAATGTTGACAGAGCAGCTACATATGAGGGTTATTTCTAAAGGAAAATTTGGATTAATATCTCAATCTCAGATTAAGATATTAAAAAGCCTTAGATTAATTATCTAATTGCCAGACCAAGAAAATAGAACAATGAGAAGTTGTTTGGGGCTCGGGTAGACCCCACTGTTTATCTATTTGGTCCCGTCCAAGAAAACCATCAGCGGTTGAGTGGCTTTGACTAATGGTATTAATAAAGACTAAAACTATATAAGGAGAAGAGGATTATTGTACGATGTGTGCATGTAGAGGGGTTGATAACGAATAAATCTCTTTAAGAGATATCTGCATGATTAAACTCTGATAGATCTGAATCTATGATGCACCTATGGAGATGATGAAGCTTCAATATCGCTAGGAAGATCTATAGAAGAAATGATGAAGACCTGGCACAAGTCTGAGGAAGAAATTGAAGAAATCTGAGGGTTGAAGCCTTCAGTATGAAAGTGGAAGTTTTCTGCCAGTAGAAGATGGTGTTAAAATCAGGGGGTCGAAGCTCCCTTCCAAGAAAGGTTGGTAAACGAGATCAGGGGGTTGGAGCTCCCTTCCAGTAGTGACTGGAGAATGAGAGAAGGTTGTAGCCTTCTGCAGGTGGGAGCCTGCTGCTAGTATAAGTCTGTGCTAGTACAAAATTGTAAGAAGTTTTCTTTATAATAAATATTGAAGACATAGACAATAGCAGCCGTGGTTTTCTCCCAAATTGGGTTTCCACCTTAAATACTGGTGTTCATGTGTGTTTCTTATGTGTGATGGTTTATTCTGTTATTAATGCACATGCTTACTGCTTACTAAACATCTGATGAATGAATGATGCAATTAAGAACTAAATGCATAATAATATCTCTAGACATGCGTAAGTTTTATAAAGGATATCTGCATATATATGCAAGTTGGGTTAAGTAAATTAGTGTATGGTTTTAAGAGAAAGAAAAAGTAAAATGTTTTCAGTCAGCTCTAAATACTGATTCATCCCCCCCCCTCTCAGTATTTTTCCTAACATCAGATGCCTTGGCTTTGTTGGGAACTATTGTTCTCAATGTTGTGCATGGAGAAAGGGTTCTTTATTAACATTTAAATTACCATATCTTTTAATTGTGTTGTGATTATGATTATGTTGATGTTTATATACGCATTATATGTAAATATGTATGTCGTTGATTGACATGGTCATTAGGATTCTTTTGTGCTAGTCTTCACACACACACACACACATACATATGCAGTCGTCTCATATGGCTGTCACGGATCATCATTTTTTTATGCTATTTTTTATATGTATATATGTTTGTATATATTTCTTTATCTGAAATGTTCATTGGGGATAATTCTTGTGGAGGAATGATTTATTATGTAGGGGAATGACATGAATAGGTTCCTGGTCTTATAAGGAATCAATTGGGAAGAGTAGCCCATAGAAATATACAATGTCAATATCATGTGGATATGAATTGATATTATATGATTGTACTTGTTTATGTTATGGATAGGTAATTCTAAGCTCGGATACATTAGTGAAATGAAGGATGTGTAATTGATAGCATGATGGAAGGTGGATGAATGGTGGAAAAACACTAGGAGCAAGGTTGCTTGGTAGAGTTTGTGTGTGGTGTATGGTTGTACAGTACTAATGTTGTATATATGTTGTACATGTTGCACCTGTGATGTTGTGTGCATGTGGTTTTGTTTATATATGTCGTTGTGTACATGTTGTTTATGAAGTGCCATATATAGATGGTATAGTTTACATGTTGTTTATGCAATTATATGTAGACATGGTGTTTTGTACATTTTATTTTATTCAATGCTATATATAGATGTTTTTGTTTACATGTTGTCTATGCAGTGTTGTGTAAATATGGTGTTGTGCGTATGTTGGATATGCTGTGTTGTGTGCATGTTAGATATGTTCTGTCGTGTACATATGGTGCGTTGCGCATGTTGCATATGTGGTGTTGCGTACATGTGGCATGGTGTGAATGTTGTACATATCGTGCTATGTACATGTGGTTTTGTGTGTATGATTGTACATGTGGTACTGTGGGCATGTGGTGTCATGTACATGTTGTGTATGGGGTGTTGTGTGCAGGTGGTGTTGTGTACATGTCGTGCATATGGTGTTGTGTACATGTTGTGTATGTGCTGCTATGTACACATTGTGTAGATGGTGTTGTGTACATGTTGTGTAGGTGGTGTTGTGTACATGTAGTGCTATGTATACATTGTGTCACTAGTTTTGTAGATATGTGGTACTATGTACATGTTGTACATATGGTATTGTATTGATGTATTACATATTTTCTTGTGCACATGTGTTATTGTGTGCATGTTGTACATGATGTTTATCTATGTGTGTTACTCTATATGTGAATTACGTAGTCATGGTATCGTGAGATGTGTATTCATTGTGTTGTACTCTATGTATGTATATGTATTATGTTTTACACCCAATGTAGGTGAATTTGTTGTGTTCTACATAGGTGTAGATGTATGTTTTTTTTTTTGTTCTATGGCTGGTGTAGGTATATGTATTGCATTGTGTGACAGATGTAGGTGCATGTATTGTATGGTGTTATATCCCATTTGTGGTTGTATATGTGTGATGCACACTATTTTATGTGTACATGGTTGAAGAGAAGGCATTGAGTGCTTGTTATGTGTGGAAACCAATCCGGTCTGTGTACAGAAAGGATAAAGGTCGAAGATAAGGATCTAATAAAGGATAAGTATCAGTATTTGATATGAATTTTAATTATTCAAGTGATCTATAATTATGATTTATGATGGTTACACATGATATATTATTTTTATTATGATGGTTACATTTTGAGCCAACCAGATGTGATATGTTTATACATGATTATTTGATAAAACAACTAGTTTGACTAGTTGTGATAGGAAGTAAACAAAATTACAAGTATATTGATGAGCCATAGATGAGTTTTTTTGTGGATTTATTTCAATTCATTTCTATTTTAATGGAACTTATTTGCTTGGTACAAGAAAGCATAAAAATTCCCAGTTGGGTTGTTGAAACCGATTGCAAGAATTAGCTGCAGCAGTGAAAAGGAATTTAAGCATGCAACAATATGTTGGTAAAGCACTTCTAGAGTAGGGCCATTGTGGGACAATGGTACCTATTAGTGTCAATATATTTCCATGAGAATGATATGACCAATATGATTGTTTTTAGTTAGGGATATTCCCTGGTTTTTGTATCTTCCGATTCGACGAAGTCTTGCCAAGGGATGGTCTGCTCGGGATGGGGGTGCCAACATAACTTGTAAGGTTCGTGACTAAACGAAAGGGGGGTGAAAAAATTTCTTGAGGGACTGTGTGGGAGGGGAAGGCAGGCTGGGGATGTATTTTTTTTGGACATTAGAATTTCCAGATGGAATTAGATGCACATTGGGAGTGTGCCCTAGAACTGTGATCTGGTAGCTATTCGCTGACTCAAAGAAGTGGCATAGGATTGTAGCAATGGAAATTGGATGCAACTTTGACATTGGTAGTGGATTCTGGACTTCATGGTAAGGAGGTAAATCCCGATATTACTTTTAGAATGGAGGTGTAAGCCTCTAGATTCCCTTGTTTTTTATGCAAGCATCGCATCCTTTCACTTACCAGATAGATAAAATGTGCATGTGTATATGTGTATATTATTGTAAATAATTTATCGAGCTTGATTTATAAATATTCATAGACAGTATGGTTATTTTTTGGCTGAAAAAATTTGTATGAGTGTATATGTGTATATTATTGTAAATACTATAGTGAGTTGTGTTATAAAGCTCTACTAAACGATATGATTGTCATATTTTCAGCAGGTGGTCATTGTAAATATTGCAACGAGTTATGTTATAATACTCCATGGGAAGTATTTTACTCTTACAATAGTCTTGTTGGTTCTAGGTGTCATTGAAAACCGAGGATAGTGTTCCATTAAGAGGGGGGGCGATTGTAACAACCCTGGATAAAACCCCATGTAAAAAATATAGAAGGCCACGATCATGGGACACGTCTTACAAGCTGATTGGTGGGATAAACATCCTAGTTGGTGTTCATTTCAGTTTATTATGGGTATGGAAATTGGAAAAGGAAATGGATAAGGCTTTGGAAAGGAAAAGTGGAATTAATTGACATTTATTTATGAAAATAATGGAAATTAGGTGAAAATGAGGGTGAAAGGTCACAGGTTGCATGTGAGGAGGAAAATAATGGAAAATGATGAAATTAGAGCCCTCCTTAATAATAAGGCTTCTAAGGATGAGTTGGAAAGCTTTTCCTAAAAGCATTTTGTCAGTTCACTTTTGGATATCTCTCTCTATTCTCTCTCTATCACACTCTTGGGCACTTAGAGTTTTTTTGGAGAATTTCAGGATTGGATCAAGAAAGGAAAACAAGGCAAGAGGAATCAAAGGTAAAGTAAGGAAGAACAGGATGAAGCATTTACAATGAGATTTATTCTAGGTATCAATTTGCATGTCTGGTTTCCTTGCTAGATTTTTTATACATGGTGTTGCAAGTGTTTTATTGGTTTTTTTTATGTCTTTCACATGGGTTTTTGTTATGGAATAAACTCAAAAAATAGAATAAAACATGAATCAACGACGTATAAATCAGCCATTTTGAGGGGGTAACCTCCTTTATATTACATAAATGAACAATTCTTAGATGATACAAATGACAAAACATCCTTTCTATATGTAGGAGCCCAACTGGTCACAATATAATCCTAGCCAACGTAAAAATAAAAAGGTAAGGGCACAACAATAAAAAGTGGGATTCAATGGGGCACAATAATAACAATATGGGGACTACATGGACACAACAATAACAATAAGGTGTTATATTAACAATAACAATAAGGGGATACACTAGTATTATAGGGACCTAACATGCCCCTCTCCTTCAAACAAGTGTTTTCCTCAACGCTTGACAATTTTTCGATGCTTTTGTATAAAATTCTCACCATCCCATGTGGAATCTTCAGTGGGTAAGTTCTTCCACTTGTTGATATAATCGGAAGTTGATCGATTTCATAGTTTTTGAGGTCTTGTTTCCGTGACTACTTTAGGTTCCAATATGATTTTTCCTTCCTCGTTGAGTTCCAAAAATATTGTTGGAACTAGGATTTTGTCATATATAACCTTCTTTAAGCATGAAACATGGAAAAATGTGTGCACTCGAGAAGAAGCAGGAATCTCCAATTTGTATGCAATAGTACCAATATTTCGCAAAACCTTGTAAGGATGATAGTAATTTTTGCGATAATTTATTATACTTCTTAGATTGATTTAGGGACATTTGTTTTTATGGTTGTAGCCATAAAAATACCCCATCTCCTACATCAAAAAAAAATTTACTACGATGTTGATGTGCCTGTTGTTTCATTCGATTCTGCACCAAAGTTAGGTTATCATTTAAGAGTTGAAGAATTTCTTGTTGATGCTTGATGTGATATTCCACTACTTCATCATCCATATTATCTTTCATTTCATCCTTCAAACAATCCACCTTAGCATCCATTTCTTCTTTTAAACCATCTATGCCATTTTTGGTTTCTCTTTGTGAGATCAAAATTTGTTGCACTTGGTATTGAAATTTTGATATATCATACTGTAATTCTTCCTCTTAATGCATCATAGTAGAGTTTTCTGAGGACTTTATGGGTGTGGAATTATTTTTTAGAGGAATTATAAAACCCAATAGTGATATATATGCTTCAATATGCCCTTGGGATCACTTCAAACTAATTTTTCAAACAAAATTTATGCAATTTTAAAAACAAGATACACACATTTTTCTTGCTTTTGAGCAGCTCGATATTGAAACTCAGGTATCTCTATAATTTTGGATCCCAAATATCTTTTATCTTCAGCACTTTAGTAGCCCTTTGAATCTTCTTTCCAATTCTATAGGTTTGAACTCATTTGGATTCTTCATGGAAAAGTTATCCCCAATCTCCCATAATTACCTAATTATGGACTGGTTTAGTAGAGAGAACTTGTATGACGTGCCTCATGTCATTGTTTCCTCCTTCAGCTTTGAAATAAATAAAAAGGAAACTACAATCCATATAATTTCAGCCACTTTTTACAGAATTCCAATCGAATACTCAGAGAGAGACTTATGATTATTTTCCCAAGGTCACCTGTTTGAGATGAAATTCGGGAGCCTCAAAACCCCTAACTTCCATAGATCATATCTCTGAAACTATTGTGAACCAAGATCTAAAATTTTTATAGGAAGTTCCCCAGGAGTTCGGTGCAAATGGGTTTTTTTTTTTAGCTTTTGAAACTTCGTAGAAAAAAATATAGTGAAAATTCCATAGTGACCTATTTGGGCAGCGAAACCCTAGAATCCAAAGCTTTGATACCAAATGTTATGAAAGCATCTTGCAGAAGAAAAGAGAGATCAGTGACTTATAAATCAACCACTTCGAGCGGGAAACCTCCTTTATATTACATAAATGAAAAATTCTTAGATGATACAAATGAAAAAACCTCCTTTGTATGTATAGGAGTCGAATGGGTCACAATATAATCCTAGCCGACATAACAATAACAATGTAAGGGCACAATAATAATAATAATGGGCTTTTATGGGGCACAATAATAGCAATATGGGGATTACATGGGAATAAAAATAGAAATAAGGGGGCTATACTAACAATCAAAATAAGGGGATACACTATTATTATAGGGACCTAACAATTTCTCGAGGTGTGACAGTGTTTTTTGGCCTTTCCTTGCCATTTATAGATAGCCATGGTGTGATGGCGCTCTCATGTTTTGGTTGAGCTGGATTACTTGATGGATTTGAAGCTAAGTGAGGTGGATATCTAAATGAAAGAACACATGGCCGAGCAAGCCCCGAACCAGAGTGTGGGTTGTGGTAAAGCCATATTTTTTGTTTCCTCGGTGGGCTTAGGAATCCTTGATAGACGAATGGCGGGATATACAGTAAATCCTAAAGTTGGGTTCTCTCCATATTTCCTTGGAATATCAGGATGGGTATACGGTAAATCCTTGAGTGGAGTCTCGATTAGGGTCCAGTGATCGAGTGTGGATTGCGGTAAAGCTTACAGACTAGGGGAAAATAAATTTCCTCGCGGTGCAGGTGGAGAAATCTAGTGGCATCCATGTTTATTTTGGCCTAGTGATCTAGTGGAGATCGTTGTAAAGCCTGTTATTACATTCTTATTATTTTGGCCTAGTTATCGAGTGTGCATTATGGTAAATCCCAATTTCTATTGATGAAGGTGAGGTCGTTTAGCCTCAGGAAGCCCTGGTTGATTCTTTTGGCTTGAGTTGGACATTCATGTTTGGAATATGGTGCAGGGGTGATTAGCTGGAGGTATATTTGTCTCAACCAATGTATGGTTTGGTGGAACGTGGTAGTCCCATACCAGGTTGGATTTTTCATTTGTGAATAAGAGTTCCTTTCTTTGTTAATTTATGTGTAAATATACTAGAATCTATGTATAATTTATGGTTTTTGTATCCTCAATATTTATGTTGTTTATATGCTCGTTCTAAATGTATTTTATGAAAGTGAAAATTTAATGTTCCCATCATGTTTTGATTGTAAATGAGTGAGAAATGAATATATGACCTAATAGATGATAATGAAACTAGTGATATAAGGGAACAATGCTTCTTAGCAATTTTGAGATAAGTATGAGACCCCTATGCTCAACTCTATTGTTTAAAACTATAGATTAAGTGTTTGTGACATGTTTGATGAAATTATTGTAATGGATAGTAGGGGTCAAGTCAAGTCCTTGTTCAAGTATCACCAATTGAATCATTATTTTTTTCTAATATTTTTTGGGCATGAACCTGATATTTGAGCCTGGAAAAGTGGCACATAAATCAGGGTTACAAGATCCAAACTACTAGTAAAAGTACCCATTTTCATGCATAATTATACTATGTGCGAGACAGAAGGTTTAAATTTTCACTCATTCCCATTTCAAGGGAGTGACTGGGGGATTGATGCAAGAAAAGGTCAGTTTGATTTAGGGGCTAGCCTCCTAGAATGTTGGGATGGCTCCTGGGTGTCCTTTAGCATGTGCAGAAGGTCTCTGTAGTTGCGTGGTCTCGGTTCCACTTCCTTAATATGACCTGGGAGGCTAAATCATATCATAGTATCCTATCGTCACATTTTTACCCCGGTTGGCCTGTTACTTGGGTAGATATGGGAAGATGGTGTTATAGTCTTAGTTTCCTATACAATACTCAAAAAAATTATGAAATTATAGTCTCTTCACCTAGTTGATTATTATTTTTTTGTTGGTAAGTTATTCTCTTCTCTTTCAGTTTATCTCCGTGTCCATTCTATTATTCGAATGTATAAAAATATAAATCATAATTTGAATGCGTACAAATGGTCCAATCAAACCAAATACTTTATCAAAATCACATATGGTGGTAGTTGGATTTTTTCTTATAAATTGTCTGCTAAAGCATGGTATCAAGGATAAGGATCCATATATGCTAAATCAGAGTAGTCAGGTAGGAATTAAAATCCTTATTTACTAAGTTAGCCAAACCAGAAAGGTAGTAGGAATTACTATTCACTCTAGATACTACTCAACATACATAAAGGAACTTTATTACATGGATTTTTTTACCAAGGTTGTTACAGAACCCTCCCCCCTTGAGGTAGACCATCCTCGATATTAAATCACACATATACCTCAACAACACCCCTGAAAATCCAACATAATGACCATGGAGCTTTATAACATAGTTTGGTGCAGTATTTACAATAATCACCTTGCTAAAATTAAAACCATCATGATATCACAAAAACATGTCAACTGTAATGACATGACACCCGTACTGCTTATTGGACCTTTATAAAATATCTCATTTTGGTATTTAAATCCATATACATATGTACATATAAACCAACACGACATCAAAAAATGTATCAAAACATCACGAAAACATAAACCAAACATATACCAACATCACACCAAAACTTCTTTGCTTCCACCCCCAAACCAGGAAAGATACATAGCCCACATATGATCTGCCATACATTAGAGGAATTTTGAGGTCTAAAGTGGGCCTCCTAAGGAAACTATAAAATAATAGTGGAAATAATAAAATAATATTTGATTACATTATTAACTTTTAGAGGGAAAAAAAAACTACTTTTTCAACTCGTATTTTCAACTTAACTCCCAAATTTTTTACCCAAATTTTGAGCGGGAGTACTCGTTGGATGCAAAATTGAGTTGCTCATCCAAAGAGAACCCATATTGCATACCTTTGAAAGATCCTCCTACATGAATAAAAAATATGCAACATGGGTACTCCTTGGATGAGGAATTAATTTTTGTATCCAACAAGTACTCCCACTTGCAATTTGAGTAAAAACTTTGGGAGATACGTTGAAAATACGAGTTGAAAAAGTAGTTTTATTATTTTATTTTATTTTAGAATTTTTACCCTTTTACTTAAAAAAATGGTGAATCATCCCCCATGGTTGGAATCATCATATTGAATTCTATTGGTTCTTATAAATTTTATTTTTGTTGCACATTTTTCTTAGGAGGCTCATTTTAGACCTCCAAATTCCCCTAATGTCCCATGTAGCTTCATCAGACCCAAAGTGCTTCCATTGCACTTTAAATTTCTTGATTTCTATATTCCATAGCATGAGCATATTTTTATACAAAATGCACTATGGTTATAGCTGGAACTCTCCTTCTACCTCCACCTGTAATACAGGCTAATAAATCACATGATCCATATGTTTAACATATTTATTAAGAAATAATATATGAAAAAAATCATGTAATTTCAGTATGGAAGGTAGTTTAAGTCGATAGGACACTGGTTTGATTCTCTCAATGATCCTAAAGGGTCCACAAAACCTTGGTTCCAACTTGACATATGATCCAATCCGCAAGGAGATCTTCTTGGGATTTATATGCAAGTACACATGTTCCCCAACCTAAAACTCCTTGAAAAACATGTTCTTGTATACATAACTCTTCTTCCTATCCTCCGGTACTTCCAAGTTCTGCTTGATCACCTCCATTTCCTATTCCATTTCTGCCAACAAATCTGGTCAAATTAATACCATATTAATCAAATCACTCCAACTGATGGGAGTGTTGCAACTCTGCACATACAATGCCTCAAATGGACTCATCTTCAATTACTCATGATACCCATTGCTATAGGCGAACTCTTCCAGTGGAAGATACTCTTTCGTCTTGCATTGTTAATGCATCACATATATCCTCAACATATCCTTCAAGGAACAAGGAACTGAATGTGAATCGACTCTTGTACAAGGAACTGAATGTGAATCGACTTCAACTTTACTGACTTGCTGCTGGTGGGAGTCCTCAATATTATGAACAAAAACGGTTCAGAATGGTGACTCTTTTGCTGAAGTTCATCTTGTTGAAGATGAGATTCCAACTACAAAAACTCAATCTTTTCTTGTGCATCTTGCAAACAACTTTGAATATTACAAAGAGCATTCTTGCTCATTTTTATAATATCATCAACATTGGAATGAATGAGGTTATTCAACAACTCTAATGCCTCATTTATTTTAGCCATTTTCAACAACTTAGGCTCAAAAAATAAAGGGTGTCGGCTTCAACCGAAAATGCACACGTTTACAATGTGATTCAACTTTCTTTCAAGAAAATACAAATGACTCAAGAGAACTTCCAACTATGGAAATCTCAAAGTACAAAAATCTGCTCTTCAAGGTATAGACTTGGATGTATAACTGGAAAGCAACAATGACTTACATCAACAATTTTTCAACTCAAATACTGATTGCAACTGTGAATGAAGAAGCAATACAATGTCAGTTCAATACAATATTTCTGCAAAAATGTGTAGCAAAAACAACGTGCAAGAAGCCTTTGAGGCAGCTGATTTTTCTTCTTCAAAAGAGTTGTTTTACACTAATAACAACTCGTCTTCACATGTAAATCTCTCACAGAAAATCACCCTTCTATCAATGCCACAAATCACAATGCAAAAATTCTTTTTTCATTATGTATTTATCATTTCCTCATATGCCATTTTCTTCATTTCATGCTGTTCATTTTCTCTTCCTCTCTCTCTGTTGTTTACTTCCTTTCTTCCTCTTTCTCTACTATTTATTTATTTATTTATTTTTAATTATTTGGGATTAATTAAAAAAATTGGGGAGGGATTGTAATAATGGGAAGGGAATTTATGGGTGGGATATTAACTCTAAATGGGAGGGAATTTATTTATTTATTTATTTTTATTTTTATTTTTTATAATTTTATAATTTATTTTTAATTTTAATTTTTATTTTTAAATTTAATTTAATTAAATTAAAAAAGGCGAAAATTTTAGAAAATTTAAACAGGGAAGGGAGGGAATTTAAAAAACGAATTTGAAAGTTGGGAGGGAGAATTAAAATAAGGGGAGTTAATTTTCGTGCGAGGGGAGGGGAGATGAAAGGCCGAGCGGCCAAGCGAGGGAGAGGAGGGTTTGCAAGTGGAAATTGCTGTGTGAGAGGGGGTGGGGGCCGAAAGTATAGGGGCGGGTCTGTAGGTAGGGGGCATGGATGCGTAGGAGCGACGCAGGGTAGGGGATAGTGCAAGGGAGGGGGAGCAAGTAGCGGGGTAGGGGGCGGGGTAGTCGGGGTTTGGGGGGGGCAGGGTAGCATGGCTAGGCAGAGCCGAGTGGTGAGTGTTGTGAGGGGGCAGGGAACGGGAGTAGGGGTAGGGAGCCGTGGGTAAGGGGGTAGGGAGAGTGCAAGTGAGAGGGGGTGGAGAGGGCCGTAGGGAGTTGGGAAATGGGGAGCATGAGAAGCCATGTAGAGGGGGTAAGGGAGTGAGGTAGGGTTGAAATGGGGTGTGGGGAGTAGCGTAGCTGATAGGCGTAGGGAGGGCGTGAGATCCGTAGGGGAAGGAGAGGTAAGGGGGATGGGGAGACGAGGTTTATTTTTTTATTATTATTTCAAATGAAGTAAAAGCACAGCAGCGTAGGGAATGGAGGGGAAAGGAGGGGGGCCGAGAGGCAGGTTTGAGGGAGGGCCGAGGGCCTGAATCAAATTTTTTTTATTTTTTATTTTTTATTTATTTTATTTATTTATTTTTAAAACAGCAGAGTAGAGTAGATTTAAGGAAATTTCAGCAGGAATTTTAGCAGCAATATACATCATATTACACAACAGAGGTAAATTGGAGAATTTCTAGAGTTAGAAATTTGCAGAAAACTCATAAATCTCATAAATTGTTTCAGTGAAAACTCAGAAATATTTTCCAGTAAAAAAAACTAGAAACTTCTTCTTCATTTAGAAACCCACTTTAAAATGGTATTTTCAGCAGCTCTCCAATGCAGAAATTTAAAAGCAGAAATTGCAGAGAAAAAAAAAAAATTTAGAGAACCTTCAGATGCGCAGTGATGCTCTTCAAAACCACTATTGCTCTTCTTCAAAAAAAAATTTCTGAATGCTACCAATTTTTGAACGCTTCTCTTCTCAAAACAAATTCCTGAATGCAGAAAAATGTATGCTACAGAAACTCTCTAAATGCTGCAAAAATTCCAAAATTTTTTACAGATATGCACAAGCCATAAACACAAATGACTCACTCAAGGTTGAGCTGGTTATGAACGTATCAGCTTTGATACCATGTTAAACACCATGTTAAACACATACATGGTGTATGAGAAAGATAAACACAAACACAAAAAGAAACTCAACACACAATGAAGGATAAGCGTGCAACTCTCTTTTTTTTCCATTATACATGATGTACATTTATAGTACAATGGTGTGACTCTTGGTTTCACATTCTAAGGTCACTTGGAATCCATTGTGACTTTTCGCATTTCGCACCTACCCATGGAGGATTAGGTGTTCCAACAAAATTAACAGTTGTAAGGTCTTTATTGGACACTGGAAAAGAATTGAAATGAACTTACCTTTCCACCACAATTAAATTATGTCTATGATGAGGCCAAACAGTTGCAGAATCATCGATAATTACTACTGCAGATTCCATTCCAAGAACACTGTCTAGATCTTTAGTTTTAGGTAGCCTATCATCTCCATATTGGTCGGCCTCATCACCCTTTGAAATATCATGCCCTACAAATAAAGTTCCTGTGGGATCAGGTACTTTAGCCATCTCTGTGGCATAAACTCTGTTGCCCATTGTATAAACATGTAGTTCATACAACTTGCTTGCCTACAACATAAACCATCACAGAATGAATTAGATGAAAATAATAACAGATCCATCTATTGGCATACAAGGAAGTTGTCAATTCCACATTGTAAATCAAATGTTCCCAGTAAGAAACTACAGTTTGCAAAGATAATATTATTTCAATCCAAATTTTACTAACCCTGTCCAAAAAATTGAAGATGCTAGGCCGTAATTTATTTCACATTCCCATATGAGGAAAGTGAAAAAGCTGATGCTGATGTTTCCCTCGGTTTTGCTCCTCCTTCTTCCTTACCATTTCCTCGTGTACATGATCTATTTCAGTAAACTATTGGAAAAAAAAAATCGTGAATTAGCAACATTTATATAATCTTATTATCATTAGTTCATTTACTTCACATCCCTCTTTGCCTAGGAATCACCAGAAGCAGAACAAGACGGTTTTTATTTTTATGACACCTTAGCTGAATTTAGAAGTGTGTGATCAAGGTCCAAAACAAAAAAAAGTTTCTTGGCGCTAAACATCTTATTTTGTTCATTAATTTTCCGTTCTCATTCCTGTTGGATTGCAATTCGTTGTTCTTCACTTAGCTCTTCCAAGAGATGATTCACATCACCACAAAGATTCATATGATCTTGTGTGATTGTGGTATTTTCATTTGGAAAACTCTTTGAGAGGGGCATAACCATGCTTAATTCGTTTGGAAGTGCTATGTCTTGTTTAATATCTTCTTCTGCAGATTTAGAAGATTTAGTGAATTCCTGCTCCAAGTCAATGGGGTTAGTTTCTCTAATTGATTGGCCAACAGGAATCTGTGATGATAGAATTCGTAATGTTTTCATGCCAGATTTTTTAGCATTTCAGCAAATTTTTCAAGCTTTTCTGTGAAATTATGTTTAATATTAGGCAAACAAGGAGCCTGTTGCAAATTTGGACCCGACTATGTAGTTGCTAGTCCTAAAGCCATATGTATCTTTCTGCTCATTGGGAGAAAATATTTATCTATCCCACTCAAGTTCACATTATCATTACCCATATTCATGTGAAGAATATGGTGGGGATCATTTGGTTTCATTCGAGGCTTCCCAGAGTCTCCAGCCTGCCCAACCAATAGATAACATGAATACATCATCCAAAGGAACATTGGAAAACAATAGAAGAAACAGTTAAACAGAGAAACAAGTTACATTTGAAATGCTTATAATTAACGACACAGGTGCCTCTTCCAACATAGAAACAATGATCTAAAGTCATATTTTCAAAGATCACTAGTTAATCCAAGACAAATCACCAAAGCCAGATTCCTTAGGACAATTTCTTCAACCAACATATAGGGAATGAAATGAACACAAAATGAAAGAAAAATATCTTTTCAACTGTTACATCTCTCATACACTCACTACCCACATGATACAACTCAAACTCTGTTAAATCAGCAGCATGTCTTACTGTCAAAGTTCCTTGAGTGGCAAGTTTGGAAGTAGTTGCTAGTGCTTGTAATGTAGTTTTATGTTGTACATTAGAATTCTTTAGTGTGCTTGGGTCAGATGTGATTACTTTCCCAGATGTGGTAGCAAATGCTCTACTAGGACCTGAAGTTGGATTTGTCTACTAACATTGATCAGGCTTTTATGCAGCCTGTGTTGACAATCTCTATTGTTCTTGCTTAATCAGGTGCATTAGCATAGTTGGGTTTACCTCTATATATTTCAATACAGAAGGTATATATTTGAGTTATGACAAGACTATTTATATTCATTAAGTATTCCTTTAACAAATGGAATGGACCTTTCTGCCTTTGTCTCATATGGTTCACAAAAAAATTTGATGATATGATCAACCTTCTTTTATTCCTCATTAGAGTTGATGTCATATGTAGTATGACTGTGAAAGGAAAAATATCAGATCTTGCACTATTTTGTTCAAATTTAATAGGCAATGTTGATTAGAGATGCACATAATTATGTGTGTCAAAGTTTCTACCATATTTAAAATCATAGATAGGAGTGTTGGTATATTTATGTTGGGAAAAATACTCAGAGGGGGGGGTGAATCAGTATTTAGGGCAAACTACAACTTTTTACTTTTTCATGCTCTAAAATCCATACGCTACTTTTCTGAAGCCAACTAGCATATACACGTGGATATCCTTCATAAAACTCGCGTATACACAAAGATCTAATTATGCCATTAATTCTTCACTTATATCATTCCATCATTTATTCATTAGATGTTCTATAAACAATAAACATGTGTAGTAAGAACAGAATAAACCATCACACGTAAGCATCACACATGAACACCAGGATTTTAGGTGGAAACCCAAGTTGGGAGAAAACCACCGCTGCAGTTGCTCAGCCTTCAATATTTTATTATAGAGAAAACATCTTACAACATATGTGGGTCATACAGTATTCTACCACATTTCAGCACCCACCCTCGTCGTTTACCAGCCTCTCCTGGAAGGGAGCTCCAACCCCCTGACTTGTTTACCAGCCTCTCCTGGAAAGGAGCTACGACCCCCCGATCTCGTTTACCAGCCTCACCTGGAAGGGAGCTACAACCCCCTGACTGAAGGCTACAACCCTCAGCACCTCTATGGACCACGTTTCATCAATTTTCACACTGGATCCAAACAACTTCAAAAGAGCACAACTTGCAGGCCTCGTTTCATCATATTTTCAGACTGGACCCACTCCACACAATTAAGCTCAATCATACAACCAAAAGATACAGACAACTCAGAATCGTAGAATACAGATAGCAAGAACACAGCTATAATGACGACATTTGACCAATTCTCATGCTTCAGCAAACCCTAGTTTGCATACGCGCTTTCCTTTCACCGATGTCGCGTATATACGCGCTTCCGTTCACATAAACCAGCGTATACTTCTGTACATATTACAGATCTAATTTCATTGCGCATACGCGCTTTCTCTTCAGCGAAGCCGCGTATATACGTGCTTCCTCTGCGTCAAACAAGCGTATGGTTCTTCAGATATTTAGGTCATTGCAATTCTTCAGAACAGATACATCACACAGATTTAACCCTTTACTTCAGACAGATGTTCGCCTTATCTCAGATCTAATCATTCCATAAATAAATCTAGCAAATACAGATACATTTCAGATCTAGATATCCCGCTTCATCATTTCTTCATAGGTGCATCATAGATTCAGATCTATCATCAAACCTTTACCCTTTCCATACAGATATACTTCACAGAGAAGTATTCATTCAAGCTCAGACATCTTGCTCCCACACTCATGATTTGCACAATGAATTTCTTCTCTTTTTATAGGTTTACCCTTTTTCAATACCATGAGCCAAAACCACATTACTTCCGATGGTATTCCTGGACGGGGTCATTTAGACGAATCATTACCCAATACAATGGGTCAATACCATGGTGGTTACCCCTGGTTTTGCACTTTATGAGCGCTTTTTCCCATACGCGACTTGGAACGTTCTTTCCCGCGTGCATACGCGACTTCCCTTAGACAAATCCACGTATGCCTTGAGACATACTCTTTTCACCATAGATTTAGCACATGCTGAATTCCTTTCTTCATTGCCTTCTGTACTCACTGTAGATACATCAGATTTAGTTCATCAAGACATATTCTATCAAGCACAACTTCATCAAGTAAGTTGTCATCATCTTCATCAAGTGGGTTGCCATTCAAGGACAACACTCAGCATCATATTGCTAGCAAACATCATTTCATATTAGATTTACATCATTTACCAAGTCCATCAGGTCAAGACTAACTTCATCAGGTGGTTTGCCATCAAGGACAACACATGTCAACAATCTCATGTCTTCATCTTCATTTAGTGGGCTGCCATCAAGGACAACACTCTGCATCATATTGCCAACAATCTCCCCCTTTGGACTTGATGGCAACCACGATGGTGTTTGGTTACCACAACAGATAGGTACATTAAGAATACAATGACACCATGTCACATTCCCCATTGTTGTCACATCATTCTTTCTCTTCATTCAAACACCATGTCACTCTCCCCCTTTGACATCAAGGGCAAAGGGCGGATCAAAACCAACACACTCTCCCCTTTTTTCCTCTTGTAGAAGAAGCATTTTGTAGATTTGATGATACCATGACCAAACTCCCCCTGAGTTCATGTTGAATCTTCAAAACATATTTTCCAATGAAGTACATGACTCTATGACTTTCCTATCACCAATGACTCATACTTACATCAAAGATCCATCCAAGTGAATTTACATAAGAGACTCAAGTACCCAACCAAGTGGGTTTACAAAATTTGACTCAGCTACCCAACCAAGTGGGTTTACAAATTTGACAAGTCCTTTACATGACTAAATATTACAATTTTACATCATGGGTCTCAACAAGACCTTTTAAAAAAAAATGACCATTTAAGACCAACACCTAGAAAGTCCTCAAGAAAGAGAACATTTTTCAGAATCAACATAATGCCAACAATGCATTATACTCAGCAACGCTAATGCTCCCCCTGAATCTGTGCATCCAAGAATCCTTTTCATATGACTAAGGCTCCCCCTTAGTTTGTGCATCCTGAACACTTTCACCAACAAATCATCAAGACATCTTTATCAAAACATTAGAAATAGAATTATGAGAACTGGAACACCACCAGAGATACCAAACAGTATCAGAGATACCAAACAACACTGGAGCTGTGCTGAAGAGAGCTGACCCCAAACAGAAATTTGTCAGCAATCAGACATACGCGGTTTTCTGTGAATGAACTCGCGTATATACGCGACTGTGTTTCAGGAAATCCGCGTATCCAATACCATCTTCTATGTTTTAACCAGATCTGATCTTCTGTGAGAAAAAGACAGTGTTCAGCTTCTTTCTGAGATTTTTGAATGCTTCCCTGGAATACAGATAGATAGAACAATGTAGTTGTGTCTTCAAGCGTCATCCAATGGTTGTAGCATAAGTACATTAGTAACCAAGCCTTCAGATTCTTTGCAGCATCAATACATTCTTTCCAAGAGAAATTATCATACCAGAACAACATCTTCAAAAATGTGTCAAGAAATCATCCATGTGGTCCAATATCATCAAGATCTTCAAGATTTAATATGATGTAACATATGTAGGAAAGGGGTCTCAACCATAGTAACAAACTCTGCATGATCTATTCTTACCTCTGAATCATAAGACTTCCAATTCATCCATGTGTGAGCACAAAAGATACTTCTCAGCAAACAAGGCTCAAAATCTCATCATCATCATTTAAGCATGCGTATCACAATAACCAGAGAATAAGCAGTCATAGCGCCAACAATGCAATCATTAGTATTCAACCTGCTGCTCCCCCTGAACCAGTGCTCCTCCTTAACTTGCACAACCTGAACACCTTCATCAGCAAGTTATCAGCAACAATCTCTGTATGAACTGTCCTTATCTCTGAATTAGAAGACTTTCATCTCAGCAACGAATACTCTTCATCAAAAACAAACGGGACTCATCCATAATATTCAACATAAGAAACCAAGTATCATATCATCATAATTTAGAACTGAGCAACTAAGCTGATACTGAGTTAATAATACAGTTATTAACAATCAGACTGATGCTCCCCTTGAACCTCTACTCCAGATCTTCAGCTATCAAATAAATTCTCTTATCATTAATGCATACGCGACTGTGTCTGATGGAACTCGCGTGTATACGCGACTTTTGTTCATCTAACCCGCGTATGGAAAGTGAAGCATAGAAATTTTTCACATTCCTCCCCCTGAACTTGTACTTCCTGTACCTGTCTTCTTCATATCAGATGCTCTGTCAGAAATACATATAACCAGAAAAATCAAATTCAACCATGAGAGTCATCATACAATTCTCTCCTTGTGATGATACATCCCCATAATGTATCTCACATTACTTCTGCAGTCAATAAGAAAAGTAAGCTTCAGAAGTGGATGACTGCAGTAGGGTCAGAATTCCCTACGTTTCTGATTGGTCCTCCTTCTTTTCCCAAATTTGCTTGAACTTTCGAACTGTGTGCTGAAATTTGTCCACATTCTTAGATCTATTCAACTTGCATTCCTCTTCTACATGTCCATACTTGTTACAAGAATAACATCTCATGTGTCCAGAGAAATAAGCATAAGAATCATAATGAGTACTTCTAATCTTACTCCTTTTACAATCAGCTGCTTTATGTCCATACTTGTTGCATGAAAAACAATATCCCTTGAAGAAACCAGAGTACCTTTCTATGTAGGAACTGTTTGTTTGAGGCTGAAAAGATCTGCTCCTACAATTTGCTGCAACATGCCCATAATTATGAAATTTAAAGCATTCAACATTATTGACTGATTTCCTTTGAGATTTCATCATTGTTGGTTGACCTTTTGTCTCTTTCAACACTTCAGGTTTTGCATTGACATCCTCTGAATTTTTTGCACTTCCTTGTGAGCTATATTCTCCTTTAACAGTTTCATGGAAACCAAGACCAAGTTTGATAGCAGGAGAACTTTGATTACTCAGAACATTGTCCAAGATATTAGAACTATCTTGAAACCTCAAAATTTTAACCTTTTCTTCTAATTTACCTTTGAGAATGTTTACCTCAACCTCCAAGGCTTGACATTGCTTTGTCATGCTTTCTTCTTTCCTTCTTCCATCTTCTACTTGATCCTTCAAATTTAGAATCTCTTCTTTCAACCAATTCTCGTTTTCTTCACATGTTTGTTGCAGCTCTTCATTCTTCTTATTTGATTTTTCCAGATCTTCTTTGAGAGAGATGATTTTTGCTTCAAGGCCTTCCTTTTCAAATGGTTGTAGAGGTTCCTCATTCTTCTTACTTGATGCTTCAAGATCTGCTTGCAGAGAGATGATTGCAGCTTCAAGTCCTTCATTCTTCTTGCTTGATTTTTCGAGATCTGTATTTAGATCGTTGATTTCTGCTTCTAGTCCTTTAATTCAATTGGATGCATAAGTATGAAACCTTTGATACTTGTCCACCTGTCCATTCAGCATTTCTATTTGTTTTTCCATTTGAGAGATCATCTCTTTGTAGATAGTTTCTTGCTTCTTAGATGAACTTTGTAGTTCTTCAACTTTAATCTTGAGAGCTTCTTCTAGATCCACAACTTTACTTTCACTATCTTCACCATTGTTTGCACAAAGAAGATTATTACAAGGACCCCAATCACTATCTGATTCATCTTCTTCAATTTCTGCTATACATGTTTTCTGAGATATCTTCTTGTTTCGAGTAGCCTTCTTCTTTTGCTTCTTTGCCATGAGCACTTTCAGATCATAGTCAGAATCTTCTTCATCTTCGTTGGACACTTCATCATCATCTTCATTTGCATAATAACTCTTCCTTTTTTCAAATTGTTTCCCTTTACCATGTTTTTCTCTATAAGGACATTTAGCAGCATAGTGACCAACTTTTCCACACTCAAAACATTTGAAAGGAAGCTTACCTTTGAATCTTCTAGTTCCTAGTTGGAGTTTTCTCACGAAATTCGCTTCTTCTTCATCGGATATATAGCTGGATTCTTTGACAACTTCCTTTTCTTTTCCTCTTGCAGATACCTTAAAAGTAGCTTCTTTGATTTGAGAAGGACCTCCTTGTCTCATTTCAAAAGCAGTCAGAATACCATGTAATTGAACAATAGTAAGAGTTTGCAGATCTTGCCTTTCTTCAATAGCCGAAACTTTAGAGTCAAATTTCGAAGTCAAGGATCTTAAGACCTTTTCCACCAGAGTAGTATCAGTTATGGTTTCACCCAAATTTCTCATTCGATTTACAATATCATCCAGACGTAAGAAGAAATGGGCAATACTTTCATCACTATGCATCTTCAAATTTTCATATTCAATTCTAAGAGTTTGGAGTTTTGCACTTTTTACCTTTGTGTCTCCTTCATAGCTTAGAATGATTTTGTCCCATATTTCTTTTGCTGAATGTAGCTGCATCACTTTAGCAAATTCTGATTCAGACATGCTTCCTAATAATACATTCACTGCTTTGGCATTGATTTCATACTTCTTCCTTTCTGCTGCATCAGTAGGAATACTTGCCGGGTATTGATAACCTTCTTCCACGATTGCCCATACATCTGCACCAAGACTTTGCAGATATGCTTTTGTTCGTACCTTCCAGAATATCAGATTGCTTCCATTAAATAGAGGTGGCTTTATAGACATTACACCTTCTTGACTTCCCATTGCGACGGATCTCCTTCAAGCGATCAAGCTTCTGCAGAAGAACCTGCTCTGATACCAATTGTTGGGAAAAATACTGAGAGGGGGGGGTGAATCAGTATTTAGGGCAAACTGAAAATTTTTACTTTTTCATGCTCTAAAACCCATACGCTACTTTGCTGAAGCCAACTAGCGTATACACGCGGATATCCTTCATAAAACTCGCGTATACACAAAGATCTAATTATGCCATTAATTCTTCACTTATATCATTCCATCATTCATTCATTAGATGTTCTATAAACAATAAACATGTGCAGTAAGAACAGAATAAACCATCACACATAAGCATCACACATGAACACCAGGATTTTAGGTGGAAACCCAAGTCGGGAGAAAACCACCGCTGCAGTTGCTCAGCCTTCAATATTTTATTATAGAGAAAAACATCTTACAACATATGTCACAGACTCCTACCACAAGACGTGTGCACCCACTCATGCTCGTTTACTCACTCCTCTCCCCGGAAGGGAGCTCCAACCCCCGACTCGCTTACCTCTCCCCGAAGGAGCTACGACCCCCCGATCTCGCGACTACCCCACTGAAGGGAGCTACAACCTCAAAGACTCCTCTATGGACCACGTTTCATCAATTTTCATACTGATCCAAACAATTTCCACAGAGCACAACTTGGGTGTGCCTCTGCTTCATCATATTTTCATACTGGACCCACTACACACAATTAAGCTCAATCATACAACCAAACTGAAACAGACAACCCAGAACTGTAGAATACAGATAGCAGCAACACAGCAGAATAGATCAGACATTTCATACCCCATGCTTCAGAAAACCCTAGTTTGCATACGCGCTTTCCTTTCACTGATGTCGCGTATATACGCGCTTCCGTTCACATAAACCATCGTATACTTATGTACATATTACAGATCTATTTTCATTGCACATACGCGCTTTCTCTTCAGCGAAGCCGCGTATATACGCGCTTCCTCTGCGGCGAACTAGCATATGGTTCTTCAGACATTTAGGTCATTGCAATTCTTCAGAACAGATACATCACACAGATTTAACCCTTTACTTCAGACAGATGTTCGCCTTATCTCAGATCTAATCATTCCATAAATAGATCTAGAAAATACAGATACATTTCAGATCTAGATATTCCGCTTCATCATTTCTTCATAGGTACATCATAGATTCAGATCTATCATCAAACCTTTACCCTTTCCATACAGATATACTTCACAGAGAAGTATTCATTCAAGCTCAGACATCTTGCTCCTTCACCCATGATTTGCACAATGAACTTCTTCTCTTTATATAGGTTTACCCTTTATCAATACCATGAGCCAAAATGACATTACTTCCGATGGTATTCCTGGACGGGGTCATTTAGACGAATCATTACCCAATACAATGGGTCAATACCATGGTGGTTACCCCTGGTTTTTCACTTTATGAGCGCTTTTTCCCATACGCAACTTGGCACGTTGTTTCCCGCGTGCATACGCGACTTCTCCTAGACAGATCCACGTATGCCTTGAGACATACTCTTTTCACCATAGATTTAGCACATGCTGAAATCCTTTCTTCATTACCTTCTGTACTCACTGTAGATACATCATATTTAGTTCATCAAGACATATTCTATCAAGCACAACTTCATCAAGTAAGATGCCATCATCTTCATCAAGTGGGTTGCCATTCAAGGACAACACTCAGCATAATATTGCTAGCAAACATCATTTCATATCAGATTTACATCATTTACCAAGTCCATCAGGTCAAGAATAACTTTATCAGGTGGTTTTCCATCAAGGACAACACATGTCAACAATCTCATGTCTTCATCTTTATTCAGTGGGTTGCCATCAAGGACAACACTCTGCATCATATTGCCAACAATTTAAACTTAAGGGATATTCAGGATTTCCCTTCATTTATGTGTGTTTTATTAATCTCATTCTCAGGAAAAATAGAACTATAGTCTAGTCCATTATCTCCATATGTGCTTAGGATTTTGTCATATGTTGGTTGAATTTCCATTTCCAATGTAGATAAAAGGAATGGCATGATACCCATGTCATCATGTGCTAAGTCTTCTGGGGTGATTGAAAAAGTGGTAGAAAGTTTTTTCCTACCCTCCTGGTGATATTCCTCCTCTGCATTCAGGACCTTTTCTCACACTATCAATCATCCAAATCATTCAATAAATTTATCATATGCTAGGAAAGATGGAATTTCCTTGTATCTTTACCTCTTTCTTCTAGGTTGTGATTATGAGTAGGCTTAATTGATCGACATTCTCCACCCAAACTGAAGTCAGGGTTGGGTTGGGTTCACTAGGGGAGTATAGTTTCTATGACAACAACATCAATGTTTCTTCAATAGATGGTTAGATCACCATCTTTGGTACTATTATGAATTCATTGTACTTGGATGCTAAAAGAGTTTTGACACAATCCTTTCCCTTATATTTAGTTTCTGCAACCCCTAAAGGGACTTTTTGAAGGTGACCATGGTCTAGCTATTCAAAACATAGAAATGTGAAGAATAAACAATCTGAATCAACAAGCGATAATGCAAGACAAAGCTGCAGCAATAATTTTGTTAATTTTGTAATTGGAGAGAAGCAAGATCTTGGAAATGTTCTCCATCCTAAGCATGGGACTGTTACTCCATGAGGGCTTTAGCAATACATCTGGTCTCCAAGAATGCCTCCAAAATTTCCTGCTTCAAGTCTTCAATAAATCCTCAACAATACCACAAGGATGTATGTCTTAGTAAGTGACCTATATAAACATGGAAAATCTTCAATAAGCCTCCTTCAATAAGGGTCAATGATTATTCTCCAATCTCAAAGACTGCTTCACAAAGGCTCCCAAAAATATGTAACTCTGTGTGCTTAAGGACTACTCCCAAAAATGTTGCAACCTGCTCCAAAAAACTTAGACCTAAAATGTGCTCAAATATGCCATAACAAGTTTGTCATAACATATTATATTATTTTCCATAGTTCTCATTTCTAATGCTCTCCTACAGATCTGAATTTTTTTGTTCCTAAATAAGGCTCAAAACATTCCTTTAAGCACTGTCTCAAACAGGCATGAAAATGTCTTTAATTTCAGCCTTACACAAGCTTATACTACATCCCTTCCTGCAACCTACACAGGCATAGTGTGGCTCTTCTTGTGGCTTACACAGATCTGAAAATCACAATGTTGTAGGAATTTCATAAATATGACCAAAACCAGCGATCTGAAGTGTGTCTCTTTTTTTTCTCCACATTTTGCTGTAGCATAGATAATTCGAGTTCTGGTTGACTATTTTCCTCAAGTTTTTGAGCTTTCACATGCATTATTGCAATTCTAGATCAGCAAGTCCAAGTTTGAAAAACCTATAAATATATTTTCCTAAATATATCCTTAACTGTCCTCCTCGGCCTTAGTTCACCTTCTGTGATTCTTCTCTGAAATATTGACTGAAAATAATGGATAAAATGAAGAGTATGGATTTATATTTATATTGGTTTGACATTTGATGAAGAGACATGTCTCTTGCATGACATGTCAAGCCTATACAAGTTGGCTTAGGTCGGCTCAATGTCAGAGTTAATTTCCTTAACTTAAAAAATCATTATCTCCCAAACTATTTGGTGTTTTGGGGCAAGTAAGGGCTCGTATAAAGGGAAAAATATACTCTACAAGATGGTATAGGATCCATTTTGAAAGGTTTCCTCTAAGGTGGTGAATTTTTTTTTTCTTTGTGACTTCCCTTGAATTATTTAGTGCAGAAAATGATTAGGACAATATGGCTTCTTTGTTTGGCTTCTCCATTATTTGGCTTCTTTATCATTATAGGAACATGTAGGACATCCATGTCATCATGATAATGTCCAGAAATGAGTGCATCACCCATGTCATCACATAATGGTGCAATGATATGTTATAGTGCAACATTATTAAGAGAAATCCAAAATAGTTTTCCAACCCTCAAATGATCTCCAACCTTGATCATCACATGTCAACATCAAGTATCAAAGTGTATGACATCATCACATAACTTCAAGGGTTAAGATCTAGATCATCAAGTGCATGCAACATTAGATAAAGGACTTCTTAGGGCTTCTTTCATTAGTGGCTTGACTTCTTCATGATTTGACATCATCATTTTGAACCAAACATCTCAAGAATATTGACATCTTGGTTAATGTCATATTGACATCAATGACAACCTTCACCAACAAGAGGAAGATGTGAGCCTTCCAGAACCATCCAAAATAATAATCGGTGTTGTCAAGGGTAAGACTTCTTCGAAAGAGCCTGAGAAGAAAGTCCCGAAAGAAGTGGATGACCGGGAAGATGCGTCCGAGCTTTAACCTCCTATGGATCAAGTAGCTATTTTAGTTACTGAATGTTCAGGAGACAGAAAGTACTCCAGTGGTTTTTTGTTGACAATCAAGGATCAGTGCAAAGATCTACCAAATCATTTTCAAATTTTTCTAGACATTATTGAATTACTTGGAAATTCCCAAGCACTTGCAAGTAATATAGGAGAGGCTGATGCATTAGCAAGCACTGCAAGAGGACTTGACAAGAAACTGAGTGGGAATTATCTACATATATGGGCCAAGCCGATGGATGATCTTACTAATGGTTTTGATATGTGGATGGATGTGGATCTTAGTGGTTCCTCTGTTGTGTTTCAAATTGGCCAAGGTTATAATATTGGCTTTGCAAGAAATACCTGTACAACACAAATGAGTATGAATGTCATCCTACCTGGAGGGCCTTATATACAAGCACCACTTCCACAAGTTGGACTAGTGGATTCCTTTACAAAGCTTCCATGAATTTTGATTATGTCTTTTAGATATGTGACAAGTTTCCCTGACTTTTTCTTAATTTTTCATGACAGACCATCCAGCGTGAGAGATTTTAAGGAGGCAAATTTTTGTGTAGATGACCTTAAAGCACCATTGTTCCATTCAACTATGGTTTCGCTTTGGATATTAGATTATTTTTTTCAGGAAAGATGTTGAAATTGATCTTATGGGGAATCTACTACATTTATGCAAGTTTGAGCCTTTCTTTCTAAATCAAGGGCATCTTACTGAAGGGTAATGTGAAATTTTATGTTTGTTCTTATTCAAGTTTGAATTTATTTAAGGACTGCTACAATCTATGGTCATTTGTGATTATGAATTATAACTATATATAATTTTGATGTTTCTAGGTTAGATATTATACTATTTTCATTGGAGGATGCTACCATTGATGCGTCCAAGGCTCCTGAGTTCCTTGGTCATGTAGGGTCAAAATCCACTAAGCTGATTCCATGTCATTAGAACAATTTTTCATCCTTCCTAGGAAACAAATCCATTACAAAATAGGATTTTCCCAAGAAGGAATTTATAACATGAAACCAAAAAATTACAAGAAATGTTAGTTTTTCTTTCCAACACATATGATAGAGAAAAATTGCTTTATTTACGCTACTCATCCATATAGGGTTCAATGTGAAATTGGTTAAATAGATAATGAATTGTATTTCATCAATATATGTGCAATTCTGATTAATGGCTCAACCTATTCTTCTATCATGTCTACAAGAGACCATGGGTAGGTATGACTAATGGATCCTGTGCCATTTTTTACTGTAAAGTAGGTGGTCTCAACAAAGTTATAACAGAGTAAAAAAGAACTATAAGCTTGGAAACTATACAAGTCGGACTTTCCCTAAACTTGACATATTTACTCTTTGTTGATTATGTTTTTCTTTTGGGCGATATGACCAAGGTAGGTGAAATTATGTTGAACGACCCCACCCTTGAAGAACTGAATTTCCTACCTTAAAAGCTACCAACAAATGAGGAGCTACAAGAATCAACACCATCTTTGATTTGAACCTAAATAGTCTTATTATCTCCGAGTATTTCACTAATCACAATGACCAATAGATTCTCCTCATGGATTATTTTTCTCATTCTATTTATTATTAAAATCCACAAAATGTATCCCTACATTTGAATCTTGGGAAAAAAACATAAAATTGTTATCATTTAAATTACCCATATCTCTTGGAGCCCAAAAATCCATTTGATTTGGATAAGCTTTATTTATAACCTCAAAATCAACCCTATTATAAGATGAAGGACCATTATATCCTCTTGAGTCTTGACAAAGTATGATGGAATGAAATTGGGTGAAGACCATATCCAGGTTTACCATGTCAAAATCTAGGTTCATTGAGATGGCAACCTTGGTTTGAAGATATCCACCATACAAACTAGGACCACCCATACTTATCGTTGCCATATCTCTTTCATCATCAAGATTAACATACTAAGGATGTATAACCCGTGGAGGCCCATGGTAGTTATTGCAAAGTAATTTATTATAATACATGCTATTTCTTATTATGAGATTTTCCACATCTGAAAATGGCATCATTCACATCATTTTGAAGAAGTCTACAAATTAGGTCAACATAATTTTTTTCACATTTACGAATTCCCTCACATTTTATTGGTTCTTGAAGCTCGAGCACTTTCATTACAAAATATGCAAAGTCAAACAACAAAAATGGTCCACTCCATATTCATTTTCTAATATTATAATGAAGTTTTATTAGAGACACTATTTTTTCGTTTGTTTTGGTTAGAAAAGGGTTTTGTCTTGGTTTTATGCAACGTTCAATTTATCATATGTAGCATGTTGAGAAATGGGAATGGATAATGTGTGACATTTATCTTTCAGAAATTGATGTTGAATGAAAGGATACATAGTTGAACCAAACTACAATTCACTTTGGTAAAGGCAGAGGAACATATTAAAAAACTACTTAAGTATCCACCATATATAAAGTTTGACCATAAGTAATATATGAATTTTTCTATTGCAGATATGTAACTTTTACTACCCAAGATATCACAACAAGAAAAATATTGATATTGTAGAAATTGTTTGAGGACCTCATTGAGGTCAATTTTTCTGATGTCCTATTTGATTGATACTTTCTCATATGTCACGAAGACTTTAAATATGAATTAATATGCTCATGAAACAAATCAGATTCAAATTTTATAGATATAAAAGATAAAAACAAATTTCAATGTCTTTGTTTGATTGTTACTTGACTCTATTGTGGGCAGGTTATAGGAAATGTGATTGGAAAAATGACGGTGAGACGATGCATATCACGTCTTGGATATGGTTCATTCGTTGTTAGAGATCACTTAGACACCTAAGCCACCGACTTTGGAAATGTTTCTAGTGGGAATTCCTATGGTTTTTAATGTTCTGATTATTTCACCTAATGGCTATTTTGGGCAAGAAAATATCTTAGGAATGCTACACATGACATTGGTGGACAGGTAAACAAATTTTTTATAATAGTAATTTCCATTCCATGACATCCTCTCTTTATTGTTTGATTGTATTTTTGACGTTTATTTTTATTTTGTTTTGTATTTTAACTATGAAATTGAAAATACTAAGTACCATTTCCATTTAAACAAAAACCAAAGCTTGAAGATAAAATTAGTATTACACTATATTGGTTGGAGTCCTTATAGCTATTTGTGTTAAAATATTTTCATGAGTATCAAAAAAAGTTACTTTCATGTTGTTATTTGAGTACATGTTGTTTATATACTTGACTAAGTTCATGCGTTAGAAAATGAAATGTTGTTGTGAATAAAACAACAAGGATTAAACATCACACCTCAAATTATTTGTTTTCACAAGTTATCTACAACTCGAGCTTTTTAGCGTATAACTTAGTTGACATGATTGTTCTTAAGCTTTCCTTGAAAGTTGAATACTAAGTTACTAAGGTGTTCTTTTCTATATATCGCGATATTTTATTTTCTTTGTTTATACAGGTTATCTGGCCACATTAGAGTGATAGTTATCGCCCCAATGAAGAAAATTTGTTCGAGTTTCTTACTTGTATGGGGAAAAATGGCTTTGACATTGATGATGTTGAGGTATATGTCGTATAAACTATCTATAGTATAATTTAGTTTATATTCTAGTGTTCATTTTTTTTCATGTTTTAAACTCATTGTATCTTCTTTTGTTTTTAGAAAATGAACTCAGTATTGATGGTAAAAGCATGAATTAAAAAAAGAGGGGAGCAATAACATTGGACTGACAAATGCAAAAATAGGGAGAGGAGAACTGGTCTGGTGATACTCTTAGAGCCAATATCCCACATAAGACACACATATAAAGACTGATGGTCAAGTCTTCAAAGTTGGTGAATTCACCTGTAATGCCTTGAAAACACAACGATAATGTTTTGAAGTGATGAAACACCATTTCATGTGTAAATTGTAGTCCAACCAATATTAAGTTGGAAAATCATATTGTAATAATTTAACGTTTCATATAATATGATTTATGTGGTTGAAATTATTTATAGCTGCACTTGATATTGTTTAATATTGTAATTAAAATATGCGACTTTGTGTTTTCCTATTAGATGAACATGCATATTGTATGACATTTTTTAAATCATAAAAATTAATTTATGTTGATTAATAATTAACACAAAATCAATTTAAAACTACTAAATTAGTAGTTTACATTGACTAATGATGAACACAAATAAAATGAATATTCCACTAAATTAGTTATTTATAATGATTATTAATGAAATTAAATGAAATGAATATAAACTACTAAACTAGTTTTTTATATAATGAATAAATGACTACTGCAAATGATAAATTTGTGACTACAAATGACGACTAAATTTTGCATATATACGACTACTAGTAGCTAATTTACAGTATCTTATAACACAACTAAAATTTAGTCATATTTCTCCAATCATTAATTGGTTTCAAACGATGACTAAAAATTGCATATATATGACTATTAGTAGCTAATTTACAGTATCTTATAACACGACCAACATTTTGGTCATATTTCTTGGTCATTAATTGGTTTTATCGGGTGATCATCTAGTAATATATTTTGTTGTATATTTGGTCATTAATTGTGACAATTAATGACAAATCAAAGATTAAATCAATGATTAAATCAATGACCAAATCAATGATTAAATTAATGATAAAATCAATGACTAAATCAATGTATAAATTAATGGCTAAATCAATTACTAAATTAATGACCAAATATACAACTAGACAACAAAATTGAGATAACCAATTAATGACTAAGCTAAAAACGACCAAAAGTTGATCGCATTATAAGATACTGTAAATTAGCTACTATTGGTCACCGATCGAAAAATAGTCGTTTATATGCAAATTTTAGTCATTTTTTTAGTAACTAATTATCCATTTTGTACTAGTGTTTGTTCAAGCATGACACGACTGACTCTTGCTCCCATCAAATGATGAAGATATTGTCTTGTTCCCACTCTTTTTTTGAAATATTTGAATTTTTTTGTCTTTTTCATATTTAAATATTGATAAAGAAAAAAAATTCCTATAATACAGTGGACATAACAAGTGTCAAGGGAAAGTGCACTAGCTCCTAGGACTAAAACATTCTTATGCCCAAATGTTTCTGGCGACAAATATTAATAATAAACACCCATTTATTCCCTTCAAATAAATTATTCATATAAAAGGCTTCGGGAACATTAAGAATATTCAGAGTGGACCATAACCAAACAAGTAGGCCAACGCTTAATATAGGAATATTCAAAGTGGCCATCAAGGGGGTACCAACGTTTTCAAAGAAAGGAAAAGCACAAGGATCCCCTTTTGGAGGGGTCCCTTGGTTGGCATCCATAGGAATACTAGTCATACAAAACTTATGTGTAGATCCTTCCCTTACGGGATTATTCAAATTAATTTTCAAGAAAGAGAGATGAATAATCAAAATTTTTACTTAAGGAGGCAACTCCAAAATTTCAAGAGAAAGATAAAAACATTATGAAGACTAGTGGATTGGTTCATTAGTCACTCAAAATTAAATGTACAAAAGTGACAAGACAAAATCCACATAACTCCAACTAAATAGAAACAGGAAAGAGCACTCCATTATAAATTCCTAATTATAGAGACAAGAAAACAACTCCCAAGTATTTCCACTTGGGGTGGTTATGACAAGACACCAAAATACAAGAAAATGGTGATAAGGGCCCCCCAAAGCTAGTTTGGGATGATTAGGGCCCAAGCCTAGCAGAAAAGGTATCAGAAGTAGTTACACCGACCTCTAAACAATATCCTTTGTCAGTGAAAGTACCCAAGCTTCGTAAGGGCACCCTATAAAAGTACTATGATAGTGATGCAACATCTGCCTCAAGTACCAAGGGAATTCCTCCCCGTAGTCACCTATGTGGTCCCTAGGAAAGGAAACTATGGTCACCATCCTGTGATCAAAATCTGGGCGAAACAACCATGGGCATGTGATCCAACAAGTAGGAGAGGAGGTATCTCTCTTTCCATATCTTCACACATACTTGTTCTTCACTCCCATGTTAGAGAAGCTTTATCGGAAAACTTAACGACACTGGATTTTCACTCATTAATAAACTTGTGTACTTTAATTTTAAGTAGGATTAGAGAGTTTACTCTCCACACATCAATTCCAAGGCCCTAAATTCCTTACACTACTTTATGTTTCTATGAAAAAAATAAAAAGCATAGTTCATTTTAATTTTAAATGCTTATTTTAGTTGGTTGTTATTTGGGACATAGGGAAACATAAGTACAAATTATAGTGTTATAACAAACAAGAAATCAATAGAAATCCTAAGCTACATGAAAATTCAACTTTTTTCTTCGATGAAAAGTGATTTCTACAAAGGTTCTATGAGAAACTCAATAAATTAATTTTTTTTTTTTTTTTTTTGAGTTTAGCATTCACACATTCAAAAACTAAAAAAAAATAACTAAATGATGTCTAAAATTCATCTAACCTAATGCACACTAGCATGAAATTCAAGATTCAAAGAAAGACTTAAAGGTAAACAAATGTTATCACAAAGGTAAATATCAATTGAACAAGAAAAGAGAAGCAAATCCCAATAGAAAAAAGCACTCCTTAACGAATTTTTTTTTAACCTTATACCATGAATTCAGATATTTTCCAAAAACCCTAAAGTCTATAATACCAAAAAACAAAATAAAATAAAATAAAATGAAATATTTTTTCTTTTTCTTTTTCTTTTAAAGATTTAACGGACCAAAAAGTTTAGAAAGGGAAAAAAAACATCAATTTCAATACCAAGAACATGAAAAAGACTCAAATCTGCCTAGTAACCAATGATCGCAAAGATAAAAGACCAAGGAAAATAAGAGACGTAATCACCCAAAATAATTTGGCTACAAAGGTACAAAAGATTCTGAAAATTAGAAAGACTCTAGAGGACTGAAATCTCCCATTCATCTAAGAATAAAAAACCCCTTTCAAAAAAAAGCAAGAGAAATGAAAAATAATCTAACTTGTCAATTGCAAAAAAACAAAAATCAAAGATTGGGTTATAAAAAAGTTTATGAGCAACAAGACTTGTTCTAGAGACACAGAACAACCATACACCTCATAAAGAAGATCTCGAACCTATCTTTAAACATAAAAATCTTCAAATACTACAAACCCTAGTTTGACATAGGATTTTCTCAAACAAGATGAAAGAAACCAACAAAAAAAAACATCAAGGTGATTCCATGCTTCATAAAAATCAGGAAATCATACAAAACTTGGTCAAACCCTCAGCAAAATCCATAAATGAGAAAAAATGATTTTTCATATCTATTCAAAACTATTTAAATACAGTTCTGAATATATACATGACTATGCCTGAAGAAGAACATATAGACGTTGGTTTCTTTAGAAAAAAAATGTATATATTCAACTGTATATAACAAAAACCATGTATAAATGGAAAACTAAGGAAAAATAAAAATAAAGTCCCATATCCAAAATATCAAGATGAATGAAAAAACTAATTCAGACTCAAGAATGCTAGAAAACACCAAGAAACAACAAACGAAACCCATATCAATGAACAACAACCCATTTAGGAAGTACTTGATGGTATTCCCAAGAAGAGTCGCGAATTCTGTTGGAAGTAAAAATTCCCTAAGGCAAGGGTTAAAATGCTCAACACAACAAAATAAGAAAATCAACAAAGAGCACTCAAACAAGCATGCCAAACATACAAATTATCAAAGTTGGATTTGGAGACATACTCGAAGTTCCTAAGTTTGATGATGTTCCCATGGGGTCCAAAACCTATGCTTCCTCCGAGACATGCAGACTTGCAAGTCAATCAGAGAAGTGTACATAGAATAGATAATTCAATTTTCATAAATAGCAATATGTTAGATCATTATATATAAGCATATAAACTATCATTCATGAGATAAAAACATATGAAGAACAAGACATGAGCTTCTTTATTGATTAATAACAATAAGTACAGGAAAGGTACAACCTGATCCAAGCCAAAGGCACTGAAGAAGCCTTCCTTCAGATTCGTCTATCCTGAACCATGAATACAAACTCTCTAATAATAATAATAAGATGATATATAAGGATTATGAGCATCTCTGTAAAGGAAACCATGGCTTCCTAGAGAGTTGGGGTGCAGGAGAAACAAGAAAATCATACTTGATATGCGATAAATTGTGTATAATGTCGATATCCTTTCTCTTGTTGTAATTAGGCCTACCCAAGGGGTTTATATATACCACCTCAAATTAGTTATTTAATTTCAGCCACGAAATCCTATATGTGGGCTCTCGGTAAAAATTGTAAACCCCGCTTGAAAAATTGTACTTTATTTTTTTTCTCCATATTTTAAAAGGTATATGCGGATATAGTGGTATGGGAACCATGTATATATGTGATTTAGTATGGGAAGAGTCGCGTGTGGATTTTTAGATATTCCTTTTTATTATAAAGTCAAGTCTGCATTGGAAAAAGGATTGCTCGGGGCCAAAAAAAATCATTAGGTCTACGAGAGTGCTGAATGATGCTATAACACATATTAAATAGGGAAAAATGAGCATACCATGGTAATATTTATGTATTTTTCTTTATGCATGTGAGATTTGAATGAAAGGACATATTTCATACCATACACATGTAAAGATAAATAGAGATAATTTGGAAGTTATGTGATTTTAATTAATGCATGTCCAATGTCAATAAAAGAGGGATGTGTCGATATGTTTTATGCATTTTACATATGCACATGAAAATATTTTTGAAGCATAATTAGTAGAGATTTATTATTTGGTTTGATTAATATGTTATATAATCATTACGTCATAGGTGTTGATGGTAGTAATTGTAGGGGAGGATTGTGACCTGTTCGAAGGATGGAATATATTTGAAATTATGGAAGGAAATAAACCAATGTTCTGTGGAGTTTGAGGGATTATAAACAATAGGATAATCCATTTCAAGGAAAAACTATGCCACAAAGACACATTGTTCAAGGAATTGTTAGGTAAATGATATCTTGATTAATAGAATGGCCTCTGAGTTAGTTATGTTTAAATTTAAAATGATATTTCTTTGTAATATTTTTAACAATGGGAAAGGGATGGACTCCCTTATAGCCATTGACTAAGGGGTACACCCTCATGAAATGTTTAATAAATAAACTTTTTTTGTTTTTCCCCTTCGGATTTTCTAGGTTACATCATTGTTCTCTTATGATCATGACTATTTCATGATATTACTAATGTGGTATCTTTGCATAACATTGGATGGTAACATTTTGTTTTGAATTAAGCTTAGTTAATTGTTTAATGCAAGGCAGGATAAAGTTATGGTTGATTGTATCATGTTAAAAAATGGAAATAATGACTATTCCTTTACAGAATCCATAGTGTTGTTTCTAAAATTACATCATGTAATTATAGTAGTTTTATCTAATGGTCTGTTAAGGAATATGGAATAAGTCATTGTGAATATTACAAGCTAGTAAATATAGTAAAATATTTCTAATCCTCTATATTTTCACATGCGTTTTACCGAGTGATGTTACAAGTGATAATAGAGAAAATGGTTTCCGCATTGGTACCTTTTGTGTTCCGTAAGAACAAGATTTAAATGTAATATGCTATTTGTATAAGTTTAGGTACGAAACTAATGAAAATTACATCGCAATGTATGCACTAGAATTCATTTCATATGAGATGCATGATGGTGTTAATAACCATATGAAAGTATGATAAGTGTAATTTATTTTTAAAGAATAAATATGCTCATGAGATTTGAGTTTAATTGGATTTTAAATTGTTAGAATAATTTTTATTGACACTGAAGTAATAATAGTGAATTAATGCTCGCGTTTGAGTAAAATATTTCTATAAGGCTTTTATGCTTGTGCAACAAAACTATGAAGACTACGGAAGTAGATATTTGTTTAAAATTTCATGCACATGACTGTAAGTTCTTTGATATTACAAAGAAGTTATATCATGACAACAATTGTGTCTTTAAAGAAATTGATTTTATAGAAATAAATTTTTGTGTCGTTAATAAAAAAAAATATGGAAAAGGGTCATGGCTTTGCATATGATCATAATTAAATGATAATTGGTACGATGTAGACACAAATATTATTTGATATTCTAATAATGTATTCAAATGCATGACATGAAATATATTATGTATGGTCTACCAGCTTAATGATAGAACTAGTAGTAGTGTGAAGTTGTTGATTACATTGTTTGTTCAAACTTCAGAGACATACAAGTTGATGATTCAATGATGATGTTATAATGTATGTATCATATATGTAAAAAATATTTTAGTTTCATACTTTAGAAATTAATCCAGTGCATGCAAATAATGTGGTGACATTACATTTTAAACCTAATTAGTTAGGTTCATAATTTTCTGGAAATATGATGTCTTCATTGTCATCACTAAACAAAAATCTAGATAACATTTTCAATTTGTTGGAATTACAAATTTATATAATCAAGAAAAGTTTGTGTGATTGACTTGAATTTAGTAATGTGTCATAATGATTGTTGGTTAGATACACATGCGTAAATGAAATGTCATTTTGCATGAATTAGAACTATTGGAATGTCAATGATTAAGATCTTATTTCCTTAATTGTTGTTTTCAAAAACAACTTCATGGAAATTTGATTTTAATTTTCCTATATATAGTCTGTAAGAGGTATTATAATTCTCTATGCTTACTCCTAATTCATGAAAATGGTTTACGGAAAAGAAACAAGATCAATATCTTTCTATATTGTCAAAATATTGAGAACATTGATGAATGTGCAAATTAAAATTGACAAGACATTTTGTATATAACAATACTTTGTAGAAGGTATGGTTTTATCAAAATAAGTTTTGAATTTTAAGCATGGGTAGCTTAATGGAAGCATAATAACATCACTAAAACGCCTATAGCATGGAATGTAAGAACCAATGAAAGTTAAAAAGTTGGAATGTAATTTACAAATGCAAATGTGAAGGTACAATGTTTACCATTATGATATGCAATATTTGTTCACAAAATATATAACAATTTTCTTTTTTTATAAATTTAATGTTAATTATTATGTGAAAAATTTGAAAATGAACACCGTCAATATGACATGGGACTTCAGCCATGATTTCCTGTCAAATTTACTTTTACAGACTATGGGGCCCATGTTGAGGGTCAAGTATGAATACATGATATACATAAATGTTCCTTCTTATTTAATGTTAGTTTCCATATGGTGAATTATTTAAATTTAAGTTGGAAATGGTGCTAAAGAACATTTTAAATCCCATCCATTTATAGCAAAGAAGTGGGAAAGGACCAAGAAGGGCCATGGGAAGAGGTAATTGTGTACCCATATTTATTCTCTCTAGAGATATATGATCTTAGTAAGGGAAAAAGGTTGAATAAGAGGGTGAGAGGGGAAAAACCAGAGGAGACCTTGTTAGCTTTGGAGCTTGTTAGAGGAGCCATAAAAGAGTTAGTTGTTGAGTTAAAATTACTCAAGCCATGAAATTCTTAGAGGAATAGGAAGGACGCTCCTAAGAGGAATCCTCTACTAGACCAAGTGTGTTCCTTGTCGATGAACATTCCTAGATTCGAAATTGGCTCAATTTGGTTAGTGGAAACCAATTCTTATTGGTTGAGAGGAGAAATATTTTTCTCATTGTGGGTTTTGTGGTAAACAAAGTTGACTAACGAGATAAGTGACATGTTAAAATGATTTTTTTGTATGAATGTGTAAGAATTTTCTATACATCCCGACATAAAAGGAACTACTAGAAGTGTAGTCCCTCTATTGTATTACCAGTATTGTGGATATCTTTGGTAGGAGCTAAGACAATATGCACTTTGTGCAATTATGACAATTTTGATCATTTCGATGATGAAAGAGCTAGGTTCTCTTTGAGTACTTGTAGAGGGTGTTTTCCATGGAAGTTATTAAAAAACCTAGTGTGCTTGTTTTGGGGGTGATAAACCACTCATAGAGTGCTTTTCACTGTTGATAAACCACCTGTCATTGAAATTATTGTGTGAAGTGGCTATGATTTCCAAGAGCATTGGGAAATAACAATAAGTTGATACAAAGGCTTTGTTTTGTGTTTATGAACTTGAATAATGACTAAATGATTGAAAGTAAAAATTGAATATTTTAATATATGTACATGTTTATGATTATTAATAGCACATTATTGATGTTGCTTATTGGTATTTACTAGAAGTAAAATCCTTCATTTTGAAAGGGAAGGATCCATGTTTTGTTACTCTCAAATAGATGTCATGATCGAAATATAATCTAAAAAGAAGATTGAGAGAGATGAAATCAATATAAATGAAAATACAAAGATCCAATGGGAAATAAATACTAGGAAAAAACATAATAATGACAAAATAAAGAAGATATGAACACTGATGATGGTGCTATCATTAAGGGGGTGAATATTTAATATCTATATCACTATAATTAGACATCATGGATTTAATAATATAAAATTTATTATTGAATAATATCTCAATTTAATTCAAGTATTCAGGTCAAAATTCTATTAGGGTTTAATGGTTTTTTTGGAGCTACATGCATCATGTTCTGGGTAGAGGTGGTGCGGTGTCCATTATGATAGGAAGATTTGAGATTAATGGGTAACCTTTTCCATGTGAGATTTTGAAACATATGTGGGTTGAATAAATGTGTATTGATGCAATCCTGCAATAATTATGACCTAGAACGTACCACTGAGAAGATAGATTCATTCCTAGAGAATATCATTATTGGGGTGTGATTGTGCCATGCAATCTACCATGATCTATCATATCATTACTACAGCGTCAAACTTGTTTTGGTGACATTTGAGCATGTAGTGTATTGTCTGAAGTTGTGGAAAAGCCAAATATTGAAGTCGTGTTTAAATAAAATGATATGCATTGAAAATTGAGCATTGGTGCTCGTTACTTCTAGACTTGTAGTGATTTTTTGTGGCTATCCATGCAAATGAATAGTTGAAGTGTCACAGTTTGAAGAGAGATAAGTATCCATGCTATTCTTCTTGAAAGGAAATATTGCATACGAATCTTTTGAAAATATCCATGAATCATTTTCATAAAACCAATGTATATGAATATCATTTCCAGAAAATATTAGAGACATTATTTTGTTGGAAAGCCTATGTGGTAAAATACTAATCAAGTGTGCTACAGTTTTTGAAAAGGATTCATATGAATATATTTCATAAAATATAAGTAACCATGTTAATTCTTGAATGTTTACATATGAGATGATAAGAGTCAAGATTATTTTCTTGAAAATTGCATATGAGTCATGTGCATAGAGAGATAAGAAGCCATATTAGTTTTCCTAAAACGATTATGTGTTTTTATAAAAATAAGTAATGGTTATTGTGTTATATTTCTTGAGAGAGAATATGTATTCATATGCTAAAGAATAATAGTTGTTGTGTAAGCTTCCCTTTGGAAAAATAATATGTGTTTACATGCATAAAGATAACAATTCTTAGGCTAATTTCTTTTAGAAAAAAGAATATGAATTTAGATGCACAAAGATCATAGGTAATGTGCTAGTATCCTTTAAAAATACGTGTAGCTGAGGTGGTTGTTATTTTGGAAAAAAAAAATCATTTCCAAATAAATAATATTTACTGTGGTGTTTGTCTTTAGAAATTTCCCTCTTCTTGTGCAAATAGATGGTAATAACCAAGGATATGCTTTTATATATTACTGTGTTCTTTTGAGAGGAACTAGAATTTAACTATTTATGTTTGTCATGATGCATGTAAAGTAGCGATAAATGAGCATACCTTGTTAATATTTGTGTATTTTAGTTTATGCATGTGAGGTTTGGATGGAAACAAATGTGTCATAACTATACACATGGAAAGATAAACATACATGTTTTGGTAGTTATGTGATTTTAATTAATTCATGTGAAGTATCAATAAAAGAGGCATCTCTCCATACTCTTTATACATTTTTCTTATGCACATGGAAATATGTTTGAAGCATAACTAGTAAAGATTTCTTAATTGGCTTGATGAATATTTTATATAATAATGATGTCATATTTTTTGACAACAGTAACTGCAAGGGAATATTGTGACTTATGTGAAGGATGAATTATATTTGAGATTATCATCGACAATCAACTAATGGCCCATGAAGAGTGAGGGACTGTTAATAGCAGCATAATCCACTACAGGGAAAAAAAAATCCATAAATACATAATGTTCAAGGAATTGTGGGGTAAATGATATCATGATTAATGTAATACCATTGAGTCAGTTATGTTAGATTTAAAATGATATTTATTTGTGAGATTTTTAACAATAAACAAGGGATGGACTACCTTCTAGCCATTGAATGAGGGTTGAACACCGTCATAAAACGTTTACTAAAATAATTTTTTTTTCCTTCAGGTTTTCTAGGGTATCGATATCTGCTTATGATATTTTATATTTGATGATCTTGAGGATGTGGTCTTTTTGCATATCATTGGATAATAATCTCGTGTTTTGAATTAAGCTTGGTTAATTGATCAATAGAGGGAAGGGAAAGTTATGGTTGACTGTAGCATGTTAACAAATTGAAATAATTACTATGCCTTTACACAATCCATGACTCTATTTCTACAAATACTTTATGTTATTATGGTAATTTTATGTAATGATCATTTAAGGAATATGGAATAAGTCATTGGGAATATTAGAACTTCGTAAATGCAGTAGAAGTTTTCTAATCCTATGTATTTTCACATTAGGTTTAATGAGGGATATATATATATATATATATATATATATATATATATAACAAAAAGAGTGAAAAGATAATTTCAATTTAAACATTTTAAGAAGAAAAAAGCATTATTCTCTTATATTTTTTAATAATTATGGAAATAATATTGGAAATAAATAAATAAATAAATATATATATATATATATATATATATATATATATATATATATATATATATATATAATGAAGATATTTAAACAATTATACACAAATATATTCAAATTTGATAGATGTAGATTCCCTAAAAAATGAGAAATAATTAACAAAAGAAGTGAGAAGAAGGAATATGTACCAAAAAAGCCTAAAAATATGAAAACAAACTTGGAAGTAGGGAACCTAATATTGTTCTTATAAAATTCCATAAGAAAATGTACTAAAAAATTGTATGTGAAAGATCAAGTTAATTCACAAAAAAAAAATAAGGGATGAACTATCGAAGCACAGATAAAACAAGAAACAATCACAACATAAATATAAAGATATTAATCATATGTTTTACAAAGAGTTAATAAAAAGGGACAAGGAAATTTCTTGCCTAAAATTCCATGGTTAGAAATTACTTGCACAAGTTAAAAAGACAAAGATTACAAGGAATAATAATAAAAGAATAAATCAAGAGAAGAAAGATATGAAGAAGGAAGTCAAGGTTTTTAGGACATATGATGAAAATTCTAAATATACCTATTAATAAAAATACAGTGATCAACAAAGTTGCACGAGTACATGTAGAAGAGATAACACGAAAAATAAACCAAGAATTCACTACAAGTATCATAAGGAAATGTCTTGCAAAAAATACGCATGATCAACATCCTATTCACAAGCCTATGTACATTAACTAGTTAGTCTATCAACATCCCTTAGAATGGAAACAATTGATCTATATGTTGTAGAATATTATTATCAATGAAATTAAGAGCCATAATAACAATTGACCTTGAAAATATTGCAAAAGAAATGTCTCACAAAGGATTGAATTAAATGGGCATACCCTTTTATAGTTTGAAAATTCTACTAATTGCATAGAAGTTATTATTTTCTCATATTGTCAACCAAGATAGCATTAAAAGTTAGATAATTGTCGGAATACATTATAAGACATGTGTGAATAGATGAAATATTTCCCATAAATTATATTTAAGAAAAAATAAATTTTAAATGGGAAGGAAACGTAATAAATATAATATATAAAAGAAAATATAAATAAACAACAATTAATAATGAAAACACATGCCTAAACCAAAAAAAATTGACTCTTATTGAAAAGGAACCGACTTAGGTATTTATATGGGGCCTCAAATAGTCTTGTATCAATCTCCCATATATTTTTTAATATATTATTTTTAGCGACATGGATTTATTTGTCTGGTTTCAAATACTTTGGATATTTAATTTATGAACTAGATAGGTTCATCACAATAGTAATAAATATGACATTAAGGTGTCATAATCCAAGACCAAAATCCATCTAAATTTGATAATAATTTTGTGCAAAATCCCTTTATTGAGTTAAATATCAATAGAATGTCATACTTTTCTAACATAGCTCTCTCAAATTTTGTTTTCTTGTAACTATACAGTGCATGACCAATATCCTCTAATATTGAGATAATACAAAAGTGTAAAGGAAAATTGGGAAATGGTACCCAAAATGGAATTTGGGTAATAGTCTTAGATTTTAGATCAAATTATATGAATCAAGTAATGCCCCACTTCCCTAAAACCTAGGACTCCCCTCTAAAACTTTCCTATAATCAACATGCTTAAAAAATAAACTATAAAATAACACCTTTTACAAACATATATATGAGAATAATTTATCAAAGTTGAGTGGATCCACTTAGAAATTTAAAAAAGGAGGATAATATACATTAAATTTAGATAAAAGATAAGTTGGGTCATAGTTGTGATCAATATGATTGACCTAATCTTGTTATCTCTAGCAATTGTACATCTTTCACTTGATCTACAATTTAGGAACCTTAAAAAGAATATGAGGTAGTTAAAGTGGATAATTTTTTATTTTTGACTATTTATTTGAACGAAATGGTTTTCAAAGTCAAGAACAAGGCTGACCTGGACCTAGTGAACTCCAGTCTCTATAGGAACTGCTGGAAGCATATTTAGGAGTCCTTAATGGGGGTGACAGAACCAAGTTAAGTGTAGAAGTAGGGCAGCGTGCGGAGTCTGCCTAGCATCCACACGCCCATTAAAGGTGTACTCATAGAAAATTCCATCATAAAAAACTCGTGGCTGGGTGGCCTAACCACTTGTGATGACATTATATCTTGCGTTTGGTCTATGTTGTAGTTGAGTGTGTTTTGTTGGAGGATGAGGTGGGTGACTGTAGATAATTTCAGTTTTGAGCCCTCGTCTACCCGAAAATTGTCATGGCACTAGGAGGAAGGGGAATGTAGGACTTGGTTCATCATAGAGGGAGAAGAGGAACCAAATCAAGAATGCTCGTGGGATCCTGGCACGACGGAGGTGGCCACAACGCTAAGATTTTGTGAGGGATTTCTTGGATTGACTGCTCAGAAATTCCATTTGTTGGCAGGAGACATGTTGGGCTCCCTCAACTAGTTTTGACTAGCATGGTTCGGTTTCCTCCGGTCGAGTTGATGTTCCCTTTGCTCACAGGTGGATTTTTGGTTTCTAGTGGTGTGTGGGTGTTTTCATATTGCTTCGCTCGGGGGTGGAAATGTTTGTGTGGGGTCGGAACACTCTTTTTCCTTCTACTGTTTGGAGGTTTATGAAATATTTCTTGCAAGTTGAACAGACTTAAATTGGGGTGGCGCCCGGGTTTTCCGAAAGAAATGGCAAGGAGCCAAAGATTTTGACCTCGTGTGGTCTTGTAATTTGTTAAATACTTTCTTTTATATTGTTCCTTTTGGAATTATCTAGTAATTTCTTTTATATTGTTCCTTTTGGTTTTATCTAGTATCAATTTTGTGCTAGTGGGGGCATCCACATCAAGGGGGAGCCACTCCTTTCCAAGAAGGTGATAATCATAGGGACGAGGGAAGCCACTCTTCCTTGGAAAATCCAGACAATCGGGATATGGAGGAAAAGGATACAATCTCTCTTGCCTGCTCTCCCGTTCAAGTGGAAGCTCTAGGAACCCTCGATTCTATTTCTATTGAGTTGCGAAATATACATTTTAACTTCAAAACTCTGAGGGGAAAACACTATGAGGAATGAGATGAATTGGTTTCCTACATTAATGATCTCCAGCATATCTAGAGCAATATCCTAGACAATGTGGAAAGTCTCTGGCGACAACACCAGCACTCCAACGATCAACTTCGCACTTTGGAGGCGAGGGTGCAACACATTAACTTCCACATGCATGAACATGCACACCTCTTTGCTGCCACTCATGTCTTACAGCCTAATCCACCTCCATGAGAAGTTTTCCACTGCTTTGGGTTTTGTCCAATTTTGGCTATGTATGGTATGGCTAATAGGCCTCTCGGTAATAGTTGATGGCACCATATGTCACTATTTTTCTCCTAAACCTATGCTCTCCATGTATGCTCATTATGAGGAAGAAGGGTCCTTGAAGATACATTTGGTACTCAGTATTTTCTTCATAATGTAATGAAGTATTTTTGATCAAGAAAAAAATGACATAGGTTTTCAAGTTCAAGAGACAACAAAACCTACCTCTTCTCCTCACAATTTTAAAACATCGAAGATTGAGCTATAGTAAACCTTGAATAGTAAGCCACAATGAAGATGACACTTTGATATACAACAATAGATCATGTTAACCATTTTTTCCCTTAAATATAAACATAAAATTAGTTGAATGCTCCCACAAATACAAAGTATTTACAATTACAAATTTGAAAATCCGTTGAAAGGTATCCTTGACAATAATTCAACAAATTATTTCCATGCAAGTAATCCATTAGACACTTGACTATCAAGTATTTATTTAAGCTCTTAGCATCAAGATATTTCATCAAACACCTGATGTTTTTAATTTGGATGGTACAAAAGGCCATATGTATTTTTATATGGTTTTCAGAGATATTGATTGTGTTTTGAATACTAGTGCCCATGATCAACAAACCCATAAGTAGACTCATGACTCTGTAGCCATATTCCATTTATAGTCTCTATCTCTTATTGATTGTATGCCAAGATAAGGCATTATCATCTAGAATGTTGGAACATTTTTACAATGTTTGGGTTTAGGTAACTTCTTGTGTATGCTCCTCCCAATTCATGGAAACCAAACAAAGAAGTCTATATGAATTACCTAGAAAACACCAAACATTCACAATGGTAATGATGTTATCTTGCAGATCATTATAAGAATTATTGAACCCCAATAAAATAGGCTTATTACACTCCTTACTCAATCTATAAATGATTATAACCACATTTGAAGATAGTCCATATTCTTTACATGTCATAAAATGGAAAAACCTGAAATCGACACCTTCTCCTTTAAGGTCCTAGGTTAAAACTGTTATCATATAAGAAAAAAAAATATATACAAAGGTACATAAACTAGAAGTTAAATAATTTAAACACCTTAATAAAAATTAAAATTACAATACCTTTTCTCCTTTACAAATTTAGAAACAACTATCATGAATCTTATTTTAAAATTGTTGAGGATAATGGTTAATTTTGTTGTGTAATTGATAACAAATTAGTCAACAAATCTTGTAAGGCAATGAATTAGAAATATGTTAGCTATATAATAATGTATTCATTGCCTCCATGGGGATATGATATTTGATGGAGACTTGAGCTAATGAATTGAGAACCAGACTTCTCTATTTTTTGTTCATTCATTTTTTATGTTTTCATATATATGCTCTTGATAAATTTAACATGTGGTATTAGAGCTCGGTGAAGAGAGTTTATTTGTATGTAAAGTTTGTGTTGTTCAGAGGTGAGTTCAAAAAGTTTGGGAAATCCATTTGCAAGAGTTTTCATAATTTTTTGAAGCTTGTACAGATTCAAATTATCGGTGGTACTTCTCAGCACTTAGCATCAATGGCCAACAAAAAAAATAGTATGAATATTTCTTAGCCACAAATACAAGTGTTTAAAGGTGAGAACTTTGGTTTTTAGAGCTTTAAGATGAAAACATTATTTCCCTCACAAGATTTGTGGGATTTTGTAGAAAATGGATATAAAGAACAAAATGATGAAACACATTCCCAATCGACTCAAGCCCAAATAACACAGCTAAAGGAAAATGTTAAAAAGGATTGAAAGGCTCTCTTACTAATCCAACAAGCAGTGCATGATTCAATTTTTACAAGACTAGTTGGAGTACCAAAATCAAAAGAGGCATGGGAGGTGTTGCAGAAAGCATATCAAGGAATTGATAAGGTAAAATTTGTTAAGTTGCAGTCCTTAAGAAGAGAATTTTAAACTTTTTTCATGCAAAAATGTAAATGTATTCAAGATTTTTTCACTAGAGTTATGCGAATACTGAATGAAATTAGGTCTTATGGAGAAGAATTAAAAGATGAAAAGATTGTTGAGAATATTTTAAGAATTTTGTCTCCAAAATTTGATGGGGTTGATGTTTCTATTGAGGAGTCTAAGGATATAACTCATTTTTGTGTGAATGAGCTAATGGGGTCTCTTCAATCTCATGAGAAAAGAATGAATAGATATTCTAAAAAATCTATTGAACAAGATTTTCAAGCCAAATGAATTTTTCCCAAAGAAAAAAGTAAAAAATGTGAGAATTCCTCCCATGAGGAAATTCAAAGAACTCATAGAATAGGAAGAGGAAAAGGAAAAACATCCAAAGGTGGTAGAGGTCGAGGAAGAATTTATTTTTCTGCAAACATGAAAGGAAGAGGTAATGATGACAGTGATGGAGGTAAAAGATTTTGTAAATCTCGAGTTTAGTGTTTTTATTGTAAGAGATTTGGCCATTATGAATAGAATTGTTGGGAAAAAAAAAACAACGAGCTAGTTTTTCTGAAGAAAAAGAAGAAGTTGACACTTTATTGTTGGCTTTTTATTCAAGTAATAATGTTTCCAAGGAGGATTGTCTTATGGATAGTGGATCCAACAATCACATGACAAGAAACATATATGGATTTGTAAATATATATGAATCTAAAAAATCTGATGTACTCTTGGGAGATGAAAAACTAGTTGAAGCTAAAGGTAAGGGAACAATTATTGTGAAGACAAAACAAGGAAAACCAAAGAACATTAATGATGTTTTATATTTTGTTGCTCTAGCACATAATTTTTTGAGTGTGGGAAAGCCCCTTGAAAAGGGTTATTTAATTGCTTTTAAGAACAAGAAATGCATAATCTATCATAAATATGATCATAGTGAAATTATTGCGAAGACTAGTAAAATATAATTTTTGCTTTCAATCTCCCTTGTGAAGAAAGTACAACATTAAATGTTGCTTACGAAGACATTTCTTGGCTATGACACATGAGGTATCGACATATGAATATGAAAGGCTTGAAGTTGTTATATAATAATAAAATGGTGTTCAAGATTTACCCCTTATTGTTCTCTTGATAATGTTTGTGAAGGGTGTATTCTTGGTAAGCAACATAGATATTCATTTCCAGTAGGAAAATCAAGGAGAGAAAGGAAACCATTGGAACTAGTGCATATAGATATATGTGGTCCTATGCAAACATTGTTTCTCAACAAAAAAAATTATTTCATTATTTGTGTAGATGATTTTAGTAGAAGAACATGAGTATATTTCATTAAGGAAAAATATGATGCATTTGTCATATTTCAAAAATTTAAGGTTGTTGTTAAAAATAAAAGTGGTTATTCTCTAAAAAAGTTATGCATAGATAGGGGGGGAGGATTCACTTCAAATAAGTTCTATACTTATTGTAAAATGAATGTCATTCAAAGGAAATTGACAATTAGTTATACTCCCCAACAGAATGGCATTGTTGAATGTAAGAATAGAACAATTGTGGAAATAGAGAGGAGCATGCGGAAAGGTAAAAGCCTTTCAAACATTTTTTGGCCTGAATTTGTAACTACATTTGTTTATTTTCTTAATAGATGCCCAACAAGAATTTTGAAAAATATTATACCTTATGAAGCATCGTGTGGAAGAAAACCCAATGTTTCTCATTTTAGAGTCTTTAGTTGCACTGCTTATGCTCATTTTATTATTGAGAAGAGAAGAAAGATTGATGATAAAAGTATGAAATTCATTTTTATTAGCTATTATGAAGAAGCCAAAGGTTATAGATTGGACAATCCATACAGTGAAAAATTAATGATTATTCATGATGCGTTCTTTGATGATAAAGAAGACTGACAGTGGAATCAAAATGGTCAACAACAAACTCCAAGTATTAATGTGCAAGAAGATGAATATTTTTTTTCTACAAATCCATTTAGTAATCAAAATACTTCATAGGCTGCATCCACTTCATCATCTTCAGAAACTTCAAATATTGTTTCAAGTCCAAGTCCTCCTGTGAGAAAGACAATATTTAAATGAAATTTATGGTTATACTAATTTTGCTTTGACCCCTAAGATTGAAGCCGAGCCAAGATGTTTTGAACATGGAGTAAAGAGTCAGTTTGGTGCAAAGCAATGGATGAAGAGATGGAACCGATTAAAAGGAATGAAACATGGGAGCTTGTGGATCCTCCTACTGTAAAAGAAGCCATTCGTGTGAAATGGTTGTACCAAAAAAGGTATGTAGTTGATGGATCACTACAAAAGAAAAAATCAAGGTTAGTAGCAAAGGGATATGCTCAACAACCAGGAATTGACTACAATGAAACATATGCTCCTATTTCAAGATTTGATACAATCAAACTTGTTTCTCTATTGGCATCACAACATAAATGGTTGGTTTATCAATTTAATGTTAAATCGACCTTTCTAAATGGTGAGTTGAAAGAATATGTATATGCTGAGTTGCCCCAAGGATATTAAGAAGTAGGAAATGAACACAAATTCTACAAACTGATAAAGGATATTTATGGGCTTAAATAAGCTCCAAGAGCATGGTACAGTAGAATTGACATTTATCTTTTGAAAAAGGGCTTTAGCAAAAGTGAAAATGAATGCACATTATATTTCAAGTCAAATGGTACTGATATACTAATTGTATGCTTATATGTAGATGACATGATATACACATCTTCAAGTGATTTTTTAGTGGAAGAGTTCACGAAGGCTATGATGATTGAATTTGAAATGACTCATTTGGGTTTGATGAAATATTCTCTTGGCATAAAAGTGACACAAATGAATGATGGAATTTTTATTTCACAAGAAAATTATGTTTCAAATCGTCTTCAAAAATGGAAAATGGGAAACTGTAAACCCATGAGCACACCTATGAATACAAATTAAAAGTTTTGTGTAGAAGATGGAGCTGAAAACATATATGCTCAATCTTATAAGAGTTTGGTAGGAATCCTTTTGTATCTTACTACCACTAGGATTGATATTATGCATGAAGTAGGTTTGATTTCATGATTCATGCAAAGTCCAAGTAAGATTAATTTTGGAGCAGCAAAAAGAATTTTGAGGTATCTTCGTGGAACAAGAATTTATGGAATTAAATATACTTCATCCAATAAGTTTAGGTTGGTTGGTTATACAGATAGTGAATGGGTTGGATCACTTAATGATAGAAAAATAAATTCACGTTATGTCTTCACCCATGGATCAGGTACAGTATTATGGAGTTCAAAGAAGAAACCAACTATTTCATTGTCTTCTACACAGGCAGAGTATATTGCAACAGGAATGACAACATGTGAAGTAATTTGGCTGAAGAAATTCTGATTAGATCTAAAATAGGAACAAAAACATGCCACAAATATTTACTTTGATAACTTGTCTACCATTTCCATAGCTAAAAATCTTGTGTTTCATAATCTCACCATACGCATTGATACCAAATATAATTTCACAAAAAATTATGTGGCAAAAGGATAAATTGAAATAAAGTTTTGTACAACAAATGATCAAGTTGCGGATATATTCACCAAAGCACTACCAAAAGCGAAGTTTCAATATATGAGGGATATGCTTGGAATCACATCATTAAAAATTAAGAGGGAGCAGTTAGGATAATGCTTAATTATTTTATGTAATTGATGACTCTACAGCTAACAGATTAATAGATGTAATCAATGTTCAAATTTCAACAAATTATTAGGAGCAGTATGCGAAGTTAATAAAATAATTATTATCCAATTATAAATAAGTTAACTATATATAATAATGTATTCATTGCTTCTACGAAGATATGAGATTTGAAAGAGACTTGAGCTCATAAATTGAGAACAAACTTCTCCAGTTTTTTCTTCTTTGGTTTTTTATGTTTTCATATTATATGCTCTTGATAGATCTAACAAAATTTGTATCTAAGACATTGATCAAAATAAAAGAGAAGTTTTTCTTTCACATTGAAGTTTAGCGAAAGCTATTTGGCACTGAAGAACTATTTTACCATATTTTACTATTAATAAGTTAAAGTGTATTTAAAAGAAGCCTGGAATTTGAATGGTACAGAAGTTGGCATACAACTAGTTAATTTCAAAGAGGGTTCTAACTTGTGAGGTTTCTTCTCATCATCGACGGTTTCATTGGTGTGTCATACGTAATGGAAATTGCGAAGAAAACTTCAATGACTTTACCGTCGTTTCTGACCTTTGTGAATACATTATTTAAAATGATGTTTCTTGAAATGGAGCCGAAAATATTAATTCTCAGTTTTAGGAACACTGATGCGTAGCATTTTCAAATGCTCTTTATTTACTTAGGCTACTAGTTTAGTATGTAGCAAATATATATATATATATATATATGTATGAGTGAAATATACATAATATATATAAATTGAATTAAAATTAAGGTTAATTTCAATAATAATGTGTTTACTTAGAATTTTATGCCTCATATTTTTTAATATTTCTTTTTCCGTCTTTATTTTTAATTATTTGACTTTTTAGCAAATAGTTAGGAAGTAATAGTTGACTTGAAAATAATAACAATTTTAGTAAAAAATATTGATTAAAATTGGGTAGAAATTTTGAGGAATATGTGTTACACTTGTTAAGCTTGATGATTTTGGGTCTCTTTAAAGTTTTTGATAGTGCTAAATCCATTCTACTATTAAAAAACAATTTATAATGGTTAGATTTTTTTGAAAAAATAACTATGAAATAATAATAATTGGATTTATTAGATTCTTATAGGTTATTATATTATATATATAGTAAGTTCAATTAAAATTAAGATTAATTTCAATATTAAATTAAAGAACAATGTGTCCACTTATATGTTATCATCTAGAAATTTATGCCTCACATGTTTCAACTCTCTTTTGCAGTGTTTGTTGAATTAGAATTAAGGTTAATTTCAATATTAAATTAAAGAACAATGTCTTCACTTGTATGTTATCATCTAGAAATTTATGCCTCACATGTTTCATGTTTCAACTCTCTTTTTGCAGTGCTTTTTTAATTATCTGACTTTTCAGCAAATAGCTAGAAAGTATTAATTGAGTTGAAAATAATAAGATTTTAGCAAAAAATTGATTTTAAGAGATATGTATTATAGCTGTCAAGTTTTATGATTTTGGGTGTCTCTTAAATTTTTAATAATGCTGAATCCATTTCCAGTATTGAAAAACTATTTAAAATGATTTATTTTTTTGAAAAAAAAAAGGAAAAAAAAAAAAAAACCAAATTCTACCTACCAAAAAAACAAAACTTCCCTTGCAAAATTGTTACTTCGCTAGACAACACCAGGAAATATTATGAACAGTAATATGATCCTAATGTTATGGCCGTAGTATAAAAAACCCATAGAATAACCCGCAAATTTCAGTAAGATTTTGAAAAAATTTAGCAAAGATTTATCAGAATCTTGTTTACAGTTGTTAAAATTCTGTATTTTGGGTGCTCCAAGCGTTTTTGATAGTGCTGAATCCATTTCCACTATCAAAAATACAATTTAAACAGTCCAACTACCTGATTTTTTGAATTTTTGTTTATGAAATTCTGACAAAAAAAAAAAAAACTACCATCCAAACTATTCTCTTCCAAACTATTCTCTTGCGTTGAGTTGGTAGACAATTCCATATTTTTTATTTCTGACCTGAATTCATTGCTTCTCCCGAGAGAAGTATTCGTGTGTCGAAAGCAGCACGCTTCGTTTAAATAATAATTCCGACGACTGTTTGCCTCTCTGGCAAGCATGAACGGGGCGGACTTTGTTCGTTCCAAAATTAGCACCACTTTCTAAGAACCAACGCCGCCGCTCCACGCGGCCTTTTGTACGTAAGGTCTCCGCTGTCTTAATACACACTAAACAATTCCCTCGCCCCCAAACATTGACAGGAATACTGGGCCTTTGAGCCAATCACGTGCTACCACATTAGGGTTCTCAGTTATATAATTGCCTTCTCGTTTGATTTATACATTCCATCGCCGTCTCCGTCGGTTTTCAACTCAAATCATAAAAGTCGTTCTTGTTTACTTTTCCTTCTAGGGTTTGGGAACTCAGTTCTACCTCACCTTATTGGGCTTTAAAAGCTCCCTTTGTTGCCAAGTGTCGTTACAGAGCAGTTCAACGCCTAGAAAGTTTCGCTGTAACTGCTATTTTTAGCTTGGGTCCAAAGCAGATCTTTAATGTCTTTCACTCTCTTTCAGGCATGGAATGTGGGTGATTTAGATCCTCGAAAGCATGAGCCTGCCTGACTGGATTTGTCATCGAGGGACCGGAACGGCAGAGGGTTGTAAGTGGCGAGGACAAGATACTCGCCTTGACGTTGAAGGGAACCTTTCTATAAACGGAAATTCATGATTAGCTGATTATAGAAATATATTCAGTGTCTCCAGACTCGGAGTGTACAGTATACTAGATCTGTACACAAAAGCTGAAATTTTTTGGGCTAATATAATGGAAAATTGGTGGGTACCTTGCGCGAGTAAAGATCAGGACGAAACCGAAACGAGGAAGGGTCCCTGGACCGTCGAAGAAGACATGCTGCTTAGTAAGTATATAAGATTACACGGGGAAGGGCGCTGGAACTTTCTGGCTAAAGCAGCGGGTATGTAGGAATAAAGATCTTCCAAATCGTTTATAGATTATGGACCGGGTACAAAAATGTTTTCTTATGGGGAAATTTCAGTTCATGTATTATTGGATGCCAGCGAAAGTATTGCCAGTTACGGAAATTTCAGTTGCTTATCGTTGCTTGGCATCACAAATTTTTTCCTGCAGAGAAATTAATTCGTTCTCCTGTTTTTATTTTCTCTAAGTCAAAAACCCTAAATCTATGCATTGTGCAGGCTTTAAGTTAAAAACCCTAAACCTATGCATTGTGCAGGCCTGCAGAGAACCGGTAAGAGTTGCAGGTTAAGGTGGATTAACTATCTCCGGCCAGATCTCAAACGCACCAAAATCACTCCCGAAGAAGACCGTTTGATTATCGAACTCCAGGGCCATTGGGGAAACAGGTACAATATATATACTCATAAAATACAAATATATGATCAGCACATATGTCTTTCTAAATATATATAACATTAAAATGTCAGGTGGTCTCGGATAGCACAGAGATTACCAGGAAGGACGGACAATGAAATCAAAAATTACTGGAGAACTCGCATCAAGAAAACAATGAACCTAACTGCTGAGAGTGGCGCAACCGGCATGCATGGAGACAACTGATCAATACATTCGAAGCATTCAAAGGAATCCTATTGCCTCAGAAATTCATCTGATATGACGTCCAATCCAGACAGCACAGAGACTTATAGCAGCTTCCTAGGGGAAAATACTGAGAAGATAGAGGTTGAGAGAAACGAAAACCCATATCTGCAAGATAATGTGTCACCGGTGGTAATTCCGGCTATTGAAGGAAATTATGAGAATGTACTGCAGAGACAAATTCAGGGTCCTTCCCTAATCAGCGATGATGGGAAATCCTATATAACTTCGCAGGGACACTTACAAGGATTAGTCAAGCAGAACAGCTTACCATTCAATTTCTCAGTGCGTTCTGTTGCAGCACTGATGTCGTCAGAGTCTTTTCCAGATAATGCCACTCCCGATAGCAAAATACCAGCGTCTTTTTCCAGTATGGTAGCTTCACCGGAGTTCTTCTCCGATACAGAGAGTTACTTCAATTGTTATTCGGATGTGCTATGGAACATGGATGAACAAGATACCGTTTGAATCACAGTCGACCTCCGGAGATTTTGTATGATACATGATCATAACAATGAAGAGACCAACCGAATAGAATAGTTTTGTTCTAACTTATTATACTTTTCTTTACATCAGATCTGTGGAATTTGCTAAACGCTGAAAAGAAATGCAAGAATTGCAAACTCTAGGTAAGATTAGTCTAATCCACTGGTTTGTCCTCCTAGTTTTTATGGTTGTCCCATGAATGCCGAAACAGTGGAATATCTTTTGTCAGAAAGAAACCGGCAGGACTTGATTACAGAAAATATTGATTGCATTTTTTCATACCAGATAACGCTTATCATCAATGTTGATAATGCAGACACCGTATGTTCTCCACATTCACTCTTCGAAAGCCTCCAATGAGCACTCCTCAGATACCACTTTCATGGCAGGCCAAACCTATGTACCGTGAAGTTTGTACCCTGAAGTTTCTTCGTCTTCTTCCTTTTTTTTCAAACCACCAACACAATCACGAACTCAATGACCTCTATGAGAGAAAACAGCTCTAACGTATAATAAATGGAATACACAGCAATTATAATATCCATACACAGCAATGAAAACGTCAAGCATACATAGGTCTAAGGTGTATTAAATCGAGTATAGAGCAATTATCACATCAATACCAAGAAAATAAACCATCAAAAAAAAAGAGAAGGGGATTCCACAAATTCTGCACAACTCGATTTTCTCAACCAGGCTTACAATCTGAATTTTTTTTATGAAATTACAGTTTCTTCACTTGGTTCCTTCTCATTTTGCAGAACTGAGATTTTTTGCTGCTGCCAAGCCTTTCTCTCCACTCCTTTCTCCTTAGCCCGCTTCCTCTATCTTTTCTTTTCTCCATTCACAGTTCTTCATAGCAAATACCAACACAGACGTGTCTTCTCCTTCGGCGTAGAGCTCCATGCTTCTCCCATTTCTATGTTCTTACCATGCACCTCTCTTCTCCGTACATTTTACGAAATAACATCCAAGAGATACCTGGGAACCTTTGAAATGCTTTCTTGGTCAACCATCCTAGAAAAGGCCATGCAACTTCCTCACATTGCTTTATCAAGTCTGCAATGCAATTTAGTGGGCTATGATGTTACAAGTAGTTGGATGGGGAAACCATTTCCTAAAGAGAGAATCCTTGTCACTGTTTGCATTCATTAAGAAACCTGCATACTTAACCTTGAAAACAGTTATGGTTGCAAGAATTCTTAGCATATTTGTAAAGGTAAGAGAGACTAATTACATAATCGACTTGTTAACTTTCCTTACGATGTAAACTTGGAAGCATAATTTTTAAAACACTTATATATCATCTCGTAGAAACTACAGGACTATCTCATAGAAACTACAGATTTTAAGAATACAACCAGCGTTGTGTAATGTGAAATAAGTGCTTATTAAAATTTTAAAGGGGTTTATTTTCTATGTTTCGATGCATAATGACTTTACGAAATAAGTGTTTATTAAATTTTTAAAGGGGTTTATTTTAATGTTTGGATGTATAAGTCATAAAGTCATATTTTTATATAAAAGGGAACTTGATAGATGTGGATGCTAGATTCAAACCTAATTAAAATTGATTATGTCAACAAAATACCTTGTAAGAAGGAAAAGGTTGCAAAATTCTCATTTCATGTAATGGTTTTTTTCGATGGAATCCTTCTTCTCAATTTCTCTCTCTCTTCATTTTTTTGTGGTATATTTAGTTCTTGTACTTTATCAATGTTCTTGTGATAAGATTCATGGTAGATATTTATGTTTTTTGCCATGTTCTCTCGATGTTGAATCCATCTTAACAATAACCCCCAATATCCAAAAGTTTGGTATTAGAGCACATTACAACTCTGTGGGAAGAGCGTTTGACGCATATTTTAGTCTCAAGGTTTTGCAACAATCTCCGAACTCATTTTGTAACTTTTGGAGCCCATTTGTTGGGCCATACACTTTAAGTATCATATTTGGTCTACAAGTATTACATGGTTTTCTACTCTAAGATCTTGATTAACAATTCTAGGAGCATCCTTACATGGATTCACTATATCCATTGATTTGTAACATTTTGGAATTTATTTTTCTCTTGTTGCTGATAGATGTTTCATGGCCCCTACAACATCCCATGCTACTCTACAAACCTTTGGAATCTTTTGTGGCCCTCTACGCTTGGTGTTTTCGTATTCATTATTATTACATATTTATTCAACCATGTCATAACTTAAATTCCTTTTGGTAGCATATAGAAGATTTACTGACCTCATTTGAACAATTTGTTAGCTTACAAGCTATTGTATCATGCCATAGAGGAAAAATCATAGATGGAACATAGGGCAACAATATTCATCCAACTTTATACAGGTGCAACAATTTCTATAGAGCATTTCAAAGGGTGTATATTGAGTTATTTTAAATTATTTTCTATTAGATCAAATGGATGTTCTACATAATATGATTTTGTTTCTTGGTTTCACATATATCATTGATTGAAGTAACACATGTATGTAAATATGTGTAGGTGCACATGTCTTGAGTTTCAAGAATGATTTCCTCACTCCACATATAATGAAAGAAAAATGTCTTATATTAACAGAAAGTATTCTTCAATACCTGAAATGGTTTTATAATAGAACTTGATTTCATAATTCATAGCAAAATTTATTAGCAAAGATGTAGTGAGAGGTCCATTGCAAAAACAAAGAATGAGGTTATGGGTCATCTACAAACCCATGGTTATCAGTAAACCACAAAAATCCCTTCTTGAAGATTACCATTTCCAACATAGTTATGGGCCGTCAACAAACTCATAGTCATGAATAATCAACATAAAGCACCTCTCGAGGCTTACCACTGCAAAATCAGTTATGGGTCATTTACAAAACCAGAGTTATGGATTAATGAGGAACAACATTTCTCTTCATTTCCACAAGAAACATTTTAATCATGACAATTATGGGTCATCTGGAAACCCATGGTTATGTGTTAACCACACAAATACTTCTCTTCATTCTCTCAAAACATATTGTTAGTATGATGGTACATTGAACATAATAGGGTCCCCATTTTTTCTCATATGTTTTAAGGATGGAGGCCATGATTATATAAAGTGGCAGGAGTGGTCCATACCTTAGGGGGACTTATAATCTAATTTTGGATGTATAAGCCGTAATTTTTTTTTTTTTTTTGTAAAATGGAAATTTATGGATATGTAATGGATGTATTCAAGCCTAATTAACATTGGATCCAATAACAAGGCACCATATAAGAATGAAATAGGAAGAGATTGAATGTGAAATACGAGAGGTCCAAAAAATTGTTTCATTGCAAGTAGTTTTTTTTAATAGAACCGTTTTTTTCCAATTCTCTCTATTTTTTCATATTTTTGTGATGTGTTCAATCCTTGCATTTTATCAATCTTTTTATTATTATTCTTGTGGAAGATATGTATTTTTTCTCTCCTCGTCTCTCTTCATTCAAGCCTTATGGATCTTATCCCCCAATATCTCAATCAAGTATGAACATAAATAACCATATAGTAAATACCTACATTTTGATTGAACTCGCAAAATGTACATTCTTGGGAATTAACTTGAAGACTTGTAAAATGGAAGATGAACAAAATTTCATTAACACCATCTTTACTGAGATATTCCTTATGAATCTTGTTTTCATCACCTCATGCATATATCAATAATCAATAACATCTATTATTATATTATACAATATCCTTCTCATCCAATATACTCTACTTACAAAGTCACTCTTCATATGGACCCTTGCATGTTTTATCTTTTTCTCACTTAATAATTGTAGTGTGTTGTAAAAACTTATCACCAATAAGAAATAGTTGATTATAAAATGATTAATACCCTTGAATTCCTAGAGCAATATTTCCATCCTATAACTTTAGTGAGCTCATTGATCATTAAGATAATTTTAAGGTTAAAAATCAACCTCAAAGAACGAAAAAAAAAATCCACTAACAAAATCAATTTTAGAAAAACCAATAAGATTCAAGATTATGAAGCCATCCTAGGGGTATATATTTTTGGAGAAAAAAGAAAAATGGTATATTGTATTTTTGGCTTATCTCCTCATATGTTTACTCAAATATTAAGTGTAGGCATCCATTGGATGTTGAATTTAAACCTAATTCCAACAAATACTCACTCTACATTCTTTTAAGTGGACCTATAATGTAAAGAATTGAAAATACATGAAAAAATGTGTATCTTTCAATAAACACAATTTTTTATGAATTTTCAAAGAAATTTTTTCTTAACTTTTTAATTTTTCAGTGTGGGTCCACTAGAAAGTATGGAATGTAGGTACACCTTGGATGTGGAAATTAATTATGCATCTACTTGATGCCAACACTTCAGAGTTGTGTAAACCTATGAACATATAAGTAAGAATTATAATTAAAAGAAGTAGTTTTCTTTCTTCTTCTTTAAAAAATCATAATTATTGTTTTTATTATAACTCTTATTATATTATTTGAACATATATTTAGACTTAAACATTTCCCAATGCTCTTCAATACTTTCCCTTGTACTACTTGTTCATTCTTTGCAACTAGATGAAGGGTACATTTCTCCATTAATATGACTATTGTAGCAATATTTTTTCCTTAGTTTCTTCTTTATTGAATACATTTCTCTATTGGACCAGTTCATCACCATATATTAGTTCTAATCCAACTAATTTCAGTTAATGATTTAATCCCTTAAATTTATATATTCTTCTTATTTCACAACTTGTGAAGTGCATCTTTTTCCTTTTTGTTTCTAAACTAGCAATGCCCTTATTTTCCTCAACTCCCTCAATTTATTATTATATTATAACATTCAAGAAACCATAATATCCTAACACTTTTAGTTCAATGACTTCATCATTCATTTGTTTGTTTTATTCAATTATGTAATCCATCATGAGGGAAACTACATCTTCTTACGTATTGGATGCTCAATTTCCTCACCCTCTTCTTAGTAATGCCATTGTATCTATCTCTAAGTCATACTCATATTCATCATCATTTTATTTTACAATGCATATATCAAAATTCTCTTAACTTTGAATAAGTTCTCCATGGAAACAAATTTCTTTGTCAAATTACCACAAATTTTAAGATTTTCTTTCCCTAATCATCTTCTTTTTTCTCCTTTTACTTTTGTCCCTACTCATGCTAAGTAAAATTTCTACCTCCTCATTATGTTCTTCATATTATTTAACATTTTAAAACATTAATATTGATTTATATTCTTTCACATTCATAAACAATCAAATCACTATATAAAGTATGGATCACTATGAGATCCGTATCCATTTATTATTTTACATCTTTAATCACTCCAATATCGATGCCACTGATTTTATTCATGTCCATATCTCATACTACTACAGAGGTAATGTCATGCTTAACTTTAACGCATTTATTAACCATGAACATTTTCTTATCCACGTACTCCTAATTAAATGTAGGAGTCTCCTTTGCAATTAAAATTTTGAACATCATAAGTTCAATCTTCCCTCGACATCCATAGCTCTTGTAGCTATATCCACTTCAACTTCAATAGTTTCACTTTTATTCTTTCCTAGTATTGTAGATCTATCAACATCATATATAACATTCTCACCTAGTGTTGGGTCTTCATCGATCATTCCTCCTCTTATTACATTTGCAATTAATTTCATTTCCTTCTTGACCTATATCATGTCTTTCTCTAATTATTGTTCCCTATTGAATATTGACTTAAATTCAAATTCCCCCATTAGTTCACTATCTTCCTCATATCATTGTGTTCGTCAATATAATCAATATTTCCTTTATTTCCATAGGAGACTCATTTTATCCTTTGTCTATTGCAATATTAAAAATTATACGCTTTCATTCTTTTATACATACATAATAAGAGAACTATCATTGAATATTCACAATATCTAACCAACCTTAGCTAGAGTTTTTGTTCTTCCTTTTGCTAAACCTATAATAGACAGCGTCAAATATTGGAGCTATAACTCTTCAATAGTTCCCTCATACCATTTAACCAAAGAAACACTAGGTGCCTACCAAATGCATTCCCCTAATCCACATATTGAGGGAAGCTATGTACCACATTGATGATACCAGGAGCATCAATTCCATGCATATCCTCTTTTAACAACCAACACAACCATGATATTAACATGATATCAAACTATAAAACACAATAGCACCATCAAATAACAAATAAAATACATAGCTATAAAAAAATAAAAAACGTAAACAAGGAAATTACACAAATTACGAACAATTGGTTCTTCTATTAAGCTTAAAATATTTTAAAACTTTATGTTTGCAGTGGCTTGATGAGATCATCAACTCCTAAAATAGAAATATTTCTAGGCTCACAAGTCTAAGTCTCTGTGACAACATTGGTTGAAAATCCATGTATAAAATATATAATGCCATGGTCATGGGAGACTTATTCGAAGTTGAATGGTAGGAAAAACATCCTAGTGGGTGTTCATTTCATTTTATTATGGCTATGGAAATGGGAAAAGTCAATGGATAAGGCTTTGGAAAGGAAAAGTGACATTAATTGGCATTTTTTTATGAAAATAATGGAGATTAAGATAAAATGAAGGTCAAAGGTCAATGGTTGCATGTGGGGAGGAAAATAATGGAAAATCATGAAATTAGATGACTCATTAATAAAAAGGCTTCTGAGGATCAATTGGAAATATTTTTCTAAAGTCCTTTTATCATTTTAGTTTTGGAATTCTCACTCTATTCTCTCTCTCTCACACTCCTGGAAACTTAGAATTATCATGGAGCATTTCAGCATTGTATCAAGAAAGGAAAAGAAGGCCAGAGGAAGCAAAGATCGAGCAAGGAAGAGCAGGATCAAGTAGCAACAACGTGATTTCTTGTTGGTGTTGATTTGCGTGTGTGGTTTCCTTGCTAGATTTCGCATGCATGTTGTTGCAAGTGTGTCCTTGTTTCACTTTTCTTCATTGGCATGAGTTTTTCCAGGTGTGATTATGTTTTTCATCCTAACCATTCAATTTCCAGATAACCATAGTATGATGGGTTTCACATCTTTTAGTTTTGTTAGATTTCCAGACTGATTTGAAGCTGAGTGAGGTGAATTTCTGAATGAAAGAACACATTGCCTAGTAGGTGATAAGACAAACTGTGGGTTGTGGTAAAGAAAGATTTTATGTTTCCTCTGTGGCCCTAGGAATCCTCGACTAGTGAATGGCAGGATATATGGTAAAGCCTAGAGGTGGGTTCTCTCCATCCGGCCTAGGAATCCCAGGATGGGATATACGCTAAATCCTCAAGAGTGGAGTCTCAGTTAGGGCCTAGTGATCTGGTGTGGAATGTGGTAAATCCTAGAGACTAGGAGATAAGAAAATTCCTCGCAATGTAGGTGAACATATCTAGTGGCATCCATGCTTGTTTTGGCCTAGTGATCTGGTGGACATCATGGTAAATCATATTATTACATGTTTATTATTGATGAGGGTGAGGTGGTTTAGCCTCGGGAAGCCCTGGTTGGTTCTCTTGGTTTGAGTCCCACATTCATGCTTGGAATATGGTATGGGGGTGATTGGTTGAAGAGAGATTTGGGAAAGCCAATCTATGGTCAGGTGGAACGTGGTAGTCCCATACCACACTCACTTTTTCTTTCATGAATAGGAGTTCCTTTCCTTTGGAATTTATGTGTAAATCTAGTGGAATCTATGTAGCATTTATGGCTGTTGTATTCTCAATATTTCTGTTGTTTATATGTTGATTATGAATGTATTTCATGACAATGAAATTATGTTTCTTGTCATGTTTTGAATTGTAAATGTGTGAGCAATGAATATATGACCTAATAGATGATAATGCAACTAATGATATAAGGGAAAAACGCTTCTTAGAGGTTCTCAGATAAGTATGAGATCCATATGCTCATATTTGTTGTTTAAACTTTTATATTACATATTTGTGACATGTTCGACAAAATTCTTGTCATGTCTAGTAGGGGTCTAGTCAAGTTCTTGTTTATGTAACTGGATTTGTATCATTATTATGTTGTTATATTTTAGTTATGGAAGTTTCATGTAGTTTTGGGAAGGGACATGAGCATTAAGCCTGAAAAAGTGGCATGAAAATCAGGGTCGTAGGCTCAGAAATACGGGGAAAAGTCTCTGGTCACATGCATACCCATGTTATGCATGCAAATGGAGGCTTCCAGTCGCACTCTTTTCCATCTCAAGGGAGTGACCAGGGGAGTCATGCATGGAAAATTTAACTTGATTTAGGGGTAGTCTCCTGGAAGGTTGGGATGTCTCTTGGGTATCCTTTAGCATGTGCGTAAGGTCGGTGTCGTTGTCTAGTGTTGGTTCCACTTCCTTAATATGACCTGATAGGTTGAATCATATCATAATAGCCTCTCGTCACATGTTTTACCTCAGGTTACCAGTTACTTGGGTAGATATCGGAGGAAGGTGTTACAGAGTGGTACCAGAGCATGGTTCACTAGTTGGACTGGATGGGCATAATGTGTTTGTCATGGATACATGTTAGTTGTGTATGTGTTCTTTATGCTTGTATCTTATGTTCTTGTTATGTATGCATGGTGGTAGTAATTTTTATGGTTGTATTTCGATGTGGATGTTGATTGTGTTGTTGTTGGATGTGATTGTTATGAGTGCATGTCGGTTATGCATTTGTTATGCATGTGGGTGTATACATTTTGTTATGCCTGCATTTTCATTGTTAAGGTTGTTGTCCATGAGGTCATTGTATTCATTTTAGGTCATCATGATGTTGTTGGTATGTTATGATGTTGACGTGTTGGTTGAGATAGAGCAGGAGATGTAGGTCGTCAAAATGAAGTTGCAACATTTGAATTTGGGTTAGGAATAGATCATCATACAAGTATTTTATGTTTGGCATGCATGTTTGATAGTTAATGGATTTTTATATGCATTAGGATTCAATACATGTTTTTCATTTTATTGTTGTTGCGGTTACATGCATGGTAGATTCTGGTGAATCAGTGTGGTCGTATTCACATGTGTCAAATAGTCATGAATGATAGTAACTTGTTGTTATGAATTGTTGTTGTTGTTATATGTTAGTTAACTTGGTGATTCGAGTTATTACATTAAGATATTGATGTTGTATGTATTGTGATGATCTCGATTGTTCTGTGTATGTGGTTATGGTTTTGACGATAAGGTATGAGCCAACATATTTTTGATATTGTGTTGTACCAATCTAAACTTATTATTCATATATGTGATTATTATGCATGAATGTAAATTTCCATTATGAGCCTATGATGTGAACATGTTATCTAGTTACTGTTATGAATATCATGACCTTATTTATGTTTGAGCTGATACATTGTGAAGCTATATTGTGCTAATATAGATTGATAGTGAAGACAAGATAGCTTCCATTAAGATACATTAAGGTATGAGTTTGCTTATTTTGTATACTTGGTGCTTGAATATTTGATTATGTAATCTGGTTTGTGTTTGAGTATTTGGTGTATATTATGGTGTCTATCTGTTGTTTGAATGTTTATTAGTTGCATGATATGAGTTTGTATCTATAATATTGCATGAAGGAATGATCTTGTTTTGAGATTATTGCACTAATACAATGTGTTGAGACAGTTGATATGTACTTGAGTATAAGTAAGTGATAGTCGCAGCACTATGAATTATTATTAATGAATGTGAGTTGATTTTTTATTATGATATGGCTATCAGTCTTGGTAAATGTTCATTTCAATCAATAGATATGATTTCTAGACATTCAGAACATGTGGTTGAACTGTGTGAATAGTTGTAGGAAAACATGTTTAGTATTAACGTGAAAATGTAATAATTGATTTTCTTATATAACTAACAGTTGGGTAATGTGATAGTACATAATAAGGCCTGATAGCAGCAAGATAAAAGAAAGGGGTTGGGTAAGAATTCATTTGGAAATGTTTGGAAACTGTAGTTCTAAATGAATGAGTGTTTGCATAAATGATATGAAGTCTTCTTAACCCTAATATTTTTTGCAATTATGTAGATATGTGGTATATTAATGAACATGTATTTGAAAGGTATAATAATTGGTTTCTAGTTATGGTTGGATTCATGAAGGGATTGTAGTCCCTTGAGAGATGATATATGTGTGTGTTCAGATACAAGGCAATGTGCCTAGAATAACAAGGTAAGGTAACTAGTATATTGTATCTTTATATTATACACTACAATTATGTGTTTATGGTGGTAAGATGTAGATAATTGCATGGAAAAAGATACTTCCATGAAATATTTGAAAAGAATTGGGTTGAAATTTCCCTTGGAAACGTTGGGAACCCATGGGGGATTGATTCATGGTGTTTTTTACTAGTGTTGTTCTTTTGATATTTTATGATTTTTTTGTGCTTGATTTGAGGTTATGTTTATGCCTAGTGAAAGGCCTTCCCACTTTTTTTTGGTGTTGTATTGCTTTTAGTTTTTCATGGTATTCTTCTTGTTTGTTCTTGATATTTTCTTTTATGTTTTGATAGTCTTGGGAATTATTTTGGGAAAGAGATAAGTTAATGGAGCTCAGGGAGATCTTTGTGGTACCCAACAATTAATGTAGTACCTAGATGAAGTTCGATGCATGAGTAAAGGGCAGCGGAAGGTAAGAATATGACAGTTAGTTGGACTGGTTGGGTACATTGTGGTAAATGGATGATGGAAATAGAAACATGCGAAAGGTAACTGAAAGGTAAAGTAAATGGATTTGAGGTGTCAGATGTTGGAAATGTTTTCATTTATGGAAAAGGAATTGGCAAAGAAGGAGCATCTGAAACAGTAACTAGGAAAAGAGAAAATCAAAGTAGCAGAGAAGAACATAGGATGAGTGCATTTACAGAGAGAAATATCAGTCAAATGATGAGGGATTGCTTCTAAATTATCTGTGAATTATATGTATATTCTTGATTGAATTCATTAGGAAGGAAAGTTGAGTTCCTGTGGACAATTATGAATTATTGTGAAAGCATGGTCTGTAAAAATCATAAGCTCTATGGAAGGAGTAGATTCGTGAATCTGTATAAGGTAATTTTGAGGAGTATTGATTGGACAAATCGATTCGATTACACGAATTATTATTCATTGATACTGGTATCTCTCTCTGTGTAATGCATTGCCGAACATTTCATTACTAATGTCACGATACAGTGAGCAATGGGGAATGTATAACCTGATGAAGCAGCGCGTTATAGTATGTGGAGGAGTATTACTATGAAACTCCCTACCGAATGATCGGACCGAACTCTATTGAAATAAACCCAGGTTGTGAACCTGAGTTAAGGGACGAAAAGGAATAGCGTAACCCGACTTAACCGTGGATTGGTCACTGTTCCAAAACCACGAGCGGATTTGCGAGGCCGGATTGCCCATATCGCACAACCTTTCGGTGATAAGCGGTATCTCCTGGTAGGGGAGAAATTCCATAGGGTATGCGACATGTGGCGAGGTGGACCCACGGAAAACCGCTATCATAGCGCGCCATCGCACGTTATCATTTGACCAGGGAAGCCAAGCGATATTGTGGTGAGCCGTTGATTTGGGAAGGGGCCATCGGATGGTGATCGGTTGATAAAGATGAGCGGAAGATAACCAGTTGGGGTACGAGCATTTGATTGGGTCGTTAATTATGTATGTGGGACCAGAACCAAAGGTCTATTTAAAATCCATTTGATAAAAGCGTTGGTTATTAATATAAAGTTATATTATATAATTTAATTGCCAAAGGTTGTGGATAATGCTTATTTATAAAATTCCACGAATTTGAGAAAGACCACGGGGAAGAAAAGAACGTGATTCCAAGAAGAGAAATGCTGACAGAGCAGCTACATATGAGGGTTATTACTAAAAGAAAATTTGGATTAATATCTCAATCTGAGATTAAGATATTAAAAAGCCTTAGATTAATTATCTAATTGCCAGACCAAGAAAATAGAACAATGAGAAGTTGTTTGGGGCTCGGGTAGACCCCACTGATTACCTATTTGGTCCCGTCCAAGAAAACCATCAGCGATTGAGTGGTTTTGACTCATGGTATTAATAAAGACTAAAACTATATAAGGAGAAGAGGATTATTGTACGACGTGTGCATGTAGAGGGGTTGATAACAAATAAATCTCTTTAAGAGATATCTGCATGATTGAACTCTGATAGATCTGAATCGATGATGCACCTATGGAGATGATGAAGCTTGAAGATCTCTAGGAAGATATGCAGAAGAAATAATGAAGACCTGGCACAAGTATGATGAAGAAATTGAAGAAATTTGAGGGTTGAAGCCTTCAGTATGAAAGTGAAAGTTTTCTGCCAGTAGAAGCTGGTGTTAAAATCAGGGGGTCAAATCTCCCTCTCAAGAAAGGTTGGTAAACGAGATCAGGGGGTTGGAGCTCCCTTCCGGTAGTGACTGGAGAACAAGAGAAGGTTGTAGCCTTATGCAGGTGGGAGCCTGTGTGCTGGTATAAGTCTGCGCCAATACAAAATTGTAAGAAGTTTTCTTTATAATAAATATTGAAGACAGAGACAACAGCAGCGGTGGTTTTCTCCCAAATTGGGTTTCCACCTTAAATACTGGTGTTCATGTGTGTTGCTTATGTGTGATGGTTTATTCTGTTATTACTGCACATGCTTACTTCTTACTAAAAATTTGATGAATGAATGATGCAATTAAGAACTAAATGCATAATAAGATCTTTGGACATGCATAAGTTTTATAAAGGATATATGCATATATATGCGAGTTGGGTTCAGTAAAGTAGTGTATGGTTTTAAGAGAAAGAAAAAGTAAAATGTTTTCAGTCAGCTCTAAATACTGATTCACCCCCCCCCCCCCTCTCAGTATTTTTCCTAACAATTGGTATCAGAGCAGGTCCTTCTGAAAAATCTTAGCCGCTAGAAGGAAGATCAAACAATATGAGAAATCAATATGGAACAGCTTCTATCAGGCCTCCGCTCTTCAACGGAAGCAATTTAATCTTCTGGAAAACAAGGATGAGATCCTATCTTCAGTCTCTCGGAGTAGATGTGTGGGCTATTGTTGAAAAAAGATATCAATATCCAGCCGCAGTACCAACAGATCCAACGGAAAGAAATAATTATGAAACAAATGCAAAGGTTGTCAATGCTCTATTGGGAAGTCTAACTGAATCAGAATTTTTCAAAGTCATGCAGCTGGATACAGCAAAGGCAATATGGGACAAAATCATTTTAATTTATGAAGGTGATGCAAAGGTAAAAAGTGCTTAACTCCAAACTCTCAGAATTCAATATGAGAATCTAAAAATGCATAATGAGGAGAGCATTGCCAATTTATTTTTACTTCTTGATGATATCGTAAATCATATGAGAAATCTGGGAGAAACAATAATCGAATCGACTTTGGTTGAGAAAGTTTTAAGATCACTAACGGAAAAATTTGAATCAAAAGTTTCTGCCCTTGAAGAAAAGAAGGATCTTCAAAATCTTACTGTGGTGCAACTTCATGGCATACTAACTGCATAAGAAATGAGAAGAGGAGGACTATCTGAAGTCAAAGAAGTCGTCTTTAGAGCTTCTGCAAAAGGGAAAGAAGTACAAGAGATAGAAGGATCAGGGTATATCTCATAAGAAGATGAGGTAAATTTCGTAAAGAAACTCCAACTTGGCACAGGATGGTTCAAAGGTAAGCTTCCTTTCAAATGTTTTTCTTGTGGAAGAGTTGGTCATTATGCTGCTAAGTATCCTCACAAAGAAACACATGAAAAAACAAAGGAAGTAGCAAGAAGGAATAAGAATCGGTTTAGCACTAGGAAAAATGACTATACTCATGAAGACAGTGATGGGTTATCAGACAGTGAGGAAGAATGTGAACAAAATCTTAGACTTCTCACGGCATTTGAAAAAGAGTCTAGAGAAGAAAAAAATACTTTTATGGATGCCGTAGAGAACAATGATTTTCTTGATGAAATCAATCAACTCAAAATATTCTTAGAATAAAGTAAAATATCCATAGAAAATCTTAAAAATTAGCTTGAAGAAAAGGAGAAACACAATGAGAAATTAGAATATGAAATAGTAAGTCTAAGAAAAGAAATTGAGAAAGTAAAGACGTTGAATCTTAGATTTGCTAAAGGATCTGAAACCTTAGATGAGATTATCAAGGTACAAAGTTCTCCTCTTATAAAGACAGGTCTTGGATATATCGGAGAATCTTCTCACGCTTCAGCACCAAACTATCTAAAAGTAGCTATAGCCAATATACAACATTTTGCGACTCAGCAAGGGAACAAATAATATTTACTGGTAAAGCATGACCATCTCAATTCAAAGAAAACTAGTAGGAATACCTTTCAAAGAAACACCAATCAACAGGTAAATTCAAGCAGAAGATTTTATGATCACATAAATTTCTTCTTCAATGGACAATGTTTCTCATGTCACAATTTTGGTCATAAAGTTGTTCAATGTGTTGCATATAAAACCATCATGACAAGAGAAGCAAGAAAGAAAGGGATTAATAGTGGAACAAAGAAGAATACATATAACAAATTTTCTCCTCTTCAAAATTAAGTTGAATGTGCTTATTGCAATAATTTTGGTCATGAAAAATTTGAATGCAGGAGCAAAGTTCACCCAAAAGAGCATTTTCCTTCAAACTCCAAAGTGTGGAAAAAGAAGGAATTACAGGCTCAAAATTGTGGTATAGCTTTATTTGCAGAAGATGAAGAAAATCAATGGTACATTGATAGTGGATTCTCAAAACACATGACAGGTGACAAAGACAAACTTCTTGCATATAGTTCTCTAGAAAAAGAAAAGAATGTTACATATGTAAATGATACTCCTACTGTCATTAAGGGAAAAGGGTCTGTTTTTCTAAAGGAAAAGGTGAAAGCTAATAATGTCATGTATGTGAATGGATTAAAGCATAACCTGTTAAGTGTAAGCCAGATGTGTGATCAAGGAACTGAAGTTGTCTTTAGTTCAAAAGAATGTGTGGTACGTGATCTTGATACAGGTAAAACAATTATAAAAGGAAATAGAACTCCAAGCAACCTGCATGTATTGAAGAACTGCAAAGAACAATGTCACTTTAGTAAATCTTCAGAAAACTAGCTATGGCATAGAAGGTTGGGGCATCTGAGCTTCTCTCAAATCAACAAATCAAGCAGACTCAAAGCTGTTCGTGATCTTCCCAAAATTACTCTACCTGAAAGTATCATATGCAAATCTTGCCGATTATGTAGGCAAACCAGAGTGCAATTTAATGCCAAGGAAGGATCATCAAGTAAGCCTCTTGAACTCATTCATACTGACATATGTGGACCTATGAGGAAACAGTCACCACGTGGTGAACAATATTATATCTTATTTATTGATGATTTCTCTAGAATGTGTTGGATTGGATTGATTAAACACAAAGATGAAGCATTTGAGAAATTTCAGATCTTCAAAGCACTGGTTGAAAATGAACTAGATCTAAAAATCAAGTGTCTTAGATCTGATCGAGGAGGAGAATATACATCAGATGAATTCCTTGAATTTTGTGAACAACATGGCATAAAAAGACAATTTTCTGTAGCTGGCACTCCGCAACAAAATGGCGTAGCAGAAAGAATGAATAGAACAGTTCAACAAATGGCTAGAGCTATGCTTGATGATTCCAGAACACCTGACACATTTTGGGGAAAAGCAGCACATACATCGGTAAATATTCTTAACAAGGCACATGTTCGTGTAAATAGAGATAAAACTCCATATGAACTCCGGTATGGTAATCCTCCCACTGTAAAGCATTTTAGAATTTTTGGAAGCAAATGCTTTATCAAAAATGATGATGAGAAACTTGGCAAGTTTGAACCCAGAGCAGATGAAGGAATACTTATTGGTTACTCCTCTAGGAGTAGAGCATATAAATGTTACAATAAAAGACTTCGTAAGATTGTTGAATGTATTGATGTTGCTATTGATGAGTCTCCTGCAGCTCCAAAAGAAGAAAAACAAACAACAGATGAAGACGATGGTGACATATATCCTTCAACATCAAATAGAAATGATATAGACAGTGAACCCAATGAAGAACCCGAAGATGATTTATCTGAAAAAGCTCCATCCAGATATGTTCAAAAGAATCATCCAGAATCTCAAATTTTGGGAGAAAAGGAATCAGGTGTACAAACAAGAAGGACTCTTGTGGGATCTTCTAACTATATGGCATTTCTATTCACTATTGAACCACAAAATGTCAATGAAGCTAGCAAAGATGAATGTTGGATTCAAGCCATGAATGAAGAGGTTGATCAGATTGAAAAGAGTCACACTTGGGAATTAGTACCAAGACCACATGACAAAAATGTCATTGGAAATAAATGGATATTCAAAAACAAGTTAAATGAGAATGGGTATGTTATAAGAAATAAAGCTAGACTTGTGTGGAAAGGGTATGCTCAACAAGAAGGTATAGATTTTGAAGATAATTTTTCTCCTGTAGCTAGACTTGAAGCCATAAGAATGTTTCTTGCTTTTTCAAGCTCCCAACAAATCAAAGTTTATCAAATTGATGTTAAATCTGCCTTTCTCAATGGTGATCTAGAAGAAGAAGTTTATATAGAACAACCAGAAGGATTCATTTTGGGAAATGATGAAAAACTTGTTTGTAGACTTAAAAAGGCTCTATATGGTCTCAAACAAGCTCCAAGGGCATGGTATTATCGTCTTGACAAATATCTTCATCAACAAGGTTTTTCAAAGGGGTCTACTGATAGCAACTTATACACAAAAACTGAAAATGATAAACTATTGATTGTCGTTGTATATGTTGATGATATCATTTTTGGAAGTAATGAAGAGTGTATGAGTCAGAAATTTTCTTCTACTATGCAACAGGAATTTGAAATGTATTTACTTGGGGAACTAACATTCTTTCTTGGCTTGCAAGTGCAACAAGCAACAGATGGCATATTCTTATCACAAGAAAAATATCTTAAGAAAATTCTGAATAAGTATGGCATGGAAGAGTGAAAACCTGTAAGTACACCAATGATAACCGGATGTAATCTCAGTTCTCATGATGATTCTCCCATGGTGAATCAACCAGAGTACAGATATATGATAGGAATTCTACTTTATCTCACTGGGACTATACCAGACATTATGCATGTTGTTGGGATTGTGGGATGATTCCAAGCTAATCCAAAAGAGTCTCACCTTCAAGCTGTCAAAAGAATATTCAAATACTTGCAAGGAACTCAAGACTTTGGACTATGGTATCCAAAGAATGCTGATCTCACTCTTCATGCTTACACTGATGCAGATTGGGAAACAAATGTTGATGATTGGAAAAGCACTAGTGGTGGTGCATTCTATATGGGGCCCTGGTTAGTATCTTGGTTCAGCAAGAAGCAAAGCTCTATTTCCTTATCTACAGCAGAAGCAGAATATGTGGCTGCAGCATCATGCTTCACTCAACTTCTATGGATGATGAAAACCTTACAAGAAATTCAAATCAAATGTTCACCTCCTCATTCTGATGAGGAGCGATAATACAAGTTCCACCGCATCTCAAAGAATCCTATTATGCATTCCAAGACCAAGCACATTCCCATCAAATATCACTATGAATGCTTGAACAAAGGTGAAATTTGAGTGTTCCCTCCAAATAATGTCATTACATATTTACCAAACCCTACCTACTAGCGTTCGAATATCTCGAAAAGCCTATAGTCTCTTCCAAGAAAAACATCGTATCTACTGTTACAGACAAAGTGTATTTCCCCAGGACAACTGCGTATGGGTATTTGCTGACAACTTCTTTTGGGTCAACATTCTTCAGCACAGCTACGGTGCTGATGGGTATCTACGGATGCAAAGGTCAAGGGGGAGCATTGGTCATGTGGAAAGGATGCATTGTTGGCATTCTAATTATTTGTTGCAGTCTGATCTCATGCCTGAGAATTTTTGGTCTTGATAGTATAAGTCATTTCTGTTATTTCATTGAATATTATGTTTAAAGATGCAGCATGATCTCAGGGGGAGCACGGTTTTGTCGGTCCAAAGGATCTTGATCGACCCTTTGCCATTGATGTCAAAGGGGGAGGAAAAGAAAAAAAGGGGGCTTCTATGAGACAAACAGAAGAAAAGTATTGCCATCAATGCGAAAGGGGGAGATTTTTGGAAATGTTGTCATTGATGGCAAAGGAATTGGCAAAGAAGGAGCATCCGAAACAGTAACTAGGAAAAGAGAAAAGCAAAGTATCAGAGAAGAACAGAGGACCAGTGCATTTACAGAGAGAAATATCAGTCAAATGATGAGGTATTGCTTCTAAATTCTCTATGAATTATATGATTATTCTTGATTGAATTCAGTAGGAAGGATAGTTGAGTCCCTGTGGACAATTATGAATTATTGTGAAAGCATGGTCTGTAAACATCATAAGCTCTATGGAAGGAGTAGATTCATGAATCTGTATAAGGTAATTTTGAGGAGTATTGATTGGAAAAATCGATTCAATTACATGAATTATTGTTCATTTATACTGGTATCTCTCTCCGTGTAATGCATTGCCGAACATTTGATTGCTAAGGTTACGATACAGTGAGCAATGGGGAATGTATAACCTGATGAAGCAGCGCGTTATAGTATGTGGAGGAGTATTACTATGAAACTCCCTACCGAATGATCGGACCGAACTCTATTGAAATAAACCCGGGTTCTGAACCTGAGTTAAGGGACCAAAAGGAATAGCATAACCCGACTTAACCATGGGTTGGTCACTGTTCCAAAACCACGAGTGGATTTGCAAGGCCGGATTTCCCATATCGCACCGCCTTTCAGTGATAAGCAGTATCTCCTGGTAGGGGAGCGATTCCATAGGGTATGCGACACGTGGCGAGGTGGACCCATAGAAAACCGCTATCATAGCGCACCATCACACGTTATCATTCGACCAAGGAAGCCAAGCGATATCGTGGTGAGTCGTTGATTTGGGATGGGGCCATCGGGCGGTGATCGGTTGATAAAGATGAGCGGAAGATAACCAATTGGGGTACGAGCATTTGATTGGGCTGTTGATTATGTATGTGGGACCAGAACCAAAGGTCTATTTAAAAGCCATTTGATTAAAGCGTTGGTTACTAATATAAAGTTCTGTTATATAATTTAATTGCGAAAGGTTGTGGATAATGCTTATTTACCAAATTCCACGAATTTGAGAAAGAAGACCATGGGGAAGAAAAGAACGTGATTTCGAGAAGAGAAATGCTGACAGAGCAGCTACATATGAGGGTTATTACTAAAGGAAAATTTGGATTAATATCTCAATCTCAGATTAAGATATTAAAAATCCTTAGATTAATTATCTAATTGCCAGACCAAGAAAATAGAACAATGAGAAGTTGTTTGGGGCTCGGGTAGACCCCACTGATTATCTATTTGGTCCTGTCCAAGAAAACCATCAGCGGTTGAGTGGCTTTGAATCATGGTATTAATAGAGACTAAAACTATGTAAGGAGAAGAGGATTATTGTACGACGTGTGCATGTAGAGGGGTTGATAAAGAATAAATCTCTTTAAGAGATATCTGCATGATTGAACTCTGATAGATCTGAATCTATGATGCACCTATGGAGATGATGAATCTTCAATATATCTAGGAAGATCTGTAGAAGAAATTATGAAGACCTGGCACAAGTCTGAGGAAGAAATTGAAGAAATCTAAGGGTTTAAGCCTTCAGTATGAAAGTTGAAGATTTCTGCCAGTAGAAGCTGGTGTTAAAATCAGGGGGTCGAAGCTCCCTTCCACGAAAGGTTGGTAAACGAGATCAGGGGGTTGGAGCTCCCTTCCAGTAGTGACTGGAGAATGAGAGAAGGTTGTAGCCTTCTGCAGGTGGGAGCCTGCGTGCTGGTATAAGTCTGCGCCAGTACAAAATTGTAAGAAGTTTTCTTTATAATAAATATTGAAGACAAAGACAATAGCAGCCGTGGTTTTCTCCCAAATTGGGTTTCCACCTTAAATACTGGTGTTCATGTGTGTTTCTTATGTGTGATGGTTTATTCTATTATTACTGCACATGCTTACTGCTTACTAAACATTTGATGAATGAATGATGCAATTAAGAACTAAATGCATAATAATATCTCTGGACATGCGTAAGTTTTATAAAGGATATCTGCATATATATGCGAGTTGGGTTAATTAAAGTAGTGTATGGTTTTAAGAGAAAGAAAAAGTAAAATGTTTTCAGTCAGCTCTAAATACTGATTCACCCCCCCCCCCCTCCCTCTCAGTATTTTTCCTAACATCAGATGCCTTGGCTTTGTTGGGAACTATTGTTCTCAATGTTGTGCATGGAGAAAGGGCGCTTTATTAACATTTAAATTACCATATCTTTTAATTGTGTTGTGATTATGATTATGTTGATGTTTATATACGCATTATATGTAAATATGTATGTCTTTGATTGACATGGTCATTAGGATTGTTTTGTGCTAGTCTTCACACACACACACACACACATACATATGCAGTCGTCTCATATGGTTGTCACGGATCATCATTTTTTTATGCTATTTTTTATATGTATATATGTTTGTATGTATTTATTTATCTGACATGTTTATTGGGGATAATTCTTGTGGAGGAATGATTTATTATGTAGGGGAATGACATGAATAGGTTCCTGGTCTTACAAGGAATCAATTGGGAAGAGTAGCCCATAGAAATATACAATGTCAATATCATGTGGATATGAATTGATATTATATGGTTGTACTTGTTTATGTTATGGATAGGTAATTCTAAGCTCGGATACATCAGTGAAATGAAAGATGTGTAATTGATAGCATGATGGAAGGTGGATGAATGGTTGAAAAACACTAGAAGCAAGGTTGCTTGGTAGAGTTTGTGTGTGGTGTATGTCTGTACAGTACTAATGTTGTATATATGTTGTGCATGTTGCACCTGTGATGTTGTGTGCATGTGGTTTTGTGTATATATGTCGTTGTGTACATGTTGTTTATGAAGTGCCATATATAGATGGTATAGTTTACATGTTGTTTATGCAACTATATGTAGACATGGTGTTTTGTACATTTTTTTTTATTCAATGCTATATATAGATGTTGTTGTTTACGTGTTTTCTATGCAGTTTTGTGTACATATGGTGTTGTGCGTATGTTGGATATGCGGTGTTGTGTACATATGGTGTTGTGTGCATGTTAGATATGTGGTGTCGTGTACATATGGTGCGTTGCGCATGTTGCATATGTGGTGTTGTGTACATGTGGCATGGTGTGAATGTTGTACATATCGTGCTATGTACATATGGTTTTGTGTGTATGATTGTACATGTGGTACTGTGGGCATTTGGTGTCATGTACATGTTGTGTATGGGGTGTTGTGTGCAGGTGGTGTTGTGGACAAGTTGTGCATATGGTTTTGTGTACATGTTGTGTATGTGCTGCTATGTACACATTGTGCAGATGGTGTTGTGTACATGTTGTGTAGGTGGTGTTGTGTACATGTAGTGCTATGTATACATTGTGTCACTAGTGTTGTAGATATGTGGTACTGTGTACATGCTGTACATATGGTATTGTATTTATGTATTACATATTTTCTTGTGCACATGTGTTATTGTGTGCATGTTGTACATGATGTTTATCTATGTGTGTTACTCTATATGTGAATTACGTAGTCATGGTATCGTGAGATGTGTATTCATTGTGTTGTACTCTGTGTATGTGTATGTATTATGTTTTACACCCAATGTAGGTGAATTTGTTGTGTTCTACACAGGTGTAGATGTATGTTTATTGTTTTGTTCTATGGGTGGTGTAGGTATATGTATTTCATTTTGTGACAGATGTAGGTGCATGTATTGTATGGTGTTATATCCCATTTGTGGTTGTATATGTGTGATGCACACTATTTTATGTGTATATGGTTGAAGAGAAGGCACTGAGTGCTTGTTATGTGTGGCAACCAATCCGGTCTGTGTACAGAAAGGATAAAGGTTGAAGATAAGGATCGACTAAAGGATAAGTATCAGTATTTGATATCAATTTTAATTATTCAAGTGATCTATAATTATGATTTATGATGGTTACACATGATATATTATTTTGATTATGATGGTTACATTTTGAGCCAACCAGATGTGATATGCTTATACATGATTATTTGATAAAACAACTAGTTTGACTAGTTGTGATAGGAAGTAAACAAAATTACAAGTATATTGATGAGCCATAGGTGAGTTTTTTTATGGATTTATTTCAATTCATTTCGATTTTAATGGAACTTATTTTCTTGGTACAAGAAAGCATAAAAATTCCCGGTTGGGTTGTTGAAACCGATTGCAATAATTAGCTACAACAGGGAAAAGGAGTTGAAGCATTCAACAATATGTTGGTAAAGCACTTCTAGAGTAGGGCCATTGTGGGACAATGGTACCTATTAGTGTCAATTGATTTCCATGAGAATGATATGACCAATATGATTGTTTTTAGGTAGGGATATTCCCTGGTTTTTGTATCTTCCGATTCGACGAAGTCTTGCCAAGGGATGGTCTGCTCGGGATGGGGGTGCCAACATAACTTGTAAGGTTCGTGACTAAAGGAAAGAGGGGTGAAAAAATTTCTTGAGGGACTGTGTGGGAGAGGAAGGCAGGCTGGGGATGTATTTTTTTTTGACATTAGAATTTCCAGATGGAATTATATGCACATTGGGAGTGTGCCCTAGAACTATGATCTGGTAGCTATTCGCTGACTCAAAGAAGTGGCATAGGATTGTAGCAATGGACATTGGATGCAGCTTTGACATTGGTAGTGGATTCTGGACTTCATGGTAAGGAGGTAAATCCCGATATTACTTTGAGAATGGAGGTGTAAGCCTCTAGATTCCCTTGTTTTTTATGCAAGCATCGCATCCTTTCACTTACCAGATAGATCAAATGTGCATGTATATATGTGTATATTATTGTAAATATTTTATCGAGCTTGATTTATAAATATTCATAGACAGTATGGTTATTTTTTGGCTGAAAAAATTTGTATGTGTATATGTGTATATTATTGTAAATACTATAGTGAGTTGTATTATAAAGCTCTACTAAACGGTATGATTGTCATATTTTCAGTAGGTGGTCATTGTAAATATTGCAACGATTTATGTTACAATACTCCATGGGAAGTATTTTACTCTTACAATAGTCTTCTTGGTTCTAGGTGTCATTGAAAACCGAGGATAGTGTTCCATTAAGGGGGGGGGGGGGGGGGGGTTGTAACAACCCTGGATAAAACCCCATGTAAAAAATATAGAAGGCCACGATCATGGGACACGTCTTAGAAGCTGATTGGTGGGATAAACATCCTAGTTGGTGTTCATTTCAGTTTATTATGGATATGGAAATTGGAAAAGGAAATGGATAAGGCTTTGGAAAGGAAAAGTGGAATTAATTGACATTTATTTATGAAAATAATGGAAATTAGGTGAAAATGAGGGTGAAAGGTCACAACTTGCATGTGAGGAGGAAAATAATGGAAAATGAAGAAATTAGAGCCCTCATTAATAATAAGGCTTCTAAGGATGAGTTGGAAAGCTTTTCCTAAAAACCTTTTGTCAGTTCACTTTTGGATATCTCTCTCTATTCTCTCTCTATCACACTCTTGGGCACTTAGAGTTTTTTTGGAGAATTTCAGGATTGGATCAAGAAAGGAAAATAAGGCAAGAGGAATCAAAAGTAAAGTAAGGAAGAACAGGATGAAGCATTTACAATGAGATTTATTCTAGGTATCAATTTGCATGTCTGGTTTCCTTGCTAGATTTTTTATACATGGTGTTGCAAGTGTTTTATTGGTTTTTTTTATGTCTTTCACATGGGTTTTTGTTATGGAATAAACTCAAAAAATAGAATAAAACATGAATCAACAACGTATAAATCAGCCATTTCGAGGGGGTAACCTCCTTTATATTACATAAATGAACAATTCTTAGATGATACAAATGACAAAACATCCTTTCTATATGTAGGAGCCCAACTGGTCACAATATAATCCTAGCCAACATAAAAATAAAAATGTAAGGGCACAACAATAACAAGTGGGATTCTATGGGGCACAATAATAACAATATGGGGATTACATGGACACACCAATAACAATAAGGTGTTATATTAACAATAACAATAAGGGGATACACTAGTATTATAGGGACCTAACATGCCCCTCTCCTTCAAAAAAGTGTTGTACTCAACGCTTGACAATTTTTCGATGCTTTTGTATAAAATTCTCACCCTCCCATGTGGAATCTTCAGTGGGTAAGTTCTTCCACTTGTTGATATAATCGGAAATTGATCGATTTCATAGTTTTTGAAGTCTTGTTTCCGTGACTACTTTAGGTTCTAATATGATTTTTCCTTCCTCGTTGAGTTCCGGAAATATTGTTGGTACTAGGATTTTGTCATATATAACCTTATTTAAGCATGAAGCATGGAAAAATGGGTGCACTCGAGAAGAAGCAGGAATCTCCAATTTGTATGCAATAGTACCAATATTTCACAAAACCTTGTGAGGATGATAGTAATTTTTGCGATAATTTATTATAATTCTTAGATTGATTTAGGGACATTTGTTTTTATGGTTGTAGCCATAAAAATACCCATTCTCCTACATCAAAAAAAAATTTACTACGATGCTGATGTGCCTGTTGTTTCATTCGATTCTACACCAAAGTTAGGTTATCGTTTAAGAGTTGAAGAATTTCTTGTTGATGCTTGATGTGATATTCCACTACTTCATCATCCATATTATCTTTCATTTCATCCTTCAAACAATCCACCTTAGCATCCATTTCTTCTTTTAAACCATCTATGCCATTTTTGGTTTCTCTTTGTGAGATCAAAATTTGTTGCACTTGGTATTGTAATTTTGATATATCATACTGTAATTCTTCCTCTTAATGCATCATAGTAGAGTTTTCTGAGGACTTTATGGGTGTGGAATTATTTTTTAGAGGAATTATAAAACCCAATAGTGAATCATATGCTTCAATATGCACTTGGGATCACTTCATACTAATTTTTCAAACAAAATTTATGCAATTTTAAAAACAAGATACACACATTTTTCTTGTGTTTGAGCAGCTCGATATTGAAACTAAGGTATCTCTATAATTTCGGATCCCAAATATATTTTATCTTCAGTCCTTTAGTAGCCCTTTGAATCTTCTTTCCAATTCCATAGGTTTTAACTGATTTGGATTCCTCATGGAAAAGTTATTCCCAATCTCCCATAATTACCTAATTATGGATTGGTTCAGTAGAGAGAACTTGTACGACATGCCACATGTCATTGTTTCCTCCTTCAACTCTGAAATCAATAAAAAGGAAACTACAATCCATATAATTTCAGCCACTTTTTACAGAATTCCAATCGAATACTCAGAGAGAGACTTATGATTATTTTCTCAAGGTCACCTCTTTGAGATGAAATTCGGGAGCCTGAAAACCCCTAACTTCCATAGATCATATCTCTGAAACTATTGTGAACCAAGATCTAAAATTATTATAGGAAGTTCCCAAGGAGTTCGGTGCAAATGGGTTTTTGTTTTAGCTTTTGAACCTTCGTAGAAAAAAATATAGTGAAAATTCCACAGTGACCTGTTTGGGCAGCGAAACCTTAGAATCCAAAGCTTTGATACCAAATGTTATGAAAGCATCTCACAGAAGAAAAGAGAGATTAGTGACTTATAAATCAACCACTTCGAGGGGGAAACCTCCTTTATATTACATAAATGAAAAATTCTTAGATGATACAAATGAAAAAACCTCCTTTGTATGTATAGGAGTCGAATGGGTCACAATATAATCCTAGCCAACATAACAATAACAATGTAAGGGCACAAAAATAATAATAATGGGATTTTATGGGGCACAATAATAGCAATATGGGGACTACATGGGAATAAAAATAGAAATAAGGGGGCTATACTAACAATAAAAATAAGGGGATACACTATTATTATATCGACCTGACAATTTCTCAAGGTGTGACAGTGTTTTTTGGCCTTTCCTTGCCATTTATAGATAGCCATGGTGTGATGGCACTCTCATGTTTTGGTTGAGATGGATTAATTGATGGATTTGAAGCTAAGTGAGGTGGACATCTAAATGAAAGAACACATGGCCGAGCAAGCCCTGAACTAGAGTGTGGGTTGCGGTAAAGCCATATTTTTTGTTTCCTCGGTGGGCCTAGGAATCCTTGACAGACGAATGGCGGGATATACAATAAATCCTAGAGTTGGGTTCTCTCCATATTTCCTTGGAATATCATGATGGGTATATGGTAAATCCTTGAGTGGAGTCTCGATTACGGTCCAGTGATCCAGTGTGGATTGCGGTAAAGCTTACAGACTAGGAGAAAATAAATTGCCTCGCGGTGTAGGTGGAGAAATCTAGTGGCATCCATGTTTATTTTGGCCTAGTGATCTAGTGGAGATCATTGTAAAGCCTGTTATTACATTCTTATTATTTTGGCCTATTTATCGAGTGTGCATTATGGTAAATCCCAATTTCTATTGATGAAGGTGAGGTCGTTTAGCCTCAGGAAGCCCTGGTTGATTCTTTTGGCTTGAGTTGGACATTCATGTTTGGAATATGGTGCAGGGGTGATTAGCTGGAGATATATTTTTCTCAACCAATGTATGGTTTGGTGGAACGTGGTAGTCCCATACTAGGTTGGATTTTTCATTTGTGAATAAGAGTTCCTTTCCTTGTTAATTTATGTGTAAATATACTAGAATCTATGTATAATTTATGGTTTTTGTATCCTCAATATTTATGTTTTTTATATGCTCGTTCTGAATGTATTTTATGATTTAATGTTCCCATCATGTTTTGATTGTAAATGAGTGAGAAATGAATATATGACCTAATAGATGATAATGAAACTAGTGATATAAGGGAACAATGCTTCTTAGCAATTTTGAGATAAGTATGAGACCCCTATGCTCAAATCTATTGTTTAAAACTATAGATTAAGTGTTTGTGACATGTTTGATGAAATTATTGTAATGGATAGTAGTGGTCAAGTAAATTCCTTGTTCAAGTATCACCAATTGTATCATTATTTTTTTCTAATATTTTTTGGGCATGAACCTGATATTTGAGCCTGGAAAAGTGGCACATAAATCGGGGTTAGAAGATCAGAACTACTAGTAAAAGTACCCATTTTCATGCATACTTATACTATGTGTGAGACAGAAGGTTTAAAGTTTCACTCATTCCCATTTCAAGGGAGTGACTGGGGGATTGATGCAAGAAAAGGTCAGTTTGATTTAGGGGCTAGCCTCCTAGAATGTTGGGATGGCTCTTGGGTGTCCTTTAGCATGTGCAGAAGGTCTCTGTAGTTGCGTGGTCTCGGTTCCACTTCCTTAATATGACCTGGGAGGCTAAATCATATCATAGTATCCGATCGTCACATGTTTACCCCGGTTGGCCTGCTACTTGGGTAGATATGGGAAGATGGTGTTATAGTCTTAGTTTCCTATACAATACTCAAAAAAATTATGAAATTATAGTCTCTTCACCTAGTTGATTATTATTTTTTTGTTGGTAAGTTATTCTCTTCTCTTTCAGTTTATCTCCGTGTCCATTCTATTATTCGAATGTATAAAAATATAAATCATAATTTGAATGCGTACAAATGGTCCAATCAAACCAAATACTTTATCAAAATCACATATGGTGGTAGTTGGATTTTTTCTTATAAATTGTCTGCTAAAGCATGGTATCAAGGATAAGGATCCATATATGCTAAATCAGAGTAGTCAGGTAGGAATTAAAATCCTTATTTACTAAGTTAGCCAAACCAGAAAGGTAGTAGGAATTACTATTCACTCTAGATACTACTCAACATACATAAAGGAACTTTATTACATGGATTTTTTTACCAAGGTTGTTACAGAACCCTCCCCCCTTGAGGTAGACCATCCTCGATATTAAATCACACATATACCTCAACAACACCCCTGAAAATCCAACATAATGACCATGGAGCTTTATAACATAGTTTGGTGCAGTATTTACAATAATCACCTTGCTAAAATTAAAACCATCATGATATCACAAAAACATGTCAACTGTAATGACATGACACCCGTACTTCTTATTGGAGCTTTATTGATCCAAAATCTTTTGTTTGAGATGTATAAAAGAATTAACATGTGAAAATTGTAGCTTTTAGACAAGAAACTTTAAAGGCATAAACGGAAAAAGAGAGAAGCAATTAACATCATGCACGAAGACACAAGAGTTGATATCGGAGTTCGTCCAGGAGGGACTACGTCTCCGGGCCCTGCTCTAATAGTGGGGAGGCCCTGCTTTCATTAAATGGAAAAATGAAAGTACAAGTACAAAATGAGGAATTACACCCTTATACCTGCCCAATCTGGAAATGGACGAAAATTGCAGACCTCTGCTGACAAAATGGGCAGCACCATTGGATTTGTGGCGTCGAGTAGTGCTGAATCCATATAAAACTTGCCCCAATCGGACAAAGTGAAAATCTGGCCCCTCTGGAAAAATGGCTCAGATCATGGTTCCGCCTCCTCCTGCACACTGCTCAAGGTTCCACTGCCTCGTTTTCCGTGACCGCTCCTGTCCGTCCTTGGGCGCACAAATGAATGAAGGTTTATATAATAAAGTGCGGGTGGATTCTTCAAAGCGATCGTTGGATGAGTTGGTTGAGATGCACATTGTTTGGGCGGAGGTCGGGTGGTCAAATCCCGACCCCACCATAATAAGGCCGATTGTTTGATTTTTTTGTTAAACCACATTCCATTTTAAAAAACCTGCATTGAACCGTTTGTTATATTTAAAAAACTGTTTGATGTTGATGTGATGTGGGGGGCCGGACCGATGTTGGGCGGCCCGCCCCACATATAAACTGCACCACGTATGGAGGCGGTGGCCCGTATTAATATGGCCGGCTGTTGGTACAGTGGACCGCGGGGGTGGCGGGGTTGACCACCCGCCCCCCAACACATTTCTTTTTTTAATATAACTTGGATTTGCATGGGGTGGCGGGGTTGGTGGCCCGCCACCCTTAATATATATATTTTTTGTTTTATTGTTAATTAAAACAAATTGTTTGTTTTTGAACCTTCGAATTTTTGACCGAAGGAGTGCATTTAACGGTCCCACAAATTCGCCCAGAATCTGGCCAGGTTGGGCGGAATCCGGTGGCCGGGTTTCAGCAAAATTGTTGCCTCCTTAGTCTGCCACATCATCAAGTCAACCTCTGAACTTTGACTTCTCCTAACTCCTTCATACAGACTCGGAATTGAGTGCCGTCTGCGCCGTTGGATTCAGAATTTCGAGATCTACAACTTGAACTTGGTTCGAAAGATTTTCGAGCACTTTGATTTTTGAGCCTTGTACTCAAGCCATTTGTACCTGTACCTGTTTAATCCACCTGGATCATTCCTCCCCACTAAAGAGATTTTGGACCCCAAAAGCCTCATCAATCAACAGGCAAGTGAGGGAATTGCTCCCTCACCTTCTCCTTTTCAAGCCATTTGGCTTTACTTGGGTGCATCCCTTTGAAACCAACACGGAGATACTCCACATCTCGTCGTCGCGAAGTCCTTGTCCTTCGATCGAGAATGATGTCCTCTGGCAGTTCATCGAGATATTCTGGTGCAAAGTCATCCACTGTAGGAACTGATCCTACCTCCTCAGTGTCCATAATCAATGGGGGTTCATAAAGTTTTAGATTTTCAACATTCACAACTGAGTACATCTGCATGTATACCGGCAAGTCGAGTCGGAAAGCATTATTCCCAATCTTTTCCAATATGGTAAAGGGACCATACCGGATTGGTCGCAATTTCTTGCCTTCTCCCTTCATTCGATCCTTGCTGATGTGGAACCACACTTTGTCGCCAACTTGAAATTGATGGTCAACTCGGTGCTTATCATGTCGGGCCTTATATCGGGCCTGACTCTTCTCCAATTGCTCTTGCACTACTTGGTGAATCGTCTGAATCCGATGAATGAACCGCTATGCTTTATCCCTGTCATCACGCCCACTGGCATCTTCATCCCTTCCATAGATCATGTCGAAAGGGTCCTTTGGTAAGTAACCAAAGCATGTCTCAAAAGGTGAACGCTGCGTAGAGGAGTGCACTGCACGGTTGTAAGCGTGCTGCACATATGGAAGGTGTTCATCCCACAACTTGGGATGTTTGCTGCAATAGCCCCGCAACAAGTGTACCACGGTACGATTAACGACCTATGTCTGTCCGTTGGTTTGTGGATGGAATGTCGTGCTTCTCTTCAACTTGGTATCCATCATGCGCCACAAGCTGGTCCAAAACTCTCCAAGGAAACGAGAGTCTTGATCTGACACAATCGACGTGGGCAACCCAAAGTGGACCCAAACATACTGAAAGAAAAGACAAGCAGTCTGCTCAGCAGTGACCTGCTTTTTACAAGGCATCAATATGCACATTTTTCTAAAGCGGTTGACGACAACATACAAATAGTCGTGACCCTTTCTTGACATAGGCAAACCTCCTACAAAATCCATCGACACACTTTCCCATGGACAACCCGGAATAGGGAGTGGTGTGTAGAGCCCGAGTTTTCTATTAGAGGGCTTTGAAATAGAACACATCACACATCCCTTTACAAAACGGGTTACAATGTTTTTCATATGGGGCCAAAAACAAAACCTTTGCAAATGACATAAGGTTTTTTCAACACCAAAGTGACCAGACACAAGAGAGGTATGCGCCTCTCGAATTACATGTACTCTTTCTGTTGTGGGTATGCACAATTTACCAAGGTGATACAACAGCTTCCCCTGCAAATGATAGTTGTCCACCTGTGAACCATGAGTTAGTTTTGCATAAACTTCTTTAAAGTCATCATCGTTAGTGTACTGTTCAACATAACTTTCAAAAGACAATGATGCATTATGCAAAATAATAGAAGCAGCGATAGGAGGGCGAGAGAGCATGTCTGCTACTTTGTTACTAGTGCCCTTCTTATACTTTATTACCAGATGAAATTGCTGTAGGAACCCCATCCACCTGAAATGACGAGATTGTTGTAGCTTGGTCTATGACTGAAGGTACTGCAAGGGCTGATGATCCGTATGGATGATGGTCTCCTTGCCGATCAGGTAGTGTTTCCACTTTTTCACACTTTGGACCAAGGCATACAATTCCTTGTCATAAGTGGGGTAATTTATTACAGCCTGGGAGAACTTCTCCGAATGGTAACAAATCGGCTTCTTCTGCTGCAAAAGTACAACTCCCATGGCGTACCCACTGGCATCGGTTTCGATCTCAAAAAGCTGCTGGAGATCGGGTAAAGCCAGGACTGGTGCGGTGCTGATTTTCTCTTTCAGTGCTTTGAAGGCCTTCTGCTGTTTTCCTCCCCACTGAAAGGCTTGTTTGATACTTGTCAGAGTGTGTAAGGGTGATGCAATAACGGAGAAGTTGGCAATGAACCTCCTCCAGTACTGTACTGCACCTAAAAAACTACGGACCTCTGTTACATTGGTGGGCTTAGGCCAATTTACAATCACCTCGACTTTTGAGGGGTCTATTTTTAATTGACCATTACCGACAATATGACCAAGGTAAACCAAAGAGGTTTTCCCAAACTCACACTTTGACAAATTTACATACAATTGTTCTTTCTTTAAAACATCAAGCACTTTGATTACATGGCATACATGTTCCTCCCAAGTCCTACTAAATACAAGAATATCATCTAAATACACAAGGACAAACTCATCAATGAAAGGCCTAAAAAGATCATTCATGACCCTCATGAATGTGGCTGGAGCGTTGCAAAGTCCGAATGGCATCACCATCCATTCGAACAACCCCTGTTTGGTCTTGAAGGCGGTTTTCCACACATCCTGCTCTGCAATTCCGACCTGGTGATAACCACTACGCAAATCCAATTTGGTGAAATAAAAAACATTTTTTAATTGATCTAATAAATCATCAATGTGAGGGAGAGGGTATCGATTTTTCACCGTGATTTTGTTTAGTGCCCGATAATCCACGCACATCCTCCATGTGCCATCTTTCTTGGGCACTAACACGATCGGCGAGCCACAAGGAGAAGTACTTGGCTGAATAACCCCTTGGTTCAACAGTTCCTGTACCTGCTTTTTGATTTCCTCCATTTCGATGGATGACATCCTGTACATACCAATGTTTGGTAATGGAGCATCATGTTGCAAATGGATCTCATGTTGGATCCCTCGTTTTGGAGGCAAACCTTTGGGTTCCTGAAACAACTCACCATAGTTAGAAATAACATCACATAATTCCTGTTTATGAGCCAGATCACATCCTCGGAAAGCATCAGTTATTTCTTCATCCTTTGCTCTCACAACCATGAGAAAACACCCCTTGCTGGAATTAACCAATCTCTTCATCTGTCCTGCACTTACAAGGCTGGCACTGACTTTGGTTTGATGAGCTCTTACAATGTATTCTACCCCATCTTTAGTGATTTGGTATTTATTTTCATGGCGAAAGAAAACTGCTTTCCTATCATAAAGATAGGGAATCCCCAACACAATGCCACAGATATCCAATGGTATTACATCCAATTCTACTTCATCTACCAGCTTAGAAGCAATAACAAATTTTACCTTACACTTCTTGGTTACATTTAGTTTTACTTTATCATGTATCCATCCAAGCGGATAAGGTTTTGGATGAGGCTTAACTTCTAAGCCTAACTTTTTAACCAAGGATTCTGAAATAAGGTTTGCTTGAGAGCCTGAATCAAATAGAGTTTCTACTTTTGCATGGTTTATAACAAATCTAATGTGAAACAACTCAATTCTCTTACGTTCATTAGAAAGAGGCTCATTTGATGCACTAGTGCTTTCATGTGATTCAGAATCATGAAGAGAATGAGTACCTTTTTCCCCTGCTGATGTGATCAATGCCTCATCGCCTGAGTCGGATCCAAGGTCCTGCTGTGCGGTTGCTACCGTCTTATGCTTACCCTTTCCTCCATATCTCTTCGGCTTCTTTTCTGGATAAAGTTTCCAACAATGATCGTCGTCATGGCCCTCCTTTTTGCAGTGAGTGCAATAAGGCTTTTCTCCTTCATCCTTCTTTGTTGACGCCGTCTTCTTTTCCTTTCCCTTTGAATTTTCCATTTGAAGGTTTGGAAAGCGGTTTCTTTGAATGATCGTCCTTATCATTTCTGCCCCTATTCTCAAGATGAATGGCCTTCACACTGGCCGAGTCAATGGTAGTAGGTTCAAACATTAACAATGAATGTCTAATGTAACTATGCAATGAACCAATGTACTTGGTTACAACTTCAGGAGAATCTAAAGAGATGCCCAAACTTAATGCCTGTTTTCGAAATTCTTCAGTAAAGGTTTGCACATTTTGTCCTTTACCTTGCCTTAGGTACTGCCACTCCATTAAGGCTTTCTGCTTGTAACCTAAGGGATAGAATTGATTTTTAATTGCAGTAATAAAATCTGACCAGGAAGAAAGAAGGTTACCCAAGTTACTGCTGCTTCGAAGTTTGCTCTCCCACCAGATGAGAGTTGTGCCACTCAATCGAAGAGAAGCCAATTGGATTTTTGCCTCGTCCTCCATAATCTACTAGATCCTGCAATAGAGTTCAAGCTGCCTAATCCAATTTTTAAGCTTCTCAGCATTACTTTCACCATTATATACTGGTAGATCAAACTTAACATCTAACTTAAAGAAAGGCTTGTTAGATGCATTTCTAGAATTTTTATTATGATGGTTAGAAGAGGAGGAAGGACTTTCATTTCCTGAAGGGGGTGGATTTCCTCCACCATCTCCATGCGCTGAACCTTTCCCTTCTAAAGAATGATCTACTGTTTTCTCTAACCTTTCAAGCCTAGAGAATACTCTCTCTACTCGATCTGCCATGGTATAGAAATTTTTGCAGAAATTGAGCTCCTCTTCATTCCGATCTTCGTCTCCCATGTTCCTTCTCTGACGTGCACGTCCTGCTTTGGGATCAAAAGCCTGTAGCGTCCCTTCGCCTCTTCTTAGCCTGCTTCTTGTTAGCATACAAACATGTAATTCACATCTACAAACACCCGCTCTGATACCACTTGATCCAAAATCTTTTGTTTTAGATGTATAAAAGAATTAACATGTGAAAATTGTAGCTTTTAGACAAGAAACTTTAAAGGCATAAACGGAAAAAGAGAGAAGCAATTAACATCATGCACGAAGACACAAGAGTTTATATCGGAGTTCGTCCAGGAGGGACTACGTCTCCGGGCCCTGCTCTAATAGTGGGGAGGTCCTGCTTTCATTAAATGGAAAAATGAAAGTACAAGTACAAAATGAGGAATTACACACTTATACCTGCCCAATCTGGAAATGGCCGAAAATTGCAGACCTCTGCTGACAAAATGGGCAGCACCGTTGGATTTGTGGCGTCGAGTAGTGCTGAATCCATATAAAACTTGCCCCAATCGAACAAAGTGAAAACCTGGCCCCTCTGGAAAAATGGCTCAGATCATGGTTCCGCCTCCTCCTGCACACTGCTCAAGGTTCCACTGCCTCGTTTTCCGTGCCTGCTCCTGTCCGTCCTTAGGCGCACAAATGAATGAAGGTTTATATAATAAAGTGCGGGCGGATTCTTCAAAGCGACCGTTGGACGAGTTGGTTGAGATGCACATTGTTTGGGCGGAGGTCGGGTGGTCAAATCCTGACCCCGCCATAATAAGGCCGACTGTTTGATTTTTTTGTTAAACCGCATTCCATTTTAAAAAACCCGCATTGAACCGTTTGTTATATTTAAAATTTTTTTTGATGTTGATGTGATGTGGGGGGCCGGACCCATGTTGGGCGGCCCGCCCCACATATAAACTACGCCACGTATGGAGGCGGTGGCCCGTATTAATATGGCCGGCTGTTGGTACAGTGGACCGCGGGGGTGGCGGGGTTGACCACCCACCCCCCAACACATTTATTTTTTTAATATAACTTGGATTTGCATGGGGTGGCAGGGTTGGTGGCCCGCCACCCTTAATATATATATTTTTTTGTTTTATTGTTAATTAAAACAAATTGTTTGTTTTTGAACTTTCGAATTTTTGACCGAAGGAGTGCATTTAACGGTCCCTCAAATTTGCCCAGAATCTGGCCAAGTTGGTCGGAATCCGGTGGCTGGGTTTCAGCAAAATTGTTGCCTCCTTAGTCTGCCACATCATCAAGTCAACCTCTGAACTTTGACTGCTCCTAACTCCTTCATACGGACTCGGAAATGAGTGCCGTCTGCGCCGTTGGATTCAGAATTTCGAGGTATGCAACTTGAACTTGGTTTGAAATATTTTTGAGCACTTTGATTTTTGAGCCTTGTACTCAAGCCATTTGTACCTGTACCTGTTTAATCCACCTGTATCATTTATAAAATAGCTCATTTTGGTATTTAAATCCATATACATGTGTACATATAAACCAACACGATATCAAAACATGTATCAAAACATCACGAAAACATAAACCAAACATATACCAACATCACACCAAAACTTCTTTGCTTCCACCCGCAAACCAGGAAAGATACATAGCCCACATATGATCTGCCATACATTAGAGGAATTTTGAGGTCTAAAGTAGGCCTCATAAGGAAACTATAAAATAATAGTGGAAATAATAAAATAATATTTGATTACATTATTAAATTTTAGAGGGGGAAAAAAAAACTACTTTTTCAACTCGTATTTTCAACTTAACTCCCAAATTTTTTACCCAAATTTTGAGCGGAGTACTCGTTGGATGCAAAATTGAGTTCCTCATCCAAAGAGAACCCATGTTGCATACCTTTTATGGATCCTCCTACATGAATAAAAAATATGCAACATGGGTACTCCTTGGATGAGGAATTAATTTTTGTATCCAACAAGTACTCCCACTTGCAATTTGAGTAAAAAATTTGGGAGATACATTGAAAATACGAGTTGAAAAAGTAGTTTTATTATTATTATTTTTCTAGACTTTTTACCCTTTTACTTAAAAAAATGGTGAATCATCCCCCATGGTTGGAATCATCATATCGAATTCTATTGGTTCTTATAAATTTTATTTTTGTTGCACATTTTTCTTAGTAGGCTCATTTTAGACCTCCAAATTCCCCTAATGTCCCATGTAGCTCCATCAGGCCCAAAGTGCTTCCATTGCACTTTAAATTTCTTGATTTCTCTATTCCAGAGCATGGGCGTCTTTTTCTACAAAATGCACTATGGTTCTAGCTGGAACTCTCCTTCTACCTCCACCTGTAATACATGCTAATAAATCACATGATCAATATGTTTGACATATTTATTAAGAAATAATATATGAAAAAAATCATGTAATTTCACTATGGAAGGTAGTTTAAGTCAATAGGGCACTGGTTTGATTCTCTTAATGATCCTAAAGGGTCCACAAAACCTTGGTGCCAACTTGACATATGATCCAATCCGCAAGGAGATCTTCTTGGGATTTATATGCAAGTACACATGTTCCCCAACCTAAAACTCCTTGAAGAACATGTTCTTGTATACGTAACTCTTCTTCCTATCCTCCGGTACTTCCAAGTTCTGCTTGATCACCTCCATTTCCTATTCCATTTCTGCCAACAAATCTGGTCAAATTAATACCATATTAATCAGATCACTCCAACTGATGGGAGTGTTGTAACTCTGCACATACAATGCCTCAAATGGACTCATCCTCAATTACTCATGATACCCATTGCTATAGGTGAACTCTTCTAGTGGAAGATACTCTTTCGTCTTGCATTGTTAATGCATCACATATATCCTCAACATCTTTTTGACCCACTACGTTTTTCCACCTTTCTGTCGATGATAAGTTTTTCTAAAGGCCGAGTCGGTACCCAAACCTAGAAACAACTCCTTCAAAAACTTGGAAGTGAACTTTGTTGTAATACCCCAATTTTCTATGTTTTTAATTTGACAATTGATCAAGTCCAAAGGGGAGAGTGGACCCCAATGGAAAAATATTATGTGGATTATTTTATTTTAAATAAATAAAATGGAAAAATTGTGTGTGCCATGAATAGAATGAGAATTGAGATCTGAAAAACCTAATCCATGAGGATGGATAGGGGATAAGACTTTCCCACACCTTCCAGAAAATCCTTGGAAGGAATAAAACAAGTTACTAAAAAAAAAATAGATTTGGAGATAAACATATAATTTCCCCCAATAAAGAGAAAAGTATTGGGAAGAGGTGGAAAAAGCTGGAAAAGTGGAAAAGACAGCTTTAAAGTAACTCTATGGAAGAAATAGACAGAAAGCGTAGGAAAAATAGGAAGAAAGCATCCTGAAATTACTGGACCGAGTAATTGGAAACATGCTAGGGAAAGAAAAGCTTAAATAAGCTGCTCGAGGATAGACAAACGGTTCTCTATCACTAGGAGCTAAGGTCTCGGCTCAGGGGTGAGTTACAGAGAGAGAACTCTATGGCTGGGTGGAAACTAGTCAGAGAAAATTGGTATGCACACCTAACTAGAATTTTACTATGTGATATTAATCTTGCATGTGTGTTAAGTAGCACTTGATTGTGGAAATTACTGAGATAAATGTGCAATTGCTGAAGTTAAACTTGTAGATTTTACATATTGTAGTTAAGATTGAGTATAATGAGCTAGAACATGGCCATACATTTAACAGATTTTGTTTCAGTAGTAATACTAAAAACTTTATGGTTGTATGGACAAAGTCTAGTTAGTTCCAACTCCCAGAATGTCTAAATCTAGTGACAGATTTAAATATGGGGTTAGGATTGTAACAGAGAATATTTCTAATTCATTTAAATAGTTAAACTGTTATTCTTAGTTGACTATAATCTCCCCAATAAAATATCAGTAAACATAAGGTTATATACAGTTAGAGAAGGGGGTACAGATACCACTACATGAAAGCATGTATAAAATTTAGTATGCTGAAACAAAATTTTGAGTGTTGTCAGAAATAAAACAAACAAATTAGAGTGTGCTTCTAACTGAAATTACTGATATAAATTGCTACTTCAAATAGTTTAGTACCTATGCATGATGCTATATCGAAGGAATATACACATGACATTCAGAATTTCAGATTTAAGAAATTAACATATGGAGAAGACTAATCTAGAGAAAATATCAAGAAATTGATCATTTATAAGACAACCTTATATTCGATCTAAATGACATATTAAACTCTAAATAGAAAAATCTGAATATGATATAGATATATGGAAAGAGAAAATTCTTATTCTATTCTGTATTCTTGTGGTAGATACTTTTACATTATCAAAAAGCAAAGTTGAGCCTATTATATATATATATATATATATATATATATATATATATATATATATATATATATATATGTAGCAATAAATTGACATTCTATATGGTATAATACAACAGATACTAATAAGAGAAGCATATGTGAAAATTATGTGGATACAAATAAAGGAATATATTATGACATTAGGAATAAGGGAAGGGTAATACTACCCCACAACCAAGTTTATAATAAATTTACAATGTTCCATTATCATAAATTCCTGAACAATATGAGGCTATGAAAGCCTAAATGTAATATATTAAGTAATACTAGGAAAAAATATATATATGCAGAAAGTATATATATCTATGTGCTGCATATAATCACACCTAAATGTTCTTTCCATAACTAGTAAGTGGGATGCCAGTAGACAATCGTAGGAACTGTCATCATAGAAATTGCACCGGGAAAAGAATCAGACAAAAACATTTAATACAGTCCGAATTGGGGTTATAAACCCATAAATGTTTATATATGCATTACAATAAAACATAAAACCCTGTGCAGTACTTAGCAGAGGTGGAAACATTGTAAAAATAATCTTTTACAGTTGTCAATTTGGGAATGATAACTAGGGCAGAAGAGACATCCCGACACTATGGTACCAACCTGTGTAAGTAAGGTATTATGATTAAAATTAGTGGTTGGGAAAAAAAATCCATTTTAAGAAAATAAGAGAATTGTTGGAACGTACTTACATAACACAAAAAAATCAATTAGAAACATTGAAATAAAACCAGATTGCTTACGATGAGATCCATGCTAAAATTGAAGCACCGAAATGAAGAAGACATACCTTGAGAGATGCTATTCTGTGGTTGTCACACATGTAGCCACAAAAATCAAACTATGGTCAAGAAAATTATTGGTTGAGGAGAATAATACGTAGGTGGAAATCAAACTTGGCATTAAACGGAGTAAATCCAAATAACGAATATGATTACCTGGTGGGTTTGCCAGTGTAAGGGGGTTGAAGGAAGGAGCATCCGAGTCTACCCCAATCCCTTTGCTGGCGGCTTGCTATAAGGTACCATGATATATCCAACAATTGATATGGGTATACCAAATTCTGAAAGTAAACAAATCGAATTTATAAGTGGCCGAGTATATATGGGGGTCATCGTTTTTAAAAATAAGGGAAACTAGAAGCCTAGAATGAAATCATACTTGGATTTTACCTTATAAATATTATAGAAAGAAATCACAATCCCAAGCAACTGGGTTATGCCCAATCTGAAGGAGAAACGAATAAAAATTGAAGATTGGTATGGAGAAGAAGAAACTTGGTTAAAATCACAAGGGAATATTGACCACCAGAAATAAAAAACGTAACTAAGCAAATCAACTCCTAAGACAGAGGAAAGAAATCAATGGACACAATGAATGCTGAGCAAAGGAGACGGCGTATTTAAAACAAAGGAAACGTTCTTCCATTGAAGCTAAACTCATTTACGATAATATGATAGAACGAGAGAGCTTAGAAATCATAAGGGCATTAGCGAAACTTACCATTCTTCGAAATCCCTGAAGGGAAATGGATAAAGCACGTTGCAGTAATTTGGAGCAATGAAAGTGAGGGTTCTGCTCCCAACCAACTAGAAAAACAAGCTAGGGCTCTCGGTAGAAAACATAAAGAATAAAAAACACTATGGATTTAATATTTTAAAGAAGGTTAAACCCTAATGCATCTCAACGATACAAATGTAAACTGATTAAGAGCCTCACTCGGATCACAAATTCGAAACATTGAACATAAAACCCATCACGTGATAACATACTTGAGGAGTTATGTTGATGGCAGAAGAGGTAAGACGTCGGATAGGTTGAAGTTATGGCCACATCTCCCTAAGGAGTGCACTGGTCTCAAGAAAGGGAATAGGGGGGCAGCATCATTAATTCCGTCCCAAATCCATAAGTAGGGTTAGGTGTAAACATAGTTGATTTAGATCGATATGTATTATGTAATATCTTGGGGAGATGACAAATAAAATGCGATAACGTGGAAGTCCAGTTAACGTTGTAAATTCTCGAGCTGAAGACAAAATAATGGTATGCCATGATGTTGGTAGTACCATTATTCAATTTCACGTAATGTGTTGAATTTGGTAGAGGGAGTGATAGTGACATAATGGATATAAGTTTGATTTAATTATGGTTGTATGCATTCCAAAAAACCCTAAGGTAATAAAATGAGAAACCATAATAAGAGGCTATGTAATACAATAGGTATGAAAAATAATTTTAATTAAAGTAGGAGAAATAATGTATTGTATATAGGATATGTATATAAGGAGATTAAAAAGTGTATTAAGGAGACCCTTTTTACTATAAAAATTCAATGGCATTGGTTAATAAATAAGAAAGGGGGTAAGTTATTATAAAAATAATATGATATATGTATTCGGTGAGGAGGCCTCATATAAATGTATATATTTAAATATTATCAAACGTAGTACAAAGAATAATGAGGGGGTAAAGAAAATATATTATTTTATAATAGATAGGTTAAGACCTTACGAAGAGGAAACTATCACAATTACTTCAATGCCCTTAAGACAAAAGATAATAGTTAACTAAATCCACAAATGTGTGTTGGGAGGAAACGTTGTGTGGGAGACTAGGGTCTTCACTCGTAATAGAGAAGTCGATTCTAAAGCCTATCAATGACATAAATAAAGATTTAATTCATATGTCGTCAAGATGTGACAAAAAAGAAAAAAAATTGTGGACTGAGAGACATTACAAATGGTATTAGAGCACTAGCTAAAACACTAGGAAAATTATGTGGTCACACAGAAATGTATGCTACTGTAAAAATTTTGGAATTTAAATTTTGCTAATATTAATTTCATGTACAATGACCAGTATTGAAGTATATAGTTGCGAACTATGACTGAAGGGGACGAGTTGTATGTAGATTTGGGTGGTGGAGAAAACACGCTAGATCCAAATTCTTCGTTGATGGGTATGTTGCATAGAATGCAACGAGAAATGGCGCAACTTAAAAGCCACAATGAAAGGATATCCTTAGCCAGTGAGGAGAAAGATAGATTGATAAGGGAATTGATTTCTTGGAATAGTCAAGAAGGTGAAGATTTTGGAAGGAAGAGAAAGGGAAGAGTCAATTTCTCAGAATATTTTGAGGAAGATGATGCCTTTAGAAAGTAGTCTATATAGAAGAAGGAATTACAGGGTGAATTTTGGAAAATTAAACCTCCGTCCTATGATGGAGATAAGGAGGAAGATGTTGAAGCATGGTTTCTAAATATTATAAAGTACTTTCAGGTTTACGAATATGAAAGTAACTTAAGATCCAGGCTGGCTATTTATCAGATGCAAGGTAAGGCTACCTTGTGGTGGGAAGAAACAAAAATGGTCCATGCCATTGATGAGAAAATGGTGACTTGGGAATATTTTCAAGTTAAGTTTAAAAATTGATACTTGAATGAACGCTACTATGACGACAAGGTAAAATAGTTTCATGAAATCAGATTGGGATAGCTCACGATTTATGAGTTTGTAACCAAATTCAAAAATATGTTACGATATGTACCTTATATCAGAGAGGAGAAGGCAAAGGTGCAGAGGTTCTTGAACTTTCTGCCCAATATTTATAAAGAAAAGATAGAGTTTCATAACCCTAAGACTATGAATGATGTGGTACGCAAGGCGAGATTGTTTTATAAGAAGTTCAAGGGTAAGAGTGAGTGAGGAAATAATTGGTCAAAGGAAGGTGACTTCAGCGGAAAGAAAAGTAAACCAGCATATCTGAAGAGCTTTGGGAGAAACCAGAAAAGAAAGAAGTTCAGCAAAATAGGTGACAATCAAACTGCTTAATCAGAAGCTGGGTCCAAACAAATCAATGGAAATAATAAAAGAGTGGGGAATGTTAAAATGAAAGAACCTTTGAGGTGTTGGGGTTGTGGAGAAGCTCACTTATGGAGCGATTATCCACATTGGAATATCGAGACAGAACAATTACTGAGAGAGGAAACTACAGTTAATGATGTAGCAAGGAATATCTCCAAAATCAGCATTGCCTTAGAAGATCGTCAAGCAAAACACCAGTCCACTATGGTTGAAGTGAAAGGTATGATTGCTAACCAATCTGTGATAGTTTTAATATATCCAGGTGCATCTTTAAGTTATATCAGTCCCCAAATGGTAGAAAAATGTAAATTAAAGTCAGAGAAGTTTCAGCAGTCTTGGTTAGTCCAGTTAGCCACTGGTACAAAATGAAAAATAACTCATAAGTTACCCCAAATAGCCATAAATCTGAATGGATACCAAGCATAATTAAATTTAAATATTCTTCCATTAGGGTCTTATGATGTACTGGTAGGGATGGACTGGTTAGAAAAACAAAAGGATATGGTGAATTGTTTAGACAAAACCTTACACTGCATTGACAAGGAAGGAAAACCTCTTATAATAAAACGAAAGCCTAAGCCCATATTTGTGAGACAAATTTCAGCCCTTCAGTTAAAGAGAATTGCTAGGAAAAGGTATCAGGTGTATTCTGTTCATGTAGAGGAGTTGGGGCAACAAGAAGAGGAAAATATGTTAGAAAAATTACTGGTAATAAGAGAATTTAAAGATGTGTTTCCGGATGAAATTCCTCATCTGCCCCCTAGGAGAGAAATTTATTTTTCAATTGATTTAGTGCCGGGAGCAACTCCAGTTTCTAGAGCCCCATACAGAATGAGTACTCCTGAATTGATGGAGTTGAATATGCAGCTACAAGATTTGTTGGACAGAGGTTACATTAGAGCAAGTGTATCCCCATGGGGAGCACCAGTGCTATTTGTGAAAAAAGAAAGACAATACCTTTAGAATGTGTATTGATTACCATTAATTAAAAAATCTGACAATCAAAAACAGATATTCGTTACCTAGGATAGAAGATCTCTTTGACCAGGTTAGAGGGGCAACAATGTTTTCAGAAATTGATTTAAGGACTGGTTACCATCAGTTAAGGATTAAAGATGAAGAAATCAGTAAAACAACATTAAGAACCAGGTATGCACACTATGAGTTTGTGGTCCTATCGTTTGGCTTGACCAATGCACCCACTACTTTTATGTGTTTAATGAATAGTGTCTTAAATAAATACTTGGACAAGTTTGTACTAGTATTTATTGAAGACATTTTGATTTATTCAAAAAGTGAAGTGGAGCATAAAGAACATCTTAGAACTGTTTCGCAAACTCTCAGGGAAAACAAATTATATGCTAAGTTTAGCAAATGTGAATTTTTCAAGGATAAGATTCAATACTTAGGGCATATAATTTTAGAACAAGGGTTGGCTATAGACCCAAAAAAGATAAAAGAAATCAGAGAGTCACTTGTACCTACTGATTTATCCACTGTAAGATCCTATATGGGAATTGCAGGATACTATTGAAGATTTGTAGAGATATTTTCAGCCTTAGCCTACCCCATTACTTCCTTACAAAGGAAAGGAGTGAAATTTGAATGGACTGAAAAATGCCAGAATAGCTTTGAGCAGCTAAAACTGAAACTTACTATAGCACCTATTTTAAAGGTTGCTGACCCAGATCAGGAATTTGTAGTATGCACAGATGCATGTGGAGAAGGAATAGGGGGAGTACTGCTACAAAAAAATTCTGTTATAGCCTATGAAACCAGAAAACTTCAGAAACATGAACATAATTATAGTGTTTATGATCTTGAGTTAGTTGCTATAATAAATGCCCTCAAGATGTGGAGACATTACATTCTCGAGAAAAAATTTGTGCTGATGACAGATCACGTCAGCCTAAAGTATCTCTTCACTGAAACATATCTGAATGCTAGAAAAACTAGGTGGTTGTCTTTCCTGAGTGAATTTGACATGGAGATAAAACATATCAAAGGTAAGGAGAAGAAGATTGCAGATGCATTGAGCAGAAATGCTTGGAAAATTGTGAGTAATATTTGAAGTAGTGTCAACTTTGACTTGGAGGGATTGATACAAGGGGTAGTGAACTAAGACCAAAACTATGAAAAGCTTCAGACACAAATGTTGGAAAAAGAAATAAAAGGGTATACACAAAATAAAAAAGGGCTAATATGTTACAGAGATAGATTGTATATTCCTTCTGTATACTCTTTAAAGAAAGAAATTTTCGATGAATATCATAAAATTCCCTATTCTAGACATCCTAGGTACTAGAAATTACTCACAGCCTTAAGAAAGAACTTGATTTTGCCTGGAATGAAAAAGGATGTGGCAAATTATTTAGCAAGATGTATTGAATTTCAACAGGTAAAGGTTGAACATAAGCATCCAGCTAGGTTGATGAATCCTTTACCCATTTCAGAATGGAAGTGGGAAACTATTTCCATGGATTTTACTACTGGTTTACCAAGAACCAAATATCAACATGACTCTTTCATGGTTGTGGTGGATACTTTGACCAAATCTACTCATTTTATACCTGTGCAGTCTACCTTTGGAATAGCTCAAGTAGAAAATGTGTTTATGAAGGAGATTGTGAAATTACATGGTGTTCCTAAAATGATCATTTCAGATAGGGACGCGAAATTTACTGCAGCTTTTTGGAGGAGTTTTTTTGGAGGCATGGGTACTAAATTAAATTTTAGTACTGCCTACCATCCCCAAACTGATGGTCAAATCGAAAGAACAAGCCAGATTCTTGAGGATATGTTAAGGATGTATGTTATGGATAGGCCCACCAAGTGGGAAGATTATTTACACTTAGCAGAATTTTCCTACAACAATAGTTACCAAGATTCCATCAAGATGAGCTCGTTCGAAGCACTTTATGGTAGAAAGTGTCATACCCCCCTAATTTGGAGTCAAACTGAAGATAAACTTATACTTGGACCAGAAGCTTTAGAAGAAATGGAAAACGTTGTAAAATAGATTCAGAAAATATCAAAACAGCTCAGGACAAACATAAAAGTTATGAAAATAAAAACAGAATTCACAAGAAATTCAATGTGGGTGATCATGTATATCTAAGGATTAAGCCAAAGAAGTGTACTTTGCACACCGAAAGCTGTGCAAAATTAGCTCCACGATATTGTGGACCTTTTGAAGTGCTGGAAAGAGTGGGACCAATTTCCTATAAGCTGACCTTACCCATTCATATTAAGGTTCATGATGTATTTCATGTTTCATTGTTAAAAAATTATGTACATGATTCTGCTCACATTATTGATTGGAAAGTGATTCAGGTGGAACCAGAAGGAGAGTTCATTCCAGAGTCAATTGAAATCTTGGAGCGGGAAGAAATTGAACTTTGGAACCAGACAGTGGCCAGGGTAAAAGTGCAGTGGAGGCACTTTACACATGAAGAGGCTACTTGGGAGCGAGAGGCTGATATGATGGAAAAATATCCGTCACTGTTTATAGAATGAATTAGTTAACTATTTTGTCAACACCAAGGACGGTGTTTGTATTTAGAGGGGGAATATGTAATACCCCAAGTTTCTATGTTTTTAATTTGACAATTGAACAGGTCCAAAGGGGAGAGTGGACCCCAATGGAAAACTATTATGTGGATTATTTTATTTTAAATAAATAAAATGGAAAAATTATATGTGCCATGACTAGATTGAGAATTGATATCTGAACAACCTAATCCATGAGGATGGATAGGGGATAATAATTTCCCACGCCTTCCAAAAAATCATTGGAAGGAATAAAACAAGTTACTAAAAAAATTAGATTTGGAGATAAACATCTAATTTTCCCTAATAAATAGGAAATTATTCGGAAGAGGTGTAAAAAGCTGGAAAAGCAGAAAAGACAACTTTAAAGTACCTATGTGGACGAAATAGAGGGAAAGCCTAGGCAAAACAGGAAGAAAGCATCCTGAAATTACAGGACGTAGTAATTGGAAACAGGCTAGGGAAAGCAAAGCTCAAATAAGCTGGTCAAGGATAGACAAAGGGTTGTCTATCACTAGGAGCTAAGGTCTTGGCTCGGGGGTGAGTTACAGAGAGAGAACTTTACGGTTGGGTGGAAACTAGTAAGAGAAAATTGGTATGCACACCTAGCTAGATTTTTACTGTGTGATATTAATCTTGCATGTGTGTTAACTGGCACCTGATTCTGGAAATTATTAAGATAAATGTGGAATTTTTGAAGTTAAACTTGTAGATTTTACATATTGTAGTTAATACTGAGTACAATGAGCTAGAACAGGCCCATACATTTAACAGATTTTGTTTCAGTAGTAATACTGAAATCTATATGGTTGTATGGACAAAGTATAGTTAGCTCCAACTCCCAGAATGTCTAAATCTGGTGACAGATTTAAATCTAGGGTTAGGATTCTAACAAAGAATCTTTCTATTTCATTGAAATAGTTAAACTATTATTCTTAGTTGACTAGAATCTCCCCAATAAAATATCAATAAACATAAGGTTATATACAATTAGAGAAGGGGGTACAGATACCACTACATGAAAGCATGTATAAAATTTAGTATGCTGAAACAAAATTTTGAGTGTCGTCAAAAATAAAACAAATCAATTACAGTGTGCTTCTAACTAAAATTACTGATATAAATTGTTACTTCAAATAGTTTAGTACTTATGCATGATGTTATATCGAAGGAATATACACATAATATTCAGAATTTTATATTTAAGAAATTAACATATGGAGAAGACTAATCTAGAGCAAATATCAAGAAATTGATCGTTTATAATACAACCTTATATTCGATCGAAATGACATATTAAACTCTAAATAGAAAAATCTGAATGTGATATAGTTATATGGAAAGAGAAAAATCTTTTTCTATTTTGTATTCTTGTGGTAGATACTTTTACATTATCAAAAATTAAATCTGAGCATATTAGACATATATATCTGTAGCAATAAATCGACATTCTATGTGATATAATACAACATATAATAATAACAGAAGCATCTGTGAAAATTCTGTGGATACAAATAAGGGAATATATTATGACATTAGGAATAAGAGAAGGGTAATACTACCCCACAGCCAACTTTATAATAAATTAACAATATTCCATTATCATAAATTCCTGAACAATATTTGGCTATGGAAGCCTAAATGTAATATATTAAGTAATACTAGGAAAAAATATATCTATGCAAAAAATATCATATGTTGCATATAATCACACCAGGATGTTCTTTTCATACCTAGTAAGTGGGATGCTAGTAGACAATCATAGAAATTGCACCGAGAAAATAATTATATAAAAGCATTTACTACAATTCAAACTGGGGTTATAAACCCAGAAGCGTTTATATATGCATTACAATAAAACGTAAAACCATGTGCAATACTTAGCAGAGGTGGAAACCTTGTAAAAATCATCTTTTACAGTTGTCAATTCAGGAATGATAACCAGGGTAGAAGAGACATCCCAGCACAATGGTACCAACCTGTGTAAGTAAGTTATTACGATCAAAATCAGTTGTTGGGAAAAAAAATCCATTGTAAGACAAGAAGAGAATTTCTAGAACATACCTACATAACGCAAAAAAAATCAATTAGAAACATTGAAATAAAACCAAGTTTCTTACGATGAGAACTATGCTAAAATTGAAGCATCGAAATGAAAACGACATACCTTGAGAGATGTTATTCCGTGGTTGTCACACCTGTAGCCAGAAAAAACAAACTACGGTCAAGAATAGTATTGATTGAGGAGAATAATACGTAGGTGGAAATCGAACTTGGCAAGAAACAGAGTAAATCCGAATAGAGAATATGATTACCTAGTGGGTTTTCCAACGTAAGGGGGATGAAGGAAGGAGCTTTCGAGTATACCCCAATCCCTTTGCTGGCAGCCTACAATAAGATACCGCGATATATCCAACCACTGATATGCGTATACCAACAATCCTGAAAGTAAACAAATCGAATTTGTAAGTGGCTGAGTGTATATGGGGGTCATCATTTTTAAAAACAAGGGAAACTAGAAGCCTAGAAAAAAATCATACTTGGATTTTACCTTATAAATATTAGAGAAATAACTCACAATCCTAAGCAATTGGGTTATGCCCAATCTAAAGGAGAAACGAAGAAAAATCAAAGATTAGTATGGAGAAGAAGAAACTTGGTTAAAATCACAAGAGAATATTAACCGCCAGAAATAAAAAACGTAACTAAGAAAACCAACTCCTAAGATAGAGGAAAGAAATCAATGGACACAATGAATGCTGAGCACAGGAGACGACATTGTTAAAACGCACGAAACGTTCTTCCATTGAAGCTAAAATCCTTTATGATAATATAATAGAACCAGAGAGCTTAGAAATCATAAGGGCGTTAAGGAAACTTACCATTCTTCGAAATCCATGAAGGGAAATGGATAAACCGTGTTGCAGTAATTCGTCGTAATGAAAGTGAGGGTTCTGCTCCCAACCAACCAGAAAAACAAGCTAGTTCTCTCAGTAGAAAACGTAAAGAATAACCAACACTATGGATTTCATATTTTAAACAAGGAATACGCATTAAAACCTAATGCATCTCAACCATACAAGTGTCAATGGATTAAGAGCCTCACTCAAATCACAAATTTGAAACGTTGAACATAAAACCCATCACGTGATAACGTACTTGAGGAGTTACGTTGATGGCAAAAGAGTTAATACATCAGACAGATTGAAGTTATGGACACATCTCCCTAAGGAGTGCACTGGTCTCAAGAAAGGGATTAGGGGGCTGGAATCATTAATACCATCCCAAATCCATAAGTAGGGTTAGGTGTAAACTTAGTTGATTTAGATCGAGATGTATTATGTAATATCTTGGTGAGATGACAAATAAAATACGATAACGTGGAAGTCCAGTTAGTGTTGTAAATTCTCGAGCCAAAGAAAAAATAATGGTATGCCATGATGTTGGTAGTACCATTATTCAATTTCATGTAATGTGTTGAATTTTTTAGAGGGAATGATAGTGACATAATGGATATAAGTTCAATTTAATTATGGTTGTATGCATTCCAAACAAGCCTAAGGTAATCAAATGAGAAACCATAATAAGAGGCTATCTAATAGAATAGGTATGAAAAAGAATTTTAATTAAAATAGGAGAGATAATGTATCGTATATAGGATATGTATATAAGGAGATTAAAAAGTGTATTAAGGAGACCCTTGTTACTATAAAAATTCGATCGCATTGGTTAATAAATAAGAAAGGAGGTAAGTAATTATAAAAATAATATGATATATGTATTCGGTGAGGAGGCCTCATATAAATGTATATATATAAATATTTTCAAAAGTAGTACAAAGAATAATGATGGGGTAAAGAAAATATGTTATTTCATAATAGATAGGTTAAGGCCTTACAAAGTGGAAACTGTCACAATTACTTCAATGGCCTTAAGACAAAATATAATATTTAACTAAATCCACCAATGTGTCTTGGGAGGAAACGTTGTGCGGGAGACTAGGGTCTTGACTCTTAATAGCCAAGGTGATTATAAAGTCTATCAATGACATAAAGAAAGATGTAATTCATATGTCGTCATGATGTGACGAAAATATAAATAAAAAATTGTGGACTAAGAGACATTACATTTGCATCCCTATCTGGAATGATATTATTTGGAACACCATGCAATCTGACTATGTCTTTGATGAACACCTTTGGTACATCGCTAGCTGAATATGTAGTCTTCACTGGAATGAATTGTGAAACATTTTTCAACCTGTCCACCTAAACCATGATGGAATCATGTTGTCTAGTTGTCCTGGGAGAAGTTGTGATGAAATCCATGGACATTACCTCCCATTTCCACTCTCGAATCGAAATCAGTTGTAGAACTCCACATGGATTCTTACACTTTTTCTTAGCCATTTGACCATCCAAATATTTGGGTAGAAACAATACCATATCCTTCTTTAGATTCATCCAACAATAGAATCCGTTCACTACAGTCAATTTCTTATGGTAGCATGGGTACCCGAATATGGTTTCGCATGAAACTCCCTCAAGATCACCTTATTGAGCTCATAAAATTCTAGTACATATATCCTGTCTCTAAATATAACCAATCCATCTGCTCTGAGATGGTAATCCAAGTCCTATATACCTCCACCTATACCGAGATCTGTACCTACACCTGTACTGCCACATGTACCTATACCTATACCAACACTTGTACCTGTACCAACATATGTACCTGTAACAACACCTATACTTGTACCTGTGCCAACACCTACACCTATACTCTGCTACAACCTATGCACAATCTCTATATACCTATTGAAAATACAATTTATTGAGATAAATTAGAGCATGTATTTTAATATTAATCTCGGTTGGTAAACTTAGAAACACACCCAAAGTATATGGATCTTAGATCTAACTATTTTAGTAAGTAGTTTCTTAGATACTAAAAATAATGGAAATATATATTGTAACCCGAAAATGGAAAGATACAAGTGCGAATTGCAATCTATGAAGCATATGAAAAAGTGAATAGTGATTTTATTCAATTTTAATTAACAAGGAAGATGCTCTTGTCTTAGAGGTCTAGATTTTCCTTCCTTATCATTTACATTCATTCAACAAAACCAATTTCACTATCTAATTTTCAAAAGCATAAAGAGTCTAATTCAAGAAACAAGAAAGAAATGAATCATTAAATACTGAATTCAATTCCCTTTTAGTTAACAAATGAGAGCCTCTAACTTAGAGACCTATTTTTTTCTTCCTTTTTGAAACTAATCATTTTAGAGAAATTATTTCACTATCAGAATAACCATGCCAAGCAAGTTAGTAAGAAATATTCACAATATTAACAAAGAAAATAAAAATGCAAACATATGTTTATGCACATAATTTAACAATAGTGTAATTAGCTTAGAATGGGGGCCCTCCACCTTATCTTGGTGCATTTTAAGATAATTAGCTGTAACAAATCACCATTCACATCACACAAGAATGTATGCACAATAAATAAAAGGTAAGTCTGCAATTGTATTCAGAAAATATTAATCACAATATATGTTCATAGTTTCTTGGTAGCTTTGCTTAAATATGCTAAGAATACAAAAATATTAGATATAATTTTTGTAAAAACTAAAAAGAGTCCTATTCCATATCATAAGGTCAAGCTCATGCCTCTGTTACACAAAATATGGAAAAATCACACAAAATCCCAAAACTTCCTCTTAAATCAGGGGATTTCTTGTGTCTGGTCAAGTTTGACCAGAATTGACCGAGTCTGTTATAATTGATATGGAGCGAGATAATTGGTGTCCATCCATCCTTTGTTCATGTGTTTTTCGAATATGCCCTTGGTTCCTTCCCAGGTGACTTTCACATACGACTTAAATAGAGCCATTACGGGAAGTTTAGTTTATGCCAAAAATCAATTTTAATGCTCAATTTCTACTAAAAACTCTAAAGATCAAAATACATAATTAATTTACCTTGGTCTGAAAAATGAGGTAAAATGTGACAAATATGATCAGAATATAGTGATAATGGATGGAAAAATTATGGAATAGGTATGGTAAAAAATGGTCAAACTCGAGAGCTAAGACCTATGATCTAGCTGACCTGCCTGTAAGAACCTATCTTGTAAGTATGTCCCATAGGATATCATAGTTGCTATATGATTTACATGTACCCACCTGGTAAGAGCATATATGAACCTATTCTCCTTTCCCTTGATGTACCTGATCTCGAAGTCATACTCTCTGATCGTGGCGAACCATTTATCCCACCTGGCATTGAGATTCAGCTGGTAAAACAAGTACCTCAACCCAATGCAATCACTCATCAACAAAAAACACCTACCAAGAAGATATTTCCTCCACATATTCAATGCATGTATTATCAAATCTAACTCAAGATCATGTGCTGCGTAGTTTTTACTCGAGCTCATTCATTTTCCATGACTCATAACATACCACTTGCCCATCTGTCATAAGGAATCGACCAAGTCCTCTGTTCCAAGAACAAGTATAGACTACAAACCCCTTGTCAAGATATGTAATATTTAACATTGGAGAATGTGTCAACAATTGCTTAAGTTGCTTTTGACTTCTTTGTCCAATCAAACTTCTTACCTTTCCTCTACAGTGAAGTAATAGGATAAGAAATTTATGACATGTTCCTGATGAGCCTCTTGTAATAACCATCTAATCCCATGAATGATATCAGGTTATATACGTTCTTAGGAGCTACCCATTCCATGATGGCCTTTATATTTTCCACATCTACTGCAATGCCCTCCTTGGAGACAACATGTCCCAAGTAAGTGTACCTCAGTTTGGAAAAAAATTCATTTCTGGAGCTTAACATACAACTGATGCTCTCTCAACAACCTCAACACTTCTACCAAATTCTCAACATTCTCTTCCTTATTTTTAAAATATACCAATACATCATCAATGAACACAATCACAAACATGTCAGAATAAGGATGCAACACAATTTTCATCAAACACATAAATGTATTTAGGGCATTGGTCAAACTAAATGGAACTACAACATACACATAATTCCTTTACCTGGTCGTGAATGTGGTATTGTAGATATGTTACTCTTTGATGCGTACTTGGTGATATCCCAATCTCAAGTCGTTATTAGAGAAAATTGCTTCTCCCTTTAGCTCATCAAACAAATAATCAATCCTCATTAATGGGTACCTATTCTTGATGGTAACTTTGTTCATCTGTCTGTAGTCAATACACAATATGAGAGTGCCATATTTCTTCTTCATGAACAATACTGTTCTGCTTCACTAATAGTGATAGTGCACCCCAAGGAGATACACTTGGCATAATATACCCTTTTTCAAGCATCTCTTTCAGCTGCACCTTTAACTATACCAACTTAGGTTTTCTCATCTCGTACGGTTCCTTTGATGTTGGAGCTTCCCCTGGCATCAAATCAATGGAAAAAAATACTTCCCTGTGTGGTGGAAAATCTAGAATATTTGTTGGAAACACATCCTGAAACTACTGTAAAACTAGATACATGTTCAACACATTTGTATCCTTATATTCCTTACCTTTGTCACTAGAGATATGAACTGCAAATAGTACACACCCTTTCCTATGACTGCACTTGGCTTGCATTTCTATCACCATCCTAAATAATGTGGCTTTCTTCTTTCCTTGTAAGAGTCTTAGTTCCCCATTGTCATATAAGCACTCAATAACTTAGTCATAGAAATCTACCTTGGTGCTATGAAGATACAACCAATCCATACCCAATAACATACTCTATGAACCCAATAGCAATATGGTCAAGTGTGATTCTATAGGCATGCCATTTAACTAAAATGCACATGCTCTTAGCTTATGGTGAACTCTTTTTCTCGTACTAGTAGCCAACTACACTAACCTAGATTCTACATGCATTTCCTTATACAATCTGCACTTATCCACCAGGTGAGGATTAATAGTGACTATAGTTAGATCGAGGGTCAATAAAAATAGAAATAACTTGATGAGAAATGTTACAGTCCCTCTGAATGATAGAAACTTGATGATTTTCCTACCTATTCCCCACAACTACTTAAATTTGAGGAATGGAATGACCAAAATATCCCACTGATAGTGCCTCCTATGCACTGTAGATCTGTGGCCTACCACCCTAGTTTTGTGGGAAATCTCTCCTATGATTATCTCCTCCACAAGTCCAACATCGCACACGCTCCCTATTCTCATCCTTATTATGCTCCTGTGACCAAAATGATTTCCTATGCAAGATGTATTGAAATTATTATGTGGCGAAAAATTCTCTTTATTATCTGTGCCCTAAGGTATTGCTCACTTATTATCCCATTTTCCTTTATTTTTATCATTGCCTTTCGAGTCTGGCTTTGCCTCAAATCTGCACTTTGATTCCTCATAATAATGCATGAGTTTCAGAATGGCCTCCAATGGCCTAGGCTCATCGAACTCAATCCTATATCTGAATTCTATCAGTAGACCACTAATAAATCAGTAAGGCACATATGACAACAAATCCAAGAACATGCTAGTGTATTCCTCATGAGTCATGGATCGCATCTTCATCTCATAAAACTCTTCTACCCTGTCATATTAGGATCTCTCTGATAGATACCTCTACCGAAATAGCCTTCTGAACTCCCTCCAAGTCAACTCCTCCTCATAAATATATTTTACGTTATTCACATATTCCCACCAAATGCATCCTCTACCTCTGATGTTGAATGTAGCTATCCTAGCTTTCATCATTTCCGAGTAATCATGGAACCTGAAAAAAATTGTTCATGCCAAGGAACCATGCCTCTGCAACCTGTGGTTTATTCTTCTCTCCGTCAATCGTAGTTGGTTTTTCCTTCTTAAAATCATTTAGAAAATAGCCCCTATCACTGCTCCTATAAGGATGATAATGATGAAGATCATGATGCTTGTCAGAACCAAAACTAGAATGATACATGTGTTTGTCGCCTCTCCTATCCATAGTTTCCAAAAAATTTCCATATCTAACCTGTCATTCTTATCTGACATATGACCACCGGGATACCTACTTCAATATGCTCCATTTTCCACATTCTCCTTCCCATAGCTAATCCGAAGTGGCCCCTGTTTCTACAAATATAACAAACATTGAAGGATGGTTGCATAAACCTTTGCTTGCTTTTCCTGTGCATGTGTGAGTTGGTCATTATATGCCTTACAACTCCTTATTCCTTCCTTTGGACTTCTTAGTGTATCTGCCAAAATCAGATGAATGTCCAACAACATGATTCTCATATGAATCATAGGTTGAAACTTTGTAGTCTACCGTTCTGCTATTGATCTTTCATTCCTTCCGGTAATGTACAATATTTTAGCTAAACCAATTCATAAATAAACCAATGTACCTTAGTGTAATTTGGGGAGGATACGTCCTGCAAGATCAACCAATCAATGAAATACATGTCTCTACATAATCATAACAACATATAAACTCATAACACGTGGTATATTAGCGCCCAAGTATCACTCTAGTTGGAGTCTAGTCGGTAATGCATAATCATGGAAAATACACACCATGACCTAATGCATGAAAAATACAAACATATCAACACAAACTTGACCACATGTACTCATATAACATGTATAGTCAAACATGAACGACTAATTCATGATCAACATATAGCATTACACAAGAAAACATGCACGGATAGTACACAAGCATAACTAACATGTGGCCTAGCATAAACGAGAAATCCATATACGACATATAGAAACATGTAAGAAAACATGCACTAAAAATACACAAGCATGAACAACATGTAACCAGTTAGACACTCATGAAAACATGTTGAGGACAAAACCATCAACCCTTCCATGGAGACACCACTTCCACCATGGCCAACACAACATGGATACAACAAGTACATACACCCTAGGTATGAGTAACACATATGCAACCAATATAAAAGCATTGCCAACACACCACCCATCCAGTCCAAAGGTTGAACCATGCTATGATACCATTCTATAACACCCTCTTCCCACATCTACCTAAGAAATTAGAAAACCATGGTAAACATGTGAATAGAGGCTACTATAATGGGATTCAACCTCCTAGGTGAGCTTAAGGAAGTGAAACCTATAGAAACACAAATATAGATCTTTTACAGCAACCACAACAACCCCATGAGGTAACCCAACCCTTCATGCCTCTTACCCCTGGGTCACACTGACATTTTGACCCCTTTGAGCTATGGCCGCATGCACAACACTGCATGCTAGCAGCCAGGAGGCTATAGCCATATGAATAACACCACATGCCAGTGGCTAGGGCCCAAAATACTCGTTTTTTTACTAGCGGCCCTGCAATTTGAGTCACCTTTTCAGGCCCAAAACCCATTTATATTTCCATAACTTCATGAAAAGTTAAAATATGATAAATAACAACAATAAAATGATATAGAAGCAATCACATCAATAAGAACTCATCTAGAGTTGTCTTAGCCATGAATAAGAAAATTCAAACATGTCACAAACATGAAAGCTACAAGATAAAAAAAAAAAACAGAGCATAGGGGTCTCATACTTAACTTGAAATTGCTAAGAAGTGTTTCTCCCCTATATTATTAACTTTAATACAATCTGTTTGACCATATATACATGGTGTATTCATTTATATGTAAAAACATGGGGAGAGTCATACATCATCATTGTAAAAATACATTCTCATAACAAGCATTATAAAAATAGAAATACCATGGATAAAATAACAATACATTATGCATATCAAATAGTACATTTGCAAACTAGATACCAAAGGAATGAGCTCTTCATCACTAAATTTAAAAATGAACCAGAGATGAGACTTCAATGTTCCACCTGACCATAGATTTGCTGATACAAGTCTCACTTTGGTTAATCACTCCCATGCCATATTCCAAGCATGAATGTGGGATATCATCAAACAAATAAATAAAAACAAATCCAGGGATTCTAGAGGAAAAATCATGATTGGACATCACAATCATTATTAATTGTTCCATATCTAAGATTCTCCAGGGCTGCAGAGTGTTTCTTCCAACCAAGCTTCCAGGACTAGTAACTCAACCCCAGTTGTTTCTGGGCTCTAGAGAATTTGTACAACGAAGAATCCAGGACAAGTAACTTAACCCACTTAGGGATCCATATTGTTTGTCCCACCAAAGTTACAGGACTAGTAACTCAACCCAACAATTATCCACTAGGCTCCAGAGTGGTTTTCCAACCAAATCTCCAGGAACTGATAAATCAACCCAAAAGCTAAAGGAATCATGAGAAACAACCCAAAAAAAATCAATGGAAATAAACCCAAAACACCATGTCTATCCAATAAATTACAAGGCTAATAAAATCCACATGCATACACCATGCATGTCAAAACTAGAGAGAAAAACATACATGAAACTCAGTACCTACAATCAAAACCCACTATAGTTGCTTATCCAAATGTCCACTTGTTCTTTCCTACTCTTCCTATTCCTTCTTGCTCCAAATCACCAAGTATCGACACTTTGAAAGAGTGTTACAAGAAAAATCTTGGTATCCAAGAGTATGAGAGAGAGAGAGAGAGAATAATGAAAGGGCTCCAAAAATTCAGTCACAAAAGGTACCAACTAATCCTTAGAAGTGTTTTTACAGAAAAAGCCTATATTTTCTTCATTTTCCATTATTTTTCTCTATTTTCCTCCTCACATGCAACCTTCAACCTTTCACCTCCATTTTCTCCTAATTTTCATTATTTTCAAAAACAAATCTACCAAAAATACATTTTTCCCCTTTAATGCCTTATCCATATCCTTTGTCAATTTCCTTAGCCATAATAAACCATGTGAACACCCACACTAGGTGTTTTCCCAACATTAATCTTGGAATGTGTGTCCCATCAACCGTGGTTATTATATTAACTTTATTACATCGAATTTTCCCCAGGGATGTTACATACCTTATGTTGTATGCCACTCACATAACTCTTCATCAGTTATTTGAAAAAAATACATCTCTTCTCAATCGCACCCAGTCACTCAATCCACGTTAAATTTCTCATATTCATCATCCCAAGACATATCATACTATATTTTTTTCTTCAAAACCATATTATTTGACTATCACATACCATCGCAATAATCCTTAATCTAATAACACTACAATTCTAGTATCTCTGTATATTGGGAAGCCAATGTAATTTCATTTTTTCTTACACTGACAATGTTAATCATTTTAGCCAACTGATGTTTTGTTTACAAAATGAAATAAATATTGTCTTTCCCAATGCTTGATCTGTGTTATGGTATCTCCTCTGAACCAGATCAATAAGTATGCACTACCCTCATAGATCTCAGACCACTTAACCTTTTTTGTGATTCACTACTTGGGCATAAATAAAACAACATTATAGAACATTCGAAGCATCTAAAACTGTTAATAATTTCATTGATTAATTTTTCACTACAATAAATGTAATCATTGAATATCAACAAAGAAATACCATTATCATTACTCGAAACAATCTCTTAATTGCACTTTCAAATATAATCCACACAAGAATCGGATTGTGACAAATAATTGTGAGGCTTGGGGGACGATTTACCATGTTCTTAAATCATTTGTAATGTTTCATGGTTTTCAATATTACCTCAAATTCACACCAGATTATTTAAAAATTATTTAACCATGTAGACGAAAACTTAAGTTAATTGACCAAAAGATCATTTCATTAATAATGGTGCTCATACCTCAATGATGGACCAAATTCAAAATTAGAGATAGATAGATGTTAACTAACTCAAACCAAGGTGAACTGATTGGGGGACTAATTTAATTATTAAAATTAAAGAAATTCAAACCATTCAGCTGATTAATATTTTAATATGTCCATCAAAGGATCATTGATCAAGTCAAAGTAATCTACACGATCCAAAATAATGTGTTAACTTTATGCCATGATTAATTGTATAGTTCATTTTTTATCCACTTTTGGTCATACAAAAAACCAATACATGAACATTATCAGTGAATCCACAGGAACTTTCATTTGTTTTACCCATGGTATTGCAAGAGAATCAAGTTCTTGTAGATCCCCTTCTCATCTATAGAATAATTATGGGGGTAAGTCCTCTTAATGCACTACACGAATATCAAAATCACCTAGTTTTTTAGTTTGGTAAACAAACATGTCATCACTTGATATAATCAATATAACACATATAACTATGTCATAATAACAATTTATCATCAATATTTGACATCAATTCCAACTTTCCATAACACCATCAATGTTACCCTTTTGCGTTGATGTCAACCTACTGTAAAACACCAAGTCATCAAATCCTTCTCTCTCCCCCTATGAAATCAATGGAAAATGGTAATATCATGTAAGGAAGCTCAAAGTATGTTGATTTTTATCAACAAAACCCACTGATCAGCAACACCACCAAAACATTCATATTGTCGAATCCAACAACACAAACTTTATCTCTTTGGCCAACAAGTCAACAACTAGAATAATATCACTTCTTCAAATTATATGCATGGATCATCATATATCTCTATCATCATACACCTACAATAAAATATCGTCTGATAATACATGAAAAGGCATGAAAATTCCTTTAATTGTGTCTTTTCCCTTTTCTCCTAGTAAGGGAAGATAATGCCAACAATGAATAGCTGAAATAATGGACTCATATAACATGTTCCACTTGGACTTATTCCATATCTTCATTTATAATTATTTTTTCACAACCATAATTACAATAGCTTCAGAAGATGAAAAATTAGTAGCATAAATCTTGTATCATGCAATCAAAATAAAATGATATTCATCATATACTTTGTAAATGTAATATTCTACCAACAAATAATTAAAAACCCTAGGTGCATTTATATTTCTCTCTAAAGCACATGGCTAGTGCTACAATATGAAAAATGATTCTGGATTTCAACTTGACACATACAAGGGTTAGAGACATATGGCGATCATGAAAATTAAAACATTTGTTGTCACCTATGAAAGAAATAAATTCATCAGCTACATTAAATATGAGTGAAAAGAAATAAGACACTTAGATTGCGTGCCTTGAAACCATAGAAACAAGCATAGGTCCCCATGAGCTTGTTATACCTCCAATAGGCAAGTTGATCGTGTGGACCTGATCATGCATGAGGAATATCATACACCATGCTATTGTTGCTAATAATATTCATCAATATGCTATATATTTTCCATTAGTTACCCCTCAGATTGTGCCAATATTTGATGTGAGTAGTTGGTATTTTCTTCCTTCATTCAGAATCTGAAGAACATACTTGCTTTTAGTCTCTTATTTCTTTTGCGATTTACTTAAATACATAAAAAATATTTATAATTATGATTCATTTAGCTGTTGTCCTTCCAATGTCTTCTTATATAATTTTTCATCCTCTCGAAATTAATATGAATACATGTCCTTTTTCATTCATTTCACTCGCACTCAGTATGTTACCATATAAACCTTGAACTAATAAGACATCAACAAATTTTCAAATTTTTAACATCAAGGTTGGCTCTACCTTTCCAAATTACTTTTGTGGGTGCATTGTTTCCAAGAATAATGTTGTCTCCCATGGTTTTCTTGAAATATATAAATATAATCATGTCTCCATATATGTGATGAGAACATCCTATGTCTTTGTACCAATAATCATATTCTTCAAATGCACATAATGCAAGGCCACACTTTACTTGTTTATTTTCATTTTTATTTATATGATGATTTTTGATGGGGGAATTTGCTTAAGGTATTTCAATAAATAAATCCTTTTCAGTTTCTTGTCTTGGAAAGGTTCCACCTAATGTATAAAATGTCTAAAGCAATTCATTGGAACTCTCCTACATTATTTTTACATATGCTCCAATTTATTGCATGTATAACACCTTATGTGACCAGAGAAGGAGTCAAAAGGATCACAATACTTATCCTTCATGCTCCTTTCATTTCTATATTATCTGCAATTTATAGAGTTACGACCAATTAATTTGCATGTAAAATAACAAGATTGAAAGAAACTTTAATACCTAGTAATCAATGATATTCTTATGGAGATATTGTTTTCTTCAGATATGAATAATTTTTTTTCGCAGTCAGCTACAATTTGTCCAAATTTGTGATGGATAAAAAACTCAATATCCTTTATCAAGGGAGAGAAATAATTGTTGTATCTTATTTGGATGTATACATTTATGCCAAACTGATTATTGGGAGGAAACTATTTTCTTTGAAAAGTCACTTTTCTTGGTTGTTGGTTCTGTTTCCTACTTCACTCCCTACTAGGGCTTTCATAATTTTATGTGTTGTCTCTAAAAATTCCTACATGTTCTTGTGAGTTGGATTATACCTTCATCGTTTCATGAAAACTGGGGCTTAATTTAATGGATGGAGACCTTTTATCGTTAATAATATTATCCAATATCTCGATACTATCATGAAATTTTAACTACTTGTCCTTTTCTGCTAATTTACTTCTTAATGAGATAAGCCCTACTAATTTCTCACAGTCATCCCCTTTCTCTTTTACTTTATTTTTTACTTCTTCTTCCAATTTCCTTGCCTCTTCCATATGGGTTATTAACTCCATAATTTCCACTTTAAGCTCATTTCCTTGTTCTTCAAATGACTAAAGTTACACCTTATTTCAGTCATTTGAATTTTCTATATCATACTTTATATTGACGATCTTAGCTTCACCTCCTTATAAATGTATTTTCCTTTCATTAAATTGTTGATTCATTAGTCCACCATATTTTGATTCATTGTGATCCTTGTTTTCATATAATTGTAATTTTTCCTTGAGACTATCAATCCTTTTCAATGAAAAAACCAATTTTATTCTAAGATTAAATTCATTCCCTAACCTTTATTCTTTTGAAGTTATACTCCATCTTATATGATGGAAATTTTTTCATGGCCATACTCATATTCTAATAGGCTACAATTTTCTTCCTTGGATACAGTGAATGTTTCAAAAGAAATATTACTTGTCAGCTTAACTGATGAGTGAGTTTCTTTCATAATTATAGTTCTTTCACTTTTTTTTTTCTTCATGGATTTCCTACAAGTTATTCGATACATCCTTTGTAGATTCAGAATGCATAACTTTCTCAAGTTGTAAATTAGGTGAGCTACAATAGATTGTATTAATTTCTTGGTCATTCTTATGTTGCTCTTGACTTGATTATGGAGTTTCAATATAACCATTACACACTAAATTGTGAAAAGGATATTGGAGGGATATTAACCTAGAGCTCATTCTTTCTTTTAATTCCTGATAATTTTCATCATTGATCATAAGCATCCATAGTTCCTAACAATATTTCTTTTTCTGTTGATTTTCTGTGATCAACAATTGCAGATACTGCCACTACATGTGATGCATATCTTGCATTGTCACAATTTTCCTCAATTGATTTTTTCCTTCAAGTTATCTTCTTCTTGTGCTTCGTTGCCATGATGCATTATTTATCCTTCAAGCTATTAAATTATTCCTCAAGGACCTATTATTTTACCAATTGTTAGAGATACTGATAAATGGTGGGGGTGAATTAGTATTTTGTGTTGAATCAATTTTTACCCATTTTATACTATACTTTGCAATGTTAAATGAAACATCATTAATAATATATCTAATAATAAGAAGTAAACAATGAGAAACATATAATCATAAAGCATGAGAACCCTATAATCATAAAGGCATGTGAACCATAAAATTAACAAGTCAACATACACATCGTCACATAGGAACTCAAAATATTAGGCGGAAAATCAAACTAGGAGAAATCATAGTTGTTGTTGTCTTTGTATTTTTCTTATTATTATAAAGAAAAATTTCTTTTATATATTCCACTAACAAAAACTTCTACTAGTGCATAGGATCCTACTTTTTGGAGGTTATCACCTCCTTCTGTTTTTGCAGCTACCATTGGAAGAAAGCCACCATTCCCTGATCAATTTCTTTGGCCACCATTAGAAAAAAATACAACTCGCTATACAAGTTCTCTGATCACTATGTGAAGGAAGCTACCACTCCCTTATTAAAGGCTCCAACCCTCATACTCCTTCTCGACCTTGTTTCAAAATATTTTTCACTCGATCCACCTAAACAAAAACCAAATCTTGTAGCCCATGTTTCATGAAATTTTGAAAATGGATCCACTTAAAATAATATTGTCATCGAACTGACCAGAAAACCAATTCTCTTTTCCACATCAAATTTTCTCACTACAATACAACTCTATCATCATCGAATATTCACTTGAAAATCAATATAAAAACAACTTTCAATAATAAGAAATAATTTATACAACAAATGCAACTTCGACATACATCTCTACAAAACATGAACATATCAATGACAAGGAACAACTGATATATCAGTGTGATCATCAAATCACATATAACATCATCACAATTATCTCAACCTTACGTACCTTCATATGAAATTATCTAGAAGCATGCACTAGATATATGATAATACATCTTCATTCAATTCCCATCAAGTTGAATACAAAGGTAACAAAATTTTTACCCTCAATACATCGACAATCAAGTGAGATACAACAACATTATATCATACACAACTAAACTCATATGGCCATTAATGGAAGTAAATAATACTCCAACACTTTCATTACTTTGACTCAAACTCCTAATACTATGGTGACAACTCTAGCAGCCAACACTTTGTCTCAACTCAAACCCAAATATTACGCTATCTGGAATGCACCTAGCAACATATATTATACTCATCTAATACAGTAGACATTGTAGCCATACAAGACATAGTACTTACATTATAGCAACCTATCATGTTTTCAATGATATCATATCTTTGTTACAAAGAAATACTTTGATTTCAAAGTAACAATGGTAGCCTCTGAGTGAACACGCTATTAGTATTTGATGAAAATAAAAAATTATAAATTTTACTACATATGGGACAAGTAACTACAATTAGAACTATGTCATATAAATCATTATTCCTCTATCCAAAATTTATATTTGATCATTGCAAGAAAGTTACTAATCTCATCTCAATGACATATAACCAAACTCCTTTCAACAAAAATAACACATTAGATTCTAAATTTTCAATATGAAATCTTGCAAATTACCAAGTCATAAAAATAAATCTTTAGACATAATATGTTACGTAATATAATGTAAGAACTCTAAGATAATACAAGGTAGATACATCTACAAAAACAACATATAAATCAATGAATCTTATTTAACATTATTAACACTCCTTCTACCATTTTATTAGTTATGATATTTCATAAAAATATTATTTCATCATTATGTGCTATGATTATGAGGTCTAATATCATTTTCTCCCATATTTAAGAAGGCCTCCAAATTGCACTCCAACATTGAACACAATGAGCTACTCTCTAGCTCCAAAAACACACTTATTACTTTACCTTAGCTATTACACATTTTCAATTCATTAATTATCTACAATCTCATGTACATATGATCATAAGTTTTTAGTTATAGGTGATACAAAAATATTCTACATGTATGCAATATTTCTTCTAATAAATCTCAAACATACGAGAACCAAAGCTCAACATTCAACCCATATGCACCATTTTTACTTTGTCACTCACATATCTCTTCATCACTTATCTAAAAAAAAAATTGTGCTCAATCACACCACATCATATCAATTCACATCCAATTACTTATCCATTAATCATCCCATGACATATAAAAATATATTTTTTCTTCAAAAACATCTCTTATATTCTGACATGCCATCACACTAAAGTCTTAGTCCAATCAAAATTTAGTTTTGGTATCTCTATATGTTGGGAAATCAAATAATTTCATTTTTACTTACATTAACAAAGATTATCATTGTAGCCAACCATTGTTCAATTTACAAAATGAAATATATATATATATATATATATATATATATATATATATATATATATATATATATATATATATATATATTAACACACAATGCTGTTACTCAACACTTCCTATATCCTCTAAACCTTGATCAATAGGTACACACTAAAGTCATAAAAATCATACCACATAACCCTTGATGTGATCCACTACATGGATATAAATAAAACCATTTTATAGAACATAGAAATCATCCCACCAAATCAATAATTTGAGTGATTAAATGCGCACTCAATTAAATGTAATCATTGAAGATAAAAAAAAAAATTACCATTCAAATTACTTCGATCACTCTTTCGATTGCACTTTCATGCCCTATCCACACAAAAATGTGATTATGACAGATAATTTATAACGTTGGGGGGGATGATTTAGCATGGGAACAAACTATTTTTAATGTTTTATTTATTTCAAGCTAGCCTTAGATTTAGACCAGATCATTTAAACATGATTTAACCGTGTACACCCAAACTTCAATTAATGGATAAAAACATCATTTCATTAATAATGGTGCCCACACCTTATTGATGGAGCAAGGCGAAGTAGAAGAGAGGTAGATGACAACTAACTTAGATGAATGTGAAAATATCAAGTGACTAATTTCATTATTAAAATTTAAGGTGTTTACACCCTTCAACTAATTTGTATTTAATATTTCCATCGAAGGATCATTGATCAAGTCAAACCCATCTATAAAGTCCAAAATAATGTGTTACATTTTAGCCATGATTAATTATATATTTCGTTCCTTATCCAGTTTCACTCATACCAAAAACTAATGTGTGAACCTTCGTAATGAATCCATGGGAAATTTGATTGGTTTGGTCCATGGTATTATATGAGAATCAAATTTAAGTAGATCTTGTTCTAACTTATAGAGGAATTATTGGAGTATCTTGTTGCAGTAGTATGTCTTGTCAGTCTAGTATGTGAATATCAAGGTCTTGTACTTTTGTAGTCTAGCAACCAAACATCACATAAATTGAGATATTCAATATACCACCTACAACCATGCCATAATATCAATTCATCATCAAGAGTTGACATCAATGCCAACTTTCCATAATGCCAATAAAGGATTTATATTGATTAGTCATCAAATGTTATAATGTGAAAAATCATTCATTTAAACCATAATATTACTTACGAGTGTCATAACATAACATAATTTCTTAGGTACCTATATTGCTAGTATAGTCCCTTATGGTTGTTAGTGTCACCCCGTTATTGTTATTGTTATACCCCTCTAACCCCAATATTGTTATTATTATTCCCTTAGATTATTATTGCTAGGTTGGCTAGGATTATATTGTGACCTCGTGGACTCCTATATATAGAAGGAGGTTTTGGTCATTTGTATCATCCAAGAATTGTTAATTTATGTAATGTATTGGAGGTTTCCCCCTCGAAGTGGCTGATTTTTAAGGCGTTGATCTCTCTTTTCTTCTATTTTTGGAGCTGGTTTCATAACATTTGGTATCAAAGCTTTGGATTCTAGGGTTTCGATGCTCCAAACAGGTCATTGTCGAAGTTTCTATATACCTTTTTTTCTAAAAATATTCAGAGGCTGAAATTTTTACAGAGCGAAGCTGAAATCCTAAGGAAAGTTTTGTAAAAATTTCAGATCTTGTTTCCCAATAGTTTTGGAGATATGATATGTGGAATTTAGGGTTGATTTAGGCTCCCGAATTTCAGCTAAAATAGGTCATCGTGGAATTTTCCCTATAACGTTTTTTCTACGAAGGTGTAAAAGCTGAAATTTTTACAGAGCTAAGCCGAAATCCCAAGGAATATTCTATAGAAATGTCAGATCTTGGTTCCCAATATTTACGGAGTTATGATCTATAGAATTTAGGGTTTTTTCAAGCTCCTGAATTTCATCTCAAAGAGGTAACCATGGGAAAATTGTCATAACTCTCTCTCTGAGCATCGAATTGGAATTTTGTAAAACTTGGCCACAATTACATGAATTATAGTTTCTGATATATCAATTCCAAAGACGAAGGAGGGAACAGTGACACATGGCATGTCATAGAAGTACGCTCTAATGAACCAGTCCATAATTAGGTCATTGTGGGAGATTGGGCATGGATTTTCCTTGGAGAATCTACATCAGGTTAGACCTATGGCATTCGAAAGAAGATTCAAAGTGCTGCCACAGGGCCAAAATTCAGATATTGAAGATACGAAATCATAGAGATTTCAATTTCAATATTGAGCTCCTCAAAAGAAAGAAAAAGGTGTGTATTTTTTTTCTGAATTTCGTAAGTCTTGTTTGAAAAATCAATTTGAATTGATTAGAAGGGCATATTGTAAAATAGATATCAGTCTTGGGTTCTAAAACTGCCCCTAAAAATAATTCAACACCCATTAAGCTTCAGAAGGCTCTACTATGGCTCATGAAAATGAAGAAATGCAACATGACATATCAAAATTACAAGAGGAAGTGCGCCAAATTTCGCTCTTGCAAAGAGCAACAAAAAATGAGATGGATGTTTTGAAGAAAAGCGTGGAAGCTAAGATAGATACTTTGAAGAAAGGCATGGAAGCTACGATGGATGGCTTGAAGAATGGTATGGAAGAAAAATGGAAGGTTTGAAGGAAGATTTTTCAACGTTGATATAAGAAATGATTCCTAACGGTGAAAATATAGTAGAGGAAAATCATGATGACAAAAAAATAAATTTTAATCGTGATTTCATAAAGTCTAATTTTGGATTGAAGAACCACTATATTCCAAATAAGGATATGAGGAAGTTTGATGGCAAGGATCCCGTAACATGGATACTACAAATGGAGCAATATTTTGATCTCAATATTGTGCAAAACACACAAAAGGTATGCATTGCAACTTTAAATTGAGAACAAAATACATTTGTATGGTATCAATGGCTTTTCTCCCATAAAAAAATTGTCACTTGGTAAATTTTTACGGAGGAAATGATAGCAAATTATGAGGATACAAAGAGAAACACCTTCTTTATCCAATTGATAAATCTCAAACAAAAGGGTTCAGTTGTAGATCACATTGAGTACTTCCAAAAATTGAATATAAGGGTAACTGATATTCCATAGGAACATAAGATTGATGTCTTCATAGGGAAATTAAAGGATAACATCCAACATGAAGTTCGCATTTCAGAACCTGATTCATTGGATAAGGCATTCAGGTTGGAAATAAAAATTGAATTTAAAATTATGGCAACAAGGAAGCCTACCACTCACATCTATAAATATCGAAGTGTTGCTACTCCTAGACTTCCACAACCTACAAGGTTGAAACCACAACAATTGGAAGAAAAAAGAGAAAAAGGGCTTTGCTACAGTTGTGATAACAAATACACTAAAGGTCACAATTGTGCTGAGAAGAAATTATTTTACATATATTGTGAAGAGGAGGAAGAAAATGAACAAGAAACTTCAAAAGAAGAGGATATATACCAGGAACCAACCCTAGAAGAAGAAGAAATGATTCTGACCATATCGTGTAATGCATTGGTAGTTATTAACATTCCTCAAACTCTCAAGATAGAAGGACATATCAAGAAGAAAAATGTAATAGTGTTGGTTGATTCGGGTAGTACCCATAATTTTATTCATTGTAAGGTAGCCAAGGAATTGAATTGTTTCCTATACCTAGCACAAGAATGTCAAGTGATGGTTACAAATGGAGGAACTATAAATTTCTCTAGAAAATTCCATAATACCAAGCTAACCATGGGGGAATATGTATTGAATATTCCAATGCTTTCCATTCTAATGGGAGGCGTTGATGTTGTACTAGGAGTACAATGGTTACAATCTTTGGGGACGGTAGCTTTAAATTTTCAAGAAATTTTCAAGAAATTTTTTTCAGAAGGAAAGGAAATAAAATTATGGGTTATTAGAAGGAAGCCAGGAAAGATAATAAGCTCTAATGTCATGATAAATCTTCTGAATAAATAACAACAAGGCATAATTTCACAATTATGCTCACTAGAAGTTCCAACATCGAGATCATCTATTTCTCCAAATCTCCAAAAGGTCTTGGACAATCATTCCAAGGTGTTTGAAAATCCCAAAGGACTCCTGCCTATTCGTGATCATGATCATTCTATTCATTTGATTCCAGGAATTTTTCCTCCAAACATCAGGCCTTACAGATATCCTTATGTCCAAAAGAGTCAAATTGAACGTATGATCGCATAAATGTTAAATGTTGGTATAATTCAACCTAGTCAAAGTTCTTTCTCTGCTCAAGTAGTATTGGTGCATAAGAAGGATGGATCATAGTGCATGTGTCTAGATTATAGGGAGCTCAATAAACTCACTTTTAAAGAAAAATTTTCCATTTATGTGATTAATGAATTATTGGATGAATTACATGGAGAAATTTATTTTATCACCTTGGATCTTCGTTTAGGATATCATCAATTTAGAATGAAGACTGAAGATATTCTGAAAACATCATTTCGAACTCATGAGGGTCATTATGAATTTTTGGTGATGCCTTTTGGCCTTACCAATACACCTTCTACATTTCAAGGGTTGATGAATTCCATTTTTAAACCCTTCCTTAGAATATTTGTGCTAGTATTTTTTTATGACATACTAATCTACAGCAGGCCTTGGAAGGATCATGTTCAACATGTTGACAGGGTGCTCAAACTATTGGAGGAGAAACAATTATATGAAAAAATATCCAAATGTTTCTTTGGAGTACAAGAGGTGGAATATCTGGGTCATATTGTATCTCACGAGGGTGTTAAGGTAGACCCTAAAAAAATTGAAGACATTAAGGAATGGAAATTCCACACAGCCATAAAGCAATTCCAAGGATTTCTCGAGTTAATAGGGTATTATCGCATGTTTGTTAAGAATTATGGGAGAATAGCAGCACCTCTAACAAAATTATTGAGGTAAGATGCAATTTTCATGGATTCCTGAAGCAACTAAGGCCTTTGAACATCTTAAAGAGGCAATGTGCCTAGCACTAGTCTTAGCTATGCCAAACTTCACAAAAACCTTTATTGTGGAATGTGATGCCTCAGGAAATGGAATTGGTGTTGTTTTAATGCAATAAGGAAGACCCATTGCTTTTGAAAGTTGTCCAATCAAAGGAAAGTATTTAAAGAAAGCTATTTATGAGATGGAAATGTTGGCAATACTACATGCACTAAAGAAATGGCGACCTTACCTAATGGGAATACACTTCAAGGTAAAAAATGATCATGATAGTCTTAAAAAAATTTTGGAACACAGAATATCTTCAGAAGAGAATAAAAAATGGGTCACAAATATGTTGGGTTATGAATTTAAAATAATCTACGAAAAAGGGAAGCTAAATGTTGTTGTAGATGTAGTCGCAAGAAAGGATGAAGAGGTGGAAGTATTTCTTTGTGCCATTTCTATTATCCAACCAGATTGGATAGCCAAAGCAAGGGATGAATGGAATAAGTACAAAGAAGTGTGGACACTCATTCAAAACTTGCAGCAAGATCCTAGTACATATGATACATTTAGTTGGAAAAATGATTCCTTATGGTAAAAATATCACTTATATATTTGCAAGAATTTCTAACTAAAACAAAATATTCTTTTGGAATTGCACATTTCTCCTTTAGGAGGACACTCATGATTTTTAAAAATTACTGTTGGGTGTGGAGCCTGATTATCTTGTTTATTTTGTATCACAGCGTTGGACCCATGTACCTTAATTGGGTAGCAACGCCGCCTGTAATTAAACGCTGCCTGGGGGGTCCAGGCGGGGTGGATGTGACTTTATGGAGCCCCCTCCCTGGCTGGGGGTTTTGGGGACAGTGCCCCCGAGGCTAAAAATAGAAGTAAAATTTCGTTGTAAAAGTATACTAATTTCTAGTCAATTTGGGCCGTTCATTAGGATGATGATCTGACAGTAGAAGTTATGTTTAGTTTAGGGTTTTTTTCCCTAGAAGGCAACCCCTCACTTGCATGAGGGTATTTTGTTGTGGTTGTGTATTGTATGTGTATTATCAGAGCGAGAAATAGATAGGGAGACTGTGAGAGAGAACAAAGGATATTACAACGGATCTGTTGTAGGTTGTGTCTCTTCATTTTTGTTGGATAATAGAAAGGAAGGACTAGTTGTTCGAGGTGAACGTAGCCCAAACAGGGTGAACCACGTATATATGTGTCTCTCTGGTTTTATGTGTTTTGTGTGCTTTTGTTTTCCGCATATTTTATGTGTTTCATTGCTCTGTAATATTTAATTTTCTAACAACTAGTATCAGAGGCGAAGGTCTATTTCGCTGATAAACTCGCAGGAAAGAAGGGTTATTGGTTCAGGTGGGAGTAATGGCAGAAGATGGTAAATTTAGGGTCGATAAATTTAACATCCAAAACTTCCCACTGTGGAAGATGCAGATGGAAGATTATCTGTATTAGAAAGATCTGTACCTACCATTGAGCAGAAAAACAAAGAAGCCAACGACTATGACAGACGCAGAATGGGATATTCTTGATAGAAAGGCACTTGAAAAAGTACGATTGTGCCTCACGGCGTCAGTAGCCTTCAATATTTCGAAGGAAAAAACAACAGAGGGTTTGATTAAGGCATTGGCGAAACTATATGAAAAAACCTCGGCCTCAAACAAGGTATTTCTTATGAAACATTTATTTAATATGATGATTTCATAAGGTGGATCTGTTGCAGACCATTTAAATGATTTTAATACAGTTACCAGTCAGTTAATTTTTGTAGGGGTAAAATTTGATGGTGAAGTTAGAGCTCTGTTATTTTTGTGCTCATTTCCATAAATATGGAATGATTTAGTTATGGCCATTAGTACATCTGTCTCTGGATCTAGTACTTTAAAGTTTGACGATGTTGCCGGCACTATCATTAGCGAGGAAATGCGACAGAAAGGGTTGAGTGAGACATCGGGTAATGCTTTGAGTGTAGAGTGTAGGGAAAGAAGAATGGAAAGAGGAAAGAGCTCAGGATATTGCAGTAAATCAAGGAAAGGCAGATCCAAGTCCAGATCAGGGATAGTGTGCTGGAAATTCGAAAAGAAAGGACACTTAAATAAAGTCTGTAGATCTCGGAAGGGAAAAGAAGGAGACGCACAGTAAGAAAACAATCACGAAGAAAATGTGATAGGTGATGTGTTACAATATGCTTTGATTCTTTCTTTCGAAAATGTTACTGATTCTTGGGTTGTAGATTGAGGGGCTTTATTCCATGCCACAGCTGATAAGAAATATTTTCATGACTATGTTCAAGGAGATTTTGGACAAGTTCGTTTGGGTGACGATAAACCTTGTAGAATTGTTGGAATGGGTAAAGTTCTTGTAAAACAACAAAATGGAAACCAATGGCTACTAAAGGAGGTAAGGCATGTTCCAGATCTGAAGAAAAATATGATTTCAACAGGGCAGTTAGGCAGTGAATGTTGTGTGACAACTTTCACAGATAAAACCTGGAAGGTCACCAAAGGATCCCTGGTATTAGCGAAAAAAAATTATGGCGGCTACATTATATTGTTATTTTATGTAGATGACATGCTTGTTGCAAGGTATAACATGTAGGAAACAAATGTGCTCAAAAGAAAATTGGAAAATTCCTTTGCAATGAAGGATTTGGGAGCTGCAAAACAAATCCTTGGTATGAGAATAACTAGAGACAGGAAAAATCACAAATTAACATTGTCTCAGAATGAGTACATACAAAAGGTGTTGAAAAGATTTAATATGCAAAATGCAAAACCAGTTAGTACACCTTTTGCTAGCCATTTCAAACTTAGTAAGGAGATGTGCCCAAAGATCCAAGAAGAAATGGACTATATGTCTAAAGTTCCATATGCATCAGCAGTTGGAAGCTTAATGTATGCAATATTGGTCTGCACAAGGCCTGATATTGCACATGCAGTGGGAGTTGTAAGCAGGTACATGAACAATCTAGGAAAAGAACATTGGATGGAAGTGAAATGGATTCTCAGATATTTGAGAGGAACCACAAATCAAGCATTATGCTTTGGTGGTTCAAACATTGCTCTACAGGGATATGTTGATGCAGATATGGTAGGTGACAGAGATAACAGGAGGAGCACTACAGGATATGTATTTACTGTAGGTGGAACAACTGTCAGTTGGGTTTCAAAAATCCAAAGTGTTGTTGCACTTTCAACAACAGAAGAAGAATATGTTGCTTATACAGAGGCTAGTAAGGAAATGATTTGGTTACAAAGGTTTATGGATGAATTGGGTAAGAATCATGATATGGGCACGTTATACAGTGATAGTCAAAGTGCCATTCATCTTGCAAAGAACTCAACATTTCATTCTAGGACTAAACACATACAGCTCAAGTACCATTTCATATGGTCTGTATTGGAAGATAGACAGTTGAAGCTGGAAAAGATACACACTAGCCAGAATCCTACAGATATGCTAAAAAAAGTTGTAACCAGGGAGAAACTAAGAATATGATCAGTTTCAATTGGTCTTAAAGAATGATGATGAATATGAGAAACAACCAGGTCCAAAGTGGAGTCATTGTCCAGCAAATGAAGCAACAGTGGAGTTGCTACAATCAGTCTCCAAGTGGGAGATTGTTGGGTGTGGAGACTAATTATCTTGTTTATTTTGTATCACCACGTTGGACCCCTGTACCTTAATGGGGTAGCAATGCTGCCCATAATTAAATGCTGCCTGGGGAGTCCACGGGGTGGCAGCTGCAACTTTATGGAGCCCCCCCCTGGCGGGGGGTTTCGGGGGCAGTGCCCCCGAAGCTAAAAATAAATGTAAAATTGCCTTGTAAAAGTATAATAGTCTCTAGTCAATCTAGGTTGTTCATTAGGTAGATGATCTGAAGGTAGAAGTTATGTTTAGTTAATGGTTTTTTTCCCTAGAAGGCAACCCCTCGCTTGTATGAGGGTATTGTATTGCGGCCGTGTATTGTATGTGTATTCTCGGAGCGAGAAACAGATAGGGAGACTATGAGAGAGAACAAAGGATCTTACAGCGGATCTGATGTAGATTGTGTATCTTCATTTTTGTTGGATAATAGAGAGGAAGGACTGGTTGTTCGAGGTGGACGTAGCCCAAACTGGGTGAACCACATATATCTGTGTCTCTCTAGTTTTATGTGTTTTGTGTGTTTTTGTTTTCCGCATATTTTATGTGTTTCATTGCTCTATAATATTTAATTTTCTAACACTTACCATAGGGTGAAGAAATAATTTTTTTGGGATGGCCTTAAATCTGATATTCAAAATTTTGTGGTGGAATGTTTGGTTTGACAACAAAATAAAGTTGAGACAATTAAGACCCCGGGTCTCCTACAACCTTTATCCATTCCAACTCAACATTGGGAGGATATTTCAATGGATTTTATCACATGTTTACCTATGTCCAAAGAAAAGAGTGTCATCATGGTGGTAGTTGATAGAATTACTAAGTATGCACACTTTTGTGCATTATCTCATCCATTTAAAGAAAGTACAGTTGCTACTGAACTTATGGAAACAATTCAAAAGCTACATGGAAACCAAAAGATTATTATAAGTGAGAGAGATCCCATTTTTACTGGAAATTTTTGGACGAAATTATTTTCTTGTTTGGGTACTCAACTAGCTCATAGCTCATATTATCATCCTCAATATGATGGTCAAATAAAGATAGTGAATAAATTTTTGGAAGGATATCTTCGTTTTTTTGTATCTGATAAGAAAACACAATGGGTCAAGTGGTTACCTCTCGCTAAATGGTGGTAAAACACTTCCTTCCATACTGTAGCAAAAATGACCCCAGTTATGGCACTTTATGGATATCGTCCACCGTCCATCACATCTTATTTAAGGGATAATTCTAGGGTTCAAGAAGTGGAATATCACATTGAGCATCAACAAGAAGCTATCCAACTCTTAAAGGATAACCTAAATTTGGCACAAAATCGAATGAAACAACAGGCATGTCAACATCACAGCGAGAGAAGTTTTGATGTAGGAGACTAGGTATCTTTACGGCTATAAACATACAAACAAATGTCCCTCAAGCAAGCTAAGAAGGATAATAAATTATCACCAAAGTACTATGGTACTTACAAGGTGTTGCAAAATATTGGTACTATGGCATACAAATTGGAGCTTCCTACTTCTTCGCGAGTGCATCCAGTTTTACATGTTTCATGGTTAAAGAAGGCTATAGGGGACAAAATTCCAGTTTAAACGATATTGCCAGAACTTGATGAGGAAGGAAAAATCATATTGGAACCTGAAGCAGCCACGAAAAGAAGAAGTCAATAGCTACGAAATCAATCAATTTTAGATTATCTCATCAAATGGAAGAACTTGCCCACTGAAGATTCTACATGGGAGGATGAGAATTTTATACAGAAGCATCCAAAGCTACTCAAGCATTGAGGACAACACATTTTTGAAGGAGAGGGGCATGTTAGGTCCCTATATTCCTAGTATAGTCCCTTATGGTTGTTAGTGTAACCCCCTTATTATTATTGTTATACCCCTGTAACCCCATTATTGTTATTATTGTGCCCTTCAATTATTATTGTTAGGTTGGCTAGGATTATATTGACCTCATGGACTCCTATATATAGGAGGTTGTGGTCGTTTGTATCATCTAATAATTTTTCATTTATGTAATGTATTGGAGGTTGCCCCCTCGAAGTGGCTGATTTCTAAGGCGTTGGTCTCTTTTTTCTTCTATTTTTGGAGTTGGTTTCATAACATAATTTGGAAGCTCGCGACTTAAATTATTTCTATTTGATATATCAAATTTTAATAAAACATTCAAGCTAATGATATTGTTAACCTATGAATGTTGCAATGTGAGATAATGTAAAATTCAACATGTTCATCTCACCATGTCATAGAATATAGTGACATATTGTAATTTTATAAAGAATCATTTGTTTGAATGTCTGTAATGATTGAGGAATATTGCAATCCGATAGAACCCTTAAGGAATTTCATAACATGAAATAATTTGTGATAAACTCCATGGTTCCAAAAAACCATTGATAAACGTAGAAATTCAACATATATTTACCAAGATGGGCATCACAATGAAAATAACCATTGGCGAAGATAAAGATCCAAAATAAAGCTGGAGGAAAATTAGGATTTAAGATAAATATTTATGTATATCACAAAGTGACATAAACATTAAGGAAGAAATACATTCAATGTACATCAACCAATATTAGTTCCATAATGTAGCATGAAAATTAAGAAATGTTGAAATACAACATAATCATTATTGAATTGTGTAATGTAACATAATCATTGAGTAATGCAGAAAAAATAAACAAAATCTTTTATATTATTACTCTTACAATGTGACAATGTGAAATAATAATGAAGTTAACGATATTATTACTTTAAACGATCATACGTGACATAATATTGGATTTAACAACTAAAATTACTTCTCTTAAAATTTTGTAACACCATATTTCATTGACACCAAACATATTATTAACATTTTAATGTTGCAATGTGACATAATATTGAAGAGAACCTACTAAGATATAATATTAGGACATTGAATAAATTCATTAAGTGATAGTTGTAGGAATTATATATGACCATTGAGGAACATTACTATATATTATAACCCTTTAGGAACATCCCAATGCAAGATATTTATAAAAAAATTATCAGTTCAATGTAAGCCAAATGAGATTAACAAAAAATTATGATATTAGAAATGGTGAACTTCAAAATCCAACATAATGGTTTAATTTAACATAATTATTGATTAACATTGCAAGAATAAAAGTGTGTAATTATACAACATAAGCTAAACATGTTGAACATTAAAATACTATATATACTTTGGTTAGCATCACAACCCTACTTAATTTTTGAGAAATCCTAGAAAGTGAACTGAACCTTGATAACGTCATTGTTGAACCTCAGAATTATCCTCTCTCTGTCATCCTTTCTCACCTTTTTCCCTTACTTTCTCATAAGATCACATTTCCCAATCAACGATAAATGCCATGTTTTGTCTCAAGGAATGAATTTAAATGACTTCCATGTTATATTATCATGTTCTTGCTATTCAAATGTATTTTTGTAATTTGGGTACAGAACGTAGCCTATTATGTAGCTAATCATGGATTCCATAGCTACATTCATGGTCTGATAGGTTCCAAGTGTCAAATGAAGAATTAAGCCACATGGGCATTTCCAGAATCATCTCCAAATGGATTTTGTCGTATTCACTTGGTCGAGATCGATTAGAAAGAGGCCCGAATATCGTGGTCAAAAGCATGGTCAAAAGGATGTTAGTCAGGAATAGAAGGACTCTTGATTTGCTCTATCATAGCAAGTCAAGAGTTAAACTGTCCAATTGGAATTCTAAAATTCGAACTAGCCACCTGTAGCAGAATTAGCTTATAGACATTTATGTTTATTTCCTTTAAATATCGGTTGTACAAAACCGAGAACAATAAAGTTTTAAGTTCAATTTTAAACTTTTTTTCATACATTGTAAGACTCTGTTTTATCATAATAAAAAGATCGTGTTGTTGTGAAACCATCTTGAAAAATAGAAGAAAAAAGATATCAATGCCTTAGAAATAAGCCACTTCGAGGGGGAAACCTGCAATACATTACGTGAATGAACAATTCTTGGATGATTCAAATTACAAAGCCTCATTTCTATATATAGGAGTCCATGGGGCCACAATGTAATCATAGATGACCTAACAATAATAATTGAAGGGCACAATAATAACAATATGGGGGTTACAAGGGTACATTAATAACAATAAGGGGGTTACACTAACAACAATAAGGGACTATACTAGTAATATAGGGACCTAACATGCTCCTCTCCTTCAAAAAGTGTTGTCCTCAACGCTTGAGTAGCTCTATGTGCTTCTGCATAAAATTCTCATCCTCCCATGTAGAATCTTCAGTGGTTAAGTTCTTCCACTTGATGAGATACTCTGAAATTGATCAATTCCGTAGCTGTCGAGTTCTTATTTCCGTGACCGCTTCAGGTTCCAATATCATTTTTCCTTCCTCATCAATTTCTATCAATATTGTTTGAACTAGAATATTTTCACCTATAACCTTCTTTAAGCATGAAACATGGAAAATTAGAAGCACTCGTGAAGAAGTCGGAAGCTCCAATTTGTATGCCATAGTACCAATATTTTGCAACACCTTGTAAGGACCATAGTACTTTGGCAATAATTTATTATCCTTATTAGCTTTCTTGAGGGACATTTGTTTGTATGGTTGTAGCCGTAAAAATACCCAATCTCCTACATCAAAAATTCTCTCGCTGCGATGTTGATCTGCCTGTTGTTTCATTCGATTTTGTGCCAAATTCAGGTTTTCCTTTAAGAGTTGGAGAACTTCTTGTTGATGCTCGATGTGATCTTCCACTTCTTGAACCTTCTAATTTTCTCTTAAATATGATGTGATGGATGGTGGATGATATCCATAAAGTGCCATAAATGGGGTCATTTTTGTTGCAGTATGGAAGGAAGTGTTATACCACCATTCGGCGAGAGGTAATCACTTGACCCATTGTGTTTGTTTATCAAATAAAACACAACGAAGATATCCTTCCAAACATTTATTTACTATCTCAGTTTGACCATCAGATTGAGGATGATAAGATGAGCTATGAGCTAATTGAGTACCCAAACAAGAAAATAACTCCGTCCAAAAATTTCCAGTAAAAATGGGATCTCTGTCGCTCACAATAACCCTTGGGCTTCCATGTAGTTTTTGAATTCTATCCATAAATGTAGTAGCAACTGTACTTGCTTTAAATGGATGAGATAATGCACAAAAGTGTGCATACTTGGTAAGTCTATCAACTACCACCATGATGACACTCTTTCCTTCGGACTTAGGTATACCTGTGATAAAATCCATTGAAATCTCCTCCCAATGTTGACTTGGAATGGGTAAAGGTTGTAGAAGACCCAGGGTCTTAATTGTCTCAACTTTATTTTGCTGGCAAACCAAAAATTCCACCAAAAACTTTTGAATATCAGATTTAAGGCCATCCCAAAAAAATTCTTTCTTCCCAGATTTAAGGCCATGTCCTCCTAAAGGAGAAGTGTGCAATTCCAAAAGAATATTTTTTTTTAGTTGGGAATTCTTACAAAGATATAAGCAATCTTTGTACCATAAGGAATCATTTTTCCAACTAAATGTATCATATGTACGAGGATCTTGCTGCAACTTTTGAATGAGTGTCCACACTTCTTCGTCCTTCTTCAATTCATCTCTTGCTTCGGTTATCCAATCTGGTTGGATAATAGAAATGGCACAAAGCAATGCTTCCACCTCTTCATTCTTTCTTGAGAGTGCATCTGTAACAAAATTTAGCTTCGCTTTTTTGTAGATTATTTCAAAGTCATAACCCAGCATCTTTGTGACCCATTTTTGTTGCTCTTCTGAAGATAATCTTTGTTCTAAAAAGTGTTTAATTCTATCATTATCAGTTTTTACCTTGAAGTGTCTTCCCATTAGGTAAGTTCTCGATTTCTTTAGTGCATGCAGTATTGCTAACATTTCCTTCTCATAAATAGGTTTCTATAAATACTTTCCTTTGATTGGACGGCTTTCAAAAGCAATGGGTATTCCTTCTTGCATTAAAAAAACACCAATTCCATTTCCTAAGGCATCACATTCCACAATAAATATTTTTGTGAAGTCTGGCATAGCTAAGACTGGTGTTAGGCACATTGCCTCCTTAAGATGTTCAAAGGCTTTAGTTGCTTCAGGAGTCCATGAAAATGCATCTTTCTTCAATAATGTTGTTAGAGGTGCTTCTATTCTCTCATAATTCTTAACAAACTTGCGATAATACCCTGTTAACCCAAGAAATCCTTGTAACTGCTTTATGGTTTTGGGGACTTTCCATTCCGTAATGGCTTTAATTTTGTTAGGGTCTACCTTAACACCCTCGTGAGATACAATATGACCCAAATATTCCACCTCATGTACTCTGAAGAAACATTTGGATGTTTTTGCATATAATTGTTTCTCCTGCAATAGTTTGAGCACCCTATCAACATGTTGAACATGATCCTTCCAAGACCTATTGTAGATTAGTATATCATCAAAAAATACTAGCACAAATTTTCTAAGGAAGGGTTTGAAAATGGAATTAAGCAACCCTTGAAATGTAGAAGGTGCATTGGTAAGGCTAGAAGGTATGACCAAAAATTCATAATGACCCTCATGAGTTCGAAATGTTGTTTCAGAATATCTTTAGTCTTCATTCTAATTTGATGATATCTTGAACGAAGATCCAACTTGGTAAAATAAATTGCTCCATGTAATTCATCCAATAATTCATCAAACACAGGAATGGGAAATCTATCTTTAATGGTGAGCTTATTGAGCTCCCTATAATAGGGACACGTGCGCCATGATCCATCCTTCTTGTGTACCAATACTACAGGAGAAGAGAAAGAACTTTGACTATGTTGAATTATACCCGCCACATTTCTGCAATCATACGTTCAATTTCGCTCTTTTGAACATAAGGATATCTATAAGGCCTAATGGTTGGAGGAACACTTCCTGGAATCAAATGAATAGCATGATCATGATCATGAATAGGTGGGATTCCTTTGGGAGTTTCAAAAACCTTGGAATGATTCTCCAAGACTTTTTGCAGATCTGCAAAATAGATGATTTTGATGTTGGAACTTCTAGTGAGGATAATTGTGCAATTATGCCTCGTTGTTCTTTCTTTAGAAGATTTTTCATGGCATTAGAGCTTATTATCTTTCCCGTCTTCCCTACAATACCCCGTAATTCAACTTCCTATCCTTCTGAAAAAAAAATTCAAGAAAAGTTCTTGAAAATTAAAAGCTACCGTCCCCAAAGATTGTAACCATTGTACTCCTAGTACAACATTAGTACCTCCCATAGGAATGGAAAGCATTGGACTATTCAATAAATATTCCCCCATGGTTAGCTTGATATTATGGCATTTTCTAGAGCAATTTATAGTTACTCCATTTGCACCCATCACTTGACATTCTGGTGCCTTGTATAAGAAACAATTCAATTCCTTGGCTACGTTACAATGAATACAATTATGGGTACTACCTAAATCAATCAACACTATTACCTTTTTCTTCTTGATATGTCCTTCTATCCTGAGATTTTTAGGAGTGGTAATTCCTTCCAATGCATTACACGATATGGTCCGACTCATTTCTTCCTCTTCTAGTGTTGGTTCCTGGTGTATATCCTCTTCTTGTTCATTTTCTTCTTCCTCTTCACAATCTATGTAAAATAATTTCTTTTCAACACACTTATGACCTTTAGTGTATTTTCTATCACAATTGTAGCAAATCCCTTTTGCTCTTTTTTCTTCCAATTGTTGTGGTGTCAACCTTGTAGGTTGTTGAAATCTAGGAGTAGCAAGATTTCCCTCTTTATAGAAGTGAGTGGTAGGCTTCCTTGTCGCCATAATTTTACATTCAATTTTTCTTGCCAACCTGAATTCCTTCTCCAATGAATCAGGTTTCAAAATGCGAACTTCATGTTGGATTTTATCCTTTAAAGTACCTATGAAGAGATCAACTCTGTGTTCCTCTAGAATATCAATTACCCTTATATTCAATTTTTGGAAGTCCTCAATGTGCTCCCCCACTAAACCCTTTTGTTTGATATTTATCAATTGGCTAAAGAAGGTGTTGCTCTTTGTATCCTCATAATGTGCTATCATTTCCTCCATAGAAATTGATCAAGTGATAATTTTTTTATTAGAGAAAAGCCATCGATACCATACAAATGTATTTTGTTCTAAATGTAAAGTTGCAATGTGTACCTTTTGTGTGTTTTTCACATTATTGAGATCAAAATATTGCTCCACCTGTAGTATCCATGTTACCGAATCCTTTCCATCAAACTTCCTCATATCCATTTTTGAAATATGGTGGTTCTTCTCGCCAACATTAGAGTTTATGAAATCACGATTAGAATTTATTTTTTTCTCATCGTGAGTTTCCTCTACTATCTTTTCACCAATAGGAAACATTTGTTGTATCAACTTTGTCAAACCTTCCATGTCTGCTTTTAGATCATTTTTCATTTTTTCCATCTTAGCTTCCATTTCATCCATCTTAGATTCCATGCTAGCTTCCATTCCATCCATCTTAGCTTACATGCCATTCTTCAAACCATCAATCCTAGATTTCGTGCCTTTCTTCAAAACTTCCATGTCATTTTTTTTTTGCTCTTGCGAGAGAGAAATTTGTTGCACTTGCTCTTGTAATTTTCATATGTCATGTTGCCATTCTTTGTCTTCATGAGTCATAGTAGAGCCTTCTAAAGACTTAATGGGTGTTGAATTCTTTTTAGGGGCCATTTGAGAATCCAATACTGATATCTCTTCTATAATATGCCCTTGGAATCAATTCAACTTGATTCTTCAAACAAGACTTATGCAATTCGGAAAAAAAAGTACACACCTTTTACTTGCTTTTGAGGAGCTCGATATTGAAATTGAATTATCTCTATAATTGCAAATCCTCAATATCTAAAATTTGGCACTGTAGTATTCCTCTGAAGCTTCTTTCGAATGCCACAAGTCTGACTTGATTTGGATTCTTCAAGGTAAAGTTATGTCCAATCTCCCACAATGACCTAATTATGGACTGGTTCAGTAGAGAGAACTTGTATGACTTGCCACATGTTACTTTTTGCTCCTTTGTATCTAAAATTTATAGAAAGGAAACTATATTCCGTGTACTTCCTGTCACTTTTTATAGAATTCCAACCCAATTCTTAGAGAGAGAGCTATGAAGATTTTCCCACGATCACCTCTTTGAGATGAAATTTGGGAGCCTAAAAAAGACCTAACTTCCACAGGTCATATCTCCAAAAATATTGCGAAGAAATTTTGTGATGATGTTCCTCCGGATTTCCGCTTTGGACTCTAAAAATTTCAGCTTCTGAACCTTCTTAGAAAAAACGTTGTAGCTAAAATTCCGCGATGACATTTTTAAGTGAAATTCAGGAGCCTGCAAAACGACCTAACTTCCATAGATCATATCTCTGAACATGTTGCGAACCAATCTCTGAAATTTTGCGATGATTTTCCTTAGGATTTCGACTTAACACTCTAAAAATTTCAGCTTCTGAACCTTTGTATAAAAAAAGTTATAGTGAAAATGCCATGATGACCTGTTTGGAGCAGTGAAACCCTAGAATCCCAAGCTATGATACCAAATGTTGTGTAACCAACTCAAAAAATAGAAGAAAAAAGATATCAACGCCTTAGAAATAAGCCACTTCGAGGGGGAAACCTCCAATACATTACATGAATGAACAATATTTGGATGATTGAAATTACAAAACCTCCTTTCTATATATAGGAGTCCATCGGGCCACAATATAATCCTAGTGGGTCCATAATGTAATCCTAGCTGACCTAGCAATAATAATTTAAGGGAACAATAATAACAATATGGGGGTTACAAGGGTACAACAATAACAATAAGGGGGTTACACTAACAACAATAAGGGACTATACTAGTAATATAGGGACCTAAGACGTGTTGCCAATGATTTCTTAAGTGCATCTTTAACCAACTAGGATTTCAGCCGAATCAGTTGTAGAGGGCCCCTGCACTGGAGGAGGTTTTTCATTTATTGTTTTAGCTTAATTTTCCTTACTCTATTTCTGTCAATTCTGTTTTCTGAGTATATTACTGTTTTATTCTAGTTTGATCAGTAGCATAATGTTAAATCATAACTGTGTCAGCCTTGTTCTTCTAAAAACATTTCATGAAGATAGATCTTCTTATTTTAAAATTGAATCAAGTTTGAAGTAATAGGAATTCAGAGTTATCTAGTTTTCCTTACTGTTCCGTCATTTACTTTCTTAGAATATAATTATCAATTAATTTTATCAATGGATGTTCCGACAGGTCATTTCAAGAATGTGATTGTAAACTAAATGATTGAATGTCTAATTCATACAGTTATTGAGTTTTTCCTCTGCACATGTTACTTGCTTTCTAGGAACTTATAAACTAAGGTATAATTGATTTCTTACATAGCATCTCAAGAGGGTAATACTTCACATTGAATGTTGGGTTAAATTAAACATACATTATTTGTTTACAGTTAGCTTCACATGCTTTCAAATTTACTTTTAGATCCTCATTTAATTGTATCATTGATGTTCCTAAAGGTCATTCAAAGAAATTGATTTCTATGATTTTTCTATATTGAATGATTGAATGTCTAATTCATGCAATTACTGAGTTTTTCCTTTTCATATTTTACTTTCTTTTCTAAATCATTAAGTATAATTTGTTACTTAACATCATCTCAAGAAGGTGATACTTCATATTGAATGTTGGAGTGACTAAGCATACATTAGTTGTTTTCCTTTGCACACCTTACTTGCTTTCCTAGAACATTAGAAGTTAAGGTATAGATAGTTTCTTACACGTCATCTCAAGAAGGTAATACTTCATATTGAATGCTGAAGTAACGAAACATACATTAGGTATTTTACTTTTTTGCTTTCACTTAGAATAGCACTCCAATTCAATCTCAGTTATAGGAATTAGATCCGTGGAAGAGGACTAATGCTAAGATTGAATTCATCAAAATAGATACTCTATTTTTCACATTAGATTTTAACTAGCCAACAATCTTTTGATTTATTTTTATGTAAATGAGATTAACTTCGGAACTCTTCCTTTTCTTCCTTCTTAAAATTAATTAGATTCATTTAATTTATTTCATAGTTTTAGATTAAAAATTCTTAGACATCAAAGAACAAAACCCCAAAAACAACATAAAATACAAACAATGAAGTAAGAACAAGGTTAACTAAGCACATACAATGCACCACACTTCAACAGTTTACAAAGCTCGGTTGATACATTATGTAAGCGATTTAAGACATTAAATTGACTAAAATTTTTTGCGTTGTTTCCAGGCAAGTGTATTTAGGTAACCTCATTTCTTACATCTGAAAAAAATGATATGTGTAGAGAAAGAGACTCTAGGGTTACATTCATAGCTAGAGGCAGGAGTTTAATCTCTATAACACTACTTACTCCACCAAGACTAAGAAGTGATACACCTCAATCTCAAACTCATATTCCATACATCACTAGCCATAGACTTCCTGAAGTTCTAAGGTTAGAAATCCTATTAGGAGGATCTCCTACTTCATCTACTAAGGCATTCTTAGAGGAAGAAGATCCTAGATCTCCAACAGAAGGGGTAACCTTTTTCATCTCTACATGGGAACATATTCTAGCTGAAGAGTACAAAATTCCTAGTGGAGAGGAAGAAGAATATCCTTCTTTCAACATACCATTGATAGAAGAACTAGATGAAGAGCGGTTAACCTTGCAATTTGAAAATTATATCAGCTCTAAAGAATCTATAATGGCAGGAATAGGAAAAGAAGGAGAAGGATAAGGATAAATTCTAAATGGAGAAAATGTAATATTTGGAGGAGGTAGAGGTAGAGGAGGAGATAGAGGAAGAAGTAGAGGAAATGCAGAAGGAGGAAGAAGAAATAAGGTAATTGATAGTTCTTTTCGATTCCCTATAGTTGATGAAGAAACAAATGCCACAATGCAAAATATATCACCTTTTGTCCTCCAAAATTTTAATGGATTAAAAAATGAACATCCTGAAACCTTTTTGTTTGAATTTGAAGTCATGTGCAGAAATTATGATTATTTACAAGACTCTCAAAAACTCAATTTTTTTCCTTCAACGTTGAAACGAGCAGCTCTAAAATGGTTCATTAGTTTAGTCACTCGGTCTATCTGAATATGGAGTGACATGAAAAGAGCATTTTTAGAAAGGTATTTGGATTATTGCATACCCATCAATCACAAGGATGAAGTATTAAAATGATGCAAAAAGAGGATGAGAATTTGGAGCATTTAATTGAAAGATTCAATTATAACATAAAAAGAGCAAAAATGGATAATTTAGATCAAGATACTTTAAAAGCTCTTTTATTATAATCCATTAGAGATGAATGGATATAAATTATGAACATGATGGGAAGGGTGGATATCTCTCAACTTCCATTATTGACATTGGTGAATTATGTGTCCATCTCTTAAGGGAAAAATCAAAAAACGGGAAAATTCCAAGAGATCATTCTCTTTCTAGAGTAGATAGATTTGCAACTGGAACAGTGAGTAGGGTAGAAATAGGTTTCATTCTTGATGAATTTAAAACAAAAATCTTAGGGAGTCTTAGTGAACAGATAAACACCCTTAAATTACAAAACAAACAAAAAGTCGAGAATGATGCTTTAGCTATTTTCTGTCCCAAATACAGAAAGACACATGCTTTAAGAGAATTTCCTCTTGATGAAAAATTCATAGAGACTTGTATGATTTGTTCAGAAATTCATGAGACTAAGAGTTGTCCTTCAATTCCAAGTCTTAAGGTTGTTTTTCAAGAAGAAACAACTTCAAATTCAACAGAATCTCTTTTCTTTGTCTCTAGAAGACCATGGCAGGGGCCACAAGCTCAAGGCTTTAACAATCAAATGTATACTCAGCCCCCATAAAAAAAATGGAATTCTTGTCAACAACCTTGGCCTCAATCTCAATCTTGGTCTCAAGGAATGAAAAATATGTATGGAATATTCTCTCAATACTACCAATATGCTCCATCATATCCAAACTATCCTCCCCAACAAATTCCTCAACAAAATCAACAACCCAACTCCAAACTCAAAATCCACAACTTTCACTACCATTTCCACAGAGACCAAATCAGTTACCTGCCTAGCCATTACCAAACCCCAACAATAAAAATCCTCAAAATACTTATATGATAGAAGGACAACAATTTACAACCTACATGATTACTCCTCTAGATCTTAATTATGTCCAACTTAGATCTGGTAGGATATTAGAAAAGAAAAATCCTTCTGTAGTTATTCGACAACAAGAAATTTTTGAGGAAAATTCTTTACAACCAAATAAAATTTTTGAGGAAGGAACATCTCTTCAAAACCAAAATTCTGAAAAAGAAACAATAAAATCAACTCCTATCATAGAGAAACCATGAGTACCTACTTCTACACTTCCTTTTGCTGAAAGATTACAAGTTGATAGAGGGGTAGAAAATCATATTATGTTGCCTAATTATGTTTTCTAGATGAATTGAAAAATGTCTGTATAAAAATCCCTCTGTTATAGGCCATTAAAGAGATTCCAATTCTAGCCAAAACAATGAAGGAGTTGAGCATGAAGAAACCCGGAAGGAAAATAAAAGAAATAAAAATAATTCAACTTGTAGGAAAAATTTCAGACATAATGATGGGAAAAATTGCCATTCAAAAATATCAGGAAGTCCAGCTATAAAAAAACATATCAATGGAGTTGAAATTCCAAATACATTGATTTATTTAGGAGCAGCAATAAACATCATGAGCAAACAAACTATGGAACAACTCAACCTTCCTAATATTCTATATACACCGACATTACTGCAATTAGCAGATAGATTTGTAATCAAGCCAGATGGTGTGTTGGAAGATTCATATCCTTAGACTCTTGGGATTATCCTGTTGATTTTATGATCTTAACTACTTAGAAAAATCTAGGAGGACATCAAATTATATTAGGAAGACCTTGATTGGCTACAGTTGATGCTTTCATTAGTTGTAGATATGGTGACATGTATATCTCTGATGGTAACTCAACAAATAAATCTCCTCTATATCCTCTAGCAAGAAAAATCACAGAGTTAGATGACAAAGAATGGATTGATGATGAAAATCATATACAACGTCTCTTCACTATTCCAACCATTAGTGAAGATAGTCAAATCTTGAACTCTATAGAAAATTTTGAATCATCTCCAGAATATGAACATGCTCAATTCCAAGAAAAATACAATATTGAATATTTGTCATCTAGGCAGATGTCTCTTTATTCTATGGAAGAATTTGGTAACTCTACAGTTGAAATATTTCTAGGGAAAACTCTAAACATAAACAAAAAATTGGAAATATTACAATAGGAAAATTTAATCAGAACATTACAACAACATTCTGTTGAGATTCAACAAGATGATGAGCTTAGTGAAAAGATTCACCTTCACTAAGTGGGTCTGCAGGCTATGTTTGGCACAAGTCTATTTTTAGACATGGTGATCATATTTCAGAAGTTGCAGAATGCTATTTTTGGATGGTTGGTCAAGTTGGAAAAATATATAAAATTATATTTTTAGAATATTGGGCAAAGTCTATTTATATATCATCGATCTAAAAATAGAAGTGTCGATTATTATTAGCTCTTCATAATAATCTGACAATAAACATAAAATTACTCTCTTGGAGAACTTAATTTTAGTGCTCAGATTTTTCAAATGAGTGGGCTGAAGGAATTACACAATTCCTTGGGTTTACTGGTGGTTCATGCATGGAGGACTTAGTTAGAACTGAAGTGGAAAATTTATTACAGAGTTGGAAGAGTAGTTCATGGAGTTGTATTCAGTTTAACTTAGTTAAAGTGAGTTAGACTTAGTTGAGCTAGTTGTATCTAGTATAAATGAATGATACACTAGTGAGAGTGGAGTGAATTAATTAGTTAATTAATTCACAAATAATAACTCATTAATCAACTGAAAAATACAACTGTTAACTACAATGCATGGCAATTCCAGTGGATATCTAGTGGAGAGATAGGTGAAAGGGCAAGATGGATTATCCGTTGTGACTATAGTGATGCATTGGTTGCACCACACAAACATTGGAGTTGCAAATGAGGATTGCATAGTCAAGGAAAGGGTAATTCAAATTCATTCAAAGCTATTCTTCAACAAGGATTGTGCAGTGGAGGCATGCCAACAATATGCAAGAAATCAGTGCATGGATTTGCAGATTTCTTCTGATTAGTGTGTAACGATTGATTGTACTCAGAGTTTGATTTACTAAGATTTGTATGAGATTGTTACATGATCTCCATGATACATAATATATAATAGTTGGGGTTTTCAGCTTCAGGATTTCCCGTTAGACAACTTTGTTATGTGCTATTGTTTTTATTGCTTCATGTGTTTTCAATTGATTTTAATTTCTGCAAAAGATTAATAGTGGAAGGATTATGTATTTAGCAAGAAGATAAAATATTTTTAGATAAATAAAATATGGATATATACATGCATCTTGTATATAATTTCTACATGGTATCAAAGCAGTGTTAATTCTTGAAGATTTCAATTGTGAAGAATTTCTGAGTTTGTGCTGGTGGACAATTCGAATTTGCTACAGAAAATTCTTGCTGCAGAAGTTGAGTGTACATTGAAATGTATTTCAATGGGTTGAGATTGGAGTATTCCCTTGATGGGAGCTTGAATTACATAGCCTAGAAGGATAAGATGGAGGTGGTGCTGGAGAATAATGGACTGAAGGAGTTCATTGATACCGATGTTCCTAAGCTGGGATCAAGCGATGCTGCATTACTTGACGCATGGAAAAAGAAGATAGGAAAGACAAGAAGAATTCTATTGGAAGGTGTGAAGGACCATATTGTGTCCAGAATTCACGAGAAAGCCACTCCATTCTTAATGTGGAAGGAGTTGACAGATTTGTTCCAAAGCAGTAGAAACTAGAGGAAGTTGGCGTTGAAAGACAAGCTCAGAAAAATAAAAATGGAGAAGGGCGATAGTATTCCAAAATATCTCACAAAATTTTTCCACTATAGAGATGAATTGGGAAGTCTGGGGATTATTTATGATGACGACTTGGTGAGCTTGTATCTCCTTGGGCTTTTGAAGAGTTGGCATAGCTACGAATACTCAGTCAATGGATGGGAGAAACTCCCGGGATGGGAGCGACTTTGGTCGGATCTTGTGGAGGAGGAGATAAGGTGGGGTACCAGGGATGGCTCTTCATCAAAGAATGAAGATGAAGATAATTGCGCTTTCGCTGCCAAAGCAAGGAAAGGGAAGGGGAAGAAATTTCCTTCAAAATCTGAAGCTAAAGGCAAGAAGCAGGATTTGTCCAAGGTGAAGTGTTTTCACTGTCACGAACATGGGCATTTCGCCACTAACTGCCCACAGAAGAAGAAAAACAAGAAGGATGTTGGAGCTGCAGTTGGAGAGGCCTTAGCCTTTCAATTTGAACTTGATTTCTCTTTAATCACATGCTCGGTTTCAATCTATATGGGATCGGTGTGGTATCTTGACAGTGGTGCGTTTTTCCATATGACGGGAGACAAGGAGTTGTTTAGTGACTTGGAGGAGAAGGACCTTCAAATGCATATAGAGATGGGCGACGATGGTCGATAAAGTGTGACCGGCATTGGGACCATTACCTTTGAGAGGGAGCCCGGTAATCCATTCTTGTTGAAAGATTTTATGCATGTTCCAAGGCTGAAGAAGAACTTAGTCTCAGTCGCAATGGTGGAAGACAAAGGTTATGATGTTGTTTTCATTGATGGAAAAGCTTTCCTTCGACATGAAACAATGGGTAAAACCAAGAGGATAGGGATTTGAGTTAAGAATCTCTACAAGCTAGAAGTATATGGTTGTGCTGCAATGGTGGGCAAAGCAGAAGAAGTGGTGAGCCGGGATGAGGGTGAATTATTGCACAAGAGATTGGGCCAACTTCACCAAGGCGTTTTGAAGATTTTGTATCAAATTTCTACTGGACTTCCCAAGGGTACTCTTGTGTAGTCAGATCAATGCAAGACATGTACTATGGGTAATTTTTTGAATACAACCTTTCATGAGAAGGAGAATTGTGCTTCAGTGATCCTGGAGAGAATTCACACAGACGTGTGTGGACCTTTCTTATTTTCTTCAACAATAGAACATAGGTATTATGTTATATTCGTTGATGAATATTCTCGTAGATGTTGGATCTTCTTCATGCAGGAGAAGAGTGAAATATTCTAAAAGTTCTGTGAGTTTAAAGAATTGGTGGAGAAGGAGTTGGGGAAGAAAGCGAAAGCTCTACGGAGCGATAATGGTGGTGAATACATCTCGGGAAAATTCAAATACTTATGTAGCAAAGAAGTAATTCGAAGAGAACTCATAGTGCCTCATAACGCACAGTAGAATGGGGTCACAGAGAGGAAGAACAAAATGATCATTGGTGCTGCATGACCAGGGCCTACCGATGCACTTGTGGGCAGAAGCATGCAACACTGCAGTTTATGTGAAAAAATATTGTCCTCATAGAGTACTCAGCATGAGTACACCTGAAGAAGCTTTTACTGGTAAGAAGCCTGATATTTCTCATTTGATGTTTTTGGGCTCATCTGTTTACATTCATGTGACAAAGGACGCTAGGAAGAAGCTGGAGCTTATTGCAGAAGTTGGGATATTTGTGGGGTACACAGAAACACCCCATAATTATCATGTGTAGTTTCCATATAGTCAAATGACTTTGGTATGAGAAGATATAAAATTCAATTAGGTGAAAGCCATGAAGTTGTCGCCTGAGAGGCAGCTACACTTGCATGCAGAGGAGGAACTTCTTTTTCCCAAAGATGAGCCTCTGGATGTGGATCAGCCACAGGAGGATATTCATTTAGTGGAGGAATCCACTCATGCAGAACCAGACAAGGCATAAAGCATACCAGAGAAGCGGAGAGGCTAAAGCTTGATGCGACACAGAACGTAGGAGTCCCTACATCACAACACAGATAGAGACAATCACCTGATTGATTTACTAGATACATGGCTCTTATAAGCAAGTGTATCGTGACAGAGCCATCTTCTTTTGAAGAAGTAGTGCAGGAGCCCACATGGGTAGATGCCATGGTGGAGGACTATGACTCCATTGTCAGAAACAGTGCTTGGGAGATTGTTCCAAGGCTGGTGGGAAAATCAATTGTAGGATCAAGATGGATCTACAAGGTAAAGCAAGCTACTGATGGGAGTGTCGAGAAGTATAAGGAAAGATTTGTTGCCCAGGGCTTCTCATAGATCGAGGCGATTGATTATGAAGAAACCTTTGCACCTGTTGCACGGTATTCTTCCATAAGGACCATCCTTGGTCTCTCAGTGCAGATGGGTTGGCACATTCATCAGATGGATGTGAAGAGTACTTTTCTTAGTGGGATCATTGAGGAAGAGGTGTAGATTGAGCAGCCTAAAGGATTTGAGATCTTCAGCAGTGAGTCGCATGTGTGCAGGCTCAAAAGAGTGTTGTATGGGCTGAAACAAGCACCTCGTGCTTAGTACACACGGATCGAAAACTATTTCACTGGACTTGGCTTCACCAAGAGTGAGGCGGATTCAAACTTGTACCAAATTGTGGTGGACGGTAAGCTTTTAATCATTGTTCTTTATGTTGATGATTTAATACTAACTGGTGATGAGCAGTTGATACACTCATGCAAGGCAGGTCTTGCAAAGGAGTTTGAGATGAAGGATTTGGGCCTCCTGTATTATTTCCTTGGATTGGAAATATGGTAGAGGGAAGGTGAACTGTTTGTGTCTGAAGGAAAGTATGCCCGTGAGATACTGGAGAAGTTTCACATGCAAGGTTGCAAGCCATTGATAGTCCTCTTCCAGGAAATTGGAGGAAAGAGGATGCTACATTGGCAGAGGTAGTGGATTCCACTGTTTATCGACAATTGGTGGGTTCGCTCATGTATTTAGTTAATACAAGACCGTACATATGCTATGCGGTGAACCAGCTTTCACAAGCGATGGTTAAGCCTACAAAGTTCTTTTGGAAGGTAGGCAAACATGTACTGAGATATCTCAGGGGCACATCTGAGTATGGCTTATGGTACAGACATACGGATGAGGTGAAGTTGCACGGATACACGGATGCAGATTGGGCATGCATCCCAATAGACAAAAAGAGAACATCAGGAGGGATTTTCAGTATCAGATCTACGGCATTTTCTTGGTAGAACATGAAACAAAGATCCATGGCACTCAGTTCAGCGGAAGCATAATACATGGCAGCAATTCAATCTGCATGTGAGGCTATCTAGATGAGGAAGATCCTAGTCAGTTTGTTTGGTTCACATTTAGATCCTACAGTGATACATTGTGATTATCAGAGTTGCATTAAACTCTCAATTAATCTTGTGTTTCATGATATATATAAACACATTGATATTTGGTATCATCATATCAGAGATTGTGTGTAGCGGAAGATCATGTTGCTTCAGTACATTCCTACGGAGGATCAGGATGCAGATATTCTGACGAAGGCACTCACCAGGAGCAAATTCGAATACCATAGAGGCAAGATCGGGGTGAAGGATAATCCATATCTTGTTGAGAGGGAGTGTTGATATTCAACAAGATGATGAGCTTAGTGAAAAGAGTCGCCTTCACTAAGTGGGCCCACAGGCTATTTTTGGCGCAAGTCTATTATTAGAATATGTCTATTTTTAGACATGGTGATCATATTTCAGAAGTTGTAGAATGCTATTTGTGGATGGTTGGTCAAGTTGGAAAAATAGATGAAATTCTATTTTTAGAATATTGGGAAAAGTATATTTATAGATCGTCGATCTAAGCATAGAAGTGTCAATTATTATTAGCTCTTAATAATAATCCAAAAATAAACATCAACTTATTCTCTTGGAGCACTTAATTTCAGTGCACAGATTTGTCAAATCAGTGGGCTGAAGGAATTACCCAATTACTAGGGTTTACTAGTGGTTCATGCATGGAGGGCTCAGTTAGAACTGAAGTGGCAAAGTTATGATAGAGTTGGAAGAGTAGTTCATGGAGTTGTATTTAGTTTAACTCAGTTAAAGTGAGTTAGACTCGGTTGAGCTAGTTATATCTAGTCTAACTGAATGATACACTAGTGAGAGTGGAGTGAATTAATTAGTTAATTAATTCAGAAATAGTAACTCATTAATCAACTCAATAATACAGTAGTTAACTACATTGCATGGTAGTTCTAGTGGAGAGATAGGTGAAAGGGAAAGATGGAATACCCATTGTGACTATAGTGATGCATTGATTGCACCACACACACATTAGAGTTTCCAATGAGGATTGCGTAGTCAAGGCAAGGGTAATTCGAATTCATTCAGAGCTATTATTTAGTATGGATTTCGCAGTAGAGGCAGGCTAGTAGGGGGCAAGAAATCAATGCGTGGATTTGCAGATTTCTTCTGATTAGTGTGTAACGATTGATTGTAATGAGAGCTTGATGTACTAGGCTTTGTATGAGATTATTACATGATCTCCACGATACATAATATATGATAGTTGGGGTTTTTAGCTTCAAGATTTCCCATTAAACAATTGTGCTATGTGCGATTGTTTTTATTGCTTCATGTATTTGCAATTGATTTTAATTTCCACAAAATATTAATCGTGGAAGGATTCTGTATTTAGCAAGAAGATAGAATATTGTTAGATCAGCAGAATCTGGATATATACATGCATCTTGTATATAATTTCTACACATTCTTCTACATATGCATGTGAATACATTGATATAAAAGGAATTAGTCCTAAAACTTTTATACATCACATCCTCATTGAGGAAAATTGTAAACCTATCAGACAACCTCAAAGAAGGATGAATCCAAATCTTAGAGAAATTGTGAAAGAAGAGTTGCAAAAATTGCTGAATGTAAACTTCATTTACCCAATTTCAAACAGTCAGTGGGTTTCCCCTTTAGTGATTGTGCCAAAAAAGAATGTTAAATGGATGGTATGCTTTGATTATTGAGAATTGAATCAAGATACCCTAAAAGATCATTTTCCTTTACCCTTTATAGATCAAGTATTGGATACACTAGCAGGTAAGAAGTATTTCTGATTTCTGGATGGTTTTAGTGGCTACAATCAAATTTAGGTAGCACCTAAAGATCAAGATAAGACCACATTCACCTGTCCATGGGGGAATTATGCCTACCGAGTACTTCCTTTTGGATTGTGAAATGCACCTGCAACATTCCAAAGGGCATTACTAGGAATTATTTATGATCTAATACATGATTGTATAGAGGTGTACATGAATGAATTTACAGTTTATGGGAATGAATTTGAAAAAGCTTTAGAAATTTTGGTAAGGTTCTTAAAATATGTAAGGAAGCAAACCTTTCACTAAGCCATGAAAAATGTTTTATGATGTTTACAGAAGGGATTGTCTTAGGACATCACATCTCAAGAGATGGAATTAAAGTTGATAAATCTAAAGTTGAAGTCATCTCCAAACTATCAATTCCAAGTTGTCAAAAGGAGGTTAGAAGTTTTATAGGATTCACAGGATATTATAGAAGATTTGTAGAGAATTTCACTAAAATAGCATCCCCACTCTTCAAGTTACACACCAAAGATTGTGAATTCAGTTGGAATCCTGATTTCCAGTTGACATTTGAAACTTTAAAAGCAAACATTTCTGAAGCACCCATCTTAAGACGTCGAAATTAGAAACTACATTTTCACATCTCAATAGATTCTTTAGATGTAGCTTTGGGAGCTATATTAGGACAAAAATATTTGATCCCCTCTGCCATCTATTACACAAGAAAGAATTTGACTCCCACTGAGTTAAATTACACTGTAACTGAAAACAAATTCTTAGCTGTTGTTCATGCTATCGGAAAATTCAGACATCATATAACAGGCTATGAAACCTTTGTTCATACAGATCACTCTGCAATTATATATTTAATGAATAAATATATTACTAATGGTAGAGTTACAAGATGGTTATTACTCCTACAAGTATTCAACATCACCATCCTATATTGTCCTCGAAAAAAAAACACAGTTGCTGATTTCTTGTCTAGAATTCAAAATATCAAAGATGACACTCTAGTTGAAGATAAATTTCCTAATGAATACCTTTTTGCAATAACTACTCAAAATCCTTGGTTTGCAGATATTGTTAATTATCTAGTCATGAGAAAATTACCTTCACATTTGTTTCCTAGAGAGAAAATAAAAATCATTCAATTAAGTGCAAGTTAGTCATGGATTATTAATGAATTGTATAAAACAGGTCTAGATCTCATTATCAGAATATGTGTTCGAGAAGATGAAATGCCTAAAATTTTTAAGTCATGTCATGATGAACCTTGTGGTGGACACTTTGTTGACAAGAGGAAAGCCTATAAAATCCTTCATTTATTATATTATTGGCCATCCATCTTCAGATATGCCAAAGAATATGTCAAAAGGTTTGACAGCTGCCAAAGGGTAGGGAAACCTGCTCCTTCAAATGAAATGTAATTACAACCTCAGGTACTCATTGAACCTTTTGAAAAATGGGCCTTGGATTTTATTGGACCAATCAATCCACCATCTAAACAAAAGAGGTATATTTTGGTATGTAATGATTATGTCACCAAATGGGTAGAGGCTAAAGCATTAATTTTTTCTAATGAACGTTTTATAGTTAATTTTATTTTTGATGATATCTTCACTTGTTTTGGTGTCCCAAGAGAAATTGTGACAGATCAGGGATCCCATTTTACATCCAAGTTGGTGAAAAATCTTGTAGAAGACTACAATATCAAGCACAAAAAGTCTACTCCTTAACATCCACAAGCAAATGGTCAAGTAGAGTCCACCAATAAATTTATTGAAGGAATTCTCACTAAGACTGTACATCTACATAGAAGAGATTGGGCAGAAAGGCTTCCTGAGGCCTTATGGGCCTACAGAACTACATGGAGGAATACAACATGACATACTCCATATGAACTTGTTTATGGAAAACAAGTCTTGTTCCCTATAGGGTTTCAGATCCAAACCTTCAAGATGCTAGTCCAATTAGGACTTGATTTATCAGAAGCACAGAAACATAGATTGGAGAAACTCAATGAGCTTGATGAAATCATGCAAGATGTAGTTCAAAGAACCAGTATAGTCTAGTAGCAAAGGGCTAAATCGCATGATAAATTTATCAAAGAGAAGAAGTTTCAAGAAGGGGATTGGGCACTTTTGTTCGATTCAAAATTCAAATATTTTCAAGGAAAGTTCCAGACTCATTGGCTTGGGCCTTATGAGATTGAAAAATTCTTCGATAATGGAGTAGTAAAGATAAGGACAATAGATGAAGAAAAGGTACCTCTTCTTGTGAATGGTCATCGGTTGAAGGTATATCATAAACCAATTTCAAGAGAAGAGTTGATGAAGATTTTCCAAGATAATACTGATATGAAGTTAGTGAAGAAGAATTCTTCTCCTTCACTAACATAGATTTTATTTTTCCTATATATAAAAAAAATATATAAAAATAAAAACAAAAAAATAAAGATAAAGTGTATAAGTATGAAAGCCAATCAATGATTGGCATACTTATACAGAAAATACAACGTGAAAATCAGAGATTTCTGACATCCTGTATTTTCCATTTATTTTTTTCAATAAGTAGTAACACAAATCTACATTCATATTCCATATTTGTAGCTCATAATATGCAAATTCATTCCATTTTACAATTTCATTCCATTTCACAGTCATATTCCACTTTCATTCCATTTCATAGTCATATTCCACTTTCATTTCATTCCACAACCACATTTCATTTTTCATGTAGATCACATTTTGAATCTAATCACATTCTCCAGCTGATTACATTCTGCAACTGATTACATTCCGTAGCTGATCACATTTTGCAGCTGACTACATTCTGCAGCTGATTATATTTTGCAACCACATTTCATTTAGGATTTCTAACATAATTGTACAGCCTACAAACAAATGATGATTACAGAAAATTGAAGGATTATGTTTTGAAGACCAACATGCTAAAGGGAACCTAAAGGATCAACACCAAATAAACAACAAACGAAAAGGTTAGTTCTAAAAGGTAAAGTGAAAAAATTTATTTTAATAGCAAGGTTAAAACATTAGCATGTATAATATGGATGGTCATATGCTTCCTTGACAGATCATCATTTGATTTGATTGCAATTTCCATCATACCACAGATCAGCCACATCCTCCCCATTATGTCTCATAACGGTCCATAATTGACTCCCTCATTGGTGATTAATGGTCATGTCTGGTTGATGTGACATACCCATCTACGTTTCTTCAAAACCATTACCACCTATTTATTCCTACAAAACCTTGATACCTTTCATCAGATCCGTAGCCCAATTCATTTCATAACAGAGAAGGGTAATTCTGAAGGCTGAGAACTCTGCAGGCATGGGACTAATAGTTAGATCAAAACCGGTGGCAACAAAGTATATGGAAGGATACCCTCAAATCAAGGAAATGTTGCAGGAAGCTTGATGGCTAAAATTCATAGAGAAATTTGATGGTTTCCACAAGGGAATTACAAAATATTTTTCTCGATCTTTTGATGGCACAGAAGTGGAAATTGGAGACATCATGTTCACAGACACTGAGTCATTCATGGCAGAAGCCACAAAACTTTCAATGCTTGGCAAAAGATGGTTCAAAAACAAGGAGTTCCACACTGAATCATGGAAATATATACTCAAAAACCTAGGTATGGATGTCTCTGTTTTTAGAAAAGGTATCCCCAGCTCAGCTCTTAAAAGTAAATGGAGGAACATGCTCTTAGTTTTATAGAAATTTATCACCTGTGAAGGAAGGTTTGGTTGCATGTATGTATACCATATCCGTTTACTGATGAATTTCTTAGAGAATGGTGAAATAAATCGTCCCTTCTTTATGCTAAATAGCTTAATAAGGATGTCCACAAACGTACAGAAAAGAATAAATTTCATAGATAACTCCATGAATCACCATGGGTTGAGAAATATAATAGTTGAGTTTCATTTAAAAATCATAGGATATACCTGGGAGAGATTTCTTATTAGAAACCATTTCCAAGAAGCACCAGAACAACCCAAAGAAGACAATGTCAGAAAGAGAAGAAGGAAAAAGACTAATATAATAATTGAAGACAGGTCTACCTGCATCTTTATTGCAGAAGAATGATGAAAATCTCATCTCCGAAGAGCTCACAAAAATCAGAAAACAAAATAGAAACAAGACAAGAGGAAAGATAAGAAAGAGGAGCAAAGTTACAAATGAAGAAAATGTAAATCCTCCACAACTGAGAAGGAGCTCCGAACTTTGAGGTTCAATGAAGAAAACACTACCAAAAGAGACAGAGGTTGTAAGTTTAGATGAGGAAACTCCAATACTATCTCCTGTCAATATTTCTCCTCCATACAATCCTCAAAATTCTCCTATTCATAATTTTGAAGGTAGCCCCAACAGAAATTCTCCAGGCATATACCCAACACAACAAGAAATGCATGATTACATAGAATCATTGGAGAAGAGAAGTGCAATAATGAATCCTATCAATCCACAAGAACCTCCAATTAAAACTCTCAAACAGGAAATTTATGAACTAGAGATATTGAATAGGCATAGTAAATAGGAGAATGAGGCCTTGAAGTACCAGAACAAGTTGGAAAAGATAATTCATGACAATACCGTTCTGCATTTATGACTTTGGTACAAGAAGAATAGGAAGTTGAAAAGAAAGAACACGTCACTAAACAAGGTAGTCATTAATCTCAAATACAAGCTTCTTATGAGAAAACCCAGGACAACAATCACTTCAAATAAAAGCAAAAGAAGGAAATTGGATGTGTTTGTAGAAGTGGCTGAATAGATTTAGTAGGAGAGAATAATTCACCTTTTTGGAAAATTTCATGAGGACATGAAATGACTTCGCAGTGGGGTTATGTTGAATCTCAAAATTATCCTCTCTGTCATCCTTTCTCACCTTTTTCCCTTACTTTCTCATAAGATCGGATACCCCAATTAATGATAAATGCCATGTTTTTTCTCAAGTAATGCATTTAAATGAATTCCATGTTATATTCTCATGTTCTTGCTATTCGAATAGATTTTTGTAATTCGGGTACGGAATGCAGCCTATTTTGCAGCTAATCATGGATTACATAGCTACTCTCATGGTCTGATAGGTTTCAGGTGTCAAATGGAGAATTGAGCCACATGGGCATTTCCAGAATCATCTCGACATGGATTTTTTCCTGTTCACTTGGTCGAGATCGATGCAAAAGAGGCCTGAAGATTGCGGTCAAAAGCATGGTAAGAAGGATGTTAGCTGAGAAAAAGAGGACTCTTGATTTGCTCTATCGTAGTAAATCAAGAGTTAAACAGTCCAATTTCAATTCTAAAAGTCAAATTAGCCACCTGTAGCAGAATTAGCTCATAGACAGTTATCTTTATTTCCTTTAAATACCGGTTGTACAGAACCGAGAACAATAAAGTTTTAAGTTTAGTTTTAAACTTTTGCTGATACGTTGTAAGACTCTGTTTTATCATAATACAAATATCGTGTTGCTAATGATGGCTTAAGTGCATACTTAACCAGCTAGGATTTCAGCCGAATCAATTGCAGAGGGCCCCGACACTGGAGGAGGTTTTTCATCTATTATTTTAGCTTAATTTTCCTTACTCTGTTTTTGTCAATTCTGTTTTCTGAGTAGATTACCATTTTATTCCAATTTGATCAATAGCATAATGTCAAATCATAACTGTGTCAGCCTTGTTCTTCTAAAAATATTTCATGAAGATATATCTTCCTATTTTCAAATTGAATCAAGTTTGAAGTAATAAGAATTCATAGTTATCTAGTTTTCCCCGTTGTTCTGTCATTCACTTTCTTAGAATAGAGTTATCAATTAATTGTATCAATGGATGTTCCTACAGGTCATTTCATGAAGACAATTATAAAATAAATGATTGAATGTTTAATTCATACACTTATTGAGTTTTTCCTCTGCACATTTTACTTGCTTTCTAGGAACTTAGAATCTAAGATATAATTGATTTCTTACACAGCATATCAAGAGGGTAATACTTCGCATTGAATGTTGGAGTAAATAAAACATACATTAGTTTTTTATAGTTAGCTTTACATGCTTTCACATTTACTTTTAGATCCTCATTTAATTGTATCATTGATGTTCCTAAAGGTCATTCCAAGAAATTGATTCTATCTTGTTTCTATAATGAATGATTGAATGTCTAATTCATGCAATTATTGATTTTTTCCTTCGCATATTTTACTTCCTTTTCATATCATTAAGTATAATTGGTTACTTATCATCATCTCAAGAAGATGATACTTCATATTGAATGTTGGAGTAACTAAGCATACATTAGTTGTTTTCCTTTGCACACCTTACTTGCTTTCCTAGAACATTAGAAGTTAAGGACAGATAGTCGCTTACACATCATCTCAAGAAGGTGATACTTCATATTAAATGTTGAAGTAACTAAACATACATTAGGTATTTTACTTTTCTTCTTTCACTTAGAATAGCACTACAATTTCAATCTCAGTTATAGGAATTAGATCCATGGAATATGCCTAATTGTAAGATAGAATTCATCAAGATAGATACTCTATTTTTCAGATTAGATTCTAAATAGCTGACAGTATTTTGATTTATTTTTATGTAAATTAGATTAACTTAGGAACACTTAATTTTCTTCCTTATTAAAATTATTAGATTCATTTAATTTCTTTCATAGTTTTAGATTAAACATTCTTAGACATCAAAGAAAAAAACCCCAAAAACAACGTAAAATACAAACAATGAGGTAATAAGAAGGTTAACTAAGCACATACAGTGCACCACACTTGATCAGTTTACAAAGCTCGGTTGATAATTTATGTAAGAAATTTAAGACATTAAATTGACTAAACAATCATAATGCAACAAACACTTTAGAAAAATAGCAATTTGTTGTAGCACCACCAAGATAAATATTGCAATGTGACGTAAAGCCTTATATTATTTCTATTTAAATGTGGAAATATATGATAACATTAAATACAACCATATTTTCATCCTCAAACATATTTTATATATTACTATTCGAGTGTAATATGTTACAATACATTAAAGTTAGTTGTTTTATTATTTGAAAATGTTATAGTTTGGAATTATATTTAACTTATAATCTTAAATTATTTCTTATAAAATGTCACATTATAACATAATATGACATATTTTCTATCTAAAACTATTAATGGTAGACTAAGACATAATATTGAAGTCAACCTCATCCTTTTAAAATGTTATATAATATTAAAGTAAACCTTGTATTGTCAAAATATAATATAATATAATGTTGAAGACAACTATAGTATCTGAATGTGAAATAAAATTGAAGTACACATTTTATAGTATTCGCTCTAAAAGGCCACAAACTTATTCATTATTTCCAAAACCATAGAAATTTTAACGACGGAAATTTATCTTAAAGTTTAGAAACCTTGGTGAATCTTACTAGTCCTTGATATGTAAAATGTAAATTACTTGGTGACACTTTTGTAAAAGTATTCAAATATCTAATGATTTTGTATGGTATTTGTAAATTTTGGTGATTTTTAAGGTAGAATAATTTTATTCTATAAAATTTGGGTGAATTTCTTTTAGAAATAAATGGAAATTTAGGAATCTAGTTTTTCGAAAAAGCATGGAATATTAGCCCACCTTCAAGTATTAGCCCAAAAAAATTTCCCTATCAAAAAATAAAAAATTAAAACATAATTAGGATAGATTACCATCATCAAGAAATAAAAATTAAATTAAATTAAAGATAGTTGCATAGATTTGTTGCAAAGCTTAGTGAAGAATTTGATGAGTCGAATGTTTGACATCCTTTTTGCTTGTTAAAACACCAATTTTTTCTAAATATCCTTTATTATTGATTTAGAATTGGTTTATATCTCTCATTGTTCATGATTGTAAAATGAAATTAAATTAAGGATAGTTGCATAGCTTTCTTGCATAGCTTAGTCAAGAATTTGATGAGTCGAATGTTTGACATCCTTTTTGCTTGTTAAAACACCGATTTTTTCTAAATATCCTTTATTATCGATGTATAATTGGTTTATATCTCTCATTGTTCATGATTTTTGGGTGTTTTTGATGTCTATATCCACCTGAACTAATTATCAAAAAGGAAACTTCAAATATTAGATTTAGGATTCCTTTATGTTAGAAAGTGTCCACTTTCATAGTTGAGATTAAAATATCTTTATATACATTGGTATTTTTTTGTAACTACGTGTAAAAGTGAGGTATTCCTATTATACTACCATAGGGATGAGGTTCATGGTGACACTTGGGCAAGGCGGAATTGTTCATGAACGATATGAATACCGAGCATGTTGGTATAATAATTTGTGTAGGTTGTTACAACATCGTTCGATTGTATTTTTATAATGCATGTGATATTTCCTATATTCCAAATGAGAAATAGCACCTTGGTTTTTTGTGTATAAAACTTGAATTCAATATTTATAGTTGTACTAGTACCCAATATTTAATTGGATTGTTGGCTCAGTCTGCATATATTATAGGCTATGAATAATAAGCATTGTTAACATGTTGTTGAGATATATAACTAGCAAAACCACATTATATTTACTAATGTGGTTGATATACGTCGATAGGCGTATATAAAATAGATTTACAATCACATTTACCAATGTGTTTGATATACGCCGATAGGCCTATATCTACTACCCAACACATTAATTTATATATCAATAAATATTATATATAACAATATTATTATATTAACTTGAAATACATATAATATATATTAATAATAATATTTATTAATATATTAATTATGATTAAAATCACCAAAATATGTTATATATATTATTAATATTTATTGATATATTAATAATATTATAATATTATTAATATATATTATTAATAAATATTAAAATATTTATTAATAATATATATTAATATATTAATAATATTAAACCCAAAAACATAAGAAAGTAATAAACTTTAAGAATTAATATATTAAACTCAAGAGAGTAATAAAGAATATGAAACAATATTTAAAAACAAAAAACCTAAGAGATTAATAAACCCTAACAATTAATATTTTAAACTGAAGATATTAATAAACTCAAGGGATAATTAATAATACAATCCCAATGTCATCATGAAGAAAAGGTTTAAATATTATAAACCAAAGGAATTGGTGAACCCAAGGGATAAATATAATAAACATAAGGGATCAATATTAAAAACACAAGAGATTAATAAACCATAAGAATTGATATTTTAAACTAAAAAACCTAATAAATTAATAATCATCAGTATTTTAAAAATAAGATATTAATAAACCAACGAGATTATTAACATTATAAACCAAAAGAATTAATAGACCCAAGGGTTTAATATTATAAAACAAAGGAATCAGCGAACCCAAGGGATAAATATTATAAACCTAACAGATGAATACTAAAAACAATAGAGATTAATAAACCCTCAGAATCAATATTTTAAACTGAAAAATCTAAGAAATTAATAAACCCTAAGAATTAATATTTTTAACTCAAGAGAGTAATAAACCCAATGTGTGATTAACATTATAAACCAAAAGAACTAATAAACCCAAGGGTTTAATATTATAAACCGAAGGAATCGGTGAACCCAAGGGATAAATATTAAAAACCTAAGGGATCAATAAGGCTAAGGGAAATATTAAAAACAATAGAGATTAATAAAACTCAAGGGTTTAATATTATAAACCAAAGGAATTGGTGAACCCAAAGGAAAACCATCACCCAAAAAATTATAAACCAAAGGAATTGGTGAACCCAAGGGAATTGATTTAAACATTGAGACAATTGTTGTCACAATGTGACGTTGGACCAACTATGACCATGCTTGGCCATGGGTGATTTTCATATTGAGACAATATTTGTTAGAATGTGACATTTGATCATGGATGACATTGATCGATTATTCATATTATAAACCAAAAGAACTAATAAACCCAAGGGTTTAATATTATAAACCAAAGGAATTGGTGAACCCAAGGGAATTGATTTAAACATTGACACAATTGTTGTCACAATGCGATGTTGGACAAACTATGACCATGGTTGGCCACGGGTGATTTTCATATTGAGACAATATTTGTTAGAATGTGACATTTGATCATGGATGACATTGATCGATTATTCATATTATAAACCAAAATAACTAATAAAACCAAGGGTTTAATATTATAAACCAAAGGAATTGGTGAACCCAAGGGAAAACCATTACCCAACAAATTATAAACCAAAGGAATTGGTGAACCCAAGGGAATTGATTTAAACATTGAGACAATTGTTGTCGCAATGCGACATTGGACCAACTATGACCATGGGTTGGCCATGGGTGATTTTCATATCGAGACAATGTTTGTCGGAATGTGACATTTGATCATGGACGACATTGATCGATTATTCATATTATAAACCAAAAGAACTAATAAACCCAACGGTTTAATATTATAAACCAAAGGAATTGGTGAACCCAAGGGAAAACCATTACCCAACAAATTATAAACAAATGGAATTGGTGAACCCAAGGGAATTGATTTAAACATTGAGACAATTGTTGTCGCAATGCGACATTGGACCAACTATGACCATGGGTTGGCCATGGGTGATTTTCATATTGAGACAATATTTGTCAGAATGTGACATTTGATCATGGATGAAATTGATCGATTATTCATATTATAAACCAAAAGAACTAATAAACCCAAGAGTTTAATATTATAAACCAAAGGAATTGGTGAACTCGAGGGAATTGATTTAAACATTAAGACAATTGTTGTCACAATGCGACGTTGGAACAACCCAATGTCATCATAAACCAAAGGTTTAAATATTATAAACCAAAGGAATTGGTGAACCCAAGGGATAAATATTATAAACATAAGGGATCAATATTAAAAACACAAGAGATTAATAAACCCTAAGAAGTGATATTTTAAACTAAAAAAGCTAATAAATTAATAAACCATAAGAACTAGTATTTTAAACATAAGATATTAATAAACCAACGGGATTATTAACATTATAAACCAAAAGAACTAATATACCAAAGGGTTTAATATTATAAACCAAAGGAATCAGCGAACCCAAGGGATAAATATTATAAACCTAACGGATGAATATTAAAAACAATAGAGATTAATAAACCCTAAGAATGCCTCAAGGGTTAGCTCAAGTGGTAGTGAGCCAATACGTGGTCCTTTCCATTGTGGGAGGTCACGGGTTCGATCCTTGAGTCTTTGGGGTCAGCCACCGCTTATTGCGCCAAACAATTTACTGCGCATACCATCCAGAAATTCTGGGGAAGTACTCCCGGGTTTCCCATGAACTTTGTTCGTGAAAAAAAAATAATAACCCTAAGAATTAATATTTTAAACTAAAAAATCTAAGAAATTAATAAAGCCTAAGAATTAATATTTTAAACTCAAGAGAGTAATAAACCCAATGTGTGATTAACATTATAAACCAAAAGAACTAATAAACCTAAGGGTTTAATATTATAAACCAAAGGAATCGGTGAACCCAAGGAATAAATATTCAAAACCTAAGGGATCAATAAGGCTAAGGGCAATATCAAAAACAATAGAGATTAATAAAACCCAAGGGTTTAATATTATAAACCAAAGGAATTGGTGAACCCAAGGGAATTGATTTAAACATTGAGACATTTGTTGTCATAATGCGACGTTGGACCAACTATGACCATGGTTGGCCATGGGTGATTTTCATATTGAGACAATATTTGTCAGAATGTGACATTTGATCATGGATGACATTGATCGATTATTGATATTATAAACCAAAAGAACTAATAAACTGAAGGGTTTAATATTATAAGCCAAAGGAATTGGTGAACCCAAAGGAAAAATATACATAACCTAAGGGACCAATAAGGCGAAGGATCAATAAAATTAATAAAAAAATACTCAAGTTGGAGAAATTAATAAAGCATAAGCATTAATATTTTAAACCGAAGAGAGTAATAAACCCAATGTGTGATTAACATTATAAACCAAAAGAACTAATAAACCCAAGGGTTTAACATTATAAACCAAAGGAATCGGTGAACCGAAGGGAAAAATATTAAAAACATAAGGGATCAATAAGGCTAAGGGAAATATTAAAAACAATAGAGATTAATAAAACCCAAGGGTTTAATATTATAAACCAAAGGAATTGGTGAACCCAAAGGAAAACCATCACCCAAAAAATTATAAACCAAAGGAATTGGTGAACCCAAAGGAAAACCATCACCCAAAAAATTATAAACCAAAGGAATTGGTGAACCCAAAGGAAAACCATCACCCAAAAAATTATAAACCAAAGGAATTACAACCAAGTAAATTTGATTTAAAACATTTGACATTTTAAATCAAGGTCGCAATGCGACGTTGGGCCAAGTATGACCATGGTTGGCCATGGGTGATTTTCATATTGATACAATGTTTGTCAGAATGTGACACTTGATCATGGATGACATTGATCGATTATTCATATTATAAACCAAAAAAACTAATAAACCCAACGGTTTAATATTATAAACCAAAGGAATTGGTGAACCCTAGGGAATGATTTAAACATTGAGACAATTGTTGTCGCAATGCGACGTTGGGCCAAGTATGACCATGGTTGGCCATGGGTGATTTTCATATTGAGACAATGTTTGTCAGAATGTGTCATTTGATCATGGATGACATTGATTTATTATTCATATTATAAACCAAAAAAACTAATAAACCCAAGGGTTTAATATTATAAACCAAAGGAATTGGTGAACCCAAGGGAAAATCATTACCCAAAAAATTATAAATCAAAGGAATTATTGAACTGAAGGGAATTGATTTAAACATTGAGACAATTGTTGTGATAGTGCGACGTTGGACCAAGTATGACCATGGTTGGCCATGGGTGATTTTCATATTGAGACAATATTTGTCAGAATGTGACATTTGATCATGGATGACATTGATCGATTATTCATATTATAAACCAAAAGAACTAATAAACCCAAGGGTTTAATATTATAAACCAAAGGAATTGGTGAACCCAAGGGAATTGATTTAAAAATTGAGACAGTTGTTGTCACAATGAGACGTTGGACCAACTATGACCATGGTTGGCCATGGGTGATTTTCATATTGAGACCAAATTTGTCAGAATATGACATTTGAATGTGACATTTGATCATGGATGACATTGATCGATTATTCATATTATAAACCAAAATAACTAATAAACCCAAGGGTTTAATATTATAAACCAAAGGAATTGGTGAACCCAAGGGAAAACCATTACCCAACAAATTATAAACCAAAGGAATTGGTGAACCCATGGGAATTGATTTAAACATTGAGACAATTTTTGTCACAATGCGACGTTGTACCAACTATGACCATTGTTGGCCATGGGTGATTTTCATATCGAGACAATGTTCGTCAGAATGTGACATTTGATCATGGATGACACTGATCGATTATTCATATTATAAACCAAAAGAACTAATAAACCCAAGGGTTTAGTATTATAAACCAAAGGAATTGGTGAACCCAAGGGAATTGATTTAAACATTGAGATAATTGTTGTCACAATGTGACGTTGGACTAACTATGACCATGGTTGGCATGGATGATTTTCATATTGAGACAATATTTGTCAGAATGTGACATTTGATCATGGATGACATTGGTCGATTATTCATAATATAAACCAAAATAACTAATAAACCCAAGGGCTTAATGTTATAAACCAAAGGAATTGGTGAACCCAAGGGAATTGATCTAAACATTGAGACAATTGTTGTCAAAATGCGACGTTGGACCAACCCAATGTCATCATAAACCAAAGGTTTAAATATTATAAACCAAAGGAATTGGTGAACCCAAGGGATAAAGATTATGAACATAAGGGATCAATATTAAAAACACAAAAGATTAATAAACCCTAAGAATTGATATTTTAAACTAAAAAACCTAATAAGTTAATAGTTGTTTTTAATATTGTTTTTTTAATTTATATGTCATATTATTATGATTTTTTTTTTTTTATAAATTAGATTAATTAATTGAATTAATTATTCTATATTAAATTGAATCATTATTATTATTTTTAAATTATTAATTAATTAAAAGTGTTATTAATAATATTATTGTTACTATTAGTATTTAAATAAATTATTGAATATTATTTAATTATTTAATAATTATTTAACATTTTAATCAACTAAAAATTATAAATTTAAATAACAATAATATTAAAAATAAACTATTAGAATAAAATATGATCTCGAAAATGAATTATAAAACTCGTGGATGATATTGTTTTGTATGTGATTATTACCAAAAGATTGTATTCATAAGTATTATTACTAAATAAGTATTATTTTTAAAAATATGGCTATTAATTTAATATTATTGCTATTATCAATTAATAATATTATTAAATAATTAAAAATAATAGTAATATATAATAATTAATAATATATTGAATTAAATAATACACCATAACTTTTATTATTATTATTATTATTATTGTAAATTAATAATAATATTATAAATAAATTATAATAATAATAATTTATTAAATTAGTTATTTTTGTAATATTATTATTCTATATTTATTATATATTTATTATTATCAGTTTAATATTATATCTATTACATCATAATATTTGTTGCAATACTGACCTTCCTAGCCTTTTAAGATGTCAAAATTATAGTGAGCTTTGGAGGCTTCTCTCCAAGCTTTTTGAGCATAGGAATAAAACCTTAAATCAAACTAAATAAGTCTTTTCTTTAGCTCTGATAAACCAAAGATTGGTCTTAGTGGCTGTTAACCACCACCACCATCATCATCATCATTCATTTATGTATATTTCATTTATTATTATTATTATTAATTATAATTGAAATAGAATAATATTAATATATTTTTTAATGATAATAATATTATTATTGTATATTTAACGATATCGATATTTATTATTTATTTATTTATTTATTTATTTATTTACTAATAATAATAATAATAATAATAATAATAATTTTCAATAATAATAATTAATATTAAATTGATTATAATAATAATAAATTAAACCCTAATATTAATATATTAAGACCCCAAAATTATAAAATTTTAAAATTAATATATTGAACCCTTACATTAATATTGAAATCCCTAATATAAAAAACCATAATATTAATATATAACTCTAACATTAATATATTAAACCTTAAAATATAAATATAACCATAGTGTTTATAGATTAATATATATTATTAATAAATTAATAAATTTTATGATCAATATACTATATCCTAATATTAATACTATAAACATTAAGATTATAAACTGTGAAATTAATATATTAAAACATAAAATCAATATTAAACTCTGAGATTGATATTAAAAACCCTACTATTAATATATTAAAACTATGTGAAAATGCAAGTACAAAACATTAATATACAAATAAAGTAATTCACAAGAAACTAACAACTAAAATTCCATAAACAACAGAAATAATATAAATATTTTGGTAAAATTCTATGTTAATGCCATAGCCTATATGATGATATTGATCTATTGCTCATTGTATATTGATTTGGGCTTACTAATTATTTCCCAATGAAGCTACAACACCATAATTTAAGCGATATGGACAAGAGGATAACTATTCATACAAAGGAGGATTTTCTGTTAACACAGTAATTTGAACAGAACTTCACCGTAATAAGACAATATTTCTCTGTTCATGCTTAAATTTTGAGATTTCGAGACCTTTTTTCGAATTATGATGCAATCATGAGGGACTTTAAGGGATAAAGGTTGTTTTGCATTGCACTGGAATACATCAAATTGTGGAAACCCCTTTTAATAAGGCTTAGAGCCATTCAACCCACATCAATTACTTTTTACATTTAAAATCTAGCCAAACTTCAATCAGAGTCATGTTTACAATCGCGACTTTCCTTCTATTGGACCTTAGGTTCGAGCTCATATATCAAACTTATTTAATGAACATTTGGATCAACCCTCCGATTACAACTAAACCCAACATATAAGCCTCAGTCAATACGCATATTAATACAGGTGTTTAACACTCTACCCTACATTCAAATTCACGTTAATTAGATCATAGGAACTCATATAGTACTCGGTCGCAGCATATATATCCAACCATAATATATGCCAACATATATTAGGCTGCAGTCCAAATGTTATAACATTATGACAACCCACGCCTTTGGATTTAAAACCAAGCACTAATATATGTGAAGCCTTCGGGCCCCACAACTTACCTCGTTAAACAATGGCCAATTAGATCCTACGATCCACAATTCATCGTGCTCCGACTTGATTTTTTTCCGCCGTTTATTTGCACCGTATTAACCTCCACACAGTTTCAAAATACATATGTCGTTGGATCTCCACTGCTCCATATCGAGCGATTATAACGCATATCGCGTTATTTCAAACTCCGAACTTTAGTGTTCAGAAGTTGCGTGAAAATCGTGGTTTTACAATACCACCTCTACCCTACGTGTCATGCAGAGATGTTAATCGCGTTTTTTCCACAAAATTTCATGACCACTTTTACCAAGCGCAATACCGCCGGTATTATCCTCCAAACCCACTTTTACTGTTCCTCCTTCACGGTTTCGTTACTCCGCTTGAGGTTCCGGTCCTTCGGGTTATAACATGGTTCGATGTTAACATCATTCAGTCTCAATAGATATCATTCCAATAAAGGAAATTCAATGTGAATCACCCATGCTTAAATTAAACATCTCTTACGTCTTCTCCAAGGATGAAGAATCTACTTTGGCTTTCCATTTCACTGTGTGGGAATTCAAAGTTTTGGCATGTGCGCCCCTTCAACATGTACAGCTATACTTTGTTCGAATTAAGCGTAAATTCAACATCAATGAAATCGATGTTTTCCTAAACAGATCAGAAATCTTCTCACCAGGAACGTGCTGAGAGACTGATCGGAGAAGTAAAGAATTTACACTTTAAAATAAATTTAAACATAATTTCATTTTATAAAAATGTAACTACTCATATGGATATATACTACTTATAACTAAATTATAAGATTTCACACAGACTCTCATATTGATATTTGGCCTCAAATTTTTAATAGCCGAAAATGAATTTATGATATAGCTGCGATTGTACTCAACCATTTTAAAATCTAAATAGAGGGGTAGTTCCATTTCATTTTCTTGTTTCAAATATATTTGTTAGTACATTCGAACAAAAAATGTAATTCATTAATACATTTGACAGTGAGGTTTTCAACAGTTTATTACGAGGTGTCTATATAAATTTATTTTACATAGTGATGAAGGTTATTTGATCACATAAATAGTTTCTCTAATCTTCCTGGGTGCTCTGAAAGCGAAAATGCTTGTGAAGAAAATTTTGAAGGATAGCCTTTCATTCGTTGAAAGTTGAAACTGGATCCATCTATCATCCATGCTCGAATAAAATGAAAGTAGGGTAAACATTTTAGTGAATTTTGATCCCCTTTAAGCATATAACGTCAAAAGGCAGCCAAGTTTCCATTCTATCGGACAATAATTTTATAGAAATAAACTCTGACAACAATGAGGGCGTTGCAACAACGAAAAGTGACTCGCAATTAAAGCAGGAATTCTGCCATTTCTTTCACTGTGCTTTTGCCTCGCTATTCTGCTGTGCTTCGGCCCATATTCGACATGAGCATAGTTTCAATCGTAGATTGAATTCACCATAATTTGAATCTGCTTACCAATTATCGTGTTGGGTCACAGAACACTACCAATTCAGGTTCGACCAGGTGCAGGACAATTCATCATGTTTTCTGATACCGATCACAATATTTTGCGCCCTGCAGAGAAATTAAAGGTAATATTAATACAGGAACTCATATTTGGAAATAATGCAAAGAGGAAAGTGTAGATTTACATACCGCTCACATCGTTCTTTTTCGTTCTTTCTTTGTTGCTCGCGATGATATTCGCAATACCTAATATTGTTGGCACGATGGTTAGAACACTACCATTTATTGTGCGACCAGGAATGGCTGGCATGCGTCAAGATCCCTCCAGAATTTCAACCATCACAACTGTTACATTACACGTTGAGATAGCCGTGTCATCCGATGGTTCAGTAGTGTGATGTGATTCTAAAACCGTTGCCTCCACGTTTATGTTTGCAATAAAATTTGAATAATAAACAATAATCCATGTTTACCAACTTACTCATGGCTCACATTTGAATAACAAACCGTTGCCTCTACGTTTACCAATGAAGCCTCCACGTTTACCAACTTACTCGTTGGCTCACGCACGTTTATTTGAGAATTTGAATCGTTCACGTTTATTTGAGAATTTGAACCATCAATTAGGTGGCAATCAAGTTTGAACCATCACCTGTTAATTTGATAGGTGGCGGTAAACAAATGGCATAGTAAATTTTTAATCATGTTTTGTAAAAAAATAATTTAATTATGATTTAAAGATGCGATTTAGATATGCAAGGAAGTTAGTTCTTTGAATTTCGTCCATTTATTTAGTGGCGACGACCAGAATATACCGACATCTTTCAATGTAGACCATTGGATGAAAAAGATTAATTAGCAAAATCAGTAATCATGCCAATTCCAATAGGGGGATACGCCTATCGGCGTAACTAGATATTTGTTTATTTCTTTTTCCACATCTATTATGTTCACTGAGAATAATTATTGCTATTAATTAATTTGAAGCACAAAGGATATCCAAACATACACTCTATTCTTATTTTTCTTGATTAGTAAATTTCTCTACATATTATAATGTCGCTTTATAGTTATTGTGTTATCCTATATGAGCTTGATGATCTAGTTTCTCACCTGTGATAAACGATTAAGCACTTAGAGGTGTAGGCCAACCTTGAGTAGGGACCACACAAGGTATAAATCTATGCAATTAATTTCCCTTTTCAATTTTTAGGATTACATTGCATTACAATATTTAAAGTTTAGTTGATTTCCATTCAAAGAATGTGTGGCCTTTTTTTTGTAAGTCAAGGTGTTTCTATTGACCAGAAATATAACAACAATAGTTACATTTTCTGAAGAACCTACTAGCCTCACTCTTACCATATTTATTTTTCAGTAGGTATATCACGAAATATATAACTAATTGCTAGAACAATGTAGGTATCCAAAAATTAAAGGGACAAACATATCATAAGTTATTCAAAATCAAAATACATCCAAAAACCGTTAGTAATTAGAAGATTTGACCAAGGGAGGATGATTTGGATCGAAACCCAAATATGGAGGAGGTAAAATTTAATATTGGACATGATTTTCCATATGGGTTGTCCTTCCTTCAAGGTGGTCCAATTTATCTACTATTCACATGTTACTCTCCAAATGTTGGCCAAGCGGTATTGCATGTGCCATTGGTTATGTTGAAGGCCGTTCATGAAACTAATAATCGCATTTAAATCCTCATATCGATACCCACTAAGTTGTTCCAAAAGACAAGTTACATGATAGATATTACTATCTAGAGTCTACAGAGAAAGGGCCTGAACAAAACTAGCCAGTTGGTGGGGTGGGACGCGATTAAGCACATTGCCATGGTAATAGTCTCCCAAATTGTGGTTGTCGAGTTGTTCAAGTTCCCTCATGCCCCTTATTTCCCACCCATGGTGGCATGGAACACCAATGTGACTAACAAATGAGCTAACATATGCCAAAACAATTTCGCTGGGGGGGCCTATTGAATTGCAGTAGAAACAAAGCCACAAGTCCACAAGTTTAGGTACTGACATAGAAATAATGTTTGTTATAAGTGGTCCAGGAAAATCGACTAGCATTGGGGGGTAAGGAAAACCCCCCATAATAATACCATAGACCCAAAATGACAAGAAGAAATGAATAAACCATGTGCACTAGGATTTAAGCCAGGTTGTGAGCTTGCCACCCCAAGATTTTACCACAGTCCTCTTAATTCAAGAACAAACAGGTCCAAACACTAAATTTTAGAGGGATATAAAAATCTGGAGAGATTCCTGGGGATGTGGATTCTTGGATTATTAGGTTAAGAAGAGTAGGTGTAACTAAATTTAAGTTGGGGGACATATTAGATAATTTTGACACATGTATCCTCAATACACTTACCTCAAAATTAGACACCATGGAAGCTAAATAGAAGAAGTAAGATGTAGAGTTAGCCTTAGTCATATTTTTCTCCAAATTTGAAAACAAACATACTCTTTGATATTGTCATTTGAATATTTTTGAGACATGTAACATTTGCAAGGAATAATATTCCACTTAAGATTTCCCTTCTCGAACAAGTATTTTAAGGTGATGTCTCAAAAAGTTCATGAGGGAACTAATCATATTTTATTTGTGGCTCAGAAGAATCCATGGCCCCATTCAATAATTTTAACCTACATCCTTTTGTCCTTATGAATATTTTACTCTTACTTGTGGATGGTACCCTCTCCCCTTAGATGCAAGGTCAGGGGTGGGCCCAAGGCTAGAGAGGACCTTCACCTTTTAAAAACATGACACTATAAGCTCCATCTCAAGTTCATCTGCAACAAATCCATTTAGCCACTACTGAGGAGAGAGATCAACTTCCTACTTATCCTATCCATAATTTGAATAATAAAGTAGTTCAACCCACATACAATGTTGAAATACCTCATTTTCCTACCTATGCCCTTTCATAAGTGGACGGCAAATATATCCATATATGTTTTGGAATAGTAATCCAAAATCAAACTTATATTATTATTCAAGAACAATATGAATAATATAACTCCATATCTAGAATTTCTCTCTCCAAAAGCTCGAAATATCTCAACGAAACAATTTCCTGAGAATGAGCTAGATTTTTCCCCTTTTTGAAAGAGATATTGTCTTGTAAAAACATCTTGTACAACATGAATTTGATTTATTAGGAGAATTAAGAAATGAATGTGCAAATATTTGATTGTTTCAAGCCATTAATGATGCCCATAATTATGCTAAAACAATCCCAGAGATTTATTTAAAGAAACCAGTGGGAAAAGAGAGATGTCGAGATAATACATGTGATTCGGAAGTTAGAATATTTAATGTTGGGAAAAGTTTTTATGGGAATGTATGGAGACCCTTTAATCCCCATCATTACTATTAAAATTAATAATAACCCATATAAAATACCTCGAAGAATCTGGGGTAGCCATGCATGTCATGTCAAAGGAAACTATGGAGAAACTTATGTTACTTGGTGTCAACCCCAATTGTAGTTCAAATGGCCAATAGATATACCATCAAACCAGAAGGGGTGGTGGAAGATATTTTTATTTCCATAAATTCATAGTAATACCATGTTGACATTATTATTATTCAACCTAAACCTAATATTGGAGGATACCCCTTAATCCTAGGAAGACATTGGATATCCAAAACGAACATTATGTTAGTTGTAGGTCCAATGATATGACAATTTCCGATGGAAATTCTACTACGGAGCTTACTCTTTATCCTCCCGCTAAACCTTACTCAAACCATGAGAAATCTCTTCTTCTTGAGGATAATGAGAATAAATCTACCGAACCTTTCTTGACCCTTGATCAAACCAAAAAAATTAAAGGAGATACTTATGATGATCTAATTTGAACCTTTATAAAACATCCCAATATTGACGATGATTCACCTCTTAGTTAGGATTTGGGAAACAAATCCCAGGAAATATGTTCACCCATTGAATTAGGATAACAACTATAGACAATAGCTTCACCTGATACTACCATGGAAAATCAAAGTAAAGCTATTGAATTTTTCCTAGAAAAACTCTAAATATGATGCACTGTCAGGACCCTCAAATTAAAAGAAACTTTTAGAAATTCTTAGGAGAAATGACAGTTATTTTTTCTGGGATTATAATGACATGAAGGGGATTCCTCCCAATTTGTGTACCCATAATATTTATATAAGAATTATTTTACCTATTATGAAGCCTGAAATGAGGATGAATATAACACTAAAGGACATAGTTAAAGAGGAATTACAAAATTTGTTGAATGCATATTTTATTTATCCTATTTTTTATAGAAAATGGGTCTCAAACATATTTATTGGCCCTAAAAATAATGAAAAGTGGTGAGTCTATGTTGGTTATTTGGAACTAGATAATTTCACACTAAAAGATTAATTTCCCTTTCCTTTTATTGATAAAGCCTTAAACACCCTAGAAGGGAAAAAAATATTCTCTTTTCTTGATGGATTAAACAACTACAATTAAATCCATGCAACCCCTAAAGATCAAGAAATAAAACTTTAAAATTTCCATTTCAAAATTATGCATATAAATTGATTTCATTTGGATTATGTAATGCTCCAAAAACTTTCCAGGGGGCTATTCTCGGGATATTTTCCGACTTGTCCAATTACTTTGTTGAGATATATTTGGATTATTTTATCGTTTATGGGGAAACCTTTGAAGAAGCCTTGAAAAATATTTAATAGGTATTAATTTCATGTCAGGAGACAAACCTTTCTCTCAACAATGAAAAATGTCAAATGATTTCTACTGACGGAATTCTGTAAGGACACCATATCTATCCTAGAGGAATTTGCGAAGACCCCACCAAAATATAAGTAATTATTAAACTATAAACCCTTTCTACATAGAATGATGTATGTATATTTATCATATAACCACGGTTGTATCTAAGATTTATATGAAATTTTACAAATATAGCTTCACCATTCTTTCATCTCCTATCAAAAGAAACATACCTTTGTTGGAATGATCAATGCTAGTAGGAAGTTGATACCCTTAAATAAAAACTATCTATTTCTCATATTTTTCAAGGTCCTAAATGGTCCCTACCTTTTCATATTATCAATGATTCCTGAGATAAATCCATTGGGACTTTATTGGGCTAAAAGGAAGAACAAAAAACCTATTCCATTTATTATATCAGTAAGAACCTAATTCCAAATGAATTCAATTATACTATAATTGAAAAAGAATTCCTTGTTGTGGTTCACGCGATAAACAATTTTTTTCATTATATTATTAGATGACATGTATTTATTCACACCGATCACTCTATCATTATATATCTTGTGAAGAATCTTATTACTCATGGTAGGGTGATTAAGTGGCTTCCTCTTTTGTAATAATTTTATATCATTATTATTGATAATCTAGGAAAGGAAAATTTAGTTTATAATTTCTTGTCATGACTTCAAATTAAGGATGAGTCTACTCCTATAGGAGATGTCTTTCCCAATGAATATTTTTTTCTTGTGTCTACTAATATGGCATGGTTTGTTAATATTACTAATTATTTGTTTGCAAAGAAACACCCACAACACTTGTCATGGAGAGAATGATAGAAGGTTGTGAGAAATAGTGTTATGTACTATTGGATTCAAGGGTATCTATTCTAAATGAGGCTTGAAAATTTTATTGGGAAATGTGGTCGGAAATATGAGATTTATGATATCTCAAAATAATTTAATGATGAGCCTTGTGGGGTGCACTTTGCTAGTAAAATAACTTCAAACAAAGTTTAGTGGTAAGGATATTACTGGTCAACTATCTTTAGGGATGGTAAGAAATATTTTTGAAGTTTTAAAAAAATGATAAATAATAGGAAAACCAACATAATGTGATGAAAAGTCACTACAACGGTCAGTTTTGATAGAACCCTTTGAAAAGCGGGCTCTCTACTTTGTAGGGTTGATTAACCCACCATCAAAATAGAAGTCGTATATTTTGGTATGTATTAAATATGAACTATGTTGTTTGAGGGCAAGGACCTAACTAAGGACACGTAATAGTTAGTGGTAAATTTCCGATATGATTAAATATTTTTTCATTTTGGCATTCCACAAGAGATTTTTACAAATCAAGGGACTTGGTTCACTTTCAAGCTAATCCAATCTATTATTCAGAGATTGAAATTTAAACATTAGATGTACATTTTTTATCACCCTAGAGGAAATGGAAAAGTAGAAGTTACTAAAATCCTTTTGGAGACTACCTTGACCAATATGGTACAACAACATCATAAATATTGGACTAATAAAACTCGAGGGGCCTTGTGAGCCTACAAAGTCACTTCAAAAAATGCCACTAGTTTTACTAGTTACGAAATTTTCTATGGGATGTAGGTTGTCCTTCCTATCAAGTTTGAAATAAAGAAATTAATGACATCTTTTCAAATTGGAATGGACCTCTCCAAGGCTCAACAACATCAATTGTACCAACTCAATGAACTTGATTGTTAGGTCCCTATATTACTAGTTTAGTCCCTTATTGTTATTAGTGTAGCCCTCTTATTGTTATTTTTGTACCCCTGTAACCCCAATATTTTTATTATTGTTCCCTTACATTGTTATTGTTAGGTCGGCTAGGATTATATTGTGGGCCGATGGACCCCTATATATAGAAGGAAGTTTCAGTCATTTCTATCATCCAAGAATTGTTTGTTCATATAATGTATTGGAGGTTTTCCCTTTGAAGTGGCTGATTTCTAAGGCATTGATCTCTCTTTTCTTCTATTTTTGGAGCTGGTTTCATAACATTTGGTATCAAAGCTTTGGATTCTAGGGTTTTGCTACTCCAAACAGGTCATCGTGGAATTTTCGCTATAAAGTTTCATATAAGAAGTCTCAGAAGCTGAAATTTTCACAGTACGAAGCCGAAATCATGAAGAACCTCCTATAAAAATTTCAGATTGTACCCCATCACAGATCTTGGTTTGCAATATTTTTTTAGATATGATTTGTGGAAGTTAGAATTTTTTCAGGCTCCTGAATTATATCTCAAAGAGGTGACCATGGGAAAGACATCATAACTCTCTCTTTGAGCATCAGATTGGGATTCTGTAAAAAGTGAACACAAGTACACAGACTTTAGTTTTCGGTATATCAATTTAGAGCTGAAGGAGGAAACAATGACATGTGGAAAGTCGTACAAGTTCACTCTACTGAACGAGTCCATAATTAGGTCATCGCGGGAGATTGGGCATAACTTTGTCTTAAAGAATGAAAACAAGGTCAGAGCTATGGCATTCGAAAGAAGATTCATAGGGCTACTTTGAGGCTGAATTTTAGATATTGAAGATCCAAAATCATAGAGATAATTCAGTTTCAATATCGAGCTCCTCAAAAGCAAGAAAAATGTGTGTATTTTTTTTCGAATTACATAAGTCTTGTTTGAAAAAATTAGTTTGAATTTATTCCAAGGGAATATTGAAGAATAGATATCAATATTGGGTTCTAAAATTCCCCCTAAAAATAATTCAACATCCATTAAGCCTTCAGAAGGCTCTACTATGCCTCATAAAGATGAAGAAACAAAACATGAGATATCAAAATTACAAGAGAAAGTGCACCAAATTTCGCTATTACAAAGAGAAAAAAAAAATGAAATGGAGGTTTTGAAGAAAGGTGTGGAAACTAAGATGGATGGTTTGAAGAAAGGCATGGAAGCTAAGATGAATGGTTTGGAAGCTATAATGGATGGCATGGAAGTGGGCTTGGAAGATAAGATGGATGACATGGAAGCTAAGATCGATAAAAAAATGAAAGACAACATGGAAAACATGAAGAATGATCTAAAAGAAGACATAAAAGGTTTGGCAAAGTTGATACAAGAAAAGTTTCCTAATGGCGAAAATACAGTAGAGGAAACTCATGATGAGAACAAAATAAATGTTAATCATGATTTCATAAACTCTAATGTTGGATGAATGAACCACCATATTCCAAAGATGGATATGAGGAAGTTTGATGGCAAGGATCTCGTAACATGGATACTACAGATGGAGCAATATTTTGATCTCAATAATGTGCAAAACACACAAAAGGTAAGCATTGAAATTTTACATTTAGAAGAAATACATTTGTATGGTATCGATGGCTTTTCTCCCTTAAAAAAATTGTCACTAGGTCAATTTTTACAAAGGAAATGATAGCACATAATGAGGATACAAAAAGCAACACCTTCTTTAGCCAACTAATAAATCTCAAACAAAAGGGTTTAGTGGTGGAGCACATTGAGGACTTCCAAAAATTGAATATAAGGGTAACTGATATTCCAGAGCAACACAAGATTGATGTCTTCATAGGGTCTTTAAAGGATAACATCCAACATGAGGTTCACATTTGGGAACCTGATTCATTGGAAAAGGCATTCAGGTTGGCAATAAAAATTGAATGTAAAATTATGGTGACAAGGAAGCCAACGACTCACATATATAAAGATGGAAATGGTGTTGCTCCTAGACTTCCACAACCTACAAGGTTGACACCACAAAAATTGGAAGAAAAAGGAGCAAAAGGGATTTGCTACAGTTGTGATAGCAAATACACTAAAGGTCATAAGTGTGCTAAGAAGAAATTATTTTACATAGATTGTGAAGAGGAAGAATAAAATGAACAAGAATATTAAAAAGAAGAGGATATACATGAGAAACCAACCCTACAAGAGGAAGAAATGAATCCGACCATATCGTGTAATGCATTGGCAGGAATTACCACTCCTCAAAATCTCAAGATAGAAGGACATATCAAGAAGAAAAAGGTAATATTGTTGATTGATTCAGGTAGTACCTATAATTCTATTCATTGTAAGCTAGCCAAGGAATTGAATTGTTTCCTATACCCAACACCAAAATTTCAAGTGATGGTTACAAATGGAGGAACCAAAAATTGCTGTGGAAAATGCCAAATATCGAGCTAACCATGGGGGAATATGTATTGAATAGTCCAATGCTTTCCATTCCTATGGGAGGTGTTGATGTTGTACTAGGAGTACAATGGTTACACTCTTTGGGGATGGTACCTGTTAATTTTCAAGAACTTTTTTTGAATTTTTTTTCAAAAGGAAAGGAAGTTGAATTACGAGGTATCGAAGGGAAGCTGGGAAAGATAATAAGCTATAATATCATGACAAAGCTTCTGAAGAAAGAACAAAGAGGTGTAATTTCACAATTATGCTCACTAGAAGTTCCAACATCAAAATCATCTATTTATGCAAATCTCCAAAATTCCTTGGACAATCATTCCAAGGTGTTTGAAACTCCTAAAGGACCTCCACTTATTTGTGATCATGATCATGCTATTAATTTGATTCCAGGAAGTGTTCCTCCAAACATTAGGCGTTATAGATATTCTCATGTCCAAAATAGCGAAATTGAACATATGATTGCATAAATGTTAGAGGCTGGTATAATTCAACCTAGTCAAAGTTCTTTCTCTGCTCCAGTAGTATTGGTTCACAAGAAGGATGGATCATGGTGTATGTGTCCGGATTATTAGGAGCTCAATAAGATCACCGTTAAAGATAAATTTCCCATTCCAGTGATTGATGAATTTTTGGATGAATTACATGGAGCAATTTATTTTAGCAAGTTGGATCTTCGTTCAGGATCTCATCAAATTAGAATGAAGACTGAAGATATTCCTAAAATAACATTTCGAACTCATGAGGGTCATTATGAGTTTTTGGTCATGCTTTTTGGCCTTACGAAAGCACCTTGTACATTTCAAGGGTTGATGAATTCCATTTTCGAACCCTTCCTGAGAAAATTTGTGCTAGTATTTTTTGATGATATACTGACCTACAACAGGTCTTGGAAGGATCATGTTCAACATGTTTACAGGGTGTTCAAACTATTGCAGGAGAAACAATTATATGCAAAAACATCCAAATGTTTCTTTGGGGTACAAGAGGTGGAATATCTGGGTCATATTGTATCTGATGAGGGTGTTAAAGTAGACCCTAAAAAAATTATCCATTAAGGAATGGAAAGTCCCCACAACCATAAAGTAGTTGGGAGGATTTCTTCGGTTAATAGGGTATTATCGCAAGTTTGTTAAGAATTATGAGAGAATAGCAGCACCTCCAACAACATTATTGAAGAAAGCTGCATTTTCATGGACTCCTGAAGAAACTAAGGCTTTTGAACATCTTAAAGAGGCAATGTGCCTAGCACCGGTCTTAGCTATGCCAGACTTCACAAAAAAATTTATTGTGGAATGTGATGCCTCAGGAAATGGAATTGGTGTTGTTTTGATGCAAGAAGGAAGACCCGTTGCTTTTGAAAGTCGTCAAATCAAAGGAAAGTATTTACAAAAAGATATTTATGAGAAGGAAATGTTAGGAATACTACATGCATTAAAGAAATGGCGAAATTACCTAATGGGAAGAAATTGGAAGGTAAAAACTTATCATGATAGTATTAAACACTTTTTGGAACAAAGACTATCTTCAAAAGAGCAGAAAAAATGGGTCACAAAGATGTTGGGTTATAAATTTGAAATAGTCTACAAAAAATGGAAGCTAAATGTTGTTGCAGATGCACTCTCAAGAAATAATGAAGAGGTGGAAGCATTGCTTTGTGCCATTTCTATTATCCAACCAGATTGCATAACCGAAGTAAGGGATGAATGGAAGAAGGATGAAGAAGTGTGGACACTCATTCAAAAGTTGTAGCAAGATCTTAGTTCATATTATGCATTTAGTTAGAAAAATGATTCGTTATGGTACAAATATCGCTTATATCTTTGTAATAATTCCCAGCTAAAATAAAATATTCTTTTGGAATTGCACACTTCTCCTTTAGGAGGACACTCAGTCTTTTTAAAAACTTACCATAGGGTGAAGAAAGATTTTTTTTAGGATGGCCTTAAATCTGATATTCAAAATTTTGTGGGGGAATGTTTGGTTTGCTAGAAAAATAAAGCTGAGAAAATTAAGATCCCAGGTCTTCTATAACCTTCATCCATTCCAAGTCAACATTGGGAAGAGATTTAAATGGATTTTATCACAAGTTTACCTAAGTCCAAAGCAAAGAGTGTCATCATGGTGGTAGTTTATAGATTTACCAAGTATGCACACTTTTGTGAATTATCTCATCCATTTAAAGCAAGTACGGTTGCTACTACATTTATGGACACAGTTCAAAAGCTACATAGAAACCCAAAGGTTATTGTGAGTGACAGAGATCTCATTTTTACAGCAATTTTTTGGACAGAGTTATTTTCTTGTTTTGGTACTTAATTAGCTCCTAGCTCATCTTACCATCCTCAATCTGATGGTCAAACTGAGATAGTGAATAAATGTTTGGAAGAATATCTCCGTTGTTTTGTATCTGATAAACAAACACAATGGGTCAAGTGGTTACCTCTCGCTAAATGGTGGTACAACACTTCCTTCCATACTGCAGCAAAAATGACCCCATTTATGGCACTTGATGGATATCATCCACCATCCATCACATCATCTTTAAGAGAAAATTCTAAGGTTCAAGTAGTGGAATATGACATTAAGCATCAACAAGAAGTTCTCCAACTCTTAAAGGATGACCTGAATTTGGCACAAAATTGAACGAAACAATAGGAAGATCAACATCATAGTGAAAGAAGTTTTGATGTAGGAGACTAGCTATTTTTACGGGTAAAACCATACAAACAAATCTCCCTCAAGCAAGCTAAGAAGGATAATAAATTATCACCAGAGTACTATGGTCCTTACAAGGTGTTGCAAAATATTGGTGCTATTTCATACAAATTGGAGCCTCCTACTTCTTCGCGAGTGCATCAAGTTTTCCATGTTTCATGCTTAAAGAAGGTTATAGCTGAAAATATTCCAGTTCAACAATATTTCCAGAACTTGATGAGGAAGGAAAAATCATATTGGAACCTGAAGCAGTCATGGAAACAAGAACTCGACAGCTACAAAATCGATCAATTTCAGAGTGTCTCATCAAGTGGAAGAACTTACCCACTAAAGATTCTTCATGGGAGGATGAGAATTTTATACAGAAGCACCCAGAGCTACTCAAGCATTGAGGACAACACTTTTTTGAAGGAGAGGGGCATGTTAGGTCCCTATATTACTAGTTTAGTCCCTTATTGTTATTAGTGTAGCCCCCTTATTGTTATTTTTGTACCCCTGTAACCCAATATTGTTATTATTATGCCCTTACATTGTTATTTTTAGGTCGGCTAAGACTATATTGTGGGCCCATGGACTCCTATATATAGAAGGAGGTTTTGGTAATTTATATCATCCAAGAATTGTTCATTCATGTAATGTATTAGAGGTTTCCCCCTCGAAGTGGATGATTTCTAAGGTGTTGATCTCTCTTTTCTTCTATTTTTGGAGTTGGTTTCATAACATTGATGAAATATGTCAAGATGACATACATGAGAGAACATCAACGTAAACTTTGAAACGTGAAATATAAACTCAAAATGGGAACTGTAGCCAAAAAACTAAAAAACAAACGTGAAAAATAGCCTAAAAACAAAAAATGTTTGATGCTGGGATACTGTAATGATGGAAAACCTTAAAATTTGGAAAAAATTTCAACCATGACATTATGGAAAATTTTTCGACTAAAAAAGATTCAAAATGAACACTTGAATGAACGAGTTAGTATTCTAGGAGTAATTTATTTTTTAAATGTTAAAAATATGACAACTTGCCAGATTGCAAGAAAAATTTTAAAGGTAGTCATCAAATTAACACACAGTGTAGGCAAACTTGACCCATTGAAATGAAAACTTAAATATCAACCTTGAAATTGACACATTGTGCGGCAGGACTCGATATTTTACAACGAAAACTTTAAAATCAACAATCAAATTGACACATAATGGGATGGGCTTGCTATTTGAGGATCGACATAGACCCTATATGAAAAAATAAAAATGAAAACAAAATAATAAATAAATAGATAAAAATGAATAATATAAAAGAAAATAAAAATTAAACATTGAATAAAATAAAATAAAATAAAATAACAAGAAAAGTTTAAAAAATAATAATAAGTAAATAAAGTTCATGAGGTCTTGGATAAACAGTGATTGGGTGAGTTGTTAAAGCACTTCTTAATGTGAAGTGATTGGTTCAATTTGTTGAGCCTGATCAAAGTGATGTATTTTAACATGATGATGAAGATGTAGTCCTACTCAACTTTAAAAAAAAAGTAAATAAAAATATATTAAAACATTAAAAATAAATAAAAACATGACCAAAAAAAAAATATTGAGAAAAATAAAATAAAAATTAAAAACAAAAAAAAATTAAAAAATAATAAAAAGTAGATAATAATATATATTAGAACATAAAAATATATAAAAAAGCATGGGTATATATATATATATATATATATATATATATATATATATATATATATATATAAAAACATTAAAAATAAATAAAAACATGACCAAAAAAAAAAAATATTGAGAAAAATAAAATAAAAAAGAAAAACACAAAAAAATTAAAAAATAATAAGAAGTAGATAATAATATATATTAGAACATAAAAATATATAAAAAAGCATGGAAATATATATATATATATATAAACACGTAAAACACACACACACATATGAAAAAAAATGAAAAAAACAAATCAAACAAAAAAAGTGTGCCAAAAAACAAAATTAATTAGAATCAAACACAAAAATGTAAAAAACCAAATATATAAAATGATAAAAAAAACATTAAAAATGTACCAAAAACATAAATTAACTTTAAAAAATGAGTTAAAAAAACTATAAAATATAAATAAAAATCCAATTTTTTTTTGAAAACAAACATAATTTCTTTTTTAAATTAGAATAACCAAAAATAAATAAATAGAAGCAATTTTAAATAATTAAAAAAAAAACAATAAATGTTTAAAAAAAAATAGAATCATATAAAAAACATAAAAAATATAAAATTTATAATAATTAAAAAAAAAGATAAAAAAATAATTAACTTAAAAAAAAGAATCATAGTTAAAAAAAAATTAAAAACAAAACAAAATAATAAATAAATAAAATTTAATATAACCTAATTAAAAAAAGAAATTAAAATAAACCATTATTAAAGTAAAATATAAATATAAATAAAAAATTTACCCTACTTAGCCCAGCGGCCGAGCTGCCCTGGGATGAGAATCATCCTACTAGCCCAGGGCCGCTCGATCATCGGGCTGGGGGGCCGTGGGAGGCGCATGGGCGGTCATGGGAGTTGCGTGCACAAGGTGGGCATTTTTTTCTTTTTTTACTTTAAATAATTGTTTTTTTTTTCTTAATTAGGTTGTATAAAAACTTTAGATATATATTTTGTAAATATTCTTATTTTGATTTTGATTTTGATTATCATATTTTTCTTTTTTTATGTTTTTCATTTGATTTTAATGTTTTTTTAAAAAGCATTTATGGTTTTTTTTAAAAAGAAATTTTTTTAATAGAATCACAAAAAGAATAAATTTAAAGGAGACTGGGTTCTCTTGTTTGAATCAACATACAAGGGCTCCAAAGGAAAATCCTACACCTAATTACTAGGACCACATGAATTTGAAGTTGTATTTAACACTGATTCCATAAATATCGATACTATTATTGAAGCATGGACACTAGTAATGACAAATGGGCATCAGTTGAAGTTATATCAAACACCTAGGTCTAAAGAAGAATTCATGATGGAGTTAGTAAATAAATAAGATTTAAAAGTTGTAGAAATGATGGTTGACCCATCCCCTTCTCCAGCCTCGTATTTTTCAGTCATGTGATTCATTTTGTTAAAAAAAAAGAAAGAGAGAAAAAATATCTAGTAATGAGAATGTTGTTTTGGAAACTTCTAGAACCCAGTGATTTGGAAAACCATTTTTCTCCCCAAATTACTAAGGTAAAATAAGTCTTTCTGGCTGTGAAAATCTTCCTAGAAAATGAGGAAAGTGGTTTCTAGTCTTAAAAAAATAAAGAAGGGGGGGGAAATAATATATATATATATATATATATATATATATATATATATATATATATATATATATATAGATATAGATATAGATATAGATATAGATATAGATATAGATATATATATAGATATAGATATAGATATATATATATATATATATATATAAATATATATATATATATATATATATATATATATATATATATATATATATATATATATATATATATATATATATATATATATAACTCGTTCACCCTCCTGGTGGTCTATATCTTACCTATTCAGTTAGCCAATGATATATGGATCCTTTTATAGGATGGTTGCAGAATCACATATAGAGCACGAACAACGTATCAAGAAAACATGGGGACACTACAATTATTCCTACTTAAGGATGGGGAAGGCTAGTCTAATTACTTCGAAAAAGATATATAATTTTGGTGTCCCTTCCTATAAAGGCCATTTGTGTTGTCGGACTTAAGGAAAGGTATTCGATGATAATATTTTCTCCCTTTATGGTAGGATGTTGTTTTTGTCATTCATAAGCTTATCAGATGCGAGGGGAGATATAGTCCGGTCTACCACTACCACATTCATATTTTGATGCATTGGATGGGGCATAAACCCCTCAACATGACATATTTCTTGGTTAAATCATGAAGATGGATATATTGGTTTGGATCAAGAAGAGAAAGCATGAGGTAGGGTTCTGTCATCAAGGACATATCAAAATGATGATCAACACTAAATTTCAACACCGAATTTCATAGACTAGACATTCCATACCCATCTTCATCTTGGGTATTACAAGTAAACACAAGCTAGAATCTTGCCCTGATGTACAAAAATGAGCCCTGAGATTCCTTATGTCACAAAGCAGTGATATTTTACCAAAAGATCTATAATTTTGTAGAGTCATAAGGGAAAAGTCCTGGCACCTACCTCTAAGACATCGGGCTTCATTAATGGAATGGAACTGCTTGGAGACATAGATTCCAAGATGCCAAAATTTGTTACAAAGGAATTTCACAAAAAAAAATTTAAGTAGAATGTAGAGAATACAACCCCATCCTGAGAAAAGGGTACTAAAGACATTATTTTGAAGAAGATACCATCAACCTTCAAGGTCAACATCAATAGTGAAAAATCTAGCAAATTCAAGTCCAACCAAAGTTAGCCGATAACCTTAAATCCTTTTTTATTTTCTAGCCCTAGATACCGAGCCCTCCTCAAAAAAAACAAAATGTTTATTTTAAAGAATGAAAAGCTTATAGTAATGTTACACCAACATAGGCGTAAGTGGAAAAATTTAGGAGCTCTGCCTCATACTATAGCGTAAGAGGAAGACCCCATAGATAGGAATATAACATGTTTTGAGGGGTACATAGAATAGGCCCAACATGTTATCAATGTCATTTTGGATGAAAACATACTTACCAACAGTTATTATTTTCTCTATTTAAACCTAATATGCCACAATGGAAGACTAAGAATGAAATGTTTGAGGTATGGATCATTAACAAGGAGAGTCATATATATGTTATAGAGAAGTTATAGAGAAGTTAAAGTAAAGATATCTCTCTATGTATGTAGCTCAAGAGGGAAAGTTGAATGCTCTTAATTCCAAATGGAAAGAATTATATCAGAAAGAATGAAGGTATAAGGAAGCAACTTGTGAGATTGGTGCTAAGAGTTATACATGTTTAGTACCCTATCTACTTACATGATTGATGGGCCTACTTTCGGTTGAGGAAAATCAAATACAATCAATGTTATGAGATAAATGAACGAGAGACTTTAATTGAGGTGTGTCATAATTCATACACCATTGATGAGAATCTAATTTGTGATTTATATTTATTTTATTTACTCATGCTCGTCACTTCTCATTGGAATCCCAACCCTATTTCTCGGGACAACCAACATTGATATTTTATGTCCTATATTACCAACCTAATTAAATGGAAAAAATATTTTGAATTTTATGCAAAAATATAGGATTGACTAATTGTTTCATAGAAATACCCGTTCATCCACCATTTTTTCAATGATCTAGCAATATTGAGGGAAGACCCTAGTGACTTAGTGACCATCCTACCCAATCAATGATACGCTGCCACAAAATAGTATGACTTAACATACAAACACACATATTCATTAGAGGCTCTCTTTGTGATAAACGATATAAGTGAGGAGTTACTACCACTATTATGGGATAGGCATCCCATGGGTTACCCTTATCTTAGTATAACCCTTAATCAGGAAAATTTTTATACATATTGCTTACTCTAACATAGTTCATTGTGGATAGGGCTTAACTTCCACTATCTATTTATTTCTTGTTCCAGTAGATGATATAGATCCATAATGTAGTGGAATGAAGAGGAAGAATGATCCAATTTGGAACAAATGGATAAGACATTAGGGTACTATAATGTAGGATAATTCGGTCACCCTTCTTATAATTGGGGTGATCTATAGGCTGAGCTCTGTGAGACTTAGTAGGTTACATGAGGACATGCAACCAAGCCGGTTATGGGCAGATGATGAGTCGTTACTGTGAATCTTTTTTTCTTGTTAAAACACCCATTTTTTCCTAAATACAATACTAAAAAATGAGATATTAGTGACTACGCAACTAAAAACGTTAGTCACCACAATTATTTCAAGTGAATTACTACTAAATTTAACGAATTTTGAGTGACCAAACTAAAAACGACTAACTTAAATGACTAATTTAGTCTAGGGATAAAATGTGTGACTAGATATTAAGTGACTCAACTAAAAGTCACTACCTTAAATGACTAACTTAGTCCAGGACTAAAATATATGACTAGATAATAAGTGACAAAATTATAAATGATTAAAATAAATGAATACTATAGTCCAAGACTAAAAATATGACGAACTAACATGTACAATGAATGAGGTGTAGACCAGTTGGCTTACGTGGTGTTTAGTCCCTGTGAGGTCATAGGTTCAAACCTCATGGGGAGGGGATGAGGAGTGGAAGCCACTTACGGGGAATTAAACTTCCCAAGGGGTGTCAACGCTTGACTAAGCCTCACACAATACTAGAGATAAGCATCCCATTGTGGGTGGACAAGTCTTCTTACAACTAATAAGAAGTTTGACCCTGACCTAGGCACTTCCTAGTTACAAAAGAATAAAAATAATAAATAATAAATAAATAGAATATAATCATGCTCAAAAGCATAAGCTACATGGAGGTTCATCTGTGCTCCCATACCTTAACATATGAACAAAGGACGAGAGGACAAGAAGGGCTTGTCAACGAAAAAATTCAAAAAATAATCTCGTACCCAATTTTTTTTTTTTTTTTTAGCAATTTACTAGAAACTTTATACATTACTAAATATTTTTGAATTATGGCACCGATAGGGGCTCTCCAACCTATTTTGGAAGATATGATGTAATGTCATGTTAGGTAATTTTTATTTTTATGTAAACTTTTTGAATCAATCAAATTACATAAAATAAAAAAAAATTAGTAAAATAAAAACTAATAAAGTTAATAATTAAAATAAAACTTAGGTAAAATGATTGAGGTTTATATATATATATATATATCCATCTTGACTCTAGATTTTCCAAGTATCCAAAGGGATCAAATCTCTTTTCACTGTAAATAAATTTTGCACCTCAAGAAATTAGATCCTTGTTAGCACTTAGTAGATCCCAAGTTAAGATGGATATAAGCAACTATCAAAGAAATATTCCTGATTTCAACTATTATAATGTGTTTGAGATCTAAACTCTGAACCTTTATGACAATATGCTCTATAATGTAAGAAAAAATACTATATAATGCATATTTTAAATCACAATTACATATATATTCATTCCATTAATTTAACATTTTAAAATCGTTTTTACAAGGTCTAGGCACCATGTGGTTGAAATATGAAATTTAGTCAATGAATAGAGAAAGAAAAACGTGCTATTATTATTACTAATAGATTTAAATTGAGATAAAGCTTAAATATTAAGTGGTATTTTGTAGGACAAATGATGAAGTAGATACATGTATAATTTGATAAAATTTTCATAGGAATGCATGCCTATTAAATCAATTTCACATGATCAAGGTGATGTCATAGGTGGAGAAATGGTAGATCAACATTTTAACACACATTCTTTGTAGTTAGGTGTTGTTCAAGTACTGCAAAAAATCAAACCATTTCTCCATCGCTTGTTTTCTTGCACTAAAAACTAATTATATGGGCAAGATTTTCTATGTCAGAGCTCTGATATCATGATCCTCCTTGTAAATGAATCTACTGTGGCCATTTTTAGGGATTTGTCGTAATTTTTTTTATAGGGTGAAAATGGTAGAGAATTATTTGGATGATAGAGAATCTACTACATTTATTGGAGCTATAACACGAGTGATTTTCATGATGATGATGCCAAATATATATCACATAGAAGCATTGATATAAGATTCAAGATCCCAACCGTAGACGGGGATTCTGCATGTTCAAATTCTAAGTGAAAATGGATGCCTCATGCTGAGGGGAGGGTTGCAAAGCATGCCTAATTTACTCTGGTTACTCAGAGAAATAAAAGTGTGTTGTACATGCAGAAATTGTTTTCTTAAAGCTACTTCGGTGGCTTCCAAAACATATATTTTTAATCCCTAGCCAAGGACATGAATTCTACCATGTTGCAAATGAGTTTCTTTTGTTCCATAACAATCCAACCAAGTTCTTGGAATAGTAATGACTCTACGTCCCTTTTCCAAAGAGCTCCCAATCATCATTATTCTAACATGAAAACAAATGATTTGCCTAAAAGATACGTGTGCGCCCTATACTCAAGGTATTATCCCATACTAATGAATACAACAAGGGAATATATTGACAAATAACTTCACCTCCAAGATTTCTGCTGCCAAGAACAATGCCCAGAATGAACATTTTCCTACTACAACGAGTCTCTTTACAAACTTCCATTCTCTTCTAAGGGAAGATCTAGTACACAAATAATGGTTTTCACTGGAATATGTAAAAGAAATTCAGAGATTGCTTAGAACATACTATTACAAAATTAATCTAGAGTGAAGACAAGTGGCTATCATGAGGCATGGATACTCAAATAAGGGCATGAGGCTGCTCATTACTTTAATATTCTCCTTATTTATCCTGTAAATCTACAACCCTCACCTTACATTGTTGAATTTATTGTCCTCCTATACAAATAGGGGAAGGAGAGAGCTCTTTTAGAAATTATTTTTACCATATTATCTTAGATATGGGTAGCACGTTGGACCCGCTCCTTCTGTTGAATTTCCATGACCTTGGGTATAGGATAGAATATCAACAAATCTACTTAGCACAACAGAACAAAATAATTTAGTAAACCAACCATGTGCACAATAAGAACAATGAGAACAATATATGTAACCCAACTTTGTTATATTATTACCATATAATAAAACAGTCTACGGCTTTCATACAAGGGATAATGGCTCTCAATTATCGATAAGTACAAGAATACAAGATACAGTGACAACCTCACTACAATTTCTACATCATATCTCGTCCTTCTAGTCCTTCGCTCCCATTCTAATCTCTAGCTTCCCCTTATTCCATCAAGTGACAACACATAGAGTCTTCAGAAGGTATTCCACCTATCACTGCTACAAGTCTCTTTAGCTACAATGAACATAGGTTGATCCAATCTTCTCTTCTAGGTTGGCCAAAACTTGAGCTCCAATATTCCAAGCTAGTAGTTTCTTTTCTCCACTAAAGAGCTACACATTAGGATCAATCCTTCACCCAACCTTCAATTTTGAAGCTATCATTATGACTGCTTGTCAAGGGCTATGTTGGGCCATCAACATGTTTCCCTACATCAGTATATTGATTCCCAATACCCACACTATGAAATATGCTCCTATTAGGGGCTTTCAAGCATCAAGAAAAATCCTCCAAATGGCTCCCATAGGCTCCAAGAAATTATTTCCACACTAGTAGTGATCCTCTTACATCCAATTCAACACTAATACCATACCTCTACACTCCTTAAGGGATTATCTGACTGTATTAGGTCTGGTGATTTGGTTAGGGTTTCTTTATAGTCTGCAACAACCCTCTTTCACTACTTCAAAACCTTTTTCTGGATTGCGTCCTTTTTCCACACTAATATTCGCACACTTTTATATTGTTCTAGGCTAGAGCACAACAAAAACTCATCTCCTACGGTCTTTTTCCTACCTATGGTGCTTCCTGTAACTTCTAACAACCTTATGACCCTCTTCCAAAACAGAATAATCCTACAGACCACCTATAGGTGTTGTTTAGTAATGTGGCCAATTTATTATGAGGAAGATCCACCGTAAAATTTCCCAAAGACATCCACAAAACTACCCTTAATAATGATATAGCCTACTATAGTATTGTGGCCCTATAGGAGAAAAATATATTCACAAAAAAGTCCCAAACAAGTTTGGTATTCCTCCTTAGCTAAATCGGCTACTTCAAAGGTGTATCTCCTCTGAATGTATGCACATTGGATTCCTAAAATGAGTTCTCTCACCTACTATTTATGCACTTTAGAAGGGATACTTGAATAAACATGTCTTTTGGCACAGGCACTCCAAACCTACATGAATTATGTGCCAAAAACTCATTGTAAACATTCAAAAATTCATAACTGATCAAGAACATCTCATCTTTTGATGATTCTCGAAGAATTGGATTCTCCTCACCGTCCTTTATCATCTCCATCCATTACATGGTTGAAATTCTCTATGATTTTTTCACAAAAATCGATGGGTCCAAACCAAAACCTTGGGTTCCAAGCCCACAAGTGACTCCTGTGGTGCTCTAACCTCAAACCATGAACAATAGGGCTTGGAGTACCTCCAAAGATACTAAAAAATCAACACTCCCTCTTAGAGAGGGAGGTATTTCCAAGAATAGGAAGAAACTAATCATCATCATCACTACTCACAACACTTGCGTAAATCTTGATGGTTAGCACTGCAACAATCCTTGTAATTTGAATTGTGCCTCTCTCACAAGTGCCATTATCACTGGAAGCATCCTGCTTCTTCCTCTTCCCCTGAAATGTCTTCCATTTTCTCCATGATTCCTTCTTGGCAGTTATAGGAGCACCCTTGATCCCCACTGAACACATGCTCTTCTTAGGCTACAAACTTTCCCTTTGAATCTGCAAGCCCCCAGTAGAACTCAACTCCCTCTAAACCTCTGGAACCTGGACCTTCTTTTCTGGAACCTGTACCTTCTCCTCCTAAACCTGCACATGCTTCTATGGAACCTACACCTACTTCTCGTGCTTTGTCATACCATGATCCATAGTCTTTCCTCTAAGCTTGTGTAGACCATTCTCTCTAACTCAAATTATAATACCCATGGAGCTAGAGCCTATAGGTTTGAGTATTTCCTTCCTATCCTAGAAAAATACCTCAAACCCCTTATTTTTTATCATAGAAATAGATATCACACTATATATAAGTTTTCATACAAACATAACATCCTAGACTTGCATCATCCATTCTTTCTCCATCCTGAATGCAGCAAATCACAATCTTCAGATCTCCTTCTGACTCTTTTCGCCCAACACCATGTGCATCTTTGAATCCCATTCAACTAGAGTCTCAAAAAAATGTTATGACCTTGTCATATGTTTTGTCGCACCACTACCATGTAAGATCCATCCTCATCAATAATACCCTGCGAGAAATGAGAGATCATAGAAAATTCCTTCTCTTCCAACTTCCTGGTGAGAGAATCTACATCAACAAAAGTGGCAACAATGACAACATGCTTCCCTTTCTTCTTCTCCTCATCTCCCTTCCTCTTCGTTAGACATATCGACGAAACATGACCCATCTCGCCACAATTGAAACACTTGAATTTACTCAAGTCCTTCTTCTATTTACCCTTCATTCATGTTACAAGTGCCATGACCTCATATGCCTTCTTTGTTGGATGAGTATCCTCGTCTCGCAAATCTACCTGAATGAAGTCGTCCCAAAGCCTATTTGAGTTTGGGAATTTTTCCTTGGCAATAATTCCTTTGATTAAGAGCTTATCTTTTGGATTAAACACTTTCAATGAAATGATCACCATATCACTATTGAAATAGTCACATTGACGACAACAAGCTCATCTTTGACCTAATACAACCCCGTCAGACACAAAGTCAATCCTACACCCTGCAATAACTTAATAGACTTCAATTTGGTCTCCAATACTAGTACCTAATTCCCATTCTTATTATGGAACAAGTTTTGAAGATCCATCCACATCTCGTGAGTGGAGTTCTTCTTGGAAAAATTTGGTTTGAGGGAGTCCTTCACACCATCTAGGATGATCAATCTCACCTTCATATCAAATTCTTCCTACACTTCTAGCTCCTTAAGGTTAGTCGGCTTCTTGATGGATTTCTTGGAAAACTCCGAGATCCTATTGACCTGCAAGACTAACTTGATCATTTCCTTCCATCGAATATAGTTGGAAAACCCTTCGAACTTGTCCTCATACCGAAGACCAACCTACAACTTTGACATTGTCGTGAGCCCTTCACCTACAATGTGACCAACTCCCTGTTAATTTTTAATTTTCTTATGCGCTATTTGATTCAGTATATACAAAGTAGCTCAGACACACTCAGATGCCATGTTGAATTTTCAAGACCTCGGGTCTGGGATAGAATCTTAAATCTCTAACACTACAAAACCAAGAATATCAACTAACCAACTTAGCACAAAGGAAAAAAAAATGCAGTAAACCAATCACGTGCACAATAATAACAATAACAAAAATATGTGTAAAACAACTTCGTTATATTATTAAAATATACTACAATAGTCTATGACTCTGGTATAAGGGATAATGGCCCTCAATTATCCACAAGTACAAGAATAAAATATACACTAACAATCTCACTCGAGTCAAAAATTTTGTATCTCTTCCTTTATTGCCTTCGCTCATGTTATTCTCAATAGCTACCCCTTATTCCATGAAGTGAGAACAAATAGAGTCTCCAGGAGGGCTTCCACCTATCATTATTGCAAGTCACTTCTACTACAATGAGCACAAGCTGATCCAATATGATATTCTAGGCTGGCCAACACTTGAGGTCCAATTTTCCAAGCTAGTACCTTTTTTTTTCCTTCAAAGAGATACACATTATGATCCATCCTTAACCCAACCTTCAACTCTCAAGCTATTGTTATGACTCCTAATCAACGGCTACTTTCAGCCATCAACATGCTTCCCTCTACCAATCCAATGATGCCCAATACTTGCATTGTGAAATCGTCTCCTAGGAGGGGATTTCAACCATCAAGAGAAGTCCTCCAAATGGCTCTCATAGACTACAATAAATTATTTCCACACTAGGACTGATCCTCTAACATATAATTCAACACTAATACCAAGCCTCTGTACTCCTCAAGGGCTTATGTCCCTACTGTAGGTTCGGTCCTCTAGTTAGGGCTTGTTGAAAGTCCGAAACAACCCTGTTTTAATTTCCAAAACCCTTTCGTGGACTATGGCCTTCAACCACACTAATTCTCACAAACTTAGTTATCTTTTATGCCAAACCACACCCCAAAATTAGCTCCTAGGATCTTGTTATTACCTGCAGCCCTTCTTGTAATGTCTAACAGCCTCACGACCCTCTTCGAGGATAGAACAAACCTACGACCCACTTGTAGGTTTTGTTTAGTAATGCAGACTTCTTCTTGGGAAGAATATCCACCTCAAACTGTCCCAAATACATCCACCAAACTACCGTTAACAATGTTTTAGCCTCCTGTATTCTTGCTACCTTGTAAGAGACACATATACCAAAAAAAACACTCCCAAACAAGTTTGATTTTCCTCCTTAGCTAACTTTATTACCTTAGAGGTGTATATCCAATGAATGGATGCACATTGGATGCCTAAAATGAGTTCTCTCACCTTCTATTATTAATATTTAGAAGGGATACTTGAATAGGCATGTCTTTTGGCACATGGACTCGAAGCCTACATGACTTATGTGCCAAAAACTCATTGTCAACCTTCAAAAATTCATAACTCATCAAGCACATATAAGATTTCGATGATTCTAAAAGAATTGGATTCTCATCGTCGTCCTCTATCATATCCATCCATCACATGTCCAAAATTCTCTATGGTTTTAGTCCAAACATCGATGAGTGAAAAACTCCATCCTTGGATTCCAAGCCCATAAGTGACTCTTGTGTTTCTCCAACCTCCAAAACCTGAACCCTAGGGCTTCGAGTACCTCGCAAGTTAATAAAACATCAACACCTTCATCTCTTTACACTCTTCATCACCTTATATCCCTGTCCTAGAGTACTAGGCCTTGGACGAGTGTAGAGTTATTCTAGGGATATTATTTGATCATAAAGGAGGAAAGAAAACTTTTTATTGTGACCAACTGTCAAGGATAAAAAATAATTGTTATTTTAAGTCATGTGAGAGAATAATAATATATTAGTGGTGAGGAAAGATCCTAAATAGTTATGGAAGACACAAAAAAAAGAAACTAAAAAACAAAGTGTGGTGGTGTGTTATAAGTGGTATCGCAGCTCCCAGGTTCAACACTAGGACCTAATGATCTCTATTACAAAACTGAGTATGATTTCATGTCATTGGTGTTATTCTATCACAGATTTTATAGGGTTTTGTATGGAGAATATAATAGTGCACAAGAATGTGAATAAATTTTTGGATATATGTATATTTGTAGTAGTAGCGTGAGAGATTTAGCTTTTGCTATAAGTTATTGTGATTTGGGAAACTCCATTTTCCTTTGAAATATTATCACTTTGTCGGGGAATAGGTTTCTAAGTTGTTCTATTTATTATGTCATTATTCGGAAGCTATGGAATTAATCGTAGACCATGTTACACATGTTAGGGAAAATCTCCTCTTGGCTTGAAAATATAAAATAGAGAGAAGATGAACGACCCATAGTTACTATTCAACAATCGATCACTCTACTGGTTTATGAAAACCTTGGAAAAAACAAAGTTGAAGGAGTGTAGATCATGCAGTTTCTCTATATATAATACACAACATTACTGGAAAGTAAACACTATTAAAAATAATATTGACATCATGCGAAAGGGTAGCTTTAACAATCTTTAGACTGCATATTTTTTATTTTCATTTAGGTGTTTTTTAACGACGTTCTCCTACCATTCACCACCATATTCCTAGTTCACATAAATAGGGCAATCAAAGATGCCTACTTTCATTTATATATCATATTGAGCTTCTTAGTGGTATCATTCTACATTTTTCCCTCTGTAGCTCTATTTTTCGAGACTCCTGATTATAAAACCATGCATTTCCACCAACATGTCAGGTTCTAAAACCTCTTACTATGTAAGTTATATTTTTGTGACATGCCAAATATATGGTCTTAATAAATGTGCATATTTAGTCCTCTATAGCACAAACTTTAAGACTTCAATGAGGGGATGGGGGTCAGTTTCGTTTTTCCATAGGAATTTCATATATGATTTATTATGTTATTATTTCCAACCAAACCAAGTGAATATTTTTTGGGAAATACAATGCCATATAGGAACCATTTTGAACAAGAGACCCTTAGAAATCCCTAAAACCATCAAGTCTTGTCTCCCATACATCACTATTTTGGGATGGAAACATATAAAGGATATGAGGGAAGCCCCCAATTTCCTTAGGAATATCCCCTTCTAAATAGGAGGTAGCCCATTGCAGTCTCAAAGTCATTAGGAACAAGGAAATAGAGGAGACACAACATTATTCCCATTGATGAAAGACCCAATTTCCTCGGGAATATCCCCTTACAAACAAGGGGCAGCCGTTGGTAGTCCCTAAGTCATTGTGAACAAGGAAATGTAGGAGAAAAAACATAGGGAAGTTAACATTTCTAAGATAAACTGATTATTCTTCCGATTGATGCAAGATCCATATTTAATCAGTCACACATTCAAGGCTCTAATATGACTTGACTAAAAATAACATCTATATATAGTTATAGCCTACCCCTGCCAAAACTATACAAGCATAAAATCCTACCCTGCATAGTATTACTATGAATTTCCTAAAAAAAATCATATATCCTGCAGTTATCCTTGCAAATAAAATTCCAAATAAATTCTGTAGAGAATTAATCATCGCTGCATAATTTGATTACTCACTTTTGAATCGTTGAATTCTGTCTTAAGCTTGGATGTTTGCATATCTGATCCACAACCGTATATTTATTAACTCCAAATTTGTTGTTTCTTGTATATATAATATTATTTTCATGCTAATTAGTTCCAGCTATGAATGGGAGAGATTATGGTGAAATATATTATTTTCTATTTTTTTTAGATTCTGGAAGTGTTGATTAGAGAGGATCAATTGTGCTAGTTTTTTGTGGAATAAAAAAAAGGGTAAATAAATTATTAGAACCGAGCTCACACCCCAACAAATGTGACCATTAAAAGATTGTAGGATTATTCTTAATGCTTATTATCATTCTTGTCTTTTTACCCACAACGAGAGACAACCCATAACTCACAACTAAAACCAACCCACCTTTATGTCACCCAAACTAAACATGAGACAAATACAATAGAAATTGGATGCACACGTATCGAACAACTATAAAGCAAACCATCCATCCAAAATCAACTACCAACGGAAAACTGTCTTGTAATTGACTCAGGAGTTTATCCATAACCAAAACAAAAAACAGTACAAACGCTAAAGGAAAAACTCCTAAGAAAACACGTGAATAGTCCCAAATGTAATCAATTGACTGGACACAATGTACAGGGAATACTAGAGACCAAGTGGAAAAAAAGACAACCAAATATACTCCCACTAGACCAAAAGCATAACCAAAAATATAGATGCAAACTCTTGAAAAAAGAGATTAGTAATCACCAAATCCAACATGAAACCGAATGTACCAGAAAAATCACTCAATACTAAAATTTGAAGAGTAAATAATGTACCACCAAAAACCTCAACCACCACCACCTCAAGAGACATGCAAAAGAATTGATGCCTTTAACCAATGAGAACATAAACAAAAAACCCACACAATAGATGATATACCACCCTAACTTTCAAACACCATAATAAAGATGCTACAGGAAGGAAACCACATCCAAAAATGACTAATGCAAATAATAGTGGAGAATGAGGATGTATCCTCACCTCCCCTCTCGATCAAACTATAACCTTCCATTTCCTTAAACAGAAACATTTCCTTAAACAGAAACATTAATACACCTGACCTCCCAAAACACTAACAAAGATGTGAGGATTAACTACACCCACCCTCCACAATGAGCCAAGGGTTCATCAACCTCTCCCTCTAATGCCTCCAATCTAAGCCTATTACCACCCCATCAAGGACATTTTCAACTATTATTAAACTCTTCATAAAGATCCTATTAATATATTTATTCTCACCATGTCAATTATAATCGTACTTTACATTATATTAAAACCACTTATTATATATTTTGTTTTGTTTTAATAACATAAAATAATTATTTAATATTTTTTTATTAATTATTTTAAAATTATATAAGCATTTATTAATAAAAGTTATTTAATTATTCAACATCGTACAATAACACATAAATATATATACATTGAATCCAATTCAAAACAGATTTGAATGAAGTTATGGAAAATAGTATACTCATATGCTAATCAGAACATATATATACATGTATAATGAAGAGGTCTTATCTCTCGTTTACTGTATACAAAAAATTGACTCTAATGTAGTCATTGGTTCCAATAACAGTTCCAATGTCTTCTGTAAGATCGATAGACTGATATTCTTTATCGTAACGTTTTTATTGCACTCACTTTACATAGTCATTTTGTCACTATTACATGGTATATTACTCCAACCATTTTCTACGTCTGAAATTTTATCTTTATTTGGTTATTTACATCCTTCTTCAATTGCTCCATTTTTATTAGTTTAGTGATTTTTTCCTTTATATTAAAATTATATATTTCAGTCACTATATATAGTTTTACATTTTTACTTATCATATATTAATATTTTGACATATTTTTAAGATATGTTATTTTTTAACATTTAATTTTAAAAATAACTTTATTAGTTAAAAATATAAATTTAAATATTAAATTATTTATCTAAAATATATTGTTTTATTAAGAATAATGTTTTGCAATTGTTTTTAAAGTATCCAAGTATTTGATAATGTTTAAAGTATCTAAGTATTTGATAATGAAGAACGGAAAATAGAACCACAATAGCTGGTTCAAAACGCGTCGACAAAATCTGTTAGAATGTGATTTTCACCAAAAAAATTTATACACAATCTTATAGATCACAGAAGCCAAATTCCTAACAGAAAAATAGTACTTTGATATCATTAAGAATGTTGAAGAGAAAAAGTGGACTTTCAAAAGTCCAACCTCTGAGCTTCCTTCAGGTAACATGACTCACTTCATAATAATAAATATACACAAACAACTTAAGAATTATACAATGATTACAAAATAATGAAGTATTTTCTAATGCTTCTCGTAATTAAAATTAAATATAAATATTTGGCTTTTTGTTCTGAGTTAGCACACTACAACTTTAGGCATTGCGGGGTAGAATTGCGATCATGAAATATATCTTGAACCAAATTTACATTTACTTATATTTTGTTTTAAATATCTTTTATATGACCAATACGAGCGTGGTCTTGGACTATATTCTTAACCAAATTTCTAACCACATAAATCTTATTTGATTATTTAATAATTTTAAAAGTTAGTCATGTTTTTTGACCTGATATTACATAAAGTAAAAGTATCTATTAGTTTTAAAATAAATGGGATCAGTCATTATAGTTTAATAAACAAGTGGGAGCCACATGTCGGCCATTCCGTAAGTTCAAATTTTTAAATTCGAAAAGCATATGAATCTTCTTTCTCAAAACATTAAGTGATAGAATACTGACATTCATGTCTATAAATATAATATAATAAGAATTTCTTGTTCACATACATATTTAGAATACAATAGGAATGATTGTGTTAATTTATATTAGTGGAATATAATACACATTTTGAGATTATTGTGATGTGTCAATAAAGTTTATTTGAAGCTTAGCAAGAACAATGTCATAAAATTAGTATGAGCAGTAATTAGATATAGGTTGTTTGGAATTTTACTCCCATAATTATGGAACATTTTACTATCAATTCAATGCGGAATTAAATATTTTATAATAGAACCTATTTAAAATTTACAATACTTATTTTATTTTATCAAATTAATTTCATAAAATGATAAAGTATTGATATATAGACAATTCAGTTTAGAGCATTATTAAGCTATTTATAAATTTCTGTTATTGAATTTAGTTTCCCCATCTTAAATTATAACAATAATACTCTACATCACTTAAAATCTTGTTATTATATATATTATATATATTATGATAATATAAATAAAATATTTAATATTATTTTTGTAATTATTTTAAAACAATATAATAACTATCATGATAAATTATTTAATTATTCAATATCATACAATAACACATTAATATATGCATTGAATCGAATTCAAAACAAATGAAAACTGAACATTGGAAAATGGTGTACTCATATATGTATCATAATAGATATATTATGATATATTTTCAAGAACTGTTATGTGCCTGTTCGTCCTGGTAGATTGATGTATTGGATGACCTAAATCAATGTGCATTTATTATTTATTGCACCTTATAACGCATTAGTTGAACTTTAAATTAATTTTAAATTGACTAAAAATAAAACAATTTTTTTGTAACATACATTACTAAAAATTTAATTTATTTATTTTTAATTTATCTTATTTTTAAATTGTAATTGGTTAATTGGATTAGGTTTTATTTTGCAATGATGTTTTAAGGCTAGTTCCTAGATTTGCAGATTACTCTGGCTTGAAAGCATAGTTACCCAATTCGCCCCAATTAAGACTAGCAATAAGGAAATTCCCCAATTCTCTTTGGCTGCCAAACAATTCTCCGAAATTCGGAATTTGGATGGGTTAATGTAGTTAGTTAATTCTCTGACGCCGGGGCTATTCCACAAGCTACCTGCCCTCAATGCCAGATCCAACCAGATTTTGAGCTTTTGTACCAACACACGGGCTTCACCTTCGAAAGCTAGATGCCCCATGTAACTAGTCCATTATTTGTTACTTTGCTGGTGGTTGGTAAGTAGGACCTGGAACAGTGTAGCTGGCTGACTTGGCTGACTTACTGCTTCACATCTGGTTGAGTTAGCTGTTTGGGGCGGTGTCTTAGGAACATACAGGGTTTATCTATTAGATTATATTAGGGTTTATCTATTAGATTATATTAATTGAATATATAAAAATAGGTGGAGCCTTTATTATCCAAAAGAAAGATTACGCATGCGTGGTTATTATTAAATGTTCTCAACAAAAATAGATAGCATCTCCGTATATAGAGAAAGTAAGAACAGGATAGTTAGAAGATGGAAAAAAAACCGAAGGTAAAAGCGAAATTTGAAAATTTTTCTTTTTTAATTGTGGAAATTTAGAAATAAAAAAGATAACAAAGAAAATTTGTGAAAGTGGCTTATTCATTTGTTGTTATAAAATGTTTCAGAAATAAATAGATGTTGAACAACATATACAAAAAGGGAAAATGAAAGGTTAAAAAAGCAAAACTAAATAGAAGAAAAAATCATAGATAAACAAGTTTTCAATATAGATTTTATAAATTTGCATCTATTACATAAATAAGTTTCTTTAGTTTCAAATTAAAGAAAGATATCACATCAAAGTTTTTAAAAAATAAAAATTTTAGAGAAAAAAAATGAATAAAAGATTTTTTCGATAATTTTATTCTTAATATTGTTATATTATTTAAAATTAATAAAAATTATTCAGAATTCAAAATAATTTGAGAAAAACCTTATGAGTAAAATAAATTTTTATTATATCTATTATCAATTTTTTTACAATTTTTTATTTTTCATTGAAATTTATATCATATGATATTCAATTCAGACTCAGACTCAGACTCAGACTCAGACTCAGACTATACTATACTATACTATACTATACTATACTATACTTACAAAATATGTGATAAAAAATCATAAAGACAGAATTGAGTCGACCTCCCCCACAATATCAGTTTGTAACATTATTTTTGACACATGATCGATGATATGATGCATTATATAAATTTTGATTGTCGCGGGCCAATACATTAAATGGCATTCTTAATTAGAAACAAATTCCTCAGAATTTCCCTATAAGTTATTCTAATTTCACAAATTCACCCTATTAACTATACAGCTATGCATATGATAATTGAAACCCTGTTGATGAGACTCCATTATATGTATTAAAAATTTCTCAATTAACATAATGTGGAATTGATTGCGAAAATATGAAGCTAGTTATTCTATGGAAAATTGCTGTCCATGATTATTAATAGTGCATTGAATATTAAAGAGATAGGTCTCCAAAATTTATTGTATTAATTAGAACGCGTGGAAAACAGTTCCAATACATTAGAATTTCGTGACCACATGGTGGGTAAGGGGTGATAAATAGATACCTTAGACTACCTAATTCATCACCATGTTTATTACTAATCTAGATACCCATATACTTAAATTTAGCGAAGGATAAACCTACTTTCATCATGATGTTTATTAATAATTATTATTGGAAAATAAAATAAAATTAAAGAGAGTAAGTGGAGTAGAGATTGTGTTCTCAATATTTAAAAATAGTTAAATACATTACATTGTAAACATCGATAATAAATGACTAGAGTAGAACTTGCCTAAATTGAAGTAAATTTGAATTATCTATAACACCTAGCAGACAAGAGAATTAAATGTAATGACACCTAACACACAGTGAGATTAGTATCTTAACATCCCCTCATAATCTCCATTGTTACAAGGGGAGGCCCTAACAATGCCTAATTTCTCTCTTTGAAATTCAAATACATTCTTTCCCAATGGCTTTGTGAAAATATTTGAAAGGTGATCTTTGGAACCACGAAAAGAAAGTACAATGTCCCCATCATTGACAAGTTCACGAATGAGATGAAAGCGTGTGCCAATGTGCTTGCTCTTTTTGTGAAAAGCATGATTTTTTTATAAAGAAATTCTTGAACTGTTATTACAATAAATTGGAGTTGGCTCCTTCTAAATATTTGAAATATCTTTCAATAATCTTCTCAACCACACTGCTTGACAATGTTGTATTTGTTGCTACATATTATGCCTCTGCAGAAGATATTGAAACGATAGATTGTTTCTTGGATGCCCATGAAATCAGATTGGTTCCAAGATGAAAAAAATACCCTGAGGTACTTTTGCGATCATCGCAACTTCCTGCATAATCGCTTTTTGTATAACCTGAAAGTGAACAATTTTCAGAATGTCTGTAAAAGAAGCCATAATCTATGGTCTCTGTAATATACCTCAATATCCTTTTTGCAAATTTCCAATTAATTATCTTTGTTGATTGCATAAACCTGGAGACAAAACTTGCTGCAAGCATAATATCAGATCTAATTGCACTGAGATACAACAAACTACCAACTAGACTTTTATACAATGTGGGATCAATGGGTGGTGCTACATACTCTTTATTGAGTTTGGTACCTTGAGAAATTGGTGTATCATATGATTTGAAATTGGTCATTTTGAACTTTTGAATGATGTTAGTGGCATATTTTTGTTGTCCAACAAAAATTCCATTAGCAGACTGGTGAATTTCAATGTCTAAGAAATATTTCATGACCCCTACATCTGTCATATCAAACATTGTTTTCATTGATATTTTGAAATCTCTTAACATTATATTTCCTGTATAAAGAAGATCATCTACATAAAGGAATATAATAAGAATTTTACCTTCATGAGATTTGGTTTACAAAGTGGGTTCATGGTTGCTTCTCGAAAAACGACTATGAGATAAGTGTCGATGCGACCGTACCAAGCTCTTGGAGCTTGCTTCAAACCATAAAAAGCTTTCTTCAAACTATATACTTTATGCTGCTATCCTGGTACTTCAAAACAAGGAGGCTTCTCTACATAAACTTCTTCCTACAATATACCATTTAGGAAGGTAGATTTTACATCAAGCTGATATACTTTTCATTTGTGTTCAACTGCTGTGGAAAAAATGGTTCTGAAAGTGTCTAACCTTCCTACTGGAGAAAATGTTTCATTATAGTCGACATAAAACTGTTGTGAGAATCCTTTGGCAACCAACATTGCCTTATGTTTCTCAAATTTTCCTTTTTCTATCAAGCTTGGTCTTATATATGCATTTTACACCAATTCTGGTTTTGTCTCTTGGGAGATTAGTTAATTCCCAACTCTCGTTATTCTTTATGGAAACAGTTTCTTGGTTCAGTGCATCAACCTAATGCTTTTCTTTAACATCTTCTTCAAAGTGGATCGATTGAGTTGAAATAAATGCAAACATATTCTGTTGGTCAAATTCATGTTCATGTTCATATATTTCTCTAATGATTCTTTTCTTTTGTCCCTCTTCTGAAGTTGTTTGATCACTGGCTATATCACTGCTTATTGATGTACCATTTTCATAATGGTTTGGATTTTCTTGAACCTCCAATCTTGGTGGTTGTGGTGAATAAAAAAACGGATTGAAATTTCATCAACATGATCAAACCAAGATTTATTTTTGAAAAATTTGACATCTCCTTTTAAAATAAACTTTTTGGTAACTGGATTATAAAGTCTGTAGCCCTTTGACTGCTCACTATAGCCTACAAATATGCATTTTTCACTCCAATCAACAAGATTTTTTCTTAGCTACTCAGGAACATGTGAAAAAACTACTGATCCAAAAATTCTAAAGTGTGATACATTTACCTTGTTATCATCCCATGTTTCTTGAAGTATTGTATCTTGTAGACTGGATGTTGGTGATATGTTGAAAACATACACCGTTGTAACACTTCTTCGACTGAATAGTTATTTGATAGCTTCTCCTCACATAGCATACTTCTCACCGTGTTAATGATCGATTGGTTTTTTCTTTCTGCTACTTCATTCTGCCGTGAAGTATATCTTGTAGTGTTCTACATTATGATTCTTTCTTGCTGACATTTTTTTTTGAATTCATTGGAGTTGTCCTCTACTCCTCTGTCTGATTTGAGCACTTTCAAGGTTTTTCCACTCTGCTTTTCTTCTTTTTCTTTGAACTTTTTAAATCTGGAGACTGTGTCTGATTTTCTTTTTTTTAAATACACACATATCTTACTGCTATAGTCATCAATAAATTTCATAAAATAGAAACTACCACCAATGGACTGTGTCTTCATGAGGCCACATATATCTATATGAAGAAGTGCTAAAGCTTCTTTTTCTCTAGAGGAAGATGTGGGAAAGCTATCTCTCTTATGCTTGGATAGGAAAAAAATTTCACAATTACTGTCTTTTTCACTCATACTAGGTAGATCAATGACTATAGAATTATTTTGGAGAAGACTTAGACTCTTGATTGGGATGTGGCCATACCTAGAATTACATAGATGATTATCATCTATTATTGATACATTATGGACTTGTTGAGGCCTTAGAAATCTGTGGCAACAACAAGGGGCATAACCACCCGGTCCGGACCTTAAGATAGCTCATTTTCCATTCGGAATAGTGGCTCCAACTGGATATAATGGGACCATTTTCCTAGATTTGGGTTTTTTGTTTGATTTTTGGGCTTCTCTTAAAATATTTTTCATGAGGAATTACTAAAAACTAAAACAAATTTATTCTAACATGAAAAACTTTAAATTTAAGCCTAATTTAATCCAACCCAGAATAATACTATTTTGATGCGATCTAAAATGATATATATTCAATCTGTGATGACGAATATTATCACAGATTTAATAGAATTATTACTTTGTAAGATGATTCTCTTGAAAAATAGTTAATGAAAAGAAAATGAGAAATATATCACATATATCTGATGATTATATATAAAACATATCAATTTCTACCTTTATATCATACAATCATGCAACTGATATTTCAGATAAAAAAAACAATAAATTTTATCATACAATCATGAAAGCTGAATTCATCACTAATATTCAAAAAATAGATTTGGCATAAATGATAATAGTACCAGATGTGTACTGCTCTTTATGTTTGACCAGTGATAATAGGCCAAATTCAACTCTTCTACAAATAATTCTTTCAAAGAATACAAAATTGCATCAGCATTGGTCAACAAAATGATATATATAACTAAAAAGGTTGTGTTCCATTACTTTATCAAGGCATTCACAAACTTACTTACAATTAAGCATTCTTTGCAAATGTTCTCAATAAAATTCTAGACCCTTCTCTAAATGCATGAGAAGGGTTTAAATACTAAACTAGTTGCAAACTAAAATTAAATTATTACAAAAAAGTAGAGGAGGTTTCAAACAACCTTCCTCTAAAAGCATAACTTAAACAATAATCTAGGAACATTGAACTAGCAATCCTAACATTGCGAATCTTGCCTTTCTTTCTGAGTGTGATCACGAAGTTGAGAAATATATAGCATTGTTTTAAGTTGAGTTGGCTGTGATATTTGTGACCAAATATATCCCTTGAAAATAGCATTTGAAATTACTGACTGAGATCTTTCTGATGAATTTGTAAGAGAGTGAAGAGTTTGATGTTGATGGTAAGGTTTGATCAAAAAATTCCAGTAATTTTACTGATCAAACTTATCAACATTTTTTATCAATTCCTCTTGTGTATTTGCTCTCTATCTCCACTTTAATTCTACTTCCTTTGTTCCTGAAAACACTTAAGATGTGTTTTCTTCAAGAAGTCTTGTTTTAAATATTTCATCACATATAGACTGATCAAAATCTCATTTGATTTCCTAGATGTGTTGGTTGTTGCTTTCTCTTCTTGATTAATTTGTTCTCCCCATTCTCTGAATAACAATTCTTTGTGTACCTTATATATTTATGGTAGATTAGCTTCTTTTACTATGTCTGAAATTTGCCATCGATTGTGTTCTTCAATTTTCTTTTCAAGTCTTTCACATTCCAATTTCTGAATTGCTATTTACTGAAACAATATCTTATTGGAATCACAATAAGAATCAATCGTGGAAGCTTGGTGACAAAAAATTGCTTGTTCTTTCTTTAACATACTATTTACATCAAGTGCTTCTTTGATGAATTGTTCTAACTGTGGTTGAATCTGTAATTCAACCATTGCTTTTTCCAGATCTGCTTGCTTTTCATTAAGCTCTGTGGGAAACTTCAATTTGAGGTTTTCAATATCTTCATGAAATTGAGTTGTGCTTATTTTGATCTACTAAACGGACTTGGCTTTATCTTCATTTAGAAACTGTTCTAATTCTTGTACTTTGTCTTCCTTCTGTTTCAACAATATTCTAACCTCAGTAGCTTTATCAACAATAGCGGTGGCATATGCCCATGCATATTGTGATAACTTGGTTATATGTTCAATGGGATCATCTGAGGAATCCTTCCAAAGTACATCAACTGATTCATCTGTTGGCTTTGGAGTTATTTTATCAATCCCTTTTATTTTATTCCTTTTAACCACAACTTTGTAGCTAGGACTATAGAAAATGTGTAATGAAGGAATATCTTCAATCTGCAAAACTATTTGATCTGTAGGGTAGGCTGGTATGATTTATTTGTCATGAAATGCAGGAATTCTTTGTAACGGATTAACAGTTTCAACTATTTTCTGTGAAGGTTCTAGTGTTTGAAAACTTGATGTCTGATCAATATTGGGATTATCTTTTGAAGTCTTTATTGCTTGAAAAAATTCTTCACATTCATTCACCAGGTCTTTCAATTGAGAGGGCTTGGATTGATCCAACATGTTATGAGTATGTTGAACTGATTCCAAATTTGATTTTGTCCCATTATTGTTTTTTTTCTCCAGCACTTCTAGCTCTTGAAAAATTTGGTCAATTTCTGAATTTTCTTCCTTAGATTCAGATTCCTCAGATTGATCTAAATTAGCAAAATGTTGCTGTGATTAACCTCATTCATTTTCAGATACCTCTTTTATTTCATCATCTATACTAACACTCGGAGTGTGTTTTTCATCTCCAATAGTTAACAGATTCAAAGGAACCTTTTCTAGTCTGTTGTTTCTATATGTTTGAAAAGTTTCAGAATCTTCTTGACTTAATTGACTAGAAACATATTTGATAACATCAAAGAAATTTTCCATGCCTTCGAAGAATTCATCAAATTTATCTTCTTCCTTTAGAAAAGGCTTCATTTTTAGCTCTGTGATGTAATTTTTCATCACATCATTTGGATCATATAATCCTCCTGGCATAAATGCCAATCTCAACAACTGAATCTTAGGAACTTCTTTGTATGTATGGCCAATATTAGCCAGAGAAAAGGTGCCGCATTGTAGACAGAAAGTAGGCTAAATAGCCTTTTTACCATCTTTCAACTGCTTTGTGATACCATTGACAAAATGATATGCTATTTCTTTTGCAGGTAATTGTTTTGGAACATAGTAAGGTAAAACATTGGGAGAAGCATAACTCCCAAATACTCTAATATATGTGAACTTTTCTTCTACAAACCATCTTGCTAAGGGAAGAATATCTACATTATCTTCTTCAGAAACCCTTCGAGCCTTTTTGTTGAAAATCATTTGATGCATGGGCAATATGACTCCATAGCAGATTTTATAGAAGTGTAAGTGGAGCTCAGAATCCCAAAGTTCTGTATAGTAGATATGAATTGGGGTAGGGTTTTTGGTGGTCCATTTCCAACCCATGGTAGGAAAATTAGAAGTAAAACAAATGGCATCCATGACATAAAAACACATATAAAATTGAGTTATTTCTCTGAGCAAAACACTTCTTTTATTCCTATATTCAGTGATATTCTTGGCTAGGAAATTGGATAGAATGTCTGCCCAATTTAGGATAGAGGAATTGACAATTGCGTCAATTAAGGGAACCCAATCTCTTGAAAAACTAGTACTATCAGGTTTGGAAAATATTCTACACAACATAACATCAGCATAACAATAAAGATTGGGAATTTGTGTAATTGGGTACGTACCAGACTTGTCTTATTTCAATTTGCCTTCATTGTCCTTCCATTCATGGATGAATTTGATAAGATCTGGATGTTTTTCTTTGAAATTCTGCACATATTTATTCTCGTATCTCTACTGTGCGGTTGGTAGATGATACATTGCTGCTAAATCCTCTTCTTTGAAAAAACCCATAATTTCTCCTCTTGAATTCTTGAAAATTCTATATTCAATGTTTAAGTGGTGAATTTCCCACTTAACCATGTCTATATAAGGTAGAATATTTTGTCTCGCTACTATTCTGTGACTGTGCGAGCATGCAACATCGAAAAGGGTTGCATCAGAGGTCGAATCAGTGCCTATAGCAGAAACTTTTTCTATCACCCTTGGTCCTTCATCTTCAAAGAGTTTGTAAATTGCCTCCCATGACGAACTACCACAGTCTTTGTTGGAGACGATGTTTTAGAATAATGAATACATATATGCGTCTTCTATGGAAGATGTTTGAGAAATTTCCTTGCCTCTTTTGTTCATTTTGAACTTCTTCAACCAAATAATTGATTTCCTGAGAGCAGAGAAAATTTAGCATATAAGGAGTCTCATAAGAGTAAATCAATCATTTACTCTAATGCATGCGAGAAGATGTCAATCTATCAATCATCTTTCATAATTCCTAATTTAATGCATCACATGGCCTCGCACGTAAGATCTATCAATCCTTTTAAAGCCATTAAAATCTTAAATTTCACTTGATATGACATTAGTTGTTTTCACACGCTGAATTCACTTAATACGGATTCCGTAATTATTTCTTTATAATATTTCTTGATACTTAATCTTTAAAGGTTGTGAAATGTGACCTACGCAAATTGCAGATCGAAACTTTTATAAGATAAAGTTCTGGATGTATATTATAAGTTGCGCGTGATGCGAAATGTGAAAAAATTAAAGTGGACGCGGTCGCGAAAGGTTTTATATTATCTAATTTATTTGTATGTTGGGTCTGCGAGTATCACGACTTATATCATTTGCTTCTTATGGATTTTTTTATTATTTAAAATGTAATGTGAAAATGGAAAGATGAAAAGGTAATTTTGATATGTTACAAGGTTTTTTAATTGTTTACTTTAGAAAGGGATTGAGCGCACTTCGCAGTTTGCATATCTTATGTTTTATAATTCCTTTTTTTGAAATGAGATATGTAAAATGCGATGTGTTTTTTAAAGAAAAACAAAGATTTTATTTTCTAAGTTTTTATTTTATTTTAGGAGATTAAATGAATTTCCTATTTTACTTTTAAAGGGTCCCTATTTATAAAAATAAATGGGGGGGTTGTTGTATAGCACAACAATTGGCGATTCACTTGGATGAACCAGATGTCTCTAATAAAAACTTTGAAAATTTTGAACCTTTTTTAATACAAAAATAGTTAAAGGAAGGAAATTTGAAATAAATAACATCTTTGCCAAACAACGAAAATTTCTTTTATTTCATTATTCATGAGAATTCCTCTATAAAGATATAAGTATGAAAATTTATATCAATCCTTAGTTTAAAAATGATAAAGTAAATAACCTTTGTAGATCAGCTTTATAGAAATTTACTCTTTTCATCACAGATAGAGCCTCTATTCCAATAGACAATTTTAAGCTTTTGGTAGGGTTACCTTTTACCCAGCTATGATCCATCTTTCCATCCAATATTTCTTATCATTTTCATAAGTAAATTATAATTTATGAAAAAAAAATTCTTATATATTTTTATCTGCTTAAAGTCCATTGTCTTGGCTTGGTAACCAAATGATGACAATGCCATTCACAAATAGTAATTAAACTGATCAAGCTGGCTCTTGATGAGACCCCTTGTCTATATGATATAATCTCAAGTCATTACACCGTTTTGGTAGACAATGTTAGTAATGTCAGTTTAACTATTTCTTTATGAACATGGTACACAAGCTCGTGATGAGACTTATTATCTTTTAAGCTTATTTTTTTTTAAATCATCTCTTTTTATTTTTCTTTTGAATTATTTTTGAAAATTTATAAGATTTTCCAGATGGGATGAATCATAGGTCCTTTTAAGATACTGGATGATAATGTTGAGTTTTAAATTGCCTTTCTGCAAGAAGGTTTTTTACTATATTAAAGTTTCTTTTCTATACTGATAAAAGAATATTCACGCTATATAAAAATGAGAGCTCATAAAAAAAAATAAGTGTTTTATTGAAATTCCATTTTTTAGAAAGATAGAATCAATCTGTCTCTCTAAATCTTTTGATTTTCCTTCTTTAACATTTTTATTTTTTATAAGTAAAAATAAAAATCAAAAGAAAGTTATCCGAGGCTTTCTTTGAAATGCCAACTATCAATACTAATCAAGCTTTTATTTTTTTTGCGAGAAAAACAAAATATTTTAATATACAAATATAGAAGGGGTTACCTCCTACGAGAAATAGTTTTTCAAAATTTGCCCACTAACAGGCAAAGAATCCTTTTTGCCTGCTAAATCTTGGATCAGGAATGTTGATGGGCCTATTTCTTCAATTATTTGAAATGGATCAAGCCAAAGTTTTTGAAACTTTGTTTTTTTACCCTTTTCCTCATGCATTTTGTCCCACTTCAATACCAAATCACCAATTTGGAAATTATTTAGACTGGCAGAAGTTGAATCAAATGAAGCTTGTATTATTTGTTGATGATGTATATGAGTTTGTTTGGCGTTTTCTCTTTCTTCTTCCAATTTAAGAATTTGATCTTGTCTAAGTTGAAGGGAAGAGGGAGGATTCTCTTCAATAAACTGTACTAAATTAAATCATGGTATTGTTACATTTGTGGGTAAAATTGCTTCTTTCCCATAAACTAACACAAATGGAGAAGTACCTATTGAAGCTTTGTGAGTGATTCCATCTTCCCAAAGAGAAAATAGTAGTGCTTTATTCCATTTTTTATGATTTTGTTCTAAAGTTTGTTTAATGATTCTGATAAGGTTTTTATTTGTAGATTCAGCTAATCCATTACCTTGCGAGTAATAGTTAGCTTAGTATTTTAGTTTAAAACCTCTTTTCAAAGAAAATTCTATCATGGAATTTCTAGAAAAGTAAGATGCATTATCAAATATTAAAGCTGATGGGAGACCAAACCTCATGATTATAAACTGATCAATAAAATCTGTAACACTTTGTGTATTAACCACCTTTAATGGTATAGCTACTACCCATTTTGTGAAGTAATTGGTTTCAGTTATAATATACCTATGTTGTTTTGAAGAGTTAGGAGTTATTTCACCTATAATATATAACCACCATTGTTCAAATGGTTGTTGGATATTTACTGGCTGTAATGGAAATGCTACTTTCCTTTCTCTTCTTGCTGCAGTTTGACATACTTTACATTTTATCGCATACTCATGTGCATCTTTAAACAGAGTTGGCCAATAATAACCAGCATGCATTATTTTATGATTTGTAGTGTTTCCTCCGAAATGACCTCCAGGTGGTCCATCATGTAATTCCTGCATTACTTTTTTAGCTTCATTTTTTTCTAAACATCTCAATAATATAGAATTATAACTTCTCCTAAATAACACATCATTAATGAGTTGATATTGATTTGCTTTAAGTATCAGAGCATGCTTTGCTATATGGTTTAGATATAATGGAGCATATCCATTTTTCAAGAAAAAATTCAAATCTGCATATTGTGATTGTGAATCGTTTAGGCTTACCTCGGACAGTTGTATTTCATTCGATTGATCTTCTTCTGTTGGTAGATGAGAGGCTCTGGTTAACATCCTGCAGAGACCTTGTCCTTTAACAATTTTAGCCGGATGTATCTCTACATCATATTTTTGAAGTGTTGTAACCGAATTTTCTCTCTTTTCTCCTACTTTTCATTGAACTAATAATTTCCTTACTGTTGAGTAAGGTACTGTTATTTTAGTATGTGTTTTTAGGAGAAAAGGTTTGAAACATTTCAAATCTTTAAATACAACATAAGGTTTCTTTTCCACAACTAAATAATTTAACTCAGCACCTTGAAGGTTAGAATTAAAAAACGCAATTGGTGCTTCATTATTTTGATTATTTAACTGTGTCAAAACTGCTGCGTATGATGTATCAGAAGACAATGTATATAATACAAATGTTTTAAGAAAATCAGGAGTAGTCAAGGAGGGAGCTTGAATGATGGTTTTTTTAATCAACTCAAAGGAATTTCTTTCTTATTTTCCCTATTTAAAAATTGAATTTTTCTTGATCATTGATTGTAGGGGTAAGATGATCTGCGAAAAATCAGGAACAAACCTCTTTACAAAATTAATTTGCCCTAAAAATGATTGCATCGTTTTTTTATTGTGTGGTAGAGGAATATTTTCAATTTATTGAATCCTATTTGGATCAATATGGATTCCTTGTTTAGACACGATGAATCCCAATAATTTACCTTCTAATAAGGAAAAATAACATTTCGTTGGATTCAAGGAAATACCTTATTTTCTACATCTTTCAGAAATGGTTTTTAGGTGATTAATGTGATTATTTCTATGCTTAGAATAAACAGTAATGTCATCTAAGTATATAACAACTAAGCTATTGATTAATCCTCTGAAAGCTATATCCATAACACGTCGAAATGTAGCACCAACATTAATTAGTCCAAAAGGCATTTTTTGATATGCGTATGTTCCCCACTTTGTTCTGAATGTTATCTTTAATCTATCAGCTGGGTCTACCATGATCTGATTGTATCCTAAAAATCCATCAAGAAAAGACATCAACTCAGATCCTGCAACTGATTGTAATATCTGTTCCATGGTGGGTAAGGGAAAATTATCTTTCTGACAGACTTTATTTAAGTTTCTAAAGTATATGAAAATCCTAATATCTCCATTATTTTTTTTAACTGGAACCATGTTTGACACCCATTTCGAATGTCTAAGAGGAAAAATGACTTTGGCTTTGAGCATTTTGTTTAATTCAGATTTAATTTGACTTTCTAAATTGGGATGAATTTCTCTCAGTTTTTGTTGAATAGACTTATCATCTGAGAACATAGGTATGGTATGCTGAATTATGGAGGTATCAAAAGTCTTAAGATATGAATAATCCCATGCAAAGATACCTTTATATGTTTTCAACAATTTAATGAATGACATCCTTTCTTCAGGCTTTAAACCAAGATCTAAGTTGATATTTTGAGGTTTTTCTGGTGCACCAAGATTAATCGATTCAAAATTTAAATTAGAACTTTGAGTCTTTGAATTGGTTACCTTCTTAAACCTATCTTTCAAATCATAGAGATATTCCATTTTGATGACGGATTTGGGAATTGAATTAGTATTTTATTTATCTTCAATCTGTAAATTATGTTCATGTTCATCTATGATCTGACCTTAATAAGCTTTGTCAGATGTAAGAAAGTCTATTATATCTGCATCATTATTAAATACTAGATCCAATTTGTTATATTGTCAGGAACGGAAGGCCTAAAAATTAATTCAATTGAATATCTTTCTGGGCTAAATTCTTCTGCTGGTATGAGTCTAGATGCTACATTAGCAAGTAAATCAGCACTTGTATTTTGTAATCTAGGAACTGTAGAGATATTGAATGCAATACAATGAGAAGTAATATTTTGAGCTAAGGTTTGATAATTTTTTAAATGTCTCGAAAAACAATGAATCATATTTCTGACTTGTTTAACAATTATTTCAGAATCTCCATATACTTGCAAATATTTAACATTCAATTCTATAGCTTTGTACAAACCTTGTATCAATGCTTCATATTCAACAATATTATTTGTACAATGAAACTCGAGTCTACAAACTGGCATTGTTTTCTCTCCTTTTGGATCAATTAAATTGCAACCTGCTCCTGCGCCATCTTCTGATTTTGAACCATCAAAGTACAGAGTCCAAAATAAGGATTGTTTTGGAATTTCATTGCCAAGATTAACACATCTAAAGCATTTGTTTGAGAAAAGTTTTCAATTTGAGAAATAGCAGTGTTTATTGAAAAAGGTGAAACCTGAGCATTGAATGATCCAAGAAATGTTTCAGCTGAATAATTTCCTATGATATTATTGGTGAAGGCTACAGGTTCATTTTCTTCTTCTAGTTCACTAACTGTAGGTTTCATGAATTTTTCACGTTCAATTCTAATTTGATTTGGTTTTCCATTGTATGGTAACCATATGTGTGACCAATAGTAGCAAAATATCCATGTAAATTTTCAGACCAATCTCTGCTTAAACTAATACCATAAAATTCAACAATATCTATGCCCAAGATATCAATTACTTATAGTACCTTTGGATTAGATGATAACCTAATGGATACTCACAAAATTTCTCCAATAACTTCAACTCTTGTTCTATCCAACTGAACTATATGTATAGCTAACTTTTGAGGAGTAATATTCAATTTTGTCCATATCGTTCTTGGCATAATGCTTGAAGAAGCTCCTAAATCAATAAGACAGTGATGAACATTTTTGTTGAAAATTTCATAAGTCAAAAGTAAAGGAGGAGTGTGTGAAATAGATCTATCACCAATTAAAACCAGATCGTTGGGATTTACCTTGTTTTCAAATGATGGAGGTTTCCTTGTATCTTTAGAAGCTTGTGCTATAATTTGTGGTTGTATAGGTTCTACGGGGATTGCCTTGAGTTCTCTAAGCAGAGTTTTCTGTTGTTGCTTGAGTTTGGTCATTTCGTGTAATGATATATTTGCTTTAGTATTTTTTATATCTGCAATTATATTATATTCCATTGTATCTAAAACTATCAATGTTTTGGAAGTTGCATTGGGATCTGGTGGAATAGGATATGTTTGAACAGTTTTAGCTTTTCTAACTATTGTGTTCTCCTTGGTGGGGAGAGATTTTTTCCTCTGATTTGATATAGTTGAATCAGAAGAAGATTTACTTCTTGTAGAGATGGGCATAGCTTCACTTTCTTCCTCCGTGGGAAGAATGAAATCCCATAAATAGTTTTATATTTTCTAACTGTTGTTTTCTCCTTGGTGGGGAGAGATTTTTACCTCTGAGTTGAAATAGTTGAATCAGAGGAAGATTTAATTCTTGTAGAGATGGGCATAGCTTCACTTTCTTCCTCTGTGGGAAGAATGAAATCCCATAAACCATTTAATTCAACTACTTCCTCAGATTCTAACTCTTGTTCAGATGGTGAGGGATCTTCAGAATCTTGATCGGATTCATCATTTGAAATTACGTTTGGAAGTTGAGATGTTGAAGAAGGATTTATCCTAAATGGGCGAAATGCTTTTTTAGGGGTTAAGGTTTCATTGACCTGTTTATTTATTTCAATCATATCATTTAACATAGTCTTTAATACTTTTTGAAGACCTTCAAGATCAAATGGACCTTTCGAGACCTTCTTTTTTGAATCTTGACTGAATTTCACCTTCTTGGCTTTCCTGTCTTCTATTTCTGAACATTTTTTCTAATGCTAAAATTATTTTCTCTACAACAAGAGATTCTTTCATGTTTTCTAAAAGGGTGGTTTTATCAGCTCTGTCTACCTAAATAGCTATATTAGAAGGCAAATAAGAGATATACCATTCTATCTGCACATCAACAACAGGTTTGGAAGCAGTTGGAATTTTTTTTAATAACTTGTTAAATCTCGAGTGGAAATCTTTGATCCTTTCCCCTGAATTTGTTTTAAGATTGGAAAAATCATTAATTAGGGATGTAACAGTTCAATCATCTCCAAAATTTGCAAGGAAAAAGTGTTCAAAAGTTGCCCAATTGGCAATAGATCCTACTGGAAGTGAAAAATACCAGGATCCTACAGCTCCTTGTAAAGGATAAGGAAGCAATATAACTACAATATCTTCATGAGAAACTCCGTTTAGATTCATGGCTAACATAAAATTATTGATATGTTCTTCTGCAGGAAGACCTTCATCTATATTATATTTAGGTAGCCATTTTTTCTGGATGATTCGGAAGAGGATTTGGATTGGCTATTAATACAGCACTAGGATTTGTCCAAGGTCGATTACCTATAATTGGATTTGAACTTTGTGAAGATATAGAAGTAGATCCAGAAGTAGGGGGAATGAATGAAGAAATTACAACTAGAACAGTACTACTTGTAACAACACTGTTTGTTTGAGTAGAAGAAATGAAAAACTGAGAAGATGGAGATTGAATCAGAGGATGCGAAGAAGAAACTGAAGGGAAATTTGATGTAACTTCACTTGTGTCTGACTTAGATATGGATATAGGAACTTTTTTGCGAAATGATTCAATTGGAAATTCAAAAGGTGGAATTTCAATTTTCTCACTCCTAGATCTAGTTAATATACCAGTTTCTCTAAATAGAGAAGTAACACTTTAGTCAGAAGCTTCTAGGTTAATAGGCTTTTCAGCAGAAATAGATATTCCTTCTAATTTCTGAATTAAAGACTGAACTTCAGTAGATTCGGGAGTGAATTCTGAAACAAATGACTGTCGAGATACTTCAGGAGATGATGAAAACGTTTCTACTATTTTCAATTTCTGAGTTGGTAATCTAGAGTGTGATCGGGAAATTGTAGAATGATTTTGGGGAGATCGACTCTTATGAGGGCTTCTAGTTTGAGGTTTAGACTTATATTCCATTCATAATCGCCCTCCTTCTAGTGCCAAAAATGCTGAGGCCTCATAAATCTGTGGCAACAACAAGGGGATAACCACCCGGTTCAGACCTTAAGACAACTCCTTTTTCGTTTGGAATAGTGGCTCCGACTGGATATAATGGGACCAGTTTCCCAGATTTGGGTTTTTTGTTTGATTTTTGGGTTTCTCTCAAAAGATTTTTCATGAAGAATCACTAAAAACTAAAACAAATTTATTCTAAAATTCAAAATTTTAAATTTAAGCCTATTTTACTCTAACCCAGAATAATATTATTTTGATGCGATCTAAAATGATATCTATTCAATCTATGATGATGAAGATCATCACATATTTAATAGAATTATTACTTTGTAAGATGATTCTCTTGAAAAAATAGTTAATCAAAAGAAAATGAGAAATATATCACATATATCTGATGCTTATATATAAAACTTATCAATTTCTACCTTTATATTGTACAATCATGCAACAAATATTTCAGATAAAAAAACAATAATTTTCATATATAATTCATGAAAGCTGAATTCATCACTAATATTCAAAAAACAGATTTAGCATACATGATAATAGTACCACCTGTGTATTGCTCTGTTCGTCTGACCAGTGATAATAGGTCACATTCAACTCTTCTACCAATAAGTCTTTCGAAGAATACAAAAGTGCATCAACATTGATAAAAAAAATGATATATATAACTGAAAAGGTCATGTTCCTTTACTTTCTCAAGGCATTCACAAACTTACTTACAATTAAGCATTCTTTCCAAATGTTCTCAATAAAATTCTGGACCCTTCTCTAAATGCATGAGAAGTGTTTAAATACTAAACTAGCTACAAACTAAAATTAAATTATTACAAAAATGTAGAGGAGGTTCAAACAACCTTCCTCCGAAAAATTAACTTAAACAATAATCTAGGAACTTTGAACTAACAATCCTAACTTTGCGAATGTTGCCTTTTTTTCTGAGTATGATCACGAAGTTGAAAAATATCTAGCATTACTTTAAGCTGAGCTAGCTGTGATATGCGTGACTGAATTTGTCCCTTGAAAATAGCATTTGAAATTACTGACTGAGATCTTTTTTCTGAATCTGTAAGAGACTGAAGAGTTTGATGTTAATGGTAAGGTTTGATCAGAAAATTCCAGTAATTTTCCTGATCAAACTTATTAATTTTTTTGATCAATTCCTCTTATGTATCTTCTCTCTGTCTCCATTTTAATTCTAGTTCCTTTATTCCTGAAAACACATCAAACGTGTCTTCTTTAAGAATATATGTTTTAAATATTTGATCACATATAGACTGAATAATCTCATTTGATTTCTTGGATGTCTTGGTTGCTGCTTTCTCTGCTTGATTAATTTGTGCTCTCCATTCTGTGAATAACAATTCTTTGTGTAGCTTATCAATTTGTTGTAGATTAGCTTGTTTTCCTGTGTCTGAAATTTGCCACCAAATGTGTTCTTAAATTTTCTTTTCAAGTCTTTCACATTCCAATTTCTGAATTAATATTTGCTGAATCATTATCTTATTGGAATCACAATAAGAATCAATCATGGAAGCTTGGTGACAAAACATTTCTTGTTCTTTCTTTAACATAGTATTTATATCAAGTGCTTCTTTGATGAATTGTTCTAAATGTGGTTGACTCTGTAATTCATCCATTTCTTTTTCCAGATGTGCTTGCTTTTCATTAAGCTCTGTGGGAAATTTCAATTTGAGGTTTTCAATATCTTCATGAAATTGAGTTGTGCTTACTTTGATCTGCTCAATGGACTTGGCTTTCTCTTCGTTTAGTAGCTGTTCTAATTCTTGTACTTTGGCTTCCTTTTGTTTCAACAATATTCTAACCTCTGTCGCTTTATCAATAGTAGCGGTGGCATATGCCCATGCATATTGTGATAAATTGGTTATATGTTCAATGTGATCATCTGAGGAATCCTTCCAAAGTACATCAATTGATTCATCTGTTGGTTTTGGAGTTGTTTCATCAATCCTTCTTCTTTTATTCCTTTTAACCACAACTTTATAGCTACGATTGTAGAAAATGTCTAATGATGGAATATCCCCAATATGCAGAACTATATGATCTGTAGGGTAGGCGGGTATGATTTTTTTGTCATGCACTGCTGGAATTCTTTGTAACAAATTAACAGTTTCAACTATTTTCTGTGAAGGTTTTGGTGTTTGAAAACTTGATGTCTGATCAATATTGGGATTTTCTCTTGAAGTCTTTATTTCTTGAGAAAATTCTTCCCATTCATTCACGAGGTCTTTCACTTGAGAGGGATTGGATTGATCCAAAATGTTATGAGTATGTTGAACTGATTCCAAATTTGATCTTTTCCCATTGTTGTTTTTTTTCTCCAACACTTCTAGCTCTTGAAGAATTTGGTCAATTTTTGAATTTTCTTTCTTAGATTTAGATTCCTTAGATTGATCTGAATTAGTAGACTGTTGCTATGATTGACCCGATTCATTTTCAGATACCTCTTTCATTTCATCATCTATACTAACACTCAAAGTGTGTTTTTCATCTCCAATAGTTAACAGATTCAAAGGAACCTTTTCTAGTCTGTTTTTTCTATATGTTTGAAAAGTTTCGGCATCTTCTTGACTTAATTGACTAGAAACATATTTGATAACATCAGAGAAATTTTCCATGCCTTGGAAGAAACCATCAAATTTATCTTCTTCCTTTAGAAAAGGCTTCAGTTTTAGCTCTATGATGTAGTTTTTAATCACATCATTCGGATCATATAATATTCCTGGCGTAGATGCCAATATCAAAAACTAAATCTTAAGAACTTCTTTGTATGTATGGCCAATATTAGCCAGAGCAAAGGTGTCACACTGTAGAGGGAAAGTAGGCCAAATAGCCTTTTTACCATCTTTCAACTGCTTTGTGATACCATTGACAAGTTGATATGCTATTTCTTTTGCAAGTAATTTGTCTGGAACATAGTAAGGTAAAACATGGGGAGAAGCATAACTCCCAAATACTCTAATATATGTGAAATTTTCTTCTACAAACCATATTGCTACGAGAAGAATATCTACATTGGCTTCTTCAGAAACCCTTGGAGCCTTTTTGTTGAAAATCATTTGATGCATGGGCAATATGACTCCGTAGTAGATTTTATAGAAGTGTAAGTGGAACTGAAAATCCCAGAGTCCTCTATGGTAGATATGAATCAGGGTATGGTTTTTGGTTGTCCATTTCCAACCCATGGTAGGAAAATTATAAGTAAACCAAATGGCATCCATGACATAAGAAGACATATAAAATGGAGGTATTTCTCTGAGCGGAACACTTCTTTTATTCCTATATTCAGTGATATGCTTGGTTAGGAAATTGGATAGAATGTCTACCCAATTTAGGATACAGGAATTGAAGATTGAGTCAATTAAGGTAACCCAATCTCTTGAAAATCTAGTACTAGCCGGTTTGGAAAATATTCTAAACAAAATACCAGCGGCATAACAATAAAGGTTGGGAATTTGTGCAATTGGGTACATACCAGACTTGTCTTGTTTCAATTTCTCTTCATTGTCCTTCCATTCATGGATGACTTTGATAAGATCTGGATGTTTTTCTTTGAAAGTATGCACATACTTATTGTCGTATCTCTTATGTGGGGTTGGTAGATGATACATTGCTGGTAAATCATCTGCTTTGAAAGAACCCATAATTTCTCCTCTTGAATTCTTGAAAATTCTATACTCAATTTTTAAGTGGTCAATTGCCCACTTAACAATTTCTGTTGAAGGAAGAATCTTTGGTCTCGCTGCTATTCTATGAATGTGCGAGCATGCAACATCGAAAAGGGTTGCATCAGAGGTCGAATCAATGCTTGTAGTAGAAACTTTGTCTATCACCCTTGGTCCTTCATCTTCAAAGAGTTTCTACATTGTATCCCATGAAGAACTACCACAGTCTTTGTTGCAGACGGTGTCTGAGAATAATGAAGACATATCTGCGTCTTCTGTGGAAGATGTTTGAGAAATTTCCTTGCCTCTTTTGCTCATTTTGAACTTCTTCAACCAAATAATTGAGTTCCTGAGAGCAGAGAAAATTTAGCATATAAGGAGTCTCATAAGAGTAAATCGATCATTTATTTCTAATACACGTGAGAAGATGTCAATCTATCAATCATATTTCATAATTCCTAATTTAATATAACACATGGCCTCACACGTAAGGTCTATCAATCGTTTTAAAGCCGTCAAGATCTTAAATTTCATTTCATATGACATATGTTGTTTTCACACGTTGAATTCATTTAATACGCATTTCTAAATTCTTTCTTTATAATATTTCGTGATACTTAATCTTTAAAAGTTGAGAAATGCGATCTGCGCAAATTGAAAATCACAACTTTTATAAGATAAAGTTTTGGATGTATATTATAAGTTGCGCGTGATGTTAAATGCGAAAAAATTAAAGGGGATGCGGTCACGAAAGGTTTTATATTATCTAATTTATCTGTATGTCGGGTCAGCGGGTATTGCAACTTATATCATTTTCTTATGGCTTTGTTGATTATTTAAAATGCGATGCGAAAAAGGAAGGATGAAAAAGGTAATTTTGATATTTTACAAGGTTTTTAAATTTTTTACTTTAGAAAGGCTTTGAGCGCACTTCTTAGTTTGCATATCTTATGTTTTATACTTCTTTTTTTTGAAATAAGATGTGTAAAATGCGATGCGATTTTTAAAGAAAAACAAAAAATTTATTTTCTAAGTTTTTTTTATTTTTACGAGATAAAAAGAATTTCCTATTTTATTTTTAAAAGGTCCCTATTTATAAAAATAAATGGGGGGGGTTGTTGTATAGCACAATAGGACTAAATACTGTGAGGTATTTCGACATTTAAGAGTTAATCGAAACATCCTATTTTTGGTGTTTTCAACCTTTTATATCAATCTTCTATTTAGAAGTTTAGCATAGATATAACATGTGTTCTTTTCAAATAATATTGCATAACCATGTTCCATTAGTTTTCCTACACTAATAAGGTTATGTTGAAGATGTGGAACATAGTCCAATTCACGGATGTGTTTGTGCTTATTCTGTTTAGTAAGAATAGGGACAATACCTTTCCCTTCAACTATAATACATGAATGATCTCTAAGTGTAATCTCTGATGCTATGTAAGCATCAAGAGAAGAAAGAAGATTATTGCTACCTGTCATGTGATTTCTGCATCCACTGTCCAGCAACCAAAGGTCCTCACTTTGTCTCACTTAATTAATATGGCATGAAAGAAACATCGCTTCATAGGATTCTCCTTCATTGTTGGAGAGGTGGACAATACCTCTTTGCTGATATGATTGTTTATTTCTCCAGTCATGTTCATGATGCCGAAAATTCTTATAGTAATAGTATCAGACATTATATTTGTTCCATGATCTATCTCTCTGGGTTTTTTTTGTGGAGGTCTCCACTGCTTTGTTTCATCATGACGATCTGATTTGCCACTGCTTTGGCCTCTACCTTGCTTGTTACTGCCTCTATATCCTCTGCCTCTACCTCTACCAAATGACAGTTCAATTTTGAAAGCTTGTTCTGTGGAGTCTTCTACCAAGTTGAATCTTGTTTTGTGTGCTAAAAGTGATTCAGTCAATTTTTCTATTGAGAAAGTTGTAAAATATTTGGAATCCGAAATGGCAATTAAAATCATTTCATATTTCTTGGGTAGACTTTGAATAAATTTTTCAACAATTTTTTGATCTATAATGGATTTGCCAATGAGTTTGAACTGATTGACTATTCCCATGACTCTAATCATGAACTGATCCACATTTTGGGTGTCAGTCATCTTTAGTGTTTCAAACTAAGCTCTCAATGTTTGCAATTTAACTATATTCATTGTATCATTTTCTTCATACACATCTTTCAAAATATTTCAGCCTTCTTTTTTTGTTGATGTACTGGTTATCTTGTCAAAGGTAGAGTCATTGACTGAGTTTTGTATCCAACATTTGACTCTGTTCTCTTTCTTTCTGAGTTCAAGAGTTGCATTCCCATGATTATTGGTCATGTTCACCCTTGCTTCTTGGGTCGGCTCTACATAGCCGCCCTAAAATGTATCCCAACAGTCTTGGGCTTGGAGAAAAGTCTTCATTCTTAAACTTCGAAAATCATAGTTTTTGCCAAGTAGATTAGGGTCTACGGCAAAGCGCTCGAAGAAGCCATTATTTCTTCAAATTTCTTCTGCAACAATCTCTCTCTACAACAATCTCATACCTGCGTGGCTCCGTAACATCGCTTCCGCGCTGGTTGCACTAGAAAAAAATGATGCAAGGATTTACCAGATCAGCGCGGGTATCTAGCTCAAAAGTGCACTGATCGACACTAGTATCTGGCTCAAAGTAGCACTAATCAGCACGGGTATCTGCCTCAAACCAGCGTTGATTAAAAAAAAACTTCACTCAACTATCAGGGGCTTCTCCTATGTTGGTTCTTTGTTCTTATTTTTCCATTAGATCTATGTGTCTCAACAGTATTCCTTTGGATCTATACACCTCAACAGTATTCAAATACTTCGCTCGTGCTCACGTTATTTCTCTGGAGTCTTATACAACGTAGCTTTGATCTTTGTTGGTCTCAAAGAGTTTTACATAGACTAAGCTTTAATACCATGACAAAAAATGAAAGTGAGTAAGTGGAGCAGAGATTGTTCTTCTCAATTTTCAAAAATAATTAACTAGATTACATTGTAAACATCAATAAAAAATGACTAGAATAGAACACTACTAAACTGAAGTAAAATTTAACTATCTATAACACCTAGTGAACAAAAAAATTAAATTTAATGACATCTAACAAATAGTGAGATTATCATCTCAACAATTATGTCCATATAAGAACAACCCTCATTAACATACCACCTCATAGAAAGACATAGTCTATGATATATGATAGTCTCTTAAATCATATATAATCTTTCTTTTCCTGTTACGTAAGGTAGATTTACTAAACACTTTAAAATTGTAGCGTATTATAATCACTTTATTATTAGCTACTCTCATAGTATCGAAGTCATATTTGGCTATGAATTCTTATAACCATGTCTTCAAATTTGAAAACCGCCTATTTATGAGCTAGATGAATTGAATTGTGTGGCTTTATGAGGTGTTGATGTCAACGCTTTTCACTTCATCAATATGTTGGCATAAGTACTCGAGATATTGAAATGTATTTAATGGATACCTCTATCATTTTCAATCGTCATTTCCGTGTAATTTTAAACATCACTAATGTGAATAATCAGCTACACACTATTTATGTTGTCATGTAAACTATCGAAACTAAATGCACTGCTAAATCAACTAAATTCACCTCATGCATATCTCTAATCAACTAAATGCATGTCTTATGGCAACAACTCAGGGGCTATGATGTGGTCAATAATTTTGATAGCCTTTCAAGTTTGGCAGTAGTTTCAGTCATTTCTAAGGTAGAGATAAATTGTAGGAGCTCACAAGAGGAATTTTCAAGGAACAAGAACTTCGGAGAACCACCTTCAACCGAATTTCTGCCCTGTAAAGTCATTGTGAATAAGGTATGTCTCTTCCAGTTGCTGTGTTTGAAAGTTCTTGACTGTAATCATCGAACCTCGTATTCTTGTCCCTCGAATAAAGGTATTTTGAATGTGTTAATCAATAAAGTTTTAGAAGAAAAGAAAGGGACATTCACAATATCTTTGTAACTGAAATCGGAGACTAAATTGGAGTTATATAGTTAGATCTTTAGAGAAATTCAAATTCAAATTTATTATTCATTATCTTTTTATCTCAAGGGAAACTTTTCTTCCAATTTAGCACAAGAGGGAACTGGCTCTAAGTTTATAATATTCATTTGTAATTGGATGGAACTATAGTTTTTGTTTTTAAGAAGAAAATTTAAATAAAACTTTCTGATTAGGTCCATATCAGAGGAACAATATACATGGATTATTATGGGTGATCACTAAGTTTTTAAGAGAAAATACGTTGACCGTCACAATTATCGTGGTAGCTGAAATTTTGCAGTGAATTGGAGTAATCAGGTTAGATCTACAGGAAAAATGTGTCCTTAATTTAAACTGAATTATCTTCAGTTCGGGAAAATTTTCTTCGCAATAAGATATCGTTGCTTATTGTTACGGTGTTCTGGAGAAATTTTCTTCTTAAATTACCCTTAGTTTTTATGTTTTGAAGATATGATACAAATATAGTTCTCCAATTAGGTACATAACAGAATAACATTCGTTACTATATCTATTGTCCAAGAAAGGTATTTTGAATGGAAAATAATGCCCAAAGCATGGAAGACTTTTCCACTTGTCTCCCCAGCTCAAATTTGAAAGTAATTTGGGCCCATCCTATTAGAACTTCATAGGAGATTCACGGTATAATTTAAGCTTTTGTTTTAAGCTTTTTTTTTTGTCAAATTTTCGTGCAATTTAAAGGTTTTTCTGGTGGATTTTTCTGGTTTAACTTCTTTAAAATCTAATCTGAATTCATTGAAAACATAAGTTTGATTGGTAACCTTGCACAAGTGCCTTAGGAGCTTTTTAGGGTGCTGAATCCATATATACAGTCAAAAAACCAGTTTAAATAACAGAAATCAATATTTTACCTCAAAATTTTTCACCTGATTATGACACTAAAAACTCCAAAAAATCGCAACTCGGCCATTAATCAATTTAATGTTAATTTATAATTTTAGGAAGGTGATTTCGTATATAAATTTATAATTGGGTGCATAACAAAACAACAATAAATATAACTGAATTTAGGTTGGAAGAAACTTATTTTACAGGGAGAATTCTGCTAGATCCCAAAACCTTTAAAGAAAAGTAAGTACGTACTCCTGATTATGTTCTTAGCTGTAATTCAAGAGCAAAGTGGAGGTACTATGTTTGATCTGTCAACGAATCCACTCTTTAGTTTAAAAATTAATCTTAATTATTGTAATAGTTAATTTTTTGACCGCAACTGCTTATCCAATATAGTGTTTTCTTTTACCTCTCCATTTCATAAAGATGGCCATTATGGCTTTTTTATACGGATTTTAAGTCCAAAATATTTCTTTCCACATTTCTATTTTAAGATATATCTTAATCTTACATCTCTTCATTCATAAATATGACCATTATGTCTTTTTATGGTAGGGTTTCTATGTCCAACATAACTCTTTAGAAAACTCTATTAGAGAAAAGTTTTTTTTTGTAAATTCTGTAGGACCTGCTATTTTCTATTATTTAGCGCAAGTTCCTAAATAAATACATCATTACATTGGTGCCTCAACCTGCCCGAAGGAAACCAGGTCTGTTGGCCACCTTAAAGAGTTAAAAGCCAACGAAAATTGGTATTGTTTCAGTCTATCTGTAGCAGCTAGTACTATTCGACTACGTCCATAATATTTGCAAATAAAGCAGCATCTATAAGTGCTATTGACAAAATTCATGAAAAAATACTAAAAAGTAAGGAAGATTATCCATCTGAAGAGTAAACTGGTGCTAGGTTCTTAGCTGTAGACCCTGGAGTCTCCACTTGTTGCAGTGATAGCAATTGTTGTTCAATTTTCCCTATGCATGCATTCTACTGCATTTGAATCTTTGTCATTGCCATCATGTCCTGTTTAATTTGATTCAGCTCAAATAGAACGGATGTATGATCTTCCTATTGTTGCATGTTGATTAGAGCTTTTTCCAATACACACTTAAACTTCCAATAGGTTTTGATGGTTTGCTGAAATAAGGAGATCCTTCCTTGGTGCTCCGAGGGTCTGTGATGAAGTCAATGTTTTCTTGTTGTTCCTGGATATCCACCTCTTCATCGGTACTCTATTTTTCCCAGCCATGAATGGTCTGGCAGATATGATCAGGGGCATTTTCTATATACATTTCTGCTAAATGCTCGAGAACCTGTTGATTAGATTTCCGACCTCTTTTAGAAGGTCCTGGATTAGCCTCAGGTTTGATATCCCTAGCTACTTGTTTCTGGATTAATGCCTGGGACCTTGTCATTTTTAAACCTGAGACTCCTGTTTGATGGCAATGAAAAAGCAGAGCTTGCTTAGGTACTAAATTGAAGATAATAATCACCACAGTCAGCGATTTTCGGATATCAGAGATAACATGTAACATGTTATGTAAGATGCAGTGTTGTCCATCATATATCACAAAAGAAATCAGAAATATCCCGAATTGATCATCTATACCATAGAACTTTGACTAGGGTGGAGACAAAGAGACAAGGTAATAATATGAAGGTATCCCATTTCATTCAAGATGTTAAAGCCTATTCTCCCAATACCATATTAGAGAAAAGTTACATACATTAAAAAAAAAAAAAAATCTAATTTCAAAGTTCAATAATCGAACCAAGTGACAAGAAACACTAGCTATGTGACCTTTTTAGTCGCTGCCTTGTCAAGGATTATATCATTCTCCTCGCTGTGAAATTGAATTGATCACGCAACATTTTGTTGTTTTTTTGCAATTTAACCAAAATTTATGGAAAATGTGAAATTTTTATATTTTTACATGAATTTTGGAATTTTCTGGAAATAATATTCCTAATTTCTTATTATCCTAACATCTTTCGATGGTATACAATTCCCTTAGCGGATAGAATTTTGTTTATGGTATTTGTTAGTGACTCACAATTGGTTTAAAAATATAAATAAGAAACTAATTTTTTGAGTGGCGATTATGTCCTTAAGTGCTCTAACATTAACATTAACAGTAACACTACCATGTACTGCTCTTTCCCATGATGACAAAATTGACGTGGTTGGTCGTTCTTAGCGTGGGTGGGTGGCGGGTTACACAAGTCTTTGTGCAAAGGTACTTTTACAAATTTCAAGATCATATATGTTACACAAGTCATTGTGCGGAGATGCTTTTATATCGTATCATTGTTTACGGAGGATGGAGTATGTGTAAGAGAACATGAAATAATATTATTTTTAGTTGTGTAGAGATTTATTGTGCGGAGTATGCTATGTGTAGGAGAACATGAAATAATATTATTTTTAGTTGTGTAGATTTTTATTGTGCGAAGTATGAACTATGTGTTTATTTTATACCTATGAATATTTGTGGAATGATTAATATTATTAATCTAAATTTTGTGGGGTATTTTATTTTAGATCTATGAATATTTGTGGAATGATTAATATTGTTAATTTAAATTTTGTGGGGGGGTGAGTTGGGTATTATTAAACTATTAATTCTATTCTCTCAAACTTTTTTTGCACAATGGATTTGTTGTGAAATTTTCTGTAAATTGGGGTAGGTGCGAGAGAGATAAGGATAAGGTCTATGTCTCTACAGTTAGAAATAACCATTTTTCTAATTTTCCAAGGCCATGTAACCTTGATCTTCCTTATCTCATTAACATATTGCAACCCTTTTTAATCTATTTCTAGTTCAAAAAATGAATGAAGCCTATGACTTTAAGTTAATAGGTCATTATCTATGAAACATGTGCAAATGGGGTTGTGCAGTGGAAGCTTATACAGAGGTGGTTGTGTGGAGGAAGCATGTGGTTGTTAAAATTGTTTGTATGAAGGAAGTCTGTGAATGGAATACATGTGTGTGGAGACTAGCATGTGCAGGAGAATGAGGCATATTATTATGTTTCATTATATGGATATTTTACTCTATGTAGTACGAAGTATGCATGAGAGAGAAAATCCATAGATATTTGACTTTAGAACTATGAATATTTGCGGATAATGGGGTATGTGTGAGAGAACATAATCACTAATGTTGTTAATTTTCATTGTGCAATATTTTTACTCTGGGTTTGTGCACGAGAAATGTGGGTGAATAATAAAATTTCATACTTATGCCTCTTTTCCATATGCAGTAATGTAGAACAACTTATGCCAAACTAGTTCCATAGTTAATAACGCTTTACAAATACCTATTTGTAATTTATTGTGGTAATTTTTATGTCTTGCAATATACACATTAATATGGGTTTCACATAATAGAAAGCTTCTTGCAATAAAATAGGTTTCTATGTTAGTATGACTTTCTTAAATACTTACTTGCTTTAAGTAAACAAAATGTATATGTCTATATGCATATTATTTACAAAATTTGGTTTACATATGATCATTGAAAAATGAAATATAGTTGTTTTTCACAATGTTTCAAATTACGTGAGTGCTTTGACTTTGTGTTATTGCTCTGAATGGGAAACTTCATTATGTGGATATTTGACTGTGTTGAGATTTTATTGAAAAGTTGCATAGAGAAACTAATGCTAAACTATTAATGATATTGTTTTATTATTATTATGTTTCATTTTATGGAGCTCTAATTTTGGAAAAGCATGAAAATTAATTTTTATTTTTGAATTGAGTCACAATTCAAAAATTCAAAGAAATATTGACATATTTCACGATTGGGATGTACATATCTTTGATATCAGAAGAAACTTGGACTTCATTAACTTCTAGATAAAGAAAAGAAGGGAGGTAACATTGGTCAAATGGCATGATATCATCATCTCTTTCATTGGTTTCGTCCTCAGCATTGACATTCTCTGCCTTGGCCACATTATCGAAATGAAAAATCAATGTTTCGTTTGCTAATTGTAGTCGCTCCATCTTCAATTTGAGTATTGGAATTTTCTAATTTTGAAGGTCAGAATGGACCCTTGCATCATATTTAATCATTTTAGTATGATTTAAGATAAATTCAATGAGAAATTATAGAGCATCGACTATTCTAGATAAAGAAGCAGTGACCTATTGTTCTACAACTCCAGAATCACATTCCATAGACTTCAACCTAAGTTACAATTTCCAAGAAAACTGTCGAAATATAGTTCTAATTGAGGATTATATGTTTGCAGACTCATTCTAGCAATGTAAATATATCAACAATGTAACTTTCCTTGATTTTTAGTATTTGTCTTTGCTGCTAATGTTGAATTTGAGTCCTCATTGTGAAAATGATGTCCCAATGAGGTACAAAGAAGGGAAAATGTGCAAGAAAATAGAGTTTCAAAAGGAAATTTATGTCATTGATACGTAACTAATTTTACTAAGAACAAATTTAGAGTTAGTACTATTATGTTTTCTTTTCTGAATATTTCCCTATATAAAGCATTTATTGTGTGGGGAATGGGTATTGTACATGAGAACGAGGCACGAACATAAAATTAATTTTAAACTATTTTTCATTTAAAACTTTTACAAATTTACCTATGCTAACATTTTAAAATTTTACAGATTTAGATATCTACAAGGGAATGCAAGTGTAGAGGGGAAATTATAAATTTTATTCATAGTGTAATGATATTTCACATTTCCTTATTACATATATATATATATATATATATATATATATATATATATATATATATATATATATATATATATATATATATATATATATATATATATAATTTCTTAAGGTATGGCTTTTTTATTTTTCATTTTATACGATTAAAGATTTGGACACATTTCATTTTCCGAAGTTTTTTTCCCGTATTTGGTACAACGTTTAGTAAATTATTTAGAAATTTTTATAATTAAAAGTATTTTTCGTAAATTTTGTGATTAAAAAACTTGTTTGTAAGTGTAAGTGTGTATGAATTATGCAGAAGGTCTGTGATTGTGTAGAGTGGAAGCCTGAAATTTTCTCTCGTAAAATGGATTTCCTCTATAGTTCCAAAAATATACCTATTTAGAAAAATATATCCATAAACAAAGCTTTCACTCTATGGAGATAACAACCTTTAATGAATTTATCGGCAAATTCTAATCAAGATGAAATAAGGAACATTACTAGTTTATTCTAAATAACATAGAAACTATTTATCATTAATAACTCTTGATTTCATTAAGCTTACTTGCATTCAATCAATGTGATGGATAATTGCCCAAATGTTAATTTTTCAACTGAAAAAAATAACATATATTTCATTAATTGAAATATGGTTACATGTTCCTCTTAATCTTCACAACCCTCTCTTCGTTTTGTTGGTGCATCATTGAATAAATTGTTCATTTTTCGATTATAATGATATGCGTCGAAGATATGGGAATATGATGTCATTATAAATTTCTTGCGCTTTGGCAATGGATCATTTTCCCACATTTTCAGCACAGAACATTATGAGCTTAATCATTAATAAGATTTCACTTTGTAAAACTTGCATTTAATCGATACGATGGATCATTGAACAATTTTTGAATTTTTTTTATTATAATTTTATGTGCTAAGGATATGGGGATATGATATCACCAATTAATGAAAAGTGTTCCATTTCTAGTTCATTGGCACTGCATCATATGCCCATATTCTCAACACAAAACATTGTGATTGAGTCGGGGCTCCTACTAATCATAGGGCTTCTCTTCAGAGAAATTTGGTGCATTTTGATCATAACACATTAGAAAAAAATATAGTATAATTTTAGTTATAGATATTCCTTTAAGTCCTCTTCGAATTAATAACATGGAATTATCTATTTTTGGTGTGATTTTTGCACTACTGAGTTCCTTTGTTTGGTTTGTTCTATTTGTTGTATTTTTATAGATGTAGCATATTCAAAGGAATTTTCATGTTTGGTAGATGATTATTACACTGAATTTATCATTAGTACTTGTATATTGAGATCAATACACTTATGTGTGAAAGGTACGTGAAATATTTTTCAATTATGTTTGAAAAAGATAACTTACATGTATCATTTCTCAAATTTATACCAACTCATTTGGGAACAATGTTGGTTGTTTTATTGAAATTAAATTGTGACTATTAGAGTAATTATAGTAATTGTTTATTATTCCGACAAAAATTGCAAGATCTTTATTATCATCAGTTTCTCTTATTATCTGCCATCAACGTTGCATATAGATAACGATGAATATGATTAAACAGTGATTAGGAAATAACATTTATTTATTTATTTCAATCCAATTGCCATTATTATAATGATAGAAATTATGGTAATTCATTTTTATTTGGATATGCATAGCGTTAAATTTCTTATTATCACTTACCCTGGTTGAACACAGTTGATATTGCATTGAAGGCATTAGGGTGATAACATATCTGAATAACAATGTATCCAGATAATGATGAGGACGATTAGAATGTATAGATAATAGTTTATCTAAATGACAATCTATCCAATAATGTGACATAAATATGTACATAAAGCAATATAATGAAAAATTTATGATATTTTGGCTAAATAATAAATGGAAATTTCCACTAATTAATTGATTTTGTTTGCATAAATATTTTGGCATAATGGAAGCTACATTCGCCTTCAATATTGCATTGAATACATTGAGAAAAATAAAAATATAGACGAAATTTTATATATAACAATCCAACATCCCAATATGGAAAACACATGTGCTTTTAATATAATACAAAAGCATACATTCCTCTTTTCACAACAAATTCATTGAGTGCAAAAATATCACATATTTAAATTAATAGTTTAACAATACCATATGCACCACTATGCTCAATGGAGAACAACAACATTAATCATTATGTTCTCCTGAGCATATCCAGTCATTCAAAAAAATTCATATCTTTAACATAAATGCTATATGAAACTACTTTCCCACAATAGCCAAACGGACGAGTAAAAGCTGCGGACAACAAAAAATATGGTCGTTTAAAAACTCGACCCTAAATATGTCATTCTATTTCTTTTCCTACGATGTATCATTTTATCCTTTTTATTTTTTGACAATCGGGCTATCATTACGATCCTTTTTACTATCCTAAATTGTACAAGTGGAAAAATATTATTTTCATTTATTCAAACATACTCTCTGTTTGGCTCTTGATGACCTACCAAGTCTATGAATCCACAATAGGTAGCTTTGAAAACTAAAGGCTACACTATAAGTCTTGTCTCCAAAGGAGACCTCAAACCTTAAAATATCTAATAATTCCATTAAACGACCCTCATAGAGAATACATAAACATAGAAGGATTAGTTTTTTGGGTTTTGCGCTATGCGAAAAACCTGAGTGTGATCTATCAAACACACATCAGCATACTGAACCTGCGTAGCTCAAAACCCATCTACTCGTTTACCTTCAATGTAGCTTGATGTATGAGAAACATGGAGTTGAGAACAGAACCAACTCTTTGGAACAAGAATAGGAGCTAAACTTTTGGAACATGATTCCAAACTTACGGAATAGGAGAAAAAATCCGTCTTTGAACGATCGATGGTTGTCATTAACCCTTCATCTTCTAGTCCATTCGCTTGCCATGATCATACCACCATTGTTCGGCTCGGTGTTGATGCGGATACGTTGGTCTTTGGTTGTAGTCACCCTCTCTCGACACAACTTTGCATTTTAAACACTACTTTATGGTTTCTTTACCTCCACACAATGTCGGCCACTCGGTATTCGATTTGATATGAATCTATTGTATTGATCTACACAAAACTTGTTTTTCTTCCTCGACAATGCGGTGACCATCGGTTGCTCATGTAGAGTATCATACGATGGCTACCACCCAGAGAAATTTCATTTTCTTTCTAAAAAAATTCCAAACAACGATTCCACCAAAAATTTCCATCATAACACAACTCACGACTCTCCCTAAATGGTTTTGAATTTCGATTTGAAATGACCACCCTCTCTTTCACCCGAAGCACTCTTTGTGCATTTTTACTTATAAATGCGATTGACTCACGTGAAAAAGAAATAACATACTAACTTAGGATGTATTCATTTATGCTATCAGAGCTATTTCTCAATTCTAGCCTTCACCAACATTGGAACACTCTTCAAAGAGAAATTAAGACTTGTAGAGATGTTCCTCTGTCTTCAACGAGTGACTATTTCTTCTTCCTTTGATCTCATGGCTTGGCGTGTTTGCACATAGCATGCTCCTAGCTTCAACGGCGGGTTAATGCTACAACTTATACAACTTGGCTTTTATTAACACTATTTTTTTACTGATTAATAGCCTCCCTACTCACTATTGACTTTATTTACCCCTTAATCAATAGATTAACATAGAGACTTACGCGAATTGCTTCCAATCTTATCTACTAGAATCACTTCATCCTATATATCTTAACCACTAGAAATATCTTAAATCATCATGTTTATGACGAGACTCCTATGATACATTCATCACTTCACATAGGAGATGCAATATAATATGAACACTATTTCATTCATACAAATTATGTACATGTATATATACTCATAAATTTTCTTTACTAAAATGGCCTACTCCTTAATGCCTATCTCTCTAAATATGCTCTAATTATTTTCTTATCTCCCACTTTTTCATTCGAGGCTTACAACATAAGCGTGGGCAATCTCTGCTAGCTCTCAAAACAACCTCCTAAAGAATTGAAACTGTCTACCAAATTAGGATTCTAATCTTAACCCAAAATCCAAATCATCAGTAACTGACTGCTACTTTCTAGCAGCTCAGTCTCAAAATACCTTCAAACGTTAGTCTACCTAATTTATGATTCTTCCTTCTAGAACCTTCTAACTCTAATTTGCAAGATTTATCACTTATACAATTTATTTACAAAGAAAACCCCTTCTTGGGCAATGGTCAAGACCCTAAGGTCCGACTTGCAATTTAATTTAGCCAGGCGATCTTCATATCAAACTCTAAGGATTGAAAAACTTCATGATCTCTAATCATGTGTTTACATATGTGGATGAAAACCTCCATGAATTTAAAACCTTAATTTTAATTTTCCAAATGCTTTGCACCATTACGATCTTTGTATGTCTGCATTCTTTCTTGGTTAATTTCCCTTCCTTCAATCAACTTCAAATTTTGATTGATCATCCCTTCGATATCATTTTTCTCCATATAAACTATCCCATGATCAATTTCCATGGTTCCTCAATCAAATAATAAATTTATGCTTTCTCATGGAATCCGTTTTTTCTCATATAACTCGCTTGAGATCCTTTCTCTGCTGCAATTTTTCACATTCATTTTTAATCTGTTGGCTACTCTTTTCAGATTTGTTTGCAATCCATACATCCTTAATGTCTTTGAAAACATCATCCTCCGCAATTTCCATTTGCTGCTACTTATCTTTAAATTTACTTTCAAGGAGTAAATTGTCTGTCATCTTTGTGACTGCATACTCATCCACCTTTTCTTCTATGTTCACCAATACATCAGAAACTTCGTAACTAACACATATATATGTCCCAATAAAATCTTGAGATGATCCTTCATTTATGACTACAGTCACACTCTCATACTTCTGTTCTTTCAGCAAATACTCCAACAACTCAATTTATCTTTGACACCTCTCAAGTACACATGATGTTGTTTATAGTCTTCAATATTTTCTTCTTATTTCTTAGCATCTTTCAATAGATGTCCTTACTCTTTATTCAGTTCTATAACTATCTTTTCTTTGTCTTCAGACAAATATGCCTCACCTCCTTCTTCAACACACTTTGCATTATTGTCTTTCTGCAAGCCCTCTTCCAGAGCTATCCTTGCCATGTCTTCTACATTAGGATTCTCCTACAATTGTTCTTCATCAATAAAATTAGTCAAATTTGTTGTCTTACCTCTCTAAGAAAGTGTTCCTCCATTCTTCATTAGAATAATATTCTGATCTTCCATCTCCATGATAGCTTCAGATCATTGTCTTCTCCCATTAAGTAACTCATCAATGAACTCCTTCTATTGAAACCATTTAAATCCTTCCTCAGCTGAGAGGTTTTTGTCATTATATTTTACTTCAAGATCTTCATCCATCCTGAATACATCTTCAAAAGGTTTCCTATATCCTACAGTACTTGTGTTCATACACAAATTGTCAGTTTTAGAAACATAAGACCTCGTGTTCTCACTTGATGCTTCCGCCATCAGGTCTTCTTGTTGCTTTGAATCCTTCATATGATTGAGAATATCTTTTTTATATTTCTCTTATGTATATTCATTTCTTTCAAAAATCAATGGGCCATGTTCTGGTTCAAATACCAAAAATTCCTCATCATACTCATTTACTCGGAGTAACTCTTCCTTCAATTGAGCATTCTCCCACTTGACTTGCAATGTATGCCATTTGAATTTTCTTCTCATAATCCAAAAATATATTTTGTCTTCCTTATTCCTCTGTAACATCTCCATCAATAACTCAAGATGGAATTTTATCTCTGTTTTCTCTCTGTCAATCTCTTCTTGACTCTTTATCATGCCATTTTCCTTGGAATATTCCTTCTCCTTTATGTGGCTTCTCTCCGAACCTCTGCAATGACTATCAACAATTATCTTCTCCTCCACTGTGAACTCCATATATTTGCTTGTGCATGCAATCCATTTCAATCCCATTTTCTGCAATCCTTCACACATGCCATCCAACAATGCCATCTCTCTCTCTGTGCTTGACCTCTTGGTATTTTTTGGTTCTCTACCTTGGAACCATATTCTAAGAAAATCTCTTGCTCCTCTTTGCTTCTTCAACTTAAATCCACTTTTCTTGAGAACACTCTTGTCCTCTCTATCTAACCTTCAGTAGGAATGATTAGGTTCTTTGCCACTTTCCTCAAAGTATCCACTTACTTTGTCTTCGCGAACACAAATGGTTCTACTTCTTAGAGATCCTCTTGTTGTTATTTTTCTATCAACCTTTAGTATGCTACCTGACCTATAAAAACATCTTTAAAGCCAGAGTTATCACAAAAATATACCTACAAGATCTTTTCACGATCTTGTCTTTACCTTCTTAAACATTTGAATGGGTCACTTTCTCTTTGATTTAGATTCCGTCTGCTATGTTCTCCTTGATTTAGGTTCTACATATCTGAATCTCCTCTGCATAAATTTTCTATGCAGTTCTTCTTCCATGAGCGAACAAATTTAACTCGCAAGGATCATCTTGCTCTAATACCAAATGATGACCTACCAGGTCTATGAATCCACAATAGGTACCTTTGAAAACTAAATGTTGCAGTCTAAGTCTCAAAAAAGAGACCTCAACCCTTCAAATGTCTATTAATTTCAATAAAATAACCTCATATCAGTTACATAAACAAGGAAGGATTATTTTTCTGAGTTTTGTGGTATATGAAAAACCTAAGTGTGATCGAAGAACACATCAGCATATTGACCCTTTGTAGCTCAAAACCCATGTACTCATTTACCTTCAATGTAGCTTGATGTATGAGAAACATGGAGTTGTGTACAGGAACCCAACTACTGGAATGGGAATAGGAACTAAAATTCTGAAACAGGAATCAAACTTATAGAACAAGAACATAACACCCTCTTTGAATGATCGATGGTTACCATTAACCCTTCATCTGCTACTCCATCCGCTTGCCACACTCGTACCACTGTTTTTTAGCTCAATGTTGATGCAGATACATTGGTATTTCCAAGCTTGTAGTCTCCTTCTCTCAACGCAACTTTCAATTGTAAAGAATGATTTATAGTTGCTATGCCTCCACACAATGTCAACACTGAGGGTTCAATTTGATACTTGGATTCGTTTTATTGATCCACGCAAAAATGTTTTTTTTTCCTCCACATTCTGGGGACCATCAATTGATTACACAGAGTATCACACGATTTCTACACATAAATTTAATTTTCTTTCTATGAAAACTTACAAACAACGATTCCACCACAAATGTCCAGTAATAACACAATTCACGACTCTCCCTTAATGGTTTTGAATTTCGATTTGAAATGGCGAGCCTCTCTTCCACACAGAAGCATTATTTTGTTCATTTTTACTTCTAACTCTTGATTGAATCATGTGAAAAAATAACACACTGACTTAGGATGTATTCATTTTTTCTATGTGGGTTAATTTCTCAATTCCGGCCTTCACCAGCACTAATTCATTATTCAAGAAATTAATATTTGTAGATATGTTCCTTTGTCTTCAACGCGTGACTCTTTCATCTTTCTTGGCTCTCACATCTTGGCATGTTTGCACAGAGCATGCTCCTAGCTTCAATGATTTGGTTCATCTCTAACTTATACGGCTTGGACTGTCAATAACACTAATTTTTTACTATTCCATGGCCTCTCTGTTCATTTTTTACTTTATTTATACCTTAATCAATAGATTAACACAAGCACTTACGCATAATTGCTTCCAGTCCTGTCTATTGGAATCACTTGTTCTTGTATATCTTAACCACTGGAAATATCTTAAATCATCATGCTTACGACAAACACCTATGACTGACCATCACTTCACAGAGGGAATGGAATATAACTTGAACACAATTTAATTCATACAAATTTTGTACATGCATTTGTACTAAGAAATTTTGGTTTATCATCTATCTATGGCTTGATTTTATTTACTAAAATGGCCTCCTCCTTAATGCCTATCTCTCTAAATCTCCTCTAATTCTTTTCTTAAATCCCTGTTATGCCTTCGAGGCTTACAATATAAGAGTGGCCAATCTCTGCCAGCTCTCAAAAAAACCTCCTGAAGAATTTAAACTGTCTACCAGATTAGGATTCTAGTATTAACCCAAAATCAAAATCATCAGTAACTGACTGCTATATTCCAGTAGCCCAGTCTTGAAATACGATCAAATGTTATTCTACGTAATTTATGATTCTTCCTTCTAAAACCTTATAACTTTAACTTACAATATATATCACTTACACAATTTATTTACAAGGAAAACCCCTTCTTGGGCAATGGTCAAGATTCTAAGGTCTCAATTACAAATTAATTTAATTTATTGATTAGATGCTCCAACATCAGGGACATTCTTCCTTGTGTATAGTAAAAAAAATTTCCTTAGATGTGATAATTTTTTTTGCATATAACTATATATGAAAAATTCCTAATTTCAAAAGTGTTTAAAAATTATCCAACAAAACGCATTTTCCTACTGCATAAAGGAGCTACATTTTCATACAGTTATTGAAAAGTGCATGTGTGGACAAGTTTCTGTCTGCGAGGAGAAAAGATCATGGTCAATTGAATATTAGTTTCTTTCCATATTTAAGATATGTTGCAAAATACATTTTTTATTTTAAAAAGAGTCTAGACAACATCTCCAATATATGTTTTTGTTTCATATAATATTTAAAAATTCCATTCAGACACAATTGATAGCCTAAGTGGTTTTCATCTATTCTTTGGGGTCCTATATAAATCTTCTATTCTTCATAGATTAAGATATATTGTGTTCATCTATTATTCAACGTCCTATGCAAATCCTCTATTTTGCATACATTTAGAGCTTTATACAATTGGTTTTCTGGGTATGTACTGTAAGGATGCTCTGTTGGTAGCGGTGTGAATTCTCAATTCAATCTAGCTCTATATTTCTCATTTTCATGTATAATGACCACGAGTAACTATTTTTTGTGTGACACAAAAAAGTATGAAGTTATGTAAATATGAAATTTCGAGATACATTATATCGGATGATTAATCTTAAGTGAATTTTGTTGTCTAAAAATCAGTATTATGTGGACAGAAAATGTGTGATATAACTATGCGGAAGGGAAAGTGAATGCAAAAGTAGGAAGCTTTTCCCTAGAAAAAATGTGTCTTATTCCACATACTAGTTCTTTGGCGTAAGTCATAAATTAAAAGGTTTAAGTTTTATGAAGTCTTGTGACATAATAATAATAATAATAACAAGTAACGTGTCAATGTGTTTTTCTCATTAGTCTAAAAATCATATATCAAATTCTATAAGTTTTATAAACCTATTGTAGCATAATTTTAACATGTAATGTGTGGGTAGTTGTTGATCAATTTTTTTTGTTATGGACTTGATCTGCAAGAATAAAAGAATTCCGTAAACACGAAAGAATATTTCCAGAAATAAAAAAATATCACATGAATTGAGACAAGTTGCAAATATATTTGATTATTCATAGGAAAATTACAATGTTCACTTGCCTCTTCGAAGGGGAAATATCCAACAAAGTAGAGCTCTGCTACAATAAGACTCAATTATTTTTCCCTTAATATCTAAGACTATTTATATCTTAATGACATACAAAACACCAAATAATAGTGTTCCCTCGCATAACACATATTAACCACTTTATTTATTAACTATGGCCCATTTATAACTAATTGTGGTCCCTTTTCTATAATGAGGGACAACAAATTACAATTATTATTAATGCAGATAACTGCTTATCGGATTTATTGACTCAACTAACTAAATATGACTTTGAATATTACCCTTAGGTTTATTAGATAAATAAAAATATTAGGTTTGGACCCTAACATGCCCTCCCCCAACAAAAGTAGCCTTGTCCTCAAGGCTGACGTTGTGGAAACTATTGAATATTAGTGGATGGTTCCCATTTTGCTTCTTTTAGAGAGGTTTCTTTGCACTTGATGAGGAATTCCTTTATCATGTGATCGTAGAGATGTATTTCACTAGTATCGAGGACCTGTTATCATCAGAGCAAAAGTGATTCATCCTAATCCAATCCTTGCAAACTTGTTTGAACCCTACAATTATTTCCCACAACCTCCTTGAGGAATGATACATGGAAAACCAGGTGGAATTTTGAAGTAGTCAACAAGGCTAGTTTGTAAGCGACTAATCCTATATGTTGAAGTACCTGATAAGGCCCATAGAATTTTGGTGTTATTTTTTGGAATCTCTTTTCTTTGAGAGAGGTTTTACTATATGGTTAGAGTCATAGGAACACCTATTTAGCTACATGAAATGACCACTTGAAGCAATTTTTGTCAGCATGTTGCTTCATTCTATTTTAAGCTTGATGTAGATTATCGTTGGCATGAGTGATCATGGAAAAACATTTTTTTAGGAGTTGATCAACTACTTTTACTTTAGAACATACGGGGAAATAAGAAGCTCATGAAGGTGAGAATTGTCTATACACTACCTCATATGGAATCATCTTGGTGGCTTCATGATAGTTAGTATTATACCACTGATCCAAGTGGATATTGGTGGCCACCCGCTTATTCCACTTGGATCCCCACCATTGTTTCTTTTATTTTTCCATTAAATTCCTTAATTTTAGCAAAATTTACTATTTTTGGCGGTTTTTGGGTCCCGAACATCCAGAGCCATTTTGAGGCCCTAAACGATGTTTTTTTAGAATATGGGAAAACATGAGTCTTATATTGACATGTGTAGTCTAAATTTGCATTCCCTAGATAGATATTTCTAACGATGTATTGTGCTTGTGAAATGGAGATTTTATGCCAAATTTATGACCCTGGGAAGTTGATGTACCAATTTCCCCAACGAGGCCCACAATTTTAGCAATTCATCTCCTAGGGTTAGGTTTTCGGATGTTTAGGGTTTTCCATTTTTTATTAATGATAAACTGGAATTTTAGCCCCATTGTAAGACTATTTAGAGGCATGTATCTGCCACATATCTTTGCAAATATAAGTTACCATCATCCAAAGTAGTTTATTTCTATTCAGTATCCAAGAAAATTTGGGTTCTTTGATATTAATTAAATGAAGTATTATGTATGATGCATATTTGCATTTAAAGTAATATTTGTATTATGTTGTGTTACTGTCTATGTTCTTATCAGTGGTATCAGAATGGTTTTATCTTTCTCTAATTTTATTTTCATGTCCCCAACGAAGTCAGGGTATAAGGACTTAGGGATTTAAATTGTTGAACCTTAGAAATACCAGCCTCACAAACCCTGATGACCTCCCATGGCAGTGGAAAAGAAGGACAAGGGAGCAGGAGATCCTTTCAAAATATTGTTCAAAAAAGCGCTCAAGCGATAGAGGAACATGATAATAGAAAACTTTGCAAATATGGTTCGATGGATGCCCAAAGACGACACATATTCATCTGACAATCACATTGGAGGCACCGCTCCCTAAAAGGTATAAGTCAAATTTCAAATATAGTTAGGTGGATGCCCACAGACGACACATATTCATCTAATAGTCACATTGGAGGCACCACTCCCTTCAAGGTACAAGTTAACTTTTACATTCCCATATTTGGAAGCAAGATAGATGCAAACATCATAGATAGATGGTTAAATCTATTGGAAGGATGTTTTCCAGTTCACGATTTTTCCAATAGGGAAAAGATTACTTTTTCACTCCTCAAATCTACCCCTCATGTCAAGGACCAGTGGGGAACCTACTGTGAACAAATGGATGAGAGAAAACACTCATTGTTTACATCTAAATGCACTTGGAATTCTTTCTGATATGTCATCAAGGAAAAATATTACCTCACGTGGAGCTATGAGGATAGGTACATACAATGGATTACGTTGTGTCAACAAAGAGATCATGATATGCATGAGTTGATGAATTTATTCTAGACCTTGCACACAAATGTGGGTATAAAATATTTAGAGAAACATTTGATGCTTAAGTATTGCATTCGTTTTCACATATACATTGAGGACTAAATGGAGTTCATCAAAATCTCCTCCCTTGGTGCAACATACCCATATGCTGCCAAGATCGAGCAAAAAATTTAAAAAAAACATGAGACTTTTGATTTGTGAACCCAAAGCAGAGTAAAGGATAGATCTAGGCCAATACCCTCGAGGGAAACTCCTCAAAGCCACAAGACAAGGATTATGGGAAAGAAAATAATGACACCAGAAACCGGTGTGAGTTCCGTAAATCTCCTGCTCACAACACGAATGAATCTCACACAAATAATGCACTAGTGGTTGAGGAGAAAGAGTCAAAGACGAATGCATGCTCTGATTATGAGTCAGAACCTCATAAGAAAACTAACAAGGGTAAGAAGGTCATGAAAATAGAACCTACTGCGATGGTATCCACCACCAAGCTCCAAAAGGCATAACCCAAAGATATAGAGGAGGGGGAGCATCTATTTCAGTCACAGATGTGGGTGAATGGTTGGTTGTTGCAATTTATTTTTGACAACAGGAGCCAAAAGAAATTCATTTCAGTAGAGGTCACGAAGTGCTTGGGGCAAAGAACTAACCAACACACAAAATTGTACACCATTGGGTGGCTTCACGAAGGATGAGATCTCCACATCAGTCAACACTGTCACCTTCCCTGCAACATCAATCACGTCACGGGTGAGGTATTGTGTGATGTTCCTCCTCTTGAATTTTGTGATGTATTATTAGGCCAACCATACTTGTGGAAGCACCATGCCATGTATGAGTCTAGGCCTCACACTATTATTATTTATTTTGGTAACTAAGTTATACAGGATGACGGAGATGGACCCACCTACCACCATATCTTTGATCTATACTAATAAATGTAGTAATATCATATACCACACCGCGAAATTTGATTTCTTTATGATTCACTCTCAAATTGAGTGGAAGATCATTGCCACATCTATGGCCCACTGGAATGGTTTCTCCACACAGAAGAATCAGGTGGATGAGGTCATGGAAGAATAGAGGGACATATTATCCTCACCCATAGGTTTCAAGCATCCAATCAATATGACTCCCAAATCACCTTTACCCAACAGAGCTCTCCATAGCTCGAATGGTTGAATTCCCTTTCTAGTGGGTCTAGGATTTCAACCGTTATGTCTAATTTAAGTTTCCATACCTCATGCGACTACAAAGGAAAAATCCACATATGTATTGGCTGAGGCCGATAAAGAAAATATATTTATTGAATGCATCCAACATGCCCTCGAGAAGTTTCATGACATTTTGGATAAGTCCAATGTCAAGTAGAAACAATGACATGAGCAACAGCAGGTGCCACATAAGTTTCAGGTGGGTGAAAAATTTTGGTTGCATTTGCAGAAAGACCGCAATACTGGAGCCCATAAAAATCTCATGCCACTTCAATATGGGCCTTACATAATCACAAAGGTTGTGGGGAAAATTTCTTTCAAGTTCAACATTCCATCGTTCATTTTCCTACGCCAAATGTTCAATGTGGAATTCCTTCATCCATACTTTCCACCACTAGTGGACACCTTCGACATTGTAGAACAACTCGCACCAACAGAGTTAAACCCATAAAAAATGGAACATGCAAGAAATGATAAGATCATGGACATGCACATCAATAACACTCACCAACAAAAGATCCAACTGCATTGAGTTGTCAAATCTGGCCAACTCTTGCACCAAGGCAATTTTCTCAGTAAGGACCAAGTTCAGTAGAAGTTTCCCCATCTCATGGATACACTCAACGCAGTGGGGACCATTGATTACTGAGGGGGGAGGACTGATCTAAGTGGATATTCGTGGCCACCCACCTATTGCACTTGGACACTCACCATTGTTTTTTTCACTTTTTAATTTTCCTTAATTGTAACACAATTTACTATTTTTGGCACTTTTTTGGGTCCTGAAATTCCGAAGTCGTTTTGAGGCCCTAAACAGATTTTTTTTTGGAAAACAAGAAAACATGATTATTTGTTTGATGTTTACAGTAAAAATTTGCATTCCTTGGTTATATATTTATAATGAGGTATTTTTCATGTCAAACAGAGATCGTATGCCAAATTTACGACCCTGAGAAGTTGATGTACCAACTTACCCCAATGGGGCCCACAATTTTGGTGATTCATCTCCTAGGGTTAGGTTTTCAAAGGTTTATGGTTTTACATTATTACTAAATGATAAATAAGCCTTTGAGCCTCATTTTAAGACTACTCATAGGCGTGTATACACCACATATCTTCTTAGAGATAAGCTACCATCGCTCGAGAAAGTTTATTTCCATTATGTTTATAAGCATATTTTAGTTCTTTGATATTAATGAAATGAAATGTTATTTCTGCTACATCTTCATATTTATGGTAATATTTTTATTCTGTTGCATTCTTTTTAAGTTCAGATCAACCACCATTCAACTAAAGGAATCTATTGTACCCATTGATCTTTCTTGTCTGAAGTGAAGAACCGTAGATAGGTCTCCAAACATTCGTTGATTCCTTATGTTTGGCAATAAATTTGGGGATGATAAGTTGTAATTAGTTGGAGTTGTGTAGCTTGAAAATATCATCCCAAAATTTGTTGGTGAAATTGGGGTCTCGATCAGACACAATAGAATTCGTCATGCAATGCAATTTAAAAATTGGTCCATGAAAACTTGAGCCACCAATGTTGGGGTAGTTGGGTGTGGTAGAGCACAAAAATGAGCATCTTTGTAAATTATTTCAATAACCACCATGATTTCTGATTTTTTTCCTGATTTTAGGAGAACTATAATGAAATCCATGGAAGCATCCATCTAGACAGAAGAAGGGAGTGGAAATTTTTGTAAGGTTCTCAATAGCTTGATCGTTTCCCCTTTGTTGCGCTAACATACATTGCAATCAACTACACAACCAACAATTTCTTTATTCATGGTGGTTCAAAAGAAAGAGTATCATGCTTGTGCATAAGTATTATGAAATTCTGAGTGTTCAGGAACAAGAGAGGAGTGAAAATCTTCCATGATGAGAGTTTTGAGGGAGGAGGTCGGGTATCTCAATACCCGATCATTGTAGCGAAGAACCCCATCCTTCCAAGAGTATTCATTCTAGAAATTAGGATCTACTCTTAAGTTATTAATGAGCTAGGGAAGAGACGGGTGGGAGAGCCATTCATGGCGGGCCTTTTCAATCGAATTTGGTATGGGTAAAGAGAGGGATAAAAGGGTGTTGTCATCCTCAAATTGGCATGATAAGGCATCGAAAACTACATTGTCACACCCCTTCTTGTAAATTTTCTCATAATCATATCCCAAGAATTTTGAGAGCCATTTATTTTGTTTGGTGATAATAGGCGTGGATCAAGGAAATATTTTAGTTTTTGTGACAACAATAGATGTTGTTTTTGGGTGCAGTTTTTTAGTTTATTTCCGACACCCTTTTCCCCCATCCTTGACCATTTCACCTCTAAACTTGTGTGCTTTCTAGACCTTAGTTACCTTGTTCCTTGTGATGAGACTCCATTTTTTTCATGACATATTGTTTTTCCATTTTGTTAAATATGAATGAGGTGATGTCTTTTGATGACTAATCAAGGTGATTTGGAGGAAGTTTTATGGCTCTGTGGCTTGAGGCATTACTCCAAGGTTCCTGACTAAAAGGTGGACAGAGGAATGATGAATTACAAAGGCGTTTTGAGCACTTGTTGTTCCAAACAGTTGTTGTTACACTTGAGGTCGTTGTTGTTACAACTTAGGTCATCGATGTTATACCTCAAGCATTGTTGTTGCACATCACGAAAGTGTTGTTACCCCATGAGATTTTGACTCTAATACAATTGTCCAAGATCGTGGCTACTATTCCATGAAGACAAATGGCGTATGAATTATATTATCTATGGACAACTAGTGAATGAAGACGGTTGTGATTTTTATCAATGATGTAATATTAATATGCATAGTATTCGGAACCTATTGTATCTATTTCTATTTTGATCAACATGAGAATCATCAGATTCTCATGACTCATGATTGTCATGACTGATCCATTTTCTTATTTTGGACATGTAAAAATTATAAAGAGGACTCAGTCCCATGTGAAAAGGGACATACATAGATTATAGTATCGTCATTTTGTTTATGTAATTCATAATCCTTTATATAAATACATCATTGTTGATGTTTCTGAATATAGCATCAGGACTTTACTAAATTCATATTTCATCCCTACGCCCTGCTAGGGAGGAAGGGCCCACTTATTTAGTAGGAATTGCACTAGTAGCAGTAGTATTGTAGTAGATCTATTATTATTTCTTGTAGATTGAATTGAGTATATTTTGCAATTTACCAGCCTAGTCAGTAGCATGGTGTGTGGAACATTTTTTTCTTGGTAACATTAAGTGTTTTTTTATTTTTGTAAGATAATTTCTGATTTCTGCACGACTGTTACTTTTTGAAATTACATACAGTGACATTTATTTATGTCTTATTATTATTCCTCTTGGCTAAAGTGTATTGACATAGATAGTTCATATACCTTTGAATTAAACAGACCTACCCTGGGTTTACAATTAATATTGTGGTCCATAGATGTTGGGTTGTAAGATGAGAGGTAAGAACTTTCAAATCGCTCTAACATACCTGGGTGGGTTCACCACTATAGGAGCTGGGACATTTAGGGTGTGATTTAATACATATAGGGTCAATGTGTGAAGACATAGGAATAATAGAGAAACTGAAACACTCCCACTGTAATTATTCATAGGAAAGTCAAGGCATAGTAAGGAAAAGAAGAGTGTAGATTTGGGGAGGAAGACATTTATTGGGGGATCTGATTTCAAAAATAGAAAAATAACAGTCCATTTCATACATGGATACAAGGAAAATGGGGCCAGAAAAATTTGTTTTCACACCTAAGCCAGGAGCATTGGTCCCTCTGTCCTCAGACCTCATCACCCCTCAATAGACATAACCACTCCTAAGATTTGAATTCTGGATCAAGAGCAACAATAGGAAGCTACTAAATAGGATCTGAAGCTTGAAGGCCAAGGGAGGACTAGCAGGAGCACCAAGGGCCAGAGTTGGAAAAGTACTTATTTCACTATCATCATCTAGACTCAGGCAGTGCAGTGAAGCAACCAACTCTAGAGTAGCACAACCTGTCATCTCATAGTCCCTCGCCTGTAAGACAGTTTCGTGAGAATTCTTAATAATATTTATCACATCAGGAATCAGGATATTCAATTATGGGAGAAGAAAATACTAGGACATATGGCACTATCACTACCTTTGATTTTCCAATACAAGAAGTAAGAGGTGATGCTCCCATTAAGAATATTCCTTTTCTCTTGTATATTTTCAAGGAATTGCAGTACAAGATCCAGATACCTTCCTGTTTCAATTTGATGTCCTATGCAAAAGTTATGATTATACCGCAGATGAACTGAAACTCAAATTATTCTCTACCACTCTAAAAGGAGCAACATTAAGATTCTTAATGGGACTGTGCACTTCTACTATTAGAACATGAGGAAACATGAGAGAGAGGTTTCTTTCCAAATATTAGGATTACTATCGTATCAAGGATTTGAGGGAAGAAATATTCTGAATAACACAGAAGGAAGAAAAGTGCCTGGAAGATTATGTCGAGCGATTTCACTATAATTTGCAGAGATCTAAATTTAGTGATTTATCTCGTGGAATATTGAAATCCATATTTGTAAGGGGAATGTGAGATGATTTCCTGGAGAACCTAATTTTTTTTGGAACATGGGACATAGAGTCAGGAACCGTTTGATGAAATAATAATACTTTCTATGAGAATTTCGAGAGGATGGTCCAAGGGAAGAAGTTCAGTGCGGGGCCCCTCAGTCCAAATACAAGAATTCATAAGCGGGGCATCACGAGGGAAGATATAGGGAATTTATTCGAAAATTTTCAAATTGATCTCGTTAGCACCTTATCTACTCAGATAACGACAACACAAGTGAATTTCAAGAAACCACACGAGCAAGTTGAGGCGGCTCTAACTGTGTTTTGTTCAAAATGCAGAAAGAAGTGTCCCTTGAGGGATTGCGAGATTAGCATCACCTTGTGCAATATTTGTGAATTAGAGAATTCTATTGGTCAATGCATAAAGGTTCCCAGATTAAAAGTGGTACTTAGAGAGTCAAATGAGGATGTTTAGTCCTCCTATTTGATTAGATCTAGGAAAGCATGGCAGCCACAACCTTTAGGTATGTTTGAAGACTTTTCTTCTTTTAATTCATGGAATAATGCATATGATCAACAATTTCCATTGCAATACTCCCCCTCTTCTCTAAAACAGTTGCCTTCACCCTAGAACCAGTGGTATCCCACTCCACCTATTTAGTATCCTCTATCTCAGCCATATCTGTGAAGTTAGAACTAGAGGGGAAATTCCAAGGATCCGGCCCCTTCTTCATTCCCGATACAACAATAGTTAGAAACACTTCCTCTCCAAACTCATGTTCACACACCTCATTTACGACCCCAATTACCTATGCAACCTAATATTAACCTAAATAATAAGGAAGCCCATAATATAGAGGCCTCGACTACCTTCCACACTTATTTCATTAATCTAGTTGAACTTAATGAAATTCAGCTTCGGTTGGGAAAAGTGATTAATTAAAATTTTTCCCCTATCATTACCAAAGAGGAATGTGAGTCTCCCAAGAAATATATTGTAGATCTTGTTACGCCTGTAACAAATAATTTGGGAAAAATCGTTTCTCCTGTAACAACCAACTCGAGTAAAGTTGATACACCTGTAATAGCTGATTTGACTGTTATAACTCAAGGTCCTCTGTATCCCCAAAGGCTAATCGAAACTGGAACAATCACATAAAATCAATATCATTTTCTTAGGGAGTTGAAATTTTTTCACGTACGGATCCCCCTACTGCAAGCTCTGAAAGAAGTACCTATCTATGATAAAATAGTACGAGACCTGTGCATTAAAAAACATGGGAGGAAGCCTCAAGATCTTGCTACTATACATTTGATGGGAAAATTCTCCGAATTAATGACTAATCAGCCCCTCCTGACCAAGTATAATTATCAAGGGAATCCTACAGTAACTGTTTATATCAACGACAAGCCTATAACCAATACATTTATTGATTTAGGAGCAGCCATTAACTTAATGACGAAGGACCTCTTCAACACCTTGGGATTCCATGGGCTTAGACACACACCTATGGTGCATGAATTAGCAAAAAGGTCCGATGTTAAACCCAAGGGGGTGTTAGAGGATATATTCATTACAGTTGCCTCCTGGAGGTATCTAGTTGATTTCTTTATCTTGCAAACCAAATCCAACTTCGGAGGGAACCCTTTGATTTTAGGAAGGCCTTGGCTAGCTACTACAGATGAATTCATAGGATGTATATCGGGATCCATGATAATATTGGAGGACCAAGCTACAAATAACCTTAATCTTTAGCCTCCAGTGAAACCAATGGATGCGAACAATCCCTGGTGGGATGAATTTGAGCCCGAATCCGATCTTTCCCTGCCACTTCTTACCCTGAGAAAAGCTCAGTATTTTAAGGATGAGACAAGGGATGATATCATAAATGGATTTATTAGTAGCTCACTTTTGGTCACTTTTGTTGAGATCTCGGGGGAGGAAGATGAGGTAGAAGATGAAAATTTTGAGTAGATGAGAACCTCTCCACATAATCACAGTAGTCCAGTTGAAATAGAACCAGGGAAGTATTTGAATACTAATCCCAACCTAACTTTCAAGAAAACCAAACTATTATTAAAATTGTTACAAAAATAAAATAAAGCATTTGCATGGGATTATACGGACATGAAGGGGATTCACCCCGGCCTGTGCACTTACCACATTTATTTGGAATATGGTTGCAATCCATTTAGATAGAGGCAACGACACATGAACCCTGCACTTAATGAGGTAGGGAAAGAATAATTTCACAAGCTCCTAAATTCTAACTTCATCTATCTGATATATGATAGTGAGTGGGTGTCCTCGCTTTTCGTCATTCCTAGAAACAATGGAACGTGGAGAGACTATGTGGATTATAGATAACTTAATAAAGCCACTAAGAAGGACCATTTTCCTTTACCATTTATAAACCAGGTCCTTGACACTCTTTCCGAGATGAAATTATTCTCATTCTTAGATGGGTTTAGTGGCTAGAATTAGATATATATGGCCCTGAAACATCAAGATAAAACAATATTTACTTTCCCCTTGGGAACTTTCGCATATCGAGTCCTCACTTTTAGACTCTGCAATGCACCAAAAACTTTATAGAGGGAAATATAGGGAAATTTTTTAGATCTACTAAATGACTATCTCAAAATATTTATGGATGAATTCAAACCTTACTGTGATTCCTTTGAAACAACATTAGTGAATTTAAAAAATATATTAGAAAGCTCTGTGCACACTAATGTTGCTTTGAGAACTGGGAAGTGTCACATGATGATGAAGGAAGGGAGCGTGTTGCGAAATTTCATTTCTGCTAACGGAATCAAGGTAGACCCTGGTAAGATAGAGGTAATCTCAAAAATCCCAACCCCTAAGACACAAAAAGAGGTACATAGATTTATTGGGCATGGAGGGTATTATAGGAGACTTATAGTAAAATTTTCTAGGATTGTGTCACCACTATTCTCTTTACTTATGAAAGATGTGGAATTTGTGTGGAAAGGGAAATGTGAGGAGGTATTTTTGAAATTGAAATATTGTGTACCATCAACCCCTCTTTTGTGTGGGCCAAACAGGAAATTGTTGTTTAACATAGCTATTGATGCATCTAACATTGTTGTGGGAGTTGTTTTGGTCGAGTTGGAGGATAGGAAACCTTATTTTTTCTATTATATAAGTAAGAACTTGACTCCAGCTGAACTCAACTATACGGTGACTGAGAAATAATTCCTTGTATGGGTGCATGCTATCAACAAATTTTGACATTACATCACTGGGTACCAAGTATTTCTACACACTAATCACTCTACCATTCGTTTTTTAATGAATAATCCAATTACAAATTGTAGGGTTACACACTGGTTATTGTTGTTACAAGAATTTGATATCACAATCTTAGATAAAACTAGGAAAGATAATGTAGTGACTGATTTTCTCTCTAGACTAATGAACTCCTCGAAAGTTCAGGACCGGAAAAACTGCTAAAAATAGTAAGCTGTGCGACAACTTAAAAATTGAACGAACTGATGCTAGGGGTTCAAATGGAATAGGTGGATGGCCACCAATATCCACCTAGATCATTAAGGCCCCAAAACGGCTCCGGTAGTGTAGGACCCGAAAACCTACTAAAAATAGTAAGTGGTGCTAAATCTGAAATGCTGCGAGAATTGATGGTGTGGGTCCAAATGGATTAGGTGGGTGGCCACCGATATCCACCTGGATCACTATTGGCCAAAAATATTTCAGGATGCTAAGAATTTCATGAAAGGGTGTGATAGTAGCCAGAGAATGTATCAACTGTTGCAATCAGATGATATTCTACTATAAACTCAAATAGTCTTGGAACCATTAAAGAAATGGGCTCTGGATTTTGTGGGACCAATTAACCTGTTATCCCAGCAAAATTTGTATATCTTGGTTTGAAAATATTATGTCACAAATTGGGTTGAGGAAAAAGCATTAACCAGAGCTACATAATATGTTTTTTTAGAATTTTTGTTTAAAGACATCTTTGTTCAATTTTCGATACCCAGAGAAATAGTGACATACAGAGGACCCCAATTTACATCTCACTTAATTCAAAAGTTGGTTCAAAAGTAGAATATTTTTCATAAAATCACTTCACCTTGTCACCCACAAGAAAACATACATGTGGAGAGGAGAAATAAGGTTATTGAGGGGATTCTTACCAAGACTATGTCCAACCACCAGAGGGATTGGGCTAATAAACTTCCACAAGTGTTGTGGGCATATAGGACTACATGGAGGAATACTACGGGGTTCTCACCATATGAACTCGTGTATGGTAAAAATCCTTTATTCCCAATAAATTTTGAGTTCAAGAGATTGAGAACAACATTACAAGTAAAATTGGATGTCACAACAACATAAAAGAAATGGTGGAACTAGCTCAATGAACTAGAAGAGAAACGACTAGTTGTTATTCAACAAACATAGATCATCCAGTAAGCGAGAGATAATTGGCACGAAAAATTCATCAAAAATAGGAAATTACAGAAGGGATATTGGGCTCTCATATATGATTCGAGATTCAAGGATTTCAAGGGTAAGCTCTACACCATATGGCTAGGTCCTTATGAAAATTATACAATTTTAGATAGTGGAATTGTAAGTTTAGTTACCACTTGCAGTGAAAGAACATTGTTACTTTCTAATGAGCATCATCCTCAGTTATATCATAAATTTTCTTTAAAGGATTCATTTATTAACATTGTCACAGAAACTAATCTCCATATTATAGGAGCAAGGGGAAACCCCCCAGTGCTGCCGTAACTCTAAATTTTCTAATAAGTGTAACAATTGAAAATAAATAAAATAAATAAGTTATAATAAAAATCTAACTATTAAAACCTCTCTGGGGAACGGTAAGATTAATCTAACTATTAAAACCTTTCCCTTGTAACAATATTATGTAGCTCACATATATCCTATTTTATGTTGTTACAGGGACTCTTAGAATATGTTTGTTATTTCTATAAATTTTCCCTGTAATTATTTTTTTTGTAAATAAAAAATGGCTAAATAAATGGTGAAATTAGATCTTCTGTTACACATGTAACATACGACAATCCATCAACAGCCACATCAGTGAAATATTGTCAACCACAAACAAACAAAAAATGAGTATTCATCGGCGCTATGCTACGGGGGCAATTTACACAACCATCACATCACTGCGGTAATTGGTCACGTTACCATCCTTGTGCCAGTCTTTTCCTACCACATCACATCGGGTACATAATTAAAGGTATATCACATCTTCCCTCTATTTAACAATTATGGAAATTAATACGGTACCTTTGATCGCTGAGGATGGATGTCGCATTAAAACTTGGCGAAGGCAATGAGTCATTTCATAATATATTATGTAGATTTTAAATCCAATAATAATTGTTAAAAGCACTATCATAATTATCCTTTCATGCCAAAAATTAAAACTTATTTAATGTCATATCCCCACGATCGAGGTAAATAATGAAACCATAACTGTGTATGGTCCTCCTTCACCTGAAATCCTCACTTTACTAGCCACCTTACTGCCCCAACATCGACCTCATCAAAGTATTTAATTTTCGCTTTAAAATTATCAAAAGAGAATAATATAGAGCAATGGGATAGAAATGGGAGGAGTTGCAGTCTGACAGGACCCTAATTCGATTGACACATCAGAGAATTTCCCCAAGGCATGTCTGTTCTTTAAGGAAGTAGTCTAGTTTGAATTATTCGAATGGCTTAAGGGATCAGATGAGTTGGTGTCTATGGCGTTTTCTCAAAACCTAAGTGGAAATCGGATGGAAGTTCGGGTGTTGAATCTGGAAGTAACAAAAGAGCTGATTTCCCGAGTGACATAACTACAGACTGTGGGAAACAATGGTTTGGAAGAAAAAGAAATGACCCCTCTCTCAAGAAAGAATTCCTTCGAGGAGAGGAACAATTGGAAAATAAAGATATGTAAATTAACAAATTATCACTCCCGGAGTGCTGGGGAGATGTTTCCTTGTACATTATCAACTACATCACATGCAAAGGAAGGGAAATGATTGTATTCAATTACCATTTTCCATTTTTGACTCACTTGCGACATAATCAGCTGATTAATCTGCCTTATTTCTTATTAGAAAATATTAGGCACATGTCTGCGGCTGTGAAAACTTCTATACACTGAGAGCCTTGTGTAACTAATCACAGTCTCATCAAGTTAATTTTACTGGCTGCATTGGAACAACAAGGTAGAATCTGGGATGAATTTATAACTTGGAAGGCAAGAAGCTCCCGGAAAAGGAAAACTGAAATCCTTGATGCCACAAAAGAAACAAAGGAGCTTGGAGAATGGGGCCAATCCTCAGGGAGAAAATCGTAGAAAATATCTTTGAAAAAGATAATAAGAGGGAAGATACCAAAGAAATGGGTAAAACTCAGCTCATGGCCAAAACCTTCATCTAGCAAAGAACCAAGCTAGGATAGAAGGGAGTAGAAATAAGGAGAATAACCTCATTCGAAAGAAGACCCTCTACGAGATAAGGACGAAATTCAGTCTTTCCTACTTATAATTAAAGCTTTGGAAGAAGAAAATGAAGAATTAAGATAGAAATTAGAAGAAAGTTGAGCAGAAGCAAGGGCTCCAGGTTTGGATACCCTAGTAGAAGTAGTATACAAAATAAAGATTGACTCTCAACAAGGTCCTATGTGTGCAGCATGTACTGTAAACCTAGAAAAAATGGGATACAAAGTCTTTGTGGCAAGCACCATTCTGAAGGAAACTTAGACCAAACCCTCAGAATTTTTACACAAAAACCCGTTGATGATTTTGCTGATACACAAGAACCATCAGCTAAAATGCAGTGTCCCACCGGTATCGACTGAGGAGCTGATACGTAAGAACTTGATGATGATACTGCTACTACACAAAAACAAGCAGTATAGGTGTTGGGGCCCTTGTTTTTGAAATATTGGTTAGAACATTTTGAATTTTGACCTTTTGAGTTGCGGCATGAAGACACATGGCAATCGTGACTGCATCGCAACTACCAGGAGTCGCAGAGCTATCAAGGTGGCACGGAAGCATGAGATAGATGAAGAAAGAACACGCACAAGTACAGATGAAGAAAACACACAGCAGAAGATAGAAAGCGGAACACACAGATAATAGGAGAGAAGCTGGAAGCAGCTGAAGAAAAGACACAAAGGAACTGATAGTCGCGATAGCGGGTGAATAAATAATAGTCACCCGGCTGAAAGAAGAAAAAAAAGGCTGCAGAGGTTGTGAGGCTTGCGACAGGAGAAGAAGCACAGAGCGACTACGGGAAATCATGCATGACCCTTCTATGGTTTCTAACCTTCTCTATTCTCCCTTTCTGTTGCGTAAGACATCTGTATCAAAGTTGTAAGCTATCGTTGAAAATGCTATGTAATCATGTGCTTGGCCAAGAGATTAATGTAATGAAATGTTGCTGTCTCAATAGGAGGTTTACATGCATGTAATTTGTTTATGCTGGTTTAAAATTTTATTTGCTAATGTATGAATGCTTCTTAAGTGCTCTTGCGTATATCACTCTGTCTATATAATCAATGCATTGTCCATCATGAGTTGCGACTTTGTTCCTTGCCATCGATCTCATCCCCTTCTGCATGTGGTTGCGGCACGCCTCGGGTGAGACTCACTGCTCTCCGGAGTAGGGTGAAAATGCCGGCGTGATCCTAGACTACATCGGACCCCTTTGTTGGCCACAACTCCTGAACCTAGGTCTTTTCCGCGAGACCTGACTTCTCGCCAACAAATGGTTCCGTTGCCGGGACCTGCATGTTCTGAGGGGACCTAGATCATGGTATCGAGGATTTTTGAAGGAGAGATACGGCGATGGTGGGATAATCATCTCGACCAATTCATTGCTCAGCAAGCAGAGATTACCAAGCAAAAGGAGGCAACGATCAAGGAGCTCTTCCTTTTTTCTGACTCAGCCAGTGATACGTACGAAATTTTCTGGGGAAGGTTCCCTACCGACCTTTACAATTGGTTGCGGAGATTACGAGCGACGGTGCCTCGAGAAGGCCTGCGGAAGATAAACCACAGGTGGGCGCACGAAGATCTGGTGGCGCTGCATCGGGTGAACACTGAACTAACCCGTGCGATGGATTTTTGGGTAAGAACCATGTTGGAAGGATACACTATGGAGTTTGCTGTTGAGTGCTATCAATCTTTCTCGAAGGCCGAGGTTGTCTTCCACTCAGGGCTAAGAGGGAAGCTGCTTAAGGAGATTCTGCTGTGGATAAAAGCTCTGATGGTGGACGAAGGGTTGATCGAATTCCACAAAACGACTATGGAAGCGTAAACCACCCATGCTGGGGGAAGGGTTGAGGGGACCGATGCTGCGTAGAATGTGAAAGCGAGAAGCGGGGAATGGATGTTGAGGGCGCATGCAAGTTGAGGGAGCGACGTGTGCATCGGCGGGCACAGATCGCCGATAGGTGGCGAAGAAGGGTGATGCGAGATTTGAAGAGACGGGAGATCGAGAGGAAAAATCAGAAGGAGGCGCCTCAGAGGATAAGGATTATGGACGCGGGCAACTGTGGACGACAGGACCATCGTGAGTGCAATGGCATGGGACCCCAAATGTATAAGGAGGAAGAGACAGACTAGCAAATAATGGCGAAAAAGATGCAGCCCGAAGAGAGTTCCGATGACGAATGGCATGGCATGATGCAGCGGATGTTTCAAGAGCAGACGACACTCACCCCTCCAGGCAGCCCTACTTCCCACATTTTGCATGGCCAGGATCCCTACCTTCCCCTGGTACTGTATCAACCTTTAAGTAATATTTTCATTCAGTTACAAGCATTGAGTCAGTCATACAGTAGTTCATCAGCGTCAGTAACGTCCGGTAATAGCAACATTACTAGTAGTGTTGTATTCCCTAGTGGAACCGTTACGCAACCAGGACCTGGAGGATTTATCTTGGTCAATACTCCGCAAGTACACATGGCTGGGTCTTTCACCCGGTATCCAGAGTTCTCTGGCCGGGGCAATGATGATGTAGAGCAACACTGGTATCTGTGCGAAGCCATCTGGAGGGCTCGGCAGACGCCAGATGCAGGGAAGTTAATAGAGTTCCAAACCACGCTCAGAGAGAGGGCTCTATGATGGTTTATCAAGTGGTCCGAGGCTCATCCTAACCCCGTAATTGCGGACGTAAAGCGGGATTTTGTCCATGAATTCAAGCTTCCCTAGACAGACCAGCAGGGCCTGTCAGAGCTGTGGGAAATTAAGCAGAAGGAAGGTGAGACCACGTGGGAGTTGATGCGGTGATTCAAGGACGCGATCAGGAAACTCAGCTACCTGATCGATCCAAACCACCAGAGGGACTGGTTCATCAAGGCTCTGCTTCCCTTGACACGAACCCCTCTCACTCAGCAGAAGATTGATAATCTGCAGGGACGCCTTGGAGCAGGCCATGAAGATTGAAGCCCTGGCGGGTTACCCCTAGGAATATCGGGGGGGGCCGGCCCCGCAAGATCCTTCTTTGATAGGGTTGCAACACCAGATCGCCAGCTTGATTGAGAAGCTCAAGGAGCTCTAGCCGGTGAGACCAGCGCGGCCGAATGTTTGGTGCACTCATTGCCTGGTCGAGGGCCACGTCGCAACCGAGTGTCCCCGGTTGCGCGGCGTAGGGGTAGGACCCTCGGTCGCAGCAATCCAGGGGGGTCCACCACCTGGTGGTGGCGCGGCGATGAATCCGCAGGGGGTCTACCAGCTGCAACAGCCTTACGCGGGGTTCCCACCTCAACCGGGTTCCTCCACCACAGAGTACTGCGAGATTTGCCGGACGCTGGGGCATCCTCCTCGGATGTGCCCGATACTACAGAAGTAATCCACGGTCCCAAACAATGTGTATTGTGAATTTTTTGTTTCTACGACTCACAACACTGAGCAGTGCAGGGCCCTCGACGCACTTGCGGATCGATTGGATCGTCCCTCCTACAGAGTGAACGAGGCCCCCAGGGGAAGAGGCGGCGGCATGCGGGGAGGTCGCACAGGCAGACGCGGTCCGGTGAAATGTTACAACTGTGACCAGGAGGGTCACATGGCTCACAAATTTCCCCTTCTGCGACGACCCTGGTGTTCCCAGTGCCGGGTGAACACCCACGCCACAGAGGACTGTCTGGAACTCATCAAGAAGTGGGAACAACGGGCGAGGCAGAGGGGAGAAAATATGATAAATTCAGAGCCGCGAGGGACCGCGACCCCAGACATGCAGAACGTCGCGATCGTGACGAGGGATGAGAAGAAAACTGGGGAGGACGCCCATGGGAAGGAGCCAGCATGAGTGGTTCGGCCGGCATCCCCGAAGATGTTAATCAGGCCCGAAGCCTGCACATATTTCAGAGGCGCTGAGGCGTTCGCCTGGCCGGAGGGGACGCGGGGAGGTATGGAGGAGCCCGTGTCAGCTGCAATTGGGGCGCAATATCTGCACGGTGGATTTATAATCGGTTCAACCGTTCAGATTGCTGACAATGCTGCGGCCACTAAGAATAAATTTCAAGCATGCTTTTTGGAAGGACCATCGGCTGGGGCACATGTGGTGGACTTTAGAGATCCCGGCGAACGCCGTCCTCACCACGTGCTAAGGGCCAAGTGGATGCCAATGAATGTTAAAAGAATTTCGCTTAACACGTAGGTTGCGGATTCCAAATCAACGATACCATGTCGGGACTTGGGTCCGACATCAACATCCTGCCACGAAAGACGTGGGAGGCCCTTGGAAGGCCACGGCTGGCCTACTCGCCAATCCAACTCAGGATGGCGAACCAGTACTGTATTCTACCAATCGGCCGGCTCGAGGGTGTCGAGGTCAACATTGAGGGGGTGAAGACATACACCAATTTTGAGGTTATTGATATCATGGGCGACAAGGATCCTTATCCTGCCTTACTCGGCATTGACTGGGCTTTTGAGAATTACGCCATCATCGACCTTAAAAAGGAGCTGATGATCTTTGAGGATGGGGAGGTACGGGTCACCCAGCCCCTCGACCCGTATCAGGGCCCGCGATATACGGAAACAGTGGACAATCGGGAGGATGCTCAAATGATGGACCACATTTATCAGATGATCACAGGGAAGCGGGACGACTACATTAACCCGACCGCGACTGGCTCTGTCAGTTGGCGGAGTGTGCAGAGCTCGGAGCCCGGATCCGAACTCGCTTGGGAAGACTGGCAGCAAGGGGGGTATGAGACCAACATGCGAGATGTGCTACCATTTCAAGTCCTAAGTGGGGACTAAGTGCTCATGGATATCCCACCCTGTCAAACATGCAAGCTATCGATACTTTTATTACCAAGGTGGAAGACCTAGTCCCAGCCGAAAGCCGGATGCCACTTTTGGATGTGGCCTTGCAATCGACGTCGGCTCGGTGGTGGAAAAATCACCGTGACACTCTGTTGCGATGGGATTGCATGGCAGATGCTCTGCGGGCACACTTTAAAGAGGATGACGGACCTCGCAGTATGATTAAGTATCGCGGAACTTCCGACCCGCGAAACCATTTGTGGGCCTATGAGGAGTAGTGGCGCAGCACCAGGTACCTTGAGGAGCTGTGGGTCCACAAGTTTATCCACTCCCTGGATACACTCCCCCAGGCCTAGTACCTGGAGGAAGATCGGAAACGGGGAACCCGCTCTTGGCAAGAAGTCACGAACAAGTTCGTTCGGTGCTTCTTGTTCGAAGGGGAGATGGTGCAGGAGTCTCGGGCCCTACAGGCAATCAAGGAGGTCTTGTTTTTCCGCCATCCCGAGCCCGACGGGGGCCCGGTTGTGTCACGCCCTGAGGCCAGGCGCGAGTTGGTTTGCCAACGGATTGATGGTGATCCGGAGGATGATAGTCTGGAGGACCTCAGGCATCTCTATTTTGACGAAAAGGAAGGCGAGCGGAACATCAGGGAAGAGCCCACGACTGAAGGAGTCCATTTACAACCACTAAAGATGAAGAAGCTGAACATTGGAACAGACGAGAAACCCAAGTTGGCAACGGTGGGAGATTACTGGGACGAGGAAACGACAAAAGAAATTTTTAGCCTCCTTCGGGAATACGAAGACTTGTTCCCGTCCTCGGTTACGGACCTGAAGGGGATCAAGGGGGACCTTGGCAAAATGTGCATCGTGCTAAAACCGGGGGCCAGGCCAGTGAAGCACCGACCCTACCGGCTGAACCCATGTATCAAAGAAAAGGTCAAGATGGAGATCGACAAGATGCTGGCTGCAGGTCTTATCTTTCCAGTAGAAGAAGCAGAGTGGGTGAGTCCCATTGTCATTCAGAACAAGAAGGACAAAGTGGAGATACATGTTTGCGTAGACTACCGGAGTCTGAACAATGCCTGCATCCATGATCTGTTTCCCACCCCTTTCAGCGATGAAGTTCTAGATCATGTTGCGGGAAATGAAGCCTATTCCTTCACTGATGGGTTTTCGGGCTACCATCAGGTGCGCATTGCCGAAGAAGACAAAGCAAAGACGACATTCACCACCGAGTGGGGATCATTCGCATACCACATTATGTCGTTTTGTCTGAAGAACGCACCGGCTGTGTTTTCCCAAATCGTAATTGCTGCTTTCAGGGAGTACATTCACAAGTTCCTGGAGGTCTACATGGACGACTGGACCGTCTAGAGCCTATTGAAGAAACACACCACCCTTTTGCGTATTATGTTTGACCGGTGTCGTCAGCTGCAGATTTCCTTGAACTTGAAGAAATGTATTTTTGCAGTTCCATTCGACACACTTTTAGGCCACGTGGTGTGCAAGCAAGGGGTCTGTGCCGATCCCGCCAAGGTCGCGGTCATAGTTCATATGGAAGCCCTCGAAACCGTGAAGCAGTTGCGTGCACTGCTCGGGCACACAGGATACTACAGGCGGTTTATCCGCAACTACGCAAAGATTACGGCCCCTTTGGAGAAACTGTTGTGGAAGTTAGAAGTATTCCAATGGACAGAGGAGTGTAGGAAGTCCCTTGACACCTTGAAGGAGAGGTTGGCGACGTCGCCCATACTTTTTCATCCCGACTGGGATAAGCAGTTCCATGTGCATATCGATGCGTCCGGTATTGGACTTGTGGTTGTCTTGGTGCAACCCGGGGAGACGACAGTTGACCACCTCGTCTACTTCGCCAGTCGCCGGTTATCGAATGCAGAGAAGAATTACACCATGACCGAGCGGGATGCGTTGGCGATGGTGTACTCCCTCCAAAAGTTCCGCCACTATCTTCTGGGCAGAAAATTCAAATTCTTTACGGACCACTCTGCATTGAAGTATCTGGTGAATAAGCCTGTTTTGGAAGGACGGATTTGTCGCTGGCTTCTACTTTTCCATGAATTCACGTTCGAGGTGATTGTCAAGCCCAGCAGGTTGAATGTCGGTCCTGATCATTTATCCAGGTTGGAGACGGGAGAGAACAAAGGCTCGTTGGACGATCAGCTGCCGGATGCCGACCTCTTTCGAGTCGAAGCAGTACCGAATTACTTGGCTGACATTGCCACTTAACTGACCATGGGACAATGCCCTCAGGATTACAGCCCACTCTAGAAATGCCACCTGGTTTTCCGAGCGGCCGACTACCAATTGATCGCGGGGCAGCTATACAAACTGGGCCTCGATGAGGTGTTGCGCAGATGCGTCCTTGACCACGAACGGGAAGCGGTAATGTGGGAATGTTAAAGCGGTGTTGCGGGAGGGCATGTGGGTGCGAAACCCACCGCAAGAAAGGTGCTCCAAGCTGGCCTGTGGTGGCCGGCGGTACATGCTGAATGTAAGGCCTACGTGAAGCGCTGCGATGTTTGCCAGCGGACGGGAAGGCCCTCTCACCGGGACGAGCTTCCGCTACACCCAGTGCATGTGTTGCGGCCGTTCAAAAAGTGGGCTGTCGATTTTGTAGGTCTCATCACCCCGGTCGCCAGACACTCCAAGGCCCGGTACATCATTACCGCCACGGATTACCTCACCCGGTGGGCTGAGGCAGTGGCGGTACACGACTGCTCGGCGGAGACAGCTACCCGGTTCATTTTTGAACACATCATCAGCCGGTTTGAATGCCCACGAAGCTTAACCAGTGATCAGGGTACGCATTTCATTAATGCCACGGTCAAGTCACTACTAGACACATTTATGATTCAACATCACAAAAGCAACCCATACCACCCGCAGGCCAATGGTACTGTGGAAGCATTTAACAAAATTCTTGAAAAAGGCTTGACTAAGATTTGCAATGCTCAGCGTGACGATTGGGATGAGCGTATCCCAGTGGCATTGTGGGCCTACCGGACCACGGTGAAATGCTTGACCAATCAGACGCCATTCCAGTTGGTGTATGGCCAGGAAGCTATGATTCCCGCCGAGTTCACTGTACCCAGTCTTTTAATCGCTACATCTCTTCAGTTCTCAAAAGAGGAGTCACTTCGGGAACGCCTCGAGGAGCTACAGGAGCTGGATGAGGCCCAATTCCCGGCGCAATTCCACCAGAAGGTTCAGAAGGCTAGGCAGAAAGCGTGGCACGATCGCCACCTCAAGAACAAAGCCTTCTAAATTGGCGGCAAAGTTCTCTTATATGATAGCCGGTTCCAGAAGTTTCCAGGCAAGCTCCAGATGCACTGGTTGGGACCCTACTTTGTCATTGAGATTCGTGACTTAGGAGCCCTTCGGTTGGTACAGCTTGATGGTAAAGTTCTCCCTGGGTGGGTGAATGGCGCACGCCCGAAACCCTACCAGGAGTAAGTACCTTTCACTTCTCATCAATAACTCTCGCACCCGAGAGCACCTGTAGCGTAGCTTAGTCGAATAACTCTCCTACAACCGGGATGAGCGTAGGGAGTCTTTTCCGTTCATAGGTAGTCTGTCAAGAACCGCTCAGTTGCGGGGGAAGCACCGCAACTGACTGTGGTCGGGGCGGCGCCTATCCAGCTTGTCATCCTTGTAGGATCCATCCACGTGCCAGGATCAGTCCAAGTCATTTCCGTCAGTCCTTTTTGTCAGTCCGTAGGATCGCTCAGATTTGCATAATAAATTACCATAAGTAGGCAGTAATCGTACCATAATCATTTTCCATCATCCACAGTTCCCTCAGTCGTTGCGTCCGCCCATTTCCCATGCCGCCATCAGCAACTGTCAGATTACACACAGGCATGCGATCGATCGCACGATTATCGCAGGCAAGAAGGTCAGCAGGAATCAATTATCGTTATGGGGTCTCATCAACTCCACTCGTGCCAGGTGATGACATAACTTGCATGGAGACCAAGAGCATGAGAATGGCGGACCAGTTCAATTTTGCAATTTCAGCGACAGCAGAGCGATTGAAGTCTCAAAACGCACCACACCAAGACAGAAGCTCCAGGTGAATTCTCCAGGTTTACCAGCGCCGTGCCAAAATGCCAAAGGCTCTCCTATCCATTGATGAACCAGTGCTGGACAGTTGGATTCATAGAACAGAGTTGCTGGTTGGAAAATACGACAATGCAGCGTTGATAGATTCCAATCTGTCCGACCCGATCGAATTCCCCTCCCTCCATTGGCAGACATATATGGAGCATCACTACACACCAGGCAGTAGCTCAACCAACCGAATGCGACCAGAGTACAGGGGCCTCCAGAAATCGTCCCTAATGAATTTAAGAACTCTTCCTGTCTTTGGGACTACCGGACCAGCCCTGCAATGCACCCGGTTCCTCCTCAGCCGAATTCAGAACGGGTCCTTGTGGCTAAACGAGGAGATCCCCATTCATGCTGAAGACATTCATCACCTCACAGGGCTGTCCCAGAATGGCGCAGACGTCTCTGCTGCCGGTCAGACATCTTCCAAGCGTGCATGCAAGTCGGGTGATACAGACCTCTATGCCAAATATGGCACTCGCCGGGGGGGGAAAGGTGCCAAAATTGATCTGATCAACAAGCCGGAGATTCGGTTCGCTTGCTATCTCATTGCTAGCAAGACGATGCGGCATTATACCAAAGAAGAGTGCACCTTGGATACCATCTCCATTGCGGAGCACTGTGTCCAAGGCACCAGGCTGAATTGGTGCTCTTTCGTGCTCAAAGAACTGTTCGCGGCATGCGAAGAGAATTATAAGCGCACCACTAGTTTCATCTATGGTTACCTAATTGTAGCTTTTGCCATGTGGAAATGGCACATTCCTCCTGTCCGGCTGCCGGCAAAAACTACCGCGAGCCAGCCCCTCGCGATGAAATTCACCCCGTGGCAGGTGTCCTCTAACCCCAGCACGAAACAGGTGAATGCGGAAGCGTTTCGGGCTTGGTACGGGCTAATGATAGATGTGGTGGCTAACCAGCAACGGGTGCCCAAGAACCTGTTGGACGACTGTAGTGAGCAGGTATGGTTCGGGGTAAGCCACAGGCACACTTACCTCCGCCCCACTTGCGTGTCGGAAGCCACCTTCCACATGGCGCCGCTCAAATTCCAGCTGGATGATGCTACCTTTCAACGCGAGGTCAGTTCGTGGCCGGGGGTCACAAAGCACATCCAGGACGGGATCACAGAGACATTAATTCCAGAGGAACCCCTTATCAACCCATCAGAATTCCTCAATATTCGCCTCCCCCATACCTCCACCACACCGTCCACCGCTCCCTCCACCATCCATCCCCCTGCCACTTCATCCATTCCATCAAACTCATCTGCCACTGTATCCGACCCCCTTATCCAGGAACTCTTTGGAGGAGACCACGGGGTTGAAGTCACCTCTAGTACTGCGGTCGTAGTACCACCAGTCGACCCCGTGGCCACACTCCAGGGTTCTTTCTCTACTATATTTACCTGGCTGGCCAATGTTGGGGCTGACTCGGTCGAGGCTCCGCCTGAGCATGATGACCCTCCCCCCACAGGCCAGACCACTCAGCAAGAACGGCCAGATTCCGACATGGGCACCTCAACGCAGCAACAGAAACCGGTGTACCCTCCTGAGAATTCCAACAGATCAGTGGCCAGTGGGCAACCTTTGTAGGAGCAATCGTGAGCAGGCTTTCCAGACTGGAAATGGATCAGAGTTGAAATTACACACCTGCCCAAAACCATAATTATCCAGCTGGCCTCAGCGCCAACAATCTGTCCTTTGAGGCTCTAGCTGGTGAGACGAGTTAGCAAAGACCACCTCATCATGAAGGCCACCGCCAAACGCCACTGCCTCATCTGATGAGAGGTCATATGTAAAAGATAGTCACTACGCCACAGCTGTGTACCATCAGCATCAAGGGCCTGTTGGTAGTTGTCAACATGTCCCACTCTCACTCAGAGAGCGAGACAATGGTGGGTCGTGATGGCGATCCGCCTCACCCTACTCAGCAGGAGACCAGATCTCACTGCCTTAGCTCACGCCCACGCCTCTACCTGTAGATTACACCTGCACCACAGCCATAAGCCACTCCTATGTACAACATAAGATTGATTCACTCCAGGACGTGCTTGAACATGCAATGACTCCGAGAGGTTCCTGCCTCAAGCACAATGCCCACTCTGCCTACCAACTGGGATTTCAGGAAATTCGAGACCGAGATCTCACAGACTCACCAGTGGCTAAGCACTTGTTTGAGGTTCAGAATGGGTAATCGAGGCTAACTCAAGAACGGGCCACAGATAATCTGGGAAACTGTCGTCTATCTTGCCAGCGGCCAAAATCAATGAAGAGACAATGATGAAAGGTCAGACCTCACTACTACGCATGGTTTGGGGTCAGTCTCATGAATTCAGAGGAGGCCGCCACCAAGATCACTGAGGAAGGCGATCGCTAATGCAGAATGGCGAGTCGTGGCTCTGACTTCACCCCAAGCCATATACGTCCACAGGTCCCGGAGTTGGGGCCCTTGTTTGAACAGCTGCTTGGAGGCGCACAGCAGGAAAGGGCACGAGACGAAGGCACACAGGCCGAACAGGGCACGGGATCCAGTGGGGAAATGGAGGTGGAAACTGTCATTTGCGATTGACTCGGGGACGAGTCAAGGAACTATGTTCGGGGCCTGTTGGGGCCCTTGTTTTTGAAATCTTGGTTAGAACATTTTGAGTTTTGACCTTTTGAGTTGCAGCATGAAGACAAATGGCAATCGCGACCGCAGCGCAACTACCAGGAGTCGCAGAGCTATCAAGATGGCGCGGAAGCATGAGATGGCTGAAGAAAGAACACGCACAAGTACAGATGAAGAAAACACACAGCAGAAGACAGAAAGCGAAACACACAGATAACAGGAGAGAAGCTGGAAGCAGCTGAAGAAAAGACACAGAGGAACTGATAGTCGCGATAGTGGGTGAATAAATAACAGTCACCCGGCTGAAAGAAGAAAAAAAAGGCTGCAGAGGTTGTGAGGCTCGCGACAGGAGAAGAAGCACAGAGCGACTGCGGGAAATCATGCATGACCCTTCTATGGTTCCTAACCTTCTCTATTCTCCCTTTCTGTTCTGTAAGACATCTGTATCAGAGTTGTAAGCTATCGCTGAAAATGCTATGTAATCATGTGCTTGGCCAAGAGATTAATATAATGAAAGGTTGTTGTCTCAATAGGAGGTTTACATGCATGTAATGTGTTTATGCTGGTTTAAAATTTTATTTGCTAATGTCTGAATGCTTCTTAAGTGCTCTTGCGTATACGACTTTGTCTATATAATCAATGCATTGTCCATCATGAGTTGCGACTTTGTTCCATGCCATTGATCTCATCCCCTTCTACATGTGGTTGCAACATGCCTCAGGTGAGACTCACTGCTCTCCATAGTAGGGTGAAAATTTCGGCGTGATCCTAGACTACATCGGACCCCTTTGTTGGCCACAACTCCTGAACCTGGGTCTTGTCCGCGAGACCTGACTCCTCGCCAACAATAGGAAGAAGTTACCAATAGACGAAAATAATAGGCTGATACGTAGGGACCTATTGATTTCACTGTTGTTACATAAGAACCAACATTCGAAATGGAGCATCCCAATCATCAGGATGTTCTTACACCCCGAAAGGATGTTGCATATAAGGAAACACCAGACCCTGAAGAAAAATTTTGTTTAGATAAAATATTATTTATTTCATAACTACTGAAGTGTAAAAAATAGGCACTCTTGTTGTGGGAAGGAGTGATCTCGTTGGCGGCATAGCAGAAAATAAAAAATTCACTCAAGGAGAAATAGGTTGAGAAAGAACTTGCAAAAAATTGGGAAAGATGATAAAAAGAGGTAGTAAGGAAGAAAAAGGAGGAGTAGTTGCAGTTATTGCAATATGAGGTTTAGGATCTAACCGATGATAAAATAAACTTGTATGAACTTGCCTTGTTCTTCTATGGGAACAATTTTTATTATTTCAGTTGAAGGCGATCTATGAGAATAGACCATATGTGGGTAACTCTACCCAGAAATTTTTGGATGTTTTTTGTGCTTGTGATTTACATGATCAAAGCTTGCTTTGAGAGCTCTTTCTCCATAATAAAATTTTTGAACATGTTAGCACGGACATCGTGGTGTATATTCTCTCTTTTATAGGTGACTTGCAGTTGTGCCCCTTTATTTCCTTTATGAAAAATCAGATAGAATGGCACAAGTCTATGAAATTGGCGGATGAAAATGAAGGAAAGGCGACATTAATGATCTAGGGTGAACCAGGTAATACGGCTGAGTTAAGATGACTTTTTAAGGGATTTTTGAAGACTCCAGATATCAGGGAACATGCAACCATCTATAGGAGAAGGATTGCGAAGTTTTGCCTCAACCTTTTTGCATAGATTAAAAGTTGGGGCACTAACAGGGTGGCACAAACACAATGAGGTCAGTAGTGCATAAATGCAGGGGAGCGACCCATTTTTCTTTCATAATTTCTGGGTTTCTATTACATGTGTTTCCAAATAGGCCAGGGTGGTGGATTAGTTGGTCACCTTTTGGATAGGCCTCAAGTTTAACTATCCCTTGATTTTGCTACCAATAGAGGAATACCAGCCTAAGTATCAATTATGTAAATATGAGAAGGATTCTTGGCCACACCAGTTGATGACCACCTAGGGCTACAGATCTATTGAGGAGGACACTGTTGATGCCTATAATCTGATAGAGCTGTACAAGAGGTATTTCGGTAGGCTCTTGGGTATTTTTCGTTAGGACGCGCAATTGCTTCAACTTGGGGGAGATGTTGGGTGCAGGTTTTGAGTGTATTTCCAACATCTTTTTCCCCCATCCTTGACCATTTCACCTCTGAACCTGTGTAATTTTTAGACCTTAATTACCTTTTTCCTAGTGATGATACTCAATTTTTGTCATGACATATTATTTTTCCATTTTTGTTAAATATGAATGGAGTGACGTCTTTTGATGAATAATCAAGGTCATTTTGAAGGAAGTTTTCTCGCTTCGTGTCTTTGAGGCGTTACTCCAAGGTTCTTGATTAAAATTTGGACAGTGAAATAATGAATTACAAAGGATTTATGATCACATTCTGCTCTATATCGTTGTTGTTACACCTCACGCCATTGTTGTTACACCTCACGCCGTTGTTGTTACACCTCAAGTCATTGTTGTTACACCTCAATCATTGTTGTTATACATCATGAAAATGTTGTTACCGAGTGGGATGTTGACTCTAGTAAAATTGTCCAATATCATGGGTACTATTCCACGAAGACAGTTTTCGTATGAATTATATTATCTATAGATAGCTAGGGAATAAAGAAAGTTGTGATTTTCATCGATGATGTAACAGCAATAAGCCCAGTATTTGGAACCTGCTGTAACTATTTCTATTTTGATTAGCATGAGAATCGTGAGGTTCTCATGAGTGGTCTATTTTCTTATTTTGGAAATTTAAAATTTATAAAGAGGACTTAGTCCCATGTGAAAAAGGGCAAATAAAGAGTATAGTATCATCATTTTTTTTCTGTAATTCATGACCCTTAATACAAAGACAACATTGTTGATGTTTCTGAATATAACGTTGGGAATTTACTAAATTTTTATTTCATCCCTGTGCCCTACTAGGGAGGAAGGGCCCTCCTTTTCAGCTGGGATTGTAATAGCACATGTAAAATTTTAGTAGATCGATTCTTACTTCTTGTAGATTTAATTTAGTACACTATCCAGTTTACCAGCCTATTTGATAGTGTGGTTTGTGGTGCGCATTTTTCTTGGTAACATGAAGTGTGGTTTTATTTCTGTAAGATAATTTTTTATTTCTGCATGAGTTTTACTTTTTTCAATTAAATTTAGCGACATTTATTTTTGCTTCATTTTTTTCGCTCTTGGCTGAATTGTATTGACACAGATAGTGCATACTCCTTTGAAATAAAGATACCTACACTGAGTTGACAATTAATGTTATGGTTGCATCAAATTTATGTGTGGTTAAATCAACACAGCAGTTGATCAAGGAAATATTTTAGGTTATTATGGTGAATGTGTATTTGGGAATTATGCCCCAATAAGTATGGTCACAAAGTGTCTACTGCATGTAATATGATCATTATTTCTTTATGATATGTAGAGTGACCCATATGCTTTCCACTGAGTTTTTGGCCCATGAAATGAAATAGTCTACCTTACTCCATTAATATTGGGCCAATGCCCGTACCTGAAGCATCACATTCAATCAAAAAAGTTTTTGTAAAGTTTGGTAGGCCAATACTTGAGTGGAGCACATGGATAGTCTAGGATCCAAAAAGGTTTGCTGAGTTGCGTCGGTCCAAAGAAATAATTTTTACTTGAGACGATTAGTTAGGGGTCAGATAATATGTCTATAATTGCAAAAAAAAATTATTGATAATATCCCATGAGACCCAAGAATCCCCTAAAACTCTTCAAGGTCTTTGGTTGGGGCTAGTCTTGCATTGTTTGAATCTTTTTCAGATCAAACCTCACTGCTTCACGGCCCATAATATGTCCCTAATAATTTATTTCTTCCATGCAAAAGAAAAATTTGGATAATTTGACAAATATTTTATGATCCTGGAGTAGTTTCAATACATGTTCAACATGCTGAAGGTGAGTGTCCCATGTTATGTTGTAAATGATAATGTAGTAAAAAATCATTGGGAGGAATTTTCTGTGATACAATTTCGAAAGGTGGTTCATGAGGCTCTAAAAAAGTGGATGGGGAATTATAGAGACCTGATGGAATGACCAGGAATTCATAATTTTCTTCATGAGTTCGGAAGGTTATATTGGGAATGCCAAATTCCTTCATTCAAATTTGGTGATAGGCTAAATGAAGGAACATCTTGGTATAAAATTTGGCGCCATGCAGTTCATCAAGAAATCAACAACTATTGGGATAGGAAATTTGTCCTTGATAATGACCTTGTCAAGGGCCCTAAAGTCTTGACACATGCACCATTAACCATATTTCCTTAGAACCATGACCATTGGAAATGAAAAAGGGATGGTGTTGGCATGAATAACACCTAATTCAAGGATTTCCTTGATGATTTTTTCAATTTCATTATTTTCGGTGTTGGGTATGTGTTATATTCTTTCCACGATTAGTCGCACGAGCGGGGGGGTCATAGGTGGGGTGAAATACCCCTCTGTACGTTGCACCAGGCGCAACAGGGGGGGCTGTAGCCCCACTATTTGGGGTCTGGGGCAATGCCCCAGGAAAAAAATTTCAAACCCTATTTTTCAATGGGCGGACCTGCCCATGGTTTTGTGCATAGGTTTGCACATGGTTTTGGGGCATGGTGGTTTTCAGCCCCTGGTATTTTGTAGATCTGGTCAAGGGAATTATGGTTATGTTCTAATCCAAGGTTAATGCATTAATGGATTGGGGTTTATGTATGCTTTGGCATGTGTGTGTGTGTGTGTGTGTTGTAACATTAAAAGGAATGTAATAAAAAAATCAAGCTGGTCGTCCCGATTTGGGATCTGGGGGAAAATATTTGTGTATATCTATTTTACGTTTTATGCTCTCGCTATTGTTTATTTTCTGTTTTTAAGATTTGTTTGCAGATAATTTCTATACAGGGTTAAAACCTACATTTGGTATCAGAGTTGTTTCATCTTCAAGGGGGTGCCTTTCCTGCTAAGGGATTTTTTTCTCGGGCCTGTAGTAGACCCTGTTCAGTGGGAGATCTGCAGGATCAATTCTTGCGGTGAAAGAAGATGGCGAGCAATGGAAATCTAGAGATCGAGAAATTTAATGTTCAGAGTTTTAATTTGTGGAAGATCAAGATGGAGGATCTGATGGTGGATAAAGATGAGTGGATCGTCGTAGATCTGGGTACTAAACCAATGACAATGTCAGATGAAGACTGGAATAAGTTGGATCGGAAGGAAAAGAGCACAATACGGTTGTATGTCTCACATTCATTATTATTGAATGTATCTCGGGAAGCTACGACAAAGACTTTGTGGGACAAGCTAGCGACTTTGTACCAATCAAAGTCTCTGGTGAATAAATTGTTCATGCAGAAAAAATTGTTTAACCTGAGGATGAAGGATGGAGACTCAGTGACATAGCATTTGAATGCATTCAATACTATGGTAAGTCAGCTGTTATCTGTTGATATTAAAATATCAGACGAAGATAAGTGCATAAGTTTGTTGTGTTTTCTACTAGATTCGTGGGACAATCCAGTTATTGCAATAGGTAGCAATACAACTACCTTGAATTTTGATGACATACTCTCAAGCTTGCTATTAGAGGAAATCAGACGGAGAAATATGGAGGGCCAGAATGGAGATGCCTTATCTATATAAGGAAGGTCCTAGAACGGAAAAGAAAAAAATGTTTTGAGTGGGAGATCTAAATCTAGAGGGAGACCTAAATCTCTAGAAAATTTTATAAAGTTGTGCTGGAAATGCGGAAAGGAAGGGCACTACAAAAAGGACTGCAGATCTAAATTTCTGGAGAGGAAAGGGATCTGATGATTCTCCTTCTACAAAGGCAAAAACCACCTCGGATGAAGGTGGGGATATGTATTTGGCTTCTTCTTCAAATACACATGTAGATAATGAGGCATGGTTGATTGACTCAGGTGCATCCTTTCACATCACTCCCCATAGGGAGTGGTTCTGCGAGTATAAGAAGTATGATGGTGGTGATGTATTCTTAGGGGATGATAGGAAGGCCAAAATCGTCAGACGTGGAAAATTCAAGTTGAAACTGTAAGGTGGAAGGATTATAACACTTCATGTTGTTCTGCATATTCCTGCATTGGCCAGAAATTTGATTTTTTTAAGCAAGATGGATGATGCAGGTGTAAAAACAATGTTCCAGAAAGATATTTGCACGGTTGTTCGGGGAGCACTAGTGTTTGAACAGGGTCTCCTACAAGCTGCGAAACTCATCCATTTTGTATATTTTTTAGTATATTTAGTTTAACACGCGGGTTTTGGGGTGGGTCAAAGCCCCTAATGCATTGTAAATGTGTCAAGGGTAGACCAAGAGTCTGCAAACCACAGTTTGAAGACCATTACATGCGTAGGCTAAAATAGTATAAGTAGTTGAACCTTTTTGAATTGTAAGACAGACTAAGAATGAAAAGAGATTGATGCTAAGTGCGAACTGAGAGATCTGGTTAGGGTTGTTGGGGAAGGACTCTCGTTGTTGTGTGCACAGAGATTCTTTGTCCTGTTGTGTGTGGACCCTATTGCTGTGTACGTCGTTTGGGTTTTGGTGTATTGTAAGTATATTTGAAGGATTAATGAATGTGGAAGAATTGTTAAATATCTAAATCTATTGGAATTACTATGATATGAATCTGTGATGTGTGGTTAATTAATATATGATGTTGTTTTATTTCTTTAAGATGCGAAATTCAATGTGTTAGTTGATTGTGCTACGCTTTGGATCTATTCTGTTATACTCTATGCAATAATACTAGTGGAAAATCAATTAATGCCCTATCAATCTATGATCTCTTAGTCATTGTGATTATAGTTGGTGTTGCACACGTGGATGCAAAGGATATTAGTAGATCTTGGTTCGTCACCATACGATTCGGTAGCTATAGAGTTGAATGCAGCTCGGCTTGACTTACCTACCCTCTCCCACGGTGTGGAAACTTAGTTCCAGCACCCTCCCATACTACTTCGGGTGAGACTTTGGCCTCTGCAAGCAGCTCACTACCGAAAGGGCCAGTAGTATAGGGGTTTGTTGGCAAACCTTAACCTCTGAACCTGGGTTAGGATCCCTCGAACCAACAAATGGTTCGGTTTCCGGCACTGGGAGAATTTTGAGAGAGGGATCAGGTAATTCCAAGGATGTACTAGTAGCCTGAAAGAAAGGAAATTTATGAATGGTTTTAAGAGCAAGTTCAGGAATTTTTCATAAAATAAAACCGCATTGAGAGGTTGACCACCAAAGAGTGGAAGAATAAGTACATTTTCATGGAGATCTACGAGATCTTCTTTGTGAAGATTGCAATCAAGCTCCAGGAGTGGCTCGCAAGGTTGGTAGAATTTTAGAAGTGTTGGAAGGATGAGTGGGTCAAGGAGTGGACCCCTGAACTAATCCATCAATTAGAAAAGGCTAATAACACCATCACTTGCATGGTGGACCATTGGGTAGACAATTTGTTAGGAGGATTTGTGATTAAATTTTCCATCAATTAGTTTGTCTCCTACTCTGAGGCAGAGGGAAGATTCTTCAAGGGGTTTCGAGGTAAGTTTATGGAGACCTTACCATTGCTAATCAAGATATTATTGTGCGAAAAGAGTATTCTATGTACCCATACCGAGTGAATGACCTCTGACCTAGACTGGAGCACAACGCGAAGTGGCAAATACTACAGAACCAACCTAGAAGGAGATAGATTTGTCTACAATCTGGTAAGAGAAGCAGTTGTGAAGATTCCTATAGCCACCTTATTTTCAAACTAGCCTAGGGGTAAGAATTCACCTACACCTCCGCCACCACCAGAAGACGACATGGCTGTGCACATGAAGTTGCCGACCTTTAAGGGTGTGGGAGATGAAGACATGGATCAGCTCTGGTTTGTCGTGGGATCGGTATGGACTGCGCAGAATGTAGCTAGTGATGTAGTGAAAAGGGCACAATTGTCCCTTACCTTTGAAGGAATATCTTTGGACTAGTACATGGGATACATCGGTCAAAACACAAATGCAACCATTGAAGATATTAAGAATGCCTTGAAACAATAGTTCAAGAAACCTAAGTCCTACTCTCAAATCATGGTTGATCTAAAGGATGTCAAGCAAGGGCCTTCTAAATCTGTGTGGGAGGTTGATCAGCGACTCAAGAAGGTGATCAGAGAAGGGGGACTTCAATATGATGATAGATAGCACATAGAATGGTTCATCGCTATGTTTCTACCTCACTTGTGTGTACCTATGGGGCACCAAAATTTTCAATCATAGGAGAAAGCCTTGGAGGGTGCCATGAATTTAGAAGTTGTGCCTCGAGATGAGACTCAGCTGGGCGTCCAACAGATCCAGGGATAGCTGGAAGTGATGCATATAGAGATCCAGAATCTGCGAAAGGAACGAGAGGTAAAGGCTAGCCCCCAGAGATGGTGCATATGATCCCGAGTGAATGGTAATACCAAGGATAACTACCCTTTGTTAGCATAATATATGCAGGACGGGGGACCTAGCTCATTGCGCCTTAGGGAAGTTGCAGGACCGAGAGGGCTAGTGCTATGGTGCGATGATTGTCATGTTGCGGGGTTGCACAATACCAACCACTGTCCCCGCCTTATTGCGCATGTTCCAGAGGTAAAGCAGCAATGGTGCAGGTTCTGTAGATCAGTGGGACATGATGAACAGAACTATCAGACATATTATTTGATGATTGATCGAGGAAACTTATATAGAGTAAAATTAGACCTTGCGTCGCCAAGAACCCTCGCAGGCATAGGTGGCTCCCCATCAAGGGGCAGGTGACGGGGGCGAGGTCAGCTAATCTGTTATAACTGTGGAGAAGCAGGACACTTTGCAAGGGACTATCTGAACCATATAAGGGAGTCTTTCCGATATTGTAGACAGCTGGACCATCTGATTGAAGATTGTCCAACCTTGATAGCAAAAATATTGGAAAATCAACCGACAGCTACGCATAATGTGCAGAGAGTTAAGGCTGAGCTGCGAGACAAAGATCCAAGTGTGAATGTTGTGACATACAGTGGGATGGCCACCAGGGGACCTGAGGAGGAGGCTACGATGGAGCCTCTTATCCAACAAGAAGTTATCAAACAAGAAGGTTTGGACCTAAAAAAGGGAAAAGAAACATTTTTCGCAACTCACAAGGACTTTGTTGAGGCAGAAGCAGCTACTGCTCAGGCACCTGCGAACCTCAACGGAAATGAGGAGGTCAAGCCCTTTTTGCAGGAATGTATAAAGCTGCTGCACAACCCAAAGGCTCTGGAGAATCTTTAGGCATTAATAGATAGCTGCACAGTGCGACCCAATCTACCCGCGGAGGTCAAGGATGTGCACAAGCTATACAGGTATAAGAAATGCACCAGGAGGGAAATGTGGTTGACTGCGCAGATTAGTTACTACGAAATGGATCAAGTTATTTTGGACCTAGGGTCAGATGTGAATGTGTTACCTAAATTGAATTGGAAACAAATGGGAGAGCGTAATTTGGAATGGTCCACCATTCAGCTGCGCATGGCCAATCAGCAGAAAATAATCCCACTAGGAAGGTTGTCTAAAATTACGATGGATATTGCATGAGTAAAGGCCCAAAGTGACTTTGAGGTAACTGAAATTGTAGAGGATGCGGACCCCTACCCTAGGCTCTTAGGGTTGAACTAAGCCATAGATATGGGTGGTATCATCAACCTCAAAAATAGAAGCATGGTTTTTGAGAATAACGGTACAAGGGTGATAGTACCATTAGATCATGTGGAAGGCGAATGATATAAAGAGCTAATGCACGATGAAGAGCAGGTGGATCACATTTACAAGTTGACTGCGTGGGACGAATATTGGATCAACCCCACGACGGGTGGAGTACTCTGCTGGGAAAAGGATAGTGAATGATTCTTTGACTCTGATGGAGAGATAGAGAATTGGAAAAACCGGTTGCATGATGTCTATGCGCTGCGATGTTTTTGAGTCACAAGGGACTTCCACTGCATTTCCTCAGAGGTAAGAGACCTACCCTACTTTGATGGTTCTGGTAGCATTAAGGAATTTTTGCGAGCATTCGAACCATAGGTTCCCAAAGGATGAAGGCTATGGGCCCTTAAGCTAGCCATACGTGGAACACCTGCACGATGGTGGGAGACGCATGGGGAGGCATTTCAGGATTGGGAGGAGTGTTGGGATATGATGATCCTGCAATTTGAGGCCCCAACTGTTGTGCGGGTCAAGGCATTCCTTGGATCGAAAGATCCACATGAATATTTGTTCGCATGAGAAGAACAGTGGTGTGACAGGATGACTAAAGAGTGGGTTCACCTATTGAATCATGCCCTGGGGCCACTTCCCTCTGCATGGTACTTACATGCGGAGCTACATCGATGCACTCACCACTAGGGGACGTCGAAGGAAGATTTCCTGGGAACATTTGGGTTAGTAGGCAGGACGAAGGTGCTTGAAGCAGTCCTCCGGAATATTGAAAATGGGGTATGGGGTGAATCACACCTGTTTATCGCACCAGAAATACCCACATGGGAAATGCAGATATGAAGCATGTTCAAATACCATAGCCTAGCCCAAACAGAGGGCAAGGATGATCCACAAGTTGCTTCTGACTCAGAATTGGAAGGGGTGCGCATGGCTAACGGGGTGCTCAGGCTGCGACTGGGTAACAACGGGACGCACCCTACATTGGCTAAGAATGGAGATGTGGATATAGAAGGTAAAGTTATCATATATTCGGCAACTCTCACAACGAGGAAACAACCGCGTGCACTCCTCAAACATGCAGGGTATTACAGAAAGTCTATTTCAGAATATGCGCTACTTACAGTGCCTCTAAGAGACTTGCTGACGCAGGGGGTCCGGTTCGGTTGGGATGACACCTGTCGGGAAAACATGTCTTGGTTTTGAAGTACCTAAGGAAAAAGCCTGTGTTAGGGGAGGATGTGTAGGAGGAAGAGTTTTTTGACCCAAGCATAGCAAGTATGCTGAGCGCACAAGAGATGCGAAAACTAGCCATTGGCACACTAACATCTGGTAAGAAGAAAAAGTTACCATTGGAAGGCATGGCCCTTTGGCATTTAATGAGGCAGATTTCAGAGACCTTTTACCGTTTATCTGATGGTAAGTTCTAGGTGAAGTTTATCCTACCGTTGGATGACCGCATGCACTATAGAAAGGGTAGGATAGCTCAGATAAGGGATCCGTCTCACTTGCATAGCTTGTACTACTCACCTTTGTCTCAAGCGAACTTGAGCTATAAGATTTTTTGGGTCTGCACTGTCCCTTTTATGTTTGATCAGCCTACTCCTTCTAACAGTAGCCACCCAGAGCTGGGATTCATTTTCCGCACTAGGATAACGGCCATGAACCCTGTTAAACCCTCGACACCTACAGAACTATAAAGTGAGGACGTAGTGGAGATTGGGGATGAGGATGAAGAAGTGCTCTCTACACTAGTCATAGGGAAGGGAAAAGAGAAAGCACAGGGCTCAGAGAAGCCCCCGAACGCTATGAAATGGGTTTTAGGGAAGCCTAGGACTTCCGCGAGGCATACCAAGTATCCACGAGCAACACCTCAGGATCAGGCTGCATGGGAGGAGGCCCAGCCCACCAATCCAATCAATTGGTTACCTCCCTTCATCCGACCGTGATAGCCTTCAATGCGCATGCCCAAAAACTTGGATGGCTTGATCACCTATCTGCAAAAGTTGCTAACTCTGGGAGAAGTCCCTGTCATCAGTGATCCTTGCAGGAGGCTCCACGAAGTTAAATTTGATGATCACTTGGTGAATTATGAAGCCTTCCTTGAGCTGGCCCCCACGTTGTACTTTGACACAGTTTATGAAAATGATGGGGTCATAGTCATTCCTCATCACTGGGTATGTGGATTGGCCGGATCTGGGCTTTTGAACTTACTGCAGATGCCCCATTTTGGCCATTACAATGTCACGAATTGGCTGGCCCGACAGTTTCTTGCCTTAATTCACGAGGGTTGCTTATGGATTCGGGACTGAGTCCCCATTGATGTTGCGTTAATTCAAAGGATTACGGGCCTTCCCATGAATGGGTCTCACCCTCTATAGTGGGTGGGCAAGAAATATGAAGGCGATACTGTTGAATTTGTGCGCCAAAAGTATAAGGTGGGGCAGAATACCCGGGGCTTTATCATTAAATCCATCATTGACCGTGCTACGCAGATGGGTACCATGTTATTGGCATGCAAGCTAATGTGGAAGTGTCAGGTCACAACCTTCCCTGCCTATGTCATTCGATTAGTAGGTCGGTGTGCGAAGGGGGTCTGCCTCAATTGGGCCCATTATTTTTGTTATGAATTCTTGACCAACGTCCGCGAATCTCAGGAACAAGGGCAGGAATTTTGGTATTCTTGGCTACTACTCCTTATAGCACTGGTTACATGGGAGGCCCTTGAGGAGTCTCCAGAAATGTGTGAAGGGGCTCGATTCACCCATCTGTGGGACTCCAAGGACATGCAGCGCATGGAAGATAACCAAGTTTTTTGGGTCCTCTTCCAAAGCAGCTTGGCCGCAGCCATCAAATCTCGACCACGGTTGTCCCCGATGGTGTATAACAGGTACAAGAGTATTGCAACATTCCAGGTTACGATGGAGCACATTTAGATCCGTGGCCTTAAGGGTAAAACCTAGATGTCCCTCCCGTATATGGTAGCAGATGAGGAAATGGACTATGTGATCGAGTTGTGGCCTCCTGCCTGGAAGATAGGCTTCAAAACCCCCCACCAAGGAGACTATAGGACCAAGCAAGCAGGCCTCGGATGTCTCCATGAAGAAGAATGTGCCACCGAAGAACACCAGGGCCGAAACCCAGGTTGATTCACCACTATAAGTAAACCTCGTAGGGACAAAGCGAATAGGCGAGCCTGACAAGCAGCCCCGAAAGAAGCAGCGTGCGCAACGAGAAGAATATGATGCGATAGTCACACTAAGTGACGGGGACCTTGAAAAAATAGCGAACGCTATCATAATGGCCACAGAAGACAAGTGGGTAGCCCTACAGGAAGAGCAGAAGGCTGCAATTAGCACCATCCAGGTTGAGCTCAATTCCCTACAGTTAAAGACAGACACACTACAAGCTAGTGTGACTCATGTACAAACTCCCTTGGTAACCATCCGTATAGCGCTCGCTATAGAGTAAAGCCATATTTGTGTCGTACCTAGAACTGCCCTCATGATCAATCCACCTGATCAAGCAGTCCAACTCGAAGCAGAAAACAGGGGTGCAGTTGAATATGGCCAAGCTGCCCCACAATGCATTTCAGGGCCTCCACACCACTGTATTTTAGGAGATTCGCCATCGAGACCAGCAGGTGCACCAAAAACGCATGGTGGCCGAGCAGATCGTTGCACAGCAGAACGTCGAAGTAGTCCTCACTATCACACAACAGGTGGAGCTTGAAACATTGATCCACCAGCTCTGCACGAAGGTTACAGAGGAGATCCCGGTTACAGCCACCCCCCGGGCTAAATTTTAAGGGTTGGTCGTAGCATTTAAGGCATCTAGAATAGATATGCAGGTCATGAAGACATAGCTAGAGCAGCAAATCGCTGACTTACAGGCCAAATTGCAGCTCGAAACACTTCTGGAGGTACAAGCCCAGTGCTATCCACTAGTGGCCGAGGCTACCAACACCATTATAGGAAATATCGCTCCGGGTGCCTAGTTACTCGAGGACGCCATGCAGCTTTCCACCAAGATCCAGCGCGATCTGGTCCTCTAGAGAATCAATCAGGACTTGCGGCAGAAGGAAGAAGCTTTCGATCAGGTCGGGGCTACATTGCCCTCTTTAGTTCCTGCATAGCATCTGGCACGTTTGAATACCAACAACGCTCTCCAAGATGAGATTGAGGAAGTCTGGCACAAGAAGTATGCCATCGGGGAACGATTGAAGTCTTGGGCTGACGCAATTCTACAGCTATCACATGATACTGATGTTGTGGTTAAGCCACTGAATCAAACACTAGAGAGTGTCATCGCAACGACAGAAGGACGGACATCCCAGAAGCTCATGGATATTGTACAGAGTGCTGCTGCTCAGAGTCAAGAAGTGCTACCCCTGCTGATCGCCGCCATCAATGCACTAGGTGCACAGGTGGAGACCCCACTACCGCAGTGACTCAGGATGAGTCACAAGACTATGTTGGGGGGCTGTTGAAACAGGGTCTCCTGCAAGCTGCGAAACTGGTCCATTTTGTATATTTTTTATTATATTTATTTTAACACAAGGGTTTTTGGATGCGTCAAAGCCCCTAATGCATTGTAAATGGGTCAAGGGTAGACCAAGGGTTCGCAAACCACAGTTTACGGACCATTGCATGCATAGGCTAAAATAGTATAAGCAGTTGAACGTTTTTGAGTTGTAAGACAGACTAAGAATGAAAAGAGATTGATGCTAAGTGCAAACTAATAGATCTCGTTAGGGTTGTTGTGGAAGGACTCATGCTGCTGTGTGTGCGGCGATTCTCTGTATTGTTGTGTACGGACCCTGTTGCCATGTGCGCAGGTTGGGTTTTGGGGTATTGTAAGTAGATATGAAGGATTAATGAATGCAGAAGTATCATTGAATATCTGAATCTATTGGAATTACTATGATATGGATCTGTGATGTGTGGTAAATTAATATATGATGTTGTGTTATTTCTTTAACATGAAAAATTCACTGTGTTAGTCGATTGTGTTGCGCTTTGGATCTGTTCTGTTATACTCTATGTAAGAATACTAGTGGAAACTACATTAATTCCATATCAGTATATTATCTGTTAGTTATTGTGAATATATTTGGTGTTGTGCACATGAATGTGAAGGATATTAGTAGATCTGGGTTTTGCACCATAAGATCTGGTAGCTATAGAGTTGAACACAACTCAGCTTGACTTACCTACCCTCTCCTAGGGTGCGGAAACCTGGTTCCAGCACCCTCCCATACTGCTTTGGGTGAGACTATGGCCTGCGCATGTAGGTCACTGCCGAAAGGGCCAATAGTATAGGGGTTTGTTGGCAAACCTTAACCTTCGAACCTGGGTCAGGACCCCTCGAGCCAATAATTGGTTTTAATGCAGGGTGTTTGGATTGGAACTCTGTACAAGCTTAGGCTAACACTTCTATTGATGGGTGCAATAGTTCTGTTGTTCCTGAAAGTGGAGCGGAAAGCCTAGAGGTCTCTGGAGAAAATACCATGCTATGGCATCAAAGGCTTGGAAATATTGGAGAGAAGGGCCTTCGTATACTCCATGGTAATGGCATGGTAGAAGGTATGTCTAAATCCTCTCTAGATTTTGATTTCTGTGAACATTGAGTATATGGGAAACAAAATCAGGTTAGTTTTCATTCTAGTGCTAAGAAGGTGAACAAGATATTATAACTTGTGCATAGTGATGTGTTTGTACCTGTGTCGGTTCCATCACTAGGAAAATTTGTGTACTATGTCTCATTCATAGATGAATTCTCAATGAATACATAGATATATTTCTCGAGGAAGAAATCTGAAGTATTTGATAGATTTAAATAATTTAAGGCTGTGGTGGTAAACCAGACAGAGAGAAGATAAAGGTGCTAAGGATAGATAATGGTGGAGAGTTCTGCAAGAAGGAATTTGAAGAATTCTGTAAGAAGTGTGGTATAGCATGATAGAATAGTAATCCATAAACACCTCAGCAAAAAAAATTCAAAAAGAATGAACAGAACGTTGATGGAAAATGAAAGAAGCATGCTTAGTGGTATCTTTAAAGACAATAATTCTGGGTAGAAGCAGTGGATACTGCATGTTACCTGGTTAACAGATCACCTTCATCAACGTTGGAGGATAATACTACACATGAGGTATGGAATGGTAAGATGCATCTCTCTTTCAAATTTGAGGGTATTTGGATGTGATGCATATGTACATGGTCCAAAGGAGAAAAGGACTAAGTTGGATAATAAATCTAAAAGGTGCATCATATGGTTTAAAAGGTTACAATATTTGGAGCCCAGAAATAGGGAAGGTTATGTACAACAGAGATATGGTGTTTAGAGAGGTGAAAGATGTTGTTAAACATGAAGTCCTACCAAAGGAATCTAAGAATATATAATTTGAGCTAAAGGAGGATGAATCAGACTCTACAACAGAAGAAGATTCAGAAGAGGAAAAGCCACAAACTCCAACTGTGAGAAGATCAGTTCGGGAAAGAAGGAAACCAGAAAGGTACAGTCCATCTTATTTTTGTTCAATTTTTTCTTTAACTATAACTAATGATGATCCCAAAACTATTAGGGAGGCAGTAGATTCATAGGATGGAGAACTTTGGAAGGAGGCCATGGTTGATGAAATGGCATCCTTGCACAAAAATGAGGCATGGGATCTGGTAGAGTTGTCGCTTGGAAGGAAACCCATTGGGAGGAAATGGGTGTTTAAGAGGAAGATGAATGTAGAAGGAAAATTAGAGAATTAAAAAGCTAGGTTGGTAACAAAAGGTTATTCCGAGATGTCGAGAATTGATTTTGGTGATATTTTTTTCTCCTGTTGCCAAGGTTACTTCTGTTAGATTACTTTTATCTGTTGTTGTTGCATTTGGTTTTGAGGTAAAACAGATGGATGTGAAGACAACATTTCTTCATGGGAATTTGGAAGAGGGGATCTACATGAAAAAACCTAAAGGCTTTATGGTGAAGGGTAAGAAAGAGCTTCTATGTAGGTTAAAATTTTTTTTTGTATGGGTTAAAACAGTGACCAACGATGTGGTATCAGAAATTTGATATCTATATATGGGGACTTGTCTTCACCAGAAGAAAAGAGGATCACCGTGTTTATTTTAAATTAATTAGTGACCATGTTATTTATTTTTTCTTTTATGTGGATGATATGTTGCTGATTGGAAATGAAAAAGAAATTATCCAAGATTTGAAGACCCAATTGTTCCCCAAATTTGACATGAAGGATCTTAAAGTTGCAAACTATATTTTGCGCATGGAAACTAAGAGAGATCAGGCAAAGAGGAAGCTCTAGTTAAACCAGAGGAATTATTTTGATACTATATTGCATAGGTTTAATATGCAGGATACTAAACCGGTGAAGGTTCATATTCTTTTATGTGTAAATTTGTCTGCTCAATAGTGTCCCAAGACACAAGAAGAAGAGGAGAATATGTCTCGTGTTACATATGCAAGTGTGGTGGTTAGCCTGATGTATGAAATGGTCTATACTAGACCAAACATTGCACATGAAGTGGGAGTATTGAGAAATTTTATGTCAAAACCAGGGAAGGAGCATTGGAAAACTGTAAAGCGGGTTTTCAAGTATTTGCGTGCCACTAGTGATTATGGTTTGTGCTACCAAGGAAGACCAGGATTTGACATAGTTTTGGACATCCATGGTTTTTTTGATGCAAAATGGGCTGGAGATGTGGACCAAAGAATATCCACAACTGGTTATGTGTTTAGTCTATTTGGAGGTGTAGTCAGTTGGATGAGTAAAGGGAAATTTGCAGTTGCTCTTTCAACTACATAGGCAGAATACATGGTAGCCACCCATGCAAGAAAGGAAGCAATTTGGTTGGAGAGATTGTGTTCAAGTAGGGGGCTGGTGCAATGGACTATAAGGATATAATCTGACAACCAAAGTACAATTTTCTTGGCTAATAACCCTGCTTATCATTCAAAGACAATGCACATTGATGTACAATATCACTTTGTGAGAGATATGGCTTAGGATAAAAGGGTGTTCCTGGTAAAGGTGGACACTTTGAAGAATGTTGCAGATGCATTGACGAAGTCTGTGAGCACTCAGAAGTTCTCTTGGTGTAGAGAAAGAATGGGTGTTGTAGAGCTAGGATAATGACTAAGCTCTCTTGTGGCCCCCTACGAAAATAAAACAACAACTGGGAGAATTCTGGGTACGTGTTATATTTTTTGGACCCTTTTTTTCAGTGGGAGGACCCACCCATGGTTTTGTGCATGGGTTTGCATATATTTTTAGGGCATCATGGTTTTTGACCCATGGTATTTTGTAGATCCGGTCCAGGGAACTACGATTATGTTCTAATCCAGGGTTAATGGATTGGGGTTTATGTATTCTTCGGCATGTAAATATATGTGTTGTAACGCTAAAAGGAATATAATATAAAAAACCAAGTTGTTCATCTCGATTTGGGATCCAGGGGAAATATTTGTGTATATCTATTGTATGTTTTATGCTCTCTATATTTTTATTTTATGTTTTTAAGATTCATTTGCAGATAATTTTTGTATAGGGTTAAAACCTACATTTGGAAAAACGATATCGATAATGGTGTACATTTGGAGGTTGGGTACCCGGTAGAAAAGGGAAGTTTCTATAGCATCATTTTCCACCTCTATATACTTGATGTTCTAAGTTATGGTCTTCGGAATCCCTTTCCCTTTACACTTGGTACTTTAACTAAATAACACTATTTTTATTTCCATGCATGACTCTTCCCTCTCAAAAGCGTGTTCACACACAGTTCCATCTATACCCAACCTACGTAAATAATTTAAAATATGAAAAAATATAAAAACCCTAGTTTTTTGGGCAGGGTTTATGGGTTACATCGGAAACCTACCTACAACAGCTCATGGCCTAACTGTATCCCGATTGAAACAACTATTTTGGGGTGGTATAAATACACCTCATGGGAAGGTCTAAAGGGAGGAGAAAGATATGATATTGATATTATAGCCATTTTTTCCCTGATCAAGTCTAATTTATCCTTATGCCTCTTGCACTCCTTGATTGTGAAAACCATTTTTTCCCTCATAGAGGTGTCCATTCCTCTAATATGACATCCATGTCTATGCATTTAGAAGGAGATTATTGAGGCTTGAGATTGGCGGATCTAGAGAACGGTTTCGCTTGGAGCCATGGCTGAACCAGGTGGTATTCCTCCACACATATTTACATTCATCAATAAAGAAGCTCTATGTCCTTCTTGATATTCATGATCTTTATTCTTTATACATGGCTATGATCTGATTATGATTTTTTTCATGTTTTATGTGTATATTATTATATTATCTAACGTTAATATCTTGGACATGCTTTGAATTATCACTAGTAAATGTGCTTTTATTGAATGAGTTGAAGGTTTTGGAGAATTGGGAGAAGCAAAGCGTTTGAACCCGATGGAATCATCTTCAAACGTAGGACCTACAAGTACTACCCCTTTCCATTTTACTAGTTTAAGCATTAGGGCTAAAATTTAGTATGCTTCTTGTTGTTGTATGCCTCTTGCCCTGTTGTCGTTCCCAACTGAGACCCTAGGGTGTACTATCCCGTAAAAGAACTGGCGACTCCACTAGGGATTACATTATTGTAATTCCTAATTTGGGTTGTTTCTCTCAAGATTTGGGCTTTCTTATTTGGTTTGTTTACTCTTCCAGTATATTTGATTCATTTTCAATTTCGGAAGAAAGTTGAATATTCTGGATCAGACCTTAAAAAAAAAATTTCCTTGATTTTTTATACACGCTTTCTAGTTTATACAGTCATGTACACATGTGTTTTTGACAAAATAAAAACATGTATAAGCATGATTCCTTGAGTACAGTCATGCAAATATGCATGTCTGTTATTTCCATGTCGCGTATTTTTTGATTCAAATAATTTTTTTGGATTCTAAGTCCAATAAATATTTTTGCCTATTTTTATTCCTTCTATGTAATCATTGATGGTCTTGGAAAGTCTTGTTTTTTGCAATTTTTCATTTTCCTATCTTTCTTTGTTAAAAACCTAGTCGACCTAGGATTTTCCCTTTTTGGTGAGGAGTCATTTTTTATGTTTGGTATCAAGGCTTCTTGCTAAAGTTATTTGTTGTTCTAAACATTTGGAACAATGAATTAGTCTTAATTTGTTTATACCAATCCCTTGTACTTCTTCCCCTTTGATCATATTTCATTGGCTTTCTTGGTTTTTCTTGGTTTTGAGAAAGATACTTCTTGCAATCTTAAAGATTTTTCTTGGTTTTCTTGAAATTTTATTGCTTGTTGAAGTTCTTGTGCTGCTGATTAGGTCAATTTTTTTTAGTTTGCAACCTCTTTCCACTTGTTAAGTCTTGTTATTTTAACGATTTCTTTTGCTTATGGAACTTGAGGTCCTTTTTGCTCAATTTTGTGATATTGATGTCTTTTGGTAGTTTTTTCTTTCTCAAGAACTCTTTGCATCCTTAAAAAGGAAAAACTCAAAAACATATTTGTGTGCCTTTTAATTTTTTTTTCGTTTTTTTTTTAGGCGTCCTTATCATTTTTGAGCAAGTGAAAAGTTTTTCATTTGGTGAAATGTGCTTGATTTTTGGAAAAGTTCTTGTTTTTAATTTTCCCCTCTTTGTTGGGAAACACACTTGCTCGCTTTTTGAGTAATCGTAGAATCTTGCATTAGAAATTTGTATTTTGCATTAGAATAGTTGCGATGTAAGAATTTTTAATCTTTTGTAAATTTTGAGTGTGTGAACATGTATTCTGAAAAAAAGAAAAGAAATTTTTTTTCTTTCATTAGTTTGTTTGTAGTTCCATTTGTAGAAATCTCTTTCATTTAGAAAAAAATGTGCATTTTGCATGTAGCGAGTTTTCTATTGATTTCTTCTCACATCCATAACACTATAAGTTTCACTTCCATCTCACCCTTAACTTAAGAAAAACCATTAAAATCAAGCGATAAAAACGAAAATGAGCTAGATTTGTTTTTTTTCATTAAATACATCAACTAGTCTAGGTCATTAAGACCTTCGAATAGGTGTGTGGATAATGAACTCTCCAATGCCACTATGAATTTAAACTTAGAATTTTATTAAAAGAGTAAAATCTAGTGTCGTTAATTTGTCTGAGAAATATCTCCAAAAAATGGATTCAGGCATGAAGGCGAATGAAAGAAGGGAAGAGAGATAACCTGTCTCCTACTTGTCGGATCCCGACCAAAGAAAGTTCTACTCGGATGACGATACAAAATGGTAATCGTAGTTACCATTCCTAGGTATCGCATAGGTGACTATGGGGGAAAATACTCATTGCACCTAAGCTAGACGTTGCATCACATTAATTAGTACTTCTGGAGGATTCCCTTGTGAAGGTCAGTTACTTGAACCATCAAAGGATTTTGTCTGGAGGTCAGCGTAACTGATTTTGTTACCTTCACTAGTAGGCCTAGGGCATAATTACCCAGACTATTTTAATAAGGTCCTTATATATTCTCTTTCTTGTATTTTGGTGTCTGGTCCTAATCACTCGGAGCAGAAATTCCCGATGGTAGCTTGATTGGTTGAATCTTTAGGGAAATTTTAGAGAGTTCTCTTTATTCCTAGACTGCCATATCTTTATAATTTTTTGAGTTTGTACAAGCTCTATTAATAATTAAATGTGGTTGATCGATCATTTCGTTGATCCCAGAGGCTTCATGGGCTCTCACCTGCAAGTTTCGATCCATCTCCTAGAATGTGTAGAAGAAATTATGCTTGTGATTTTCAATCAGTAGGATCGAATGCCTGGGAGAGTGATCCTCTGCTTGGGGCTATAGTTTCACAGGGTGGTCCTAGTGTAAGTCATGATTTGGACCGGATTACTGCTCTCCTTTCTCGGGTTATTTTTTAGTCAGAGGATGAGGTTAAGGTTGAAGAGATCCTTGAGTCTCTTGTGACTCCTTCTTCACCTCTTTCTCCTAGTTTTCTGGATGTTATATTATACGTTGGGACCTCGACTCACACGATGACAAATCCTACTATTTCTCCTTCTTTTCCTTCGATGGCCACTAATGGGAACACAGTTTCAACTATGAGTACTTATAGTGTGCATACTCTTTCAGTTGAAGGAGGAGGTAAAATTTATATATCAAATATCACTCCTAGTACTGCAATATTTGGCTCTACCTCCATTCCACCTTTGAGTGGGGGCACCCAAGTTTTTTCTTCCCACACTGGTTCTTTTTCATTTGGGATGCCTTCTACTGAAATCCCTCCATTCCTTTAACCATTTCTTTACCTTTCTCCACACCTATGTATGTTATGGCTAGTGTTTCAGCATCTTTCCAAGGTTTTCCTTTCGGATGAGGGCATATCCCTCATTCTGATCCTTCTCTAGGCTCTCTCCCTTTCTCCACTCAAGTTCAAGGTTTAAATCCTTTTCAAGGAGATCAATGATTCAATCATTTTCAGGGATGGAATAATCCTTCTTTTAGTGGTTTAAGAACTGGGAATCAGTTTTTTTATGGTCAGCGGGGGAATATGCCTTTTCCCCAAGGGCAGAAAATGCTTGTTGGCATGAATTCTAGCAGTAGAACCCCCATAGGGGGAAACCAGGAGGGGGAAAATCCATCAAATGTATACATGATGAGTTCTCATATTGACATTGCAATAAGGTCATTTAATTATGGTGAACTAGAATCCTCGAAGGCTAAGGCCACTCCTAGTTTTTCAGATCCAATCCATATTCAAAGGACTGCAATTGAGCCTATACCTCGAATGCCGAAAAGCTTTAAAAAAAGTTCAATTATTAATCCTAATGCAAAGGTAGCCTAAAACTGCTCCATTGTAGAATATCTTTCTCAAATCCCTTATGCGATGTCTCCGTTAGAGGTACACTAGTCATGCCCAACACAAAGGAGTGTGTTTCCCACTGCGATTGGGGAAATTAATCCATCAATTCTCTAGCATGAGATGAAGAATTATGAGAATACTAAGCCTATATGGAAAAATACTCAATCGATTAACCATAGGAAAGTGGCAGCAATGAAAGTCGAGGTTGATTTTTATTTTACAAGAATTTGATCTCGAGTTCTTGTTAGCTAAATCTAAGAAATATTTAGTATTCGTGAAATTAATCTCAGATTTTCTTTCTGAAGAAGAAATAGTTTATGAGGAATCATTCCCTGATGAACATATTTTCCTTATTTCTTCACAATATGCTTGGTATGGTGGTATTATTATATATCTTCAAACTTCAATGTTTCCCCTCACTTTTTCAAACAATGAGTGGAGAAAATTGAGTCACTTGGCCAAAATTTATGTTATCATTGGTGACACTTTATATTGTCGCAGGGATGATTCAATCCTTAGACACTTATTAACCCTAGAGGAAGTGGAGACTATTCTAAATGATTTCCACAGTGGAGCTTCTGGTGGTCATTTATCTAGGCTTGCTATAGCCCAAAAAATCATGCGTGCTAGCTATTTTTTCCTTCGATCTTCGAAGATTGCGTTGAAGTAGTTATGAAATTCCATCATTGTCATGTATATACCCAGAAGATGCATGCTCATCCAAATCTTCTCTTTCATGTTATTACCATCAATCCATTCACAAAGTGGGGGATTGTTAAAAATATAGATGGTATTTCCAGGTTCTCATTGCAGGAGGTTCGAATTTCAAGATTAGTGTTACAGGTTTTCGCTAAGAATTAAAATATGGATTTCAATGGACTTTGGCTCGAGTATGATTTAGAAGGAACTACATTTTTTTTTCATGGAACGACCGCATGGAGGTAGTATTAGATAAGAATTTCCTGCTAGATAACATCAGTTGAAATGTAGCAAAACCCCAAGCATCTAATTTCCAGGGTCTCGCTCACTAGAATAAGGATGTGGTCAAAGCGAGGATAATATTATTGGAGGGAGTACATGACCATATTATCTTGAATCTCCATGGGAAAGAAACTTCGTTCATGATGTGGAAAACATTGAAAGAGTTGTTAGAGAAAAATACTGACTATAGGAAGCTGGCACTCAAGGATAAGCTTTGAAGTATCAAGCTGCAAAAGAATAACACAATTTCGTAGTACCTGAGAAATTTTACACAATGTCATGATGAACTTGGAGAGGTTGGTGTTAATTTCCCTGAGGAAGACTTGGTAGTTCTAGCCCTCTTGGGGCTTCCTAAGACCTGGCATATTTATCAAGATTCTGTGAATGGTAGAGAGAAACTACCAAGTTTGGATTTATCATGGTCTGATCTAGTGCGGGAAGAAATAAGGTGGTGTAATAGAGATGGGACTTCATCCAAGGGCAAGGATGAGGAGAACTGTGCCTTTTTTAGAAATTAAAATAAAATGAAAGGGAAGAAATCCCAATCCAAAGCAGAATTTTGTCAATGGGGCAAGAATAAAGACTTGTAAAAAATCATGTGGTTTCACTATCATGAACTACCACACTATGCCATGAAGTTTTCACACAAGAGGGTGGGAAATAAGCCCTCAGGAGGAGTGATGGTGAAGCTTTGGCTCATAATTCGATTTGGAATTCACCCTTATTTCATGCATGGAAAACTCAATGATGGGTAGTGTATGGTACCTCGATAATGGTGCCTCATTCCATATGACGAGAAACCAAGTATTTTTTAGTGACGTGGAGGAGAAAGACCTGCATATGCACATAGATATGGGATATGATGGGAGGTATAGCATGAATTATATTGGTACAACTACTTTTCAGAGGGAGTCATGCTCCCCTATCAAGCTCAAGGATGTGATGCTTTTTCTGGGTCTATAGAAGAATCTAGTTTTCGTTGTGGTGCTGGAAGATCATGGCTATGATGTGATATTCACCAAAGGAAAGACATTCTTGAGACACATCTCCATGGGATAAGTGAAGAATATTGGGGCTCGGTCCAAGAACCTCTACAAGCTTAATGTGGAATATTATGTTGCTTTAAGCACAAAGGTGGAGAAGGTGCAGAGTGGAGATGTCGATGAATTATTGGATAGAAGAATGGCTATTTGCAACATAGAGCCTTGAATATCATATATCATATCAGCACAGGCCTCCCCAAAAGGAGAACTAGAGTAGAGAAATATATGATCATGGTGTACGTTGGGTAAGTACACAAAATACACCTTCAATGATCAGGACAATAGGGCGCATGAGATCCTTGAAAGGATCCACTCTAATGTCTGTGGGCCTTTCTCAACAACCTCCACTATCAAACAAATGTATTATGCTATATTTCTTAATTATTTCTCATGAAATTGCTGGATATTATTCATGCAAAATAAATACCATACAAGTTTATTGAATTTAAAGCACTTGTTGAGAAAGAAACTAGTAGGAAAGTGAAGGCTCTTATGAATGAAAACTGTGTTGAATATGTGTCGAATGAATTTAAAAATTTATATGAAAAGTAAGGCATTCAATGGGAGTTGAAAGCACCCCAAACCCTTAGAAGAATGGGGTGGCTGAGAGGAAAAATAAAAGTATTGTGGGAGCAACAAGGGTGATGTTGCATGACCAAGACCTACCATTGTACATGTGGGCTGAAGCATGCAACACATTGGTCTATTTGCAAAATATTAGTCCTCATCAGATTGTTGGGATGAGTACACTAGAATAATATTTTCAAGGAAGAAACAAGATGTCTGACATTTCAAGATATTTATATCATCCATTTAATATCATGTTTCCAAGGAATCAAGGAAAACTCTAGAGCCAACAACAGAGTTGGGCATATTTGTGGGGTACATAGAAACACCTCACAACTATTATGTTTACTTTCCATCTCTAAGGATGACAGTTGTTCGTATATATGTGATTTTTGACGAGGAGAAGGAAATGGAGTATTCTCTTGAGAGGGAGCTCCAGTTGTATTTAGATTAGGAGCTTTTTTCTCCTAAGGAAGAACCTGAGGATGTTGTGGAGAAGCCACAAGAAAAGGAGTAGACAGTGGAGACACCCATTTAAGTAGAGACATCCAGAGAAGGAAGGAAGTGAACGAGGGAAGCTGACATATTATTTCATGATTCTAGACAGAATGTGGGAGCTCCCACATGACACTGTAGGAAGAGGAGGTCACCAGATCAAAAAATTGGCTACATGGATCTAATGAGTGAGCTAGTAGAGACAAAAACCATCCTTATTCAAGGAAGTAGTGCAACAACTAGTATGGGTTAATTCTATGTTACATGAATATTATTCCATTGTTAGAAAAAATATTTTGGAAGTGGCCCCAATACCAGAAGACAAATCATTGGTGGGTTCAAGATGGATATACAATTTGAATCAAGTATCAAACAAAAGCATCAAGAGACACGAGGTCAGATTTGTGGCCAAGGGTTTCTCTGAGGTGGCGATACTTGACAAGGAGGAGACCTTTTCCCCAGTAGTAGGGTACTCTTTTATCAGATTAATTCTAGCACTTGTAATTCATATGGGATGGAATATCTGTCAGATGGGTATGAATTAAACATTCCTGAATGGAGTGACTGAGGAATAAGTGTGCATTAAACAACTAGAAGTATTTGAGACCATTGATAGAGAGTCTCATGTGTTCATACTCAAGTAAGCCTTGTATGGAGTGAACTAAACAACCTATATGTGGTACACCGGGATCGATAGCTATATCACCAGGTTGGGTTTCACCAAAAGTGAAGCAAATGAAAACCTTTACCACATTTTTGTATAAGGTAAATTATTGATTTTTGTCTTATATGTTGATGACTTGATTTTGTATGGTGATAAAAAAATTATTAGGTATTGCAAGGAGGGTCTTGCAAGAGACTTTGAGATGAAGGACATGGGACTTATGTATTATTTCCTCAGTTTTGAAGTATGGAAAGAAGGTGGGGAACTGTTTGTATCTCAAGGAAAATATTCCAACGAGATACTAAATAAGTTTTTCATGGAGAGTATCAAATACATGGACACTCCTCTCATAGTAAATTTGAGGAAAGAGGATGCCACTTCAGGTGATGAAGTGGAGGTAACCATTTACAGGTATCTTGTGGTTTCACTTATTTATTTTGCAAACAAACAACCAAATATGTGTTATACAGTTAACCAACTTAGTAATTTAATGGTTAAGAAAACCAAACTATATTGGAAGGAAACAAAACATGTGTTGATATACCTTAGAGGCACATACTCAGCTTGGACTTTGATACATACGGACATAGGGAGTGAAGTTGCAAGGATTCACACATACAGCTTTGGAAGGGATTCCATAAGATAGGAAGATCACATCAGGAGGAATTTTCAGTGTTGGGTCAGTTTCTTGGTTCAATAGGAACTAGATATCTACGGAACTCATCTCAACAGAAGTAGTGTACATGGCTACCAAACAAGCAACATGTGAGGCGATCTAGATGAGGAAGATACTTGTTGGGTTATTTGGTTAGATGATGGATCCTAGTGTGATTTACTGTGACAATCAGATTTGTATCAAAATACCTGAGAATCTAGTATTTCATGATAGATCAAAGCATATAGACATCTAGTATCATCATCTACGAGATTGTGTGCAGAGGTATATCATGTTGTTAGAATATATTCATACAGTAGAACAAGAAAAAACTATTTTGACAAAGGATTTTTCAAGAGGAAAACTCAAGTTCCGTATAGGCACGATTGGCGTATATAATAATTTGTTTCTTGCTAAGAGGGAGTGTTGAAAATGTAGGAATAAATTCCTAATTTAGTTTTTCCTTGATTAAATTAGGAGAAATTCAAAATTCCACATCAGCAGACAACTTAAATTAGTTGTGTACAATGATTCCTAAATTTTAGGATCATAGGTTGACTTAACTTCAGTTGTAACAATTTTATTCAACTAACTTGAGTTATGGTCATTTAAACTAGTTATAACTGTTGGAAGAACTAGTGGAATGTCTAGTAGTGGGGTGTAACTTCGGTTTTTAACTAGTTAATTGATTAATCAACCTAAATTAACTCATGCATGTAGACAATTCGATTTACCTAGTTGATATTAGAGTACAAGAACAATGTACTATCAGTTGTAAACTATTCCAAGGTGTAGAGGTGGTGCATGTAATAATATATTGTCCTAAATACATTGCGCTAACTAGGTTGAGGAATTTCATGAATAATAGGGGTTAATTCCTTAAGGAACAACATAAGGCAATAGGAGCTTGGAGGCTTGAAAATTTGGCTAAGTATTAGCTAGAGTCAGTTAGTCAAGTAGAAAATAGAAGATACATGTGCAAGTTGTGCTAAAGCTTGAACTATCATATTGTATTCATCCAGATTCTTTGATTAATGCAATACAGATAGGAAGGGGTTTTGTGTAGGCTTTGTCCCTTGGATATATCTTTGTCTATGTGTGTTGAGTCTTAATGCATGTTAATGATTTATGTTCTCAATCATGAATTTTCTTCCACAGATGAGTAGAGCAGATTTGAGTCTTATGTTTTAGTAGATTACATGAGCAATTTTGAATATACATTAAAATTCTACAACCATTCCCCTATATTGGTTTCTTTATCCATCTATAAAACATTCTTCAAGTCATCTGATATTCGTTCAGGGGTTTTATTTAGTATTTTAACCTGGAGGTGAAATGAATAACAAACTATATATTTGATGTAACCCTTTAATGTTTTCCTTAGGTATAATATTTTAAAACAACAGTCAAATTCCTTTTCGTTTCCATTTATTTCCTTTATCCTTGCTAATATTTCTATGTTCTTGAAGTACATGAGATAGTTGAACACGACGAAATGTACTAGACATATAACATTTCAGAATAAGTCAAAAATTTTAATAGTGCTAAGATTTAAATGTATGCTTTGTCGTAGATAACCTCAGATAATAATTATAATTTCCCTCGGATTTGTTCTTATTTCGCCCAAACACACGTATATAATATCATTCATTGTAGAATCATTAGAACAACAACAATCGTAGTTAAAAATGAGATTCAATGAAGATGAGTCCATTTGAAGTCTTATATGGAATAAGTTTTATATGACAAGAAACACAACACTCCAATAAGATGGGACAACCAATTAAATAGGTAAGTAATTTAGCCAAAGTTTATAAGGTAAATGGAAGAGTAGATGAGTAAAATTGAGTATAACTCGAAAGAAGCCCAAATCAAACAATATAATTATGATAAAATGAAAATTTCATTGAATTTTCGTAGTTGTACTGAGTTGGAAAATATATATTATGTTGCATTTGAGATATTGGATATATGACTAGTTTCTTGCTTCAATGAATGTGCATAATGTATTTCATGTGTCCTTGTTAAAAAAACATGTACATGAAAATCGTGTCATTGATTGTAATTTTATTTAGATGGATCCAAAAGGACACCTTTAGTTACATCCAATGTGTATATTAAATAGGAAATCAATGGTGCTTTGGATAAAATCAATCACATGGTAAAAGGTCCAATGGAATAGTTATAGCTTGGAAGAAGCAGCATTAGATCTCGAAGATGCTATGTGGGAAGCATACCCACAACTATTTTGAAATTTTTATGGAAGATGGCATATGTATACAACTGCATCATGTTGAGCACTAAGGAGAGTGTTAAAATATGGTGGTGTGGGTATGGATATAATACCTATTTTTTATCCCAATTTAAAGCTTTATATGTATATAATAAATGGTTGAATAGTTTGGGAGATATCATCACATGAGAGCACAATAGATAGTTAGGCTAGATCATTTGATCTATATGATTGTTATATTTATTTTCGGAAACTAAAAGTAAAATATGGCTATGTAAACCTTTTAGGTGACACCATCTGACGTTTTTGGAGCCTACATATTTCAGCATTACCTTTTTATATTTTAGGGATGCATTTCATTCCTTCTTCACTTTAATTTTGGGGTCCCTGATTCTAAGAGGGGGGAGGGGGAGATTGTGAGAAGATTCATTTAAGGGCTATGTGCATTTGTGAATAGTTTTTATGTTCCATTTGAGAAATACTTGATTTCCTTCATGCGTTGCTATTGTTCGTGAAATTTTGCAATGTTTAAGAGCCTTTGGAGCTTATAACATTGATATTTTCTAACTAATAGAACTAGAGCCCTATATGTAAATATAATAGTCAGAAGGAATACATTGTGAAGAAAGTAATTCCTTTCCTTAGGTTGTGTAAGATGAAGAGGAAAGAGACCGACATGTTGAGATTGAATTTTGGGACTACTTTATTATCTTTATTATTTGTGAGCACTATGTAAATTGTGTGAACAAGGAAATCTAGAAACCTAACTATTTATGACAGATAGAGTTGGTCTAAGAATCAATCCTTATGGTATCATAGCCTTAGCATGGGGGTGGCCTACTATGGAGAGTGGCATATTGCTGTGACTGAATATGTGATACATCCTATTATTTAATGGAACACCCAATGTTTGTAGTCATTTGTTGAATCTTTCATTACAAGATAATTTATTATTTTTGTGTTTTTATGTATTAATATTTTTTTGTATAAATTAATGGTTATATTTTCTTCAATGTTGAGTATTTTTATAAGAAATTTCATGAAATATGTTTTTGTTTCTTATAATTTGCATTGACATGTATGGTTCATTATTTTTCTTATTTTAACAAAATTATTTCTCAATTTGAACTTCTTAGAGGCAAAAAGGTTCTAAGTGCTCGAGACTTGGGTACATTATAGTTTTTTTTCCATGGGCGCATAACATAGTTAGTATTTAAGGATGATGTACTAATCTACAATAAGTATTTGGAAGTGCATGTACAAGATATTGATATGGTCTTGAAAATAATGTAGGAGGAAAGGATTGTATGTAAAACATTCAAGTTGTGAATTTATTTTTGAAGTTGTGGGATATTTGGGTCACATTATAATTCACGGGGATATCAAAGTGGACCCTAACAAATTAATGCTATAGTGTCCATTCCTAAAACTTAGAAGAATCTTAGATGATTCCTAAGCTTGACAAGATATTACTTTGAATTTGTCAACAAATATTGTAGAATAACAACACCACTAGTAGAATTACTATTGAAAGATGCATTTACTTGAATATAAAAGGAAGCCTGAGATTTCAAAGAATTAAGGTAAAATATCACCTAACTTCTTAGAAAACTATATAATTGAGTGTGATTCTTTATGACACTTGGCATTAGGGAAGTTTTGATATAAGAGGGCCACTTTGTTTCTAGTCACCTACATAAAGAATGAATATATCTAAACTGATTTATGAGAAATAAATGTTGATCATATCACACCATTACATAATAGGAAAAGACTTGAAGGTAAAAATGTGTCATTTTGCATACTTACAGGGTTAACTGTGAAATTGAACAAAATTTCTCATAATAATTTATAAAATACATTTATATATTTTGACAAATATACTATTCTCTAGTTTACATTTTTTTATATCTAATATGTTGTTACAAAGTGAGAACACCTATAATAAATCAATTATCAAACCAGCTTCTTATATCATAATATATTACAAATAAATAATTATATAATTACTTTTATTATTTATCAATGGTTAGTTAAAGTTTGGTTTTTTCATATTTTAAGAAAATGGGGAAAATAAGCTCTTTCCGTAAAGTATTTTACTCACTCGGCATTAAAAATGGTTGATTAAAGTTTCCTTTATTTCCTTTCAAGAAAAATGACAAGATGAGTATTTTAATCACTAGGGTTTTAAAAAACATTTTCAAAATGAGCCCTCGAAAGTAGGTTCATGCACCTAGAAATCTGGGCAGGTGCATGCATGTCGGATTAATATCCAGGACAAGGGAGACGTAATGGTGAAGGACCATTGGAGAGAGAGAGCACGAAGTAACTTAGATTGCTCGTAGATGGGTGGATACAGTGGTATTTGTTAAAAATACGGAAAAGATAGATTGACTCTGGTCAAGAACGAGTTATGATACGTAATGCATCTTTTCTATAACACATTCACGGTTTCAAGAAATTTCTCAATGAGCCCTCGTATTTTCACACAAGGTTGAAGTTTGCAGCCTCCTAAAGGATTCGAATCATGGGTAGGGCAATCTTTTTGTTTTTTTAATGAAACAGAATATGAGCGTTGAAAAATGTAACAACTTTTGCTTCTTCTTTTTTTATTAATGAAAGTGTAAAATTTGCAGTTTCCTAAAGGATTCCAATCACGGTTCCGATAACCATTTTGTTTCTGAATGTAACAAAATCTTGGATTGTTGAAAATGTAGTAACTTTTATTTCTTAATGGAAGTTAGGTTGGTTTTTTATTGAAAAATAAATAAAACGTTTTTAAATTAACGGCAAAGTGTTTATGAGGAACCTTACATATGAGTACATATATCTCGTGAAAGCCTGCGAGGATAAGCAAAAATTAACGCCGAAGCGTTTATTAGGAAAAAAAACATCCGAGTGCATATATATCATGAAAACCTAGCAGGATAAGCAAAAATCACTGAAGTGATGAATGCTGAATTAGTGTAGTAATGAGTATTGAATTTGATTGCATATTCTAAAATATTTTATAGAATAGCGAAGTCAGCAATTAACTTTGTAGAATATTTTAGAAATCTGCACTCCAAATAGGATAGCATCATGTGATCATCGAAAGTACCTAACTCTGGTTTTTTATAATACCAAACTCTTTTTTTCTAATGTAATTCGGCTAAGAATGTATAAGATATTCTGCTTACCATTTGCAAATTTCGAGGAGGGTATCAAATAATTATCCAATAGGATTTCTTTGGATCGTTGATCTTCCATTGGCTGTTCATGGGCTTTAAAACCCAAACTCCAATTGTGGGAATCCTCCTTTACAATTACCCAATAATTTTTCTGGATTTGATATGTTACAGCTTTTCCATACGATGGTATTTGATAAAATGATTCTCTTAGATTAAATAATTCTAAGAGTCAGAGCAATGGTGCCTCCATTTTGCAATTCTTTGCCGCATGCACGGTTTAAAGGAAAATTTTCAAGGAGAGTTTGTGTTTTCAAGCAAGGTTGACGTTTTCCGCTTTCGAAAAGGATTTCTAGTATGGATAGATTGTCGACTTTAGTGCCGAAGTATTTACGAGGAACCCTACATCTGAGTACATATATCTCGTGAAAACCTGCCAGGCTAAGATAAAATCGGTGTAGTGGTTGGACCGAATTTTTAAAAAATCAGAAAGAAGGCATTTTACCATATTGAGGAAGTAAACTTGTGTCATGAATCTTGAATTTTATTAATTTGACTAAAGATTCTAAAATATTTTGAAATTCTACTATAGAATAACAAATTTAAACCATTGGCATTCGAGAATATTTGGAAATCTACAATCCTGATAAACCTATGGTGAAATATAAAGGAGGTATTCCATGCCCGCGGTTAAATTAAGTACCTACACAAACGTCTAGCGCCATTTTTAAATTTCGAGGAGGGTTATCAAATAATTATCCAAAAGGATTTTTCGGATGATTGAGCTTTCATTGGCTGCTCATGCGCTTTAAAGCCCGAAACTCAATTCGGGGAATCCCCTTTTACAATTCCCCAATAAGATTTCTCCATTTGATATTGAAAGCCCAAAGTTCAAATGGGGGAATCCTTCTTTACAATTCCCCAATAATCTTTCTGGATTTGATATGGAAAGCCCAAAAATCAATTGACGGAATCCTCCTTTACAATTCCCCAATAATCTTTATGGAATTGATATGTTACAGCTTTTCCAAGGGATGGTAATTAATAACCTGATTCTCTTAGATTTGATATGTTACAGCTTTTCCAAGGGATGGTATTTAATAACCTGATTCTCTTAGATTAATAATTCTAATTGGCAGAAGTAATGGCGCCTCCATTTTGCAATTCTTTCTATTTCATCGCCATTCTTTGCCTCATTCACGGTTTAAAGGAAAATTTTCAAGGAGAGCTTGTATTTTCAAGCAAGGTTGAACATTTCTGTTTCAAAAAGGATTTCAATCATGGGTATGGTAACGATTTTTAACGCAAGAGAGTTTTATGAATATCAAAACAGGGTTGAAGGTTTCCCTTTCGAAAATGATGATTTCTATCATGGATAGCTTGTCGAATTTTAATCCCAAAGAAGTGTTTATAATTAACCTTACATTTGAGTATATATATTTTTTGAAAATCTGTGTGGATGTTAGGGTGGTTCACGTAAACTTGATTATGTTAAGTTATAAATGTTTTCAGCTTTAGGTTTTTGAGCACATATGGTTTTGTCCATGATATTCATCTCTAATGTAGCATATTTAAAGACTAAAAGAGTCCATATTAATTTGTCCTTGTCGTGATTGGGATCCTAGCAACGATGCCTTTAGACACCACCATACCAGGTCTCTTTGGGTTTCATGATCGTAACAATAGGTATCAGAGAAAAGTGAGCTAAGCCCAACAGATGATTTCCAAATGGAGTCATATTACAAAGGTGCCCAATATATATATATATATATATATGACCAATGAGAGGAGTTATGAGGGAGCTCAAATTTCTAAGTTGTTGGAGTTGAGCATGAGTTAAGACTTGCGAATTATATTCTAGAGGTTGTGGAGATGCAACTAGGAAAATATTGCATATGTGCAGAGAAAGACTGTTGTGGGTGTGAAAAATTTGAATGTATTTTACTAAAAAGGTGCAAATTATTCTAAATTTGAGAGATTGCAAATAATGTTGGAAGTTCAGTACAAGATATGGATCAAAAAAGCTAGAGATATAGGAAGAGATAGAGAAGTGGCATAGAAAAAGAAGGAATGGAGATGGATTCAATGGGTTTGATGTTTAGTGAAGGAGCTAGCATGTGATTAAGAGTGACAATGGTGTGATAACACCAATGGTGTTTGAAAACCCTAAGGGACTTTCGGTCCAAGTTGTGTAATCCTTCCATAGTTGGTTGTATTTCTGACGTAGTTATAAGATGCGTTTTTCAAACATACATGTTTCCCATGAGCACAAATTGTTGAAAGTCCACAAGTCTTTGATCATGAATACACTTAGTTTGTAGAAATTAATGTGTAGATTCTAAACTACTCATGAAATTTACTAAATCACAAGGCTAGAATCTACTCTATTGATCCGCGGAAGCACGTTCACAAAGAACACAAATCATTAACATTCAAAAGGAAACCTCATATGCACAAATATTTATCTAGGGGAAAGTAACTAACCAAAACCCTTACTATTTGTATTGTATTAATAAAAGAATCTGGATGATGCTTGCTCAAATTTGTACACAACCTGCATGTGTATCTTCTATCCTGTTCCTAATTGACTAAACTTGACCAATACTTAGCCAAATTGTTAAGCCTGCAAGCTCCTATTTCTTTGTCTTGGTCATTGAGGAATTAACCACTATTTTTTAGGGAAATAAATCAATTGGATTACACAATTCCTCTATGCGCATTCATTGACTACATACACCACATGTATAACTTGGATTAGTTTACAACTGATAGTACACTTCCTTTGAATTCCAATCTCAATGGAGTAAGTAAAATTATCTGCATGCATCAATTATTTTGGATTGATTGATCAATTAACTAGATTACCAATTAGTGTGATTGAAGTTACATTGCTAAAATTGACCTTCTGCTAGTTTCACCAACAATTTGAACTAGTTTAATTGACAATAACTCAACTCAATTGAAATAGATTGCTAGAAATTAGAAATCAATCATACTGAACCGAACTCAAGTCTCTTCAAGTCAAATTAACAGAGTTAACTAAGTGACAAGATCCATGTCCCCTGAGTTAACTACCTCCAAGTATTATGTTGAAATTGAAATTCGAATTTTAATCTAGTTTGACGAAAGTAAAGTAAAAACATGATTTTCTTGATGCATTTTCAACACTCCCTATCAACAAGAAAGGGATTATTTTCTACCCTGATCCTACCTCTATGGAACTTGAATTTACCTATTGAAAAATATTTTGTCAAAATGTCTGCATCATGTTCCTCTATAGAAATGTATTGCAACAACATGATCTTTATCTCTACACAATATCATAGATGGTGATACCAGATATCTATGTGTTTGGATCGATCATGAAAAACAAGATTTCATAGAGCTTGATGAAACTACGATTATATAATTAAATCACAGTAGGATCCATCATCTCACCAAACAACACAACAAGAATATTTCTGATCCAAATAGCCTCAGATGATTTTTGACTCGCAGCCATGAACTCTACTTCTACTGAGGTGAGTGCCACAGATCTTTGCTTCCTATTGTACCAAGAAACTATTGCTGACCCAATGCTGAAAATTCATCCTAATGTGCTCTTCCAATCTGATGGGATCCACACCCAATATGAATTTGTGAAGCCATATAGCTTCACTCCCTCTGTCGGTATGTACCATAGTCCAAACTAAGCGGTGCCTTTGAGGTAACGTAGAACATGTTTAATAGCCCTCCAAAATAATTTGGTTGGTTGAACCATGGCCTTCCTCAATTGGTTGATTTCATAACACATTTCTGGTCTTGTTTTCACAAGGTACATGAGTGAACCCACCAACTTCTTTTACATAGTAACATCCACTTCCTCACCTGAAGTGGCATCCTCCTTCCTCTAGTTGGTCGCTATAAGAATCTCCATGGGTTTGAATCTTACAATCCAAAACTTATGAAGTATACCATTGGCATACTTTCACTAAGAGAAAAAAATTTCTCCTTCTCCGTTCCATACTTCCAAACCAAGGAAATAGTGCATGAGACCCATGTGTTTCATTTTGAACTCTCTTGCAAGTTCCTCCTTGAAATATCTAATAAGTTGTTCATCACAGGTGAAAATCAAGTCATCAACATAAAAGAAAATTATCAACAATTTAATTTCTACCAGAAAGGTGCTAAAGGTTTTCATCCGCTTCAATTTTGGTGAATCCCAAACCAGTGAGGTAGAAATCGATCCTTGTCTACCGAGCACAAGGTGCTTTGTTCAACCCATACAACGCTCGCTTGAGTCTGCACACATGCGAATATCTGTGGAATGTCTCAAAACCTTCAGGTGGTTTGATGTACACCTCTTCCATATGGTGGATCTTCCACCCCATTTGTGAAACCAGAAAAATAATTGATCTGATGGAAGAGTACCTTGATACAGGAGAAAGGGTATCCTCATATTCAATCCCTTCAACCTAAGAGTACCCCTTGGCCACAAATCTGGCCTTATGCTTTTCTATTCTTTCATTTGTTTCATGCTTTACCTTGTAAATCCATTTCGAATCTATAATTGATTTGTTTACTGGTCTTGGGACCACATCCAAAACATTGTTTCTAAAACTCTAATCATATTCCTCTATCATAGCATCAACCCATACAGGCTTCTCTACTCCTTCACCGAATGAGGTTAGTTTTGTCTCTCTTAGCTCAATCATCATAGCCATGTAGCCATTGTACGGATCCGTTGTCCTCCTCTGCTTTTTTTATGATGTGGGTGCTCCCAAATTCTCTCTAGCATCTTGCAATAATCTTTCATCTTCCCTGGTTCATTTCCTTCCTTCTCTAGATGTCTCTGCTTGAGTTGCTGTCTCCAAATTATGCTCCTCTACTTGTGTTTGCTCAAAAAATTCCTCATGTTCTTCCTTTGAAGTTAAAATCTCTTAATATGCATGCAACTAAAGCTCCCTCTGAAGATAACACCTCAATGCCCTTTCCTCATCGAATTTCACATCCCTTCAAACAACTTTCATTCTGAGGGATAGAAGTTACACTTAATAGTTGTGAGGTGTATGAGTGTAGCCCAAAAATATCCGACACTTTTTTGTTGGCTCCATATTTTTCCTTGGTTCCATTGATACTTGGAAATATACTAATGCTCCAAATATTCTAAAGTGTGAAACATTTGGTTTCTTCCCTGGAAAAACTTATTTTGTTGTACTCATCCCAAGAATCTGATGGGGATTCCTATTGTGAAAATAAATTTTTTTGTTGCGTGAAACATCCCATAAGTGTAGAGGTAGGCCTTGGTCATGCAACATCACCCTTGCGTCTCCCACAATGCTTTTATTCTTCCTCTCAGGCACCCCATTCTGTTGTGGGTAGCGGGGTTATGTCATCTCCCGTCCAATGCCTTCCTTTGCAAAAAAAAATTTAAACTCATTCTACATGTACTCAAATCTGTTATCACTCTTAAGAGCACTCATTTTCTTGCTAATCTCTTTCTCAAAAAGTGGTATAAATTTAGCAAACTTGGAGAATTTATAGTCATTCTTCTGCATGAATAAAATCTAGCACTTCCATGAGAAATCCTCTACAAATATAATGTCATGCCTGTGCTTGGCAGTGGAGGTTGTCAAGAAATGTTCACAGACATAAGAGCGAATCGTTTCAAGGACTTCAAGTGCCCTACTGTCCTAATCATTGAAGGTGTCTTTTGTATACTTCCCTAAGTACACCCTTTGCATGTATCATGTTGCTCTAGTGCTCCTTTTGGGAGTCCTATGTTGATATGATGCATGACCTTCAAAGCTTTGTGACGCAGATGTACAAGCATTCTATGCAATAATTCACCGACATCTCGGTTATGCACCTTCTCTGCCTTTTTTCTCAAAGAAGCACAATCTTCCACATCCAGCTTGTAGAAGTTCTTAGCTAGAAATCTGATTTGCTTCACTTGTCCTGTGGTGACGACAGAAACCAGTTTTTTCTTTAGACTTGGTACCAACATCACATCCTTGAACCTAAGAGGGGAGCCCAACCCCTTTGAAAGGGGATTGTATTGATTCTGATCGTTTTGTACCTTCCATCATCTCTGATATCGATGTGCATGTGGAGATCTTTCTCCTCCATCTCATTGAAAAATTCTTTGTTTCCAATCATGTGGAACAAGGCACCACTATCTGGATACCACACACTTCCCATCATTGTGCTTGCCATGCATGCAATGAGGGTGAATTCAAGCTTCAATTATGAAGCCAAATCATTACCTGTTTCTCCTCCTAAAGTCTTCTTGCTTATATTCTTATTTAGAAACTTTGTGGCACAGTGTCAAAATTCATGGTAGTGAAAGCACTTGATTTTGGAAAAGTATTAGATTTGGATTTGAATTGGGATTTCTTCCCTTTTCCATTCTTTGCCTTTCCAGCCAAGCATAGTTTTCTTTGTCCTCACCTTTGGATGAGGCCTTGTCTCTGGTATTCCTCCTTATTTCCCCCTGTACCAAATCAGACCAGAGTCGTTCCCAATTTGGTAGTTTCTCCCTCCTATTTACCGAATCTTCGTAGTTGTGTCAGCTCTTACGAAGGCATAGAAAGGCTAGGCTCACCAAATAATCATCTAGTATCGTGACACTGACTCCTAAAAGTTCATCATGACATTGTGTGAAATTTCTTAGGCACTTTTGAATTGATTCATTCTTCTCCATCTTGATACTTCAAAGTTTTTCCTTGAGCGACAACTTCCAATGGTCGCTACTATTCCAAAAGAGATTTTTCAATGCTTACCACATTGCATATGGAGTCTATTTCATGTGGAAATTTAAGACAATATGGTCTTCTACCCTCTCCAATATAATTCTCCTTACTCTGGATACACACTTCTTCAATTCTCCTAGACTCTGAGTACCAACTGTTGCTGGTTTCAAAATGTCACTCTCAACAAATTCCTTTAACCCATTATATTTTAGAACTAACTCCATGTGTTCTTTCCATGCAACATAATTCGAGCTTCCCTCAAAGGCATACTCAAGTCTCAACCCATAAAAATATATCCTTCTATATCTGAAGAGCTGATCCTGCAAATCTGTTCCTCCTACGAAGAGAAATTCAAAATATATTCTCTACTATGAATCTAACTTTGTTACCATGTAGAAATTAATGTGTGGATTCTAAGTTGCTCATGAAATTCACTAAATAATAAGACTACAAGCCACCCTAATGATTTGTGGAGGAAAATTCTCAATTGACAATGCAAATCATTAACATGAAAAAGGAAACATCACACATGCTCAAATATTTATCTAGGGTAAATCAATCGGTCAAAACCCCTTACTATTGGTATTGCATTAATCAAAGAGTCTAGATGAATACAATATGGTTGTTCTAGCATTAGCATAATTTGCACCTCTATCTTCTATCCTCTATCTCACTGACTGAACCTGACCAATACTTAGCCAAATTTTCAATCCTCCAAACTCCAATTTCATTCCATTGTTCATTAGGGAATTATCCCCTACATTTTAGGAAAATAACTCAATTGGATTGCCCAATTATTGTAGGCCCATTCTTTGATTGCATGCACCACCAGCGCAACTTGCATGAGTTTACAACTTATAACACACATCCCTTGAACTCCAATATGAATTGGGTAACTTGAATTATTTGCATGCATCGGTTATTTTGGGTTGATTGATCAAATAATTGGATGACCACTAAGTGTGATTGGAGTTACACTACATAAATTTATATTGCACTAGTTTCTCCAACAGTTGGAACTAGTTTAACTTACAATAACTCAACTTAACTAAAATATATTTCTAAAAATTAGCAATCAATCATACTGAACTAAACTCAAGTGTCACTGACTCAAATTAACTGAATTAACTGAGTGACAAGATCCATGTCACCTCAGTTAACTACCTCCAAGTATTTTGCTAAAATTGAAATTCAAATTTTAATCTAGTTTTGACCAAGGAAAGTGAAATCTAGATTTTCTTGCTGCATTTTTAACATAGTTTAGTGGTGGATGGAAACATCAAGTTTTGAAATGAAACACGTGGATAGGTAATAGGGTGGAAATTTTTCTAGTATCCTAGCATGATGTTGGGAAGGTGAGATCCTTGGTGAGATGTTCAATGAATGATTGGGACTAGGTGAATCTCACGAAGTCATGTTTAAAGGGGGAATTCTTAAGGTCATTTAGGTAAACTTGATTCAGCCAAGTTAATAATGGTTTTTGAACTCCGCATTATGACCACACAGGGTTTTTCCCATGGTGTTCATCTCTAATGTAGCCTATGGAAATGCAGAAAGGCTCCATGCTATTTTTTTGGTTGTTGGGATCTAAGTGATGATTTCTTTAAACCCCACCACTTATCTCTTTGGGATTATAGCAAGGATAAGCTAAAAAAATAGTGTAGTGGTTAGACCATTTTTTTTAATTAAGAAAGAAAGCATGTTACCATAATTAAGAAATAAACTTGTGTGGTGCATGTTGAATTTATTGATTTGATTGTAGATTCTAAAAACATTGAAATTTTAACCTATAATAACAAATTTAAGCCATTGATGACTTTTGATAATATTTGTAAATTTACAATCCAGATAAGGATATCATTATGGTGAATTGTAAGGGAAGTATTCTATGTGTGTAGTGCAATTTGGAACCTAACTGAGTATTTTATGTGCGTAGTGAAATTTGGTACCTAACTCTTTCTAGTGGCCACTAAGGCATGATTATTTTTCAATATTATTAAAAAAAATTCAAACATTTTATTGGACCATAACTTGAAAGCCTTATTACAGCCTTTCTATAACACAATTCCATGTGGATAACTATTTCCATGCTTTTACCATAATTTAAATTAGTATTATAAATTTCGAGGAGGGTTATCAAATAATTATCCAATAGGATTTCTTCAGATGATTGAGCTTTCATTGGTTGCTCATGTGCTTTAAAGCCCAAAACTTAATTCAAGGAATCCCCTTCACAATTCGCCAATAAGCTTTCTCCATTTGATATGGAAAGCCCAAAGTTCAAATGTGGGAATCCTTGTTTACAATTCCCCAATAATCTTTCTGGATTTTATATGGAAGGCCCAAACATCAATTGAGGGAATCCTCCTTTACAATTCCCCAATAATATTTATGGAAATGATATGTTACAACTTTTCCAAGGGATGGTATGTAATAACCTGATTCTTTTACATTTGATATATTACAACTTTTCCAAGGGATGGTATTTAATAACTTGATTCTCTTAGATTAATAATTCGAATTGGCAGAAGTAATGGCGCCTCCATTTTGCAATTCTTTCTATTTCATTTCCATTCTTTGCCTCATTTACGGTTTAAAGGAAAATTTTTAAGGAGAGCTTTTATTTTCAAGCAAGGTTCAACATTTCTATTTCAAAAAGTATTTCAATCATGTGTATGGTAACGATTTTTAAGGCAAAAGAGTTTTATGAATACCAAAACAGGGTTGAAGGTTTCCCTTTCGAAAATGATGATTTATATCATGGATAGCTTGTTGAATTTTAATGCCAAAGAAGTGTTTATAATTAACCTTACATCTAAGTATATATATTTCTTGAAAATCTATGTGGATGTTAGGGTGGTTCAATTAAACTTGATTATGTTAAGTTACAAATGTTTTCAGCTCTAGGGTTTTGAGCACACATGGTTTTGTACATGGTATTCATCTCTAATGTAGCATATTTAAAGACTAAAAGAGTCCATGTTAATTTCTCATTGTGGTGATTGGGATCCTAGCAACGATGCCTCTAGACACCACCATACCACGACTCTCTACGTTTTTGAGGACACATGGTTTTGTCCATGGTATTCATTTCTAATGTAGCATATTTAAAGACTAAAAGAGTCCATGTTAATTTTTCCTTGTGGTGATTGGCATCCTAGCAATGATTCCTTTAGACACCACCATACCACGACTCTTTGGGTTTCATGATCCTAACAATAGGTATCAAAGAAAAGTGAGTTGAGCCCAACAGGTGATTTCCAAATGGAGCCATATTATAAAGGTGCCCAATATATCTATATATATATATATATATATATATGTATATATATATGACCAATGAGAGGAGTTCTGAGAGATCTCGAATTTCTAAGTTGTTGGAGTTGAATGTTAAGACTTTCAAATTATATTTTAGAGGTTGTGAAGATGCAGTGAGGAAAATGTTGCATATGTATAGAGAAAGACACTTGTGGGTGTCACAAATTTGAATGTATTCTACTAAAAAGGTGCAAATTATGCTAAATTTGAGAGATTACAAATAATGTTATAAATTCAATACAAGAGATGGGCTAGAGATATAGGAAGAGATAGAGAAGTGGCATATAAAAAGAAGGAATGGATATGGATTCAATGGGTTCGATGTTTAGTGAAGGAGCTAGTGTGTGATTAAGAGTGAAAATGATGTGATAACACCAATGGTGTTTGAACACCCTAAGGGGCTTTCGGACCAAGTTTTGAAATCCTTCCATAGTTGGTTGTATTTCCCGACGTACTTGTAAGATGTTTTTTTCAAACATATATGTTTCCCATGAGCACAAATTGTAAAAAATCCTTAAGTCTTTGATGATGAATACACCTAGTTTGTAGAAATTAATGTGTGGATTCTAAACTACTCATGAAATTTACTAAATCACAAGACTAGAATCTACTCTATTAATCTGCGGAAGCACATTCACAAAGAAGAACACAAAACATTAACATGCAAAAGGAAACATCACATGCACAAAGATTTATCTAGGGGAAAGCAACTAACCAAAACCCCTTACTATTTGTATTGCATTAATCAAAGGATCTGGATGATGCTTGCTCAACCTTGTACACAACCTGCACCTGTATCTTTCTATCCTCTTCCTGATTAATTGAACTTGACCAATACTTAGCCAAATTATTAAGCCTCTAAGCTCCTATTTCCTTGTGTTGGTCATTGAGGAATTAACCCCTATTTTTTAGGCAAATAACTCAATTGGATTACACAATTCCTCTATGCCCATTCGTTGACTACATGCACCACATGTATAACTTGGATTAGTTTACAACTGATAGTACACTTCCTTTCAATTCCAATATCAATCGAGTAAGTCAAATTCTCTTCATCAATTAGCTATTTTGGGTTGATTGATCACTTAAATAGATGACCACTCAGTGTGATTGATGTTACGCTGCAAAAATTGACCTTCCACTAGTTTCACCAATGATTGCAACAAGTTTAATTGACAATAACTCAACTTAGTTGAAATAGATTGCTAGAAATAAGAAATCAATCATACTGAACCGAACTCAAGTGTCTCCAGGTCGAATTAACTGAGTTAACTGAGTGACAAGATCCATGTCCCCTGAGTTAACTACCGCCAAGTATTATGCTAAAATTGAAATTCGAATTTTAATCTAGTTTGACGAAAGTAAACTAAAAACTTGATTTTCTTGATGCATTTTCAACACTCTTTCTCAGCGAGAAAGGGATTATTTGCTACTCCGATCGAGCCTCTATGGAACTGGAATTGACCTATTGACAAATATTTTGTCGAGATGTTTGCATCATATTCCTATATAGAAATGTATTTCAACAACATGATCTTTATCGATACACAATATCATAGATTGTGATACTAGATATATATTTCCTTGGATCGATCGTGAAAACAAGATTTCATATAGCTTGATGCAACTAAGTTATATAATTAAATCACAGTATGATCCATCATCTCACCAAACAACCCAACAAGAATATTTCTCATCCAGATAGCCTCACATTTTGTTTGACTGGTAGCCATGAACTCTGCTTCTGCTGAGGTAAGTGTCACAGATGTTTGTTTCCTATTGTACCAAGAAACCGTTGTTGACCCAACACTGAAAATTCATCATAATGTGCTCTTCTAGTCTGATGGAATCCTCGCCCAATATGCATCTATGATGCCACATAGTTTGACTCCCTCTGTCGGTATGTACCATAGTCCAAACTGAGCGGTGCCTTTGAGGTAACGTAGAAGATGTTTAGAAGCCCTCTAAAATAATTTGGTTGGTTGAACCATGGCCTTCCTCAACTGGTTAACTGCATAACACATTTTTGGTCGTGTGTTCGCAAGGTACATGAGTGAACCCACCAACTTCTTTTACATGGTAGCATCCACTTCCTCACCTGAAGTGGCATCCTCCATCCTCCAATTGGTCGCTGGAAGAATCTCCATGGGGTTGAATCTTTCAATCCAAAAATTATGAAGTATCATGTTGCCATACTTTCACTGAGAGAAAAAAAATTCTCCTTCTCTTTGCCATATTTCCAAACCGAGGAAATAGTAGGCGAGACCCATGTGTTTCATTTTGAACTCTCTTGCAAAGTCCTCCTTGAAAGACCTGATAAGTTGTTCATCTCCGTTAAAAATAAAGTCATCAACATAAAATACAATTATCAACAATTTAATTTCTACCAAAAAGGTGGTAAAGGTTTTCATCTGCTTTACTTTTGGTGAATCCCAAACTATTGAGGTAGCAATAAATCCTAGTGTACCAAGCACGAGGTGCTTTCTTCAACCCATACAATGCTCGCTTGAGTCTGCACACATGCGAATATTTTTGGAATCTCTCAAAACCTTTAGGTTGTTTAACGTACACCTCTTCCTTAATGACTCCATTGAGGAATTTTGTATTCACATCCATCTAGTGGATCCTCCACCCCATTTGTGAAACCACCAAAAGAATTGATCTGATGGAAGAGTACCTTGATAAGCAAGAAAGGGTATCCTCATAGTCAATCACTTCAACCTAAGAGTACCCCTTTGCCTCAAATTTGGCCTTATGCTTTTCTATTCTTTCATTTGTTGCATCCTTTACCTTGTAAATCCATTTCGAATCTACAATTTATTTGTTTTTTGGTCTTGGGACCACATCCAAAACATTATTTCTAGAATTCTAATCATATTCCTCTATCATAGCATCAACCCATACAGGCTGCTCTACTGCTTCCTCAAATGAGGTTGGCTTTGTCTCTATTAGCTCAATCATCATAGCCACGTAGCCATTGTATGGATGCGATGACCTCTTCTACATGTGTTGTGATGTGGGTGCTCCCACATACTCTCTATCATCCTGCAATAATTTGTCAGCTTCCCTGGTTCATTTCCTTCTTTCTCTACACGTGTTTGCTTGAGTGGATGTCTCTAGACTATGCTCCTCTACTTGTGGTTGCTCTACAAATTCCTGATGTTCTTCCTTCGAAGTCAACATCTCTTGATATGCATGCAACTGGAGCTCCCTCTCAAGATAACACCTCATTGCCCTTTCCTCGTCGAACTTCACATCCCTTCAAATAAATTTCATTCCGAGGGATGGAAGTTACACTTAATAGTTGTGAGGTGTATGAGTGTACCCCACGAATATCCCCAAATTTGTTTTTGGCTTCATATTTTTCCTTGGTTCGATGGAGACATGGAAATATACTAATGCTCCAAAGATCCTAAAGTGTGAAACATCTAGTTTCGTCCCTAAAAAAACTTATTTTGTTGTATTCATCCCAAGAATCTGATGGGAACTCCTGTTGAGAAAATAATTTTTTGTGCTGCATGATTCATCCCATAAGTGTAGAGCTAGGCCTTGGTCATGAAACATAACCCTTGGTGCTCCCATAATACTTTTATTCTTCCTCTCAGGCACCCCATTCCGTTGTGGGTTGTGGGGTCATGTCATCTGTTGTCGAATGCCTTCCTTTGCACAAAAAAATTGAAACTCATTCAACAAGTACTCAAATCTGTTATCACTCTTGAGAGCATTCACTTTCTTGCCAATTTATTTCTCAAAAAGTGGTTTAAATTCAACAAACCTGGAGAATTTATAGCATTTCCTCTGCATGAATAAAATCTAGCACTTCCATGAGAAATCCTCTACAAATATAACATCATACCTATGCTTGGAAGTGGAGGGTGTCGAGAAATGTTGAAAAACATCAGAGTGAATCGTTTCAAGGACTTCATGTGCCCTACTATCCCAATCATTGAAGGTGGCTTTTGTGTACTTCCCCAAGGTACACCCTTTGCATGTATCATGTTTCTTTAGAGTTCCTTTTGGGAGTCCTATGGTGATATGATGCATGACCTTCAAAGCTTTGTGACACATATGTACATGTATTCTATGCCATAATTCACCGACATCTCAGTTATGCACGTTCTCTTCCTTTGTGCTCAAAGCAGCACAATCTTCCACATCTAGCTTGTAGAATTTCTTAGCTAGAAATCCGATCTGCTTCACTTGTCCTATGGCGACAACATAAACCAGATTTTTTTTTAGACCTGGTACAAACATCACATCCTTGAACCTCAGAGGGGAGCCGAACCCCTTTGAAAGGGGATTGTGTTGATTCTAATCCTTTTGTACCTTCCATCATCTCTAATCTCGATGTGCATCTAGATATCTTTCTCTTCTAGCTCACTGAAAAATTCTTTGTTTCCCATCATGTCGAATGAGGCACCACTATCTCGATACCACACACTTCTCATGATTGTGCTTGCCATGCATGCAATGAGGGTGAATTCAAGCTTCAATTATGAAGCCAAATCTTCACCTATTGATCCTCCTGAGGTCTTCTTTCTTACATTCTTGTGTGGACACTTTGTGGCATAGTGTCCAAACTCATGGCAGTGAAAGCACTTGATTTTGGAAAAGTATTTCTTCTTCCCCATTGATTGGATTAAGATTTGGATTGGGATTTATGCCCCTTTCCATTATTTTCCTTTCCAGCCAAGACAAAAGTTTCTTTTTCCTCACCTTTGGATGATTTCTTGTCTCTGGTATTCCGCCTTATTTCCCCCTGTACAAAATTAGACCAAATTCGTTCCAAATTTGGTAGTTTCTCCCTCCTATTTACCGAATCTTGGTAGTTGTGCTAGCTCTTATGAAGGTATAGAAGGGCTACGCTCACAAAATCATCATCTCGTACTGTGACACTGCCTCCTGCAAGTTCATCATGACATTGTGTGAAATTTATCAGGCACTGTTGAATTGATTCATTCTTTTGCATCTTGATACTTCAAAGCTTGTCCTTGAGTGGCAACTTCCAATGGTCGCTACTATTATGTAAGAGATCTTTCAATGCTTACCACATTGCACATGGAGTCTATTTCCTATGAAAATTTGAGACAATATGGTCTTGTACTCCCTCCAATATTGTTCTCCTTACTCTGGGTACACACTTCTTCAATTCTCCTAGACTCTAAGTACCAATTGTTGCTAGTTTCAGAAAGTCACTCTCAAAAAATTCCTTTAACCCATTATCTTTCATAACTAACTCCATGTGGTCTTTCCATGCAACATAATTCGAGCTTCCCTCAAAGGCATACTCAAGTCTCAGTCCATAAAAATATATCCTTCTAGATCTTAAGAGTTGATCCTGCAAATTTGATCCTCCTGTGAAGAAAAATTCAAAATATATTCTCCACTATGAATCTAGCTCTAGTACCATGTAGAAATTAATGTGTAGATTCTAATTTTCTCATGAAATTTAGTAAATCATAAGACTAGAAGCCACCCTAATGATTTGTGGAAGAAAATTCTCAATTAAGAACACAAATCATTAACATGAAAAAGGAAACATCACACATACTCAAATATTTATCTAGGGTAAATCAACCAGTCAAAACTCCTTACTATTGGTATTGCATTAATCAAAGAATCTAGATAAATACAATATGCTTGATCTAGCATGAGCACGACTTGCACTTGTATCTTCTATCCTCTGTCTCAGTGACTGAACCTGACCAATACTTAGCAAAATTTTCAATCCTCCAAGCTCCTATTTCCTTCCATTGTTCATTAGGGAATTAGCCCCTACATTTTAGGGAAATAACTCAATTGGATTGTACAATTCCTGTAGGCCCATTATTTGACTGCATGCACCACCAACACAACTTGGATGAGTTTACAACTTATAGTACAGTGCCCTTGAACTCCATTTTAATTGGGTAAATCGAATTATTTTCATGCATTAATTATTTTTGGCTGATTGATCAACTAATTGGATGAATACTAAGTGTGATAGTAGTTACACTACACAAATTTATATTCCACTAGTTTCTCCAATAGTTGGAACTAGTTTAACTTACAATAACTCAACTTAACTGAAATATATTTCTAAAAATTAGCAATCAATCATACCAAACTAAACTCAAGTGTCATTGACTCGAATTAACTGAGTTAACTAAGTGACAAGAGCCATGTCACCTCAGTTAACTACCTCCAAGTTTTTTATTGAAATCGAAATTGAAATCTTAATCTAGTTTTGACCAAGGAAAAGTGAAATCTAGATTTCCTTGCTACATTTTTAACATAGTTCAGTGCTGGATGGAAACATCAAGTTTTGAAATGAACCACGTGGATGGGTACTAGGGTGGAAAGTTTACTAGTATCCTAGCTTGATGGTGGGAATGTGAGATCCCCATTGAGATGGTTGATGAATGATTGGGACCAGGTTAATCTCCTAAAGTCATACTTAAAGGGGGAATTATTAAGGTCGTTTAGGTAAACTTGATTCACCCAAGTTAATATTGGTTTTTGAACTTCACATTATGACCACACATGGTTTTTCCCATGGTATTCATTTCTAATGTAACCTATTGAAATGCAGAAAGATTCCACGCAAATTTTTTGGTTGTTGGGATCTAAGTGATGATGTATTTAAACAACACCACTTATCTTTGGGATCATAGCAAGGATTAGCTAAAAAAATAGTGTAGTGGTTAGACCATTTATTTTTAATTAAGAAAGAAAGCATGTTACCATAATTAAGAAATAAACTTGTGTGGTGCATGCTGAATTTTATTGATTTCAGTGTAGATTCTAAAAGCATTTGAAATTTTAACCTACAATAGAAAATTCAAGCCATTGATAACTTTTGATAATGTTTGTAAATTTACAATCCATATAAGGATATCATTATGGTGAATTGTAACAGAAGTATTCTATGTGCCTAGTGAAATTATGTGCATAATGAAATTTGGTACCTAATTCTTTTTAGTTGCGGCTAAGACATGATTATTTCTCAATATTATTAAAAAAAATTCAAACATTTCATTGGACCATAACTTGAAAGCCTTATTACAACCTTTGTATAGCACAATGCCATGTGGATAACTACTTCCACGTTTTTGCCATAATTTATTTGCAATATTTTTGTCATGATATTTATATTTGTGTGCTGTGACTTTTCATTCTTAAATTTTATAGGAAAACCACATAAAATTAAAATTCTTGAAAATAGTTCATACTGAGGTTAATAACATATCTACTATCACTTATGCTCACCATAGTTCAATCAATTATTTGCATAAAAATTGGATGGAAAAAAAATGTAAATAAATATACTTATTGTGAGTTAGTATACACTTACTAGTGGTTAGTACCCACTAAAAATTTATACAAGTCTTTCATTTTTAGTAAAAATTACATTTTTCTACTCGATATTTCAATTTACAAATTTTCTAAAAACATAATTAAAAACTAGGCTTCTATACTGCGTAAGCACTTATTCTCTATGTAATTTGGCTACTTGTTTTTTAATATAATTTGGCTATGACTGTATGGGATATTGTGTATACAAATGCCTCGAGCACCATTGATAAATTTGATTATCAAATAATTATCCAATAAGATCTATTCGAATGGTAAAGTTTTCATTGGCTTCTCATGCACTTTAAAGCCCAAAGATCAATTGTAGGAATCCTGCTTTACAATTCCCCAATTATCTTTCCGGATTTGATATGTTACAGTTTTGCCATAACTTTATATGTAATAAACTGATACACTTAGATTAATAATTCAAATAGTGAGTAATGGTGCCTCCATTTTCCAATTATTTATATTTTATTAGGTTGACGCAAATTTGATTTGTCGTCAAAGGAAAAACTGTGACGAAATGGCATTTAGGATAACATTACTGTGCATGACCTTTAATGCATGTATTATTTAAGAAATGATTCCAAAGCAGAAGGCTTCCGTCCAGGCCTTAAAATAATCCTGACGACAGTCAGTGCGCCTCTCTAGCACGCAAGAAAAGAGACTTGGTCCACAACCCTATTTCCAGAACCGTCGCAAAGTGATGCCCCATTTATAAAAACCAAAGGGAACAGTCCACGCGGCATGTTTTTCTATAAAGTCTGCGCAACTATAATAAATAAAAAACAATTCCGTGCCCCGTAGCCAATCACCTGCCACCACAGCGCGCCTATTTTTGGACTTCTCAATAACCTATTCCGATTGTTACGACGGTCCGTGCAGCGAATTCCGCTGGACATTGTAAAAACAAACATTTTCCATCGCTCTCAGAGCTGATACGTCGGTCTTACGAATCTAAATTGATATATGGTGGTCCCTTTTTCCTTTAGGGAATTTCGAAGTTTTTTAATGTGATTTTTGATACAATATTGTAGAAATATTACCTCGACGCATTTCAATGTTTTTCCTGGAAACCGATATTTGTAGCATTTGAGCCGAGCAGATATTTTCATGCCCTTTACTTTGTCTTGCTGGCACGGGATGCAGCCAATTCGGATCCTCCACATCATAAACCGGGCAATCACGTTCTAGGAATCCTGCACTGCATCCGCTGCCGGGCCATAAATAGTGAGACAAATCCTCGCCGGGACATTCTAAATCCCGGCTTTCTACAAGGGGAAAGCTTTTGATACGTGATAACACAGACAGGTGTTGATCGGCCAACCATAGGCGGCGCATTGACAATATCATTGAAGAAGCGGTAGACTAGTTCGCGATTTAATGGAGAACAAAATTTGCAGTGTGGCTTCGGCGAGAAAGGGTCCGTGGACTATGGAAGAGGACATGAAACTTGTTAGGTATATAGCTTTACATGGGGAAGGGCGCTGGAACTTTCTGGCCAAGACAGCAGGTATGTAAAGATCTCTGAATATGTTCATGGATTATTGAATGTCAATATAAATTTATGGGGGCGTTTTTTGAGATTTTTTGCTTGTTATTGGTTGGGACTACAATTTATTCATGTCATGGCGGATTATAGGAGGCATAGAACTTAATTCAACCAAGAGCTTTTGTATTTTCTACAGTAGAAACTCAAAATTTATGTATGATGCAGGGCTCAAGAGAACTGGCAAGAGCTGCAGGCTAAGGTGGAATAACTGTCTCCGGCCTGATCTCAAACGCAGCAAGATCACTTCCGAAGAAGAAGGTTTGATTATCAAACTCCATGGCCGATGGGGAAACAGGTTCGGTATACATAGCCATAAAAAGCAATATGTACAGCGGATTTATGATATTCAGTAGAGGTCTTTCTAAATATTTTCAATTTCAAATGGGCAGGTGGTCTCGGATTGCACGGAGTTTACCTGGAAGGACGGACAACGAAATCAAGAATTGCTGGAGAACCCGTATCAAGAAAAGGCTTAATCTACAGGCTGAGGATTGCAGCAGGGCCATAGATGTGGTCAAGCGTATTGATTTTGAACTCTCAAATGTCCCTTGCTCCCTGACGGCTTCATCGCATTTACTTTCTGTTCTAGACTATGCAGAACCTTACAGTAGATTCCCCAGGCTAAATAGCGAGGAGATACAAGTTCAGATGAACGAAACCCCATATCTGCAAGATGATATCTGGGCACAGGCAATTCAAGTCGTTGAAGGAAATTACGGCTATATATTGCGGGTAGAAATTTATGGATTGTCTCAGGAAGAGGAGCAACCAGGGTTCGCCTTTCAAGAACATTGCGAAGGGTTAGACAACCCTTTCGAAAAAACCTTTTTTTACAACTTTTCAGTGCGCTCTCTGATTCCAACTCTGATATCGTCTGAGTTACTTGCATACGGCGCCACTGAAGATGGCAAAATACCAACTAGATTCTCTTATATGGTAACTTCATTGGATATATTCTCCGATAGCGACTGTGACTTGAATGAATATTTGGATTACTCGGATGTATTATGGAACATGGATGAAGAAGATGAACGCTTCATTCACAGTCCGCATTCGACTTGTTTAGATGAAAGATCATGATATTTTTAAACAATAGTGAAACCATGAATGCAATTATTTCATCACTTTTCTTGGCATCAGTCTCGACGCCATCGATTGCAAACTCGAGCGTTGTTTTGTAATCTTGCCATTGTAAGAAATGGACAATTTTAACCTAAGATTTCTGTAATCTCCATGTCAATAGTGTTTTTTTTTTTCTTTTCATGAGAGATTAATATCCGATCCAAACCTGCAATAGTTTAATTTATTGAAATTAAGAAGCTGATCACACGATCAGTCTCTGCAATTGACGACCTACTCTCAACCAACAACTGCACAGCATCTTTTTCCTTTCCCTCATCTGGCATGGACACCTGCGCAGCATCTCAAAGATATTTGGGCAAGTTACTGAAAATAAATCTAATCAATGTGCTTATGGTGGGTCAAATATTTAGCAATTTAGTTACTTATAAATACTGAGTTGTATTTATCTCTATATTTGTGGAAGAAAATTTTAAAATATTATTAAAGAAGAGGAAGAAAAGAAATCACAACAGGGCTGACTGTTCAAATCTGTACTAAAAATTTATGTTATTTGCATATATAACAGGTTTAGAATACTTTGATTTTATATTCTGTTGTGGTTTACTCTGTTATTTTACTGTATACTTAGTTTTATTTAGAGACTGGTATTAGAGCAGGTTTTAGGGGTTTTTTTGGTATTTGTTTTTTGAGTTTTCTGGAGATGGATAGCAATGTTAACAGTAGTAGATGGCAAAAACTTCCATTGTTTGATAGCAACAATTATGATATATGGTGTATCAAGATGCAAATGAATTTTTTCCCTCAAGTTTTTTGGAAATGGATTTCTAGATGCCGTAGCTCATGCTGCATTGGATGGACTTACTCAAGTTGAAAGGGATATGCTTCAGAAAACATAGACATAACACAGTAAATCCTTTTGCCTTAGGAATTAGTCAAGCTGAGAGGAATACGCTAAAAAAAAGATAGAAATAAACACACTAAATCCTTTTTCCCTATATGAGCGACCATGCGAGACTTCATTTTTTTAAAGAAAGATTGCAGCAGCTTCAAAATCTAAGCATGTATGGCATACATTGCAAAACAAATATCAAGGCAGTAGAGCTTCTCAAGTTACACTATTTAAGAAGAGATATTGAATATAGATATTGAATATTTGGAGGTGAAGGAGTGTAATTCAATTTATGATTTGTTTACTTTCACTATGAACCTGGTTGGTTAATTTAATTAAAATTAATAGTATGAGTAGTTTTTTTTTTTAATATATAATTTGATTCTTTTGGAGTAGTAAGATAGTCAAAGGATTTAACTCAAAGGATTCTCTATGAATTTATGGCCTTCTTTCAATTTCATGAACAAAGATAGAAGATATTGATCAATATAGATCTATTTTAATTGTGTAATCATTAAGAATGGCATTAAATTTTTTAAGATACAAACATCTTTTATAGTGTAAATCTTGAAGAAATATTTTCAATTCAAGAAATTTGATCTCTCTCAGTGTTTGGTATATACAAAGTTAAGATAGATCTATATTGATTTTGAGAAACATACTAATATAATGTTAATTCTTACCCATAATACACACACACATATATAGAAACAGACATTTAATTACTTTTTTATTAATATTTTTCAAAAAGTTAAAAGTATCTATATCTACATTTATGTGTACATTTACCTTTTTTTGTTATTAATATTTTTTAAAGCATTATAAAACATTGAATAATTTGAAAATTTCTGCATAGCATGAATGAGAAAGAATTTATTAATATATTTGAATACACTTTACATATCTATATTAACGTTAAAGCCTTTTAACCAACATATAAGAAAATTTTAATTTTAATCAATTTAGTTGTTCTCTATATAAAATTGATACAAAATTATAATATTTACAGTAAAAATTTACATATTTTATTTCTAATTTATATTGAAATATTCTATTATTATTATTATGTTTTTGTTTTAACTACTAAATGTCAACTAGCCAGAAAATGAGTTAAAGATTATGTAATCTCAATAAGATTATGCTTACATGCCATTTATCAACTCCATCTTAAGTAGAGAGTGAATTACATATTTCTTCTAATTAAAAAGTAAATTTATTTTTTTTCAATTTTAATTATTTAATCTCTATATTAAACTAATATAAAATTAAATTGGAATAAAAAATTGACGTTTTGAATGATGAAAATCATTAACTACTAACTTTTTTTAATTTAAAATTAACATTAACTGTGTTAATATAATTATTATTTTATTATATTTAAATATAATTTTACTTTATAATATCTCTCATATAAAACACATCTCTCATACTCACTATAAAGCACCTCTCGACTCAATGACATTATTTTTGAAAAAACTTTGCATCTTCTATTTTAATAAAAATAAATATAAATCATTTAACAATACATATTTTACTTAAAAAAAAATGGAAGTGGAAGCTTCAATATGGTCTACCATGAAGAAGGATGACGCAATTTCCTTATAATCATATGTAAGTATAAGGAACAATAATATTTCATAGTTACTGTAAAAAGGTTGGTCATATGAATTTAAGTTTATAAAATGGCAATCTCAGAAAATTAATTTCTCCTTTTAAGAGAAAAACTTGAAAATGCTGAAAAAAAATATGTTTATATCATTTGAAATTTAGAAAAACGAAAAAATAGTATGGATGTTTGGTATTTTGTGGTTGTAGCAATTATATGATTAAAAACAAAGAAATTTCCTTCAACATTGATGAACCAATGGAAAGAAAAACTATGTATGAGCATTGATAAAGGCTCTCATAAAATGAATTTTTCATTTTAAGAGAAAAACTTGAAAGTGGCCAGAAAAATATTTTTATATCATTTGTAATTTAGAAAAAAAAACAGTAGTATAAATGTTTGGTACTTAGTGGTTGTAGCAACTATATCATTAAAAATAAATAATTTTCTTTCAACATTGATGAAACAATGGGAAAGAAAAACTATGTATGGACATCGATAAAGACCCTCAACTATGTATGGACATCGATAAAGGCCCTTTCCATTTGCAAAAAAAAGTAAAATAAAGAAATTCAAATTCAAGATGTATTATGACAAATAGCCCCTCTGTTTAGAGATTTCAAAGATTTAGAATAATGAGTATAAATGGAAAAATAATTGTACAAGCTTAAACACTTGTTTAGAGTTTTGTATAATTGTGTTGTTTCATACATGTTGAGAGATTTTTTTTTAAAGTAATAATGAAGCTGAAATATTAACTATATGTGTATGAATAGATAATTTGATTTTTTTTGTGAAACATTAATATTATTAATTTCTTTGTTATTATTTTTGAAAGTATATTTGATTAATGATGAAAAATTTAAAATAGTAAATATGGGTTTATTGAGATGTTGTTTTATATTGAATAGAAATAAAAAAATGAAACCATTTTCATATCTCAAAGAAAATATTTATCAAATATTTTGAATTCATTTAAGATGTTGAATAACTAGTTAGCATCAAACACTGCTATGATTGTATTAGTAATAAGGATTCAACATTAAAAAGAAAAAAATTAGTCGAAATTGTTATGTATAAAAAAACAAAAATACCTAATATCATCTATGTAGTTATTCTAATCCTTAGATTTATTGAAACTTCACTGTATTAGTAATGAGAATCCAACATTTAAAAAAAAAATGGTTGGAACTGTTATGAACACAAAAAACAAAATACCTAATATCATATATGTAGTTATTCTAATCCTTAGATTTATAGAAAATTCGAAAAAAAATGACCTTGCTTATTACATCAAGTAATTTTTATTTATCTGATTACATTAATCAAGATTGGGGAGTAAATATAGATGAAAAAAATGACACATCTAAATAGATATTCCAAATTATGTTCGGAGCTATTTCATGGAATTTAGAAAAATGTCCTCATTATTTTATTTAAAATAGTAAAAAAAAATAGCAATGATAATAGTGTGTCACATTGTAAAATTTAAGATAATACTATTATATTTAGATTGAGAACAACTAGAATTAATAACCAAATTTTAGAATAATCAAACTTTCGAAACTCTATCAAAGAATCCATTTCTCTCATTGAAACAACAATCCCATAGCCAAAACATATCATTTCTTTAGATAAGACTCCATTTCTCTGATTGAAACAACAATCCCATAGCCAAAACATATCATTTCTTTAGATAATTGGTTGATGTTGACAAAGTAAATCCAAAATTCTGGTCAAAAGAACACGTTGTAGAAATATTCATGAAAGAATTGACACAAGAGAATTTTGATAAATGAAGCAAAACCTTGGCACTCATCTAAATGAATAATCACTTTACTAATGTTTTAGCTATTACTTTAGTCTAGTGGTCTTAGAGTTTCTCTATAATCATAGATTATGAGGTTATTATTAGTTTGGAGAAGTGAGATTGTTAAAACTAATATATTGATGAGTAACTTTTAAAACTAGTAACCGCATTCACATATCCAATAACTATAATTATATAGCTTATCTTGACTTTCTCTCATCTAACATATTAGTCAAGAGAAAAATTAATAATTGTAATGATATTTAATATGGAATCCAATAACTTAATTTGTTATTAAAATAACTTAACTTGTTATTAAAAAAAAGTTAAACTTGATTAAAAAAAATTACATTACATTTTTCTTTGTCTAAAATAAATAAAACATTTTAGTAAATTAAAAAAATTATATTAATTATAATATACATTTAAAAAAAATACAAATCTATATTATTTAGATATACATCACTCTCAAAATACATTATTATTTTTTAATACATATATAAAATACTTTACTCTATTATTATCATAAACTCCATTATCCTTCCTTCATAAATCAGAATGAGAGACTTTCTTATTTAACTCCCCTCATATTACATTAATCTTATGAAGATTGAAAGTTATTCCAATAAAACTCAATATTCCCTTTCTCTAAACTAAAAAATTATTAAATTTCATTATCATAAAATATCTCAGGGAACAACATGGATGGATTGCATTCTATCATCGTGATCATATAAATCTTAAAAGAAACACCATGTGTACTTCCACCAACTTTCTATTTTATTTTATCTCTAACCGTGAATTTTGGAAGTTTGGTGTTATTTGTTTCACTTACAGCGTGCCCATATGGTGGACAAAACGATGATTACAGAAAGCAGAAGTGTCATATAATGGTACTTAAATATCTTTCCACCCACCAAATTGTAAAAGCAATAGGAAATTTCGACGCAGCATATTGACACCAATTTGGAGCAGGTCAGCGTAACACATCATATAGCCAATTACGGAGGGTTGCAAAACCTTCCAAACATCGTCTACCTGGAAAATCACTGAGCGACAAGTTGCCAGGTAAATAGTAAATAGATCTACCATTAAATAGGCATTAAATTAGTAAATAGATCTTATCTAAATTGAGACCATTTTGGTTTCCACCTAGTACTATTTTGTTTTTTTTTTAAATAATTTATTTTTCCTTAATGTCTTTAAACGAAAACTTATCATAGGCTGATGGATATTTTCGAAATATCATTTAGTACCTCCAAATACTCGCATACTAATAAGAAGATACTAAATAGCATTTATTTCGATTTTTTAGACGGGTTTTTATAACTTATTAATAAGAGCCACATTAGGAATATTTTGATAGATTTTTTTTGATGTTTTTTTTATTCATGAAAATAAAATTATTATGGATCAAGGAGAATTTTAACAATGGAAGTTTTCGTAATATGTAAATTGTAAAATATTTTGTAATATTTTTGTAAAAATATTTATATTTATAATTATTTTATATTACTTTATATAAAATTTTGGTGATTTTTAAAGTAAAATTATTTTTTAATATAATTTTCTGGCTAGAAAAAATGAAAACTCGATAATTGTTTTAGAAAAAAATATGGAGAATTAACATTGGCGAATATTAATCTCTAAATTTTTCCATACTTATTTTCTCCTGCATTTTCAATAACATTAATATCATTTTGTTTCATAAGATTAATTTTAATTATATTACCTTCATCATCTCTATCATAATTATACCATTATTAACTTCAAAAATAATTTATTTTTTTAAAGTTAGAAATGAAAAAATATAGGTAGTATCAAAATAAGGAAGCATTTAAAATGTTTATTAACTTAGGGAAAAGAACAGGTTTTCACTATCATACCAAGAAGTGGCTTTAGTTTCCCCTTCTTGATGCACATGCTTTGAGTAGTGCTTTTTATTTGATGACTTATTAATTCTTTTTCTCTTTTTGCTTATTCATTTATTCCAATGGAAATGGATACCCTAATAGCTAATATTAACAAATTTAAAAAACATTAAGAAATTTGGGATGATGATGAATGGTTTTTCATAATTACTCGTATATGCCAAATAACTTATTTTAAAAATCAAAGTTCATAGTTGAATCTTTTTCTTCTTTAATTATATTAGGTGTAAAATTTGAAATGCAGCGATGTTCAAGTTAGGGTTATTTAACATTTATTTTTATTTTCTCAAAATAATCAACTCACTCATTAATATACATTTAAGGAATTTTGCAAATGGAGAATTCAAATAATATTCTCAATAATTTTGATGGAATCGAATTTCAATTACAAGTTAAAAATATTAAATTATAAACTCATTAACATACATTTAATGAATTTTGCAAATGGAGAATTCAAATGGTATTCTCAATAATTTTGATGGAATCGAATTTCAATTACAATTTGAAAATATTAAATTATGGATCATGTTATCTAATAACAACTACATAAAAAAAACAATTTATTTGGTTCATATGAATGGTATTTAATCTCAAATCCACCGATTAAATAAAATGCGAAAGAAACTAAAACAACGCATTGGAATCAAATCATAGTTATATGTCGAGGAAAAACAAATTCCTTAAATATTATTGAGGACACATTAAATAATTAAAAATTAGAATATGACATAACAAATATGACACATTAAATAAATAAAAATTAGAATATGTCATGTTATTACGCAACAAATATCCAAATGACGTAAAATAAAAATAAAATTAGCTACACACTCTTTAAATAATAATAATACAAGAGGAATAAATAATAATAATACAAGAGATTCCTCTTTAAGGAGAGAATTATTTTTAAAATATAAAAATGTGCAAAAAAAAATCTCTCTTAACTAGCTCGTCTCGATATACCTAGTAGACGAATGGAACGAGTATAATTACGGGTTCTAAGAAATCAATAAAGATAGCAGAAGTATGGACAAATGAATATAATACTTCAATACCTATAGACTAGCAATCCCCTTCCATTCAAATAATAATTTTGCTTGACAACGGGATGTTTGCATATGTGATCAACCAAGCATGACGGTGCATTGAGAATATGATTAAAGAAGTTGTCGAATAGTTCACTGATTTAATGGAAAACATAATTTGTCGTGTGGCTTTAGTGGGTGAAGATCAAGAGAAAACTAAACCGAGGAAGGGCCCATGGACTATCGAAGAGGACATGAAGCTTTTTAGGTATATAAATTTACATGGGGAAGGGTGTTAGAATTTTCTCGCGAAAGTAGTGGGTATGTAAATATCTCTTAATATGTTTATGGATTGTTGACTGTTTATACAAATTTCTCCTTTTACAGGTGGGATTTTTTTTATCTCTTGCTTGTTATTTCTTGGGACTATAGTTTATTCATGTCATGGTGGATTAGAGGAGGCATAAAGCGTAATTCAACAAAGATATTTTATATTTTTTTAATAGAAACTTGAAATCTATGAATGGTGAAAGCCTAAAAAAAAGTGGTTAGATCTGTAAGCTAAGGTGGAATAATTGTCTATGGTATGATCTCAAACACAACAAAATCACTTCTGAAGAAGAAGGTTTGATTACGAGTTTCCATGGACGATGAGGAAACATGTTCAATATACATACCTATAAAATTAAATATATAAATTCGATTTAGGATATTCACTAGAGGTATTTCTAAATCTATGCAATTTCAAATGGGCAGTGACAAAGATTTTCGCCGCATAAATACACCGAAAAAAGATTCAAAATCCGAAATGGAAAGAACAACTATTCCCATCATTGAGTAATAACTAAATACATTAGAAAGTAGACAAGGACACAATCGTAATACATATAACTAGACAAAGACTGAATTAAAACTCAGCTAAACTCAACTAAACTGAACTAACCAAACTAAATTCAAACTGACTATGACACCCAACAGACAATGAGATTAATGCTCTCAACACCCCCCTCCTAATCTCAATTGTTACAATTATTGGTGCTTACAATTCCCAAGTGCTCTCTTTGAAATTAAAATACAATTATTACCAATGGTTTTGTAAAAATATGTGCAAGCTGATCTCATGATCCACAAAAATAAAGAAAGATATCTCCATCGTTGACAAGCTCTCAAATATCTTAAGAATCTTTTTGAAACCTTCCAATGGGAGTTCTAAGGTGATTCAATATATCTTGAAAAAAAACTAGCTGCAAAGACGATGCCATGTCTAGTGGTAGTGAGATACACGAGACTACCAATTAGACTTTTATACAAAGTAGAATGAACTGATGGTCCTTCATCTTGTTTAGTAGGTTTGGTGCATAGAACAATTGGAGTGTCAACAGGATTGCAGTGGATCATTCTAAGCTTTTGGAAGATGACAGTGGCATACTTTTGTTGAGAGACAAAAACTCCATTAGCAGATTGTTGAATTTCAATTCCTAAGAAGTACTTCATAATGCCAAGATCAATCATATCAAATTATGTTTGCATGGCATATTTGAATTTTTCTAACATCATATTACCTTTATAAATTAGATCATCAAAGTAAAGGAAAAAAATGAGAATTTTACCTTCTTGAGTTGTTGTATAAAGAGTTGGCTCATGGATGTTTCTGTGAAATCTACTTTTGATGAGGTAGGATTTGATTGAGCTGTACAAATCTCGGGGAGCTTGTTACAAACCATATAAGGATTTATTCAACTTATAAACCTTATGTTCATGTCCTAGAACTTAAAATTCATGTGGTTGATCCACATAAAGCTCTTTCTGCAATATGCCATTTAAGAAAGCAAATTTTACATCAAGTTGAAAAAATTTCCATTTATGTTGAGCTGCAGTTGTGAAAATAGTTCTGACTATCTCTAACGTTGCTAATGGAGCAAAGATTTCTCCATACTCTAGATGAAGTTGTTGTGAGAATCCTTTGGAAACTAGCTCTGCCTTATATTTCTCTATTTCACCTTTTTCCTACAGTTTGGTATTTTAGACCCACTTGACACCAATGTTGGTTTTGTCTTTTGGGAGATCAATTACTTCCAAAGTCTCCTTCTTCTTAACGGTTTTGATTTTCTGATTCATTGCATCAACCCAATGTTTCTCTTTTACTACCTCTTCAAAACGGTTTAGTCGACAGGAAAGGAAGGAAAAAATATTTTGCTAATGAAAGTCATGTTCCTATCCATATATGTTACTAATGCTCATATTTTTCTCATTATCTTTTGAAGATGATGAATCATTTTTTGATTCACTACTAGAAGATGTACCATTTTAAGAGTGGCATGGCTCTTTCTATACCTGCAATCTTGGAATTTGTGGTGGATAAAGAGAACGATGTAAGTTTTCATAAATTTGATCATACCAGGATTTATTTTCAAGAAAATTGACATATATTATTAAAACAAATTTCTTGGTGACAATATTGTAGAGTATATAGGCTCTTGAATATTCACTTTAACCTAAAAAGTGTAGAAATTTATTAATACTGATGTATTACCGGATCCTCCTGATCTAACAATATTTGTCTTCTTATTAAATACAGAATCCTTCCATTGTTAATCTTGCAGAAATTTAAAACTCAATTGCAAACACATGTGAATAAATTCAATCACACATAATACAGCTGTTTAACGGGAAAGCTTAAAGATAAAAACCCCAACTATCATATATTATGTATATGAATGGAATCATGTAATAATCTCATACAAAGGTTAGTACATCAAGGTCTCGGTACAATCAACAATCATTACACGCTGTCATGCAGAAATTTGCATATCTATGCACCAATTTCTTGCCTCCTGACAGGCTGCCTCCACTACGCAATCCCTATTGAAGAAGACCCCTGAATGAATTCGAATTGGGCTTGCCTTGACTGCGCAATCCTCATTGGAAACTCCAATGTGTGTCAAATTCATTGAATGCATCACTATAGTCACAATAGATAGTCCATCTCACCCTTTCACCTATCTCTCCACTGGGTCTCCACTGGAACTGACATGCACTATAGTGAACTGTTGTATCTATTCAGTTGTTAGTGATTTATTAGTTGTGAATTAATTAACTAATTGATTCACTAAACTCTCACTAGTGTATCTTTCAGTTAGACTAGATACAACTAGCTCAACTGAGTTTAGCTCCATTAACTGAGTAAAACTTAATAACAAATCCTGTAACTACTCTTCCAACTCTGTCATAACTTTTCCACTTTAGTTCTAACTGAGTCCTCCATGCATGAACCACCATAAACCCTAGGAATTGCGTAATTCCTTCATCCCACTGATTTTCCAAATCTGTTCACTAAAATAAAGTGCTCCAAGAGAATAAGTTGATGTTTATTGTCGGATTATTATTAAGAGCTAATAATAATTGACATGCATCTATTTTTAGATGGATGATCTATAAATAGACTTTGCCCAATATTCTAAAAATAGAATTTCATCTATTTTTCACATTTGGCCAACCATATATAAATAGCATCCTGCAGGTCATATAATATGCTCACCATGTCTAAAAATAGACATACACCTAAAAATGGCCTTCGGGCCCCACTTAGTGAAGGTGCTTAATTTTCACTAAGCTCATCATCTTATTGAATCTCAATATTCCCTCTCAAAAAGATAGGTATTATCCTTCACCCCCATCCTACCTCTATGGTATTCGAATTTTCTCTTGTCGAGCACCTTCGTCAAAATATCTACATCTTGATATTCCGTAGGAATATATTGAAGCAACATGATCTTTCGCTGCACACAATCTATGATATGATGATACCGGATATCGATATGTTTAGATCTACCATGAAACACATGATTAATAGAGAGTTTAATGAAACTCTAATTATCACAATGTATCACTGTAGGATCTAAATGTGAACCGAACAAACCGACCAGGATCTTCCTGATCCAGATAGCTGCACATGTAGCTTGACTTGCTGGCATGTATTCTACTTTCGCTGAACTGAGTGCCACAAATCTTTGTTTCCTGTTGTACCAAGAAACTGCTATAGATCCGATACTGAAAACCCCTCTTGATCTGCTCTTTCTGTCCGTTGGGCTGCCTGCCCAATCTACATCGGTGAAGCCATGCAACTTCACCTCATTTGTCTATCTGTACCATAAGCCATACTCAGATGTGCCCCTGATATACCTCAGGACATGCTTGCCTGCCTTCCAAAAGAGCTTGATAGGCTTAACCATCGCTTGTGAAATCTGGTTCACTGCATAGCATATGTCCGGTCTTGTATTAACTAAATAGATGAGCGAACCCACAAACAGTCGATAAACAGTTGCATCCACTACCTCTGCCGATGTAGTATCCTCTTTCCTCCAATTTACTGGAAGAGGAGTATCAATAGGCTTGCAGCCTTGCTTGCGAAACTTCTCAAGTATCTCCCGAGCATACTTGCCTTGAGACATAAACAGTTCACCTTCTCACTGTCATATTTCCAATCCAAGGAAATAATGAAGGAGGCCCAAATCCTTCATCTCGAACTCCTTTGCAAGATCTGCCTTGCATGAGTGTATCAACTTCTTATCACCCGTTAGTATTAAATCATCAACATAAATAGCAATGATTAAAAGCTTACCCTTCACCACAATTTGATATAGGTTTGCATCCACCTCACTCTTGGTGAAGCCAAGTCTAGTGAAATAGCTGTCGATCCGTGTGTACCAAGCACGTGGTGCTTGCTTCAACCCATACAATGCTCTTTTGAGTCTACACACATGTGACTCACTGTTGAAGATCTCAAATCCTTCAGGCTGCTCAACGTACACCTCTTCCTCAATGATCTCATTAAGGAACACTGTCTTCTCATCCATCTGATGAGTGTGCCAACCCATCTGCGTTGAGAGAGCAAGGATGATCGTTATGGAAGAATACCTTGCGACAGGTGCAAAGGTTTCTTCATAATAAATCCCCTCAATCTGTGAGAAGCCCCAGGAAAAAAATCTTGCCTTATACTTCTTGATGCTCCCATCAGCAGCTTGCTTTACCATGTAGATCCATCTCGATCCTACAACTGATTTACCCACATGCCTTAGGACAATCTCCCAAGCACTGTTTCTGACAATGGAGCCATACTCCTCCACCATGGCATCTACCCATGTGGGCTCTTGCACTACTTCTTCAAAAGAAGATGGCTCTGTCATGACACAATTGCTCATAAGAGCCATGTATCCAGTAAATTGGTCAGGTGACAGTCTTTGTCTGTGCTATGATGTAGGGACTCCTACAGTCTGTGCCGCATCAACCTTCAGCCTCTCAGCTTCTGTGGTACGCTTCCTTCTAGTTTTGATGTTTGGCTCTGCGTGAGTGGACTCCTCCAGTCCATGAATCTCCTCCTGTGGCTAATCCACATCTGGAGGCTCATCTTTCAGAACTGGCAATTCCTTCTCTGCCTGCAAGTCTAGCTCCCTCTCAAACATAGCTCGTGCAACACCGACGATCGTTCTGTTCTTCCTCTCCATGACCCCATTCTGCTGTGGGTTATGAGGCGCTATGAGTTCCTTTAGAATTCCTTCTTTGCTACAGAAGTGTTTGAATTCATTCGAGATATATTCACCACCATTATCGCTCCATAGAGCCTTCACTTGCTTCCCCGAGTCGTTCTCCACCAATGTTGTAAACTCACAGAACATTGAGAATGTTTCGCTCCTCTTCTGCATGAAGAAGATCCAGCATCTATGAGAACAGTCATAAAAAAATATAACATAATACCTGTGTTTTGTTGTTAAATCAACTGATAAAGGTCCACACACGTCTGTGTGAATTCTCTCCAGGATCACCGAAGCACGGTTCTCCTTCTCATGAAAGGTGGTCTTCAAAAACTTACCCATAGTACATCCCTTGCACTGATCTGAGTACGCAAGAGTAGCCTTGGGAAGTCCATTAGAAATCTGCTGCAAAATCTTCAAGGTGCCATGGTGAAGATGGCCCAATTTCCTGCGCCATAATTTGCCCTCATCCCAGCTCACCACTTCTTCTGCTTTGCCCATCATTGCAGCACACCCATATACCTCCAATTTGTAGAGATTCTTAACTCGAATCCCTATCCTCTTGGTTTGACCCATTGTTTTATGTCGCAGGAAAGCTTTTCCATCGCTGAAAACAACGTCATAACCTCTGTCTTCCAACATAGCGACCGAGACCAAGTTCTTCTTCAGACCTGGAATATGCATAACATATTTCAACATAAATGGTTTACCATACTCCCTCTCAAAGGTAATTTTCCAATGCTGGTTGCACTGTATCTACCATCTTCACCCATCTCTATATGCATTTGGAGATCCTTCTCCTCCAAGTCACTAAAGAACTCCTTGTCTCCCGTCATATGGAAAGATGCACCACTATCAAGATACCACACCGATCCCATTGCGCTTGAAACCAAGCATGCAATCAAGGACAAATTGAGTTCAAATTGCGAGGCTAAGGCCTCTCCAGTTGTAGCTCCAGCAGCCTTCTTGTTCTTGTTTTTCTATGGGCAGTTAGTGGCGAGATGCACATGTTCATGACAATGAAAACACTTCACCTTGGACAAATCCAGCTTCTTTCCTTTAGCCTCAGATTTTGGATGGAATTTCTTCCCCTTCCCTTTCCTTTCTTTGGCAGCCAAAGTTTAATTGTCTTCGATGAAGAGCCATCCTTGGTATTCTGCCTTATCTCCTCTTACACAAGATCCGACCAAAGTCGATCCCAATCAGACAGTTTCTCTCGTCCATTGAGACATTCTTCGTAGCTATGCCAACTCTTTGGAAGCCCAAGGAGAGCCAAGCTCAGAAATTCATCATCCAAAAATGTAATCCCCACACTTCCTAGCTCATCCCTACATTGGAAAAACTTCGTGAGATATTTTGGAATACTGTCGCCCTTCTCCATTTTTATTTTTCTGAGCTTATCTTTCAGTACCAACTTCCTATGGTCACTGTGATTTGGAAAATATATGTCAAATCCTTCCACATTACAAATGGAGTGGCTTTCCTGTGAAGGCTTGACATAATATGGTCTTTCATACCTTCCAACAGAATTCTTCTTGTCTTCGCTACCTTCTTTTCCATGTTTCAAGTAATGTGGCATCGCTAGAAGTAGGCTTAGGAACATCGCTATCGATGAACTCCTGCAGTCCATTATCTTCAAGCACTACCTCCATCCTATCCTTCCAGGCTATGTAATTCAAGCTACCCTCAAGGGCATAATCCAATCACAACCCATTGAAATACACTTCAATGAATACTCAACTATCGCACCAAGAAATTTCTACAGCAAATTCGAATTGTCCACCAGCAAAAAAATCAACACCTCTTCACAATTGCAATCTCCAGTGATTAATACTACTCTGATACCATGTAGAAATTTATTAATACTGATGTATTACCAGATCCTCCTGATCTAACAATATTTATCTTCTTTTTAAATACAGAATCCTTCCACTGTTAATCTTGCAGAAATTTAAAACTCAATTGCAAACACATGTGAATAAATTCAATCACACATAACACAGTTGTTTAACACGAAAACAGATAAAAACCACAAATATCATATATTATTTATATCAATGTAATCATGTAATAATCTCATAAAAATCTTAGTATATCAAGTTCTCAATACAATCAACAATCATTACACATTGTCATGTAGAAATTTTTATATCTATGCACCAATTTCTTGTCTCCTAACAAGCTGCCTCCACTGCGCAATCCCTGCTGAAGAAGACCCCTCAATGAATTCGAATTGGCCTTGCCTTGACTGTGCAATCCTCATTGGAAACTCCAATGTGTGTCAGATGCATTGAATGCATCACTATAGTCACAACAGATAGTCCATCTCACCCTTTCACCTATCTCTCCACTGGGTCTCCACTAGAACTGAAATGCACTGTAGTTAACTGTTGTATCTGTTCAGTTGTTAGTAAGTTATTAGTTGTGAATTAATTAAGTATTTAATTCACTAAACTCTCACTAGTGTATCTTTCATTTAGACTAGATACAACTAGCTCAACTGAGTTCAACTCCATTAACTGAGTTAAACTAAATAACAACTCCTATAACTACTCTTCCAACTCTGTCGTAACTTTGCCACTTCAGTTCTAACTGAGACCTCCACGCATGAACCACCATAAACCCAAGGAATTGCGTAATTCCTTCAGCCCACTAATTTTCCAAATCTATTCGCTGAAATAAAGTGCTCCAAGAGAACAAGTTGATGTTTATTGTCGGATTATTATTAAAATCTAATAATAATCGACATGCATCTATTTTTATATTGACGATCTATAAATAGACTTTGCCAATATTCTAAAAATATAATTTCGTCTATTTTTCACATTTGACCAACCATCTACAAATAGTATCCCGCAACTTATAGAATATGCTCACCATGTCTAAAAATAGACATACACCTAGAAATAACCTACGGGCCCCACTTAGTGAAGGTAGTTAACTTTCACTAAGCTCATCATCTTGTTGAATCTCAACACAAAGATGGATTTTTCACTTTTATCATCAAGTTTATTTCATACTTATTTGGAACATGAGAAAATGTTTCACAACCAAATATTTCAAAACGAGATACGTTCACCTTCTTACCATCCCAAGCTTCTTAAGATACTACATCTTTGACACTGCTTGTTAGAGATATGTTGAGAACATATACTGCAGTAAACAAAAACTTCAGCCAAATAGTCATTGGACATCTTCTTTTCATGAAGCATGCATATTTCGAGATTCATTATCAACTTCTTTTTTATTTCTTCTACTCCATTCTGCTGCGAAGGGTATCTCATTGTGTTCTACATGATGTTTCCTTGTTGTTGACAAAACGATTTGAAGTCATTGGAACATATTCTCCTCCTTTTTATGATAAGAGTACTTTCAAGGGATTTCCACTTTTCTTTTCTTCTTCTGCTCTGAACGCTTTCAATCATAAGAAAGTATTGAAACAATTGGTGAGAAAATATATCAATATTTTCCTACTATATTCATCAAGATTAAAGCCTGAAAATAAATACTTCCACTAATGGATTGTGTTCTCATTGGGCCACAAATATTTTTGTGGACTAGCTCTAAGGGTTGTTTTGCTCTAGTGGAATATGCGGGAAAGTTGTCTTTTTTATGCTTTTCTAGATACAAATTTCACAGTTACAATATTTTTCATTCATAACAGGGTGACTAGTGACCACAAAATATTCCATAAGAATACTTAGAATATTTAATGGAATATTCCCATAACTAGAATTCCATAATTTTAACTCATCTATCTTTGACACATTGTGTGCAAAACACTTTCAGATATTTCTACTCCTAAGAGTCAAGAGAAATATCCTGTTCTTGGTTTTTTCTACCTTGGCTATTAGACCTCTGTTTAGAGGTTTGTTATAAATATAACAAGCGGTTACTTATATTATTACATCATAGTAATGTTCCATGAACAACCTACACTAATGCGATTATGCTTCAAATGTGGAACATAATAGACATCAACTATATGTTTTTTTTTTTTTTTTTTTTTTGTAAGAATAGGAGCAATACCATTCCCTTCATATTCTATATGAGAATGGTATCCAAGATTAATTTGAGATGTGATGAAAACATCAATGCAAGAAAACATATTTGTTTTACATGTAATATGGTTGTTGCGGCCGTTATCCAACAACTAAAGGTCCTCGCTGTGATTGTCTTTAGAAACATGGCAAGAAAGAAACACGGATTTAGAGGATTCTCCTTCATTATTGGATATATGGAAACTGCCTCTTTATTGATCTAACTATTTATTTCTGCATTCATGTTCATAATGCCCAAATTTCTTTTATTAATAGCACTAGACATTATATTTTCTCCATGTTCTTGTTCTATGTGTCTAGTTTGGTGAAGATCTCAACTCTGATCTATGATGATTTTTTGTATGTATACCTCTGCCTCTACCTTTATTTCTTTTGCCTCTATCTCCTAAGCCTTAGTCTCTGCAAAGAGAGACTTGTGCCTTGAAATTTTTTCCAACGGAATATTCTCCCAGGTTAAGTCTTCTTTGGTGTAATATTAGTGATCAAGTTAACTATTCTATTGACAAATTTATAAGATATTTGGATTCCAAAATAGCTATTAAAACCATGTCAAATTTATTCGGCATACATTAGAGGAATTTTTCAATGATATTCTGGTATGAAATTGTTTCACTAATAAGTTTGATTTGATTAACAATGGCCATGACTCTAGTCATGAAGTAATCAACATTCTCTGTGTTAGTCATCTTCAGGGTTTCAAACTGAGCCCATAATGTCTAAAATTTAATAATTTTCATTGTATCATTACCATGTCAATATGTATATTTGAAAATATACCAATATTCTTTTGTTGTTGACGCACTGGTTATTTTGTAGAACACAGAGTCATCGGCTGAATTCTATATCCAACATTTGTCTCTCTGCTTTTTCTTTCTTAGTTCTACAACGACATAAATATAATTATTGGTCATTGTTGTCAAATACCTCTTGGGTCCTCTCTAGATATGCGTTCTAAAATGTATCCCAATAATCTTGAGCTTGCAGAAAAGTTTTCATACATAAAGACCAAAACACATAATTGTTTCCAAGAAAAAGTGGTGGCTATCTAGAAAAAGTCATTTTATTTTTAATGTCGAAATGCACAATGTTTTTTTACAAACTCCCTTTTCAAATCTTTCTAAATAAAAATATAATGTGGAATGCACTACTTTTTCTTACAAACTCCCTTTCAAGGCTTTTTAAATAAAAATATATGAAAAAAATGCATTGTCCTTTTTCTTTATAACAGACACATGTTTTTCTTTTTTACTTGAATAAAACCCTTTTTGTTTTGAAACAACATAACAAACATTTTTTCTTTTAATGGATCACCATTTTCTTGAGCTAAATGTTTCTAACAAAAAAATCCCCATGGAAATTAGCGCTTGAGTTTGATTTTTAAAGTAGGTCCTCAACGAATTCCTTTTAAAAAAGTAGTTTGAAATGTTTCTAACAAAAACTTTTCAATGGAAATTTGTGCTTGAGTTTTATTTTTAAACTAGGTCCTCAAAGAATTCCTTCTAAAACAATGGAGTGAAATGTTTTTTTTTTTTTAAATTCAATATAAATTTGTGCTTGAGTTTGACTTTTGAAACATAAATCACTAGAACACACTGTCTGCTACTATGTCGCAGTGTTATAGAAAAAAACAAAATGTGATTGGTGTGTGAAGTAACATGACTTCTTAGAATCTTATGAAGTGTTAATAATGCTGATTGAACTAATGCTACTTGTTACAATTTTATGGACTGTTAATAATGTTGACTTCAATGTTGATGTGGCGTGTTACTCTCTCTGCCCGCTCACAAATTTTTTAAAACGATGTTTAAAAGAAAAAATTATCTGTGGATGGAACACAACAATCTGTCATTGGGCAGCTTGCCCACAACTGGGTTCTTGTTCTCCTCCACAACCTCTTCTATTGTGCAAACTAAAATTTTTAAAATTCTCTACTATCTAAAATTTTTAAAATCATTTCTCAAGGATCTTTATGCAATATCAGGCTATGGTACCATAACAGAGATTGCAAAAGTGGAAATACACAAAAATAGATTCAAAATGGATAATGTAGTGAAAAAATATTCTCATTATTGAATAACAATTAAATAGATTACAAAGGAGGCAAGGAAACACCAAAATAAATAACTAGAGAACGACTCAACTAAACTCAAATAACTAAATTGAATTCAATCTAATTTTGACAGTCAGCCGATAGTGAGATTAATGCTCTAAACTAGAAGATGGCCTCACATTAATCCCAATAGATAGACAATGAAATAAAGAATTGTTGGATAACTCGTATCAAGAATCATATCATGATTCTTTTTAAATGTATGCAATTTCAAATGGGCAGCTGGTCTTGGATGGCACTGAGTTTACCGGGACAAACATGCAATGAAATCAAAAATTGTTGCATAAATCATAATAGAAAAAGGCCTAATCTACAGGTTGAAGGTTGCAGCACCCCCTTAGATGAAAACAAGCTAAAATATTTTGAAGGTTGAAAGGGCATTACTGTCACATGAATACGATAGTAAATACTACCTAATCTAGAGTATAAAAAATGTTCCAGTAGCTTCCCCAAGCTAAATAGTGAGGAGATACAGGTTCAAACAAGAAAACCCCCATATCTCCAAGAAGATATATGGGCAGAGGAAATTATGGTCATTGAAAGAAATCATGACTTTTTATTGTGGATATATATTTATGGATCATCTTCAATAAAGTAAGATCAACAACGAGGGTCAGCTTTGTAGGAAGATTGGGAAGGATATGAAAGCCCATTCGGAAATACATTTTTCTACAACTTTTCAGTGCACTCTTTGAATCCAAATATGATATCATCGGAGTTATCTATATACAGATAATAATGAAAGTTTATTGGAGAAATTGAGAGCTATAAAGATTTTTTTTACATATAGTTGGATGTTAGAATACATGTTGGAGTTTTGAGTTAGATTGTTTTTCTCAATAAAAACTACCAATATTGAGTTGAATGCCATTAATCTCTGGATTGTTTGCTAAAATTATCAGCTCAATGCATCCAAGGGCTACTTAATGTTTTAATTTTGGGAGGCTTTATTTTCATTTACTGCATGTTTTAGGTATTTTGGGCGGTTGCACGAAGGATAGTATTTTCATTTCCAGGAGTAAAGATAGATGGTAAAATATTTGAAGGACCGAGGATTTAATCACGGCCAATTTTTTTTAAGGACCATATTTTTTGGTGGTTTGAATTAAATTTTATTTCAGAGTGGTCCCGATTTAAAGGTGATATTTACTACAACAATGAGTTTAATCATAGTAAAATGAAGGATATATATATATATATATATATATATATATATATATATATATATTCTTGGGTGATTTGAATTAAACTTTTAATCGAATATTGGTCAATTTTCCGGTGATTTGAAATATGTTCCTTTTTAAAAGGCCATTGGTAAAATAAAATATTTAGAGGATAATAAGATATGAACCTAGCTCTTTGCCAGGATATTTTTGAAGCTTACTATTAAACCACAAAGCCAAATTCATTTTAAATAAGAGGAGAAAGGAATTTATATCTTTTTGGAGGTATTTCATGCATTTTGAATTTGAAAGGATTTGAAGAATATTTGGTTACATAACAGTTATGACTTCAATAGTTTCTGTAGTTGGAGTTGTTCTTAATGGAAAGTAAAATTATCGAGAGTGGTTTAGAAAGCTTAAAAATTCCCTTGTTTTTAATGATTTGTGGGAAGTTTTTGAAGGAAAGAAGGATAGTGACAGAAAATAAACTGCACCAAAGCTGCCTCATAACGAGAAGCAGCGTCCAATTTGGGATACAAAATACAACAAGGCATATGCATTAATAACCGCATCGGTGATAGAAGAGGTACGTTGATATATCGTTTCTTGTGGTACTGCTTTCAAAGTAGTAAAGAAGTTTAAATAATTGTATGATTCATACAAACAACTCAAAATTATTCATTTATTGTTGAAGTTGTTTAATTTGGAGATGACGGATAATGATCCTTTGAAGAGTGCATCTCAAATAAATGCCATATTCATGATATTCAAGCCACTGGAATTAAAGTAGATTTACAACTTAAAAATTTTATAAAGGTCCTTCACCCTATCTATTCACATTATTTTTAATCTCTCCAAACTTGTGGGAAGTTAAAAGGCATTACATTTGATAAAATTGTAATCAAAATAGACGAGAGAGAAAATGTGTTTGGGAGGAAAGAGGCCCCACCTAACTCTAATACAGAAACTTTGTGCCTTGCATAGAAGGATCATAATTTCCATGCTGAAACTTCTAGAGGTCATAAAATTAGTAGAGGTTGGGGTAGGAGAAAGGTTAGAGGTAGGGGGGGTGGGGGAAATTAGGGAGACAGACAAAAAATTGATAGAAAACAAAGGAATTTTAATCACATACCACCTATCAATTTTTTTAGATGTGGTAAAATTCGTCATACTGCTAGTAATTGTAAAATCCCTTGGGAGAAAGTCAATGAAAGGAGAGAACATGGGAATAAAAAGAAAGATTTGCCACCACGCGATAAGGGAAAATCAACAGAGTCTACACATTACATTTTTTCTCACTGTAATTTAAATATTAATGATGTTTTCAACACTACATTTTCTTCATTGGGAGATAGTTGCATTTTGGAATCAGGAACCACTTGTCATATGGCATTTAGGAGATATTCTTTTGAAACTTTCAATCATGATATTGATGGTGTTATTTACATTGTTGACAAGTCTCAAATTAAATCATCTGGTATTGGGTTTATTTGTTTGAAGATACTGAATCTTGTAGATTATGTTCTACAAGATGTACTTTATGTTCCACAGTCTCAAATAAATTTGATGTCTCTTATCCATATTCGACAGTAGGGGCATTCTATTCATATATTTGATGGAATCATCGAGGTAAGAAGAGAATGTTATCATTCATTTATTATGACCAGGGTGGAAGAAGGTACGCTTTTCAAGTTAAATCATACTTCAGTTACTAATTCTCGTGAAATTTCTACTTTTTTGGTGCAACAAAGTGATATCTTGTCTCCCATCTTCTTGTGGCATGCTCGATTTGGTAACATCAATTATGGGAACATCAAAATTATGAAAAAGAACGTTATTAAAGGTGTTCCGATAGTTCCAAGAAATATTACACTTTGTGATGCTTGTATTTTGTGAAAACATCGTAAACAAAATTTTCATAGTTCATCTTTTATACATTCACGAAAATTGGTTCTTATCCATTTGGATTTACGTGGACCTATTCCTGTTGCAACTTCCAATGGAAATAAATATGTGTTGAATTTTATTGATGATCACTCGCGAATCTGTTCGGTGTATTTGTTGAAGAATAACTCACAAGGGTTTGAATTTTTTAAAGCTTTTCATTAAATTTTTAAAAATGAAACTTAACATAATATAGGCTATATCAGAACTGATAACGGCGGTGAGTACACTTATAATATTTTTGAACAAAATTTGGAGGACAATGGAATAAAGCATTAGACTACCATACCTTATAATCCACAACAGAATGGCATTGCAGAATGTATGAATAGAACTTTTCTTAATATGGTTAGATCTAATATGTTCTTTAAGAATGTTAAGTTGACGTTTTGGGGAGAAGCAGTGCTTTTTGCAACTTATATTCCCAATCATTGTCCTTTTTCTGTCATAAATAATAAATATCCTTATGAAATGTGGTATAATCATCTTTGTGTTGTTCAACATTTTAGAGTCATTAGTTCTATATGCTATCCGTTAATTCCAAACATCACTGCAACAAGTTAGCCGTTAGGAGTCATAAATGTATTTTCTTGGGATATTCTAATACTTCCAAAGCTTACAGGTTGTATGATGAGGATAAAAAGAAGTTAATTTTTTCCAGAGATGTTATTTGCCTTGAATCAGATAAAAATAATTCCATTGTTGATAGGAAATTGCTCATTTGGAGAAATTTCCATCTAAGAAGTTCTATTTTGAATATGATAATGATGTTCCACACACTGAATGGGGGGTTCCCATTTTGGATCAATATATGGTTCATCCATCTTTGAATCATGATAATGTTATTGGTTAAGAAAATTTGGATGATAATAATGATTTTGGAGGACCAAAAAATTCTCTTGAAGAGCCTGTTATTGAACCTATTTTTGAAGATGAGAAACCATCACAACAAGTTCAAAAACCTTTACAAAGATCGACAGGTGTTCGGAGATTTCTAAGCAAGTATGATAAATTTGAAATAGGAATTTCATCTAAAGGTGATGTTACTTCAAGTTCAGGTAATGTTTCTGATGACTGTCGATTCAATCATTCTATAATTAGTGAACCTAGTTGTTTTAAGAGCTACTAATTGTGATGAATGGAAGGAGGCAATGAAAACGGGATATAATGCACTTATTAAGAACGAAACTTGGAGGTTAGTGAATCCTCTTGCTAGTGCTAAACCTATTGGTTGTAAATGACTGTATAAGATCAAGTACAAGGTAGATGGTTCACTTGATAAATACAAGGAGGCTATGCTGAGAATGAAGTTGTTGAATACATTGATTTTTGCTCCTACATCGAAATGGGCCACAATTAGAGCTTTGTTTTCTCTTGCAGCTTAGAATAGCTGGAAGATACACCACATGGACATTAAAAAAAAATTTTGGATGGTGATTTGAATGAGGATGTTTATATGTTTTAGCGTTAAGGTTTTTCTATTAAAGCTAAAGAGAAAAAGGTATGTAAGTTGGTAAAGGCATTGTATGGACTAAAACATGCATCCCGTGCATGGTATGAAAAAAAGAATTGAACACCTTCTCAAGTTGAGTTATATTTTGTTTGATATGGATGATGAAACTCTTTTTGTTAAGAAAGTCGGAAAATATGTTGTATATTTGGTTGTCTATGTTGATCATTTGATGATTACAGGAAATAATGATGACTATATAGCTTCAATTGAAAGAGAGTTAATGAAAATTTTTGACATGACAGATTTGGGTTTATTTCATTATTATTTAGGGATTAAAGTTGATGAGAAACCAAAATATATTTTTATTTCTCAGAAGAAGTATATTGGACAACTATTGGACAGAATTGGAATGCAAGATTGTATCCCTATTGGTACTCCTATGGAGCATAATTTGAAACTTAATTCAGCTATAGGAAGTACGTTTGAGGATCAAAAAGAGTAAAGGAAGCTTGTTGTAAGTTTAAATTTTCTTACTACTGCTCGACCTAACAAAGATTTTGTTGTACGGATACTTTCTGGGTTCATGCATTAGCCATGTGAAGGTCAATGGAATGCAGTGAAGCGAGTGCTCAAGTATTTGAAAGGCACTCGAACATATGGCATCAAACATTCCAAATTTGAGATTTCCATCTAACTGGATATTCAAATTTGGATTTTGATGGAGATAAGAAGAATGGAATCTCTACTTCTGGTTATTTGATGATTCTTGGATCGACACCCATAAGTTGGAGATCACGTAATCAATCTGTTCTTGTTGATTCTACCACTGAAGACGAATATGTTGCAACAAATCAAGATACAAAATAAATCATTTTGGTTCACAAAATACTTGATGAAATATAGGAGAACCAAACTCCAGTACTTTTTGAAAACTCTTTTGTAATTCAGTTGACCAAGAATCCCAATTTTCATGATCGAAGCAAGCACAATAACACGAAATATTACTTGATTCGACACTATGTAGAGGCCAAAGTTATTGATCTGACATGTTGTCCTACCTCAGAGTAGATCACAGACATATTTACAAAGGCATTAGGATGTGAAAAGTTTTAAAAGTTCAAAATGTTACTCAACATGTAAGATGTCCCTTCAGATTAAGGGGGGAATGTTGACTAATCCTTCGGGATTTTTATTGTACAGTATGTAATTAGTTTCATATTTTATTTTTATAGTTAATAAGCTACCTAGACACAACTGTCTCGTACCTAGTTTGGACATGTATAAATAAGTGATTTTATCATTAATATGACGCTCTTTCATTGTGCAATTTGATTGTGTAGTTTATTTGGCCTTGTACATATGGATGAAGAAAATGAACGCTTCATTCAGAGTCTGCATTAGACTTGTTTTTATGACTAAGTCATATTATTTTTAAACAGTAGAGAAACCACAAATGCAATTATTTTATCAATTTTCTTAACATCAGTCTCAACGCCTTCAATTTTGAACTCTATTTTGTTTTGTATTCTTGCTATTGCAAGACACATAAACTTTTTACTTTATTTTCTCTAATATCCGAGTATATTGATTTATTTTGTTTTCTCTTTTAGCCCCATTCATGAGATTAATATCTGAAATGAACCTTCAATAGTTTAATTTATTGAAATTAGGAAGTCGATTAGACAATCAGCCTCTCCAATTGATGACCTACTCTCAACCAACAAATGCACAACATATTTTTCCTTTCCCTCATCTACCATGGATAGTTGTGCAACATCTCAAAGATTTTTGGGGAAGTTAATAAAAATAATCTAATGAAGGTGATTATGGTGGGTCAAATATTTAGCAATTTAATTACTTATAAACACTGATTTTCTTACATCTTCATATTTGTGGACAAAAATTATAAAATATTATCAAATAAGAGGAAGAAAAAAAATCATAATAGGGCTTACTCTAAAAATATCATAATAATATAAATTTGTTTTATTCACATATATAATAGGCCTATAATACTTTTTTTTTATACTCTATTCTGATTTATTGTTAGGTCCCTATATTACTAGTATAGTCCCTTATTGTTGTTAGTGTAACCCCCTTATTGTTATTATTGTACCCTTGTAACCCCCATTTTATTATTATTGTGCCCTTAAATTATTATTGTTAGGTCGGCTAGGATTACATTGTGGCCCACTAGGATTACATTATGGCCCCATGGACTCCTATATATAGAAAGGAGGTTTTGTAAATTGGATCATCCAAGAATTGTTCATTTATGTAATGTATTGGAGGTTTCCCCTTCGAAATGGCTTATTTCTAAGGCGTTGATATCTCTTTTCTTCTATTTTTGGAGCTGGTTACACAACATTTGGTATCAGAGCTTTGGATTCTAGGGTTTCACTGCTCCAAACAGGTCATCGTGGAATTTTCGCTATAACGTTTTTTTCTACGAAGGTTCAGAATCTGAAATTCGTATGGTGCGAAGCTAAAATCCTAAGGAAATTCGTCAAAAAATTTTAGAGCTTGTTTCGAAATATTTTTGGAGATATGATCTGTGGAAGGTAGTGATTTTATAGGCTCCTGAATTTCATCTCAAAGAGGTTACCATGGGAAAAGTTCAATAACTCTCTCTCTGGGCATCGGATTGAAGTGCCGTAAAAAGTGGTCACAAGTACACAGACTATAGTTTCTTGGCTATCAATTTCAGAGACAAAGGACGAAACAGTGACACATGGCAAGTCGTACAATTTCACTCTACCGAACCACCATATTCCAAAAATGGATATGAGGAAGTTTGATGGGAAGGATCCTGTAATGTGGATACTACAGATGGAGCAATATTTTGATCTCCATAATGTGCAAAAAACACAAAAGGTACGGATTGCAACTTTACATTTAGAACAAAATACATTTGTATGGTATCAATGGCTTTGCTCCCGTAAAAAAATTGTCACTTGGTCAATTTTTACAGAAGAAATGATAGCACATTATGAGGATACAAAGTGCAACACGTTCTTTATCCAATTGATAAATCTCAAACAAAAGGGTTTAGTGGGGCATCACATTGAGGACTTCCAAAAATTGAATATAAGGGTAACGAATATTCCATAGGAACACAGGATTAATCTCTTCATAGGCACTTTAAAGGATAACATCCAACATGAAGTTCGTGTTCTAGAACCTAATTCATTGGAGAAGGCATTCAGGTTGGAAAGAAAAGTTGAATGTAAAATTATGGCGACAAGGAAGCCTACCACTCAATTCTATAAAGAAGGAAGTGTTGCTACGTCTATATTTCCACAACCTACAAGGTTGACACCACAACAATTGGAAGAAAAAAGAGCAAAATGGCTTTGCTACAGTTGTGATAGCAAATACACTAAAGGTCATAAGTGTGTTGAGAAGAAATTATTTTACCTAGATTGTGAAGAGGAAGAAGAAAATGAACAAGAAGAGGATATACACCAGGAACCAACCCTAGAAGAGGAAGAAATGAATCCGACCATATCGTGTAATGCACTGGCAGGAATTACCACTCCTCAAACTCTCAAGATAGAAGGACATATCAAGAAGAAAAGGGTAATAGTGTTGATTGATTCATGTAGCACCCATAATTTTATTCATTATAAGGTAGCCAAGGAATTAAATTGTTTCCTATACCCAGCACCAGAATGTCAAGTGATGGTTGCAAATGGAGGAACTATAAATTGCTCTCGAAAATGCCATAATATCAAGCTAACCATGGGGGAATATGTATTGAATATTCCAATGCTTTCCATTCCTATGGGAGGTGCCGATGTTGTACTAGGAGTACAATGGTTACAATCTTTGGGGACGGTAGCTTTTAATTTTCAAGAACTTTTCTTGAAATTTTCTTCAGAAGGAAAGGAAGTCGAATTACGGGGTATTGAAGGGAAGCCGGGAAGGATAATAAGCTCTAATGTCATGACAAAGCTTCTAAAGAAAGAACAACGAGGCGTAATTGCACAATTATGCTCACTAGAAGTTCCCACATCAAAATCATCTATTTCTGCAGATCTCCAACAAGTCTTGGACAATCATTCCAAGGTGTTTGAAACTCCCAAAGGACTCCCACCTATTCGTGATCATGATCATGCTATTGATTTGATTCCAGGAAGTGTTCCTCCAAACATCAGGCCTTATAGATATCCTTACTTCCAAAAGAGCGAAATTGAACGTATGATTGCAGAAATTTTAGAGGCGGGTATAATTCAACTCAGTCAAAGTTCTTTCTCTGCTCCTGTAGTATTGGTACACAAGAAGGATGGATCATGGCGAATGTGTCCGGATTATAGGGAGCTCAATAAGCTCACCATTAAAGATAAATTTGCCATTCCTGTGATTGATGAATTATTGGATGAATTACATGGAGCAATTTATTTTACCAAGTTGGATCTTCGTTCAGGATATCATCAAATTAGAATGAAGACTGAAGATATTCCAAAAAATAGCATTTCGAACTCATGAGGGTCATTATGAATTTTTGGTCATGCCTTTTGGCCTTACCAATGCACCTTCTACATTTCAAGGGTTGATGAATTCCATTTTCAAACCCTTCCTTAGAAAATTTGTGCTAGTATTTTTTGATGATATACTAATCTATAGCAGGTCTTCGAAGGATCATGTTGAACATGTTGACAGGGTGCTCAAACTATTGCAGGAGAAACAATTATATGCAAAAACATCCAAATGTTTCTTTGGAGTACAAGAGGTGGAATATCTGGGTAATATTGTATCTCACGAGGGTCTTAAGGTAGACCCTAACAAAATTAAAGCCATTAAGGAATGGAAAGTCCCCACAACCATAAAGCAGTTGCGAGGATTTCTCGGGTTAACAGGGTATTATCATAAGTTTGTTAAGAATTATGGGAGAATAGCAGCACCTCTAACAACATTATTGAAGAAAGATGCATTTTCATGGACTCCTGAAGCAACTAAGGCCTTTGAACGTCTTAAAGAGGCAATGTACCTAGTACCGGTCTTAGCTACGCTAGACTTCACAAAAACCTTTATTGTGGAATGTGATGCCTCAGGAAATGGAATTGGTGTGGTTTTAATGTAGGAAGGAAGACACATTGCTTTTGAAAGTCGTCCAAACAAAGGAAATTATTTATAGAAACCTATTTATGAGAAGGAAATGTTAGCAATACTGCATGCACTAAAGAAATGGTGAACTTACCTAATGGGAAGACACTTCATGGTAAAAACTGATCATGATAGTCTTAAATACTTTTTGCAACAAAGACTATCATCAGAAGAGCAGCAAAAATGGGTCACAAATATGTTGGGTTATGACTTTGAAATAATCTACAAAAAAGGAAAGCTTAATGTTGTTGTAGATGCACTCTCAAGAAAGAATGAAGAGGTGGAAGCATTGCTTTGTGCCATTTTAATTATCCAACCAGATTGCATAACCGAAGCAAGAGATGAATGGAAAAAGGACAAAGATGTATGGACACTCATTCAAAACTTGCAGCAAGATCCTAGTACATCGGATACATTTAGTTGGAAAAATGATTCCTTATGGTACAAAGATCGCTTATATCTTTGTAAGAATTCCCAACTAAAACAAAATATTCTTCTGGAATTGCACACTTCTCCTTTAGGAGGACACTCAGGATTTTTAAAACTTACCACAGGGTGAAGAAAGAATTTTTTTGGGATGGCCTTAAATCTGATATTCGAAAGTTTGTGGCGGAATGTTTGGTTTGCCAACAGAATAAAGTGGAAACAATTAAGACCCTAGGACTTCTACAACCTTTATCCATTCCAAGTCAACGTTGGGAGGAGATTTCAATGGATTTTATCACAGGTTTACCTAAGTCTGAAGGAAAGAGTGTCATCATGGTGGTAGTTGATAGACTTACCAAGTATGCACACTTTTGTGCATTATCTCATCCATTTAAAGCAAATACAATTGCTACTACATTTATGGATAGAATTCAAAAGCTACATGGAAGCCCAAGGGTTATTGTGAGCGACAGAGATCCCATTTTTACTGGAAATTTTTGGACGGAGTTATTTTTCTTGTTTGGGTACTCAATTAGCTCATAGCTCATCTTATCATCCTCAATCTGATGGTCAAACTGAGAGAGTAAATAAATGTTTGGAAGGATATCTTCGTTGTTTTGTATCTGATAAACAAACATAATGGGTCAAGTGGTTACCTCTTGCTGAATGGTGGTATAAAACTTCCTTCCATACTGCAGCAAAAATGACGCCATTTATGGCACTTTATGGATATCATCCACCATCTATCACATCATCTTTAAGGGAAAATTCAAAGGTTCAAGCAGTGGAAGATCACATCGAGCATCAACAAGAAGTTCTCCAACTTTTAAAGGATAACCTGAATTTGGCACAAAATCGAATGAAACAACAGGCAGATCAACATCGCAGCGAGATAAGTTTTGAAGTAGGAGATTGGATATTTTTACGGCTACAACCATACAAAAAAATGTCCCTCAAGAAAGCAAAGAAGGATAATAAATTATCGCCAAAGTACTATAGTCCTTACAAGGTGTTGCAAAAGATTGGCACTATGGCATACAAATTAGAGCTTCCTACTTCTTCACGAGTACATCCAATTTTCCATGTTTCATGCTTAAAAAAGGTTATCGGTGAAAATCTTCCAGTTCAAACAATATTACCAGAACTTGATGAGGAAGGAAAAATCATATTGGAACCTAAAGCGGTCACGGAAACAAGAACTCGACAACTACGGAATCAATCAATTTCAGAGTATCTCATCAAGTGGAAGAACTTACCCACTGAAGATTCTACATGGGAGGATGAGAAGTTTATACAGAAGCACCCAGAGCTACTCAAGCGTTGAGGACAACACTTTTTTGAAGGAGAGGGGCATGTTGGGTCCCTATATTACTAGTATAGTCCCTTATTGTTATTAGTGTAACCCCCTTATTGTTATTATTGTACCCTTGTAACCCCCATTTTGTTATTATTGTGCCCTTAAATTATTAATGTTAGGTCGGCTAGGATTACATTGTGGCCCACTAGGATTACATTATGGCCCCATGGACTCCTATATATAGAAAGGAGGTTTTGTAAATTGGATCATCCAAGAATTTTTCATTTATGTAATGTATTGGAGGTTTCCCCCTCGGAGTGGCTTATTTCTAAGGAGTTGCTATCTCTTTTCTTCTATTTTTGGAGCTGGTTACACAACATTTACTCTGGTATTTTACTATATACTTAGTTTCTTTTTCTTTTTCTTTTTTCTCTTTTTTTTTTTTCTTTTCGGGTTTTCTTTAAATGGATAGTAATGCTAACAATAGTAAATGAAAAAACAATTCCATTGTTTAATTGTAAGAATTATGAAATCTAGTGTATCAAGATGACAATTAAGAACCTTTTCGGAAATGGATTTCTAGATCTTATAGATCATGCTGCATTTAGTGGACTTACTCAAGATTAGAGGAACATACTAAAAGAGAATATGAAAAAAGAAGCTAAATAGTTTTTCCTTATGTGAATGATAATGAGAGAATCCATTTTTTTTAAAGGTTACAATGACCTCAAAATATAAGCATGTATGGCATGCTTTGGAAAACAAATTTTAGGGGAGTATCAAGGTAAATCTGGTCAAATTACAATATTTAAGAAGAGATATTGAATATTTGGAGTTGATGGATTGTAATTAAATTCATGATTTGTTTACATGCACTATGAACTTTCTTAATCTAACTAAAATTAATAAAAGTTAAAATGGTGAGAATTCCTTTTCGATTTTATGGGATCATCACAACTCCATTAACAAAATCTGAACATATCAACCAACATAAATCTATCTTAACTATGTATCCACCAAGAGTCAAGTGGCATCAAATCCCTTAAGATGCAAACAACGTTTTGAGTGGAAAAATTGAGGAAATGTTTGCAACTCGAGAGATTTGACCCCTTTCAATGCTTGGTAGATACAATGTTAAGATGGATATATGCTGGTTGTTAGAAACAAGCTAATAAAATGTTAACACAGTGATACCTTTTTTCTACGATATATATATATATATATATATATATATAGATATATAAAGAGAGAGATATTTAATTATCATTATTAATATTTTTCAAAATGTTATAAGTATGTCTATGTATCTATATATTTGTGTATATTGAATTATTTTTTTTATTAATATTTTTTTAAATGTTAAAATAACTGAAGGAAATGAAAAATTTCCCCATAGAATGAATTAGAGAGCACCTATTAATATTTTTGAAGACTCTCTTTATATTTGAATGTTAACGATAAAAATTTTAAATAAATTTTTAATTTTAATTACTTTATTTTTCTCTATATAAAGGATATAAAATTGTGTTATTTAATACATATATCCACAATTTTATTAACTTACATTAAAACATTTTATTATTATTATATTTTTGTTCTAATATTACATGTCAAATAAACATAAAATGAGTTAAGGATATGTTATTTATAACTGGGAAATAATTCTTCCATGTCAAGTATAGAATTAGTTCGGGATTTTGTTGAGAGAATATCCAAATCTCCTCGTATATGTTTGGAAATAGTTGGATCTCAATCCAATTATATATATGTATCATATTTGTGAATGAATTGTGAGAAATAGTTTTCTATGTGAAAATTCATTTTCTTTATTGGTATCGAATTTAGTGTTGGCTGAACACCCTTATGGGAGGTACAAGAAGATGTAAAATCCTTGATAGATGATTTTCTATAAAAAATTAGGTTTACATAGAATAATGATTAATTTTATACATAGCTAAAATTTTTGGTCGTGAAGAAAGAATGTTGTCTACGAGATTCTAAAGTGGATGTAAGTGTTGATGAATATGAACTAGATAGATATTTATATTATTGTTGTGATGTGTTTTTGTGGCATGTAAGCATTAACAGAGGGAATTGGAAATAATGTTTCCATGTTGAGTTTAGAATTAGTTTAGGATATTGATGATATAATATCTCAACCTCCTCATCCATGTTATGAAGTAATTGGATCTCAATCCAACTATATATATGTATCATATTTGTGATTGAATTGTGAGAAATAGTTTTATGTGTGCAAATTAATTTTCTTTGTGTATGTTAATGTTAAAATATTTAATCAACTATAATATTTCTTTAATTTTAATTACATTATTTTTATCTATATAAAGTTGGCAATAAATTTTCCGATGTAATATAGACATCCACATATTTTATTTATAATTTAAATTAATTTATTATTATTATTATTATTGTATTTTTTTAACTATTACATGGAAACTAAATATAAAATGAATTAAAGGCTATGTAGTATCAATAATATTATTTTTACATGTCATTTATCAAATCCATATTAATTAATGATGGAATTAGATGTTTTCCTCTAAGTTCATTATTTTTTTTCCCTTCCAATTACTTTATTTCTATATAAAGTTGTTGTAAAATTAAGGCGGAATTGAAGATTTTCTTTGTGGATGGCATTGATGTTTTGAGCTATTGTAAATCATTGAGATTTGATTTTTTGTTTATTTATGACCTATTTTTACTTTGTTAATGTAAATATTATTTTTAAATGTTACTTTACATAAAAATATCTCTCTCATATTGGGAACATCCCCCTCAGACTCGTTGTAGAGAACCTCTCTGCACAATGACATCCTGTTTTGGAAAATATTTACATCTTATGTTTTAGTAAAAAGTAGATATAGATAATTTCAATATACAAATTTTACAAAACATAATGGAAGTGGAAGATTCAATAATGACCATGGAGGATGAGGTAGTTTTCTCATAATCATGTGGAAGTAAAAGGAGCAACAATACTCAACATGGAAGATTTTACAAAAGATATAACAAATCTAGGGTTTGATACAATTGTTGTAAAAGGGTTGGATGTGCATCTAAATTTAGAAAAAATAAAATTTTATATGTAGATATAACATCATTTTTCATCTTAATAGAAAACATGGAAAGTGAGAATAAGGAAAATATATTTATATCATTTGTAATTTAGAATACAAATTTGGTATGGATGTTTGGTAGTTAGTGGTTGTAGCAATTGCATAATTGAAAAAAAAGAAATGTCTTATGGAATTGATAAAAATTTGGAATTAACGACTAATTATTGGGCATGGGTAAAGTATCCATATTCATTTGTGCCAAGGAATCCGATGATAAATAAATTCAAGCTGTATTATTATGAATAAACCCTAGGTTTTGAGATTTGAAAGATTTAAAATAGTGAGTATAACATGAAAATTCATTGTAAATGCCTAAGAAAGTGCTCAAGGTTTAGTATAACTATGTTGTTTCATACATATTGTGTGATTTTGATTTATCAAAGTCAACAATGAAGGTAAAATAGTAGATATATATATATATATATATATATATATATATATATAATTAATTAATTAATTTAATTTTATCAAGAAACATCAATATTTTTAATTTCTATGTCATTGTTGTGTATACCCAAAGAAAAATTGATTCCCTATCATCATGGTTATTGTGATTGACCACACAAGCCTTAGATAGGCCATATGTTAGGATTTTGTCTAAATCATAGACAATTTCATTTCATTTTTAAAATAAGACTGGAAAATAAAAATGATGAAAAAATTTAAAATAGTAAATAAGAGTTTATTGAGATGCTTTTTTGATAAAAAAAATTTGTAAGATAAGCAGTACCTATTTTTTCTATTCATTTTAAAAAGGGAAGATTACATTGTAGAATTAACTTCTATGACCTCAATCCGCCATGTTGGGAAACCAGATGTGTTGGTTGTCAGAAGGCATTATAAGCCATCCAGAAACAAAAATCTTTCAATCTGTCATACTCAGATTTTATAGTTGCAATGTTTGTGACTTTTACATAGTTATACATGGTAGACACATTACTTCTACTGACATAATTAACCAAAATAAACATAAACATAAAGACATATACATAGTATAGGAAGCATGACAACAATTATCTCAATCCTCTAAGGTGTCAATTGACGCCGAGACTTTCGAACTAGATCTGGGCATCTTTGTTTGTTGTAGGTTATTCGGGAATTGTTCAATTCTATTCAGTTGCATGTTCTGTCCCTGGACTTGAAATTGCAATAGTTGAAACTCCTTATGAATTTCCTGCATTGCAGGATCAACTTGCATGAATTTAGTGGTATACATGATGGCTTTAGCCACCAGGTTCTTCATATGCCAGTATACTTGCAGATTTTGCAGATATTGGGAAACTCTTCCTTTGGTATTGCCGGGACTGGGCACAATATTTTCTTCTTTCAAATTTACTCCCTCTTCCTCAACTTTCCTAGTGAGCGTTTCCTCCCATTTGATCATGATCTTCCAGACTTGAGTTGGAATTTCTTGAATATATGTCAGGGCTGCTTCTACAATATGATCATCTTGACGCTTATGCCTCGTATGTCTCTGTGCATTGGCTGGAGTCTCATTATTCCCTTTTTTACCAGTCTTCCACGTCTGCCTTCGGGTTCCCCCTCCACTCTCCTCCTTCATTTCTTTTTACCGAGCCATAGTATATTGTTCGCCTGTAGTTGGAGGCTTGGTCCTTTTGCGCTGCCTTCCAGAGGCTCTCACACATACATAGCACAATTTCATAGAAACCAAAATTAACATTTCAGTGTTGTGGTTATAGTATAAACAAACCCAACTTGCCACTTAACTTCCCCATGAGACTCTACTTCCCGACCCCCAAGAACAATACCATGACTCTGCTGCAAGCCTTGGCCTACTCTATAAAAAGAATGTCCCCCTAACTGAGACTTCATCCTCACTATCTCTGCATAATTTCCGTTTGTTGTGTTTCCTCCCTAAGAGGCATGCCCTTCTTTACTGCCTGAGACAGACTCATAGTAAACCCACTGAGAACCTCAGTGATCAGGTCATTTTGTCAATTTCATGACTTTCATTGTCTTCCCTGGGTTGCTGATGTTCAGCTTGGGTTTGTATAGGTATACTCGTTTTCCTGAACTTCTACCTGGGTCTCCATCACCCATTTTACACAACATGATCCAAAATACCAAAGAAATCAACCTACCCATATCTAACCTTCCCCTTCTGGTCACTCCCGACTCCCAACCATACGACCAGACATTGTTGTGGGAACCAGACTTCTTACTAACCATAGTAATTACAGATCCTTTAGAATGAGGCATTTGCAGAGGAATTGGACAAGAAAATATAGTCACATACCATTCTTCTCTAGAATTTTGTCGCACGTTGAATGTACCAAGATTTTCCCTCCTAGCTGCTGATGGAAACATGAAATAACCTAAATGCGACACATATAATCCTTGCAGTTCCTCCTGCATAGATTAATTCCATCTCTCGTGTGCCACCAACCTTGAATGAAGTTCCGCTCCCCTTGCACATGGCCACCTTCATTCCTTGTACCATGCCACTTGCCTCTATCTAGGATGGCCTTCTCACCATCCTTTCTTGCCTTAACTCTCATATTCATTTTTCCGTTGGATTCACGTCTTCCTGCCACGCCGATCGGGGGGAGATGCTTTTTTGATATTGAATATAAAGAAACAAATGAATCTATTTTCATACCATAAGCCAAGCATTTATCAAATATTTTGAAATGGTTTACGAAACTGAATATCAAATTAGCATCAAAAGTAACATCATAGGTTTGAAGCTAAAAAGAGATGATTGTAGTAGAAATGAAGACCCAACATCGAAAAAATATGGTTAGAATTGTTATGTATAAAAAAACAAAAATACCTAATATCATCTATGTAATTCTTCTTATCCTTATATTTATGGAGACTTCAAAGAAAACATATTAGAAGGAATCAAATATTTATGTTAAGATATGTCAATGGAACGAAAAGAAAAGGAAATTGCATATTAGATCAAACAATTTTGATTTAGCTGGTTACATTAAAAATGATTGAGGATAAAATATAGATGATGAAAAGAACACATCAAGATACATGTTCAGTATTGTCTTGGAAATAAACGTGTTGAATTTTATTAATGATCATTCGAGAATCTGTTCGGTGTATTTGTTGAAGAATAACTCACAAGGATTTGAATTTTTTAAATCTTTTCATTGAATGTTTAGAAATGAAACTTAACATAATATAGGCATTCTCAGAACTGATAACGGTGGCGAGTACACTTCTAATATTCTTGAACAAAATTTGGAGGACAATGGAATAAAGCATCAGACTACCATGCCTTATAATCCACAATAGAATGGCATTGGAGAATGTATGAATAGAACTTTTCTTAATATGGTTAGATATATTATGTTGTTTAAGAATGTTAAGTTGATGTTTTGGGGAGAAGCAGTGCTTTGTGAAACTTACATTCCCAATCATTGTCCTTTTTCTGTCATAAGTAATAAATATCCTTGTGAAATGTGGTATAATCATCTTCGTGTTGTTCAACATTTTAGAGTCATTAGTTCAATATGCCATGCATTAATTCCAAACATCACCTCAACAAGTTAGACGTTAGGGGTCATAAATGTATTTTATTGGACTATTCTAATACTTCCAAAGCTTACAGGTTGTATGATGAGGATAAAAAGAAGTCAATTTTTTCCAGAGATGTTATTTTCCTTGAATCAGATAAAAAAAATTCCATTGTTGATAGGAAATTTGCTCATTTGGAAAATTTTCCATCTAAGAAGTTCTATTTTGAATATGATAATGATGTTCCATACACTGAATGGAGGGTTCCTATTTTGGATCAATATATGGTTCATGCATCTTTGAATCATGAGAGTGTTATTGCTTAAGAAAATTTGGATGATAATAATGATTTTGCAGGACCAAATAATTCTCTTAAAGAGCCTGTTATTGAACCTATTTTTGAAGATGAGCAACCATCACAACAAGTTCAACAACATTTACAAAGATCGACAGGTGTTCGGAGATTTCTAAGCAAGTATGATGATTTTGAAATAGGAGTTTCATCAAAAGGTGATGTTACTTCAAGTTCAGGTAATATTTCTGATGACTGTGGATTCAATCATTCTATAATTAGTGAACCTAGTTGTTTTGAAGAGCTGCTAATTGTGATGAATGGAAGGATGCAATGAAAACGGGATATAATGCACTTATTAAGAACGAAACTTGGAGGTTAGTGAATCCTCCTGCTGGTGCTACACCTATTGGTTGTAAATGACTGTATAAGATCAAGTACAAGGCAGATGGTTCACTTGATAAATACAAGGAGGCTATGCTGAGAAAGAAGTTGTTGAATACAACGACATTTGCTCCTACATCGAAATGGGCCACAATTAGAACTTTGTTTTCTCTAGCAGCTTAAAATAGCTGGAAGATACACCATATGGACGTTAAAACAAATTTTTTGAATGGTAATTTGAATGAGGATGTTTATATGTTTTAGCCTAAATGGTTTTCTATTAAAGCTAAAGAGAGAAAGGTATGTAAGTTGGTAAGGGCATTGTATGGACTGAAACATGCATCCCGTGCATGGTATGAAAAAAAAATTGAACACCTTCTCAAGTTGAGTTATATTTTGTTTGATATGGATGATGAAACTCTTTTTGTTAAGAAAGTCGCAAAATATGTTGTATATTTGGTTGTCTATGTTGATCATTTGATGATTACAAAAAATAATGATGACTATATAGCTTCAATTGAAAGAGAGTTAATGAAAATTTTTGACATGCCAGAGTTCGGTTTATTTCATTATTATTTAGGGATTGAAGTTGATGAGAAACCAAAATATATTTTTATTTCTCAGAAGAAGTATATTGGACAACTATTAGACAGAATTGGAATGCAAGATTGTATCCGTATTGGTACTCCTATGGAGCATAATTTGAAACTTAATTCGACTGAAGGAAGTACTTTTGAGGATCAAACAAAGTAAAGGAAACTTGTTGGAAGCTTAAATTTCTTACTACTACTCAACCTATCAAAGATTTTGTTGCAGGGATACTTTCTATGTTCATGCATCAGCCATGTGAAGGTCAATGGAATGCAGTGAAGCGAGTGCTCACGTATTTGAAAGGAACTTGAAAATATGGCATGAAATATTCCAAATTTGAAAATTTCCATCTCACTGGCTATTCAAATTTAGATTTTGATGGAGATAAGAAGAATGGACTCTCTACTTCTTGTTATTTGATGATTCTTGGATCGAAACCCATAAGTTGGAGATCACATAATCAATCTATTCTTGTTGATTCTACCACTGAAGATGAATATGTTGCAACAAATGAAGCTACAAAATAAATCCCAAAATACTTGATGACATATAGGAGAACCAAAAGGCTTCAACTCCAGTACTCATTGACAACTCTTTTTCAATTCAGGTGACCAAGAATCCCTATTTTCATGATCGAAGCAAGCACAATAACACCAAATATTACTTGATTCGACACAATGTAGAGGCCAAAGATATTGGTCAGACGCATTGTCCTACCTCAGAGTAGATCACAGACATATTTAAAAAGGCATTAGGATGTGAAAAGTTTTAAAAGCTCAGAATGTTACTCGGCATGTCCGATGTCCCTTCGGATTAAGGGGGAAATGTTGTCTAATCCTTCAGGATTTTTATTGTACAATATGTAATTAGTTTCATATTCTGTTTTTACAATTAATAAGCTACCGAGACACAACTATCTCATACCTAGTTTGGACATGTATAAATAAGTGATTTTATCATTAATATGATGCTGTTTCATTGTGCTCTTTGATTGTGGAGTTTATTTGGGCTTGGACGCTTCGTTCAGAGTCTGCATTAGACTTGCATTTATGACTAAATCATATTATTTTTAAACAGTAGAGAAACCACAAATGCAATTATTTTATCAATTTTCTTAACATCAGTCTCGACGCCTTCAATTTCGAACTCTATTTTTGTTTTGTATTCTTGCTATTGCAAGACACATGCACTTTTTACCTTTTTTTCTCTAATATCCGAGTCTATTGACCTGTTTTGTTTTCTCTTTTAGCCGCATTCATGATATTAATATCTGAACTGAACCTTCCATAGTTTAATTTATTGAAATTAGGAAGTCGATCAGATGACATATTTTTCCTTTCCCTCATCTACCATGGACAGTTGTGCAACATCTCAAAGATACTTAGGGAAGTTAATAAGAATAATATAATGAATGTGATTATGGTGGGTCAAATATTTAGCAATTTAATTACTTATAAACAATTATTTTCTTACATCTTCATATTTTTGGACAAAAATTATAAAATATTATCAAATAAGAGGAAGAACAGTCCACGTGGCATGCTTTTCTATAAAGTCTGCACAACGATAATAAATAAGAAACAATTCCGTGCCTCGTAGCCAATCACCTGCCACCACAACGCGACTACTTTTGGACTTCTCAATAACATATTCTGATTGTTATGACGGTCCGTGCAGAAAATTCCGCTGGACATTGTAAAAACAAATATTTTGCATCGCTCTCAGAGCTGATATGTCGGTCTTACAAATCTAAATTGATGTATGGTGGCCGCTTTTTCCTTTAGGAATTTTAAAGTTTTTTAATGTGATTTTTGATACAAATATTGTAGAAATATTACCTCGAGGCATTTCAATGTTTTTCCTGGAAACCGATATTTGTAGCATTTGAGCCGAGTAGATATTTTCATGCCCTTTACTTTGTCTTGCTGGCACGGGATGCAGCCAATTTGGATCCTCCCCATCATAAACAATGCAATCAGGTGCTAGGAATCCTGCACTGCATCGGCTTCCGGGCCATAAATAGTGAGACAGATCCTCGTCGTGACATTCTAAATCCCGGCTTTCTACAAGGGGAAAGCTTTTGATACCTGATAACACAGACAGGTGTTGATCGGCCGAGCATAGGCGGCGCATTGAAAATATAATTGAAGAAGTGGTAGACTAGTTCGCGATTTAATGGAGAACAAAATTTGCAGTGTGGCTTCGACGAGAAAGGGTCCGTGGACTATGGAAGAGGACACGAAACTTGTTAGGTATATAACTTTACATGGGGAAGGGTGCTGGAGCTTTCTGGCGAAGGCAGCAGGTATGTAAAGATCTCTTAATATGTTCATGGATTATTGAATGTCAATATAAATTCATGGGGGCGTATTTTGAAAATTTTTGCTTGTTATTGGTTGGGACTACAATTTATTCATGTCATGGCGGATTTATAGGAGGCATTGAACTTAATTCAACCAAGAAATTTTTGTGTGATGCAGGGCTCAAGAGAACTGGTGAGAGCTGTACGCTAAGGTGGAATAACTGTGTCCGACCTGATCTCAAATGCAGCAAGATCACTTCCGAAGAAGAAGGTTTGATTATCAAACTCCATGGCCGATGGGGAAACAGGTTCAGTATATATCGCCATAAAAAGCAATATGTACAGTGGATTTATGATATTCAGTAGAGGTCTTTCTAAATATTTTCAATTTCAAATGGGCAGGTGGTCTCGGATTGCGCGGATTTTACCTGGAAGGACGGACAACGAAATCAAGAATTGCTGGAGAACCTGTATCAAGAAAAGACTTAATCTACAGGCTGAGGATTGCAGCAGGGCCATAGATGTGGTCAAGCGAGTTGATTTTGAACTCCCAAAGGTCCCTTGCTCCCTGGCGGCTTCATCGCAATTACTTTCTGTTCTAGACTATGCAGAACCTTACAGTAGATTCCCCAGGCTAAATAGCGAGGAGATACAAGCTCAGACGAACGAAACCACATATGTGCAAGATGATATCTGGGCACAGGTAATTCAAGTCGTTGAAAGAAATTACGGCTATATATTGCGGGTAGAAATTTATGGATTGTCTCCAATAAAGGAAGATGAGCAACCAGGGTTCGCCTTGCAAGAACATTGCGAAGGGTTAGACAACCCGTTCGAAAAAACCTTTTTTTACAACTTTTCAGTGCGCTCTCTGATTCCAACTCTGATATTGTCTGAGTTACTTGCATACGGCGCCACTGAAGATGGCAAAATACCAACAACTTTCTCTTATATGGTAGCTTCATTGGATATATTCTCTGATAGCAACTGTGACTTGAATGAATATTTGGATTACTCGGATGTATTATAGAACATGGATGAAGAAGATGAACGCTTCATTCACAGTCCGCATTCGACTTGTTTAGATGAAATATCATGATATTTTTAAACAATAGAGAAACCATGAATGCAATTATTTTATCACTTTTCTTGGCATCAGTCTCGACGCCATCGATTGCAAACTCGAGCGTTGTTTTGTAATCTTGCCATTTTAAGACATGGACAATTTTTACCGAAGATTTCTGTAATCTCCACGTCAATAAAGTGTTTTTTTTTTTTTTTGCACGAGAGATTAATATCCAAGCCTAACCTGCAATAGTTTAATTCATTGAAATTAAGAAGCTGATCACACGATCAGTCTCTGCAATTGACGACCTACTCTCACCAACAACTGCACAGCATCTTTTTCCTTTCCCTCATCTGGCATGGACACCTTTGCAGCATCTCAAAGATATTTGGGCAAGTTACTGAAAATAAATCTAATGAATGTGCTTATGGTGGGTCAAATATTTAGCAATTTAGTTACTTATAAATACTCAGTTGTATTTATCTCTATATTTGTGGAAGAAATTTTTTAAATATTATTAAAGAAGAGGAAGAAAAGAAATCACAACAGGGCTGATTGTTCAAATCTGTACTATAAATTTATGTTATTTGCATATATAACAGGTTTAGAATACTTTGATTTTATACTCTATTCTGGTTTACTCTGTTATTTTACTGTATACTTAGTTTTCTTAAGAGACTGGTATTAGAGCAGGTTTTAGGGGTTTTTTTGGTATTTGTTTTTTGTGTTTTCTTGAGATGGATAGCAATGCTAACAGTAGTAGATGGCAAAAACTTCCGTGGTTTGATAGCAACAATTATGATACATGGTGTATCAAGATGCAAATGAATTTTTCCCCTGAAGTTTTTTGGAAATGGATTTCTAGATGCGGTAGCTCATGCTGCATTTGATGGACTTACTCAAGTTGAAAGGGATATGTTTAAAAAAACATAGACATAAACACAGTGATGGACTTACTCAAGTTGAATGGGATATGCTTAAAAAAACATAGACATAAACACAGTAAATCCTTTTGCCTTGGGAATTAGTCAAGCTGAGAGGAATACGCTTAAAAAAAAATAGAAATAAACACACTAAATCCTTTTGCCCTATATGAGCGACAATGTGAGACTTCATTTTTGTAAAAGAAAGATTGCAACAGCTTCAAAATCTAAGCATGTATGGCATACATTACAATACAAATATCAAGGCAGTAGAGCTTTCAAGTTACACTATTTAAGAAGAGATATTGAATATTTGGAGGTGAAGGAGTGTAATTCAATTCACGATTTGTTTACTTTCACTATGAACCTGGTTGGTTAATTTAATTAAAAGTAATAGATACAATGTTGAGGGAAATTATGAGTAGTTTGTTTTTTTAATATATAATTTGAGAGTTAAAAAATATGAGCAGTTTGTTTTTTTAATATATTATTTGATTTTTTTTTGGAGTAGCAAGATAGTCAAAGGATTTAACTCAAAGGAATTTCTATGAATTTATGGCCTTATTTCAATTTTATGAACAAAGATAGAAGATATTATCCAATATAGATCTATTTTAATTGTGTAATCATTAAGAATGACATTAAATTTTTTAAGATACAAACATCTTTTGCAGTGTAAATTTTGAAGAAATGTTTGGAATTCAAGAAATTTGATCTCTTTTAGTGTTTGGTATAGACACAGTTAAGACAGATCTATATTGATTTTGAGAAACATACTAATATAATGTTAATTTTTACCCATAATACACACACACAAAGACATTTAATTACTTTTTTTATTGCTATTTTTCAAAAAATTAGAAATATCTATATCTACATATATCTGTACATTTACTTATTTTTGTTATTAATATTTTTTAAAGTGTTATAAAACATTGAAGAATTTGAAAATTTTAGCATATCCGAAGGAGAAAGTATTTATTAATATATTTAATACTTTTTACATATCTATGTTAATGTTAAAGCCTTTTAATCAACATATAAGAAAATTTTAATTTTAATCAATTTAGTTGTTCTCTATATAAAATTGATACAAAATTATAATATTTAAAGTAGACATTTACAAATTTTATTTCTAACTTATATTAAAATATTTTATTATTATTATTATATTTTTGTTTTAACTATTAAACGTCCACCAAACAGAAAATGAGTTAAAAATTATGTAATATTAATAAGATTATGCTTACATGTCATTTATCAACTCATTTATCAACTCATATTAAGTCGAGAGTGAATTACATATTTCTTCTAATTGAAAGGTAAATTTAATTTATTTCAATTTTAATTACTTAATCTCAATATTAAACTAATGTAAAATTAAAGTCGAATAAAAAATTGACATTTTGAGTAATGGAAATCATTAAATACTAACTTTTTTATTTACGGTTAACACTAACTGTTTTAATATAATCATTATTTTATTATATTTAGATATAATTTTACGTAATAATATCCTTGATATAAAACACATCTCTCATATTCACTATACAGCAACTCTCGACTCAATGACATTCTTTTAGAAAAAACTTTACAATAAGAATAAATATAAATAATTCAACAGTAGATATTTTACTTAAAAAAAATGGAAGATATAAATAATTCAACAGTAGATATTTTACTTAAAAAAAATGGAAGTGGAAGCTTCAATATCGTTGACCATGAAGAAGGATGACGCAATTTTGTTATAATCATGTGTAAGTATAAGGAACAATAATATTTCACAGTTATTGTAAAAAGGTTGCTCATATGAATTTAAGTTTATAAAAATGGCAATCTCATATGTATATAGAAAATTATTTTTTCAGTTTAAGGGAAAAACTTGAAAATGGCCATGAAAATATGTTTATATCATTTGTAATTTAGAAAAAAAAAAATATGGATGTTTGGTACTTAGTGGTTGTAGAAATTATATTATTAAAAAGAAAGAAATTTCTTTCAACATTGATGAACTAATGAAAAGAAAAATTATGTATGAGTATCAATAAAGACTCTGAGAAACTGAATTTTTCGTTTTAAGAGAAAAACTTGAAAGTGACCAGAAAAATATGTTTATATCATTTGTAATTTAACAAAAAGAAAATAGTAGTATGAATGTTTGGTACTTAATAGTTGTAGCAACTATATCATTAAAAACAAAGAAATTTCTTTCAACATTGATGAACCAATGGGAAAGAAAAACTATGTATGGGCATCGATAAAGGCCCCTCTCCACTTGCAAAAAAAACTAAAATAAAGAAATTAAAATTCAAGATGTATTATGATGAATAGCCCCTGGGTTTAGAGATTTCAAATATTTAAAATAATGAGTATAAATGACAAAATAATTGTACAAGCCTAAACACTTGTTTAGAGTTTGGTATAATTGTGTTGTTTCATACATGTTGAGAGATTTTTTTTAAAGACAATAATGAAGTTGAAATATTAATTATATGTTTATGAATATATTATTTGATTTTGTTGTGAAACATCAATATTATTAATTTCTTTGTTATTATTGTTGAAAGCATAATTTACTAATGATTGTTGAGAAAAAACACAGCGGAAACATCAATAAAACATACAGACACACAGCATTCAACAAACATGAAGACAGAGAAGATTTTAACGTGGTTCACCCAACCAATCTGGGCTATGTCCACCAAACAGGGCATCAGGAATCTCATTCATCAACTGGAGAATTACAACAGCAGAGTTTCTCATCTGCTCTTCCACTCACCTCACCTCCCTCATCATGCTCATTTGCCTCTACGGGCTTACATTTTATAGCTGGGAGTAGAAACTGAATCATAAATTCACTCACAACAAATATAGGATGCATTAACTCCTCATCAGAATTAAAAGGAGTCAATTTAGCAACAAATCCTATTCTTGTCACATTCATGAGATTTTCTCCAAATTTAATTAAAAGAAATCTTAAAAATCTCCACCTTGACAACAATTAGCCTGATACCCTGTTCCATTATTATTTTTATCTTTTCTGCAAGCCAAGAGAAGGCAGACACAATCGTAGCTTCTCTAACAAAACTGGTTTCATGAACATGTCTGCACAGTTTTCCTTTGTATGCACCTTTTCAAGAGAGACTCCCCGTTCAGTGATAACCTGTCTTACAAAATGGTACTTGATAGGTATATGCTTTGATTTACTATGATAGGCCAGATTTTTAGCCAAGTGAATTGCACTTTGACTATCACAAAATAACTTGATGTTGTCCTACAACCTACCAAACTCACCAAAAAAACCTTTCAACCAAACCGCTTCTTTGCAAGCATGTGAAGTAGCTATGTATTCTGCTTCTGTAGTGGATAAAGCAACAATGTTATGTAGCTTTGACATCCAGCTAATAGCTCCACCTACAAGAGTAAAGACATACCATGAAGTTGACCTTCTCTTATCCAAATCACCTACAAAATCGGAATCAACATATCCGCAAACAAATTCACTACTCCTGTTATAAGTGATACAATAATCACTTGTGCCTCTCAGATACTAAAGCACCCATTTCACTACTAACCAGTGTTCTTTTCCTGGATTTTCCATATACCTGCTGACAACCCCAACTGCATGTGAAATATCTGGTCGAGTACAAACCATCGCATACATGAAACAACCTACTACATTGGCATATGGAATTCGAGACATATATTCATTTTCTTCATTTGTGTTAGGACATAAACTTGAAGAAAGCTTAAAATGGGAAGCAAAAGGGACTGAAACAGGCTTCACATTGTTCATACCAAACCTCAAGAGTAGTTTCTCAATATGCTTCTTTTGTGATAGCCACAGCTTACCATTGCTCCTGTCTCTGAAAATCTCCATGCCCAAAATTTGTCTTGCTGCTCCTAGATCTTTCATATCAAACGTCCTAGCCATCTGAGCCTTTAACCTGTTGATCTCTGTTATTCTTTTTCTTGCTAAAATCATATCGTCAACATATAACACTAAGATAATGAACATGCCATTACTTAATTTCTTAAAGTAAACATAATGATCATATTCACTTCTTATATAATTTTGACTCATCATGAAAGAGGTAAAATTTATAAACCTCTACATCAGAAGAAATGATGGTCAGAGGTCGTTCTAAAGAAAGACGCATCAATAATCAAAATCGAAAGGGAAGAAGAGCAAAGTAAAGTGTTGGTTTTGTGGAAAATCGGGACATTTGAAGAAGGACTGTCGGAAGAGACATCAAACATCCAAAGGAGACTCTTCGACAGAAAAGAAAGAAGCAAACACGACATATACAGGTTTGGCATCTGTTTCAGGTATGAGTGATGAAGTGTTATCAGTTGGTTTGTCTAATCATGATCAACATTGGTTGTTAGATTCTGGTGCGTCAAATCACATGTGCATTCATAGAGAGTGGTTTAAAACTTATAATTCAATTAATGATGGAGTGGTTTACATGGGAAATGATGTCTCATGTAATATTGTGGGAATTTGAAGCATTCAGATTAAAATGTTTGATGGGAAAAATAAAATTTTAACTGATGTAAGACATGTAACTGAACTAAGAGAAAACCTCATTTCACTAGGATTACTAGACACAAATGGATATAAATCCTTTATTAAAGGTGGAGTAATGAAAGTTTATAAAGGAATTTTACTAGTAATGAAAGCAAAGAAGGTTCAAAATCTTTTTCAGTTAGAAGGAAGAACAGAGTCATATCATGCTTCTACAGTATCTGAAAACGATAGTAATTCTATTCGTTTATGGCATCAAAGGTTGGGCCATATGAGGGAAAGAGGACTAAAATTTTTATCTGATCGTAAGTTACTTCCTAGTTTAAAATATTCTAAGTTAGATTTCTGCAAAAATTATCTATTTGGGAAACAAAGCTAGCAGAAGTTTAAAACTGCAAAACATACTAGTAAGGGAATCCTTGATTATATCCATTCTGATTTTTGGGGTCCATCTCCTACGATCTCATATGGAGGATTGTCATATTTTGTATCTTTTATTAATGATTTCTCTAGAAAAGTGTGGGTCTACATGTTAAAGAAAAATTCTGATGTATTCACAGTTTTTAAACAGTTTAGAGCATTAGTTGAAAACATCACTGGAAGAACCATTAAATGTTTAAGAACTGACAATGGTGGTGAGTTTACTTCAAAGGAATTTGATAGTTATTGCAAGGACGCTGGGATCGAAAGACATTAAACTACTGTATATACTACTCAGAAAAATGGAGTTGATTGTTGAGCAAAAACACAACGGAAACATCAATAAAACACAAAGACACACAACATTAAAAAAACATGAAGACACAGAAGATTTTAACGTGGTTCATCCAACCAATCTGGGCTACGTCCACCAAACAGGGCATCGACAATCTCATTCATCAACTGAAGAATTACAACAGCAAAGTTTCTCATCTGCTCTTCCACTCACCTCACATCCCTCATCATGCTCATTTGCCTCTACGGGCTTACATTTTATAGTTGGGAGTAGAAACTGAATCATAAATTCACTCACAACAATTATAGGATGCATTAACTCCTCATTAGAATTAAAAGGAATCAATTTAGCAACAAATCCTATTGTTGTCACATTCATGAGATTTTCTCCAAATTTAATTAAAAGAAATCTCAACAATGATGAAAAATTTAAAATAGTAAATATGGGTTTATTAAGATGTTGTTTTATATTGAATAGAAATAAACAAATGAAACCATTTTCATATCTCAAACTGAATATTTATCAAATATTTCGAATTCATTTAAGATGTTTAATAACAAGTTAGCATCAAACACTGCTATGACTGTATTAGTAATAAGGATTCAACATTAAAAATAAAAGAATGGATTGGAATTGTTATGTATAAAAAAACAAAAATACCAAATATCATCTATGTAGTTATTCTAATCCTTAGATTTATGGAAACTTCACTGTATTAGTAATGAGAATCCAACATTTAAAAAAATTTGGTTGGAATTGTTATGAATACAAAAACAACAATACCTAATATCATATATATTGTTATTCTAATCCTTAGATTTATATAAAATTTAGAAAAAAAAAACCTTGCTTATTATATCAATTAATTTGTATTTATCTAATTACATTAATCAGGGTTGGGGAGTAAATATAGATGAAAAAAATGACATCTGAATACATATTCAAAATTATGTTCAGAGGTATTTCATGGAATTTTAAAAAATATCCTCATTATTTTATTTAACATAGTAAAAAGAAATAGCTATGATAATAGTGTGTCACATTGTAAAATTAAAGATAATACTATTATAGTTAGATTGAGAAAAACTAGAATTAATAACCAAATTTTAGAATAATCAAACTTTCATAACTTTATCAAAGACTCCATTTCTCTCATTGAAACAACAATCCCATAGCCAAAACATATCATTTCTTTAGATAAGACTCCATTTCTCTCATTGAAACAACAATCCCATAGCCAAAACATATCATTTCTTTAGATAATTGGTTGATGTTGACAAAGTAAATCCAAAATTTGGGTCAAAAGAGCACGTTGTAGAAATCTTCATGAAAGAATTGACACAGGAGAATTTTGATAAATGAAGCAAAACCTCGGCACTCATATAAATGAATAGTCACCTTACTTATGTTTTAGCTATTAATTTAGTCTAGTGGTCCGAGAGTTTCTCTATAATCATAGATTATGGGGTTATTATTAGTTTGGAGAAGTGAGATTGTTAAAACTAATATATTGATGAGTAAATTTTAAAACTAGTAACCGCATTCACATATCCAATAACTATAACTATATAGCTTATCTTGACTTTCTCTCATCTAACATGTTAGTCAAGAGAAAAATTAATAATTGTAATGGTACTTAATATGGTATCCAATAACTTAAATTGTTATTAAAATAACTTAACTTATTACTAAGAAAAAGTTAAACTTGTTATTAGAATAACTTAACTGGTTATTAAAAAAAGTTACAATACATTTTTCTTTATCTAAAATAAAATAAAACATTTTAGTAAATTAAAAAAAATTATAATCAATTTTGTTATAATCATGTTTAAGTATAAGGAACAATAATATTTCACAGTTACTGTAAAAGGGTTGGTCATATGAATTTAAGTTTATAAAAATAGCAATCTCATATGTATATAGAAAAGTAATTTCTCATTTTAAGAGAAAAACTTGAAAATGGCCATGAAAATATGTTTATATCATTTGTAATTTAGAAAAAAAAAAAAATAGTATGGATGTTTGGTACTTAGTGGTTCTAGCAATTATATTATTAAAAGCAAAGAAATTTCTTTCAACATTGATGAACCAATGGAAAGATAAACTATGGATGAGCATCCATAAAGGCTCTCACAAGAGAAAAACTTGAAAGTGGCCAGGAAAATATTTATTGAGTATGGATGTTTGATACTTAGAAGTTGTAGCAAATATATCATTAAAAACAAAGAAAAAATTTTCAACATTGATGAACCAATGGGAAAGAAAAACTATGTATGGGCATCGATAAAGGCCCCTCTCCATTTGCAAAAAAAAACTAAAATAAAGAAATTCAAATTCAAAATGTATGATGACGAATAGCCCCTAGGTTTAGAGATTTCAAAGATTTAAAATAATGAGTATAAATGACAAAAGAATTCTACAAGCCTAAACACTTGTTTAGAGTTTGGTATAATTGTGTTGCTTCATACATGTTGAGAGATTTTTTTTAAAGGCCATAATGAAGTTGAAATATTAATTATATGTGTATGAATAGATTATTTGATTTTGTTGTGAAACATCACTATTATTAATTTCTTTGTTATTATTGTTGAAAGTATAATTGATTAATGATGAAAAATTTAAAATAGTAAATATGGGTTTATTAAGATGTTGTTTTATATTGAATAGAAATAGACAAATGAAACCATTTTCATATCTCAAACCAAATATTTATCAAATATTTTGAATTCATTTAAGATGTTGAATAACAAGTTAGCATCAAACACTGCTATGATTTTATTAGTAATAAGGATTAAACATTAAAAAGAAAACAATTGGTTGGAATTTTTATGTATAAAAAAATAAAAATACCTAATACCATCTGTGTAGTTATTCTAATCCTTAGATTTATGGAAACTTCACTGTATTAGTAATGAAAATCCAACATTTAAAAAAAAAAATCGGCGGAATTGTTATGAATACAAAAAAAAACAACACCTAATATCATATATGTAGTTATTCTAATCCTTAGATTCATAGAAAATTCGAAGAAAAAAATGACCTTGCCTATTACATCAAGTAATTTTTATTTATCTAATTACATTAATCACAATTCGGGAGTAAATATAGATAGAAAAAAATTACACATCTAAATACATATTCAAAATTATGTGTGGAGCTATTTCATGGAATTAAAAAAATATCCTCATTATTTTATTTAACATAGTAAAAAACAATAGCGATGGTAATAGTGTGTCACATTGTAAAATTAAAGATAATACCATTATATTTAGATTGAGAACAACTAGTATTAACAACCAAATTTTAGAGTAATCAAACTTTCATAACTCTACCAAAGACTCCATTTCTCTCATTGAAACAACAATCCCATAGCCAAAACATATCATTTCTTTAGATAATTGGTTGATGTTGACAAAGTAAATCCAAAATTCTGGTCAAAAGAGCACATTGTAGAAATGTTCATGAAAGAATTGACACACGAGAATTTTGATAAATGAAGCAAAACCTTGGCATTCATCTAAATGAATAATCACCTTACTAATGTTTTAGCTATTAATTTTGTCTAGTGGTCCAAGAGTTTTTCTATAATCATAGATTATGGAGTTATTATTAGTTTGGAGAAGTGAGATTGTTAAAACTAATATATTGATGAGTAGGTTTTAAAACTAGTAACCACATTCACATACCCAATAACTATAACTATATAACTTATCTTGACTTTCTCTCATCTAACATGTTAGTCAAGAGAAAAAATAATAATTATAATGGTACTTAATATAATATCCAATAACTTAATTTGTTATTAAAATAACTTAACTTGTTATTAAAAAAAGTTACAGTACATTTTTCTTTATCTAAAATAAATAAAACATTTTAGTAAACTAAAAAAAATTATATTAATTATAATATACATTTTAAAGAAATATAAATCTATATTATTTAGATATACATCACTCTCAAAATACATTATTATTTTTTAATAGATATATAAAATACTTTACTCTATTATTATCATAAGCTCCATTATCCTTCCTTCCTAAATCAGAATGAGAGACTTTCTTATTTTTCTCCCCTCATATTACATTATTCTTATCAAGATCGAAAGTTACTCCAATAAAACTCAATGTTTCCTTTCTCTAAACTAATAAATAATTAAATTTCATTATCATAAAATATCTCAGGAAACAACATGGATGGATTACATTCTATCATCGTCATCATATAAATCTTAAAAAAAACACCATGTGTACTTCCACCAACTTTCTATCTTATTTTATCTCTAACCGTGAATTTTGGAAGTTTGGTGTTATTTGTTTCACTTACAGCGTGCCCATATGGTGGACAAAACGATGATTACAGAAAGCAAAACTGTCATATAATGGTACTTGAATATCTTTCCACCCACCAAATTGTAAAACCAATAGCAAAATTCGATGCAGCATATTGACACCAATTTGGAGCAGGTCAGCGTAACACATCATATAGCCAATTACGGAGGGTTGCAAAACCTTCCAAACATCGTCTACCTGGAAAATCACAGCGCGACAAGTTGCCAGGTATTTGCATTTTTAGGGGGAAAAGCTATTTAAACAGATACTATATTGATCGTGCATCTAGCAGTTATACGGTAAGTTATCCCTCTATATAGATGGCAACTTATCCCTCCGTATATGGATGAGAAAATAAGTTAGGTTAATCCAAATTAAACTTAGATGATGGAAGTATTGATATATTTGGCTTATTTACTAGCATTGAATTAGTAAATAGATCTTATCTAAATTAAGACCATTTTGGTTTCCACCTAATACTATTTTGTTTTATTTTTTTAAATAATTTATTTTTCCTTAATGTCTTTCAATGAAAATTCATCTCAAGCTGATAGATATTTTTAAAATATCATTTAGTACCTCCAAATACTCACATACTAATAACAAGATACTAAATAGCATTTAGGTCTTTATGACTTATCAATAAGAGCCACATTATGAGTATCTTTATAGATTTTTTATATGTTTTTTTTTATTCATGAAAATAAAATTATTATGGATAAAGGAGAATTTTAAAGATGCATGTTTTCGTAATATGTAAATTGTAAATTATTTCATAATAGTTTTGTAAAAATATTTATATTTATAATCATTTTATATTATTTTATATAAAATTTTGGTGATTTTTAAAGTAAAATCATTTTGTAATATAATTTTTTGGCTAGAAGAAATGAAAACTTGATAATTGTTTTGGAAAAAATATGGAAAATTAACACTTGCGAATATTATCTCTAAATTTTTCCATACTTATTTTCCCCTGCATTTTCAATAACATTAATATCATTTTGTTTCATAAGATTAATTTTAATTATATTACCTTCATCATCTCTATCATAATTATAACATTATTAACTCCAAAAATAAATTATTTTTTCTTTTTTCTTTTTTCTTTTAAGTTAGAAATGAAAAAATATAAGTAGTATCAAAATATGGAAGCATTTAAAATGTTTATTAACTGAGAAAACAAAAAAACAGGTTTTCACTATCATACCAAGAAGTGACTTTAGTTTCCCCTTCTTGATGCACATGCTTTTAAGTAGTGCTTTTTATTTGATGACTTATTATTCTTTTTCTCTTTTTGCTTATTCATTTATTCTAATGGAAATGGATACTTTGATAGCCAAGTTTAAAAAATTTAAAGAAGTTTGGGATGATGATGTGTGGTTTTTCATAATTACTCATATATGCCAAATAATTTCATTTTGAACATCAAAGATCATAGTTGAATTTTTTTTTCTTTCATTATATTAGGTGTAAAATTTGAAATGCACCAATGTTCAAGTTAGGGTTATTTAACATTAATTTTTATTTTCTCAAAATACTCAATTCACTCATTGATATATATTTAAGAAATTTTGCAAATGGAGAATTCAAATGAGAACTTTGACGAAAAATTTCAATTACAACTTAAAAATATTAAATTATAGACTCATTAATATAAATTTAAGGAATTTTTCAAATGGAGAATTCAAATGGTATTTTCAATAATTTTGATGGAATCGAATTTCAATTACAAGCTGAAAATATTAAATTATGGATCATGTTATGTAATAACAACTACATAAAAAAAATACAATTTATTTGGTTCATGTGAAAGGTATCTAATCTCAAATCCACCAATTAAATAAAATGCGAAAGAAATTAAAACAACACATTGGAATCAAATCATAGTTATGTGTCGAGGAAAAACAAATTCCTTAAATATTATTGAGGACACATTAAATAAATAAAAATTAGAATATGTATTACGCAACGGATATCCAAATGACGTAGAATAAAAATAAAATTAGCTACACACTCTTTAAATAATAATAATACAAGAGATTCCTCTTTAAGGAGAGAATTATTATTAAAATATAAAAATGTGCAAAAAAAAATCTTTCTTAACTAGGTCGTCTTGATATACCTAGTAGACGAATGGAACGAGTTTAATTACGGGTTCTAAGAATTTAATAAAGATAGCAGAAATATGGAAAAATGAATATAATACTTCAATACCTATAGACTAGCATTCGCCTTCCATTCAAATAATAATTTTCCTTGACAATGGGATGTTTGCATAGGTGGAAACATCCATTGCTAATATGTTGGTAATCTGTAGTAGTTGATGACATGGAAAGGGATTGATCAACCAAGCATGGCGGTGCATTGAGAATATGATTAAAGAAGTTGTCGAATAGTTGACTGATTTAAAGAAAAACATAATTTGTTGTGTGGCTTTAGTGGGTGAAGATCAAGAGAAAACTAAACCGAGGAAGGACCTATGGACTATCGAAGAGGACATGAAGCTTTTTAGGTATATAAATTTACATGGGAAGGGCTTTAGAATTTTCTGGCGAAACTAGTGGGTATGTAAATATCTCTGAATATGTTTATGGATTGTTGAATGTTTATACAAATTTATCCTTTTACAAGTGGGATTTTTTATATTTCTTGCTTGTTAGTTTTTGGGATTACAATTTATTCATGTCATGGTGGATTAGAGGAGGCATAAAGCTTAATTCAACCAAGAGATTTGATATTTTTTCAATAGAAATTTGAAATCTATGAACGATGCAAGCCTAAAAAAAGTGGTTAGAGCTGTAGGCTAAGGTGGAATAATTGTCTATGATATGATCTCAAACACAAAAAAATCACTTCTGAAGAAGAAGGTTTGATTACGAGTCTCCATGGACGATGAGGAAACATGTTCAATATACATAGCTATAAAAATAAATATATAAATTCGATTTAGGATATTCACTAGAGGTATTTCTAAATCTATGCAATTTCAAATGGGCAATGACAAAGATTGTAGCGGCATAAATACACCAAAAAAAGATTCAAAATCCAAAACGGAAAGAACAACTATTCTCATCATTGAGTAATAACTAAATACATTAGAAACTAGAGAAGGACACAACCATAATACATATAACTAGACAAAGACTCAACTAAAACTAAGCTAAACTCAACTAAACTGAACTAACCAAACTAAATTCAGATTGACTATGACACCCAATAGACAATGAGATTAATCCTCTGAACAACCCCTCCTAATCTCAATTGTTAAAATTATTGGTGCTTACAATGCCCAAGTGCTCTCTTTGAAATTAAAATACAATTATTCCCAATGGTTTTGTAAAAATATGTGCAAGTTGATCTCATGATCCACGAAGAAAAAAGAAATATATCTCCATTCTTGACAAGCTCTCGAATGAAATGAAAGCGTGTTTCAATATGTTTTGTATTTTGTGAAAGAAATTATTTTTGGATAAAACAATTGTGGAGTTGTTATCATAGAAAATATGAGTTTTCACCTTTTGAACATCTGAAAGATCCTTCAATAACCTTCTCATCCATATTGCTTGGCAAGTTGCTAAAATTGAAGCTACATATATTTCCTCTGCAAAAGATATTAAAAAAAGGGGCTGTTTCTTGGATTCCCATGAGATAATATTTGTGTCCAAGTGGAAAGTGTACCCCGAGGTGCTCTTTCTATCACCTAAGATACCTACATAGTTTCTATCTGTGTAGCCTGAAAGTGAGAAATATTTATAATGTATGTACAATAAGCCATAATTTAGTGTCCCTAAAAGGTATCTTAAGATTCTTTTTGAAACCTTCCAATGGGAGTTCCTACGTGATTCAATATATATAGAGAAAAAACTAGTTGCAAAGACGATGCCATGTCTAGTGTTAGTGAGATACAAGAGACTACCAACTAGACTTTTATACAAAGTAGAATGAACTCATGGTCCTTCATCTTGTTTAGTAGGTTTGGTGCGTAGAACAGTTGGAGTGTCAACAATTTTGCACTTGATCATTCTCAACTTTTGGAAGATGTCAGTGGCATACTTTTGTTGAGAGACAAAAATTCCATGAGCAGATTGTTGAATTTCAATTCCTAAGAAGTACTTCATAATGCCAAGATCAATAATTTCAAATTATGTTTGCATAGCATATTTGAATTTTTCTCACATCATATTACCTTTATGAATTAGATCATCAAAGTAAAGGAAAAAAATGAGAATTTTACCTTCTTGAGTTGTTGTATGAAGAGTTGGCTCATGGATGTTTCTGTGAAATCTACTTTTGATGAGGTAGGATTTGATTGAGCTGTAAAAATCTCGGGGAGCTTGTTACAAACCATATAAGGACTTATTCAACTTATACACCTTATGTTCATGTCTTGGAACTTAAAACCCATGTGGTTGATCTACATAAAACTCTTTCTGCAATATGCCATTTAAGAAAGCAAATTTTACATCAAGTTGAAAAAATTTCCATTTATGTTGAGCTGCAGCGGTGAAAATAGTTCTGACTATCTCTAACCTTGCTAATGGAGCAAAGGTTTCTCCATCCTCTAGATGAAGTTGTTGTGAGAATCCTTTGGAAACTAGCTTTTCCTTATATTTCTCGAACCCTCCTTTTTTCTACACTTTGGTATTTTATACCTGCTTGACACCAATGTTGGTTTTGTCTTTTGGGAGATCAATTAGTTCCAAAGTCTCCTTCTTAATGGTTTTGATTTCTGATTCATTTCATCAACCTAATGTTTCTCTTTTACTGCCTCTTCAAAATGGTTTGGTCGACATGAAAGGAAGGACAAAAAAATTTGCTGATCAAAATCATGTTCCTATCCATATATGTCACTAATGCTCCTATTTTTCTCATTAGCTTCTGAAGATGATGAATCATTTTTGGATTCACTGCTAGAAGATATACCATTTTAAGAGTGGCAGGGCTCTTTCTATAACTGCAATCTTGGAATTTGTGATGGATAAAGAGATTGATGTAAGTTTTCATCAATTTAATGATACCAAGATTTATTTTCAAGAAAATTAACATATATTATTAAAACAAATTTCTTGGTGACGATATTGTAGAGTATATAGGCTCTTGAATATTCACTTTACCCTACAAAGTGTAGAAATTTATTAATACTAATGTATTACTGGATCGTTCTGATCTAACAATGTTTATCTTCTTGTTAAATAAAAAATCCTTCCACTGTTAATCATGCGAAAATTTAAAACTCAAGTGCAAACACATGTGAATAAATTCAATCACACATAACACAATTGTTTAACGGGAAAATTTAAAGATAAAAACCCCAACTATCATTTATTATGTATATCAATGTAATCATGTAATAATCTCATATAAAGCTTAGTACATCAAGCTCTCAGTACAATCAACAACCATTACACACTCTCATGCATAAATTTTCATATCTATGCACCAATTTCTTGCCTCCTGATAGGCTTCCTCCACTGTGCAATCCCTGCTGAAGAAGACCCCTGAATGAATTCGAATTGGCCTTGCCTTGACTGCACAATCCTCATTGGAAACTCCAATGTTTGTCAGATGCATTGAATGCATCACTATTGTCACAACAGATAGTCCATCTCACCATTTAAACTATCTCTCCACTGGGTCTCCACTGGAGCTGACATGCACTGTAGTTAACTACTGTATCTGTTTAGTTGTTAGTGAGTTATTAGTTGTAAATTAATTAACTAATTAATTCACTAAACTCTCACTAGTGTATCTTTCAGTTAGAATAGATACAACTAGCTCAACTGAGTTTAACTCCATTAACTGAGTTAAACTAAATAACAACTCCTGTAACTATTCTTCCAACTCTGTGACAACTTTTCCACTTCAGTTCTAACTGAGTCCTCCACGCATGAACCACCATAAAACCTAGAAACTGCGTAATTCCATCAGCCCACTGATTTTCCAAATATGTTCATTGAAATAAGGTTCTCCAAGATAATAAGTTGATGTTTATTGTCGGATTATTATTAAGAGCTAATAATAATCGACACGCATCTATTTTTAGATCGACGATCTATAAATAGACTTCGCCTAATATTCTAAAAATAGAATTTCATCTATTTTTCACATTTGACCAACCATCTACAAATAACATCCTGCAACTTATAGAATATGCTCACCATGTCTAAAAATAGACATACACCTAAAAATATCCTGTGTGCCCCACTGAGTGAAGGTGCTTAATCTTCACCAAGCTCATCATCTTGTTGAATCTCAACGCTCCCTCTCAATAAGATAGGGATTATCCTTCACCCCGATCCTATCTCTATGGTATTCGAGTTTTCTCCTGCTGAGCTCCTTCATCAGAATATATGCATCCCGATATTCCGTAGGAATGTATTGACGCAACACGATCTTCCGCTGCACACAACCTATGATATGATGATACCAGATATCAATATGTTTAGATCTACCATGAAATACAGGATTAATAGAGATTTTAATGCAACTCTAATTATCACAATGTATCAGTGTAGGGTCTAAATGTGAACTGAACAAACCAACCAGGATCTTCCTCATCCAGATAGCCTCACATGCAGCTGGACTTACTACAATGTATTCTGCTTCCGCTGAACTGAGTGCCACGGATATTTGTTTCCTTTTGTACCGAGAAACTACTATAGATCCGATACTCAAAACCCCTCCTGATGTGCTCTTTCTATCCGTTGGGCTGCCTGCCCAATCTGCATCCGTGAATCCATGCAACTTCACCTCATCTGTCTATCTGTACCATAATCCATACTCATATGTGCCCTTGAGATACCTCAGGACATGCTTGCCTGCCTTCTAAAAGAGCTTGGTAGGCTTAACCATCACTTGTGAAAGCTTGTTCACCACATAGCATATGTCTAGTCTTGTATTAAATAAATACATGAGAGAACCCACCAACAGTTGATAAACAATGGCATCCACTACCTCTACCGATGTAGCATCCTCTTTCCTCCAATTTCCTGGAAGAGGAGTATCAATAGTCTTGCAGCCTTACATGTGAAAATTCTCAAGTATCTCCCGAGCATACTTTCCTTAAGATACAAACATTTCACCTTCTCGCTGCCATATTTCCAATCCAAGGAAATAATGAAGGAGGTCCAAATCCTTCATATCAAACTCCTTTGCAAGATCTAACTTGCATGAGCGTATCAACTGCTCATCACCCATTAGTATTAAATCATCAACATAGAGAAAAATGCTTAAAATCTTACCCTTCACCACAATTTGATACAGGTTTTCATCCGCCTCACTGTTGGTGAAGCCAAGTCCAGTGAAATAGCTGTTGATCCATGTGTACCAAGCACATGGTGCTTGCTTCAGCCCATACAACACTCTTTTGAGTCTGCCAACATGCGACTCGCTGCTGAATATCTCAAATCCTTCAGGCTGCTCAATGTACACCTCTTCCTCAATGATCCCATTAAGGAACATAGTCTTCACATCCATATGATGAATGTGCCAACCCATCTGTTCTGAGAGAGCAAGGATGGTCCTTATGGAAGAATACTATGCGACAGGTGCAAAGGTTTCTTCATAATCAATACCCTCGATCTGTGAGAAGCCCTGGGAAACAAATCTTGCCATATACTTCTTGACGCTCCCATCAACATCTTGCTTTACCTTGTAGATCCATCTTCATCCTACAACTGATTTCCCCAACGGCCTTGGAATAATCTCCCAAGCACTGTTTCTGACAATGGAGTCATACTCCTCCACCATGGCATCTACCCATGTGGGCTCCTGTGATGCCTCTTCAAAAGAAGATCACTCTGTGATGACACACTTGCTCATAAGAGCCATGTATCCAGTAAATCGGTCAGGTGATTGTCTCTGTCTATGTTGTGATGTAGGGACTCCTACATTCTGTGCGACATCAAGCTTTAGTCTCTCAGCTTCTGTGGTATGCTTCCTGCTAGTTTTTATGTTTGGCTCTGGGTGAGTCGACTCCTCCACTCCATGAATCTCCTCCTGTGGCTGATCCATATCTGGAGGCTCATCTTTCAGAACTGGCAGTTCCTCCTCTGCATGTAAGCCTAGCTCCCTCTCAAGCATAGCTTGTGCAGCACCGACGATCATTCTATTCTTCCACTCTGCGACCCCATTTTGTTGTGCGTTATGAGGCGCTATGAGTTCTCTTTGAATTCATTCTTTTCTACAGAAGTCTTTGAATTGGTTCGAGATACATTCACCACCATTATCACTCCGTAGAGGCTTCACCTGATTCCCCGAATCCTTCTCCACCAATGCTTTAAACTCACAGAACTTTGAGAATGTTTCGCTCTTCTTCTTCATGAAGAAGATCCAGCATCTACGAGAATAGTCATTAACAAATATAACATAATACCTGTGTTTTTCTATTGAAGCAACCGAGAAAGGTCCACACACATCTGTGTGAATTCTTTGCAGGATCACCGAAGCACGGTTCTCCTTCTCATGAAAGGTGGTCTTCACAAACTTACCCATAGTACATCCCTTGCACTGATCAGACTACGCAAGAGTACCCTTGGGAAGTCCAGTAGAAATTTTCTGCAAAATCCTCAAGGCGCCATGGTGAAGATGGCCCAATATCCTCTGCCATAATTCGCCCTCATCCCAGCTCACCACTTCTTCTACTTTACCCATCATTGCAGCGCAGCCATCTACCTCCAGCTTGTAGAGATTCTTAACTCGCATCACTATCCTCATGGTTTGACCCGTTTTTTTATGTCACATGAAAGCTTTTCCATCGCTGAAAACAACGTCATAAGCTTTGTCTTCTAACATAATGACCGAGAACAAGTTCTTCTTCAGACCTCGAACATGCATAACATCTTCAACAGAAATGGTTTACCTAACTCCCTCTCAAAGGTAATGGTTCCAATGTCAGTTGCACTGTATCTACCATCGTCGCCCATCTCTATATGCATTTGGAGATCCTTCTCCTCCAAGTCACTAAACAACTCCTTGTCTCCCGTCATATCGAAAGATGCACCACTATCAAGATACCACACCGATCCCATTGCACTTGAAACCAAGCATGCGATAAAGGAGAAGTCAAGTTCAAATTGTGAGGCTAAGGCCTCTCCAGCTGTAGCTCCAACAGCCTTCTTGTTCTTATTTTTCTGTGGGCAGTTAGTTGCGAGATGCCCATGTTTGTGACAATGATAACACTTCACCTTAGCGAAATCCAGCTTCTTGCCTTTAGCCTAAGATTTTCAATGGAATTTCTTCCCCTTCCCTTTCCTTGCTTTGGTAGCCAAAGCACAATTATCTTCATCATCATTCTTCGATGAAGAGCTATCCCTAATATTCTGCCTTATCTTCTCTTGCACAAGATTCGACCAAAGTCTATCCCAATCCGACTGTTTCTCCCGTCCATTTACAGAGTCGTCGTAGCTATGCCAACTCTTAGGAAGCCCAAGGAGAGCCAAGCTCACCAATTCATGATCCGCAACTGTAATCCCCACACTTCCCAACTCATCGCTGCATTGCACAAACTTCGTGAGATATTTTGGAATACTGTCGCCCTTCTCCATTTTTATTTTCTGAGCTTATCTTTCAACACCAACTTCCTATGGTCGTTTTTTCTTTGGAAAATATCTGTCAAATCCTTCCACATTGCAAATGGAGTGGCTTTCCCTTGAATGCTTGACACAATATGGTCTTTCACACCTTCCAATAGAATTCTTCTTGTCTTCGCTACCTTCTTTTTCCATCCGCCAGGTAATGCAACATCGCTAGAAGTAGGCTTAGGAACATCGCTATCGATGAACTCCTTTAGTCCATTATCTTAAAGCACTGCCTCCATCCTATCCTTCCAGGCTATGTAATTCAAGCTACCCTTAAGGGCATACTCTAATCGCAGCCCATTGGAAGACATTTTAATGAATACTCAAGTGTCGCACTAAGAAATTTCTGCAGCAAATTCGAATTGTCCACCAGCACAAAACTTAGCACCTCTTCACAATTGCAATCTCCAGTGATCAATACTGCTCCGATACTATGTAGAAATTTATTAATACTGATGTATTATCGGATCCTCCTGATCTAACAATATTTATCTTCTTGTTAAATACAGAATCCTTCCACTGTTAATCTTGCGGAAATTTAAAACTCAATTGCAAACACATGTGAATGAATTCAATCGTACATAACATGGTTGTTTAACGGGAAAGCTTAAAGATAAAAACCCCCACTATCATATACTATGTATATCAATGGAATCATGTAATAATATCATACAAATCTTAGTACATCAAGTTATCAGTACAATCAACAATCATTACACACTGTCATGCATAAATTTCCATATCTATGCACCAATTTCTTGCCTCCTAACAGGCTGACTCCACTACGCAATCCCTATTGAAGAAGACCCCTGAATGAATTCGAATTGGCCTTGCCTTGACTACACAATCCTCATTGGCAACTCCAATGTGTGTCAGATGCATTGAATGCATCATTATAGTCACAACAGATAGTCCATCTCACCCTTTCACCTATCTCTCCACTGGGTCTACACTGGAACTTACATGCACTGTAGTTAATTGTTTTATCTGTTCAATTGTTAGTGAGTTATTAGTTGTGAATTAATTAACTAATTAATTCACTAAACTCTCACTAGTGTATCTTTCAGTTAGACTAGATACAACTAGCTCAACTGAGTTTAAATCCATTAACTGAGTTAAACTAAATAACAACTCATGTAACTACTCTTCCAACTCTGTCATAACTTTGCCACTTCAGTTCTAACTAAGTCCTCCATGCATGAACCACCATAAACCCTAGGAATTGCGTAATTCCTTCAGCCCACTAATTTACCAAATCTGTTCACTGAAATAAAGTGCTCCAATAGAATAAGTTGTTTTTTATTGCCGAATTATTATTAAGAGATAATAATAATCGACATGCATCTACTTTTAGATTGAAAATCTATAAATAGACTTCGCCCAATATTCTAAAAATAAAATTTCATCATTTTTTCACATTTGACCAGCCATCTACAAATAGCATCCTACAACTTACAGAATATGCTCACCATGTCTAAAAATAGACATACACGTAAAAATAGCCTACGGGACCCACTTTGTGAAGGTACTTAATTTTCACTAAGCTCATCATCTTGTTGATCAACACAAAGATGGATTTTTCACTCTTATCATCAAGTTTATTTCGTACTTCTTTGGAACATAAGAAAATGTTTCGCAACCAAATATTTCAAAACGAGATATGTTCACCTTCTTGCCATTCCAAGATTCTTGAGATACTACATCTTTGACACTGCTTGTTGGAGATGTGGAGAACATATACTGCAGTAAACAAAAACTTCAGCCAAATAGTCATTGGACATCTTCTTTTCATGAAGCATGCATATTTTGATATTCATTATCGACTACTTTTTTATTTCTTCTACTCCATTCTGCGGTGGAGGGTATCTCATTATGTTCTACATGATGTTTCCTTCTTGTTGATAAAATGATTTCAAATCATTGGAACATATTCTCCTCCTTTGTATGATAGGAGTACTTTCAAGGGATTTCCACTTTTCTTTTCTTCTTCTGCTCTAAACGGTTTCAATCATAAGAAAGTATTGAAATTATTTGTGAGAAAATATATTAATATTTTCATACTATATTCATCAATAAAGCCTGAAAATAAATACTTGCACTAATGGATTATGCTCTCATTGGGCCACAAATATTTTTGTGGACTAGCTCTAAGGGTTCTATTGCTCTAGTGGAAGATGTGGGAAAGTTGTCTTTTTTATACTTTGCAAGATACAAATTTCACAGTTACAATATTTTTCATTCATAACAGGGAGACTAGTGACCATAGAATATTCCTTAAGAATACTTAGAATATTTAATGGAATATTCCCATAACTAGAATTCCATAATTGTGACTCATCTATCCTTGACACATTGTGTGCAAAATACTTTGAAATATTTCTACTTCTAAGAGTTAAGGGAAATATCCTATTCTTGGTTTTTTCTACCTTGGCTATTAGACCTCTATTTAGAGGTTTGTTATAAATATAACAAGTAGTTACTTATATTATTACATCATAGTAATGTTCCATGAACAACCTACACTAATGTGATTATGCTTCAAATGTGGAACATAATAGACATCAACTATATGTTTTTGTTGATTTTGTTTTGTAAGAATAGGAACAATACCTTTCCCTTCATATTCTATATGAGAATGGTCTCCAAGGGTAATTTTAGATGTGATGAAAGCATCAATGCAAGAAAACATATTTTTTCTACATGTCATATGGTTGTTGCAGCCGTTATCAAAAAACCAAAGGACCTTGCTGTGATTGTCTTTAGAAACATGATAGGAAAGAAACATGGATTTATAGGATTCTCCTTCATTATTGGATATATGGATGCTACCTCTTTATTGATCTAACGATTTCTTTCTACATTCATGTTTATAATGCCCAAATTTCTTTTATTAATAGCACTAGACATTATATTTTTCTCCATGTTCTCATTCCGTGTGTCTAGTTTGGTGAAGATCTCAACTCCTCTGATCTATGATGATTTTTTGTAGATATAACTCTGCCTCTACCTTTATTTCTTTTGCCTCTATCTCCTAAGCCTTATTCTCTGCAAAGATAGACATGTGCCTTGAAATTTTTTCCAATGAAATATTCTCCCAGGTTAAGTCTTGTTTGTTGTAATATTAGTGATCAAGTTAATTATTCTATTGAAAAATTTATAAGATATTTGGATTTCAGAATGGCTATTACAACCATGTAAAATTTATTCGGCATACATCAGAGGACTTTTTCAATGATATTCTGGTATGAAATTGTTTCACCAATAAGTTTGATTTGATTAAAAATGGTCATGACTCTATTCATGAAGTAATCAACATTCTCTATGTCAGTCATCTTTAGGGTTTCAAACTGAGCTTGTAATGTCTACAATTTAATAATTTTCAATGTATCATTACCATGTCAATATGTATATTTGAAAATATACGAATCTTCTTTTGTTGTTGACACACTGGTTATTTTGTAGAACATAGAGTCATTGGCTGAATTCTATATCCAACATTTGTCTCTATGCTTTTTCTTTCTCAGTTCTACAACGGCATAAATATAATTATTGGTCATTGTTGTCAATACCTCTTGGGTCCTCTCTAGATATGCATTCTAAAATGTATCCCAATAATCTTGATCTTGCAGAAAATTTTTCATACGTAATGACCAAAACACAAAATTTTTTCCAAGAAAAAGTGATTTTATTTTCAATGTGGAAATGCACTACGTTTTTTACAAAGTCCTTTTTCAAAACTTTTTGAATAAAAATATCATGTGGAAGTGTACTAATTTTTCTTAGAAACTCCCTTTCAAGACTTTTCAAATAAAAATATATCAACAAAATGCATCGCCGTTTTCCTTTATAAAAAATACATGTTTTTTTTTTAAACTTGAATAAAACCCCTTTTATTTCGAAACAACATAACAAACATTTTTATTTTAATGGATCACCATTTTCTTGAGCTAAATGTTTTTAACAAAAAATTCCCTATGGAAATTAGTGCTTCAGTTTGATTTTTAAAGTAGGTCCTCAACGAATTCCTTTTAAAAAAATAGTTTGATATGTTTCTAACAAAAAATTTCCAATGGAAATTGGTGCTTGAGTTTTATTTTTAAACTAGGTCCTCAAAGAATTCCTTCTAAAACAATGGAGTGAAATGTTTTAAAAAAAAACATTTTAACAGAAATTTGTGCTTGAGTTTGACTTTTGAAATGTAAATCACTAGAACACATTGTCTGCTGCTATGTCGCAGTGTTACAGAAAAAAAAAATGTGAGTGGTGTGTGAAGTAATGCGACTTCTTAGAATTTTATGAAGTGCTAATAATGATGATTGAAATAACGCTACTTGTTGCAGTTTTATGGACCATTAATAATGTTGACTTCAATGTTGATGCGGCGTGTTACTCTCTCTGCCCCTCCATGAATTTTTTAAAACGATGTTAAAAAAAATAATACAACTTACCTGTGGATGGAACACAACAATCTGTGGCTAGGTGGCTTGGCCGCAACTGGGTTCTTGTTCTCCTCCACAACCTCTTCTATTGTGCAAACTAAATTTTTTAAAATTCTCTACTATCTAAAAATTTTAAAATCATTTTTCAAGGATCTTTATGAAATATCAGGCTATGATACCAAAACAGAGATTAAAAAAGTGGAAATACACAAAAAGAGATTCAAAATGGATAATGTAGTGAAAAACTATTCTCATTATTGAATAACAATTAAATAGATTTCAAAGGAGGCAAGGAAACAACAAAAATAAATAACTAGAGAACAACTCAATTAAACTCAATTAACTGAATTGAATTCAATCTGATTTTGACAACTAGGTGACAGTGAGATTAATGCTCTAAACTAGAAGATGGACTCACATTAATCCTGACAGATAGACAATGAAATAAAGAATTGGTGGATAACTCGTATCAAGAATCATATCAAGTTTCTTTTTAAATGTATGCAATTTCAAATGGGCAGCTGGTCTCGGATGGCACTGAGTTTACCGGGAAAAACATGAAATGAAATCAAGAATTATTGCAGAAATCATGATAGGAAAAGGCTTAATTTACAGGATGAAGGTTGTAGCACCCCCTTATATGTGAACAAGCTAAAATATTTTTAAGTCTCAAAGGTCATTACTGTTGCACGAATACGTCTCAAATACTATCTGTTCTAGAGTATAAACAACGTTCCAGTAGCTTCCCCGGGCTGAATAGTGAGGAGATATAGGTTCAAAAAAGCAAAAACCCATATCTCCAAGATGATATATGGGCACAGGAAAGTATGGTCATTGAAAGAAATCATGACTTTTTATTGTGGATATATATATATATGGATCGTCTCCAATAAGGAAAGATCAACAACGAGGGTCGGCTTTGCAGGAACATTGGGAAGGATATGAAAGCCCATTCGGAAATACCTTTTTATACAAATTTTCAGTGCACTCTTTGAATCCAAATCTAATATCATCGAAGTTATCTGTATACAGAATCATAATGAAAGTTGATTGGAGAAACTGAGAGCTATAAAATTTCTTTTACATATAGTTGGATGTTAGGATACATGTTGGAATTCTGAGTTCTTGTTTTTCTCAATAAAAACTACCAATACTGAGTTGAATGCCATCAATATTTTGATTGTTTGCTAAAATTATCAGCCCCATGCATCCAAGGGTTGCTTGATGTTTTAATTTGGGGAGGCTTTATTTTCATTTACTGCATCAAACTAGAGTATACTTAAACTGAATTTTCTGAAGGATAGTATTTTCATTTACTGTGGTAAAGAGGAATCACAGTAAAATATTTGAAGGACTAGAGTTTAATCATAATAAATTTTTTCAAGGATAATATTTTTTGGTGGTTTGAATTAAATTTTTATTTCAAGAGTGGTTAATTTTCTGGTGATATTTACGACAACAAACTGAGTTTAATCAAAATGAAGGATATATATATTCTTGGGTGATTTGAATTATATTTTTAATTGAATATTGGTCAATTTTCCGGTGATTTGAAATACGTGCCTTTATTAAGATACCATTGGTAAAATAAAATATTTAGAGGATAATAAGATATGAACCTAACTCTCTGCCAGGATATTTTTGTAACTTACCATTAAACCACAAAGCCAAATTTGTTTTAAATAAGAGGAGAAAGGAATTTATATCTTTTCGTAGGTATTGCATGTATTTTGAATTTGAAAGGATTTGAAGAATATTTGTTTGCATAACGATTATCACTTCAACAGTTTTCGTAGTTGGAGTTGTTCTTAATGGAAAGTAAAATTATCGAGAGTGGTTTAGAAAGCTTAAAAGTGCCTTGTTTTTAACGATTTGTGGGAAGTTTTTCAAGAAAAGAAGAATAGTGATAGAAAATAAATTGCACCAAAGCTGCCTCATAATGAGAAGCAACATGCAATTTGGAAGACAAAATACAGCAAGGCATATGCATTAATAACCACATCGGTGATAGAAGAGGTAAGCTGATATATAGTTTCTTGTGGTACTGCTTTCGAAGTAGTAAAGAAGTTGAAAGAATTGTATGATTCATACAAAGAACTAAAAATTATTGAGTTATTGTTGAAGTTGTTTAATTTGGAGATGAAGGATAATGATCCTTTGAAGGGTTCCTCTCAAATAAAAGCTATTTTCATGATATTGAATCCACTGGAATTAAAGTAGATTTATGACTTCAAAATTTTATAAAGGTCCTTCACCCTATCTATGCACATTATTTTTAATCTCTCCAAGCTAGTGGGAAGTTAAAAGGAATTACATTTGATAAAATTGTAATCAAAATAGACGAGAAAGAAAATGCGTTTGGGAAGAAAGAGGCCCCACCTAACTCTAGTATAGAAACTTTGTGCCTTGCATAGAAGGATCATAATTTCCATGCTGAAACTTCTAGAGGTGATAATAGTAGTGGAGGTTGTGGTAGGAGAAAGGTTAGAGGCAGGGGGGTGGGGGAAATTAGGGAGACAGACAAAAAAAAAATAGAAAACAAAGGAATTTTAATGACATACCACCTATAATATGTTTTAGATGTGGTAAAATTAGTCATATCACTATTAATTGTAAAATCCCTTGGGAGAAAGTCAATGAAAGGAGAGAACATGGGAATAAAAAGAAAGATCCGCCACCACGCGATAAGGGAAAATCAACAGAGTCTACACATTACATTGTTGCTCACTGTAACTGTAATATTAATGATGTTTTCAACACTACATTTTCTTCATTGAGAGATAGTTGGATTTTGGAGTCGGGAACCACTTGTTATATGACATTTAGGAGAGATTATTTTGAAACTTTCAATCATGATATTTATGGTGTTATTTACATTGTTGAAAAGTCTCAAATTAAATCATCTGGTATTGGGTCTATTTGTTTGAAGATACTGAATCGTGTAGATTATTTTCTACAGGATGTACTTTATGTTCCACAGTTTCAACTAAATTTGATGTCACTTATCCACATTCGACAGTAGGGGAATTTTATTCATATATTTGATGGAATCTTCGAGATAAGAAGAGCATGTTATCATTCATTTATTATGACCGGGGTGGAATAAGGTACGCTTTTAAAGTTAAATGGTACTTCAGTTACTAATTCTCGTGAAATTTCTACTTTTTTGGTGCAACAAAGTGATATCTTATCTCCCATCTTCTTGTGGCATGCTCGATTTGGTCACATCAATTATGGAAAAATCAAAATCATGAAAAAGCATGTTATTAAAGGTGTTTCGATAGTTCCAAGAAATATTACACCTTGTGATGCTTGTATTTTGGGAAAACATTGTAAAAAATATTTTCATAGTTCAGCTTTTAGACATTCAGGAAATTTGGTCTTATCCATTTGGATTTATGTGAACCTATTCCTGTTGCAACTGCAAATGGAAATAAATATGTGTTGAATTTTATTAATGATCACTCGGGAATCTGTTCGGTGTATTTGTTGAAGAATAACTCACAAGGGTTTGAATTTTTTAAAGCTTTTCATTGAATGCTTAAAAATTAATCTCAATGTAATATAGGCATTCTCAGAATTGATAACGATGGCAAGTATACTTCTAATATTTTTGAAAAAAATTTGGAGGACAATGGAATAAAACATCAGACTACCATACCTTATAATCCACAACAGAATGGCATTGCAAAATGTATGAATAGAACGTTTCTTAATATGGCTAGATCTATTATGTTATTTAAGAAATTTAAGTTGATGTTTTGGGGAGAAGCATTGCTTTGTGTAGCTTATATTCCCAATCATTGTCCTTTTTCTGTCATAAATAATAAATATCCTTATGAAATTTGGTATAATCATCTTCGTGTTGTTCAACATTTTAGGGTCATTAGTTCTATATGCTATGCATTAATTCCAAACGTCACTGCAACAAGTTAGACGTTAGGAGTCATAAATGTATTTTCTTGGGATATTCTACTATTTCCAAAGCTTACAGGTTGTATGATGAGGATAAAAAGAAGTTAATTTTTTCTAGAGATGTTATTTTCCTTGAATCAAATAAAAATATTTCCATTTTTGATAGGAAATTGGCTCATTTGGAGAAATTTCCATCTAAGAAGTTCTATTTTGAATATGATAATGATGTTCCACACACTAAATGGGGGTTTCCCATTTTGGATCAGTCTATGGTTCATCCATATTTGACTCATGAGAATGTTATTGCTTAAGAAAATTTGGATTATAATAATAATTCTGCAGGACCAAAAAATTCTCTTAAAGAGCCTGTTATTGAACCTATTTTTGAAGATGAGAAACCATCACAACAAGTTCAACAACCTTTACAAAGATCGACAGGTGCTCAGAGATTTCTAAGCAAGTATGATGATATTGAAATAGGAATTTCATCTAAAGGTGGAGTTACTTCAAGTTCAGGTAATGTTTCTGATGACTGTGGATTCAATCATTCTACAATTAGTGAACCTAGTTGTTTTGAAGAAGCTACTAATTGTGATGAATGGAAGGATGCAATGAAAACAGGATATAATGCACTTATTAAGAACGAAACTTGGAGGTTAGTGAATCCTCCTACTGGTGCTAAACCTATTGGTTTTAAATGACTGTATAAGATCAAGTACAAGGAAGATGTTTCACTTGATAAATACAAGGAGGATATGTTCAAAAGGAAGTTGCTGGATACACCGACATTTGGTCCTACATCGAAATGGGCCACAATTAGAACTTTGTTCTCTCTTGCAGCTTAGAATAGCTAGGAGATACACCATATGGACATTAAAACAAAATTTTTGAATGATGATTTGGATGAGGATGTTTATATGTTTCAGCCTAAAGGTTTTTCTATTAAAGTTAAAGAGAAAAAGGTATGTAAGTTGGTAAAGACATTGTATGGACTGAAACATACATCCCGTGCATGGTATGAAAAAAAAATTGAACACCTTCTCAAGTTGAGTTATAATTTTTTTGATATGGATGATGAAACTCTTTTTGTTAAGAAACTCAGAAAATATGTTGTATATTTGGTTTTCTATGTTCATCATTTGATGATTATAGGAAATAATGATGACTATATAGCTTCAATTGAAAGAGAGTTAATGAAAATTTTTGACATGATAGATTTGGGTTTATTTCATTATTATTTAGGGATTGAAGTTGATGAGAAACCAAAATATATTTTTATTTCTCAGAAGAAGTATATTGGACAACTATTTCACAGAATCTGAATGCAAGATTGTATCCCTATTCGTACTCCTATGGAGCATAATTTGAAACTTAATTTGACTGAAGGAAATACATTTGACGATCAAAAAAAGTAAAGAAAGCTTTTTGGAAGCTTAAATTTTCTTACTAGTACTCGACCTATAATAGATTGTTTTGTAGGGATACTTTCTGGGTTCATGCATCAACCATGTGAAGGTCAATGGAATGCAGTGAAGTGTGTGCTCAAGTATTTGAAAGGCACTCGAACATATGGCATCAAATATTCCAAATTTGCAAATTTCCATCTCATTGGCTATTAAAATTCAGATTTTGATGGAGATAAGAAGAATGGACTCTCTACTTCTGGTTATTTGATGATTCTTGTATCGACACCCATAAGTTGGAGATCACGCAATCAATCTATTCTTGTTTATTCTACCATTGAAGACGAATATGTTTCAACAGCTCAAGATAAAAAATAAATCATTTTGGTTCACAAAATACTTGAATACATATAGGAGAACCAAAAGGTTTCAACTCCAGACTCATTGACAACTGTTTTGCAATTCAGTTGACCAAGAATCCCAAGTTTCATGATCGAAGCAAGTAAAATAACGCCGAATATCACTTGATTAGACACTATGTAGAGGCCAAAGTTATTGATCTGAGACGTTGTCCTACCTCAGAGTAGATCACAGACATATTTACAAAGGCATTAGGATATGAAAAGTTTTAAAAGTTCAGAATTTGACTCGACAGTCAGATGTCCCTTCGGATTAAGGGGGGAATGTTGACTAATTATTCAAGATATCTATTGTACAATATGTAATTAGTTTCATATTCTGTTTTTACAGTTAATAAGCTACCGAGAAACAACTGTCTCGTACCTAGTTTGGACATGTAAAAATAAGTGATTTTATCATTATTATGATGCTATTTCATTGTGCTCTTTCATTGTGGAGTTTATTTGGGCTTGTACATATGGATGAAGAAGATGAACGCTTCATTCACAGTCTACATTAGACCTTTTTTTATGACTAAATCATATTATTTTTAAATAGTAGAGAAACCACAAACGCAATTATTTTATCAATTTTCTTAACATCAGTCCCGCTGCCTTCAATTTCGAACTCTATTGTTGTTTTGTATTCTTTCTATTGCAAGACACATACACTTTTTACCTTATTTTCTCTAATATCCGAGCCTATTGAACTATTTTTTTTCTCTTTTAGCCCCATTCATGAGATTAATATCTGAACTGAACCTTCAATAGTTTAATCTATTGAAATTGGGAAGTTGATCAAACGATCAGTCTTTCCAATTGATGACCTACTCTCAACGAGCAAATGCACAAAACATTTTGCCTTTCCCTCATCTACCATGGACACTTGTTCAACATCTCAATGATATTTAGGGAAGTTACTAAAAATAATCTAATGAATGTGATTATGGCAGGTCAAATATTTAGCAATTCAATTACTTATAAACATTGATTTTCTTACATCTTCATATTTCTGGACGAAAATTATAAAATATTATCAAATAAGAGGAAGAAAAAAATAATCATAATAGGGATTATTGTAAAAATATCATAATAATATAAATTTGTTTTATTGACGTATATAATAGGCCTATAATAGTTTCTTTTTATACTGTGTTCTGATTTACTCTGGTATTTTACTATATACTTAGTTTTTTTTTCTTTTTTTCCTTTTTCTCTTTTTTTTTCTTTTCAGATTTTCTTTAAATGGATAGTAATGCTAACAATAGTAAATGAAAAAACAATTCCATTGTTTAATCGTAATAATTATGATATATAGCATATCAAGATGACAATTAAGAAGCGTTTCGGAAATGGATTTCTAGATCTTATAGATCATGCTGTATTTGGTGGACTTACTCAATATTAGAGGAACATACTAAAAGAGAATAGGAAAAAATAAACTAAATATTTTATCTTTATATGAATGATAATGAGAGAATCCATTTTTTTTTAACGGTTACAATAACTTCAAAATATAAGCATGTATGGCATGCTTTGGAAAACAAATTTCAAGGGAGTATCAAGATAAATCTCATCAAGTTATAATATTTAAGAAGAGATATTGAATATTTGGAGTTGATGGATTGTAATAAATTCATGATTTGTTTACATGCACTATGAACTTTCTTAATGAAACTAAAATTAATCAAAGTTAAAATGGTGAGAATTCCTTTTTGATTTTATGGGATAATCACAACTCCATTAACAAATTTTGAACATATCAACCAACATAAATCTATCTTAACTGGGTATCAACCAAGAGTCAACTGGCATCAAATCCCTTAAGATGCAAACAAATTTTTTAGTGTAAAACTTGAGGAAATGTTTGCAACTCGAGAGGTTTGACCCCTTTCAATGCTTGGTAGATACAAAGTTAAGATGGATATATGCTGGTTTTGAGAAACAAGCTAATAAAATGTTAACACAAGGATACCTTTTTTTCTCTCTCTCATATATATATATATATATATATATATATATATATATATATAAAGAGAGAGATATATTTAATTATAGTTATTAATATTTTTCAAAATGTTATAAGTATGTCTATGTATCTAGATATTTGTGTATATTGAATTATTTTTGTTATTAATATTTTTTTAAATGTTAAAAAAATTGAAGGAAATGAAAAATTTCCCCATAGAATGAATTAGAGAGCACCTATTAATATTTTTGAAGACTCTCTTTATATTTGTATGTTAATGATAAAAATTTTAAATAAATTTTTAATTTTAATTACTTTATTTTTCTCTATATAAAGGATATAAAATTGTGTTATTTCATACATACATCCACTATTTTATTTATAACTTACATTTAAATATTTTATTATTATTATATTTTTGTTCTAATATTACATGTCAACTAAACATATATGTTATTTATAAGTGGGAAATAATTCTTTCATGTCGAGTATAGAATTAGTTTAGGATTTTGTTGAGGGAATATCCGAATCTCCACATATATGTTTGGAAATAGTTGGATCTCAATCCAATTATATATATGTATCATATTTGTGAATGAATTGTGAAAAATAGTTTTATGTGTGAAAATTCATTTTCTTTATTGGTATCGGATTTAGTGTTGGCTTAACCCCCTCATGGGAGGTACAAGAAGATGTAAAATCCTTGATAGATGATTTTATATAAAAAATGGGTTTACATAGAATAATGATTAATTTTATACATAGCTAAATTTTTTTGTGGTGAAAAAATAATGTTGTCTACGATATTCTAAAGTGTATGTAAGTGTTGATGAATAAAAACTAAATAGATATTTATATTATTTTTGTAATGTGTATTTGTGGCGTGTAAGCATTAAGAGAGGGAATTGGAAATAATGTTTCCATGTTGATTTTAAAATTAGTTTGGGATATTGTTGATATAATATATCAACCTCCTCATCCATGTTATGAAGTAGTTGGATCTCAATCCAACTGTATATATGTATTATATTTGTGAATGAATTGTGAGAAATAGTTTTGTGTGTGCAAATTAATTTTCTTTGTGTATGTTAATGTTAAAATATTTTAATCAACATATAATTTTTCTTTAATTTTAATTACATTATTTTCATCTATATAAAGTTGACAATAAATTTTCCTATGTAATATAGACATCCACATATTTTATTTATAACTTACATTAATTTATTATTATTATTATTGTATTTTTTTAACTATTACATGGAAACTAAATATAAAATGAATGAAAGGCTATGTAGTATCAATAATATTATTTTTACATGTCATTTATCAAATCCATATTTAGTAATGATGGAATTACATGTTTTCCTCTAAGTTCATTTTTTTTTCACTTCCAATTACTTTATTTCTATATAAAGTTGCTGTAAAATTAAGGTGAAATTGAAGATCTTATTTGTGGTTGGCGTTGATGTTTTGAGCTATTCTAAATCATTGAGAATTGGTTTTTTATTTATTTATAACATATTTTTACTTTGTTAATGTAAGTATTATTTTTAAATGTTACTTTACATAAAAATATCTCTCTCATATTGGGAACATCCACCTCAGACTCGTTGTAGAGAACCTCTCTACGCAATGACATCCTGTTTTGGAAAATTTTTACATCTTATGTTTTAATAAAAAGTAGATATAGATCATTTGACAATACAAATTTTACTAAACATAATGGAAGTGGAGGATTCAATAGCGACCATGGAGGATGAGGCAGTTTTCTCATAATCATGTGGAAGTAAAAGGACCAACAATATTCAACATGGAAGATTTTCCAAAAGATATAACAAATCTAGGGTTTGATGCAATTATTGTAAAAGGGTTGGATGTGCATATAAATTTAGAAAAAATAAAATTTCATATGTATAAATAAAATGATTTTTCATCTTAATAGAAAACATTGAAAGTGAGAATAAGGAAAATATATTTATATCATTTGTAATTTAGAAAAAAAATTAGTATGGATGTTTGGTAGTTAGTGGTTGTAGCAATTACATAATTGAAAACAATGAAATGTCTTATGGAATTGATAAAACTTTGGAATTAACGACTAATTATTGGGTGTGGGTAAAGGATCCATCTTCATTTGTGCCAAAGAATCCAATGATAAATAAATTCAAGATGTATTATTATGAATAACCCCTAGGTTTTGAGATTTGAAAGATTGAAAATGGTGAGTATTTCATGAAATTTCATTGTACATGCTTAAGAGAGTGCTCAAGGTTTGGTATAACTAATAGGCTTTTTGCGTAAATCATCAAAAATTTCATTTAATTTTTAAAATAAGATTTGAAAATAATAATGATGAAAAAAATTTAAAATAGTGAATAAGAGTTTATTGAGATGCTTTTTTGATAAAACATTTTTGTAAGATAAGCAATACTTGTTTTCTCTATTCATTTTAAAAAGGGAATATTACATTGTATAATTAACTTCTGTGACCTCAATCTGCCATGTTGGGAAACCAAATGTGTTGGTTGTTAGAAGGCATTATAAGACATCGAGGAACAAAAATCTTTCAATCTGTCATACTCAGATTTTTTAGTTGCAATGTTTGTGACTTTTACATAGTCATACATGCTAGACAAATTGCTTCTACTGACATAGCTAAATAACATAAAAATAAACATAAAGACATATACATAGTATAGGAAGCATGGCAACAATTATCTCAATCCTCGAAGGAGTCAATTGATGCCAGGACTTTGGAACTAGACCCGAGCATCTCTGTTGGTTGCGGATTATTCAAGAACTGTTCAATTCTATTCAGCTGCGTGTTCGGCCTCTGGAATTGAAATTGCAATAGCTCAAACTCCTTGTGAATTTCCTGCATTGCAGGATCAACTTGCATGAATTTAGTAGTATACATGATGGTTTTAGAAACCAGGTTCTTCATACGCCAGTATAATTGCAGAGTTTGGAGATATTGGGAAACTCTGCCTCTGGTATTGCCGGTACCGGGCACAATATTTTCTTCTTCCAAATTTACTCCCTCTTCCTTAACATTCCTAGTGAGCGGTTCCTCCCATTTGGTCATGATCTTCCGGACTTGAGGTGGATTTTCTTGAATATATGTCAGGGTTGCTTCTACAATATGATCAGGTGGAGGCTTATGTCTTATATGTCTCTCTGCATTGGCTGGAGTCTCATTGTTTCCTTTTTTACCATTCTTCCACATCTGCCTTCGGGTTCCCCCTCCACTCTCCTCCTTCATTTCTTTTTCCCAAGCCATAGTATACTGTCTGCCTATAGTTGGAGGCTCAGTCCTTCTGCGCTACCTTCCAGAGGCTCTCACATAGACATAGCACGAATTCATAGAAACCAAAATTGACATTTCAGTGTTGCGGTTATAGTATAAACAAACCTGACTTGCCACTTAACTTCCCCATGAGACTCTACTGCCCGACCCCCAAGAAAAATATGATGAATCTGCTGCAAGCCCTGGCCTACGCTATCAAAATTATGCCCCCATAAATGAGACTTTTTCCTCACCATTGTTGCATAATTTCCATTTGTTACCGTGTTTCGTCCCTAAGAGGTATGCCCTTCTTTACTGCCTGAGACAGGCTCACAATAAACCCACCGAGAACCCCATTGATCAGGTCATTTTTTTCAATTTCATGACTTCCATTATCTTCCCCGGGTTGCTGATGTTCATCTTGGGTTTGTATAGGTCTACCCATTTTCCTAAACTTCTACCTGGGTCCCCATCCCCCATTTTACACAACATGATCCCAAAAACCAAAGAAATCAACCTACCCCTATCTAACCTTCCCCTTCTGGTCGCCCCCGGCTCCCAAACATACGACCAGAAATTACTGTGGGAACCAAACTTCTTACTAACCACAGTAATTATATATCCTTTAGAACGAGCCATTTGTAGAGGAATTAGATAAGAAAATATAGTCACATACCCTTCTTCTCTAGAATTTTGTCGCAGGTTGAATGTGCCAAGATTTTCCCTCCTCACCGCCGATGGACACTGCCTCACTATCTCCATCACAATACATGAAATAACCTAAACGAGACACATATAATCCTTGCATTTCCTCCTGCATAGATTACTTCCATCTCTCGTGTGCTGCCCACCTTGAATGGAGTTCCACTCCCCTTGCACATGGCCACCTTCATTCCTTGTACTGTGCCACTTGCCTCTATCTAAGATGGCCTTCTCACCATCCTTTCTTTCCTTAACTCTCATATTCATTTTTCCGTCGGATTCACGTCTTCCTGCCACCCCGATCAGGGGGAGATGCTTTTTTGATATTGAATATAAAGAAACGAATGAATCTATTTTCATACCACAAGCCCGATGTTTAAAAAAATATGATTGTAGTAGAAATGAAGATCCATCATTGAAAATATATGGTTAGAATTGTTACGTATAAAAAAAAAAAACCTAATATCATCTATGTAATTCTTCTTATCCTTATATTTATGGAGACTTCAAAGAAAACATACTAGAAAGAATCAAATATTTATGTTAAGATATGTCAATGGAACGAAAAGCAAAGGAAATTGCATATTAGATCAAACAATTTTGATTTAGTTGGTTACATTAAAAATGATTGAGGAGAAAATATAGATGATGAAAAGAACACATCTAGGTACATGTTCAGTATTATCCTGTGATCTATTTCATTGGATTCAATGAAATAAACCATTGTCGTATTTTCCATAGTATAAGTTGATCACATGGTAGAAATGATAATAGTGTGTCAGCTTGTAAGATTAAGGAGGATAATATTAGATTTGAATTGGAAGCAACAAGAATTAACATAGAACAATTTCAATAAACAATATTTTCTAGCTTTATCAACGGATCCATTTTTTCATGCAAGTAATAACCCATAGAAAAAACATATCATTTCATTAAAGAATTGGTTGAAGTTGGAAAAGTAAATCTAGAATTCTAAATGTCGAAAGAGAAAGTTGTATAATTTTTTCTGAAAGAGTTGACATAGGAGAATTTTGATAAATGAAGGAAAATTTTGTCTCTAGTCTAGTTGTCTCTGAAGGAGAATCACATGAATATTGTCTTAGTTATCACTTCAGTCTAGTGGTCCGAGAGTTTCTCTATAGTCACACATTATGGGTTTATTATTAGTTGAGGGAAGTTAATATTAACAAATATTGTTGAAACTAATAATATGGATTAGTAGTTTTTAAAAATAATAACTTGCACTCACCTATCCAAAAACTACATAGCTTGTCTTGACTTTCCATCATCTACCATTTTATTCAAGAAAAAAAATAATAAACATAGTTGTAGTAGGCAAGTATCTAATATCTTATCTTCTTATAAAAAACGTTAAACTGCATTCCTCTTTATGAAAAATAAGTGGAAATTATTAGTAAATAAGAGGAAGAAAAGGTAGTATAATAACATTAATTATAATATAGATCTTTGGATAATATAAATCTATATTATTTACATATACGTCAATGTCAAAATGAATTATTTTTTAATAAATTTATTTTGTATTATACTTTTTTATTACTTTACACCCCATTATCTTTCGATATAAATATGAATGAGATGCTTTCATATTTTTATCCTATCATATTACATTGTTTTTTCTTATTAAAACTTAAACTTATTCCAATGGTAAACCAATATTTGTTTTCTCTAGACTAACAAATTATTAATTCTAATTATACAAAATATCTCATAAAACAACATGGATGGCTTAAGTTATATTATCATCTTGATTATATAAATATTAAAAGCTAGAACTTATGTGTTGGACATTGGATAAACCAACGCTTCCAATGTGTTTCGTGACATGGACTAACTGCCTCTCGTGGATCCTTATACCTAGAGATGTTATAATTTACTAATACCTAGGGGTTTTGGTCTAACGACAATCGTGATTCCCTACAAGTGGTATCAAAACATAGGTCACGAGTTCAATACACACTCGACTCATGTTAAGGGGGAGATGGTTGGAAATTGGATAAACCAATGATCCTCGTGTGTTTCAAGGCATGGAGTAATGACCTATCATGCATCCATATCTCTGGTGATGCGATCGTTGACTAACACTTGCAAGTTTTGGTCTAATGGGAATCGTGATTCCCAACATTATGTACATCCACGAACTTTCCTCTTTATTTTTGTTCTATTTATAATCCTGAACTTTAGAGGTTTGTTGTTATTTTTTTCACTTAAAAAGTTCCCATATGGTGGAAAAAATGATGATAACAAAATGTAAAGGTGTCATATAATGGTACTTAAATATCTTTCCACCATCCAAATTGTGAGACCAATTGAAAATTTCACTGCATCATATTGACATCAATTTGGAGCAGGTCTCCATAACACATCATAACCTATATCATAATCGCAGCATTATGAAATCCAAGGATAAATATTGTTCTATTTTTTTTTACAATAAATAAATATAAGTAGTATCAAAATATTTAAGGATTTAAAAAATTTTATTGAAGGGAAAAAAAGGCCTTCAATATGTTACCAAGGAATGATATTTAGTTTCCCTTTCTTGATGTCCACGCTCTAAGTAATGTTTTTTAGTTGTTGACTACTTAATTATTATTCCCTTTGTGCTTACTCAATTAATTATTATTCTCTTTGTGCTTATTCAATTATTCTAATGGAAATACAAAATCTCATAGATAATATTAAGAAGTTTGGTATGATGATGAGATCTTTTTTCATGATTACTATTTTATGAAGAAAACAGATGGAAGACAATATCAAATTGAATGAAAATTTGCAGTCCTCAGGTGAGGAGCCCCTAAGGCTGCCACAATGATAGATATCACATTAAATAAAGAAATCGAAGAATACATGTGTTATACAAATGCATTTAGTTAGGAATATGAAACAACCTCCTAAGAAATATGATCTAATTCCTAATTATAACCAAAAAAAAAAAAAAACTAACATTCTTTTCTCCATTATTTTCAAGTTCCCCCTTTAATGTAAAAAGGATTGATTTCCACACCTAAAATCTCCTTAAACAATTCAAATTTATCTTCCCAACGGGCTTTGTGAAAATAGAGGTAACATTTTCACAAGTATTACAACCTTAAAGACAAATTTCCTTAGAATGTATCTTCTCTCTAAGAAAATGAAATTGGGCATTAACGTGATTTGTCCTTGCATGAAAGACTAGATTATTTGTAAACTTCATCGAGCTCTGGTTGTCACATTTGATCACTGTAGCCTTATTTTTTTCTTCTCTAACATCTTGAACAACTTGCCTCAACCAAATAGCTTCACACATTGCTACATAGAAAGCTTTATAATTTTCCTTTGTATATGAAAAAGACATACTAGGTTGCTTCTTTTTTCTCCATTAAACAATCCTAGATCCAATACTAAATGCATAACCTGTAGTAGATATTCTATCATCCAGATTACTCCCCCAATATGAATTTGAGAAACCTGTCAGCTCAAATATCAAATGAATCAGTATACTTAGGACCAAAATTAGTTGTTCCTTTAAGATACCCAACCGCTCATTTTGCTTCTTTCCAATGGATTTCTAGAGGTCACACCTTAAATTGACTTAACACACTAATAAAGTATGCTAAATTAGGTATGCTTGTATTAATATAATTAAAACTTCCCACTAGTTTTCTATACAACGTACCATCTACCTCCTTTGAGAAATCATCAAAATGAAGTTTCAAATTATGTCACACTAGAGTGAAAGCATATTTGCACTGATCCATTTTAAACCTCTTAAGCACTTCTCTGAAATAATTACACTGAATAATAAAAGCCTGACCAAAATCTCTCCAAACTTCAAGACATAGAAAATAATGTAACTCACCAAATTATTTCATCACAAATACATGTGACATATTCTCCTTAATTCCATCATTTAGGTTCACTAAATTTCCTGTAATGATTAGGTCATCAACATACATAGAAATCAATGCTACATGCTGCTTTGCCTCAAAATTGGTATACAATTTTGGATTGCTTTGACTCCTCATAAAACCATGTTGAAGAAAGAAGGAATCTATCTTCTCATACCATGACCTAGGTGCTTGTTTCAGCCCATACAAAGCTTTATTTAATATGCAAACTAAATGTTCCTTCCCATTTTTCATAGACCCTTCAGGTTGTGTGAAATACACTACTCCTTTAAACTATTGTCGAGAAAAGAATAGTTTATATATAATTGGTGAAAATTCCAATGCTACTTTGTAGATAATGCAATTCACAATATAATAATATTCAATTTACCTACAGGTGCAAATGTTTCTGCATAATTATTGTCCTCCTTTGTGAATACCCTTTTCCCACCAATATAGTTTTATATTTATCTATATTACTGTTTACTTTAATTTTTGGCTTTCACAACCATTTAAATCCAATGGGATATTTATATTTAATAAATTCAGTTAATTCCCAAGTTTTAATTTTTATTAATCGTTCATATTTTTCCTCCATTTAATTTTTTCACTCTTCATGTTCATTACATTTGTTATTGGTCAATTTTGGCATCATCCCCAAACACAGATCAATATCTATTAGGGTATATCATACTCTAAATTAGTTTCTACATGCCCTAAACAAGTCATTCCATTGATGGTTTTCCTTCATGAATGTTTCACTACTGAGATTCTAGTTTAAGTGCCCCATTGAGCCATCAACACACCCCTAGACAACAGCAACTACTTTGCAGAGAATCTACTCCCATGCAAGGCTGTGTTGCAGAGGATCTAGGTCCACGTTAGAGTGTGTTGGTCGACTGGGAGCAAATTATTCATTGGATTCCAGGAATCTTCCAAACCTCTAGTGGATTCTAGAAGTTATTTCAACTTTTACCTCATCTGATAGCTTCAAATATCGACAACATGGATCTATTAAACCTCTTATCCTCCTATTCCCATGAATGAGGAAACGGCTTCGTCCATTTTTAGGAAAGACATTCAATTATTCACTTATGTCAAACTACCTTCATCTAGCTATAAATATAGCACTAACCATAGTGCACAAGAGAGCAAAAATTTGTGTTAAGTAGAGTTATGCTGGTGAGGTCACAACTCTTAGAGTTATTGTGCATGTACTGTGATGCTGCTAGTTTGTTGATGCTGGATGTGGTGAGGATGGAAGTAAAGTTGGATGAGTGACAACGAATCGATCAACTAGCTGTACTCTTCGTTCTACTTCATAATAAAGACATTTGTTCCTTTCCTAATGCATGTGTCCATGATGTTATATGTGTATTTATGAATTTAATGGATTCAATTTTTTTAACTAGAAGAGATCGTATTTCCTTTATTTTGTTTTATGTATTTTGTTTTCCATTGCAAGTAGCAATCAAGTGAGTTCAGTTAGATTGAGAGAAGCAGAAGCGAAGAAGGGAGGCGAGGAAAAGTGAATATATTACAAGTATTTTTTCCTCCCTTTATCTATTCATTTTAAGGAAAAGGTCATATATCTTTCTTTCTGTTGTTCTAAGTGCACCACAACACTTATAGAAAGCACACTTATATGTAGGTTTGATTTCCGTAAAATAAATTGGTGACCATATTTGGGATCGATGGATGGACAATGGTGGTTTTTTCCTTGTCCATCAACATCTAATAGACTTTACCTACTTCATTTCAGTCATTTGAATGTGTCTTAGCAAAAGTAGTGTGTTTGATTTCTTTTCAAGGGAGTCCTCTGGCACCAACGCATTGTTAGTCTTGACACAATGCTCTCCATAACACTAATAGATTAGTGACAGTGCTCTGCAATGCACTCTCTCCCACTCAGGGGTGCATTTCCCCTATGACCAACCAAAATATATCATATTTTGTCTTTTGCAAATTCCTTTCAATTTCTTGCTTAGTGAAGTTTTGTGTGATTGATTCCCTCTAGAGACCAAATTGCCTCTACTCTTCTTGCCTCACTTTGGATTTATTTAATGAATGTTTCTTTTTGTTTTACTTTTCATTTTTGAATAATTCCAAAGTTAAATTTTACATTTGTTCAATTCATTATTTTTGAAAAGAGGAATTGTCATTTTAGTCTTCGTTACTTGAAAGTTTTGAGTGATTTTTTGTGCATTATTTTATTTTTCATTCATCTAAACTTAAAAGAAAATGAAAAGAAAATGATGCATTTTCATATAGGGATTGTGAGTGCTTCATATGAATAGTTTAGGGAAATTGCATTTGTATGTGCTTATTGATGATTGCATACAATTTGATTTCTCTATCCCTTGTAGCTAGTTTTTCATTGTCGAAAATAAATTCAAAACAAATGCTTATGCTTCTAATTTCATTATAGGAATGTTCAACACATCTTGTGGTGAACCTGAAAAACAAACTGATAATCAATATCAACATAAAATTTATCTAAATTTATCTAAGGAAGAATTGTAACGTTAATGATAACATTTAGATGTATAGGCTATAAGACGTGTTCCGACATCATTAAACATAACATATGTCATTAATTGTCTACGATACATTCCGGGTGTGATACCTTCATTTCATGTACGTAAGTATATTGGAGCTCAGCCACGTACTTTCGAGTATATCGAGCGGTGTTCTAGTACGAAAAGTATAACGGGACACACTCACTATATAGTTTTGCATTAGACAATTCTAATACCGATTTGGCCTCCACATGCCTTCGCATATATTTGGGAAGATAAATTCAGTTTTTTTACCATCAATAGGTAACCGAGTCAGCCACCTTGTTCCTATGATACACCGAACACAACATTCAGGGCGATTTCCTGCATGTACATAAGTCTTTAGTTTACTGGGGCGATATATTGTAGCTCAGAGTTGCTTGCATTAATATGTTTTTGTTCATTTTTTTTTGTATAAAATCAATCAGAAATAGTGGAATAAGGTCAACTGTTTCACTATCGTTCATGTACGACAGCGAATAAAACACCATTTCCGCTAGAAGATACACCTAGTAGATGAAGGTGTGATCGTCTTACTGAATCAGGTACCTCTAGAAATATTGGTGTTACATCATCTGATATACAAAAAATATATGATCCTTTGAGTACAGAGTCTCAAGTCGTTTCTATTGATCTCGGTTTATCTTCTACTGTCGAGACAGAAGAATCAGAGTTACCTGAGGACAATGAAATTAAATCCACTAAAACGGTAAATCCAAAACCCGAGATTGTTAAACTGGAAGTCGATTCAGAAGTTGATCCTGAATAAGAACAAAAAGAAGTTTTTCCAGTACAACTGTTTTATCCTCAGTCATCCGTAATTGTCGAGTCTTCCTCTTTACCACAGATTTTACCGCCTGAAATTTATCTTGGGCTTGACAAAGAAGTGCTTCGACTTGGTTTGATTTTGATGGAGGAAGAGCTTTAGGAAGATACAAACCCTTCAACTCCCACTAATTTTGGGTGGCGGCTTCATTTATATCAGTATTTTCTTCATTTGACCTTGTCTGCTCCTGTTGATCGTTTTCACTCTCAAGTTCTCGAAGATTTGTTAGAGTATTTACTGGGTTATTTAACCATGGAAGAGACAACATCCCAGACTATACCATATATTATAGCTGTGACAACATCTACTGTTTCTTCATCTTCGATGTTTTCTATGACACCTAAGTCTCATCTTTGTGGTGGTTCCTCCATCCCACTGGGTTACCAGGATTTAAATGGAACCTACGCCAGTGTCTCCTCTAGTCCATGGAATTCACCCATGTCATCATCTGTAATTATATCTAGTTCATATCTTATGAGTACTGAATGGCATGATCGTTTATTAACATCATCAACTCAATATCAGGCTGGTCCATCCAATTACCGTCCATCTTGTCCAGTATCTACTTGACACCCATCATATGAAAGTCAGTATGTGCGATATCCTTATACTCGATATGATGGGGGACCACAGATGTTTGGTCCATATGGCAGTACTCCATAGTATTTAGGTGAATCATATGCCGGAATGCCTGTTTGCCAATGGAAGCCCAATTTTTATATTTGGCTACAAATGATTGTGTATCAATATCAAATAGTTCAACTTGTTGCATATGTGCCTACAACGCATGTTATTTATTCTATAGTTGTTGGTCAGTCTGCTCAAGTAGGTCCTTCAACCCCTAGCCCTCAAGTTTCGGGTCTACAGACTCTATCTTCCCAGGCTGGTATTCAACAACCATATGTATCAATAATTTCCCAACTGCAGGCTAGTTTACCTTTCTCACAGCCTTCTACTAGCCCCGTCTATTGAAAATCGAGTCTGAATTATCATGGCGATCAACCTTTTTATCATATACCATGGCAACCACACTAACCATTCCCATAGTATCAAGCTTATCCAGACCTAGTCAACAAGCTTACCCATATCTGGGTTACCAACAATATAATCCATTTTTTGGTATGCAAAGGCCTATTGCCGAGGCGATTCCATATTATCCTGGTTACGTTCAACTTGACCTTAATCGACAGTTGTGATTTATTGCAACCTTATAATTACCTGATTTAAATCAGCTCACCAATAATGGCATTCATTATTGACCTCAGTGGCTGGTGATTCCTCATAAATTGCCCTTGGACATTCCAAAATTCAATGGAAAGTATGGAGAAGACCCATCTACGCATGTTATGACTTATCATTTATGGTGTTCATCTAATTCCTTAAATGATGATTCTGTTAGATTGCGTCTTTTCCAGGGAACACTTACTGGTCCAGTTGCGAAGTGGTACATTGAATTACCATGAGCTTCTTTTGATAACTTTATAGCTTTAGCCACTACTTTTTTAACTGACTTCCATTTACCCATTAGATATGAAATTGGACTAGAAATTTTGACTAGCTTTAAATAGAACATTTCTACTTGTATATTGGATCATATACATGAGTGTCGTCATCGTCATCAAATGGTTAAAACATTTGTTCCTGATCAGCTTTTAGATGAGTGGTTTATTAAGTCCTTGTTTCCATCTATCACCAAGGATGTGGCCAAACGTGGTATTATCACTGAAGAGAAAGTAATTTCTCGTGCCCGGTATCTAGATTTGATTTAGACTTAGTCTGGCACACTTCATGAAAAAATTCTGAATGTGTCGTGACCAAATAGTTCCTCCTGCTCCATCTGGTCAGGACATTCATGCCGCTGATGGTGTGATTGGTTCTGCGCTCTAACAGCAAGTCGACTATCTGGTCCAATAATTTCCATTTCAAATAAAAACCCTATTGTATCTGATCCCACATCTGAAATCCATGTCGTCTCATATGACAAAGGAAAAAGTGACAAGAAACCTAGAAATAAGAAGAAGGGGAAAGATAAGAAGAAATTAAATTCACCCTCGTAGGAAAAATCATCTGATTCATTTGGTTCTTTTCGAAAACCTCGTTACCGTTGCTTGATATGTAATGAGGATCATTTTACGTGAAATTTTCCTCACCGCTCAGAAGTCCAAAAGATTCTTAAGACTTCTCCCACATATGCACTATTGAGAAATACTTTTCCTAACCCAGAAACACATATGGTTGCTACAGATCCCACTTCTAGTTTGCAAGTGCTTATTCTATCTCCCACCAAGACCAAAACTGATGTTTTGGTGTCGAATCGATGTAAATATTACAGTAATACATTATCATCATCAAATGGTCAGGGTACAGATCAACTTACCACTTTGAATTCGACGTCATCTTACTCTGCTCTACTACATATCCTTCCAAAGTTAATAGTAAAGATGCCAAAGGGAGTAGTTCATAAGCCAACATTCAACCCTCGAGCTTGTGAACCTCAAAATTATAATGTAGTAGAAGAAATAGCTCATTCACCTTCTGCTATGTCAACATTTGAGGTTCTTCAGAATTTTCCCGCCCAGAAGTAGGATTTGTTGTTCGTGATTGCTAGAATCGATCTGACGAATTAAAATCTTGTAGTCTTTAATCACCCAGGCTATGTGCCACAATTACCAGCATAGTTATCATTCTTCATTCAAGTACATGTCCTGAATTGCCTCATTCATTGCACTAACATTGATGAAGGTGCATCTACTTGTATCATGTCAATGAGTTGCTAGAAGTCACTTGGCTCACCTACTTTGTCACAATCACCTACGACGTTGAAACATTTTGATGGTGGTACATGTAAGCCTTGTGGAATTATTAGTAACCTGAAAGTAGAACTAGGGGGGAAATCATTTACTATTGAATTTGAGGTCATTGACGGACCCTGTGACTACAATATATCACTTAGAAGACCATGGGGTTACACTATGGCTGTGGTAGTATCTACTTAATTTCATTTGATCATCTTCCGCCATCAAGGAAATATCACAGCCATTGATCAACTCTCTTTATTCGCCTTTGGTTCTCAGGCAACTTGAAGCATTCCATTTGTTCACGGACCCCCACCTTCTCTTAAGAACATCGTTGTAGGACTCTTTAAGGGTCCTTCCCTAACGGGTACCTTTTCATTACCATCGCCTGCGACATCTGCGAAAATTGCTAATATAGAGACCTACAATATGATATATTCCACTTCATTTGACTTAAGGAAGATACCTAATGATTTTGAAGTATTTAAGCTGCGAGACATCATGCTGCTAAGTCCAATTTAGCTAGCATACCAATAAATTTTCTTGACTTATGCGACCAACCCAAATCCTTTGTTGCTGACCATTTGGGTTTATCGTTCTTTGGATTTTGGTACTTCTTCTGATCCTTTTTCATGTGTATTCCCCACTGATGAGAACATTATGGAATCAATGATTCCATAAGAATAACCATGGGAAGAATCACATCAATGATCCCATCGTCCATATTACAGTGAAGGTAATCCATCGGAACTATATCACCCTACTCTCATTCATTTCATGACGAATTCTATTCCTCTCCATGTCGTTGATTCCGAGCGAAAACCATAAAATATCGAAGAAAATATTTCTATCGATATTTCAACCAAACCAGGTATTGTAGAAAAAATTCATGTCGGTGCGTCTTGTTCTGCATTTGAACTTCACACTTACCATGATATTTTTCATGAATTCCAAGATGTATTTGCTTGGTCATAAGAGGAGATGCCAAGTATTGACTCCAAAATTGTTGAACATGAGATTAAAATGTATCTTGATGTTAAGCTAGTGCGAGAGTGCCTTCATCCTATTCACCCTAATACAATTGTTTCCATTAAAGGAGAGGTTGAAAAACTTCTGCGTGCTAGATTCATTTACCCTGTTCTTCTTAATGATTGGGTTTCTAACATTGTTATTGTCATGAAGAAACATGGAAAAATTAGAGTGTGTGTCGATTATAGGGATGTTAATCATGCTTGTCAAAAAGACAACTATCCCACTCCCTTTATTGACCATATTATTGATGAATATGTTGGATGTGAAATATTTTCTTTCATGGATGGATTCTCTGGCTACAGCAAGATTAATATTCACCCAGAGGACCAATATAAAATTGCTTTTATCTGTCCCTGGGGCACATTCACTTAATGAAGGCTCCCTTTTGTTTTAAAGAACGCTGGGGCAACATGCCAGAGGGAATGAATTATGATTTTCATGAAATCAAGCACATATTTCAACCATATCTAGATGACTTACCCGAACATTCACGGAAACGGGTTGACCACCCGCTACATCTGAGAGCGATATTTTTACGATGCCATCACTATAAAATACTCCTCAATCCACACAAATGTGTGTTTTTTGTTGGTTCTGGTCGTTTTATTGTATTTTTCATGTCGAAAGATGGAATTCAGCTTGATCCATTGAAGGTACAAGCCATTCTTAAGATCTCTGGTCCCTCCAATCTGCTTTAGTTATAGAGACTCCAAGGGCATGCTAACTTTCTAAGGACGTTCATTCCTATCTACGCCAAAATGGGTAAACAATTTACATGAATCTTGAAAAAGGGGATTCCATTCCATTGGGATGAGGTTGCACAAGCTTTAGCATGTTCTTAAAGATACCCTGATCCGAGCATCATTAATCTATCCCCCAAATTATTAGAGTGACTATTTCTTATATCTCATCGCTGTAGATACAACCATCTCTATGGTTTTAGTCCAAGAAGAAGATGGGATTGAACAATTGATATACTATTTGAGTCGTAATCTTAATGATACAGAATTTAAGTACGTATACGTTCCAAATCTCACTTTGGCAGACATTCAAGTTGTACAAATATTTCGCCATTATATCCTGCTCTTAAAGGCCATTGGCATTTCTGATTTCAACCCTATGACATATATTTTTTCACATCAATTTCTGGGGGGGAATATTCAAAATGGATCATAATTTCAGAGGATTTTGATTTGGAATTCATCAAATCAAAGTCAAAGAAGTCATTGGTTTTTGCTGAGGTTATCTTTGACCTTCCTTCCAGTAGCATAGATCCTACCACAAAACCATCAATTCTGGATGAGTCTTTATTTCTGATCGAGTCATCTGACCCGTGGTATGGAGATTTCATCATTTATCTCCAGACCGAAGCTTTTCAGTTCAATACCTCTCACTCGCAACAACAATGTATTCGATACCAAGCCAAAGATTATCTGATCAACGATGATACACTTTATCATCGTGGTGTCGATAATATTTTACGTAGGTGCCTCATGCATGAGGAGGCTGAAAGAGTTTTAAATTATTTCCATTCTTGTGCATGTGGTAGACATTTATCTGGTTATGCTACCACGCTGAAGATTCTTCGTGCTTGTTACTTCTAGCCTACCATATTTCGCAACTGCATTTTCACGGTTAGAAGTTTTCATGCTTGCCAGATATTTGATGGTAATACCCTCTTGTCGCTAACACCAATGCATCCTGTCATCGCTGTTGGACCATTTGCAAAATGGGTCTTAGAATTCATCATATGTAAACCCTGCTCGGCGAGGGGGCATGGATATATTATTTTCGCCGTTGACTATTTTACCTAGTGGGCCGAGGTGATGCCTATATTCAAGAACACAAGACATACAAATGCATTTTTATTCTTTAACCATGTGGTTACATGGTTTTGTGTACCGCAAGACATAGTCACAGATCATGGAAAACATTTTGGAAATCGTATGATGGATGAGTTGACTTCCAATTTGGGACTGTCACATGATAGTTCTACCCCTTATTATCTGCAAGCTAATCGACAAGCTAAAGCTATCAACAAGATTCTTAAGCGTATGCTTCAACGCATGATTTGGGTTCATAAACAAAATTATAATTTGATCCTATACTCGACTTTGTGGGAATATAAAACCTCGGTGAAAAATGCAACTATATTTGCTCCCTTTCAACTGGTTTATAGTCTAGAAGCTATCTCAAAAATACAATGCGAAATACCATCATTGAAACTCGTGATTGACCTGCTACCTGACACTTCTAAAGAAGAGACACATCTTTTAGATATCATCGATCTGGATGAAACACATCATGAAGCCGTATTGGCCAACAAAGTGCACAAGAGACGAATCAAGGTGCAATATCACCACAATGTCAAGCCTCGCAGCTTCTCGGAAGGAGACCTAGTCTTGATTTATGATTAGGAAGTTGATAAGATAGGAACATGGAAATTTGAACCATTATGGCACAGGAGCTACATTGTCAAGCGCATTCTGAATAAGAGTGCCTACGAGTTGGTATATTATGATGGGATTCCACTGTCGCAGCCTCGAAATAGGTTGTATCTTAAATGCTACTATGCCTGATTTTTCATAGTAAACACTGTATTATATGCTTTGATTGTGCGTGTGTAGCAGTGTGTCTTTTATAGTTTTTCATGTGGTTAGTAATCCACTTTTATTTTTTTGCAGATGTCAGAATCTTCGGAACCATTTGTTGGATATGCCAATGGTGCTAGTTTTAGTACTCATAATTTATCCTCTGCAACATTGGCCATCTTTGCTCCAAGTGGCAATTTAGTGAGTTTCCAAGTGATTTGTATTGGTCATTTGACCAGCAATATCACTTAGCATAACACGTTGATTGAACTACTCTCTGATGCCATTTCAATTGGCATTCACCACATCATCATCAAGATGGACTCACAACTTGTCGTACTACAACTTACTGGCGTCTATAATGTCTGAAATCCAGCAATTTATCTCATGTCTCTTAGATTTCATCTTTTGGAAAGACATTTTGGTTACATCCAATATCAACATATTTCCAGAAAATTTAACACTCTCTTTGATTCATTGGCGAATTATGTGTTAAATAGACATTTGAAACATATGTAAAGATATATTTTCAATTCACATCATACAATTGAATGATTGCACATAATCATAGAAAAACACTGAAATAGATTTATATCAAGTTTTTTACAAAAAAATTGTCCAAGACACGTTGGTCATCTAACCTCAAAATGTATTCAGAGATAGAATAATCTAAGTAAACCTAGTGATGCTCATGATAACAGGTCATTTCTTGGGCTATCATGTGCAATAGGCTCATCCAACGGCTAGGCACACCAATGGTATGGTTATGCAGCCTCATAGGTAACTCCTCAATCCGGGCATCCAGTATTCCAAGGGTTAATTCATCCACATGCTCCTGCAACTCAGCAAGAGTCTCAGCTAAATCCAAATCCTGAAGGACAGCTCTCATGACAATCCTCTCCGCTGTCTCTCCCACCTGTTGTGCATGAACCACTGGTCAAACGGTACCTACATCTACATACAATAAAAATATTTAGTTTAGTCTTGGAAACCCAAAATACACAAAATATGTAAAAAACCCCAAAAAATAAAATAAATATGGTCAACATTTTACCTATAGCACCCCATTAAGCGCCGAATGGTAAAATCAAATCTAGATCTTTGCGGAAATCCATCCCTACATATGGATTCTTCTCTATGAAGATATTCTATCTTCAAATCGGATGAAGAATGTAATACAAAATGAGATCGATGACTGACCAACATGTCTAGCCATCAAGTCGACCCACCACTGCATCCGTAGATCTCTAGGACCAGATAATCCCAATGTCACATGTTGTGGTTCCATCAATGGAAGTTGCTCCAAAACAAAGTGATCAAGATTGACCCATAGCTTAAATTTCTGGTCTTTTTTCTTTTTACATTGGTCAACTATTATTTCATTTGAAGGAGTACTACTTCAGCCTAGTTCAATATGGTTGGCTTGAGACACTCAAGCGCATACTGCATGTATGATCTCTTCGCGCGATGTAGTGTCACGCTACCAGCTAGCTTTGTGATAGTGAATACAAGCTATTCATAAAGGCATATCACGTACATCTTTGATATTTATCTTTCCATTTTTTCTAGGCTCAGTTCCTGGTTGAAAAATCTGTCGAATGTAGTCCTTCACTATTTCACTTTAATGGATGCAGACTACAAGGGAAAAGGGGGAACCACATCTTGACAAAACTATCATAAAGTAAATATCATGAACCAATAATGGGAGAAAGTTTTCCTCAATGTGAAATTCCTACAGTGCCAGGTCCCATGAACGGATCAAGAACTGCATTATTTCCATGTGTTGCCTCATCCCTGACAATCTGAAGTAGTTGAGCAACCCCACAGTGTCTGAGGACTCTCACAGGGCCAGGATCATTTAGGGAAACCATATATTGTTCTTCATGTTCTCTTTCTTTCCATGTAATCGACATTCTGATCTAATTAAAGTCTAAAATCACACCAGAGGCTTAGTAGGATCCATTCCAAGCAAAAAAATTAGAGAAATTTTGGGCATAAAACAAGATGCAAGTTTCTGAAATGCTCCCAACGAACTCCTGAGTGGCAGACATAGAATTTCGGAGGAACTGGGCCTCTTTCCATTCTCTCTGCAATGTAATTTTCGACATCGAAGGGTGCAGTTGTCCTAGGGCATTGTATATTTACGCTAGGAGCCCCAAAACCGTAAAAAATGTGCATGAAACTGAACAACAATGCAACCAATAGAAAGAGGAAGGTAAGATCTTCTACCTGGTCTGTACAACATGAGAAATTATCCACAGAATCTATCGCAATCAACCGTTGAATTTTGAGGGTAGAACAAGGTCAAAGAACTAAAATTCGAATGGCAAAAATGACTTAGTAATTTCCTATTTTAGTAGTTTTTTTTATTAATTTATGCATATTTAATTAAATAAATATGGTTTTTACTGATTTTTGCTATTTAAACAGATATTTTTTATCCATTTAATGGTTCTTTGAGGAGGTTTATAGCTGATTATAGTGAGTTAGTTGTGTATGATCGTGAAATGCAAATTTGACCACAAAGCATACTTTTTTCACTTTTTCGATCTTTGTTAAACATGAAAAAGGAATTCAAAGAATAATTTTGTCTCTTTTTTTAGCTTTGTTAAACACAAAAAAGGAACCCCCCTGGAGTTATCTTTCATCTCTTTTCAAACTCCCAAAACATGAAAATATATTTACTGTGCACTTGTTCTTTCGAGCTTGTAAAATGAATTTAAACAACATCTTATCAGTATAAGGTTAACCCTTTTCCGGACTGAGATATATTTTGTTTACAAAAAAAGGAAAAACCTAAACGAACATGGCTATGAGGTTCTCTCAGGTATTATTTTATGCTTTTTTAGATCTAAGAGGCTATTATACGAAAAATAACTTGTGGATTTTTATTTTAGTACACCTTTTTTCAAACTCTCTAAACATGAAAAAAGACTGAGTTCTCACTATTGTTAGACTCATTAAAGAATCAAATGGTGACACACTTTTCCATTATGAAAAGATTGATTTTCACCTTCAGTAGACTCGTTAAAGCATCAAATTGCGATGGATTGACTCGAAGGATGGAATTATACATCAAGCTATGTTATCCTCCTCAAGCTTGTTTAAAAATAAATAGGTACTAGTTAGTAATGATTGGGGAAAATTAGAAAGGGATAAAACAATTTATGGTAGAAATTTGCCCTTGAACATGACACTTGTTCACTTCATCTCCGTGATTTTTGGGTTGGGTAATATGCTTGATGACATATCATACATATGTTCTATCATACCATCCATCACTTCGGTTTTGGGTCAAATGATGCCAATTCATTCAGTGTCACCGATATGTTAAATAAAAATCACTCAGTTATTCCTCATCCTTTGCAATACTCGTAAACCTTCATTTCATGACCACCATCCCTGACATTGCTTCATCAATCACATTCTGTCTCCAAAATCATTTCTCCCATTTCATGTCGTTTATGGGGGAAACATCAATTCCCTCCTGTGATTAGTCGCTTCTTGGCGACATCAGCTCATAATCCAGGAAGTTGACTTAGCAACAACATTTCAGTACCTTGGAACTTGCTTACATGAATGGAAAGTTTCTCACTTCTGGTGATAGGTTGACATCACAGGCCTTCAACCGTAAGCCTTTGTATCATGTTTGACATTAAATCATCTATTCACACCATGAAGGATGTATTGCAGTACATTGAGATCTATTATCATCAATGATGGTTTATCTTGCATTTGTTAATGACTCATATCATTGGTTGGTAATCAGAGGGTGTCTTCCCATGTTCGACTTCATCTCACATATTTGCATGGTTATATTTGTACTTTAAGCGATAGAGTGAAAGGGATAGAAGACCCCAGAACTAGTGTCATCCATCCGAGCTGTGATTTATGGAGTAGTACCAAATCTTATGTATGATGGTCATTATTTAGATGGTCATCCTATCATGGGTCTATATTTGTACACAAGTCTATATCTATAGACATCTTTCTTATGTTATGATATTTTATGTGTTAGAGTATGGGATATGCATCCCTAAGAAATTCATGTCCAAGGTGAAAAGATATCATGGTGTAATGTATTGTAACTGATGCAGGTCACCATCCACTTGATTTTCTCCCCATAACATCGTAAATCAAATCACTCAACATTATCATTTTTGACTTCATGCTTCAGGGGGCAGCGATTACAGCTCAATTTGGGCATCATCACAAAACACATGTCAATATCTATTAGGTTCTATCATACTCTAAATTGGTTGTTACATGCCCTAAACATGTCATTCCATTTATGGTTTCCTTCATGAATGTTTCACTTCTTAGACGTCAGTTGAAGTGCCCCATTGTGCCATCAACACACCCATAGACATCAGTAACTACTTTTTAGAGCATCTACTCCCACGTAAGGCTACGTTGCAGAGGATCTAGGCCCACTTTAGAGTGCATTGGATGATCGGGAGAAAATTTTTCATTGGATTTTGGGAATCTTCCCAACCTTTTGTGGCTTGTAGATGTTGTTCTAGCTTTCACCTCATCTCATAGCTTCTAATATGGACACCATGGAGCCATTAAACCTCTTATCCTCCTATTCCAATGAACAAGGAAACCTCTTCAGCCATTTTTAGGAAAGCCATTAAATGATTCATTTATGTCAAACTATCTTCGTGTACTTATAAATAGAGAACTAATAATAGTGGTCAAGAGAGAAAGAGTTTTTCTTAAGTAGAGTTATGCTGGTGAGATCACAACTCTTGGAGGTATTGTGCATGTACTGTGATGCTGCTGGATTGTTGATGCGAGATGTGATTTGGATGGGACTAAAGCTGGAGGAGTGACATCGAATCAATCAATTCGTAGTACCTTCCTTCTACCTCATAATAAATACATGTTTTCCTTTCCTCATGCATGTCTCAATGCTTTTATATGTTTATTTATGAATTTAATTGATTCAATCTGTTTAGCTTGAATAGATCGTATTGCCTTTGTGTTTTTTTCTGTCTTTTGTTTCCCATTGGAGATATCAATAAAGAGAGTTAAGTTAGATTGAGAGCGACGGAAGTGATGAAGGGAGGCGAGCAAAAGCAAATAGACTACATGTAGGGTTTCCTCCCTTTATCTATTCATTTTAAGTAAAAGGTCAAATATATTTATTTTTCTAATTGCACCACCACACTTAGGGAAAACATACTTATCCGTAGGTTTGATTTTCGTAAAAAAAGGTTCATTAAAGCAAATGAGTTAAATGAAATTCAAAACACTAGTCATTAGGGAATAGTCCTTATACCTTGGAATTAGTTGAATCTACAAATTATATCTCATTCTCACTTCAATTTTTTCACCCTTGTTCTCTAAAATTACTTTTCCACCTCTTGTTGGGCTCTGACCGCTAGTAATATCCATATCACTGAATTCTTCCCCAGTATTTTGTTTTTCCCTCTATTATACTTTTTCTTATACTTTATTGTCTTCAACTTCGGGAAGTATATGCTACTTTTTATAATTATTTCCCTTTTTCCTTCATATTCGTGCTCATGAAAATATACATCTCTACTCACAAATACTTTTTGAGTAGATGGATCAAACATTCTATACATTTTAAATTTAGGACAATATCCTACAAAAATGAATTTCACACCTTTAGTATCAATATTGTTTCGATTCTCCTTTGGAATATGTGCAAAGTCCTTAGGCCCGAATACCCTCAAATGATGAACTATTGGTTTAGAACCATACAAGGCTTGGAATGGGGTATTGAGATAAAGATACCATTTTGGACTTCTATTATTTAAATAAACAATAATAATAATGGATACTACCCAAAAAGCATTGGAGATGTTCATACTTTTGATCATACTCTGTGCACACTCCACCAATGTTTTGTTTTTCCTTTTCACAACATCTTTCAGTTGTGGAGTGTAGGGTACTATAAATTTCTACACTATTCCATGATCCTTGTAGTAATTGATGAATTTTCCCAATCTTTATTCACCCCCTTGATTTGAACGAAGGATATTTATAAACTTGCTTCTTTTCTTCTCTGCCATGTTTTTGAATTATTTGAAATACTAAAAGAAATCACTCTTTTTCCTAATGAAGTACACCCATTTTTACCTCTTGAAATCATCAATGAACAATAGAAAATAATAGGCACCTCCTCATGTATTTCCAATTTTTCATGTAGCAGGGTCCATCTAAAGTATGCAAAATGGTTACTCATTGGATGAATAATTATATTTTGCATCCAAAAAGTTTTTCCGCTTGAAATTTCAGTAATCCCATATAGAGAAAAGCATTTTTTTTATTTTTTTCCCTCTAAAATTTGATGATGTAATCAAATATTATTTTATTATTTCCACTGTTATTTTACAATTTCCTTACGAGGCCCATTTTAGACCTCAAAATTCCCCTAATGAATACATCTCTTCTTCTCCTATCAGAATTGGAGGGTAATTCATATCTGCTAATTTTTCCTAATGCATAACCTTCAAAAGAAACATGTTCATTATTTAACATACTAATTCTTTAACATTCTTTGAAATATTTGTTGAAGTAAGTGCTTGATGACTATTGAAATGGTAGCAAGAAAGATTCTAATTTAATTTTACATTTAATTAAATTAGAATAAAATTGTAATTCCACATCAAATGACAGCTTGTGTGAGTTAAATAAGTTATTTTGACTTATATGGTTCTATTAATTCGAGTTGAGGGTCCAACTTGAGTGATGCATAGTGGTTACCACTTTTTAGGAGCCCTGTTTGAGTTTATTTTTAGTTGTAATTAATTAACTCATTTTATCTGAGTTGAAGTCAGTTTAAATAGTTCCAACTCATGGTGGAATGAGGGAGAGGTCAAGGTGGGGAACTTGAGCTTGAACCATATGAAGTGATCAATCAGATAATTGATAAATCAGCAATAAATAACTCATCTGTGTCAAATAAAAGGAAGAACCAATTGAGATTGGAGTTCAAGGGAAGTGTAATATCAGTTGTATAATCATCCAAATTGTACAAGTGGAGCATGTAGTCAGAGGAAGACCCTATATGTATTGCACAACTCCAATTCAGAATTTCCCTAATTAATAGGGGATAGTTTCCGAAGGAAATAACAAAAGGAATTATGGATTTGGGAAGGCATAAAATTGGTTAAGTATGGGCCTAGCCTTATCTAGGATGTAGTGAGATAGATAAAGATAATGCAGAGGTTTCTCTCGTTTGAGAAAAGAATTGTAATATTCCAGTTAACTAGGTTATTTTGAAATAGCTGGTTTAGTTAATTCTAGTTGAGGGTCAAACTTGAGTGATGTAGAGTGGTTACTAATTTTTAGGAGCCCTATTTGAGTTTATTTTGAATTTAAATTAATTAACTCGTTTTATTTGAGTTAAAGTCAATTTAACTAGTGCCAACTCATGGAGGAACTAGTGAGAGGTCAAAGTGTGGAACTTGAACTTGAACCACATGTAGTGATCAATCGGATAACTGATAATTCAACCGTGAATAACTCAAACGTGTTAGATTAGAGAAAGACCCAGTTGAGCTTGGAGTTCAAGGGAAGTGTACTATTAGTTGTATAATCATCCAAATTGTATATGTGGTGCATGCAGCCAGATGAAGGCCCTAGATGTATTGTGAAATTCCAAATGGTAATATCCCTAATTAATAGCGGATAATGTCCCAAGCGAACAACGCATGTAAATAGGGATCTAGGTGGGTAGAAAATTTGTTAAGTATTGGCCTAGGCTTGTCTAGGAAGTAGTGAGATAGAAAGAGATAGTGTCGAGGTTTCTCTGGTTTGAGAAAACATTGTGATATTCTCATATTTTCTAACTAATTCAATATATAGATGGTGGATTTTTTAACTGTGGATTTCCCTAGGAAATCGTTATGTAATATGTGATTGAAATTATTTCTCTTTGATGCTTTGTAATTTTACAATTGTAATTGGTTTCCGAAATTGGTATAGTAGATTTAAGTCTATCATTTTAGAAAATTACAATTAGCAGTTTAAATCTACATGGATTTTCTAAATGATATCAGAGTTGAAATAACTATAGAATAGACGAATATGAGTTCTCACCTATAGGAGGGACAAGTTTTGCATATTTCTTCTCTAGAGCTAGCAACATGATTAGGATTTTATTGTTTTAGGCTTTATTATGACCTTGAGGGTAGCTCGAATTAGATTTTATAGAGAGACCGAATGGAAGAGATCTTGGAGGAAAACGAATTGAAGGATTTCATTGAAAATCACATCCCGAAACAATATAATTCATAATACCTAGAAGATTGGAAGAAATGTGCAAAAAATTCCAGAAGGATTCCATTGGAACGAGTTCGAGATCATATTCTCTTGAACCTCCATGGAAAGGAAACTCCATATGAAATGTGGAAGGCCTTAATAGATTTGTGTCAGAACAGAAGTGACCATAGGAAGCTTGCACTCAAGGAAAAGCTCAAGAAAATCAATATGGAGAAGGGAGAAAAAATTCCAAAGTAATTTTCCAATTTTACCCAATCTTAGGATGAGATTGGAAGTGTTGGTGTTATATTTGATGAAGATGATCCAGTGAGCCTAGAAATTCTAGGCCTTCCCAAGAGCTGGAAAAAGTCCCAGGATTTGGTAAATGGGAGGGAGAAGTTACTAGAGTGGGAGTGTTTTTGGTCTGAATTGGGACATGAAGATATTTGAGGGAACACTAGAGATGGATCCTCATCAAAGAATGATGATGAGGAAAATTGTGCCTTGGATGGAAAGGAAAATAAAGGGAAAAAAAATTCATCCCATTCCAAATCATATTATAGTCATGAAGGCAAGAACAAGTACTTATCAGAGATTAAATGTTTTCACTGTCACGAGCTGGGAGACTATGCCACAAAGTGTCCACACAAGAAGCCCTCAGGAGGAGTGGCAGGTGAAGCACTTGCTTCTCAATTTGAGTTGGATTTTAGTCTCATCGCGTGAATGTTGTTATCAGTGATAGGTAGTGTGTGCTACCTGGATAGTGGAGCTTCATTTCATATGAACGAAAATAAAGATTTCTTCAACAACCTCGAGGTGAGGAACCTCCATATGCACATAGAGATGGGAGACGATGGAAGGTATAGCGTGACTGACATCGGTATTGTTACTTTCCATAGGGAGTCTAGTTCACCTATCATATTGAAATATGTCATGTATTCCCGAGGTTGAAGACGAATTTATTTTTAGTTTATATGTTGGAATATCGTGGCTAAAATGTGGTGTTTAACAAAGGAAAGGCGTTCCTTCATCACATAGCCATAGGACAAGTGAAGAAGATCAAGGTTCTATTAAATAACCTCTACAAATTAGGTGTTGAATATTGTGTTTCCTTGAGCACGAAATCATAGAGTGTGCAAAGCTGACACATCCGTGAGTTATGGGATAGAAGATTGGGCCATCGACACCACAAAGCTTTGAAGGTCATGAAACAGATTTCTATAGGACTTCCCATGGGTGCGCATAAGAATCATGATACATGAAAATGGTGTACATTGGGGAAGTACACGAAATCCACCTTTCATGGTAAAGATAGTCGAGCGCAAGTGATCCTTGAAAGAGTTCACTCAAATGTGTGTGGACCATTCTTGATAGCTTCCATGGCCAAGCATATGTATTATGTGATTTTTGGAGATAATTTTTAATGCAATTGTTTGATATTCTTCATGCATAAGAAATACCATACTTTCTAAAAAATTTGTGAGTTCAAATCACTTGTTGAAAAAGAAACATGCATGAAAGTGAAGGATTCTATGAACAACAATGATGGAGAATATGTGTTGAATGAATTCAAGAACTTCTGTGCATCATGAGGAATTAAACGGGAGTCAATAACACTCGATGTACGACAAAAGAATGGGGTCACATAAGTGAAGAACATAAACATTGTGGGAGTTACATGGCCAGTGTTACAAGATCAGGGACTACCGTTACACTTGTTGGAGTTAGCATGCAACACAACTGTGTATGTGGAGAACAAGACTCCTCATCGTATGTTTGAGATGAGTACACAAGAGGAAGCCTTTTCTGGTAAGAATATGGATGTTGTGGCCATTATAACCTCTGGTTCATTAGTTTACTGTCATGTTTCCAAGGATGCACGAAAAAATGTAGAACCAACAACTAAGTTAGGAATATTTGTGGGGTAAACTAATACACCTTAGAACTATCTGGTGTACCTTCCATCTTACAGGATGAAAATGGTTCATATATATGTAAAATTTTATGGAGGGAAATGAATGTGAATTTTCCTTGAGAGAGAGCTTAAGATGCATCCAAACGAGGAGATTGAGCTTAAGATGCATCCAAACGAGGAGATTCTATCTCCAAAAGAACAACCTCAAGGTGTGGAGTAGCCCCAATAAGAGGAGAAAATATTGGAAGCACCCATTCATGCAAATATATCTAATAATCGAAGGAAGCACACCAAATATATTGACAGGTTGTTTCTTGATGATAGAGAAAAGTTGGGAGCATAAACATCGCAACACAGGAAGAAAAGGTCCTCATATCAGTACACTAGAAACATGGCTCTTATGAGTGGGAGTGTATATACTAATCCATCCTCATTTGAGGATGAAATGGAAAAGAAAGTATGGTTTGATGCCATGGTAGAGGAGTATGCCTCCATTATCATAAACAGTGCATGGGAGGTTGTCTCAATACCGAAGGACAAGTTAGTTGTAAGATATAGGTCGATCAACATGGTGAAGCATGGAGTAGATGGGAGTATAGAGAAACACAAGGGAATATTTGTGGCCAAGGGGTTCTCTCAGATGGATGTAATAGACTAGGAGGAGACAATTTCTATAGTAGCAAGGTACTCTTCAATAATATATATTCTTGCACTTTCAGCACAAATGGGGTGGAAAATACATCAGATGGATGTAAATTAAACCTTCCTCAACAAAGTGATTAAGGAAGAGGTATTCATAGAGAATTAGAAAGGATTCAAGACGTTCAACAAAGAGTCGCATGTGTGCAGAATCAATAAAGTGTTGTATGTACTAAAATATGTTCCTCGTGCTTGGTACAGTAAGATCGACAACTATTTCACCGAGTTGGGCTTCACCCAAAGTGAAGCAGATGAAAACAGTTTATCATATTGTGGTCGAAGGTAAATTATTGATTATAGTATTTTATTTGGATAAATTAATTATAATAGGTGATCAAAATATGATGAAATATTCCAAAGAATATTTGGCAAATGAATTTGAGATGAAAGACATGCTGCTCTTGCATTATTTCTTTGGTTTGGAAATATAGCAAAGATATGGGGAATTTTTTGTCTCTTAGGGACGGTTTGCCAATGAGATACTAAAGAAGTTCCATATTGAGAGTAGAAAACCCATGGATACTCCTCTAGCAGGGAATTATGGGAAGGAAGATGCTACTTCAGGCGAAATAGTAGAAGCTACCATTTACAGGAAGCTTGTGTTTCACTTATGTACTTGGTGAGCACACAACCAAACATGTGTTAGGAGGTTAACCAACTTAGTCAAGAAATGGTTAATCCAACCAAGCTCTATTGGAAGGAAGAAAAACATGTGTTGAAACACCTCAGAGGAACCACTCAGTTTGGTATTTGGTACATACAATCAGACAGAGCGAAGCTAGAAGGCTTCACAGATGGATATTGGGTGGGGAGCCCACCCGACAGGAATAGAACATCAGGAATAATCTTTAGTATTGTGTCAATAACACTTTCCTCATAGAATAAGAAGAAAATATTAGTTACATTGAGGTCACTAGAAGTAGAGTACATGACTGCTAGTCAAGAATATTTTGAGGCTACCTGGATGAGGAAGATCCTTGTTGGTTTGTTTGGTCAGAAGATGGATCCTACGGTGATTTACTATGAAAACCAGAGTTGCATAAAAATCTCCGTTAATCCAGTTTTTCATGATAGTTCTATACATATCAACATCCGATACCACCATCTCATAGATTGTATACTGAGGAAGATCATAATGCTAAAGTACATTCCTACAGAGGAACATGACACATACATCTTGACGAAGGCCCTATGAAGAGGTAAGTGTTATTTCCATAGAGGCATGATCAGGGTATTAGATAATCCATTTATTATTGAGAGGGACTTTTGGAAATGACACCAAGAGATATTTTAATTTAATTTCTCTTGAATTGAGTTATAATAAAATTTTAATTCCACATCACATGACAACTTGTATGAGTTAACTAATCTAGTTTGACTTAGTTGGTTCATTTAGTCTGAGTTGAGGGTTTAACTTGAATCATGTAGAGTGGTTCCTAATTTTTAGGAGCCCTCATTGAGTTTATTTTGAGTTGTAATTAATTAACTTAGTTTATCTGAGTTAAAGTCAATTTAACTAATTCCAACTGATGGAGGAACTAGTGAGAGGTCAAAGTGTGGAACTTGAACATGAACCACATGAAGTCATGAATCGTATAGCTGATAAATCAACCATAAATAACTCATGCATGTAATATCATAGAAATACCCATTTGATATTGGATTTCAAGGGAAGTGTACTATAAGTTGTATACATAGAAAATTTTAGGGGCGAATTTTCGCCCTTGGGCAAAATTAAGGGGTTTAAAATTTTTATTGGGAATTATTTTTGTATCGTAGTATATTATTTCAAATCAACCCAAATTTATTTTATAAAAAATTAGGTCTATATGTTAGCCCACCTTATTTTAAGGGAGAGAGTAAAAAAAATAAATTTATATTTCAAATCGCCCCAAATTTAATTTATAAAAAAAATAGGTCTAGAGGTTAGCCCACCTTATTTTAAAGGAGGCGATAAAAAAAAGAAAATTATCCCTTGAAAATAGGAGTTACAAACTTCCATTCACCCCAATTTACAAGCATATATATTTATGATAGTTATTTCACCCTCCACATTTGGTGTAAAAATGGCTTCTTTCTTTCATTCGCTAGTATTTCATGGTATTGGGATTAATTTGAAGAAAATGACCCTCATTTTTTGGAACAAATGGTAGTAAAAGAATTATTCACCTTTAATTAAAAATTCAAGGGTCTTATTTTCATGTCTATTTAAAGAATTGAATAGTTTTTTTTTTCATCTTCCAAGTTTGTTGCCTATGTTTAGTCATAATCATATCTAATTCATGAGAGTGTTCGCAAAGTTGTATAATTTTAATTAAGAAGTAAAGAATTGAGCACACAATGGTACATATTTGTTCGCAAAGTACTATAATTTGAATGAAGAAGTTAGGAACCAACGTACAATGATACAAGTAAGTCTATGTATTTATTCTATGTTGCAATTCCTCTTGCATGCTCTACCTTTTCCTTTTCTTTTTAATTTTTTAGTTTTTGGAACCATAATAATATTTTCTTAGAAACATAATGGTTTTTCATAATAAAATAAGTATCATTAGATATATGTGTCCATTACACAACCTAAGAACCTGATTCTGTTGCAATTCCTCTTGCATGCTCTAATTTTTCTTTTGTTTTGTTTTTTTTCTTCTTCTTTTTTTTCAGTTTTCAGAACCATAATAATTTTTTCTTAGAAATGAATTAGGTTTTCGTAATAAAATAAGTATCATTAAATATATGTGTCCATTATAGTACCTGATAACCTCATTCCCTTTTCCCTTCGATAATGAATTTTTAGTATATATAGTTATAATTTTTTGATATATACTTGTCATTTTCAAATATTATTTAGATAAGAGGTTTTTCATTTTTCAATCTCGTTAAAATAATTGATGTGTTATTCTTGATTTTTAACTCCGACTCATCGTTAAGTTAAAAGCTATGAAAAAATAAAAAATCTTCATAAAATAAGTATCATTAATTATATGTGTCCATTACAGAACTTAAGAACGTGGTTCTCTTTTCCTCTCGATAATGAATTTTTGGTATATACAATTATAATTTTCTGATATATACTTTTCATTTGAAAATATTATTTAGATAATAATTTTTTTATTTTTCAATCTCGTTAAAATAATTTATGTTCGATTCTTTCTTGTTAACTTTGACTCATCGTTAAGTCAAAATATATGATAAAATAATAAAAATTCATTAGAAAAACATGATCCCTCATGTTCACAACCCAAATTCCATTGTTTATTTTGCTACTTACCCTTTATTTTCAATGTACACTCTATGAAAATTATTTTTATACAAAGAAATGATAAATTAGTTGTTGCCATTTGAATACCAAGGTGTTGGAAGTTTTAAGAACTCTATCAGAAGATCATTTGCTGGAAGACACCCTATTAAAAAATAAATTTCACTAAAATTGTTTAAATTTTATCCATTACATTTCTACGAAGAATTGATAAAGCAGTTGTTGTTATTCTTGGAATATTAAGGTGTTGGTTGTTCCAAAAATTCAGCTAGAATACAATTGAATGGATTCTTGAAGAAAATGTATTAAAATGTTAGGTCCCTATATTACTAGTATAGTCTCTTATTGTTGTTAGTGTAACCCCTTTATTGTTATTATTGTACCCCTGTAAACCCCATATTGTTATTATTGTGCCCTTAAATTAATATTGTTAGGTCGGCTAGGATTACATTGTGGCCCCATGGACTCCTATATATAGAAAGGACGTTTTGTAATCTGTATCATCAAAGAATTTTTCATTCATGTAATGTATTAGAGGTTACTCCCTTGAAGTGGCTTATTTATAAGGCATTGATATCTCTTTTCTTCTATTTTTGGACCTGGTTTCACAACATTTGGTATTAGAGCATTGGATTATAGGGTTTCGCTACTCCAAACAGGTCATCGTGGAATTTTCGCTAGAACTTTCTTTCTACGAAGGTTTAGAAGCTTAAATGTTTAGGGTGCGAGGCTGAAATCCTGAGGAAAATCTTCGCAACATTTCAGAGCTTGGTTCGCAATAGTTTCAGAGATATGATATGTGGAATTTAGGCCTTTTTGTAGGTTCCTGAATTTAACTTAAAAATGTCATCGCGGAATTTTATCTATAATGTTTTTTCTACAAAGGTTCATAAGCTGAAATTTTTAGAGCACGAAGCTGAGATCCTAAGGAAAATCGTCACAAAATTTCAGAGCTTGGTTCGCAATATTTTCAGAGATATGATCTGTGGAAGTTAGGTCTTTTTCAGGCTCCCTAATTTCATCTCAAAGAGGTGATCATGGGAAAATCCTCATAACTCTCTCTCTGAGCATCGGATTGGAATTATATAAAAATTTATTGGAAGTACACAAACTGTATCTTCTTGTCTATAAAGTTGAGAGCCAAAGGAGGAAATAGTGACACATGGCAAGTCATACAAGTTTTCTCTACTGAACCAATCCATAATTAGGTCATTGTGGGAGATTGGACATAAATTTTCCTTGAAGAATCCAAATCAAGTCAGACCTGTGGCATTTGAAAGAAGTTTTAGAGGAATACTACAGGTCGAAATTTCAGATATTGAGGATCTGCAAGTATAGAGATAAGTCAATTTCAATATCGTGCTCCTCAAAAGTAAGTAAAAGGTGTGTAATTTTTTTCCGAATTGCATAAATCTTGTTTGAAGAATCAAGTTGAATTGATTCCAAGAGAATATTGCAGAATAGAGATCAGTATTGGATTCTCAAATGGCCCCTAAAAATAATTCAACGCCCATTAAGCCCATAGAAGGCTCTAGTATGACTCACGAAGATGAAGAATGGCAACATGACATATCAAAATCACAAGAGCAAGTGCAACAAATTTCCCTCTCACAAAGAGCAAGAAAAAATGACATGGAAGTTTTGAAGAAAGGCATGGAAACTAATATGGATGGTTTGAAGAAAGGCATGGAATCTAATATGGATTTTTTAAAGATTGGCATGGAAGCTAAGATGGATGGCATGAAAGCTGGCATGGAATCTAAGATGGATGACATGGAATCTAAGATTGATAAAAAAATGGAAAACACAAAGAATGATCTAAAAGCAGACATGGAAGGTTTGACAAAGTTGATACAAGAAATGTTTCTTAATGGTGAAAAGATAGTAGAGGAAACTCATGATGAGAACAAAATAAATGTTAATCGTGATTTCATAAACTCTAATGTTGGCAGGAAGAACCACCATATTCCAAAAATGGATATGAGGAAGATTGATGGAAAGGATCCTGTAACATGGATACTACAGATGGAGCAATATTTTGATCTCCATAACGTGCAAAACACACAAAAGGTACGCATTGCAACTTTACATTTAGAACAAAATACATTTGTATGGTATCAATGGCTTTGCTCCCGTAAAAAAATTGTCACTTGGTCAATTTTTACGGAGAAAATGATAGCACATTATGAGGATACAAAGAGCAACACCTTCTTTAGCCAATTGATAAATCTCAAACAAAAGGGTTTAGTGGGGCAGCACATTGAGGACTTCCAAAAATTGAATATAAGGGTAACTGATATTCCAGAGGAACAAAGGATTGATATCTTCATAGACACTTTAAAGGATAACATACAACATGAAGTTCGTGTTCTGGAACCTGATTCATTGGAGAAGGCATTCAGGTTGGCAAGAAAAGTTGAATGTAAAATTATGGCGACAAGGAAGCCTACCACTCAATTCTATAAAGAAGGAAGTGTTGCTACGCCTAGATTTCCACAACCTACAAGGTTGACACCACAACAATTGGAAGAAAAAGAGAAAAAGGGCTTTGCTACAGTTGTGATAGCAAATACACTAAAGGTCATAAGTGTGCTGAGAAGAAATTATTTTACATAGATTGTGAAGAGGAAGAAGAAAATGAACAAGAATCTTCAAAAGAAGAGAATATACACCAGGAACCAACCCTAGAAGAGGAAGAAATGAGTCTGACCATATCGTGTAATGCATTGGCAGGAATTACCACTCCTCAAACTCTCAAGATAGAAGGACATATCAAGAAGAAAAAGGTAATAGTGTTGATTGATTCGGGTAGTACCCATAATTTTATTCATTGTAAGGTAGCCAAGGAATTGAATTGTTTTCTATACCTAGCACCAGAATGTCAAGTGATGGTTGCAAATGGAGGAACTATAAATTGCTCTGGAAAATGCCATAATATCAAGCTAACCATGGGGGAATATGCATTGAATAGTCCAATGATTTCCATTCCTATGGGAGGTGTTGATGTTGTACTAGGAGTACAATGGTTACAATCTTTGGGGACGGTAGCTTTTAATTTTCAAGAACTTTTCTTGAATTTTTTTTCAGAAGGAAAGGAAGTTGAATTACGGGGTATTGCAGGGAAGTCGGGAAATATAATAAGCTCTAATGTCATGACAAAGCTTCTAAAGAAATAACAACGAGGTGTAATTGCACAATTATGCTCACTAGAAGTTCCAAAATCAAAATCATCTATTTCTGCAGATCTCCAACAAGTCTTGGACAATCATTCCAAGGTGTTTGAAACTCCCAAAGGACTCCCACCTATTCGTGATCATGATCATGCTATTCATTTGATTCCAGGAAGTGTTCCTCCAAACATCAGGCCTTATAGATATCCTTATGTCCAAAAGAGCTAAATTGAACGTATGATTGTAGAAATGTTAGAGGCGGGTATAATTCAACCTAGTCAAAGTTCTTTCTCTGCTCCTGTAGTATTGGTACACAAGAAGGATGGATCATGGCGAATGTGTCCGGATTATAGGGAGCTCAATAAGCTCACCATTAAAGATAAATTTCCCATTCCTGTGATTGATGAATTATTGGATGAATTACATGGAGAAATTAATTTTACCAAGTTGGATCTTCGTTCAGGATATCATCAAATTAGAATGAAGACTGAAGATATTCCAAAAACAACATTTCGAACTCATGAGGGTCATTATGAATTCTTGGTCATGCCTTTTGGCCTTACCAATGCACCTTCTACATTTCAAGGGTTGATGAATTCCATTTTCAAACCCTTCCTTAGAAAATTTGTGCCAGTATTTTTTGATGATATACTAATCTACAGTAGGTCTTGGAAGGATCATGTTGAACATGTTGACAGGGTGCTCAAACTATTGCAGGAGAAACAATTATATGCAAAAACATCCAAATGTTTCTTTGGAGTACAAGAGGTGGAATATTTGGGTCATATTGTATCTCACGAGGGTGTTAAAGTAGACCCTAACAAATTAAAGCCATTAAGGAATGGAAAGTCCCCACAACCATAAAGAAGTTGCGAGGATTTCTCGGGTTAACAGGGTATTATCGCAAGTTTGTTAAGAATTATGGGAGAATAGCAGCACCTCTAACAACATTATTGAATAAAGATGCATTTTCATGGACTCCTAAAGAAACTAAGGCCCTTGAGCATCTTAAAGAGGCAATGTGCCTAGCACCAGTCTTAGCTACGCAAACTTCACAAAAACCTTAATTGTGGAATCTGATGCCTCGGGAAATGGAATTGGTGCTATATTAATGCAAGAAGGAAGACCCATTTCTTTTGAAAATCATCCAATTAAAGGAAAGTATCTATAGAAACCTATTTATGAGAAGGAAATGTTAGCAATATTTCCTGCACTAAAGAAATGGCGAACTTACCTAATGGCAGGACACTTCAATGTAAAAACTGATCATGATAGTCTTAAACACTTTTTGGAACAAAGAATATCTTCATAAGAGCAAAAAAAATGGGTCACAAAGATGTTGGGTTATGACTTTGAAATAATCTACAAAAAAGGGAAGCTAAATGTTATTGCAGATGCACTCTCAAGAAAGAATGAAGAGGTGCAAGCATTTCTTTGTGCCATTTCTATTATCCAACCAGATTGGATAACCTAAGAAAGAGATGAATGGAAGAAGGAAGAATAAGTGTGGAAACCCATTCAAAAGTTGCAGCAAATTTAGTTGGAAAATTGATTCCGTATGGTACAAAGATCGCTTATATATTTGTAAGAATTCCCAACTAAAACAAAAGATTCTTTTGGAATTGCACACTTCTCCTTTAGGAGGACACTCAGGATTTTTAAAAACCTACCAGAGGGTGAAGAAATAATTTTTTTGGGATGGCCTTAAATCTGATATTCAAAAGTTTGTGGCGGAATGTTTGGTTTGCCAACAGAATAAAGTTGAGAGAATTAAGACCCCAGGTCTTCTACAACCTTTATCCATTCCAAGTCAACATTGGGAGGAGATTTCAATGGATTTTATCACAAGTTTACTTAAGTTTGAAGGAAAGGGTGTCATCATGGTGGTAGTTGATAGACTTACCAAGTATGCACACTTTTGTGCATTATCTCATCCATTTAAAGCAAGTACAGTTGCTACTACATTCATGGAAAAAATTCAAAAGCTACATGGAAACCCAAGGGTTATGGTGAGCGACAGAGATCCCATTTTTACTAGAAATTTTGGACGGAGTTATTTTCTTGTTTGGGTACTAAATTAGCTCATAGCTCATCTTATCATCCTAAATCCGATGGTCAAACTGAGATAGTAAAATAAATGTTTGTAAGGATATCTTCGTTGTTTTGTATCTGATAAACAAACACAACGGGTCAAGTGGTTACCTCTTGCTGAATGGTAGTATAACACTTCCTTCGATACTGTAGCAAAAATGACCCTATTTATGGCACTTTATGGATATCATCCACCATCCATCACATCATCTTGAAGGGAAAATTCGAAGGTTGAAGCAGTGGAAGATCACATCGAGCATCAACAAGAAGTTCTCCAACTCTTATAGGATAACCTGAATTTGGCACAAAATCGAATGAAAGAACAAGCTGATCAACATCGCAACAAGAGAAGTTTTGATGTAGGAGACTGGGTATTTTTACGGCTATAACCATACAAACAAATGTCCCTCAAGCAAGCAAATAAGGATAATAAATTATCGCCAAAGTACTATGGTCCTTACAAGGTGTTGCAAAATATTGGTACTATGGCATACAAATTGGAGCTTCCTGCTTCTTCATGAGTGCATCTAATTTTCCATGTTTGATGCTTAAAGAAGGTTATAGGTGAAAATCTTCCAGTCCAAACAATATTGCTAGAACTTGATGAGGAAGGAAAAATAATATTGGAACCTGAAGCGGTCACAGAAACAAGAACTCGACAGGGGCATGTTAGGTCCCTATATTACTAGTACAGTCCCTTATTGTTGTTAGTGTAACCCCCTTATTGTTATTATTGTACCCCTGTAACCCCCATATTGTTATTATTGTGCCCTTAAATTATTATTGCTAGGTCGGCTAGGATTACATTGTGGCCCCACTAGGAGTACATTGTGGCCCCATGGACTCCTATATATAGAAATGAGGTTTTTTAATTTGTATCATCGAAGAATTTTTCATTCATGTAATGTATTGGAGGTTGTCCCCTCGAAGTGGCTTATTTCTAAGTCGTTGATATCTTTTTTTTTCTATTTTTGGAGCTGGTTTCACAACACAAAAAAACAATAACCAAGTATATGCAAAACCGATGTATTATTGAAATAAGGATTGTCATCCAAATTTCAATATTGAAACTAAAGAGGTTATATTAAAATGAAAATTTAAGAAAATGAATAATAAATTTGAAACTATTTATTTCAAATAAATTTCATTAGCAATACGATGTTGGAGGAGATATTCTGAGAGATTCTATATGAAATCCACGTCACTAGATATGCAGTGTAATTTTATTTAATGGTTGCCCATAGACATCAATAATTATTAACATCCTATTCATATATATTGTAGCCATGAAAATGAGAGAGATTTAACATTTTGAAGACATTAAAAAAATTTGAAGAAATTAAAAAATTACACGTGGTGTGTGTGTATATATATATATATATATATATATATATCAATTTTAATTATAGATATATTAGGCTTCCAAAGGGATTAAATGTGTCATTCAAAATATTTAGTTAAAATTTTCACTATAAATAAAAAATGTGGGCAATAACATAAAAAAAAAGAGAGTATACATGTTATATTCTTACTCTCAACCATAAATAAAATATTTCAATGTCTATATAAACTAGCATAATATTATACCAATTTCATCAAGGAATAAAGTAATTAAAAGTAATAAAAAATGTTCTACTTTTGAGTATAAGAAATTATATAATTCTTATACTTTCTAAAAATATTTCAGTACATGACTTAAATAACCTAAAAAGTTAAACAGTACATGACTGAAATAATGTTTTTTAATATGCATGTCGAATAATTTATTTGAATGTCAACTCCATGCATATGTATATGGAGAGAGTGTAAATGACAAATCATTTTAATGTTGATCATAACAAAAAAATTCAATGTTGTAAGAGGAGTAATTAAAAGGAAAAATGTTCAAGGAGATCTGTAATTTATCTAATTTTTAATATCAAATTAAAATGCAACATTTGAAAACATATAATTAATAATAAAATTTTCAATTTGACTCATAAATAAAATATTTTAATTTATACGATTAATTAATATCCAAATGTATTAAAAATATATTAATAACAGAAAACAATTTTAATGTGGAAAATATAATCCACAGATAAAATATTTCAAGAAAATCATTTAAATTTGTATATATTTATATGATTATATATATACATATATATGCAATATATCAAGCAATTGAAAAAATAATTTTTTATGGCTAAATCATTTTAAGTAGTCCCATTGTGGCCCTTTTCTAAGAATATGTTTTGGTAACTTTTGTTTCAAATGAAGAAAATATGTTCAAATTGCAATTTTAAGCTATCTAGTTTACAAAATCCAAGTTCTCAAGTAAATTTTGATGACAATGAATCCATTTTTTACATTCAAAAATATATTTTAAACAATGAAAAATTACATGTGGTGTGTGTTTATATATATATATATCTATATATATATATATATATATATATATATATATATATATATATATATATATATATATTAGGTTTTGATAGGGACTAAATCTGTTGTGTGCAAATGTTTTAGTCAAAAATTTTACTATAAAAGAGATTTTCCTTAGAGCTAAAAGCCTTGGAGCTACAAGAATTTATTTCTCCCTAGAAAAAATCATATATACTCCCTCTGCTAGATTCAAATCCAATCTAAACCAATACAAACATGTACCTATACATGGAGTTGATCATGTGTGCACAAATTTTTTGTTATTGCCAAGTATTGTAGTTAAGTTTTTAGTTAAAGAATTGATCCTCAGATCCCACTGATGAAAACATACATGCAAACAAAAAGAGCATCATGATTTATCCAAATAAGAATTTGAGGTGTTCTACATATGTACTTTTACCTAAAATTCTCAAGAAGAACTTTCATACAAAAAATATTCATGGATAGCCTAGTTTTCAAAACCATGGGGCATAGAGGAACTATGTCTTTTGGAGCCCTTATACAATTATATTTTATATCTAATTTTTTGTTAAATTAATTTTAATAAAAAAAATTATTGGAAATAGCCTATATTTATTATAGGTCTAGTTTGTAACATAACAAGTGAGTTATTATTTTAATCAAAAAACATTACAAGATGAATGAGTATGATTATGTAGACAAGGCATAATATATACCTTAAGTTTCTTGCTTAACGTTAGCAAAGAAAGCATCTGTTCCATAACATTACCAAAGAAATCATATGTTCCACCCATGGTTCATTATTCCCTAAGGGTATCCTATAACCATAATATTTATTCACATAACATATTCATCACAAGATACACCACTATGTATGTTTACTGGCACACTCACATCCAAAAATTAATAGAGGTAATAATACTTAGTAAAAATGTTGTAGAATCATATAAAATTATATTTACAAGAATTAAATTGGCACATATGACATTGATTTATATTTATGAAGAAATAGGAAACTTGTAGCAATATTCAACATTGAAATAGTAAAATATTGCAGCAAAGTTCATCAAGCATAAAAAAACCGAACGAAGAACTTATATAGTTGAAAGTTGAAGGCCAACGTTTACTTAGGTAGAGAAATGTTCCACCCAACCATACACTCTATTGCACTAATTATTTTTATAATAGGCCACCCTAATTGAAGCTATGATACCGCTAAGGAAAATTAGAACTGTTTTATGGAAATCATTCTTAGTATAAAAAAATTGCCTATCCCGTTGACTCATTGCTATTTTTTTTTCTTAGAGCAACACAACTAGTTTGGTGACACATTTATTTACTTAAATAGCATAAAGAGAATACCTTCCTTATCTACTCAATAGTCCCTAAAAATTCCTAAGCTCTCTCTCTATGTGTGCATACAGGGTCTATGTATTATCCATTAACTCCAACAACATATACTTATTTCTTGACCTTTTTCATGTTTTAAAGGCTTCCTTGATTGGTCGTTCAACCCACGATATGGATTACTCCTTAGCTTCTATCCATGGATTCTCCATCACATAGCTTGATATATTTTCCGGATCCCTTTCCAACCCTATTTTTGAATCTCTCTATGTTCTCTCTCCCTAGAATTCACTTATTTTCACATAAATTATCTTTTAACCATTTGAATCTCTTCCTTATCTATTTTCATAATCTATACATATTTATGTAGTTCTCATCACATGAATTCAAAATTGACTCTATCATTCCTTGATCACCCTTATAGTAGGAACGAATACCTCTACAACTACTTTCATGGATGCTAGCATCAACCAAGAGAGAATGGTTTTGCCTCTCCCTCTATTTCTTTCTCTCTTATAACTTACTTCTCTTGCATTTTATTTTCCTTCTCTATTATTTCTAGCCCCATGCATCTCTTTTCAATATTCTTTGCATGAGTTCATAATGGTCACACACCATTCAGGTGAATACAGAATCGCCTACACTATTGACCTTAGAACCAAAATTGATTATGTCATTTAGGTGAGCATTATATTGGACTATGTTGCTTGTCTGAGTACAAGAATAACCAGTAATGAATCATTCCTTCTTCCCTACAAATATTAGCATACATGCCTCTTAGACTACATGAATCATTGCCTCTCTACAATCAATTTCCTACATCCAATCATGAGTTTGTTCCCTCCCCATCAATCACATGTGTGGGGGTATAATGATGAATGAATGAATAAAAAAATCACACTTTCCCAAAAACCCCATGAAATCTCATTATCTATTGTGGGGACATGATTTTTTTCAAAGAAAATGTGAGAAAATATAGGTTTTACCACTTCTCTCACAATTCCCATGATGAAAGTACTTATTCACTTGATTTCATAATTATTGAAGGTGTACATATCGACAACCATCACATGCATTCAATCTTTGGTAGTTAAGGTTTCTATATTTTTAGTAAGGAACACGGTGATGAAGGAAACTAAGTAAAATTTGTAAAAAAGGAAAACTAAGGATTATTTGGCATGTATAATCCCATAGTAACCTCTCACCTTTCCCATATCCTGCAATCATAACCCCCTTTTTATGTCTGCCTACCTCATGTATCTCTACTATTCTATTAAATTCAAGAAAAAATATATTTAGATTATTAATATCACCATGAATTTAATTCCTCATGGTGTAAATAAAGCATGGAAATTAAAATATCCATGCCAAAAAAAATCAAATATGTAATCATAATTAAGTGCAATTAATCAATGGGATGCAGTATTGGGACCTTCTATCATATACCCCTTCGAATAACACAATCCTCAATGTTGTATTCTCATTAACAACACTTATTTTCCTCATTATTTAGTTGTATTTGTAGTGCCATCCTATTCAATATCTTGGTATACCACCATACTTCAACATTCCAACATATGCCTATGTTAGTAATCAAGTAATTGTACATAGTATAACAATTATCAAGAAACACTTATATTATGCACAATATTTCTCAATTCCATTATGTAAGCATCTATTCAAAGATATGTATGTATTTTTTATTTAATACTTATCTATATGGATATGCATCTATCCCATATAATAGATTCCATAGGAAATAATTAATTTGATAACCCTTTCTAACATACCCTCAAGTTTCTAGCCACCATCCCACATGAACTTATAAGTTTCCTCGTCCTTGAAACACTCACCCTCTAGGCTTATATGTCCCATTTTCTACTAAAAAATCCCTTAGGTGATCCATCTTGTCATCGATTTCTCATGTAAGAAGAGCACCAACTTATTACTAGACACCCATTAGTAGTATATAACTTGTGGAAATCAAAGGGTTCCTTTGTCATAACAATGACCTTCCTTCGAGGCTTTAGATCTTTAATATCCATCATATATAATTTATCATACACATATAATTACTATATATATATATATATATATATAGATATATATATATATATATATATATATTCTTAATAATAAAACTTATAAATTCCAAGTCTAATTCATAAAGAATATCATATTTCATAAGTATGAGATTCCTTCTCATGGTGTTTGGATCTTGTGTGGCGTAACACCTAATATTTCTTACAAAATTACACTCATCTTCATATTTAAGACCATTCCACCTACAAACTAATTTTTTAATCAAACAAATATAATTTATTATCTATGCCTATAATCCCAACTTTAAATATTTACTACCATCCATGAGGTGTTCTCAGAATAATATTAACCAACTAATAATTCAATATTTTTTAGTTGTTAATCATACTCAATTAAATGGAACTATGTTTCAATGTACATGTTTTACATAGCATACCTACCATTACAATTTAAAACTAAATCTGTATTCCAATAAATCGATGTGCTGATACTCATGATCACATTTACTCAATCCAACCCTGTCACTTGATTTCAAAATCCTACATTTCTATATCATGTATTCCATCATCATCAATTAAAAGGTCTAACCAACAACGCAACATGTCATCTAGTCACCCCCCATATGGACCTTGAACATACTACAAGGAAATTCCCTTATCTACTATATATTACCTTATGAATTCACTCCTTTATAGGTGCTCGTCACTATTTGCAAGAAGGTTATAGTCTACAATGCCAATATAAGCATAGAGAGAAGTGGAAATTTATGTAGTACTATATCCTTCCATATCCATCAACAATATGGTCTCGCACAATAGATCTATTGGAATTCACTATCATTTGTTATACAAATACATATAATGATTTTGTTACCCATTCACTTATTATAAGTGAATCGATCATGAGATACTAATTCATGGTTGAATCAAAAGGATTATAAAAATCTTTCCATACCAAAATATTCTTCATTCATCATAGCCCACCTAGCTATAATTAGAATGCATGCATTCAATCATAAACAAATAAATTAATATATAAAGTATGCCTAGAGGAATTCTTACTCCTATCATTACAAATCATATATATTGGCATGATTAATCTTCAAATTTGGATTGTTTCCTTAAGCATTCCTGATGTTACTTGATCATTTGATGTATCATGGGAACTCACATGATCCATTAATCAGCCTATTTACAATAATCCTATCATATAAATCCTTTTCACAAGGTTTTCTATCATATGCCACTTCATCATCAACATTTGCAACCATCGTTGAGATTTTTTTTAGAATAAAGTGTGTGTCATTATTTGAAATGTCTAATGTTTCGAGTGGAAACTCCACCCATCATCAAGGAAAAAGAAACAAATAAAATATTAAGTGTGTTTAATAGTGAAAAGAGAATATAAAGGTAACATAGAGGAGTTAACCATGAAATAAGAGAATGGGTTCCAAGGAATAGAAAATATATTTAAATAATATAAAGAAGAAAATATACATTAGGAGAAATTTGAGGCATAAATTATTAAGAAGCCAACAAAGAAAAATATTTATAAACTTATTAGAGGATTCAAAAAAATATTTAAATATAGATTAAAATATTAAATTATTATTTTTTAAGTTCAAGGTTTTTTAGATTCATCAAAATTGTTTCAACAAGACATGTGCTTTGCTGAAACAATGTGGAAACAATTTCATATTTTGAAGAATCCTGTAGAATATGGTGAAATAACAATATTATGGAATATTTAGATGCTAGCTAATACTTACAAGAAAATATATCATAATATTTTAAATTAGAATATTTGTGTCAAACCATGATTTTTTGTCCAGTAGAGGATGAGAGGATATTTAGTGCACTATCATTTTTGAAGTCAAATTTGAGGAAAAAACTTGATAAAAATATGGATATATGTCTAAATTATATGTAACAAAGTATGACATTAACAATTTTCCATATGAAAGAGTGCTAGTTCTTTGGAAATCATATTGTGATAGAAGGGGTGAAGAAAATACAACAAGCTTCTCTAATAAAATGTATATGGAACATGATATTTTGGAGGATCAAAATTAGAGTTCATGTGGAAAATATTGTTTTCAGAATGAATCAAATGAGGACCAGATTTAGAAGTGAAAAATTGATATACCACAATATGTTATCTAGTCAAATATATATGAAGTACCAAAGGACACTTATTTTTGTAAACATGTTGCATAAGTTGTGTAAGAAAAATTGAATGGAATAGTACAAATGAAGTGATTCCTTTTATTTGATTAAATTTTTCGTTCCTATATATTTGGTGTAGGTTCTAAATTATTTATCACAACGACATTACTAATAATATATGCCAATTTGACATTGAATTTGAGGTAAGAACATGTTCTATACTTTCTATTATTTATTGTAACATTGAAGCCATATTTCCTTGCTGCAATTGTTTTTAAGATTGATGTCTTGATAATTAACTATTACTTTATCCATTTCTTGTATGTGATACAAAGTTAAGAAATAATTTTATGAGGTGAGGATCTATATTTTGACATAGGTAGTGTCCTTGCATTAAAGGATAAATAAGTACTTTAACAAGGCTTTTACTAAGCAAGAATGGGTTCATTTCAATAAGATAAGTTTTTTTTTTTTTTTTGTAGCTCAAATATCTTGGTCACTGTTAATGGTTTGTTTTTACCATTTGGATCATTTTTCCAAGTTTAAAAATTTTTGGTTTATTTTGGTTAAAAATTATGATCTCTTACATTATTATAGTTTTTATTTTATTTTACTTGATCCTTTTGTTAAGGCATGGTTTGTTTCATCATATTTTACTGATTTAAGGGGTTTAGTTAAAGTTAAAGACCTTTGTTGAGTGAAATTGTCTTTTGTTTGTTTTTTTGTCATATTCATTTGAGAACAATATGTTATTAGGATTAATATATGAATTCATTCATTATATAGGTATTTAATGTGTTTTCCATAATTATTATTATTTCCTTTATATATTTAATTATTGAAGGATATGTTTTATTTTATTTCCTCTCACGTTGTGGTGTCACAAAATAATCTTCACGTTTTAGAATCTACTATTTTATTTGATATTCTCTTTGAAAATACTTATTGTTTGTTAAGAGAGGAAAATTAGCTATGCTTAGTTAAGTGAAGAAAAAATGGTCTATGCACTAGGATCCTATGTGTTCATCATAGAAGTCATATTATGACGAGAAGGACATTCATCTAATGCAATTATTCTTTGATACCAATACAAAAAAACATCACATATAATTAATTAAGAATGATAGATTGTTTAGTGTACTACTATTACTGAAGTGAAAACCCCCTTGATGATCATTGTGTTGTGACATATTTTTCCAAGTAATGAACATGCATAGACTATTTTTTATATTTGTGTTGGATTTTTTAACTCCCCCATTGTAGGCTTTTAATGATTTTGTGTTATTGTCTTTTTTCATCATGTAAGAAATTAAGTTTCAAGCATATTCATCTTCCATTCATTCTCGTTTATTTATTTTCTGCGATTTGAAATATTTTTTTACCAAGTCAACATTATTACAGTTGCTAACTGTAAAATAAAGTGCAACAACGACTACAATAGTTATGATACAAAAGTATTATGATGAAACAACATATTTTAAAGTTGTTGGTTTTTTTGAAATTGAGGAATTGGAGAAGTATATACCTTTTAGAAAAAGTGAATGATAAGAAAACAAAATAATTTTATGTAAATATTCATGATTTTTATATAGCTATTCATACACCTTATTTTCATGTGAAGCCTATAGAATATGAATTACATAGAATATGACAGGTTTATCTAGATGCGTAAAGAAAAAGTTTTAGCAAAATAATTTATTTGGTTCAACATCACATGCTTTTGGGGGTTCCTTTCCAATTAGTTTCCCCTTGGGATTTGATAAGACATTTCTGGTAAAACATAATAAAAACATGCAAAAATATTTGCAATAGTGTATAACAAGAACCTAGAGCAATATTACCTGTCATGATTCTTTTCCAAAACATGGAAAATTGTATATCATAGTTTTTAACTAAATATGTTTCTTATTATTACATATGTTTCTATATATTGGTAGTAAATCACTAATATTTTACATTGTTTTCTAAATTTTTAGAAAATTAACCAAGAACTTTCTTTATAACCTACTGTAAAATTCGCCATTATTTAACAAAATTTTATAATTTAGTGAAAGATTCAACAAAAAAATATATATGTATATTATAATAATGAAAAGATAGCCTATACATTTTTCCATATACCACGGGGATTCACCAATTTATTATACATATAAATTTGGGGGGTTTCTTAAAATTTTCCCTTGAACTTGTATAATCATCCAAGTTGTATAGGTGTATGCAGTCATAGGAAGGTCCTAGATGTATTGCACAATTCCAATTGGGAATTTACCTAATTAGTAGGGTATAGTTACCCATGGAATAAGAACAAGGAAACATCGATCCAGGAAGGAAGAAAATTGGTTAGGTATTGGCATAGGCTTATCTAGGAGGCAGTGAGACGAATAGAGATAATGTACGCATTTGTCTTCTTTGAGAAAATAATTCCAATATTACTATATTTTCTGACTAATAAAATATACAAATAGTAGGGGGTTTTAGCTGTGGTCTTCCCCATTAAATAATTGTGTAATGTGGGATTGAAATTATCTCTCTTTTATGATTTGTGATTTCATGATCGTAATTGGTTTCTGCAATTGGTAGAGTAGATTCAAGTCTATTATTTCAACAAATTACATTTAGTAGTTTTAATCTACGTGGATTTTCTACAAATTCTTTTTAGGGAGATCAAGCTTGCATAGGCCTTCAACTATGACTCCTGAAGCAATAGGTTTGAAATGATCAAGAAAATATTTCACTATGCAATGCATTTTGAAGAATTAAATCTTCATATTTTGATCTGTAATTGTAGAAATATAGATCAATTTTTTCTTCATCCCAGGAACATGCATACCATTATGAATGTGTCTAAGATTTCCATTTGGCGATGTTATATTAATATCCCCACATCCCTTGATATGATGAGGGCGATCATCTCGAAGATAAATATTAGCAACTTTGAATACCTCCTTGAAATTCTCATACCAACTCCTGTTACATCTCATATGAATCAAAGCTCCAAATTTCAGAAATCGTGCATTGGCATCATCCATTTCAGCAACCAACACAACATTAGACACAAAAAAAATTAAAATTTTTGAGATCAGAATTTAGGACTTCTCATGCAAAATCTTGTGAAGGTCTTCTATTTTTATGCCTAGTTTCATCACTTTTCTTCTTATAACAGTCTCTATAATGATTCCCTCTTCCACCATATTAAAAAAAAATTATTTCAAAATCATTTCTAAGAGATGATATACCTTGATTTGCTTTCAGAAATATCATTTCTTGAGATGAGCTTCCCTTTGAAGGATTTTTTCTTCACTGTAAGTGCCGAATCTAAATTCTAAGGCTTGAAATTATTGTGCCTCTCTTCTTCCTGAAACAATATACCTATCAATTCCTCAAATTTTGGCGCTTTCTCCCTTACAAAAATACATGTAATAAACATCTGATAGTCTTCTAACATTCCATTTAAGGTTATTGTCCAAAGATCAATAGCAGGTATTGATTCTCCTATATCTCCCAACTTATCTTTCAAGTCTTTGATTGTGTAAATATGGGCTCTAAAAAATTCATTCTCTTCCATTTTAATATACATGAGCTTACTCTTCAAAAACAAGACTTGATTTGTATTTTTCTTTTCATACAACTCCATCAATATATTCTAGGTCACATTATAGGTATTAAAATCATGAATATAAGGAATTACACTATCTTTCATGGAGATTATTAATAATACCTTTTCTTTGAGGCTCCCACTTTTCCCAATCCTGATTTAATGTAGCTGTCGAGCGTGCAACAACTTTTTCCTCTTCTCCCTTTGTGATGGTCCATGTGTCATAACCTTCCAATTGTGTTTGCAAATTCAATTTCCTGCTGGCATAGTTCATGCCATCCAATTTATTAGCTTTGTTGATTTATTTCTCTACAGGTGGATTCACTATATTCTCCCAATGCATTTAAGGAGAAATTACAACAATGTTTGTGCAATTTCAAATATATTTGCAAACAAATTTGAGTGGAGGCTAAAAAACAATTAATAGGACCCAATTCATGTATAAAAATAAAATAAATCCCCTTTTAAAAAAAATTCAAGGCCCTTTTAGAAGCACTCCCCCCTTTTTAATATTAAATCCCCACATTAAGCGCTCCTAAAAAATATCAAAAAAATTCACATAGGCGCTCAAAAAAATAAATTAAAATCTATTTTTAAAAACTAAAATATGCTCCAAAACACTTTTTGATGGAGGAGGGGGGCACTGCAATGAAAAAATTATAAGTTTCATACTTTCACCCTCATAAATGCAACACCTCTTTGTGGTTGAAGGTGTTGATCATTAAAAACAAAAATTATTGATAGTTAGCAGATCACCTCTCTCCATGGTGGGTTTAAAATCAATACGACCAACTTTCGACACTCCTCATTTGAAAAATCATAGGCTACTTTCCCCATATCAGAAGTGGGGAAAACTTATCCAAAGGGAAGAAAACTTTTTTCTCCAAATGCTCCACAGGAAGATCTAATCATCCCACGCCACAGTCACTGCGTTAAATTACAATTATTGCTCTTCCACCATGGATTTATACAATAAAATGACCATACAAGACAGCTGCGTTGTGCTAAAAACATAGTACACTGTGGTAAGACAGTTACGCCACACCAAAAATAGCTATGCCATGCCAGTGGTAGTCAAAAACACGACCTTAGACTGGTGGTTGGTAGACTTTGAAAGTCGAATTTATCTTCCTTGATCAATCAACGAGATCTGTAAATGACAACATATCCTCCAAGGGTTGTGCTTCCTTTTAATTCATCAAGATTCTCTAGATCCGTGATCAACAAATATCGGTTCTCGATCGACCCACTGATTCAATGCTTCCAAATATGCTACACAGTCTCCTCTGCACCAACACTTTTATCACAAACAATCATCTCACCTAGCTCGAATTATAACTGCCTAGTTGAGGGATCAATCTGCAAGGGTTAGACAAACACTTCTTGTGTGTTGTCATAGTTTCCTTGTCACCGATACAACCATGAGATCATTTTTCTGATACAAACTAATAAAAATGGAAGACAATATCATTTGAATGAAGCTTTGGAGTCCTTAGGTGTTTATCCCCCCTGATTTCCAAAATAGTAGATATCACATTGAATAAGAAAATCAAACAATACATGCCTTAGACAAATGAATTTATTTAGGGAGATGAAACAAACTCCTAAGAAATATGATATTATTTGTAATTACAACCAAAATTAAAACAACCTAACATTTGTTTCTCCATTATATTCAGGTCAGAATAAATTCATTTGGAAGATCAAAGTTGTTTATAAAAATACTGGGAGGGGGGGGGGGGTGAATACGTATTTAAAAACTTACTAAAACTATTTTTTTCTTATTTATATTTCTTTACGCGCCTATGCCGAAGTAATTCTTCATATGTACATGACTATTATGCAAAAAAATAGCTTATATATCTAGTTAGCTTACTCTTCAGTTAATTTATTATCTATTTATCTTGAACTAGTATGTCAGTACTTCATTAGACATTAAATGAAGGGTAACCATTTGCACTAAGAAAGTAATAAAACATCACGCATAAGAAACACACATGAACACCAATATTTTTAAGGAAAAACCCAATGTGGGTGAAAACCACCACTACCATTGTCTTTGTCTTATTTTTAATTAAGAAAAATCTTCATTACAATCTTGTACTGGCACATACTCATACCAGTACGTAGGAACCCACCTACAAAAGGCTACTATCTTCTCTCATTATAGAACTGACTCGAAGGGAGCTCTATCCCCCCGATCTCATTTACCGAAACCCACTGGAAGAGAGCTCCTACCCCCTGATTTGATTACCAGCTACTACTATCTGGAATCTCCGAATATCTTACTAAAGGCTACAACTTTCAGGACCTTTGTGGATGATGTTTCATAAATTTTCACACTAGATATACGTAATTAAAATCATCACAACCAATAGGCCACTTTTCATGAGACTTTCAGAATGGACCCACTAGCATCATTTAAGGACAATACCAACACTGAAATTAAATACTTCATCAGATCATTGAACCCTGATCAAGAATATCTCATAATATATACTCTACTATTCTTAAGCATATCTATGTGTATACGCACTTTCCACGAAGAATATCTGGGTACATATCTCAAAATATTGAACCCTCAAAACTGAATCTTGGTAATTTTGACATAAATACCGAGTTACACACATAACCACTGAATCATTTTTAAATAATCATAGAACCATGATAGATATATCAACCACAAATAGTTAGTAGCATCATTACTGTTCAACATATCAATCCATAACCAATTCAACTTCAATTATTGTTGTTAAACAAAAATCATCATATAAGACTTCATTCACAGACAACATCAAATGCAACAATACTGATTAGAATAATAAGATATCATATTCAAAAAAAAAATAGCATATATAAGAGCTTCCCACAAAACCCTTTTGCGTGTACATGCACCTTTCAGGAATAAAACATGCATACAAATTTGTCCATATTGCAGAAACGATACATGACTTATCAGATTGAAACCCGCATATGCCCATGATCTTCCTGATAAAAACCTGCATATAGATATACACTTATTCACTTATACCTTTACTGAACATGAGGCCTTCAGATAAACCCATATCTCGGCATACATAATAAAAACATGCATCAAACATTAACATTACAGATCAAACCAACCGATAAGAAAATTATCAATGTCTACTCATTTCATATCTATTAGATCCAATCCATCATAGTACTCCCTGGTGCACACACTTATTTCAGATCAAACACTCATCAGTAACCCATTCCATACACACTAAACACTTTGATCTTCATATTTTTATATAGATTAGGCCTTATCCAATACCATAGGACAAGACCGTAGTAATGCCGATGGTATTCTTTGGTGGGATCAAATATTCGTTGACATGCTCAATACTATGGGACAAATCCATGGTAAAGACCCTTGGTATTTACGATAACTTAGTGCAGAAATTTTAAACTCTTCCATTTGTCCGTACTCACATATGCACATGACTTTTCTTCATTGAACACGCATGTATTTCTCAAAACATCACCTTTATAATTCTTCTATCCCTGAATTGTTATTCCTTTGTTCAATCTTTCTTTCACATGTATGCTAGCCTGTAGAATAATTTTGTTATCATTATGTTGACATTTTCATCAAGTAGGTCTCCATCAAGTAAAAAACATCACATAGGTACCACATATGTCATATTTCCAACAATCTCCACTTTCGGACTTGATTGCAACCACTTTGGTGTTTGGTTACCAATCACATGTAGACATTCCAGGATTATTTCCAAGCATTCTTTCATCTAACACCAAGCTTCTCTCCCCATTTGATTTGAAGGGTAAAGGACAGAAGAATGATGAATGAAGGCTTCTCTTTCCTTTGTTGACATGAGCGTTGTAGATATGGTCTGCTAAATATTGGTCATTGAAAGTTGACCATTCATCCCTTGGGCACATGCTAAAGCTTGTAGAAGATATACACAAAAGTAATTGACTTTATGACTCCACTAAATATGACCTTTCCTATCACCAAAGACTCATGATTACATTAATTACCCAACAAAGTGGGGTTACATATTACATGGAATTCCCAACATGGGATTACATACATAATTGACATGACCCTAATAGTCCAAACATGACTAAGTGTTACAATCATGGATCCTTGCATAACCCCTACATCAAGTGAAAGATAAACATTTATAACCAAGACCAAATACCTCAATAGTGAGGTAGGAAGAGAATGATAATCTTTAGAAACTATCATATACCATGTAAGATCTCTATCATATGCATCTGACAACAACACCTTGAACTGTTGGAAATATTGTCATTGATGCCAAAGGATATGGCAAAGGAATTTTCATCTACATGTAGCAGAGAAGAACAAAAATAATGCATCTACAGTTTGAGCTACAGACCTGCAGTATCAGTTAAGGAAACAGGGACAAAGAGGTTATAGCAGAATTGAAGATGGAATATGTATGCATCCTATTGGAAGATAAAGGAAATCCTATGTATGATTGAGTTCTGGTGATACTCTATCCCTATGCATGCGCGAGAATGTTTGACTCTACAGTTATGCACTTCGTCCCTATGTTAATTTATATAAATACTGTATGTACTTCAGTCATGGCACAGTGAAGTGAATCTGCATAATGGATGGGATTAATGGTGCTCTGGTTCTGTAAGTTGTTCAAGGAACCAATGTTAATACGATCGACAGTGGAGTTATATATATATTCGTTGAATATATGATATGAACCTCGGTGATTTTTTTTTGAATAAATTAACCCCTGAATGCTCGCAGTTATACGCCTCTACCTCTGTGTAAGTATGGAAGGTCTAAAGATGCAGTGGTATTGATTAGTCTACGAGTCTCGGCGTTGACTGTGTAATAGAACCTGGAGTATGAATAAACCAAATATATAAAGGAGCATTGAAGCGGAGTTTTAATCGTTTAAAAAATAAGGCTGACGGAACCATGTGCTGAGGCGGAACCGTGATCAAGAGGAACAGTGACGGCAGTTTGGAGCGAAATCGTGGGTTTATTCACACCACCTTTGGACGATAGGTGGTATTTACGAATTGGCAGCGATTCCATTCAGTATTCAACATGTGTCCCAAGAAAACTTTCAAAACCACCCTTTAAAATGCGCCTTCGCGCGTTAAAGCCCGTACCAGGACGGCCAGCAAAACTACTTTTGCGCCGTCGATCTGAAAGGGGGCAATCGGACGGTGATCGTGCATCGAACTTTCCCGAAGTTTATCCAAGATGCGTGAAGAATAACACAAGTACGATGCGCCATCGCATGTTATTGCTCGTTCAAGTTGCCCAAGCGATATCCGTCCGATCAAATGAGGCGGCGCGGTGCGATAACAACTTTCGATTGGAGACGACAGTTAACGATGGGGGCCCATACCTGCGGACATAACTAGCACATCGGATATCGAGATGAATGGTGGAGATTGAGTGCGGGGGCACAACTAGCACACCAGATATCGAGACAAGTGCCTCCACAGCTGACCAGGAAATCAAGCGCTGACCTTAGATCAATGGTGGATATTAAGTGCAGGGGCACCAGCCAAAAATTTTCATCCGTACCGCAAGATCCCCCGCAGTGACGTAATGATGACATACGCATCGAAGTTTGATTGGTCTCCCATTTGTGGGCAAGGGGTCAAAATTTTATTGATTTTTAAACTATTTGCAAGTGTTGGATATTATTTATAAAATCCGAAGGGTCATACATAAGGGGTTAAAACACTGTAAATATATTTGTTTATCAATTGATAAATAAATTAATATGAAATAAAAACCCCGAGGGCCAAACTATTGGAAATATTTTCAAAGGAATACCATTAGCGATTCATGGTTTTGACCCAAGGTTTTATTAAAAGCGAAAACTATATAAGGTGATGAGAATCATGAAGAAGGGTGTGCGGGCAAAAGGGTCGATAATAAACGAATCTCTTTTAGAGATATCTGTATGAATAGACTCTGATATATCTGAATCTATGGTGCACCTATGAATATGATGATTGATCAAGATCCTTAGATCAGATGATGATTAATTCCTGGTTCAATCATGAAGAACGTATAAGGGTTGTGAATGAATACTTCACTCTGAAGTATATCTGTTTGGAATGGGTAAAAGATTGCTAAATTAAGGATGCACCTCTGAAGAAAATAAATAAATAAATTTGGTGGCCTGCAAGGTATGTTGTGTGGAAGCTATTGGATCTGGTTTGAATATTGATGAAACGTGGTCCGCAGTAGTGCTGAGGGTCGAAGCCTTCAGTGAGGGGGTTGTAGCTCCCTTCCAGGAGAGGCTGGTAAATGAGATTAGGGGGTCGTAGCTCCCTTCTAGGAGAGGCTGCTAAACAAGAGAAGGTTGTAGCCTTCTGCAGGTGGGTGCCTACGTGCTGGTATAAGTCTGCACCAGCATATATTGTAAGACGTTTTCTCTATAATAAATATTGAAGACTGAGATTACAGCAATGGTGGTTTTCTCCCGAATTAGGTTTCCACCTTAAATCCTGGTGTTCATATGTGTTTTTTATGTTTGTTCTGTTATTTCTGTTCATGCTTAAATGCTTATCTGATGCAATGCTCTAAGTAAAGACATAATAAGATATCTGGACATACATGATGGATGCAGTACTATAACATATGGTTTTAAGAGAAAGAAAGGAAAAAAAAATTCAGCCCTAAATACTGATTCACCCCCCCCTCTCAGTATTTTTCCCAACAATTGGAATCAGAGCAGGTCCTTTTGAAAAAGCTTAGTCGCTAGAAGGAAGATCAAGCAAGATGAGCAATCAAGATGGAATAGCATCTATCAGGCCTCCGCTCTTTAATGGAAACAATTTAATCTTCTGGAAAACAAGGATGAGATCCTATCTTCAGTCTCTGGGAGCAGAGGTATGGGCAATTGTTGAACAAGGATATCAATATCCAGCTGCAGTACCAACAGATCCAATGGAAAGAAAGAATTATGAAACAAATGCAAAGGCAGTCAATGCTCTATTAGGAAGTCTAACTGAATCAGAATTCGTCAAAGTCATGCAGCTGAATACAACCAAAACAATATGGGACAAAATAATTCTAAGTTATGAAGGTGATGCAAAGGTAAAAGGTGCTAAACTCCAAACTCTCAGAATTCAATATGATAATCTAAAAATGGATAATGAGGAGAGCATTGCTAATTTCTTTTTACGTCTTGATGATATTGTAAATCGTATGAGAAATTTGGGAGAAACAATAACCGAATCTACCTTGGTTGAGAAAGTCTTAAGATCACTAACAACAAAATTTGAGTCAAAGGTCTCTGCTCTTGAAGAAAAGCAGGATCTTCAAAATCTTATTGTGGTGCAACTTCATGGTGTACTAACTGCATATGAAATGAGAATAGGAGGACCATCAGAATTTAAAGAAGCAGCCTTTAGAACCTCTACAAAAGGGAAGGAAGTACAAAAACCGGAAGGATCAGGATATATCTCAGAAGAAGATGAGATAAACTTTGTAAAGAAACTTAAAGTTCAAATAGGACGGTTCAGAGGTAAGCTTCCTTTCAAATGTTTTGATTGTGGAAGAGTTGGTCATTATGCTGCTAAGTGTCCTTATAAAGAAACAAATAAAAAGGTAAAGGAAGAAGAAAAAAGGAATAATAATCGTTTCAGCGCTAGAAAGAGTTACTATGTAATATTCCCAATTAGCAATAGCTAATTGGAATATTAATCCAGACCAATTTTGCCTCCAATAGTCAGTTTGAAATAACAATGAGTGGGTCGTGGTCTCACCCGAGCGTGCGGAGGCAAGCACGCGGGCTGAGTCGCAGCGTGGGGCCGAGAAGGGCTGCGTGGGAAAGGAGGAGTCAATGGTTCGAGAGGATGGCCACATACAAAAGGGAGAGATCTTCCTTGTTTTGGCTATTATTGATGTTTACGATATTGAAACTGGTCGCTAAGACTTGAGCACGCCGGCTATTTAGCAGGTCTGCAGCACTGTTTAGTGCGCCGAGTGTCTCCGAGCGGAGATCTCAACCTCAGCCCCGGGGGACTACGAGTGCCTTCTCGGGTGAGGCAGTCCCATTATTGTTTCACAGAAGGATTGGGTCATAAACTGGTCGTCGAGCAGCCTTCAGGAGTGGCGGCGCAGTATGTGTGGGAAGACCGCGGATCGACCCGTGTGAGCTCCGTATTGCCACCGTTGTAGTGGTTATGGGTCAGGAGGAGGAGCAGAGAGGATTGGGTCAGGGAGCATTGCGCAGAGCAAAATCAGGAGTTAGTTAGCGAAGCCCTTTTAGCCACAGCACATTAGCAGCACGCGGCAGAATTCCCAGCCGCTTGAATGCAACATTAAAACCGCTGTACCTTTGTCTTTTCGGGATTATCTTTTGCCTTGCCTGCGCCAGTTGGAGCACTATCATCTAGGCAGCTATTGTAATCACTTATACTCCTCAGCATAATAAAATGGCTTAGTGATTTCTTTGTTAATGTGTATTTGTTGCATAGGCCGTTTTTATTATTTTATGTGTTGTTGAATATTTTCATGAAGGAGCATTCCATTGCTGTACCATTTGCTGTGTTTATTTAATTTCCTTTAATAGGAACATTACAGTGGTATCAGAGCATGTTTATGGCTCAACCTGTGGAAATTATCACAATGCCTACATTTTTACCCCCAGTGCCGAGTAAGGAAGAGAGGCAGCAAGATCATTTACCCTTTGGAGATTATTTTCGAGAATGGCAGTCCAAGGGGGAAGACTTCAAAGCAGCTTTGCCCTTCAAATATTACTGTCAGCTCAGGCAGGATGAAGGAGGAAGGTGCAGTGAAAGGAATAATGGATTTTCCAGCATGCAGGAACCAAAGTTGCAGCATACGACTGGGAGGTCACCTTCTCCCATGAAGGAGGGATCCACTAGTCACTGTGAGTCGAAGCCCAAGAACAAGGTGAGTTTATTCTCATCTCTTTTCAGATCTAGAAAAAATACATCCACCTTCGAGGAGGTCAAGAAGAATGAAGAAAAAGAAGAGGAAGTACCATGCGCTTCCAATTCCAATCAAGAAGAAGAGATCACATCACCTCTTGAGGGGGCTTGTGAAAACGCTATCACACTCGTGGAGGAGCAGCCACATGCATTGACAGTTGGGGCAGCCAACACTTTTGAGGATGGGACTCTTGCAGCTCTACAAGAAGTTCCAAATTCATATCAAGGTATGGAAAGATTTCCACATTCCATTTTTGCAACGAATTCTTCTGATCAATGTGGAGATCTACTTTTGCATGACCCAGGGTCAAATCTCATTGGAGATGCACTTCAACACACCATGGAACGCAATGAATTGGTTCCCTTCTCACAAGAGCAGATATAAGATGGAGGACATCTTCGGATGGATAACATCTCTCATGCTTGTTTTGGACATCTCTTGAGCCATACACATCATGATGGGAGCTTTTTGCCTACCACCTATTTGATTCTTGATAGGGTCTCATTGATCCTTGAGAAGTATACATTTCAAAATCCCATGAAGTGCAGAATCAAAAATTTGATTTGGGAGGATGGTAGCCCTCATGGGAGGAGTACCAAGATGAGGAGAAGAAGAAGGCATCCACAAGTGATTGAGTGGATGTGGATGATGAGCAAGGAGCTAGGGAGCTACTTGCAGATCTATGATACCGGGCAGTAGGACGCTTGGTTGCGCTGGTTACTCTTGAAAGAGTTTGGCCATCACTTGGCAAACACTCTTCTTAAGAGTAGGAGGACGGGGAGAAGATGGCTGGATAATTACATCATTGAGCAGCAGAGAGTATGGATGCATGGTTTTGATATGATACTCATATCATTCATTATGTCTTCATCACATGAGTTGTATGATGGAAGTATGGGGAGGCAGCAAAATGTCTTGTTTCTTTGCTTGGGAGAGCAAGGGCAGATTTTCTCTCACACTTTGTATGATGTGGCAGGAGGAGGAGATGGCATTATCTCCTTGGTCTTTGATGATGGCTTGGAAGAACTTCCAACTTGGGAGGTGTTCCACATTTGTTGCAGCATTGTTAGAGGGGTCTTTGACAAGGAGCATGTCAAAGAACGGAGCTTTATATTGACAGGAGCTTATTTGCATGAGCTCACAGCGTTGTCACCTTGGAGCAGAGATTTATGGATGAAGTGTGCCCGGCAGAGATATAGTGGATCTATAACCCATAGGTCCCAGGATATCTTCATATCTGTTGCACTTGATAAACAAAGAGGAGGTAATGATGGAAGAGACATCTATCACTATGGCATATTCGTCGTGACTTGGGTTCCCAAGCATAAGGAGGATTATCTTCTTGCAGCACATGGGTCATTCTTCTTCATAGCTTGCCAACACACTAGGGAGGACTCATTCCTAGACCCATGTACCATCTTACTTCCAACATATGGTGAGGGATTTGTTTATACATTCATTGACTTGCACACTCTTGTCATTCCTATGAAGTGCATTGCTTCACAAGAGGGCAAGCATGTCACATTGCTCCATGAGTTGTATTGGGCCAATCTACATGATGGAGGAAGCCATCTCTTTTGTGGCCTTGGGAAAATGTTTTATCATCACTTGCATGTTCATTTTATACACTATAGCATATATCATATAAAGACATGCATGATTAACTATGTAAGAAGAAACATTTTGCCTTGTACTTTCATCGAGCAGCAACTTGTAAAATTGCGTTGTACTTGTTCGGAAAGCTGTTGGTACCTCTTTTCATCACTTGTAACCTTTAGAGTTTCCTTCATTTTGCTGTTGATCATGTCTTAATTTGCTGATATAGATCAGATTTGTATGGGAGGCTTGATTATGAGGGAGACACATGAGCTAAATGTGTCCATGAGTGGGAAATATTCTCACATTTTCTGCACTACATGTTCTAATGGGAACATGGGAGGACGCATGGCCACCACTACTACATATGTGTTCTCTTTTGAGGTGGGCCAACAGATTGATATTCATCCATTGTACAGCCATGGGAAAGTGCTTGATCATGTATTATTGTTGTTAAATTAGCCATTTACTATCCATTAGTAGATGTGATGGATCTTGTACATTGCTTTCCATGTAATTTTCTGAAGTTGCAGTGGATGAAACTGCGTTGTTTCCTCATGAGAGATTGTTTGCATCATGTATCAGCATGTAAAACCTTCAGCAAACATCTCATTAGGATGATCCATGATGACCATGTCCTAGTCTTCATGGATGGTTTGTTTTGGGCCATCTTGTTCTTCATTGATGGAGGAACCCTCCTTGGAGGATTGTTCTTCACCTTGCCATTGGAGGGCAATGATTTTGCAGCCCAGGATCAGCATACACGCTACACTCGCCATGAGTGGAGGGAAGGACAGCATGGGGTAAGCTATGATGCTTGCCAAGTTCAGATTTTCATCCCACCTTCATTTCCGGAGCTGAGGAGGAAGGGACTTTGCTTCATTTGCAAAGAACCTTGGGGGCCTGATCACTCATGTTTGAGAGATGCGGATGAGGGAGCAGAGGTAGAGCCGGTAGGCATTCCTTCCGTATGCCAAGATGAGGACTCTTCTTCAAATGAGTCCATGGGATCATTTGAGGAGGATTCTGGGGAGCGAGAGCAGCCATGCAGAGATGATGATGACAGTGGACCAGAGCTGTGTTTTAGTGTATAGGGTGAGCAGTCAGGGGATTGTATAGGAGATACTCTGGGTGATGAGTCCTTTGTGAAGATTCAGCCAGAGCAGCATATGATGGAGCTTCAGTTAGTAGAGGAAGATACTATGGCAATTAGGCATGGCATTTCCTTGGGTGAGGTCCAGATGGGCGCCCACATTGAGCCTATGATGGATATGCGACTAAAATTGGGGTCATCCTTTGAGGGGGAGCAGTTAGATGTGCAGACACCGAGTACAGTGACAACAGCTAGAGACCCATATCCTATGGAGATGTTGGAGGTTGATGAGATGGATTTGCAGGGGGCTAATAGGCAGCAGGAGCATTACATTCCCAATCAGGAGGGAAATGAGTTGTTGGAGATGGAAGAGCATCCATGGATGGGTCGACACTGGGATGAGGTGCAGATAGATGTACACGCAGTCAGCAGAGCTGCAGTATTGTCAGTGAGTAGCACTCCCCAGAAGTACATCGATGAGGCTTGCAGCATATCTTGCCCACTTTGGCCCATTATAGAGAGAGGGGCTTCCTTCTATAGGCAGCTTCCATTAGCAGATAGGGCAGAGTAGTGGGAGTCGATCACGGGCTGGCAGCAACACTCTAGGCATGTTCCATATAGAGTTGTTGCTACATTGGATTCTTCATCCAGGATGGACTGGCGGGAGATCATGAGTAGGTATCCACTTGATGGTACGGTATTTTTCATGGGGAGCACAGCGGAGCAGGGGCCCCTAGACATAGTCGATGTTACAGATTCCAGTTGGCAGAAGGGCACCATTTGTCGTTACTTCAAGACTCCTTCTCGATTTCAGGAGAGCAGGATTAGCATGGGATTGAGTCGAGACTTGGACTGCAGAGAGGTGATGAGTTGGTATGCAATTGGTGGGGTAGCATATGCGGTTACAGGTACAGCACAGCAGGAGCCTGGGAGCATTGATGCTTGTTGGTGGTCTTCACCTCTGAGAGCATCAACCTTAGCCAGAGACAGTGCGCAGCCTGAGTCGTGCGACTTGAGCGATGATTGGCCATGGTGGCAATGGGATCCAGGAGGATTGTTGGTTGGCCGGTACCATGAGAGATCGGTTCGAGGTCCTGGCATTGAGAGATCCCTTCATATCAGGGTGATGCAGAGGTCAGAAAAAAAAAATTCAGCGGCGCATCTAGGACCCAGGCACATTTTGCAGTATCGATGGAGAGATGTTCAAGCAGTTTCTTGAGAGAAAGCAACATTTTTCCGGGGGAGACTGTAATATTCCCAATTAGCAATAGCTAATTGGAATATTAATCCGGACCAATTTTGCCTCCAATAGTTAGTTTCAAATAACAATGAGCGGGTCGTGGTCTCACCCGAGCGTGCGGAGGCAAGCACGTGGGCTGAGTCGCAGCGTGGGGCTGAGAAGGGCTGCGTGGGAAAGGAGGAGTCGATGGTTCGAGAAGATGGCCACATACAAAAGGGAGAGATCTTCCTTTTTTTGGCTATTATTGATGTTTATGATATTGAAACTGGTCGCTAAGACTTGAGCACACCGACTGTTTAGCAGGTCTACAGCACTGTTTAGTGCGCCGAGTGTCTCCGAGAGGAGATCTCAACCTCAGCCCCGGGGGACTACGAGTGCCTACTCGGGTGAGGCAGTCCCATTATTATTTCGTAGAAGGATTGGGTCAGAAACTGGTCGCCGAGCAGCCTTTAGGAGTGGCGGCGCAGTATGTGTGGGAAGACCGCGGATCGACCCGTGTGAGCTTCGTATTTTCACCATTCTAGTGGTTACGGGTCAGGAGGAGGAGCAGAGAGGATTAGGTCAGGGAGCATTGTGCAGAGCAGAATCAAGAGTTACTTAGCGGAGCCCTTTTAGCCACAACACATTAGCAGCACGCGGCAGTATTCCCAGCCGCTTGAACGCAAGAGTAAAACCGCTGTACCTTTGTCTTTTCGGGATTATCTTTTGCCTTGCCTACGCCATTTGGAGAACTATCATCTTGGCAGCTATTGTAATCACTTATACTCCTCAGCATAATAAAATGGCTTAGTGATATCTCTGTTAATGTGTATCTATTGCATAGGCCGTTTTTATTATTTTATGTGCTGTTGAATATTTTCATGAAGGAGCATTCCATTGCTGTACCATTTGCTGTGTTTATTTAATTTCCTTAAATAGGAATATTACATACTATACTCATGAAGATAGTGATGGGTTATCTGATAGTGAGGAAGAATGTGAACAAGATCTTAGACTTCTCATGGCAGTCGAAAAAGAATCTAGAGAAGAAAAGGATACCTTTTTGGATGCTCTAGAAGATAATGATTTTCTTAATGAAAACAATAAACTCAAAATTTTCTTAGAAGAGAGAAAAATAATCATAGAAACTCTGAAAAATCAGCTTGAAGATAAAGAGAAACACAATGAGAAATTAGAGTGTCAAGTAGTAGATCTAAGAAAATAACTTGAGAAAGTAAAGACTCTGAATCTTAGATATGCTAAAGGGTTTGAAACCTTAGATGAGATTATCAAGGCACAATGTTCTCCTCTTATAAAGACAGGTCTTGGATATATCGGAGAATCTTCTCAGGCTTCAGCACCAAATTATCTAAAAGCAGTTACAGCTGGTTTACAACATGCTGCCACTCAGCAAGGGAATAAATAATCTTTACAAGTAAAGCATGATCATTTCAATTCAAGGAACACTAATAGGAATGTCTTTCAAGGAAACACCAATCAACAGATAAATTCATATAGAAGATCTTATGATCGCAGAAATTTCTTCTTCAATGGACAATGTTTCTCATGTCACAATTTTGGTCATAAAGCAGTTCAATGTGTAGCATATAAAACTATTACAACAAGAGAAGCAATAAAGAAAAGGATTGATATTGAAGAAAAGAAGAATACTTATAACAAATTTTCTCCTCTTCAAAATGAAGTTGAATGCACTTATTGCAATAAATTTGGTCATGAAGAATCTGAATGTAGGAGAAAAGTTCAGCCAAAAGAACATGTTCCTTCAAGCTCCAAAGTATGGAAAAAGAAGGAGTTACAGGTTGAAAATTGTGGCATAGCGTTATTTGCAGAAGATGAAGAAAATCAATGGTACATTGATAGTGGATTCTCAAGACACATGACAGGTGATAAAGACAAACTTCTTGCATATAGTGCTCTAGAAAAGGAGAAGAATGTTACATTTGGAAATGATACTCCTGCGGTCATTAAAGGAAAAGGATCTGTTTTCCTAAAAGATAAGGTGAAAGCTAATGAAGTCATGTATGTGGATGGATTAAAGCATAACTTGTTAAGTGTAAGTCAAATGTGTGATCAAGGAATTGAAGTTGTCTTTAGTTCAAAAGAATGTGTGGTACGTGATCTTGATACAGGTAAAGAAATTATAAAAGGAAAAAGAACTCCAAACAACTTGTATATATTGAAGAACTCCAAAGAACAATGTTATTTGAGTAAATCTTCAGAAAATTGGCTATGGCATAGAAGGTTGGGGCATCTGAGCTTCTCTCAAATCAACAAATCAAGCAGACTTAAAGCTGTTCGTGATCTTCCCAATGTACTTGGAAGAAATATCTTTGATCTTGATTCAGTGACATTGGTACAGATAACTGCTAAGGAAGGATGTGAGTCTTCTTGAACTCATTGCTTTCTTGTGTCTTCTTTGTTCCTTGAAAAAATTCACCGTAGTGAAAATGCCTATATTAATGACTGGGCACCCAGATGCTGTGATTCTGGGCACTGCTTAAAAGACTAAGCCTTGAAAAGCTGAGTCTACTAAGCACAGACAAAGTGAGTTGTTCATCAATTCTGATTCAATTGAGGAAAATACATCCAATTTGGTCATGGACAGCAGCAGCAAAGACAGTTATATGTTGCTCCACAACGGAATGGTGTTGGAAAGAATTATGAGAACAATTCAACAAGTAGCTGGCAAGCTATGTGATGATTAAGGCACACACGACACATTTTGGGGAGAATCAGCACATACAACAGGAAACATTCTCAACAAAGCACATGTTCATGTAAATAGTGATAAAACTCCATATGAACTCTGGTATGGTAATCCTCCCACTATAAAGCATTTTAGAATTTTTGGGAGCAAATGCTTTATCAAGAATAATGATGAAAAAATTGGCAAGTTTGAACCCAGAGCAGATGAGGGAATATTTCTTGGTTACTCCTCTAGGTGTAAGGCATATAAATGTTACAATAAAAGAATTCGAAAAATTGTTGAATGTATTGACGTTGTTATTGATGAGTCTCCTGTAGCCCCAAAAGAAGAAAAGAAAACAACAAATGAAGATGATGAGGACATATATCCTTCTACATCAAACAGTAATGATACAAACAGTGCACCCAGTGAAGAACCTGAAGAGGATTTGTCTGAAAAGGCTCCATCTAGATATGTTCAAAAGAATCATCTAGAATCTAAAATTTTGGGAGAAAACGGATCAGGCGTACAAACAAGAAGGACTCTTGTGGGATCCTCTAGAAATCTGGAATTTCTGTCTACTATTGAACCTCACAGTGTCAGTCAAGCCAACAAAGATGAATGTTGGATTCATGCCATGAATGAAGAGCTTGATCAAATTGAAAATAATAACACTTGGGAATTAGTACCAATACCCCAGGACAAAAATGTCATTTGAACTAAATGGATATTCAAAAACAAGTTAAATGAGAATGGGGATATTATAAGAAATAAATCTAGACTTGTTTCCAAGGGGTATGCTCAACAAGAAGGTATAGACTTTGAAGAAACCTTTGCTCCTGTAGCTAGACTTGAAGTCATAAGAATGTTTCTTGCTTTTTCAAGCTTCCAACAAATCAAAGTTTATCAAATGGATGTTAAATCTGCTTTTCTCAATGGTGATCTAGAAGAAAAAGTTTATATAGAACAACCAGAAGGTTTCATTTTGGAAAAAAATGAAAAACTTGTTTGTAGACTAAAGAAAGCTCTATATTGTCTCAAACAAGCTCCAAGGGCATGGTACTATCGTCTTGAAAAATATCTCCATCAACAAGGATTCTCAAAAGGATCTGCTGATAGCAACTTATACACAAAAACTGAAAATGACAAACTATTAATTGTGGTTGTATATGTTGATGATATCATTTTTGGAAGTAATGAAGAATCTATGAGTCAGAAATTTGCTTCTGATATGCAGCAAGAATTTGAAATGTCTTTACTTGGGGAACTAACATTCTTTCTTGGTTTTCAAGTGCAACAAGCAATAGATGGCATTTTCTTATCACAAGCAAAATACCTTAAGAAAATCCTAAAGTATGGCATGGAAGATTGCAAACCTGTAAGTACACCAATGATAACCGGATGTAATCTCAGTTCTAGTGATGATTCTCCCACGGTGAATCAACCAGAATACAGATCTATGATAGGAAGTCTACTTTATCTCACTGGGACAAGACCAGACATTATGCATGTAGTTGGGATTGTCGGACGATTTCAAGCCAATCCAAGAGAGTCTTACCTTCAGGCTGTAAAAAGAATATTCAAATATCTACAAGGAACTCAAGATTTTGGACTATGGTATCCAAAGAATGTTGATCTTACTCTTCATGCATACACTGATGCAGATTGGGCTGGAAGTATTGATGATCGGAAAAGAACTAGTGGTGGTGCATTCTATATGGGGCCCCGGTTAGTATCTTGGTTCAGCAAGAAACAAAGCTCCATTGCCTTATCTACAGCAGAAGCTGAATATGTGGTTGCAGCATCATGTTGCACTCAACTTCTTTGGATGATGCAAACCCTACAATATTTTCAAATAAAATGTTCACCACCTATCTCCATTATGTGTGATAACACAAGTGCCATCAGTATCTCCAAGAATCCTGCTATGCATTCTAAGACCAAGCACATTCCCATCAAATATCATTTCTTACGAGAACAAGTTCTTGAGCAAAAGGTAAAATTGGAGTATGTTTCCTTTAAAGAACAAGTTGCTGATATATTTACCAAACCTCTACCCAGGGAAGCGTTCAAATCTCTCAGACAGAAACTGGGAGTAGTCTCTGCCATGCAGAGGATCCAGTCTACTTAATTACAGAAGACTAAATTGGTTGTGAGGTGTTGGTGGACATCTCTAAATGCACAGGCTAAGGGGGAGCATTGGTCATATGAAAAGGATGCATTGTTGGCCTTCATAAGTCATCTTGCTATATTATGCAGATGCAGCATGATCTCAGGGGGAGCATGGTAATGTCAACCCTTTTCCATTGATGTCAAAGGGGGAGGAAAAGCAACAAAGGGCTTCTATAAGACAATCAGCGAAAGAATATTGCCATCAATGCCAAAGGGGGAGATTGTTTGAAATATTGTAATTGATGGCAAAGGATATGGCAAAGGAATTGTCATCTAAATGTAGCAGAGAAGAATAGAAAGAATGCATCTACAATTTGAGCTATAGAGCTGCAGTATCAGTCAAGGAAACAGGGACAAAGAGGTTATAGCAGAATTGAAAATGGAATATGTATGCATCCTATTGGAAGATAAAGGAAATCCTATGTATGATTGAGTTCTAGTGATACTGTGTCCCTGTGCATGCGCGAGAATGCTTGACTCTACATTTATGCACTCTGTCCCTGTGTTAATTTATATAACTACTATATGTACTTCAGTCACTGCACATTGAAGTGAATCTGCAAAATGGATGGGATTAATGGTGCTCTGGTTCTGTAAGTTGTTCGAGGAACCAATGTTAATACGATCAACATTGGAGTTATATATATATTCGTTGAATATATGATATGAATCTCGGTGATTTTTTTTTGAATAAATTAACCCCTGAATGCTCGCAGTTGTACGCCTCTGCCTCTGTGTAAGTATGGAAGGTCTAAAGATGTAGTGGTATTGATTAGTCTACGAGTCTCGGCGTTGACTGTGTAATAGAACCTGGAGTATGAATAAACCGAATATATAAAGGAACATTGAAGCAGAGTTTTAATCGTTTAAATAATAAGGCTAACAGAACCATGTGCTGAGGCGGAACCGTGATCAAGAGAAACGGTGACGACGGTTTGGAGCGAAATCGTGGGTTTCTTCGCACCACCTTTGGGCGATAGGTGGTATTTACGAATTGGCAGTGATTCCATTCAGTATTCAACACGTGTCCCAAGTGAAATTTCAAAACCACCCTTTAAAATGCGCCTTCGGGCGCTAAAGCCCGTACCAGGACGGCCAGCGAAATTGCTTTTGCGCCGTCGATCTGAAAGGGGGAAATCGGACGGTGATCGTGTGTCGGACTTGCTTGGAGTTTAATCAAGATGCACGAAGAATAACACAAGTACGATGCGCCATCGCGCCTAATTGCTCGTGCAAGTTGCCCAAGCGATATCCATCCGATCAAATGAGGTGGCGCGGTGCGATAACAATCGTCGATTGGAGACGACAATTAACGATGGGGGCCAATACTTGCGGACATAACTAGCGCATTGGATATCAAGATGAATGGTGGAGATTGAGTGCGGGGGCACAACTATCACACCAGATATCGAGACAAGTGCCTCCACAACTGACCAGGAATCAAGCGCTGACCTTAGATCAACAGTGGATATTAAGTGCGGGGGCACCAGCCAAAAATTTTCATCCGTACCGCAAGAGCCCCCGCAGTGACATAATGATGACATACGCAGCAAAATCTGATTAGTCTCCCATTTGTGGGCCAGGGGTCAAAATTTTATTGATTTTTAAACTATTTGCAAGCGTTGGATATTATTTATAAAATCCGAAGGGTTATACATAAGGGGTTAAAACGTTGTAAATATATTTGTTTATCAATTGGTAAATAAATTAATAGGAAATAAAAACCCCGAGGGCCAAACTATTGGAAATATTATCAAAGGAATACCATTAGCGATTCGTGGTTTTGACCCAAGGTTTTATTAAAATCGAAAACTATATAAGGTGATGAGAATCATGAGGAAGGGTGTGCGGGCGGAAGGGTCGATAATAAACGAATCTCTTTTAGAGTAATCTATATGAATAGACTCTGATATATCTAAATCTATGGTACACCTGTGAATATGATGATTGATCAAGATCTTTAGATCAGATGATGATTAATTCCTGGTTCAATCATGAAGAACGTATAAGGGTTGTGAATGAATACTTCACTCTGAAGTATATCTGTTTGGAATGGGTAACAGATTGCTAAATTAAGGATGCACCTCTGAAGAAAATAAATAAATAAATTTGGTGGCCTACAAGGTATGTTGTGTGGAAGCTATTGGATCCGGTTTGAATATTGATGAAACGTGGTCCGTAGTAGTGCTGAGGGTCGAAGCCTTCAGTGAGGGGGTTGTAGCTCCCTTCCAGGAGAGGCTGGTAAACGAGAGAAGGGGGTCGTAGCTCCCTTCCAGGAGAGGCTGGTAAACGAGAGAAGGTTGTAGCCTTCTGTAGGTGGGTGCCTGCGTGCTGGTATAAGTCTACACCAGCATATATTGTAAGACGTTTTCTCTATAATAAATATTGAAGACTGAGATTACAGCAACGGTGGTTTTCTCCCGAATTGGGTTTCCACCTTAAATCGTGGTGTTCATATGTGTTGTTTATGTTTGTTCTGTTATTTCTGTTCATGCTTAAATGCTTATCTGATGCAATGCTCTAAGTAAAGACATAATAATATATCTGGACATACATGATGGATGTAGTACTGTAACATATGTTTTTAAGAGAAAGAAAAGAAAAAAATGTTCAGCCCTAAATACTGATTCACCCCCCCCTCTTAGTATTTTTCCCAAAAATTGGAATCAAAGCAGGTCATTTTGAAAAAACTTAGTTGCTAGAAGGAAGATCAAGAAAGATGAGAAATCAAGATGGAATAGCATCTATCAGGCCTCCGCTCTTTAATGGAAACAATTTAATATTCTGGAAAACAAGGATGAGATCCTATATTCAGTCTCTGGGAGCAGAGGTATGGGCAATTGTTGAACAAGGATATCAATATCCAGTTGCAGTACCAACAGATCCAATGGAAAGAAAGAATTATGAAACAAATGCAAAGGCAGTCAATGCTCTATTGGGAAGTCTAACTGAATCATAATTCGTCAAAGTCATGCAGCTGAATACAGCCAAAACAATATGGGACAAAATAATTCTAAGTTATGAAGGTGATGCAAAGGTAAAAAGTGCTAAACTCCAAACTCTCAGAATTCAATATGAGAATCTAAAAATGGATAATGAGGAGAGCATTGCCAGTTTCTTTTTACGTCTTGATGATATTGTAAATCATATGAGAAATCTGGGAGAAACAATAACTGAATCTACCTTGGTTGAGAAAGTCTTAAGATCAATAACAACAAAATTTGAGTCAAAGGTCTCTGCTCTTGAACAAAAGAAGGATCTTCAAAATCTTAATTTTGTGCCACTTCATGGCATACTAACTGCATATGAAATGAGAAGAGGAGGACCATCAGAATTCAAAGAAGCAACCATTAGAGCCTCTACAAAAGGGAAGGAAGTACAAAAACCAGAAGGATCAGGATATATCTCAGAAGAAGATGAGATAAATTTTGTAAAGAAACTTCAACTTCGCACAGGAAGGTTCAGAGGTAAGCTTCCTTTCAAATGTTTTGATTGTGGAAGAGTTGGTCATTATGCTGCTAAGTGTCCTTATAAAGAAACAAATAAAAATGGAAAGGAAGAAGCAAAAAGGAATAAGAATCGTTTCAGCACTAGAAAGAGTTACTATAGTCATGAAGATAGTGATGGGTTATCTGATAGTGAGGAATAATGTGAACAAGATCTTAGACTTCTCATGGCAGTCGAAAAAGAATCTAGAAAAGAAAAGGATAACTTTTTGGATGCTCTAGAAGACAGTGATTTTCTTAATGAAAACAATAAACTCAAAATTTGCTTAGAAGAGAGAAAAATAATCATAGAAACTCTGAAAAATCAGCTTGAAGATAAAGAGAAACACAATGAGAAATTAGAGTGTGAAGTAGTAGATCTAAGAAAAGAACTTGAGAAAGTAAAGACTCTGAATCTTAGATTTGCTAAAGGGTCTGAAACCTTAGATGAGATTATCAAGGTACAACGTTCTCCTCTTATAAAGACAGGTCTTGGATATATCAGAGAATCTTCTCAGGCTTCAGCACCAAATTATCTAAAAGCAGTTACAGCTGGTTTACAACATGCTGCCACTCTGCAAAGGAATAAAGAATATTTACAAGTAAAGCATGATCATTTCAATTCAAGGAACACTAACAGGAATGTCTTTCAAGGAAACACCAATCAACAGATAAATTCATATAGAAGATCTTATGATCGCAGAAATTTCTTCTTCAATGGACAATGTTTCTCATGTCACAATTTTGGTCATAAAGCAGTTCAATGTGTAGCATATAAAACTATTATGAGAAGAGAAGCAAGAAAGAAAAGGATTGATATTGAAGAAAAGAAGAATACTTATAACAAATTGTCTCCTCTTCAAAATGAAGTTGAATGCACTTATTGCAATAACTTTTGCCATGAATAATATGAATGCAGGAGCAAAGTTCAGTCAAAAGAACATGTTCCTTCAAGCTCCAAAGTATGGAAAAAGAGGGAGTTACAGGTTGAAAATTGTGGCATAGCGTTATTTGTAGAAGATGAAGAAAATCAATGGTACATTGATAGTGGATGCTCAAGACACATGACAGGTGATAAAGACAAACTTCTTGCATATAGTGCTCTAGAAAAGGAGAAGAATGTTACATTTGGAAATGATACTCCTGCGGTCATTAAAGGAAAATGGTCTGTTTTCCTAAAAGATAAGGTGAAAGCTAATGAAGTCATGTATGTGGATGGATTAAAGCATAACTTGTTAAGTGTAAGTCAAATGTGTGATCAAGGAACTGAAGTTGTCTTTAGTTCAAAAGAATGTGTGGTACGTGATCTTGATATAGGTAAAGCAATTATAAAAGGAAAAATAACTCCAAACAACCTGTATATATTGAAGAACCCCAAAGAACAATGTTATTTGAGTAAATCTTCAGAAAATTGGCTATGGCATAGAAGGTTGGGGCATCTGAGCTTCTCTCAAATCAACAAATCAAGCAAACTTAAAGTTGTTCGTGATCTTCCCAATATTACTCTACCTGAAAATATCATATGCAAATCTTGCCAATTCGGTAAGCAAACCAGGGTACAATTTAATGCCAAGGAAGGATCATCAAGTAAGCCTCTTGAACTCATTCATAATGACATATGTGGACCTATGAGAAAAAAGTCACCCCATGGTGAAGAATACTATATCTTATTCATTGATGATTTCTCTAGAATGTGTTGGATTGGGCTGCTTAAACACAAAGATGAAGCATTTGAGAAATTTCAGATTTTCAAAGCACTAGTGGAGAATGAATTAGAATTAAAAATCAAGTGTCTTAGATCTGATCGAGGAGGAGAATATACATCCAAATAATTTCTTGAATTCTGTGAGCAACACGGCATAAAAAGACAGTTCTCTGTAGCCGGCACTCCACAACAGAATGGTGTTGCAGAGAGAATGAACAGAACAATTCAACAAATGGCTAGAGCTATGCTTGATGATTCTGGAACACCTGACACATTTTGGGGAGAAGCAGCACATACAGCAGCAAACATTCTTAACAAAGCACATGTTCGTGTAAATAGTGATAAAACTCCATATGAACTCTGGTATGGTAATCCTCCCACTATAAAGCATTTTAGAATTTTTGGGAGCAAATGCTTTATCAAGAATAATGATGAAAAGCTTGGCAAGTTTGAACCCAGAGCAGATGAGGGAATATTTCTTGGTTACTCCTCTAGGAGTAAGGCATATAAATGTTACAATAAAATACTTCGAAAAATTGTTGAATGTATTGATGTTGTTATTGATGAGTATCCTGCAGCCCCAAAAGAAGAAAAGCAAACAACAGATGAAGATGATGAGGACATATATCCTTCTACATCAAACAGTAATGATACAAACAGTGCACCCAGTGAAGAACCTGAAGAGGAGTTGTCTGAAAACGCTCCATCTATATATGTTAAAAAGAATCATCCAGAATTTAAAATTTTGGGAGAAAAGGGATCAGGCGTACAAACAAGAAGGACTCTTGTGGGATTCTCTAACAATCTGGCATTTCTGTCTACTATTGAACGTCACAGTTTCAGTCAAGCCAACAAAGATGAATTCTGGATTCAAGCCATGAATGAAGAGCTTGATCAAATTGAAAAGAATAACACTTGGGAATTAGTACCAAGACCTCAGGACAAAAATGTCATTGGAACTAAATGGATATTCAAAAACAAGTTAAATGAGAATTGGGATGTTATAAGAAATAAAGCTAGACTTGTTTCCAAGGGGTATGCTCAAAAAGAAGGTATAGACTTTGAAGAAACTTTTGCTCCTGTAGCTAGACTTGAAGCCATAAGAATGTTTCTTGCTTTTTCAAGCTTCCAACAAATCAAAGTTTATGAAATGGATGTTAAATCTGCTTTTCTCAATGGTGATCTAGAAGAACAAGTTTATATAGAACAACTAGAAGGTTTCATTTTGGAAAATAATGAAAAACTTGTTTGTAGACTTAAGAAAGCTCTATATGGTCTCAAACAAGCTCCAAGGGCATGGTACTATCGTCTTGACAAATATCTCCATCAGCAAGGATTCTCAAAAGAATTTGCTGATAGCAACTTATATACAAAAACTGAAAATGACAAACTATTAATTGTGGTTGTATATGTTGATGATATCGTTTTTGGAAGTAATGAAGAATCTATGAGTCAGAAATTTGCTTCTGATATGCAGCAAGAATTTGAAATGTCTTTACTTGGGGAACTAACATTCTTTCTTGGTTTTCAAGTGCAACAAGCAATAGATGGCATTTCTTATCACAAGAAAAATACCTTAAGCAAATCCTAAAGAAGTATGGCATGGAAGATTTCAAACCTGTAAGTACACCAATGATAACCAGATGTAATCTCAGTTCTAGTGATGATTCTCCCACAGTGAATCAACCAGAATACAGATCTATGATAGGAAGTCTACTTTATCTCACTGGGACAAGACCAGACATTATGCATGCAGTTGGGATTGTCGGACGATTTCAAGCCAATCCAAGAGAGTCTTACCTTCAGGCTGTAAAAAGAATATTCAAATATCTACAAGGATCTCAAGATTTTGGACTATGGTATCCAAAGAATGTTCATCTTACTCTTCATGCATACACTGATGCAGATTGGGCTGGAAGTATTGATGATAGGAAAAGCACTAGTCGTGGTGCATTCTATATGGGGCCCCGATTAGTGTCTTGGTTCAGCAAGAAACAAAGCTCCATTTCCTTATCTACAGCAGAAGCTAAATATGTGGCTGCAGCATCATGTTGCACTCAACTTCTTTGGATGATGCAAACCCTACAAGATTTTCAAATAAAATTTTCACCACCTATCTCGATTATGTGTGATAACACAAGTGCCATCAGTATCTCAAAGAATCCTGTTATGCATTCCAAGACCAAGCACATTCCCATCAAATATCATTTCTTACGAGAACAAGTGCTTGAGCAAAAGGTAAAATTGGAGTATGTTTCCTCCAAAGAACAAGTTGCTGATATATTTACCAAACCTCTACCCAGGGAAGCGTTCGAATATCTCAGACAGAAACTGGGAGTAGTCTCTGCCATGCAGAGGATCCGGTCTACTTAATTACAGAAGACTAAATTGGTTGTGAGGTGTTGGTGGACATCTCTAAATGCACAGGCTAAGGGGGAGCATTGGTCATATGAAAAGGATGCATTGTTGGCCTTCATAAGTCATCTTGCTATATTATGCAGATGCAGCATGATCTCAGGGGGAGCATGGTAATGTCAACCCTTTTCCATTGATGTCAAAGGGGGAGGAAAAGCAACAAAGGGCTTCTATAAGACAATCAACGAAAGAATGTTGCCATCAATGCCAAAGGGGGAGATTGTTGGAAATATTGTCATTGATGGCAAAGGATATGAAGAAGGAATTGTCATCTAAATGTAGCAGAGAAGAACAGAAAGAATGCATCTACAGTTTGAGCTAGATAGCTGCAGTATCAGTCAAGGAAACAGGGACAAAGAGGTTATAGCAGAATTGAAGATGGAATATGTATGCATCCTGTTGGAAGATAAAGGAAATCCTGTGTATGATTGAGTTTTGGTGATACTCTATCCCTGTGCATGCGCGAGAATGTTTGACTCTACAGTCATGCACTCAGTCCCTGTGTTAATTTATATAACTACTGTATGTACTTCAGTCACGGCACAGTGAAGTGAATCTACATAATGGATGGGACTAATGGTGCTCTGGTTCTGTAAGTTGTTCGAGGAACCAATGTTAATACGATCGACAGTGGAGTTATATATATATTCATTGAATATATGATATGAACCTCGATGATTTTTTTTTGAATAAATTAACCCCTGAATGCTCGCAGTTATATGCCTCTGCCTCTGTGTAAGTATGGAAGTTCTAAAGATGCAGTGGTATTGATTAGTCTACGAGTCTCGGCATTGACTATGTAATAGAACCTGGAGTATGAATAAACCGAATATATAAAATAACATTGAAGCGAAGTTTTAATCGTTTAAATAATAAGGCTGACAGAACCATGTGCTGAGGCGGAACCATGATCAAGAGGAATAGTGACGGCAGTTTGGAGCGAAATCGTGGGTTTCTTTGCACCACCTTTGGACGATAGGTGGTATTTACGAATTGGCAGTGATTCCATTCAGTATTCATCACATGTCCCAAGCGAAATTTCAAAACCACCCTTTAAAATGCGCCTTCGCGCGTTAAAGCCTGTACTAGGATGGCCAATGAAACTGCTTTTGCGCCATCGATCTGAAAGGGGGAAATCGGACATTGATCGCGCGTCGGACTTGCCCGGAGTTTAATCAAGATGCGTGAAGAATAACACAAGTGCGATGCGCCATCGCACGTAATTTCTCGCGCAAGTTTCCCAAGCGATATCCGTCCGATCAAATGAGGCGGCGCGGTGCGATAACAACCGTCAATTGGAGATGACAATTAACGATGGGGGCCCATACCTGCGGACATAACTAGCGCACCGGATATCAAGATGAATGGCAGAGATTGAGTGCGGGGGCACAACTATCACACCAGATATCGAGACAAGTGCCTCCACAGCTGACCAGGAAATCGAGCGCTGACCTTATATCAACGGTGAATATTAAGTGCGGGGGCACCAGCCAAAAATTTTCATCCGTACCGCAAGAGCCCCCGCGGTGACGTAATGATGACATATGCAGCGAAATTTGATTGGTCTCCCATTTGTGGGCCAGGGGTCAAAATTTTATTGATTTTTAAACTATTTGCAATCGTTGGATATTATTTATAAAATCCAAAGGGTTATACATAAGGGGTTAAAACGCTGTAAATATATTTGTTTATCAATTGATAAATAAATTAATAGGAAATAAAAAACCCCGAGGGCCAAACTATTGGAAATATTGTCAAAGGAATACCATTAGCGATTCGTGGTTTTGACCCAAGGTTTTATTAAAAGCGAAAACTATATAAGGTGATGAGAATCATGAAGAAGGGTGTGCGGGCGAAAGGGTCGATAATAAATGAATCTCTTTTAGAGATATCTATATGAAAAGACTCTGATATATCTAAATCTATGGTGCACCTGTGAATATGATGATTGATCAAGATCCTTAGATCAGATGATGATTAAATACTGGTTAAATCATGAAGAACGTATAAGGGTTGTGAATGAATACTTCACTCTGAAGTATATCTGCTTGGAATGGGTAACAAATTGCTAAATTAAGGATGCACCTCTGAAGAAAATAAATAAATAAATTTGCTGGCCTGCAAGATATGTTGTGTGGAAGCTATTGGATCTGGTTTGAATATTGATGAAACGTGGTCCGCAGTAGTGCTGAGGGTCGAGGCCTTCAGTGAGGGGGTTGTAGCTCCCTTCCAGGAGAGGCTGGTAAACGAGAGCAAGGGGTCGTAGCTCCCTTCCAGGAGAGGCTGGTAAACGAGAGAAGGTTGTAGCCTTCTGTAGGTGGGTGCCTGTGTGTTGGTATAAGTCTGCACCAGCATATATTGTAAGACGTTTTCTCTATAATAAATATTGAAGACTGAGATTACAGCAACGGTGGTTTTCTCCCGAATTGGGTTTCCACCTTAAATCCTAGTGTTCATATGTGTTGTTTATGTTTGTTCTGTTATTTCTGTTCATGCTTAAATGCTTATCTGATGCAATGCTCTAAGTAAAGACATAATAAGATATATGGACATACATGATGGATGTATTACTGTAACATATAGTTTTAAGAGAAAGAAAAGAAAAAATTGTTCAGCCCCAAATACTGATTCACCCCCCCCTCTCAGTATTTTTCCCAACAATTGGAATCGGAGCAGGTCCTTCTGAAAAAGCTTAGTCGCTAGAAGGAAGATCAAGAAAGATGAGAAATCAAGAAGGAATAGCATCTATCAAGCCTCTGCTCTTTAATGGAAACAATTTAATCTTCTGGAAAACAAGGATGAGATCCTATCTTCAGTCTCTGGGAGCAGAGGTATGGGCAATTGTTGAACAAGGATATCATTATCCAGCTGCAGTACCAACAGATCTAATGGAAAGAAATAATTATGAAACAAATGCAAAGGCAGTCAATGCTCTATTGGGAAGTCTAACTGAATCAGAATTCGTCAAAGTCATGCAGCTAAATACAACCAAAAAAATATGGGACAAAATCATTCTAAGTTGTGAAGGTTATGCAAAGGTAAAAAGTGCTAAACTCCAAACTCTCAGAATTCAATATGAGAATCTAAAAATGGATAATGAGGAGAGCATTGCCAATTTATTTTTATGTCTTGATGATATTTTAAATCGTATGAGAAATCTGGGAGAAACAATTACCGAATCTACCTTGGTTGAGAAAGTCTTAAGATCACTAACAACAAAATTTGAGTTAAAGGTCTCTGCTCTTGAAGAAAAGCAGGATCTTCAAAATCTTACTGTGGTGCAACTTCATGGCATACTAACTGCATATGAAATGAGAAGAGGAGGACCATCATAATTCAAAGAAGCAGCCTTTAGAACCTCTACAAAAGGGAAGGAAGTACAAAAACCAGAAGGATCAGGATATATCTCAGAAGAAGATGAGATAACCTTTGTAAAGAAACTTCAACTTCGCACAGGACGGTTGAAAGGTAATCTTCCTTTCAAATGTTTTGATTGTGGAATATTTGGTCATTATGCTGCTAAGTGTCCTTATAAATAAACAAATAAAAAGGGAAAGGAAGAAGCAAAAAGGAATAAGAATCGTTTCAGCACTAGAAAGAGTTACTATAGTCATGAAGATAGTGATGGGTTATCTGATAGTGAGGAAGAATGTGAACAAGATCTTAGACTTCTCATGGCAGTCGAAAAAGAATCTAGAGAAGAAAAGGATACATTTTTGGATGCTCTAGAAGACAGTGATTTTTTTAATGAAAACAATAGACTCAAAATTCTCTTAGAAGAGAGCAAAATAATCATAGAAACTCTGAAAAATCAGCTTGAAGATAAAGAGAAACACAATGAGAAATTAGAGTGTGAAGTAGTAGATCTAAGAAAGAACTTGAGAAAGTAAAGACTCTGAATCTTAGATTTGCTAAAGGGTCTGAAACCTTAGATGAGATTATCAAGGTACAACGTTCTCCTCTTATAAATACAGGTCTTGGATATATCGGAGAATATTCTCAGGCTTTAGCACCAAATTATCTAAAAGCAGTTACAGCTGGTTTACAACATGCTGCCACTCAGCAAGGGAATAAAGAATATTTACAAGTAAAGCATGATCATTTCAATTCAAGGAACACTAACAGGAATGTCTTTCAAGAAAACACCAATCAACAGAAAAATTCATATAGAACATCTTATGATCGCAGAAATTTCTTCTTCAATGGACAATGTTTCTCATGTCACAATTTTGGTCATAAAGCAGTTCAATGTGTAGCATATAAAACTATTATGACAAGAGAAGCAAGAAAGAAAAGGATTGATATTGAAGCAAAGAAGAATACTTATAACAACTTTTCTCCTCTTCAAAATGAAGTTGAATGCACTTATTGCGATAGCTTTGGCCATGAAGAATCTGAATGCAGGAGCAAAGTTCAGCCAAAAGAACATGTTCCTTCAAGCTCCAAAGTATGGAAAAAGAAGGAGTTACAGGTTGAAAATTGTGGCATAGAGTTATTTGCAGAAGATCAAGAAAATCAATGGTACATTGATAGTGGATGCTCAAGACACATGACAGGTGATAAAGACAAACTTCTTGCATATAGTTCTCTAGAAAAGGAGAAGAATGTTACATTTGGAAATGATACTCCTGCGGTCATTAAAGGAAAAGGGTCTGTTTTCGTAAAAGATAAGGTGAAAGCTAATGAAGTCATGTATGTGGATGGATTAAAGCATAACTTGTTAAGTGTAAGTCAAATGTGTGATCAAGGAACTGAAGTTGTCTTTAGTTCAAAAGAATGTGTGGTGCGTGATCTTGATACAGGTAAAGCAATTATAAAAGGAAAAAGAACTCCAAACAACCTGTATATATTGAAGAACCCCAAAGAACAATGTTATTTGAGTAAATCTTCAGAAAATTGGCTATGGCATAGAAGGTTGGGGCATCTGAGCTTCTCTCAAATCAACAAATCAAGCAGACTTAAAGCTATTCATGATCTTCCCAATATTACTCTACCTGAAAATATCATATGCAAATCTTGCCAATTCGGTAAGCAAACCAGGGTACAATTCAATGTCAAGGAAGGATCATCAAGTAAGCCTCTTGAACTCATTCATACTGACATATGTGGACCTATAGGAAAAAGTCACCCCGTGGTGAAGAATACTATATCTTATTCATTGATGATTTCTCTAGAATGTGTTGGATTGGGCCGCTTAAACACAAAGATGAAGCATTGGAGAAATTTGAGATCTTCAAAGCACTAGTTGAGAATGAATTAGAATTAAAAATAAAGTGTCTCAGATCTGATCGAGGAGGAGAATATACATCCAAATAATTTCTTGAATTCTATGAACAACATGGTATAAAAAGACAATTCTCTGTTGCTGGCACTCCACAACAGAATGGTGTTGCAGAAAGAATTAACAGAACAATTCAACAAATGGCTACAGCTATGCTTGATGATTCTAGAACACCTGACACATTTTGGGGAGAAGCAGCACATACAGCAGCAAACATTCTCAACAAAGCACATGTTCGTGTAAATAGTGATAAAACTCCATATGAACTCTGGTATGGTAATCCTCCCACTATAAAGCATTTTAGAATTTTTGGGAGCAAATTCTTTATCAAGAATAATAATGAAAAACTTGGCAAGTTTGAACCCAGAGCAGATGAGGGAATATTTCTGGGTTACTCCTCTAGGAGTAAGGCATATAAATGTTACAATAAAAGACTTCGAAAAATTGTTGAATGTATTGATGTTGTTATTGATGAGTCTCCTATAGCCTCAAAAGAAGAAAAGAAAACAACAGATGAAGATGATGAGGACATATATCCTTCTACATCAAACAGTAATGATACAAACAGTGCACCCATTGAAGAACCTGAAGAGGAGTTGTCTGAAAAGGCTCCATCTAGATATGTTCAAAAGAATCATCCAGAATCTCAAATTTTGGGAGAAAAGGGATCAGGCGTACAAACAAGAAGGACTCTTGTGGGATCTTCTAGCAATCTGGCATTTCTGTCTACTATTGAACCTCACAGTGTCAGTCAAGCCATCAAAGATGAATGCTGGATTCAAGCCATGAATGAAGAGCTTCATCAAATTTAAAAGAATAACACTTGGGAATTAGTACCACGACCTGGGGACAAAAATTTCTTTGGAACTAAATGGATATTCAAAAACAAGTTAAATGAGAATGGGGATGTTATAAGAAATAAAGCTAGACTTGTTTCCAAGGGGTATGCTCAAAAAGAAGGTATAGACTTTGAAGAAACTTTTGCTCCTATAGCCAGACTTGAAGCCATAAGAATTTTTCTTGCTTTTTCAAGCTTCCAACAAATCAAAGTTTATCAAATGGATTTTAAATTTTCTTTTCTCAATGGTGATCTAGAAGAAGAAGTTTATATAGAACAACCAGAAGGTTTCATTTTGGAAAATAATGAAAAACTTGTTTGTAGACTTAAGAAAGCTCTATATGGTCTCAAACAAGCTCCAAGGGCATGGTACTATCGTCTTGACAAATATCTCCATCAACAAGGATTCTCAAAAGGATCTGCTGATAGAAACTTATACACAAAAACTGAAAATGACAAACTATTAATTGTGGTTGTATATGTTGATAATATCATTTTTGGAAGTAATGAAGAATCTATGAGTTATAAATTTGCTTCTGATATGCAGCAAGAATTTGAAATGTCTTTACTTGGGGAACTAACATTCATTCTTGGTTTGCAAGTGCAACAAGCAACAGATGGCATTTTATTATCACAAGAAAAATACCTTAAGCAAATCCTAAAGAAGTATGGCATGGAATATTGCAAACCTGTAAGTACACCAATGATAACCAGATGTAATCTCAGTTCTAGTGATGATTCTCCCATGGTGAATCAACCAGAATACAGATCTATGATAGGAAGTCTACTTTATCTCACTGGGAAAAGACCAGACATTATGCATGCAGTTGGGATTGTCGGACGATTTCAAGCCAATCCAAGAGAGTCTCACCTTCAGGCTGTAAAAAGAATATTCAAATATCTACAAGGAACTCAAGATTTTGGACTATGGTATCCAAAGAATGCTGATCTTACTCTTCATGCATACACTGATGCAGATTGGGCTGGAAGTATTGATGATCGGAAAAGCACTAGTGGTGGTGCATTTTATATGGGGCCCCGATTAGTATCTTGGTTCAGCAAGAAACAAAGCCCCATTGCCTTATCTACAGCAGAAGCTAAATATGTGGCTGCAGCATCATGTTGCACTCAACTTCTTTGGATGATGCAAACCCTACAAGATTTTCAAATAAAATGTTCACCACCTATCTCCATTATGTGTGATAACACAAGTGCCATCAGTATCTCAAAGAATCCTGTTATGCATTCCAAGACCAAGCACATTCCCATCAAATATCATTTCTTATGAGAACAAGTGCTTGTTGAAAAGGTAAAATTGGAGTATGTTTCCTCCAAAGAACAAGTTGCTGATATATTTACCAAACCTCTACCCAGGGAAGCGTTCGAATATCTGATGCAGAAACTGGGAGTAGTCTCTGCCATGCAGAGGATCCGGTCTACTTAATTACAGAAGACTAAATTGGTTGTGAGGTGCTGGTGGACATCTCTAAATGCACAGGCTAAGGGGGAGCATTGGTCATATGAAAAGGATGCACTGTTGGCCTTCATAAGTCATCTTGCTATATTATGCAGATGCATCATGATCTCAGGGGGAGCATGGTAATGTCAACCCTTTGCCATTGATGTCAAAGGGGGAGGAAAAGCAACAAAGGGCTTCTATAAGACAATCAGCGAAAGAATATTGCCATCAATGCCAAAGGGGGAGATTGTTGGAAATATTGTCATTGATGGAAAAGGATATGGCAAAGGAATTGTCATCTAAATGTAGCAGAGAAGAACAGAAAGAATGCATCTACAGATTGAGCTACAGAGCTGCAGTATCAATCAAGGAAACAGGGACAAAGAGGTTTAGCAGAATTGAAGATGGAATATGTATGCATCCTGTTGGAAGATAAAGGAAATCCTCTGTATGATTGAGTTCTGGTGATACTCTGTCCCTATGCATGCGCGAGAATGTTTGACTCTACAGTTATGTACTCTGTCCCTGTGTTAATTTATATAACTATTGTATGTACTTCAGTCACGACACAGTGAAGTGCATAATGGATGGGATTAATGGTGCTCTGGTTCTGTAAGTTGTTCGAGGAACCAATGTTAATACGATCGAAAGTGGAGTTATATATATATTCGTTGAATATATGATATGAGCCTCGGTGATTTTTTTTTAATAAATTAACCCCTGAATGATCGCAGTTATATGCATCTGCCTCTGTGTAAGTATGGAAGGTCTAAAGATGCAGTGGTATTGATTAGTCTACGAGTCTCGGTGTTGACTGTGTAATAGAACTTGGAGTATGAATAAAACTAATATATAAAGGAACATTGAAGCGGAGTTTTAATCGTTTAAATAATAAGGCTAACGGAACCATGTGCTGAGGCGGAACCGTGATCAAGAGGAACAGTGATGGTGGTTTGGAGTGAAATCGTGGGTTTCTTCACACCACCTTTGGACGATAGGTGGTATTTACGAATTGGCAGCGATTTCATTCAGTATTCAACACGTGTCCCAAGAAAAATTTCAAAACTACCGTTTAAAATGCGCCTTCGCGCGTTAAAGCCTGTACTAGGAAGGCTAGCAAAATTTCTTTTGTGCCGTCGATCTGAAAGGGGGCAATCGGACGGTGATCGTGCGTCGGAATTGCCTAGAGTTTAATCAAGATGCGTGAAGAATAACACAAGTACGATGCACCATCGTGCGTAATTGCTCGTGCAAGTTGCCCAAGCGATATCCATCTGATCAAATGAGGCGATGCGGTGCGATAACAACCATCGATTGGAGACGACAGTTAACGATGGGGGCACATACCTGCGAACATAACTATCGCACCGGATATCTAGATGAATGGTGGAGATTGAGTGCGGGGGCACAAATAGCACACCAGATATCAAGACAAGTGCCTCCACAGCTGACCAGGAAATCAAGCGCTGACCTTAGATCAACGGTGGATATTAAGTGCAGGGGCACCAGCCAAAAATTTTCATTTGTACCGCAAGAGCCCCCGCATTGACGTAATGATGACATACACAGTGAAATTTGATTGGTCTCCCATTTGTGGGCCAGGGGTCAAAATTTTATTGATTTTTAAACTATTTGCAAGCGTTGGATATTATTTATAAAATCTGAAGGGTTATACATAAGGGGTTAAAACACTGTAAATATATTTGTTTATCAATTGATAAATAAATTAATAGGAAATAAAAACCCCGAGGGCCAAACTATTGGAAATATTGTCAAAGCAATACCATTAGCGATTCGTGGTTTTGACCCAAGGTTTTATTAAAAGCGAAAACTATATAAGGTGATGAGAATCATGAAGAAGGGTGTGCGGGTGAAAGGGTTGATAATAAACGAATCTCTTTTAGAGATATCTATATGAATAGACTCTGATATATCTGAATCTATGGTGCACCTGTGAATATGATGACTGATCAAGATCCTTAGATCAAATGATGATTAATTCCTGGTTCAATCATGAAGAACGTATAAGGGTTGTGAATGAATACTTCACTCTGAAGTATATCTGTTTGGAATGGGTAACAGATTGCTAAATTAAGGATGCACCTCTGAGGAAAATAAATAAATAAATTTGGTGGCCTGCAAGGTATGTTTTGTGGAAGCTATTGGATCCGGTTTGAATACTGATAAAACGTGGTTTGCAGTAGTGCTGAGGGTCGAAGCCTTCAGTGAGGGGGTTGTAGCTCCCTTCTAGGAGAGGCTGGTAAACGAGAGAATGGGGTCATAGCTCCCTTCCAGGAGAGGCTGGTAAATGAGAGAAGGTTGCAGCCTTCTGCAGGTGGGTTCCTGCGTGCTGGTATAAGTCTTCACCAGCATATATTGTAAGACGTTTTCTCCATAATAAATATTGAAGACTGAGATTACAGCAACGGTGGTTTTCTCCCGAATTGGGTTTCCACCTTAAATCCCGGTGTTCATATGTGTTGTTTATGTTTGTTCTGTTATTTCTGTTCATGCTTAAATGCTTATCTGATGAAATGCTCTAAGTAAAGACATAATAAGATATGTGGACATACATGATGGATGCAGTACTATAACATATGGTTTTAAGAGAAAGAAAAGAAAAAATTGTTCAGCCCTAAATACTGATTCACCCCCCCCTCTTAGTATTTTTCCCAACATGAACATCATCTAAGAATTCAACATCAACAACCTAGCAAGATATGGAAAATCATCATTATATGTCTGTTGTAATATGTACCTAGCAAAATTATTCTCAAGAAAAAATAATTCCAACAATGTACTATTAGAAGAAAATAAAATTCTCCCCCTGAACTTGTGCCAACAATTCATTGTCAATTATGATCATTTCAACTCATACATCAGTCGAGTCATCAAAGAAGCTTCATTAATCACAAATCCATCAATTCACATTGTACAAACTCATAAAAAAAAACCATTTCTAATTATCATCATCATGCTGTAATCAACTGATTCCAGAACCAACAAGCTAAATAGGTACTAACTGAAATATATCATGACCTTTTCTTGAGCCCATCCCTTTGTTTCTTCATCATGGAAAAACATATATGACTATCTAAATTAGGACTTGCATATATACACGACAGTTGTTCATAAGATCGACGCACACAAAGTATAGTATTGAATTTTCATAATCAGAACTCCCCCTAAACTTGAAGGATTGCTCAGAATAATTAACAGAGTGATAAAACAAATACCACTCCTAACTTATGCCTAACATATTCAAAGGCATCACGTGGAAGAGGCTTTGTAAATATATCCACAATTTGTTCTTTTGAGGGAACATATTTCAGTTTGACTTTTTTTTCAAGCACCTCTTCTCTTAGACAATGATATTTGATTGGAATATGCTTGGTTTTGGAGTGAATAACATGATTTTTAGAAATTATAATGGCACTAGTATTATTACATATGATCATAATAGGTGGAGAACTATTGATTTGAATATCCTAAAATGTTTGCATCATACAGAGAAGTTGTGTGCAATAAGATGCAACAACAACATATTCTACTTCTGCATTCGACAAAGCAATGGAGATTTTTTATTTTATTTTATTTTATTTATTATTTATTTATTTTATATATATATATATATATATATATATATATATATATATATATATATATTAATATTAATTTAATTTAATTAATTTATTTATTTTATTTTTATTTTATTTTATTTATTTACTTTATTTTTTTATTTTATTTTATTTGTTTATTTTTAATTTTGTTTTTTTTTATTTTTTTGAACCATGATACCAAGCGGGGTCCCATGGAAGTGCTCCTCGACTAGTTATTTTTCAATCACCAACATTTGCTGCCTAATATACATCTGTGTAAGCATGAAGAGTAATATATGCATCCTTGCGATACCATAAACCAAAGCCTTGAGTTCCTTGTATATATTTGAATATTCTCTTTACTGCCTGAAGATGATTTTATTTTGGATTTTCTTGAAACCGTCCAAGAATCCCGATTGCATGCATTATATCTAGTATGTTACCTATAAGATAAAGTAAGCTTCTGACCATGGATCTGTATTCTGGTTGATTGACTACAGCAGAATCACCATGTCAACTGAGATTACATCCTGACACCATTGGTGTGCATACTGGTTTGTAGTCTTCCATTCCATATTTCCTCGAAATATGCATGATGTATTTTGTTTCTCTAAGGAGGATGCCATTATTTGCTTTTTAATTTGTAAACCAATAAAGTATGTTAGTTCATGAAGTAAGGACATTTCAAATTCGTGTTGCATGACAGAATAAAATATTTGACTCATGGAATCTTGATTACTGCCAAAAATGATGTCATCCATGTAAACAACAACAATTAAAAGTTTTGTTTTTCAAGCTCCTGTGGTTATGAGTTATTGAATCTCTTTATTTCAATAAAATACATAAATTTACCTTTATCACCTATCATGTGCTTTGAGCATTTATTGTAAATATACCACATATATTATTGATCTCCTGCATATATAGCTAGACCAAAGTTCTCAGATTCAATGGCCTTTTCTTTCCATACCTTAGATGTTGTTGATATTTTCTCATTCTAAGGTGTTGATCACATGTTTCTCCTGCATTCTAATTATGTATGCCCAAAGTTATTGCAGAAAGAGCTTTCAACTTCATCATGAAGAGATGAGAAGGTGTTGCAAGAGAATATATCTATCCCGTACTCATTATTTTGTTTTCTTGCTTCTCAATTCATGATAGTTTTCTAAGCAACATATTGAGAAGTCTTATAACCACAATTATGAAAAGTGAAGCATTGACCATAAGTAGAAGCTTCTCGAAGTTTATTACATTCTTATATTTTTTTCACTTTAATTGAAGTGAGCAGGATTTACCAAGAAATTATTTGATCCTTTATGATTTTGCTACAAGCTGGAGCTTTGTTCATTGCTTATTTTTACTACATTGAGATAGCTTCTTGTTTCTATAGAGGACTTTAAAGTCTTTTATGATTCTCCACTATATCCAATACCTTTTTTGATAACACGAGAGGATTGTACTTTCATTATTTCATCTAAGGTGACAGATCCTTTAGAAAATCTAAGATTTATACTTTTTTTTTCTCAAGTTCCTTCCATAGACTTACTATTTTAAATTATAACTACTCATTATGCTTCTCCTTTTCCGTGATTTATTTCTTCAATTTTTTTTCTACTAATTTAGCCTCTTTTAGATAAAATTTAAGATGAGTTATTTATTCAATAAAAATAACTTTTTCTTTTAGGGAATATATAAAATTATCATCAAAATCATTAATAATTATATCTTCAAATTCCATAAGTAATTAACATTCTTTATCAGACTCAGCTTCTTCACCATTTTAAATACCATCAGTAGGCTCATATGTATAGAAACTTCTCTTGTTTTCAAACCTTATCTTATTTAATTTTTTAGCTTCTCTTCCTTTCTCATGGTTTTCTCTATAGGGAAATGTAGCAACATAATGAACAACTCTGCCACAAGAATAAAATTTGAAGGGAAGCTTACCTCTAAATATTTCAGTTTCTACTTGGAGTCTCTTTACAAACTTTGCCTCTTCTTCATCTGATACATAAATTGATTCCATGAGTTCTTCCTTTTCGTTTCCTTTACAAGTATCTTTTAATGCACCTTCTCTAGTATGTGAGGGACCCCCTTTTCTCATTTCATAGGGTGTTAAAATACCATGAAGTTTTTCAACATTAAGGTTCTTCAACTCTTGCATTTATTTAATGGAAGAAAATTTCGAATCAAATCTCAGGGCTAGATATCTGAAGATTTTCTCAACCAGTGATGGTTCTTTTATTTCTTCTCGATGATTTCTAATAGAATTCACAATCTCATATACTATAAGAAATAAAATTGTGACAATTTCATCATTATGCATTCTGAGAGTCTCATATTGAATTCTAAGAGTTTGAAGTTTGGCACTTTTAGTACCTTGGTGTTCTCTTCAAAAATTTGGATGATCTTGTCCCATATAGCGTTTGTTGTATTTAGCTGCATGACTTTGGAAAATTATGATTCTTCAAGGCTTCCTAAGAAAGAATTGGCAGCCTTTGCATTGGTCTCATATATCTTGTTTCCTGCTTAATATGTGGGAACTGAATATGGATATTGATAGCATCCTTCAATGGTTCCCCATACATTGGTTCAAGTGAATGCTGACTTTCTAGAAAACCATATTGGATCCACTGAACAATGATGACTTGACAGGAGTTTTTGCCTCACTAGTAAATTTGGCCCAATTTCTGATGGCCACTTCGTCGCTATTCCGACACATAGTCGTCGCAAGAGCGACAGTTTGAGGCCAAACAAAACGTGGTTATCCATTACGTCGCAATTACGAAACTTCAATAAAGCATCGGAAGAGCAACACTTTTTCCGACGTTTTGCTGAAGTGTCGCAATACCGATGCTTACAAAGTGTTGCAATAGCCACGCTTGTGAAGTGTCGCAATACCGACGCTTACAAAGTGTCGCAATTGCAACGCTTGGGAAGTTTCGTAATACCGACTCTTTACCGAAGTGTCGCAATACCGACGTTTCGCCGAAGTGTCACAATATCGACGACATGCAAAAGTGTCGCAATACTGACTCATTACCGAAGTGTTGCAATACTGACATTTCGCCAAAGTGTCACAATACTGACTCTTTACTGAAGTGTCGCAATACCGACACTTTGCATAAGTGTTACAATACCGATGAAAAATTTGCAGAGGTGTCACAAGACCGATGGATTGTGGAAGTGTCACAAGACCGACTTTGTGTCGGAAAGCGTCAGAAGATCGACGAAAGGTTAATTTTTTTGTTTTAAAAGGAACCATCGCAATACCGATGCCAAATTGTTCCAACCTCAATGTGTCGGTCTTCCGACGCTTCGAGGCGTCGGTATTCCAATGAAAACTTACAAATATTTAAATTAAAATCACAGGTTTACTCCATCTCAAGTTCAAACTTTTATGAGGAAATATTGATGATAAAAACCATTTTTTAAATAATTAAATTATATTAAAAGATATAAATCAAAAACATTTGTACAATTTTAATAATAACATTTTACTAGTAAGTAAATCTAGTCAACATATATTATAAATTCTTCATAAAATCCAAAACATATGGTTCCAAAAAACTTGTAATAACATATTTAAATATATTAAAAAACATAAATAAAAAAATTTGCACAATTTTAATAATAACATCTTACTAGTGAGTAAATATAGTCAAAGTATATTATAAAATCTTCATTAACTCCAAGACATATGGTTCCAAAGAACTTGTAGTAACATATTTAGTTAGTTTGAATTGGGTTTAATACTCTCAAATTGCAGCACAATTTTGATAATAACACCTTACTCGTGGGTAAATCTAGTCTTAGTAGTGAGTAAATCTAGTCAACGTAAATTATAAAATCTTCATGAACTCCAAGACATGACATATGGTTCCAAAGAACTTGTAGGAACATATTGCACCTTCAGCTTCCTTTTGTGAATGGGCAAGGGGTGAAATGTTTTTGAATTCCAAGAAGTATGGGCAAGAGGTGAAATGTTTCTGAATTCCAAAAATATTTCTCCACGCGAAGCAAAAATTAGTAAAAAAGCATATTGCATCTCAAATTTAGGGCTGTGAGTCGGCTTCCGATTGGTTGTGAATGGGAAATGGGTGTATATATACCAGACTGATCCCTAATGACCAAGTACTGTTAAGGACATACAAATCTTCGTAGAAATCTTCCTCTTATCTGTTGTTTCTTCCATTTGGTGGTTGAGATTTGTATCCTGTGGTAATTTGTGATAATATTTTGGGGGCAGCCACCATGGGTAACTACGATGATGATAGATACCGCACTAAAGAAGGAGAATTGATTTTCGATCTAGAGATTTTATATCATGAACAACGAGATGAAGAGTTATAATGGCAGGCGCAACCTCAATAGGAACCTGAACGTACCTCTTCTCCAGTTCGAAAGAGACTCAAGAAAGAAAATTGCCGCTCTTCTCATGATGAAGAGATGTTAGATGAACAAGGAGACGAAGAATTAGAATGGCAGGTGCAACCTCAACTACAGGAACCTGAATGTACCTCTTCTCCGGTTCGAAAGAGACTCAAGAAAGAAAGTTCCTTAGTCTCTTCCCATGAAGATCAAGATCAAGTGCAAGAATCCTCACTACAAACATCAAAATATAAGCACGTGGGTAACAATGCTTCCCGCTGTCCTCACTAAAAATATCAATTCATGGTCCCCACATAGATTACTTCAACATTTATTAATAGGGTAATTAGCAAAAATCTGAAATGAAGCAGAAACAAAACCAAAAACGAACTCTCCCCAATGTCACAATGTGGACCTGTGGTGGGATTTAGACCTAAAGGGATGGGCTAAAGACCCAAAAAAGGTAATTTTTATTTCATTTGTTGTGTGAGGGCATATTTGAAGCAGTAAAGGAGGCTCTATGTTAACAATGGAGAGGATATAAATAAGAGAGGCCTAAGTGGAGGTCTGAAACACAATTTCAACTTGTCTAATGTGAAGACGAGAGCCTAAGAATATTGTAGATACTTAAGGAGCTGAGCTAGAGTGAAAAAAAAAGGATGAGTATACTTTTTCTTATGTTCTAGTGCAGGTCGAGCTAAGGAGGATTGATCAAGCTTTGCTTGTGTATGGTTCTGGGCATAAGGCTATGGTATATCTTTGTGAACAGGCTGAGCTTAACCTCTACTACATTAAGGAAGGTCAATACCATTAATTTCATTTCAAAATGAGGGTGTGAGGTTAGTGGAGATGCTAGTGTCAGGATCAAGTTCCGTCAAGGGAAGGCACATGAGTTAAGGGAAAATACGTGAGGTATAAGCATAGTTTTAGTGGACTAAAATGGCCACGGGTTAGGGCACATCCTCAGATAGCTGCAAGAGGCTTAAAGAGGATCGAGAAGCCTCTGAAATTTTTATGTGCAAGGAAAAAAATATTCATGACTGAGAAAAGGCATCGAAGAGGTAAGATACATTTCTTTATATGCTTATGGTTGTAGAGTTTATATTGCCAAGGATTTTCCTTGAATAAGGGATGTTATTAACAATGAACTATAATACTATGATCTGGAACCTGTGCCAAATTGTTCCTACAGGGAGTGACCAATGCTCAAAGGCACCTGCCATATATCATTGGTGGTAACAAAAAATGGAGGAAGTCCATTTCTTCTAACAGTCAAGGCCGTGTTCATATGGAGTAAAAAAACCTATGGATATCTATCAACAAACACTATAAGATCCAACAGTTAGCAAAATTGGTTGAACATCCACCCAAGGCATGGTTCTGATAGGGAAGGCATTGATCATGGGTTCAAATCAAATTAACTGACTCAAAATAGCTGCCCTCTATCCAGATGTGTCGAGGAAGGAGAGGGGATTACACAAGGATTTCCTTTCAAAACAAAAAGCCATTGCTACTATAACTGTACAGTGCAACAATCAACACTTTGCAGCAATTAACCATGTGCTATAATTCTAAACTTGAACACATATGCATGAAATAAAATATGAAGTTGTGTCAGATTGTATGAGTGAAATTCAGAGATTTTGGAAGATTCAAATGGATGACCCTCGCATAAATCTAGCACACCTCAGGACGAAGCCCTAGAATTCTCGCTGTAAGAGGAGGGTCGTGAAGCAGAACGTAGAGTCTTGAAGGGTACACTATGGGACAAGCTACGTTGTAGAGGCCAGAGTGAAGTAATCATACCTACGCTAAACTCAAAGACATGAGTCACCAAGAAGTGCAGCATGCCAATGGAGTTGTCCCTAAAGCAGAACTTAATGGTGATCCTGCACAATATGCCAGCAAGATCTAGAGGATCTGATTTTTAGCATTTTAGAACACGATCTGATTTTTAACGTTTTAGATAGTTGTATTATATAGTGTAGTTGAGACATTAAAATTATCAAATTTTTGTGTGATTATAGACTGCATGATTAATTATATTATCTAGTTGCTCAAATTCAGTTAAGATTGAAACTTTGGGACTAAAATGAATTTTTTGTTACATTGTTGACTGGGAAACATATTCTGTATTGAAGTTTTATCTTATGAATTACTGACTATGGCTCTAATAAAGTTGTTACCTTGTGAATTGTTAAGAGGAAAATGTTGAAAAATACCTAATTGTGTGAGAAACCCTCAGGAAAAATTACCCTAGCACTCTACAATGGTATCATATCAAAAGTCCTGCCAGTTGAGATGGTATTTTAAAATTTAAAAAATGGAACCAATGAAAGAAAATTTTTGGTAAAACTATGCAGAGTTTTGGGAGCAGCAAGCAAGGTCTTGGAGGACGCTAGAAAAGCAACACGCAGAAAAAATCAGAAAATTAGAAGAATTTAAATGTCGTAACATCTAAGAAGAACAAAATGGGATGACTTCTGAAATAGTGGCAAGAAAAACAAGTCAAGTGACACTAATCATAAGCTCAAGCTTGAAAAACAAGGTATAAGAAAGGTTGAAGCAAAGATGAAAGCATGGAAATGACTGTATCCCCCTAAATGGGAGGAAAATCCTAAAGAAGACACCATGGCTAGAGGTAGCAGTTCTGAAGGTGTAAGAAGTCAGCTAAATCTCAGAGAAAAGGATGGAATTCCCAAGGAAGGAAATACTCTTTCTGATAGTAGCATCCTTCCAATTTCAAATATGCAGGGAGGTAAAGATAATTTTGTCAGCAAGGACTCTCCATACACATATTGCAGTGATTCCTTACTGCACATCTCAACCTCAGTTGCAAGAAAAAGGACCAAACGATCCAGTATTAAGAATATTATAGGATCCACTATGAAGTTGCCAAACGATGATGAGCTTAGTGTAACAAACATCAAATTTTATGAAGGGATGCCTTCAGGAAACAAACTATTAATATATTTAGATCATAACACTTGCGTTGACAAAGTATTTACTATGATAAACGATGGTTTAGAAAGGATGCAGTGCCATGTTGCCAACTGAATAATAACAGTGGACAAGAAGCATCTACTTTTAGGTTTCCAAATTTACATGACAAGAAAGTGACAAATGTAGCTGCCAGCGCGGGACAGCCTGATGACATTCAAGACCAAACATCCATATGAGAAACTAATGCACTTGATTTTGGCATTAGGAAGACATGTAGCCTCTTTCCAACATCTAAACTATCACAGAGAAATCGATCGAAGTTATAGATAAATCCAAAGAAAATGTTGAGTCAACTTATATGAATAAAACCATCAAATTGGTTCTATGTTCCGAAAGCGAGCAATTGATCTAACTATGTTGTTGCATTGAAATCAAAACCTATGCAAGAAATATGTATCAACAAAAAGGAGTAAGAATTTTATTGTATATATATTCAAAAAATTTCAATGCATCACTAGGATTCCTCTAATCCTTGAGCTCTGTTATTATGATTACAAAGAATTGAATTCTATATGATGCTATATTTATGATCTAAACTCATGTATATAAATTATGAATGTATAAATTTTTGAAGTGTATGTGTCATCAAATGAGGAAAGCCCTTGAAGCTCTTAAATAATGTGGTTGGAAATAATCATATTTATCAATAATATGTTGATGAAACGAATATCCACAGTCTCATTATGATATCAATGTAGCATCAATTCATCGTGATCTAATCGTGAGAAAACCCTTGATTTTATAACTTAAATGATAAACCTCTATTTCACAAATAGGTTTATTCCCTAGAGTGACGAGTCTAGCTGACTTGGGCCCTGTCACGACTAGGCAACAATGGCATCCATCCTAACAGGTGTTTTAAACCAAACAACACCTACACTGTCTATTGACACATAGGAATATGCACAAAAGACAATACACAGGAACAATTGCTTACCCTTAAGCTTCCCTTCTTCTTTGCAGATCTATTGACACTAGAAAGGCGGTATTCGTGCATAATCCAATTAGTCTTGTTTCCTTTAGATGATTTTCCTACGTAGAAATCCAGAGCCTTCTTGATTTCAACACGCCTCTTGCTGCCCTTAGCAGTGATGGGTTTATCTGCACCTTTGGCTTTCCAGTATCCTGAGCCAGCAACCCTGTTGGGGCGAGAACCATTTGGATACTTCCTGTCCCTAGGAGTGAAGAAATACCACTCCTTTTCTCCAAACAGTGCCTTTTCTGCAAGAATTGGAAACGTGTATCAGACCAGATAAAATACAATTTATAATAATTAAAAGAAAATAGGAATAAAAAACAAGAATTCACATTGCAGGAACATGACATGGGCATAAATATGAAAGAACACTATAAAAATATGACAGAAGAAAACCCCTATCCATATGATAGTCCAGACCCACAAATAAAAATGAGATGATTCATTTTGAGATTGAAGGTTTCCATATCAAGCAAAGAGACATATCCAAGTATTAGTCCTAATACATGGAAGGGCATTCATTTTCAGATTTGGGACATTAAAGAATTCATTTTTGAGAGGTATAGAAAACTCGCACACATTTATGTAATGCCCATCTTACACTGGAAAAACCCCAAATTTAAAAGATTAGCCTTTACAGGCAGTGTAACCTAAAAAAGGCATGTTCAGCAAGAACCAAACTCAACCAAAGTTGTATGTTTCAACATCAAGAAGGACTTGCAACAATACGAGAGATAGGCTTTGTTTTAGATTTTTGTTTTGTCAGATAATCCTTTGGAAGTCCTTAGCTCAGTTACTTCAATTTCATTTTTGGATCCAACATATTCTACCTTAAGGGATCATTCTCTTACTACTAATGAGATAACATTACTATGAGATAATTTGCGGGTTTTGGGGAAATAAGAATTCAAGCTTTTTTCGAAGTAGTGTTTGCACATCTAGAAGGCCTTATCTCCTCAAGTGAAAAATAATTTTGGGGTGATGATGATGAGCGAATTTTGAGTCAAATGGAGGAATTGCATTCTATTTATGAACGGAAAAATAAAAAACAAAGAGGCATTCATATCTCGAAATTATCTTGTTGTCTTCTTCACAACGGAGGGAAGGATGTCATGCAGGGGACTCAACTCAAAGGAAATTCTTGTAATCAAGCAGGCCTTTGCATTCTTAGCTTCAGACGTAATTGATTCCTGAGAGATTCTTTGTTAGGTTAACACCATTCTTAATATTTATAAACATGCTCGTGGCAATGTGTCAATACAATAGGTGGTTTATCCTATAGCTTAGAATTTTAAATGCTTATCAATACGTGGTTGAATGGCGTTGGAAAAAAAAATCCCAAGATGGTGTTGGGTTAATGAAAAGAGAGAAATTTCAATTGTAATGGGATCACTCTGAACGACATTTAGAAATTGTTTCTCGGTATGCTAAGTCTCACCTCAAAAATCAGTGAACTAATCGATTCGAGCTCCATTGGGTTCGAGAAAAGGCAAGGATTAATGTATTGAAGGGTTGTTGTGTGAATTTGGGTCCGTTTTAATTTTAAATAAATACATCTGAGCATGAAAACTTAGGTGTAAAAAGAGAAGAGTTATTTTTGCAGAGTGGCGGAGCGGAAGTGTTAAATATTGAAAGTTATGCATCATTAATTTATTATTATTATTATTATTGTGAAGTGGAGGAGCAAGATGTGGGATGGTAATGAAAATGTGATTAGGGTGTTGGTGGCCATATAATTTCGCATCACTGTTTCTTAATTTGAAGAGTATCACATTGGAGAAGCGGATATACTAACTAATGAAAATGGTTTCCATTTTCTGTCCTAAAATAGCAACAGTCTTATGCCAAATAGGCCTCAAAACCTTGCATCCGATCACCAGTTAAGGCTTCCGATCATATAACAGAAATGATGAGACTAGTGCAGAAATGATCAACTCTCTAATAGTGCTTATATAAAACTAAGCACTGACTATATGAGAAGTTACCAAGCACTCACTCATATAGTCTCGTATGAACAACTTGGTCATTTCTGCAGAAAACTAAGTGATTCCTAAGTTTATCTGAACACTCTGCTCACACTGCCCACCCTCTTGATTGGATGATCCCTATAGTGCCTTTGCATTAGCAGGAATTCAATTCCATAGATATTAATGGAGTACCATCATATGATTTGCAATTAACCTTCTGAGTCATAGGTGGTGAGATCAGACAGCATCTGCTCAAAGTGGAGTGGGACAATTGAATTGCAACAATGAAACTAGTAGCTTTTAGTTCAGTGAGATGGCACATTGGTGATAAACATGTTATATTGGATGAGATAGACACTCTTATAGTTTCTGAAATCTAGCATTCACTTCCATAGATGTTAATGGAGTACCATCATAGGTTTTTCTGTGAACCTTCCAAGTCATAGGTGATGAGATCAGATACCATCTACTCAAAGTGGAGTGGGACAATTGAATTGCAACAATAAAACTAGCAGCTTTGAGTTCAGTTGGATGACCCATTGGTCATAAACATGCAATATTGGATGAGATAGAAGCTCTTATAGTTTATGTAAATGTGGCCCTTGGCCCAAGCCTAAAACCCTGAGGTGGAATATATTTCTGGCAATGAGAGACCTGTCACCTCCATTAATAAGTTCTATACTTCTCTGTCATTGAGCCTTTGGTTAGTATATAAATGACTTGGGGAGTACTAGTCATCTCAGGTAAGATAGTTTCTGTAACAGGGGATTGAAATGTCAGTGGTAGTCTTCAACACATTTATTGGATGCTTATGTGGACGCTGGTTTGAATTCCAAGCCAACAAACATTGTTTGTTATACAAGTAAATGAGAGTGAGTAATAGAAGAAATGGTATTCTAATGAAGAAAAGGTAACTAAGGTATTGGATTAGAATGTTTTTGTTATTTGAGAATAATCATATGATTGAATTTCTATAAAAACTGATGACAAAGATAAATGGTGGTTGTGATTGAAATAAATATGCCAATAATAGTCGACAAAATTATATATCCAACAAGACTTTGTGATGCTTTCAATTAAGGATGCCCCAAACCAACACACTTCATATATCAATCCAATTATTAGTCCCAACTATGCCCAAAATATGCAGTCATGCTCAATTCATACATCTTTTTCTAGTTATAGCACATTTTGTCTTTGTTGATGGCATCCAAGCTAAGTAACTAAAAACACTCTAGGAGGACCCCTAAAATGTTGTTTGCCAAATTAGAAACAGATTCCGGTGTGTCACTACTTTCAAATGTTGAAAAAGTGTTTTAGTGACATTCTAGCTTTCTAAAATGTTTTATCAGTTTCTTGAAATGCGCGAGATTTTTGTTCCATCTTGAAATGTTTTACAAATTTTGGAAACATTTCAACAACAACCAACAACTTTTTGGGTAGAAAACTAAGCAACAAATTTAAAACACTTAGGAATCACTAAGCAAAAAACTCTCTATAAATTTTTGTGGATGTTCTATGCTTGATGCAACTTTTTGTTATGTTTCTATTAAAAAGATAACATCAAGTACAAGTTGATTCTAAAGCTTAAAAGCATTATTTCACTTTTATCCAACAACATCATTATGTTCTACGATTGCAATCCAAGGTTCGGTCAACAATTTTAAAGGATTCCTGTAAACCTCCTCCATCATTTGTTTTGTATCACCCTCAGTTGCCCCCACACACTATCTTAGAGGACATTCTACAAACTTGTTTCTCGCCTATTACAGAGTTCTCTTCTTACTTGAAAGTTTAGATTTGGTGACCTCTTCTCATTGGTTCACAAGTTACAACCTAGTTCAACATCAACCCTTATATATATTCATAAATATAAAATAGTTTTAAACAGAAGAATTGCGAAGGAAGTCCCTATCAGCCTTTTAGTCTTATAACCTATAGGAATGACCTCCAATAGGGCCTATGAACCACAACCCATTCTAATTTTACTTTTTGTATGGTAAAGAATTTGTGTAGGCCCTTTATGGAATACAATTCCAGTTGATTAGCTTGAGATCATGTCTCCTTCCTTTGTTACTCTTCCAAGCCCATTGTTAATTACAAAATTCATAGATTGAGTTTTGAAACTCCATCCATTGGATAAGGTGGTAGACAGTACATTCAGATTCAATGATACAATGTTTCCAGGACTAGAAATTAGCCTTATAAATAATTTAGTTTCTGCTAGAGGTATATTTTTCCCAAGAACAAAAGAGATTGTAAATAAGGTTGTAGAGGGATTGGTTAGTTTATATGATCAATTTTACTATATGAATTAGTACCAAGGCCCAAGAGGTAGAGTAGGAGGCTGCCATAGCCCCAATGTCATTGAAATTTCAAAACTAGGCAAGGTCCCAAATAGTTGCGCAACGGAAAAGCATCTCTAACCATTCCATTCTACTCACCATGGACTATCATGGCTAGGAGGAGAAGTCCAAGTCTAAACCTTATTCCTTGGGGAAAAGTAGGTCCATGTTATGTCTGTTCATTTTCATTTACAAATATAAATGCGCTACTATCTTGTAGCAAGGCCATTAGAGGTACTTACAAGCCACAATAAGGCCACAACTGTCTCGAACAAGAACACATAAAGAAGAAGGCTTATAGGTGGGAGGAAGGGTGGATTTGAGCAGGGATAGGTTCCCTAACCAAGGCCGAGTTCTTCAAAAAATACAAATCACATTTTAAGGAATTGGAAGAGAAGTTTGTGGAGAACATATGTAGGATTGGGTTTGAGTCTTGTGATAGCATTATGTTCTTGATGGTGTGAGGGTCACCTTTGTCTAAAAGACCAAAAAGGGAGGTTGATACAACAATAGTTAGAGGGATTGTTTGGAGGGTTGTTAGGCATAGTGTAGGAGTGTTCCTTAACAAGTAGCTCCTAGAATTGAATGTGCAGTAGCATAGGGGGTGTCTCCATAAGTAAGGGAAACGTTCATATTGCTGGTTGGTTCATAAGTGCGGTAGGGATATTTGAGGAGCAACCTCACCATAGGTTAGTGTTTTCTTCCTTTAAGTGGAAAAAAAATAGAAGCAGCCTGTGGAAGAAGTTGATACAATGATGAAGCAATGGGATAAGGGCTAGAAGAGTGCCCTAACTGGTCTTCTAGAAGCGCATAATTCAAGGGCAAGAGGGAACAACAGAGAGTTTTAGATTACCTCTTGGATGATGGCTTGAAGGGTGTCCTAGGAGATGACTGCAGGGAAATGGGAAAATCCCCATCTATTGTAAAAGGGATTTCCCATCTTGAAGAAAAAAATTATAATAGAGAAATCATGAAAATAAAATGCTCAAATCTCTCTTCCAGACTGGTGACATGGCACAAGGCCACATGGACCATTGTGATTGGTTGAAATAACACATTAGAAGCATGATGTTAGCATCTAAAATATCTAGGACATGTGGCACTCCATGATCAAGACACATGGTGTGTGGATTTGAGTTTTTCAGGTGGTCAAGTGGGCCAAAAATAGGTGAAATGTGGCACCACTTAGAGATTGACATGTGCCAATTGCTACAAGTGGTAGACAATTGGCATGCTCAAACAACGAGGTGATGCAGGAATGACATGAGGGATAAAATATCATAAAAGCCCCAAATCTGGAGAACTAAAGCTCATCACCAACCTGAGATTGACAACTTTACATGATGTAACCTATGAAATCGTAAATGGAGAAATCATAGTAACAATAAAGTAACCTATGTAACAATAAATTCTGATTCATCCTAGGAGTGTTAAATGGAGAAATCATAGTGAACAACAGGAAACATGTAGAGTTGCTTACAATCAAATAGATGAAAAAAAACATACAAAAAACCTAGATAATAATCATGAAGAAGCTTAATATTGAATTATGAACTATAAAGGAACTTTAAAAATGTGACATTACGAACCTGGTCAAGCACACAAGAAAAAATATCCTGTACATGACCCTAGTTGACAAGTTGTATTGCTCATGATGTAAGAGGATTTGTACCTGCACTGCCAAGTCAATCAAAATCCATCATTATCTATACAATAAATACATGTAATTAATGTATTATTTTTTACTCGAAGATGCATTCTTATGATAATGTTAGAACATATGTTGAAAATGTCAAAACATACCTGAATAAGCTCCTCTTCGTTTCAAGAACAATTTACTGGAGTCGCATGAACTTGGAACAAGCCTCCCAGGATCTGAAAGAGTAGCAACTAAGTCAACAGTAACTTTTTTGTTGCTACGTTGGATCAAGGGAGGTTTGCTCCAAGATTAAATCGCTCCAATAAATTATTCTCTACTAAACTGGGCCAACCACGTGAAGGTGGTGTTGAGCCTCAAAATTGTGCTTTCCTTCACCTCATTTTACCTCATTTTCCCTTGTCCATTTCTATCTTAAACCCAATTGATCAATAAATATAGTTAAAATTACTTCTAGAATGGTTTACATGACTGACTTGTTGAATTTTGTGATTTTTGCCATTGTTAAGCATTTTGACCGGAACTAGCTGCAGAATGCAGACATTCCGTAGCTAACCGGCGATTCTGCAGCTGCCTTCATGTTTGAGTATGTTCCAGGTGGCCTCTTAAGAAAAACCGCATATGGGCATGATCCACGTCATGTCTACATGGTTCGTTGCTCATCATGGAGGAAGAAACGAATTCTGGGTATGGTTTTGAACGTGGGAAACACATTTATGAAGGAAGACTTCTATTAGGACTGTCTCAGTCCAGATGTCTTTTCTTCTTCACGCAGCCACCTCAAAGAGTCCTAACGTGATTCGGATAAGGAAAGACATTGTTCCTAAATTGTTGTAATTATTGTTACGTGCATTTGCTTTATAAACTCTTGGGAGACCGAGAGCTATGTTAGAGATTTTATGTTAGATTTGCTGCTAGATTTTGTTTAAAAACTCTGTGTTACGTCCTTGAAGACACCGAGTGTTATGTTCAAACTATTGCATCGTTAATGGAGCAGACAAAGTTATTCTGAAGGCGTGATTTAATTTGAAGTTGAATGCCGTCAAGTGGTAGAGGGCCCCTGCCTCTTGCATGGATTTCTTTTGCGTAAATTAGATAAGTTTTCCTAGCTGCCTTTATGTTTTGCATTTGAATTGGTAGTTGTTTTGTTTTAGCTACTGTAGTCGTATTCATTCTAGCTCTTCCACAAGAAGACACTCTTCCAACAGATTAAAATGATGAATGTTGAATGACTATGGTATTGTAGAATTATGAGTTGAATTTATAGTTGTTTTAACTAGCTACTGTAGTTATATTCATTCCAGCTCTTCCACAAGAAGGCACTCTTCCAACAGATTATAATGATGAATGAAGAATAGCTATGGTACTGTAGGATTTAGTTATAGTTTTTGCTATTCACTATCACAGTTACACTTGTTCTAATCACTCTTCCACAAGAAGAAATTCTTCCAAGACATCCTTAAGAAGTTCAAGACATGACCGTGATAATGGATGATTTAGTTGTGTGTTTTTACTAAGTATCATCTCTGATCTCACTCTTAAACGCTTTCCCAAGACATCATAATGACGAGTAGGGTATGGATGTGATAACTTAGTTTTTCATTTGCTTTGAGTTCATTTGCTTTCAATTGCATACAAGTACACAGTCAGAATTGTTCTACCTCTTCCAAAAGAAGGAAATCTTCCAAGATATCACTAATGATGAACAAACAGATTGTGTAACTTCATAGATTAATGCATGTTAGTACAGTTAGAACAACTCCGGAGTTTCATTTGCATTTAATTCATGTTCAGTTACTTTGTTTCAAGTTTGATGATGACTTATAGTTCAACATTGTTCTAGTTTAGTAGCATCTTAGGTTTATTCTTAGATTAACTCATTGCACTTGCATCTCATATTCACATTGTCATCCTTTGCACAATAGATTACTTTAGTTGTTAGGATTCACAAGACAGCCTTCATTATTCACAAACATCTTTTTGTTCTGAAAACTACAAGTGATCCATAACCATAGGAACAGAAGATAACATCACTATAAGGTCTGAAATCTCTCTGCAATCTCCTCCTCATTTCATAAACAGAGCTCTTCCTCAAAAGAAATACTTTGAAAAGAAACCAAAAAAAACTCTTTGAGTATAGGTTCTGTGACATTCAATTAAATTGCAGAATAGAACTAGGAATTAATCATAGAATAGAAGAGCTTAGGACAGAGTATTACATCATTAGTGTTTGACTGTTTAGTTAAAGGATTTGCATATTTAGTGATCATTTTTCAAGATTAGTTTGTGTCAGTTGTTTAAAAAGTCATTATCAAGATTTTGCTTTTATTTAGTCATAGTTTAGATTCTGCTTCAGTGTTTCCAATTGCATTTGCCATTCCATACATTAGATTTAACTCTGTTTTGACCACCAACTTCTTTCCATTAGTTTTCTAGGCAGTTTCATTGTGAACATAAAACACCAAAAGACTAAAAACATCACAAATCATCACAAAAAGACCAAAAACATCACAAAAACACATACAACGCATTAGGAAACAAGCACCTAGGTACATATGGTACACTTCACTTCAGCAGTTTACAAATCCTGGTTGACAATTAAATGAGCTCAGTTTAGGAGACTAGATTGAGACCCAACATTTTGGCGCCATTGCCGGGGAAGTGAAAACTAGGTAACCTTTGTTTCTTAGCATCCAAAAACAATTTTATGCGTAGGGAGAGAGATTCAAGGGGAAGATTTATAAGCAGCAGAGGCAGAAGTTTGATATCTAGAACACCACTTGTTTCATCTAGATCCAGAGCTAGTACACCTTCAACTCAAACCCATCTTCCATCCTTTACTGATCCTGGACTTCTAGAAGATCTAAGGTCACCTATTCCATTAGAGAAACCTTCCACTTCATCCACTAAACCTGCCATAGAAGAGGATCCAAAAACTCTTGTTGAGGATACAAACCTTTCTACTTCCACAGGAGAGTCAACCATGGCAGAAGAAGGAGGAGGAGGAGTTGTTAATGGAGAACACACATTATTTGGAGGAGGTAGAGGTAGAGGTAGAGGTAGAGGAGAAGGAAGTAGAGGTGCATATGGAGGAAGAGGTAGAATAGGAAGCTCTTTTGGGTTCCCTATACTTGATGAAGAAACCAATACAACCATGAAAAACATTTCACCTTCTGTCCTTCCGAACTTCTATGGACTTAAAACTGAAGATCCTGAAACTTTCTTATTCGAATTTGAAGTGTTGTGTAGGACTTATGACTACTTACAAGATGCTCAAAAATTGAAATTATTTCCTTCAATTTTGAAGGGAGCAGCATTGAAGTGGTTTATGAGTTTAAACAGTAGTTCTATTAGAACATGGGAAGACAGGAAACAAGCATTTCTAGAGATATACTTGGATTATTGTATGCCGGTTAATCATAAGGAAGAAGTGTTCAAGATGTTGCAAAAAGAAGATGAAAACTTAGAAGATTTGTTGGAAAGATTTAAATACAACATAAAAAGCGCACAAATGGAAAACCTAGATCAGGACACTTTAAAAGCTCTTTTGTTGAAAACCATTAGGGATGAATGGTTGGATATCCTTAACATGATGGGAAAAGGGGATATATCACAACTCACATTACCTGAAATATCTGAGTTATGTATCAACCTTTCGAGAGGGAAATCCAAAACTGTCAAAGGTCCAAGAGATCCTGCTCTTGCAAGAGCAAGTAAATCTGCTTCTGGGACAGTAAGTAGATCAGAAATAGGACACATGCTTGATGATTTTAAATATGACATCTTAGGGAGTCTTAGTGAAAAAATAGACACCCTTAAGATACAAAACAAGCAAAAGGCTGAATCTGATGCCTTGGCAATCTTTTGTCCCAAATGTAGGAAGAAACATGCCTTGAGAGAGTGTCCTCTAGATGTAAAAGTGGTAGAAACCTGTGTTATTTGTTCTGAGAAACATGAGACCAAGAATTGTCCTTCTCTTCCTGGTCTCAAGGTTGTTTTTCAGGAAGAAACTCCTACAGACTCCACAGAATCTCTTAACTTTGTATCTAGAAGACCTTGGCAGGGATCTCAGACACAAGGATTCTATGATCAAATGAATAATCAACCTCCACCTTGGAATTCTTGGCAGCAACCTTGGCCCCAATTTCAAAATCAATCTCAAGCTTGGGCACAAGGATCACAAGGTCCCTATGGAAGATACTCTCCATATTATCAGTATTCACCATCCTATCCACCATATCCACATTTTTATCCTCAAAATCCTCAACAAAATTTTCCTCAAAATCTTCAACAAAATTTTCAACAAAATCCTCAACAACATCATCCGAACCAACCTCATCAAAATCAACCACTTCCATTACCATTCCCTCAAAAATCCAATCAATTACCAGCTCAGCCCATACCAAACCCCAATAATAAGAACCCTCAGAATACATACATGATAAAAGGACAACAATTTCCAACTTATTTAATTACTCCTCTAGACCTTAGTGATGTTCAACTTAGGTCTGGAAGGATACTTGAGAAGAGGAAACCTTCTGTGATAATACAAGAACAAGATAATTCTGAGGAAGACTCCTTGCGGGTTAATAAAAGTCTTGAGGAAGGTACATCCTTTCAAGGCCAAAACATTGAAAAACTGAAACAAAAAGATCCAATAAGTCCAACTCCAGTATTAGAGCAACCATCCACATCTACTTCTATACCTCCCTTTCCAGAAAGACTACAAATTGATAAAGGTGTAGAAAAACAAATAATGGTGCCTAATTATGATTTCTTGGATGAATTGAGAAATGTTTGCATTAAAATTCCATTATTGCAAGCCATCAAGGAAATCCTAATTTTAGCCAAAACAATAAAGGAGTTGAGTATGAAGACACCAAGAAAAAGAATAAGAGAAACCAAGAAAATTCAACTGGTAGGACAAATAGCAGACATTATGATGGGTAAGATTACTATTCCAAAGTACCTTGACCCAGGAAATCCAGTTGTCAAAATCCACATCAATGGAATTGAAATTCAAAATACATTCACTGACTTAGGAGCAGCAATAAATATCATGAGTAGACAAATCATGGACAAACTGAAACTTCCTAATCTTCTCTTTACACCCACACTATTACAATTAGCAGATAGATCTGTGATCAGACCAGATGGGGTAATAGAAGACATTCCAGTGTCCCTAGACTCTTGGGAGTACCCTGTGGATTTCATGATCCTGACACCCAAGAATAATCTAGGAGGCCATCCTGTTATACTAGGAAGACCTTGGTTGGCTACAGCTGATGCCTTTATTAGTTGTAGGTCCGGTGATATGCATATTTCTGATGGTAGTTCAACAAAGAAATTCACTTTATATCCTCCAGCTAGGACAATTACAGATCTAGATGACACTCAATGGATAGAGGATGAAGAATATTTACAACCACTCTTCACAATTTGAGAAATTAGTGAAGATAATCAAATTCTGAATACTCTAGAAAACTTTGAATCTTCTCCAGAACACAAACAAGAATCATTTCAAGAGAGATCCAATATTGAGTTCTTGTCATCTAGACAGATGTCTCTTCATTCTATGGACAAATTTGGCAGCTCTACAAGTGAAATTTTTCCGGGCAAAACCTTGAACATAAACAAAAACCTAGAAAAATCTCAACAAGAAGAGTTAGTCAAAGTATTACAGAGACATTCTTCTGCATATGCATGGGAATACACTGACATGAAAGGGATAAGTCCCAATACTTGTACTCATCACATCTATATAGAGGCAAATTGCAAACCAATCAGATAGCCTCAAAGACGGATGAATCCAAATCTTAGGGAAATTGTCAAGGAAGAACTGCAAAAATTATTAAATGTTAATTTCATCTATCCTATTTCAGATAGTCAGTGGGTCTCTCCTTTAGTAATTGTACCTAAGAAAAATGGAAAATGGAGGGTGTGTGTTGACTACAGAGAACTGAATAAAGCTACTCTTAAAGACCATTTTCCCTTACCTTTCATAGATCAAGTATTAGATACATTAGCAGGTAAAAAGTACTTTTCATTCCTGGATGGGTTTAGTGGTTACAATCAAATCCAAGTAGCACTTGAAGACCAAGATAAAACCACATTTACTTGTCCTTGGGGTACCTATTCCTACCGAGTATTTCCATTTGGGTTGTGCAATGCACCTGCAACATTCCAAAGGGCAGTATTAGGAATTTTTTCTGATCTGATACATGACTGTGTAGAGGTGTACATGGATGATTTTACAGTTTATGGGGATACATTTGAAGAGGCTTTAGAAAACTTGAAAAAAGTCTTAAAAAGATGTCAAGAAGCAAACCTTTCACTTAGTCATGAAAAATGTTTTATGATGTTCACTGAAGGTATTGTTTTAGGGCACCACATTTCAGGGGATGGAATTAGAGTTGATGAGGCGAAAGTTGAAGTTATTTCTAACCTATCCATTCCAAGTTTTCAAAGAGATGTTAGAAGTTTTCTAGGATTTACAGGGTATTATCGGAGATTTATAGAAAAATTCACCAAAATAGCATCTCCTCTCTTCAAATTACTCACCAAAGATTGTGTTTTTAAGTGGACTTCTGATTGCCAGTTAGCTTTTGAAACCCTGAAAACCAAAATTTCTGAAGCACCTATATTAAGGGGACCTAACTGGAAGTTACCTTTTCATATCTCGACGGATGCTTCCGATACAGCTCTAGGAGCAGTATTGGGACAGAAAGATTTGATTCCCTATGCCATCTATTATATCAGTAAAAATTTGACTCCTGCAGAGTTAAACTATACTGTAACTGAAAAAGAGTTTTTAGCTGTTGTTCATGCCATAAACAAGTTTAGACACTATATAACGGGCTATGAAACTTTTGTTCACACTGATCATTCTGCCATTAGATACTTAATGAACAAATCAATCACTAATGGCAGAGTTATAAGATGGTTGTTATTATTGCAAGAATTCAACATTACTATTCTAGGTAGGCTTGGAAAACAAAACACTGTGGCTGATTTCCTGTCTAGAATCCAAAATATCAAAGATGACACTCCGGTTGAAGATCAATTTCCTGATGAATATCTTTTTGCAATCTCTACTCAAACTCCATGGTTTGCTGATATTGCCAATTATTTAGTTTCAGGAAAATTTCCTTCAATTATGAATGCAAGGGATAAAAGAAAAATCATTAATGATAGTGCAAGGTATTCATGGGTCGCTAATGAGTTGTACAAGACAGGTCCAGATTTGATTACTAGAAGGTGTGTTCGTGAAGATGAGATGCCTGAAATTCTCAAGGCATGTCATGATGAACCTTTTGGCGGACACTTTGCAGATAAGAGGACAGCCTATAAGATCCTTAATTTAGGATATTATTGGCCATCTTTGTTTAAAGATGCAAGGGAGTATGTAAAAAGGTGTGACAGTTGCCAAAGGGTAGGGAAACCTTCTCCTTCAGGTGAGATGCCATTACAACCTCATGTACACATTGAACCTTTTGAAAAATGGGCTTTGGATTTTGTAGGACCTATTAGTCCTCCATCAAGACAAAAGAAATACATATTAGTTTGCACTGATTATGTCACTAAGTGGGTAGAAGCTAAACCATTACTTGTTGCTAATGAATCATCTGTAATTACTTTTCTTTTTGAGGATATTTTTACTCGTTTTGGTGTCCCAAGGGAAATTGTTACAGATCAAGGAGCTCAATTTACATCAAGACTAGTGGAGCAAATGATGGACAATTACAAAATCAGACATAGAACATCTACTCCTTATCATCCACAAGCAAATGGTCAAGTGGAATCTACTAATAAAGTTATTGAAGGAATCCTAACAAAGACTGTTCATCTACATAGAAGAGATTGGGTAGATAGGCTTCCTGAAGCCTTGTGGGCCTATAGAACTACATGGAGAAACACAACAGGCCATACTCCTTATGAGCTTGTTTATGGAAAGCAAGTTTTGTTTCCTATAGAGCTCCAAATTCAAACATTCAAGATGGCAGTTCAGCTAGGACTTGATCTAACGGAGGCACAAAAGCATAGACTGGAGCAAATTAATGAATTGGATGAGATCGGACAAGATGCAGTTCAGAAAACAAGTCTAGTCCAACAGCAAAGGGCTAGATGGCATGACAAGTACATCAAGGAGAAGAAATTCAAAGAGGGTGACTGGGCTCTCTTGTTTGATTCAAAATTCAAGGATTTTCAAGGGAAATTTCGGACACATTGGCTTGGGCCATATGAAATTGTTCGAATTTTTGATAATGGGGCAGTAAAAATCAGAACTATAGATGAAGAAGAGGTCACTTTTCTTGTGAATGGCCATAGACTGAAGCTATACTACAAGCCACTCTCAAGAGAAGAGTTTGTCAAGAAGTTCCAAGAAGACAATGATGTGAAGTTAATGAAGAAGAGTCTCTCTTCTTCATCAACTTGATTGAATTTTCTGAAGCATTTCTCTTTTGAAAAAAAAAAAATAATAAAAAAATAAAAAAAATAAAAAATAAAGGTATAAACATGAAAACCAATCATTGATTGGCATGTTTATACAGAAAAGATAGGGTGAAAATCAGAGTCTCTCTGACACTCTAACTTTTCCCATTTTTGTTTTAAGCAGCTGTTATAAAAAATCATAAGCTCAGTTCCATAGTGCTTATGATTCATTTCATCTCACTCCATTCACTTATCCATTCATACTCCATTTCATCCATCATTCATATTTCACTCCATTCCACATTTCATTCATTTCATTCCATCTTCCATTCATTTCATTTTCATGTCAAAACACAAAAAATTGATATCATGCTGTAAGTGAATAAAAATATGTCATGAATTGCAGTACAGCCTTTATGTTCCTTCATTCCATTTCATGAACTGAATCCATTTCATTCCATTATCCACTTCATACATATCATAATCCATCATCCATTTTCATTCATACCACATAACATTTCACCCATACTCCAAAAACATTCCATTTTCATGATTAAAGTGTTCTACAGGAACATTCTGCAGCTCAGTGGACATTCTGCAGCTGATCAGCCTTTCTGCAGCCCGACAGTCTTTCCGCAGCTACAAATCTTGAAGGCATCAATCAGCAGACATCAGAATTACAACAAAGTGACCCAATGTATTCATGAATCAAAAGCATCAAGAAAATTATGAAGACTCCTCCAGAGATGAGCAGAGAAGACAAAGGCTACAAAAATCAAATAAAGGGAAGAGGTAACAAGTTTAAATTACGATGGCATTTCATAAAAGTTTAGCATAGTTTAGTTGTCAATTATTCGAAAGGTTGTTTTAATTGTTTTTATTGATCAAACACCAACAAACCCTCTACAGACTTTGTATTAAATCTTCCATTTCAAATTTCATATCCGATAGCATTTAAGCGGTGAAATGGCCAAAGCATTTGAATTTTCCACGTCTCTTAACCAAAACATTTAATGATGATGATTCCCTCTGCCGTCGTCAAATCCTCTGCCGTCTCCTCAATCATTAATACAATCCCTCCACCTCACTCCACTACTCTATTCTGTGACCATTTGCCATAACTTCATTCCGTAGCCGGTATTCCATTCCGAAGACAGAGATATTATTATCACCAGGAGCAGAGCTAAAGGATATCAGTTTGAACAACATTGAGCATTGTAAACGCAGAGCAGAGCAGAAGAGGTAAATTTGGAAGTATAACAGTGTGAGGACTCAAAGCCACTTGATCCCATGGGCAGATAGCATATCACTGTGGACGGAATTTGAAGCATTTTCACTATCAACTCAGAATTGTAGCCGTGTAGAGTTTAAAGTCTGTTGTTACCAAAAGACAGAGGTGTTAAAATTGAAGTCTTTTGCTACCAGAGACAGAGGTGTTGTAGTGATTGAATTTGAAAACCATTTGATACCGGAGACAGAGGTTTTGTAGTGTTGAGTTTGAATTCTGTTGTTACCAGAGACAGAGATGTTGTAGTGTTGAGTTTGAAGCATACCATTTGCTACTAGAGACAGAGGTGTTTTCAGTGATTGAGTTTGAAGTCTTTTTGTTACCAAAGACAGAGGTGTTGCAGTATTAAAACTGAAACCATTTGCTACTAAGAGACAGAGGTATTGCACAAAAAGAAATTTGAAGCCATCTGCCACTGCCTATCAGAGACATATTAGCTCGAAATTTGAAATTGCTTTCATATCACTCCAAAGTTCAACATAAGCATATCAGTCCGAGGTTTCGAAGGCATTTTTCATTATCAAACAGAGGCATACCAACCAGAGGTTTTGAAGCTGTTGCCACTATAAATCAGAGGTATGTCATTCCAAAATTGAAGCCATTTTCATTTAGAGCTTGAAGCCATTTCAAAACCGAAAGTGAAAGTCATTGTTTTGTGGGTAGAAGAGTGTTAATTTGATATTGAAAAAAATCATGGGTTTCATCGTAAGGACTGAACCTGTGGGTTCAAAATATTTAGAAGGTTACCCACAATGCAAGGAGATGTTACAACAAATAGGATGGCTTCAATTTTTGAAAAAATTTAATGGCTTCCATAAGGAAGTCACTAAAACATTCGCAAGAGCATTTCAAGGGACCGAAGTTGAAATAGGGGATGTCAAGTTTACTGTCACTGAAGTTTTTATTGCAGAGGCTACAGGATTGTCCAGAACTGGGGAGAGATGGTTTAAAAATAGGGAATTCCACAATGACTCTTGGAAACAAATTTTAAAATCACCAAATATGGATGTTAGTGTATTCAAGAAAGGAATTCCCAGTACTGCATTGAAAAGCAAATGGAGAAACATACTACTTCTTTTACAAAAAATTGTTACATGTGAGGGTAGATATGGGACATTTTATGTCTACCACATCAGACTAATGATGCATTTCCTGGGAGAAGACTTAAACCTACCATATTTCTTGCTTCAAATTCTGAAGAAGATGGCTTCCTGTGTTCAGAGAAGAGTTCAATTTTTAGAAACAACCCTGTACCATCATGGTTTGGTCAAAATATTGATTGAACATCATCTAGCTAAAACAAATGATACATGGGATGATTTATTAATAAGAAATCATTTTGAAGAAGCAAAAGAACCATCACCTGAACCACAGCCTACAAAAAGAAGCAGGAAATGGAGGACTTCAAAAGTTGAAATTGACAAACCAGTTCAAGAGAGCAGTGAGGAAATCATTTTGGAGAAGTTGACTCGAATCAAGAGGCAACTTAAGGAAGAAAAGATAATCAAGGAATCTGTCACAGATAAAGGAGAGGGATCCTCTCAGCCTAGGAGAAGCCACACAGCCTAGGAGAAGCCACAGATTAAAAGGAAAACTGAAGAAAACACCAATCAAACAAACAAGGGTAATCAATATTGAAGATGAAGAAACACCCATTGAAGAGGATGATGAAGAAGATTTTTATGAAGGAACCCCTGAAATTGATCCTGCTCAACAGGAAATTTATGATTATGTGGAAACCTTGGAGAGGACAGCTTCAGAAAGCAGAGAAAGAACCCCCAGTCCTCCACTGTCTGAAGTAGATATATTAAGGAGGGATAGATATGAGTTGGAATTGCTGAACAGACACATCAAAAATGAGAATGAAATTCTCAAAGATCAAATCAAGCTCAAATCTGATATGAACTCAACCTTATCCCTGCATATAGACAAAGTGGAGAGGACCAATGAGAAGTTGAAGACAAGGAACCAAAAGCTGATCAGGGCACTCACCAACCTCAGGTTCAAACTTGTTATCAGGAAACCCAGAAGACCTCAAGCTTCCAGACAAAGGAGAAGAAGGGGATTAGATGTCCTTGCAGAAGCCTCTGAATTCATAGGATAATTTGCATGAGGACATGCAAAGAGACAACAGTGGGGGTATGTTGAGCCTCAAAATTGTGCTTTCCTTCACCTCATTTTACCTCATTTTCCCTTGTCCATTTCTATCTTAAACCCAATTGATCAATAAATATATTTAAAATTACTTCTAGAATGGTTTATATGACTGACTTGTTGAATTTTGTGATTTTTGCCATTGTTAAGCATTTTGACCGGAACTGGCTGCAGAATGCAGACATTCCGTAGCTAACCGACGATTCTGCAGCTACCTTCATGTTTGAGTATGTTCCAGGTGGCCTCTTGAGAAAAACCGCATATGGGCATGATCCACGTCGTGTCTACATGGTTCGTTGCTCGTCATGGAAGAAGAAATGGATTTTGGGTACGGTTATGCACGTGGGAAACACATTTATGAAGGAAGACTCCTACTAGGACTGTTTCAGTCCAGATGTCTTTTCTTCTTCACGCAGCCACTTCAAAGACTCCTAACATGATTTGGATTAGGAAAGACATTGTTCCTAAATTGTTGTAATTATTGTTACGTGCATTTGCTTTATAAACTCTTGAGAGACCGAGAGCTATGTTGGAGATTTTATGTTAGATTTGCTGCTAGATTTTGTTTAAAAACTCTGTGTTACGTCCTTGAAGACACAGAGTGTTATGTTCGAACTATTGCATCATTAATGGAGCAGACAAATTTATTCTGAAGGCGTGATTTAATTTGAAGTTAAATGCCGTCAAGTGGTAGAGGGCCCCTGCCTCTTGCACGAATTTCTTTTGCGTAAAGTAGATAAGTTTTCCTAGCTGCCTTTATGTTTTGCATTTGAATTGGTAGTTGTTTTGTTTTAAGCTACTGTAGTCGTATTCATTCTAGCTCTTCCACAAGAAGACACTCTTCCAACAGATTATAATGATGAATGTTGAATGACTATGGTATTGTAGAATTAGGAGTTGAATTTATAGTTGTTTTAACTAGCTACTGTAGTTATATTCATTCCAGCTCTTCCACAAGAAGACACTCTTCCAACAGATTATAATGATGAATGATGAATAGCTATGGTACTGTAGGATTTAGTTATAGTTTTTACTATTCACTATCACAGTTACACTTGTTCTCATCACTCTTCCACAAGAAGAAACTCTTCCAAGACATCCTTAAGAAGTTCAAGACATGACCATGATAATGAATGATTTAGTTGTGTGTGTGTACTAAGTATCATCTTTGATCTTGCTCTTAAACGCTTGCCCAAGACATCATAATGACGAGTAGGGAATGGATGTGATAACTTAGTTTTTCATTTGCTTTCAGTTCATTTGTTTTCAATTGCATACAAGTACACAGTCAGAATTGTTCTACCTCTTCCAAAAGAAGGAACTCTTCCAAGATATCACTAATGATGAACAAACAGATTGTGTAACTTCATAGATTAATGCATGTTAGTACAGTTAGAACAACTCCGAAGTTTCATTTGCATTTAATTCATGTTCAGTTACTTTGTTTCAAGTTTGATGATGACTTATAGTTCAACATTGTTCTAGTTTAGTAGCATCTTAGGTTTATTCTTAGATTAACTCATTGCACTTGCATCTCATATTCACATTGTCATCCTTTGCACAATAGATTACTTTAGTTGTTAGGATTCACAAGACAGCCTTCATTATTCACAAACATCTTTTTGTTCTGAAAACTACAAGTGATCCATAACCATTGGAACAGAAGATAACATCACTATAAGGTCTGAAATCTCTCTGCAATCTCCTCCTCATTTCATAAACAGAGCTCTTCCTCAAAAGAACTACTTTGAAAAGAAACCAATAACTCTTTGAGTATAGGTTCTGTGACATTTAATTAAATTGCAGAATAGAACTAGGAATTAATCATAGAATAGAAGAGCTTAGGACAGAGTATTACATCATTAGTGTTTGACTGTTTAGTTAAAGGATTTGCATATTTAGTGATCATTTTTCAAGATTAGTTTGTGTCAGTTGTTTAAAAAGTCATTATCAAGCTTTTGCTTTTATTTAGTCATAGTTTAGATTCTGCTTCAGTGTTTCCAATTGCATTTGCCATTCCATACATTAGATTTAACTCTGTTTTGACCACCAACTTCTTTCCATTAGTTTTCTAAGCAGTTTCATTTGTGAACATAAAACACCAAAAGACCAAAAACATCACAAATCATCACAAAAAGACCAAAAACATCACAAAACCACATACAACGCATTAGGAAACAAGCACCTAGGTACATATGGTACACTTCACTTCAGCAGTTTACAAATCCTGGTTGACAATTAAATGAGCTCAGTTTAGGAGACTAGATTGAGACCCAACAGGTGGAAGCTCTTAAGGCCCCTCCCCCCCCCTCACATCACTCTCAATTCCCCAATACCCAATCTATATTCCATTTTTTACTTTCTTGAGCATAAAACAAATATTCAATAACTAATAAAAAAACAATGCAACAAAAAGTACGCAAGGAAACATTAAAATTAGTGCTTGACATAAAAATAGTATGATAAATGAGTTTTTTATATAACGCAAAAAATGTTCCAAGTATGGTAACGTTTGTCTTATAATAATACAATAATTTACATTATCAAATTTTATTTTTCTTCTTCCTATTTCTAAAGCTCCTAATTACATCATCAATATCATCATGCTCTGCTCCTGTTTCGTGCATTTCCCACATTGCTGACCTAGTTGCATAGCCACGACGTCTGGTCTCAACCAGTGACGGGGCATCGCCTACAAAAACAGATAATATTAAATTTTAATTGTCATTTTTTAAATATCATTGAACTATTTGGATAATATTAATAAAAAAATTGTAATGAGATTATTTACCTCGTGCACCAGTTGTCGCCGTTGGGACTGTTGCCCTGTCTTCCTCTCTTCTCTATCATTTAAACAAAAAATTTTATAAGGACAACCATCAAGGTATAATTAGAAAAAATTATAAGTGAAAATTAATTAACGTCACGGCCCTCACTGATAGTAGCATTGTCGGCTTGCTCCCTACTACAATGATCAGGTTGCACGTGAGGAACATCTACATCTCACTCTACAACTGGGTTATTTTCCTCACCGGCAGTGCTACTCCCTTTATTTAAACAAAGTTGTTAGACATTAAATTTATGGATGAAAACAAACATATTGAAAAGTTAACGTTTTACCTTATCAGGCATTCTAGATCTTGGAACCTGCCCCAAGCTTCTGCGATGTTCAACTACGGCTTGATAATCGAAATGGAAAGCGATATTTTTATCTTCCTCTGTAGTTTCTATTCCGAAGTCATCACCCTAAAGTACATATGATTGTGTATTTTTAATGTTATTTGATAGGATCACAAAAACGTTGGAAGGTGATACAATTAATTATAAGATGTTTAGCTACTTACAATGCTTGCGGCTAATTTCAAGTAGCCACCCTGGCCTAGCTTGTGATGGCCCTTTTTTTCAATCCTAGCTTTGGTTGCCTTCGAGGTGTCAGGAAACCTATCATCAAAATATTGAAGTCAGATATGACGTAGCACAATTTTATTTTAGACATAGATAAAATTAAAGCTATTGAATTAAAGTTGTAATTTACCTTGTGGGTCCAGTTGGCATTTTTCCTTCTTTCTTTGCCCTTTTCTCTTTTCTGTTATGGATGAGTGCTCTCCACTCACTCTTTGGAACTATGAAAGGATTCTCGTATCTAGGGTTAAATTTCAATTGCATCCTATAGGTGTCCCTGGTATATTTCAAATATTTCGAAGCTACCCGAGCCACCGTTGTTCTGTCAAATGTGCCGACCCCAAAAAGGGCTTGTAGAATCTAGAAGTTCTTTTTTCAGGTTTGAATTCTGTGAATTACACCTTGTGCATATGGTTGGGAAAAAAATTACCAGTGCATGGCTTTCCAAAAAGCTGTAGAACTCATTGTTTCCTACACAGAAAAAAAAATAAAAATACTATCATTAATTTAAAAATAAAAAAATATGTTTTAGATAGAGTACATGAAATAGTTAAAATATTAAAACTTACCTGGGAGTTGTACGTGCTTTATAGGGACACCTTCATCGTTCACCAACAACGTGCCATTAATGGTCCCCATGGAGCTGACATGTGTAGCTCCAAGAAACGCAATAATGTAGTTGGCCATATTAGCCTCATCACTGCCAACATGTTTAGCAGTTGGCTAGGTGTCTGCTTGGGCAGGGTGTGTTTCTTGGCTGGCACCTAAAGGATTAGAAGGTGTACGAGAGGGTTGCTGGGAAATCTCTTGCCCTTGTGTCCCACTACCACCAACACCAAGTTCAGTAAGTGTCAGATAACGCTACATACAAAAGAAATTTTTGTTAGTTTAGTCAATGTAAAAATTAAAAATCAAACTATCACAATTCATCTCATTCAGAAAAAAAAAAAAATATCCTTTTGATTTTTTATTATTACTTGATATGTTGCTAGCTAGGTCATAAGTTGTTTTATCCTCTCTTCTGTTTCAGGTGTTTGAGGCGCGTCTACCAAATTATCAAATTCCAACCTTGCTTTTCGCGCCTTTTTTCACAGCAAGAGAAATGGACATAGCGATGAAGAAAGATCTTCCTCATATAGGGAATCAACAGGCGTACCATGGCCAAGTCTCTGCATATTTCAACAAAATTAATATTATTTCAGTTATGTAAATAATTAAAATACCTGAAGATAGAGCAATGCTGTCACTTTACATGTTCTTCCGCTAGCCCCTTTCTGCGAACATCCTGTCTCGGGGTTGTTCCTATACTGCCCTGATCAGTCTGCCACATTGCAATAAAATTATAAATGTAAAAACTTGAAAACAATATCTAACTTGAAAACACAAAATGAAAACTAAAATAATTTCTAATAAGACAAGAGAAGACAAAGTTAGAGTTTCAAATGCGCCTTGCATTGAATTCAGTCCTCGAAACATGTCATTGCACATTAAGGCATCCAAACAAGAGACCAGTTGAAAATGAGACTAAATTGGGTCATTTGTAGTGAAATTTTAAAATCTCAAAGGGTATATTAATTAACGAAACAAATCAGCTTCATAATTTCAGTATTATTGAGTCTGTTGTGTATAAATCACAAAAACGTTGAAACAAAACACTAGAAAAGAAACAACATAATAAGATGTTGCTATAGGAGTGATCTGACCTCTAAAGTAGAGTTTCTAATAGTTTCATTAGTACCAGACAAAAAATGGAAATGAACATAAGATACAACCACATATGTGTAGTTATCCGCAAAACCATCCACCCGCTAACCTCCTCTAGTAACCTACACTAGAAACAGATGTATGGGGTATTTTTATAAGGGGTTCCTCAAAAACATCCACTAGAGGTTCTTTTCCTTGTAGTGATTCTAGCCTATCACATCCAACCAATTTAAATTAATTGAAACTTTGAAATTCATAAAATACACTCTCCATTTTCACAACACAAGCATTTTGACAAAATCCTTTTCAAATTTGACATGTTGACCATGTGATGGGTAGACTTTCCATTTTTTTCATCTCAATAGGATGTGTCAGACCTTGAAGGTCATGGTCTAGGTGTCTTCTCTTGCACGATTTCACAAAGTAGCTACTTGCATGAATGCAATGTGTTATGCATGAACCAGAGGTGCGTTGGATATATAGTGGGTGGGCTAGATTTCCTTGGGCATGAAAAAGTGCCAAGGGGATTCACACCAAAATGTATCAAGCATGTTATGCATGATTGGAAGGCTAAATTTTGGTGCAAGAAAGTTTAAGTGGATTTTTGGATAGTGACTTAACATGGCATGATGATGGCAAATGGTGTTAGAGGTAAGCATGTGACCAAGGAGTTAGCATAACATAAGATGACATGACATGGTTTAGTGCAATGTGTGTTTAGAAGACACATGGGTTAGCTTGGTAAGTTAAGTGGGTAAAAGAAGTTGGCATGCATGTTATCTTGATAATTTAAGTGGGCGAAATGAATCAGCACATGGGTTGACAAGGCAAGTTATCTGGACCAGTGCATGATAAGAATGGGCAAGCTCATTTTATGTGGAAAAATGTGATGGACCAAGGAGTGACATGATTGCATATAGGTACTTGTTGTGAGACACAAAATGAGAGACAAGGATGATGAAGACCAAAATGTAAGGCATAAGTTCTGAAGTATGAGATGATAGTACATGACAAGGAGCAGAAGGTTCCATGCTGTTCTCGTCTATAAAATCTATGAAGTAATTATTGCATGAGTACTGTCGTAACATTTAATACATTTTATGTTAAAATATTGTATGTTATTACCATGATGGTATTTTTGATAGGGATTTACTAAGTAGCTTTACTATAGATAAGCTCAAAAATAACAACTGTGACACTTGTTGAAGTCACTAAACTTTCTATTGATCATAATTAAGGTTATCTACCTGTAGGCCACTTAATGCTGAGTTAGCTGTTGAATGTGGATGGCTGAAGTATTTAGTATTTTGTTAAGCTGTGAAGTATCAGATTGAAATGTGTATATACTCCAATAGAACTCACATTAATAGGCTCTCATTATGGAGCACAAGACCACCTCTTTGTAAGATGATGGCAAGGCCTAAGGAAGCTTTACTATTGGAAAGAATAGTCTGGTGGCTAAAGATATACACTACCTATTCCATGCCTCTTTAGATTCTTGCTACCAAAGCACACCTTGACCAATGAGAACACTATTTTTAAGAGTTTGGTCACAAGGAGCAAGGTATAATTACCATAGAAAAACCCTACCAGTTTTAGAGAAACCAAAGCATACAGGCCCTCAAATGCTACTGTAGAGCCGCTAAATGGATTCTCTTCTGCAAATGACATTCACTGTTAACATGGAAAAATCTAACAATTGGCCAGATAAGTATCCAAGAAACCCAGTGTCTATAAATAAATTGGATCTGTAATCCTTGACTTCGTTGGGCTGTACTCCAAGGTGTCTTTTGTTTAATAGTGTGAACTCATGTAAAGTGAATTCAAGTAGAACAATAGACCTTAGTGAAAGAAGTTTAAACGGGTTTTGGCAAGCTGAGATCGTAGTTCAATTTGGGTTTAGTGCTATTGGACATATAATTCTTCATTTTTTTGTCATTTTAATCATTTCTAAATAATAGGAGAAATATGAATAGATAGGTCAACATGAAAGGTCAATTAACCTCTTGAAAGATGAAATCATGAGTCATATTACCATATTAAATATGGATTCATGTTAATGGAATATGATCCAAGTTTGGAGTTACACCTTTATATGACATGATATCAAATATTTGGTGGTTCTAATAACTCCATTATTATCGCTAAGACCTGCCTCTCTTGTTGTTTAAAATTATCTTCCCATTAGACCTATCTTAATACGTTTTTTGTTCTCCTGTGTTGTAACTCCATGTAGAGATAATTATTTGGTCTCTATTAATTACCTTTTCTCGGGGCTTCTTTAGTGTGCAATGATGCCTAAGGTTCACACAACATTTGAGCTTCAAGAAATAAATGAGATAGATGTTTGAGCTTGATGTAGTAAAGAATCCTGTTGGAACACCTAGTGGATGTCAACCTCTATATAAATTTTGATACATTAGAGCCACAACATAAAACACATGCAGATTGGGAAGGAGGAAAAACCAAGACCTTACATGAAGAAAAATCTGTATATGACCCTATATTAATCAACCATCATTCTCATGTGCTTCATTTCGGATACAACTGGTCCCTTATATGACTATAGGTGATTAAAACTCTGTATTTAACTCTGTATTTGGATGAATGATGTAGTTGTTTGGATCTTGGAAAACCCGTGCCTCTTAGAATATGTTGTTGTAGAAAAATTGAGAGTTAAATAAAATGATTTGTGTTGACTGCTTCACAAAAATATTAATCGATCAACGAAATTTTTAGTAACATAGATGTCATGATCTATAATGAGGTGGAGGAGGAAGTGTAGAAGTGAGAGTGTAAATGGCCATGAATAAATGTTAGTGATCCTCAATTTGGATATGGACAACTTTGTTGTGGTATTCAAGAATTCAGTGAATGATTGGGAGACTGCTATTAAAGAAATTGTAAAATATACAAGTGTTATAAAGTGGCAAGGTTTCCCTGTCCAGGATACTCTGGAAAAATACAAAGGTGATCGAAGCTAAAAAATAGTGTGTGTGGGGCTAAGCGCTACATCACCTGACTAGGTTGTTTAGCACTTCTCCTCCATAGGTCGAATATAACAAGGCTCGTTGGTTTCCCTTCATTCCATGTTTTCAGCTCGAGTCAAGAACTAAACTCTTGAAACCTTGAAACCCTCCTCATTTCTTAATTTGAATAACTCTTGCTTTAGGAAAAGGGTTCAACTATCCTAGAACTTGGCATTACAGACTTGTATTGTAACTTCGTTGGTTGTAATTGAATCAGCCGATTCAATAGAAAATGGATAGGAATGGGCTGACTACTGTTTGGTAGGGAACTTATACTTGAGAAAGAAAAAATCTCCATTTTAGGAGTTGTATCAGTTGATCTGGATGACTGTGGTGACAATTATATGTATGAAGTCTCTGAAAAAAAGGAAGAGTAGGTTCCACTTAAGTATTTGATGAGAAAAATTAAATATGAGAATAGAATTCGAACTTTGAAGAGAAAAGTGGAATGAATTGTGATTCTGGACCGCCACCTGAAGTCTTAGAATTCTTTGTTGAGGGCTAGAAATGAAGACTTGGTAAAGGAGACATAATATTTAAAATAAAAAGTCAAATGTTATAGGATGCATGTAGCATATATGAAAACTAAAAATAGGAGGGACAAGAGGCAATTGAAGAAGATTAAAGGCACAAGATCGGAAATCAACATCCTAATGAGAAATTGATGGAGTTAGGGCTTCAAAATTTTGGTTTTTTATGGAGTCATTTGGCACACCCCTATTTGCGTGACGACACACAATGAAGTCGGGTTTGGGGGATGTAAATATTATAAAATGTCTCATTTTTTTTATTTAATACCCTGACCACTCCCCTATTTTACCAATTTTGAAGGATATGCCTAGTATTTCCATGCTCTTTTGATGTAATATGGAGGATTTGAGTACAAGTTGCTTATTGTTCGAAATGTGGTAGGTACCTATTTAATTTGGATCAAAATGCCTCATTTATTATATTTTTATAGTTTAAAACTTTTACAAGTCACTTACCTAGGTAGGTGTAGCTCTTGTACTCATTTTGGTGTTCCTTAACTAGTCATGGGATTGATGCACATGTTACGGGATTCTTGCACCAGTTATAGAGTTTGTGCACCACAGTCAAGGCACAAGACTATTAGTTGTTGGAGATATATAAAGGGGCTCGTGGCCAACTGGATCATTGAATATTTGTGAATATATCTATGAAATGAGATTAAAGGAATGTGTGCACCTACCCCACCCCTGCAGTCAACATAGCAGCCTGAGGAGGAAGTAACTTTTTTCCAAAGAAACCCTCACACAATGGACCAAATATTTTTAGTTAGATAATGGTTGCACCATATTGATCACTGGAGGGACGTTGTTTCCTGTTTTTCTTTATATGTGATTGGCTTCATTTTGGCGAGATTTGTAATGTAATCAAATTTTATAACATGAGTTAAAGCTTATAGATAGGTTAGTGATGTTATGGTATGGTTAAATTGTTAGTTTGAAGTCTGGTATCACTTTTTCTCAGTTGGGTATGAATCACTAAGCTCATCATGTATTGACATACTGAACTTCATTAATACATAAGCTAAATAGTAGGTTCTTCTCTATTATTGTCATTTTTTATGTGATGATCTATTGTGTTCTATAATCTAATATCACTTTAAGAGGGTGTAAGATGGCTTGTCAAGGCCCAACAAACCAAGCTTGACATGCCTCCATTAGAATAGTATCATGTGGTTTTTTAATCCCATATCTAGTGTGATTTTCTTATGGTGTGTTTTATCTACATGCAATCTAGTTTTCTGTCTTTACACTCTGTATTTTTCTATATATTTAATTTATACCTTGGTTTTATGTTATTTGACGTTAAGATCTAAAAGGAGAATCACCATAAGTGAATGAAATAGTTTAGTTTCTTTCATATAAACTAGGTTGCACAAATCAAATCTCTAGCAGAGTTATAGTTCGTATATGGTTAGCGGTAAATATAGGTTTAATGTCAGTTTGTTTTCTGGGTATTTCTAATTATCAAAGTTAAAATAGTTGGCTAATCACATATAAACCCATTTTTTTTAGGCATATAATGAGATCATATGATAGGATATGTGATCCAATCATGCATGAGAGTGAGTCAAGGCCTATTGCAGGAGTGGAGCTAGAACCAACTTCCCACCTTAGATTACCATAAAACCAGTGTTTTGTCAATAGAAGGATATTCCAACAATACGAGACATGTGAGGAATCCAAAGAAGCATTACACAAACACATAATAAATTCCCTATTTTGCATATTTTTAACACAAATTACTTGTTTCCAAAGTCCTTTGATGGATACTGCTCGCCAGAAAGTTTTTAAGAGGAGAGCCATCTTAAACGTCATGGTGTCTTTATTCCCCCAACCACCAAGGGCAGTAGGAGGATTAATCAAATACATGCTAACCAAATGGATTTTCCTTTATATACTTGTGCCAACCCAAAAAAAATGAGAAATAATGGTTTGTAATCTGTTGATCACACCATTGAGTAACTTGAAGAATCACATCAAGTAGATGGGGATGCTATGAAGGATGGATTTTATCAAAAAAAGTCTACCCCCAAGATATATCCACTTTTTTATCTAGTGTTTGAGCCCCTTCTCAATTTTATAAATGAGCCAACCCCAATCACAGATTTTGTAACCATTCGGTTTCAATATAAAGCCCATGTATTGAAACCCTCCATCCATATTAACAAGAAATTGCAAATTTTTATAACATTCAGGACATTACAGCTGAAGGATTGGTGTATGCTTACCATTTGGGTGATCGAACCAACGTGTCCCCTGCTAAACCCTCGAACCAATGAACAGTTGATCGGTTGAACAAACAATCAAACTCTTAGCACCATTGTTGTAGAGACAATGAAATCGATTAGGTCGAACTCTCAGCGTCGTTGCAGAGATAATGAAATCGATTCTGTAAGAATTTTTGTAAAAAGGGTGCGTGGGTAATGAAATGGATTGGTTTGGTGTGACATCCACTAGATATATGGTACATTCATTCGATATTAGTATATAAGGATAAGTATTTTCATACAATTCCTCTTGTGTTTTTGACCATATGTGTTTTATCGATATGATTTACAATTGATCCCTCTAGGTTGAGATGTTAACCCCTTATTTACTACACATTGTAACTTGCACATGAACTTCTACCTTTCATGCACACCCTGAAATTGTGACATCCCCCTGGCTTGAGGTTTTTATGTAACTAATTGTATATATTTGTTTTACTTTTTGTAATGTTTAAAGTTTGAAAGACATATGGAGAATTTAATTATTATTACTTTATTACTGATAATGAATGATTGTAAAATTGTATTTAAGATGTTTATAAAAAATAAGGAGGTTTGGAAAATTAATGTTGGAATACATTTGGTTGAAAACTGATGAGGCTGCAAATTGATTGTGAATATTAATTACCTACTAATAAGCCTGAGGCATCTAATCTGAATAATTATATTTATTGTGAAACTATGGAGTTGGCCAATTAATTATTTCCATAAAAGATAGGATGCTTCCTTTAGGAGTGGGAAAAGAAGGCCCATTAATGAGCTAGAAATTACCTGCCACCTGGTATTACAAAAATGAGTGGTATATGGGAAATAGACAAAGATACTTTTTCTATTTTTTTTTCCTTCTTGTTGGAGGGGACTCACGATGTCTGAGGAGAGGTTGTGAGAGAAGCAAGTGAAAAGGAAAACACAAAAGTATATTTGCAAGCTTGTGCTTGATGGGATAACTTCGAGGAGAAGTATCAAGGTTGGGTGGAGCCAAGTATTCAAACATATATTTTCCAGACAAAAAATTCAAGTCATTATCCTTGCCTTATATTATTTTTTGAAGAGTAAAAGACATAACTATGTTATGCTTCTAATTCTATGTGGCTTATACACTGCTAGAAATAATGACAAAATGAAAGAATTAGAACAATTGTTCCTTATTTTATTATTTCTAAGAGTGTTTTGAAGAAATAGGTAAAAAGAGAAAAATAAGAAAAGTAAATATAGAAATTATATAAATTATTTGTTATATATCCAAGATTCTCCTGATCACACACTATTTTAACTTCATGAAAAATACAAAATCTATTCCACCATTGATCATCACATGCAGAAATTAAATCAATTGCAATGCACACATGAAACCATAAAAATTCACACACATTAACACAGTGATTTAACGGGAAATCCTGAAGCTAAAAACCCCAACTATATATATAATATATGTCGTAGAGATTATGTAAAAATCCTCATAGAAAGCTGAACATGTCAAGCTCTTAGTACAATACAATCGCTACACACTAATCAGGTCCGATCTAGCAAATTCATGCATCGATCTCTGCCACCTGCTAGCCTGCCTCTACTGCGCAATCCCTGCTGAAGAATGGCTCTGAATGAACTTGAATCCACCTGGCTTGCACTGCGCAATCCTCATTGGCATCTCTACTAAGTGTTGGATGAAATCAATGCATCACTATAGTCACAACTGATAGTCACACTTGCTCTTTCACCTACCTCTCCATTGGTCTCCACTGAAACCATCCATGCACTGTAGTTAAATGATGTATTATTTAGTTGATTAATGAGTTATTATTTAGTGAATTAATTAACTAATTAATTCACACCACTCTCACTAGTGTATCAATCAGTTAGACTAGATACAACTAGCTCAACTGAGTCTAATTGAGTTAAACTGAATACAACTCCACCAAATACTTCTGTAACTCCACCAAACTCTGTCACGAGTTCTAACTGAAGTCCTCATGCATTAGCTCCAATAAACCCTTAGGAATAGTGTAATTCATTCTGTTAGCTGTTGTGCCACATCTGTGCACGTAACTGAAGTGCTCCAAGAGAATAAGATAATGTTTAGAGTCCAAATATTATTAAGAGCTAATAGTATTCGACATATCTATTTTTGGACTGGCAATCTAAAAATAAATTCCGCCCAATATGTCTAAAAATATAATTTCATCTATTTTTCAAACTTGACCAACCATCCACAAATAGCATCCTACAACTCATAGAATATTATCGACATGTTTAAAAATAGACATAGTCTAAAAATAGACTTTGCACCAAAAATAGCTTGCGGGCCCACTTAGTGAAGGCGACTCTTTTCACTAAAATCATCATCTTTTTGAATCTCAACCCTCCCTCTCAACAAGATAGGGATTATCTGCCACCCCGATCCTATCTCTATGGTATTCGAATTTGCTCCTGGTGAGGGCCTGCATCAGAATAACTGCATCATGATCCTCCGTAGGAATGTAAGATAGTAACATGATCTTCTGCTGCAAACAATCTTTGATATGATGGTACCAGATGCCAATATGTTTAGATCTATCATGAAATAATGGATTAACTGAGAGTTTAATGCAACTCTGATTATCACAATATATCACAGTAGGATCTAAGTGTGAACTAAACAACCCGACCAGGATCTTCCTCATCCACATAGCCTCGCATGCAGCCAAACTTGCTACCATGTACTCTGCCTCCACTGAAATGAGTTCCACGAATCTCTGTTTCCTGTTGTACCAAGAAACTGCTATAAACCCGATTCTCAAAATCCCTCCAGATGTGCTCTTTCTATCTGTTGGGATCCCTGCCCAATCTGCATCCGTGAAGCCATGCAGCTTCACCTCATCTGAATATCTGTACCACAGTCCATATCCAGATGTGCGCTTGAGATACCTCAGGACATGCTTGCCTACCTTCCAAAAGAGCTTGGTAGGCTTAACCATAGCTTGTGAAAGCTGGTTAATAGCATAGCATATGTCCGGTCGTGTATTGACCAAATACATGAGCGAACCAACCAACTGTCGATAAACAGTGGCATCCACTACCTCTACCGATGTAGCATCCTCTTTCCTCCAACCACCAGGAAGAGGAGTGTCGATAGGCTTGCAGCCTTGCATGTTGAACTTCTCCAGTATATCCTGAGCATACTTTCCTTGAGACACAAATAGTCCACCCTTCCGCTACAAAATTTCCAATCCCAGGAAATAATGAAGGAGGCCCAAGTCCATCATCTCAAACTCCTTTGCAAGATCTGCATTGCATGAGTGTATCAACAGTTCATCACCTCATGTTAGTATCAAATCATCTACATAAAGTACACTGATCAACAACTTACCCTCAACCACAATTTGGTATAGGTTAGGATCCACCTCACTCTTGGTAAAACCAAGTCTGGTGAAATAACTGTCTATCTATGTGTACCAAACACGAGGTGCTTGTTTTAGCCCATACAACGCTCTTTTGAGCCTGCACACATGTGACTCACTGCTGAAGATTTTGAAACCTTCAGGCTGCTCTATGTACACCTCCTCCCCAATGACTCCATTGAGGAACGCAGTCTTCACATCCATCTGATGAATGTGCCAACCCATCTGTACAAATGAAAAATGGTCCGCCTGAACATGCACACGACACACGGGCGGTCACAACTTAGCAAAACTGATACGGGCGCCCTCGAATGAAATGACCTGACCCGAACGCGCCCGGTCGGGCGACCTCTCATGACGCGACACGATGCGCCCGAATAAACGATGCCACAAGGGAGAAAATAGCAAACGGGCCACCCGAACGTGCACAAGGCACCCGGGCGGTCACAACTTAGCAAAACTGATACAGGCGCCATCGAACAAAACGACCCGAACGGAACACGCCCAGCCGGGTGACCTTATACGGCGCACCCGACCGAATGATGCCACAAGGGAGCAAACGACAAACGGGCTGCCTGAACTTTCACAAGGCACCCGGGTAGTCACAACTTAGCAAAACTGAGACGGGCGCCCTTGAATGAAATGGCCCGACCTGAAAGCGCCCATTCGGGCGACCTCACACAGTGCGACACGACGCGCCTGACCGAACGAATATGCCACAAGTGAGCAAACAAAAAACGGGCCGCCCGAATGTGCATAAGGCACCCAGGCGGTCACAACTTAGCAAAACTAATACAGGCACCCTCGAACAAAATGGCCTGACCCGAACGTGCCTAGTCGGGCCACCGGCTCACATGGCGCGACACGATGCGGCCGAGTGAATGATGCCACAAGGGAGAAAACGGCAAACGGGTCACCTGAATTACGTGCACAAGGCACTCGGGCGGTCACAACTTAGCAAAACTGATACGGGCGCCCTCGAACGAAACGGTCTAAGCCGAACACGCCCGGTCGGGCGACCTCACACGGCGCGACACGACGCGCCTAACCTAATAAATATGCCATAAGGGAGAAAACAGAAAATGGGCCGCCCAAACGTGCATAAGGAACCCAGGCAGTCACAACTTAACAAAACTGATATGAGCACCCTCGAACAAAATGGCCCGACCCGAAGGTGCCTGGTCGGGCCACCTCACATGGCGCGACACAACGCACCCGACCAAACGACGCCACAACGGAGAAAATGGCAAACGGGTTGCTAAAAGGTGCACAAGGCACCTGGGCAGTCAAAACATATCATGAAAACTGATACGGGAACCCTCGAATGAAACGACTCGACCCAACCACGATGGGTCGGGCGACCTCGCACAACGCGACATGGCGCGCCCGACCGAACGATGCCACAAGGGAGAAAATGGAAAATGGGCCACCTGAAGGTGCACAAGGCACTCGGGCAGTCACAACTTAGCAAAACTGATACAGGCGCCCTTGAATGAAACGGCTCGACCCGAACACGCCCGGTCGGGCGACCTCACACGGCGCGACACGACGCACCTGACCGAATGAATATCCCAGAAGGCACACACGTGGTGACGACTTAGCAAAACTGATACGGGCGCCCTCGAGCAAAACGGCCCGAATTGAACGTGCACGAGGGAGCAAACGAAAAACGGGCTACTCGAACGTGCACAAGGCACCCGGGCAGTTACAACTTAGCAAACCTGATACGGGCGCCCTTGAAAGAAATGGCCCGACCAGAATGCGCCCAGTCGAGCGACCTCACACCGCACGACATGACGCGCCCGAATGAATGTCAATGCCACAAGGGAGAAAATGGAAAACAGGCTACCCGAACGTGCACAAGGCACCCGAGTGGTCACAACTTAGCAAATGTGACACGGGCGCCCTCGCACGAAACGGCCTGACCCAGGCACCCTTGGTCGTGAGGCGTCACACGACATGACACGATGCGCCCGGCCACACGGAGGCAGAAGGTAGAAAATGGGCCACTCGAACGTTCACAAGCTGGCACCCGGGCGGTCATAAGTTATCAAATCTGACACGAGCGCCCTCGCATGTAACGGCCCGACCCAGGAGCCCTTGGTCATGCGGTGTCAAAAGGCACAACACGGAGCACCCGACCACTCAGAGGAACAAGGTAGAAAATAGAAAACAGGCCACCCGAACGTGCACAGGACACCCAGGCAGTCATAGGTTAGCAAATCGGACACGGGCGCCCTCGTACAAAATGGCCAGCCCCGAGCGCCCTTGGTCGTGCGGCATCACACGACGCGACACAACGTGCCTAGCCGCACAGAGGCATAAGGTAGAAAACAGCAAACGGGCCACCCGAACGTGCACAAGTTGGCACCCGGGCGGTCACAAGTTAGAAAATTTGACACGGGCGCCCTCGCACGAAACGGCTAGACCCGGGCGCCCTTAATGGTCGTGTGGCGTCACACGGCGTGACACGGTGCTCCCAGCCACACGGAGGCACAAGGTAGAAAATGGTAAACAGGCCACCTGAACATGAACAAGCTGGCACACGGGCGGTCACATGTTAGCAAATGTGACACGGGTGCCCTCGCACGAAACGGCCCGACCCAGGCGCCCTTGGTCGTACGGCGTCACACGGTGCGACACGGCGCGCCCGGCCACACGGGGGCACAAGGTAGCAAACAGAAAACGAGCCACTCGAATGTGCACAAGATGGAACCTGGGCGGTCACAAGTTAGAAAATCTGACACGAGCGCCCTCGCACAAAACGACCCGACCCAAGTGCCCTTGGTCGTGAGGCGTCACACGCCGCGACACGGTGCACCCAGCCGCCTGAAGGAACAAGGTAGAAAACGGAAAATTGGCCACCCAAACATGCAAATTAAGACACTCAAGCAGTCACAAGTTAGCAAATCTGACACGGGCACCATTGCATGAAACGACCCGACCCGGGCACCCTTGGTTGTGCGACGTCACACGGCGCGCCCAGCTTCCCGGAGACACAAGGTAGCAAACAGAGAATGGGTTGCCCGAATGTGCAAATTAAGGCACTCGAGCGATCACAAGTTAGAAAATCTGACACAGGTGCCCTCGCACGAAACGACTCGACCCAGGCGCCCTTGGTTGTGCGGCGTCACACGGCACGACATGGCGCGCCTGGCCGCACGAAGGCACAAGGTAGCAAACGGAATACGGGCCACCCAAACATGCACAAGGCACCTGGGCAGTCATAAGTTAGCAAATTTGACACGGGCGCCCTCGCACGAAACGGCCAGCCCCAGGCGCCCTTGGTCGTGCGGCGTCACACGGCGCAACACGGCGCGCCCGGCTGCATGGAGGCACAATGTAGCAAACGAAAAACGGGCCACCTGAACATGCACAAGCTGGCACACGGGTGGTCATAAGTTAGCAAATTTGACACGGGCGCCCTCACATGAAATGGCCAGACCCGGGCGCCCATGGTAGTGTGGCGTCACACGGCACGACACGGCGCGCCTGGCCGCACGGAGGCACAAGGTAGAAAATGGTAAACGGGCCGCCCGAACGTGCACAAGCTGGCACTTGGGTGGTCACAAGTTAGCAAATGTGACACAGGCACCCTGGCACAAAATGACTCGACCCAGGCGCCCTTGGTTGTGCGGGGTCACACGGCGCGACATGGCGCACCCGACTGCATGGAGGCACAAGGTAGCAAATGAAAAATGGGCCGCTTTAACGTGCACAAGATAGCACCTGGGAGGTCACAAGTTAGAAAATCTGACACGAGCGCCCTGGCACGAAACGACCCGACCCAGGTGCCCTTGGTCGTGAGGTGTCACACGCCGCGACCGCCGCGCCCGGCCGCCTGGAGGAACAAGGTAGAAAATGGCAAATGGGCTACCCAAACGTGCAAATTAAGACACTCGGGCGGTCACAAGTTAGCAAATCTAACACGGGCACCCTCGCAGGAGACGGCCCGACCCAGGCGCCCTTGGTCGTGCGACGTCACACGGCGTGCTCGGCTGCCCGGAGACAGAAGGTAGCAAACGGAAAACGGGCCGCCTGAATGTGCACATTAAGGCACCTGGGTGGTCACAAGTTAGCAAATCTGACATAGGCGCCCTCACACGAAACGGCCCGACCCGGGCGCCCTTGGTTGTGCGACGCCACACGACGTGCCCGGCCGCCCGGAGACACAAGGTAGCAAACGGAAAATGGGCAACCTTAACATGCACATTAAGGCACCCGGGCGGTCACAAGTTAGAAAATCTGACACGGGTGCCCTCGCACGAAACGGCCTAACCTGGGCGCCCTTGGTCATGCGGCGTCACACAGCGCGACATGACGCGCCCGGCCGCCCGGAGACACAAGGTAGCAAATGGAAAATGGGCCATGTATGAAGATTTCATAGCTTAAAAATTTCCAGACGAGAAGATAGCCAAAATACCAAGCTTACCATGATTTGAGAAAGAATTCTAGAGCATACATAAACCTTAACTTCCTTAGAGCATATCTCTAAAAATATAACAAACAAAGATCTGACGCTTGGACTAGATGTTCAAAAAAAATTATCCTTAACATGGTTGAAGTTTCCTGGCCTGCAACCTCACATAAAAGTGTTATAGCAATAATGTTGAACTGACCCTAATTAATTCAAATAATATCAAATCATTGTTGACATATGTCAAAAGTCAGTTAGAGAGTGAATTAGAATCGACACGTAGCCCAAACCGTCGCAAGAGCGACACTTAGCCCAAACCTTCGCAGTAGCGACGTTTGTGCCGAAACTATCGCAATAGTGACACCTTTTCCTGAACTGTCGCAATAGCGATGATATCCTCAAATGTCGCAATAGCGACACTTTCCTCTATGTCATCGCAATTCCGACGCTATTTCCGAAACTGTCGCAATTCCGACGGATTCCTCCAAATGTCGCAATTGCGACACTTTTTCTAAGTGTCGGTATTGCGACACTTATCTCTAAACGTCTGTATAGCGACGGTTTTGGGCAGGATTTGAAAATTTTGAAAAAATTTGGGAAATTTTCGACATTTGGTCAAAAGTTTCGGAACCAAGTGTCGAAATTTCCGCCAAATGTACTAGTGCCTCTTGATTTATCATCTTGATGATTCTTGCTTCAAGCGATCAAGCTTCTTCCGAAGGACATAATTTGATACCAATTGTTGAGAAAAATACTGGGGGGGGGTGAATTAGTATTTTAAAAACTTGGTAAAACAATTATTTTCTTATTTAGATTTTTATACGCAACTATGTTGAAGTAAACATGCGTATGTATGTCACTTTTATGTAGACAACTAGCGTATATCCAGTTAGCTTACTCTTCAGTTAATTCATCATCTGTTTATCTTGAACCAATATGTTAGTAATTCATTATGCATTAAATGAATAGTAACCATGTGTAGTAAGAACAAAATAAAACTTCACTCATAAGCAACACACATGAACACCAGGACTTTTAGGTGGAAACCCAATTTGGGAGAAAAGAACATTGTTGTCATCTCTATCTTATTTTTAATTAAGAATAATATTATTTACAATGTTGTACTAGCATATACTCATAATAGTACTTAGGGACCCACCTACAAAAAGCTTCTACCTTCTCTCATTCTCCAGAACCCACTGGAAGGGAGCTCCAACCCTATGATCTCATTTACCGACACCCACTACAAGGGATCTCCTACCACCTAATATGATTACTAACTACTAGCGGTTGGAAGCTTCAACTTCCTTACTGAAGGCTCCAACCCTCAGCACCTCCATGGACCACGTTTCATAAATTTTCACATTGGATCCACCCGATTCAAATCATCACAACTTGTAGGCCACTTTTCATCAAATTTCATACTGGACCCACTACCATCATTTAAGCACAATACCAACACTAAAATCAAATAGTACATCAAATCATTGAAACCTGATAAAAAATATGTCAAAATATATACGCTACTATTGTTAAGCATATCCACGTGTATACACGCTTTCCACAAAGTATACCTGTGTATATATCTTAAAACATTGGACCATGGAACATAATCTCTTTCATTTTGAAATAAATAATGAGTTACACACAAAACCACTGAATCATTCTAAAATAATCAGAGAACCATCACATATATCTAAACCATATACAGTTAGCAACATAATTATTATTCAACATATCAATCCACAATAAATTCAACTTCAACAATAATTGTTAAGCTCTGATCATCATGTAAGATTTCACTGACAGACAACAACAAACACAACAAGACTGATTAGGCTGATCATATATCATATTTAGAAAAACCCTAGAATATCTACGTGCTTCCCACAAAACACTTATGCATGTACACACGCCTTTCATTAATCAAACCTGCACACATTTTTTCCATTCTCTAGAAAGGATACACAACCTACCAGAATGAGACCCGTGTATGCACACGATATTCCTCAGAAAAACCCGCATATAGATATGCACCTATTGACTTATACCTTCATTGCACATGAGACCTTCAGATAAACGCATATCTCAGAATACATAATAGAAACAGGCATCAAACATTAAAATTACAGATCAAACCAATCCATAAGCCAATTATTAATGTATATTCATTTCAGATCTATTGGATATGATCCATCTTCATTTTCCTGTGTGGACACACTTATTTCAGATAAAACACTCATCAATAACACATTGAATGCACACTAAACACTTTGATCTTCATCTCCTTATATATCTTAGGCCTTATCCAATACCACGAGAAAACTATACTAATTTCGATGGTATTCTTTGATGGGATCAAATATTTGTTGACGTGCTCAATACTATGGGCCAATACCATGGTAATGACCCTTGGTATTTAGGATATCATAGTGAGGAGAATGTACATGATTCCTCTTCTGCATACTCACGTATGCACATGTCTTTTCTTCACAGAACATGCATGTATTTCTCAAAAATTCACCTTCACCATTCTTCTATTCCTGACTTACTATTCCTTTGTCCAATCTCTCGGTCACATGTGTACTAACAGATAGAATCATTGTATTATCATTATTTTGACATTTTTATCAACTACGTTTCCATCAACGAAAACGCATAAAATAGGTACCACATATTCCATAATTCTAACAAAAGTTTTGAAACCTTAATTTCTTTGATTACATTATCTATATAATCCCACCAATGAAATTCATTAATTCTCAAGTTACATTTATTTGAAATTGGTTTTTGTTTTGTCAGAATACTCAACCCAATCATTTGTATACATCCAAGGAATTTTTCAAATGGAGAACTCAAATGGTATTTAATAACATTGTTAGAATGAAATTTCAATTATGGGTAGAAAATATTAAATTATGGATCATGTTATGTAACACCAACTACCTAGAAAAAACAAAATTCCTTTGGTTAAAGTGAATGTTTTCTAAAATGTGAAGAAAATTGCAACAACTAACATAGTGAGATGATAAATTATATGTTTAGGAAAGTAAATTTATTTAAATATTATTGATGATACATTAAATTGACATTAGAATTTATAATGTTTTTTTTGTAAGTTGAGTAGTGCCTTTCATTCATTTTTCAAAAAAGTTAGGTTACAATAAATAATTGTTGGAGTAGAGTCCCCTAAGGCACAAGCTCCAAAGATTTTTTTTTGTATGTTTTTATGTGCGCACTGCGCAGATGAAGTCAAAGGGATTTACCCCCAATTGAAGATGTAATTAAGCTTAAATGTAATCTATGGGCCTCAAACCATGTTTTGAGACAATAATATCTGCACACTAGGCATATTATAAATAGATAGAGTTTGTCTAAGCTAAGTAGTTGAGTAATTTATAAGTCAATGAAAGTTATTTTACGTATGTAAGGGTTTTGGGTTGGTGGATAGGCTCTTGCTAGTTGTGTGCATAGAGACCTAGTCCTGACTATGTGCAGGCTCCACTGGCTAGCTACACATAAGGGATTGTAAGGGTTTTTGAAACGGTTTTGGAAAGACAACTGATGTATGGATAGATCTGAAAGATAATAGAAAGACAATACAATTTTGGAGAACTCTCTATGTTATGCATTTATTCTGACTGTTTATTCTTTGAAGATATCACATTGTTTGTTTACTTATTTATGAATGCGCATGATTTTTTGATATCTGTTATGTGATTACTTGACTAAGATATAGATTTGGTTTTGAATTTTGTCTACATAAGTGAGACAGTATTTATGTTATTTCTGTTAATAATTGTGCATGCTCTATAATCTTGCAATAAACTGATTACGCACATCTGTAGAAGATCACTTAGGGTTTTTTAGAGGACCAATTCATTAAATTCTCTCTTAGGGTGCAGAAACCTTGTTCCAGCACCCCCCCATGCTGCTTCGAGTGAGACTTTGGTATGTGTAAGAATATCATTGCAGAAAGGGCCAATAGCTAGAGGGTTTGTTGGTTTATGCATAAAATCTGAACCTGGGTCAGGATCCCTAAAGCCAGCAAATGGTTCCCTTGCCGGGACTGGGATCATCATTTTGAGGGAGATTTTTTGTTGTGGAATTCATCACATAACAAAATACAAGACTGGCTAGATAGAAATATCCTTGAATTTGAATTGCAAGAGAATATAAGCACTAAATTTTCTGATGAATAGTGGGTACAAAAGTATATTTATACAGAAGTGCACGAAATTTCCATTTGGTCCTTTGCGCACGAACTACCGGAGTGGTTGTCACGCTTAGCTGAGTTCCATCACTGCATTAAGAATGACATAGTTACTGAGTGGAATCCTTAATTGATCCAGTAAATAGAGAAGTTTGATAATAAGATCACTCACACGGTAGGTCATTGGATCGATCTCCTTTTGGGCGGATTTGTGACTAAATTTACTGTTGAAAAATTTGTGTCATACTCTGAAGTAGAAAGAAGGGTTTTCAAAGGTCCTAGAGGTAAGTTTCTGCGCTCATTTAAATTTTTACTAAAAATGATATTGTGTGAAAGGGGTTGTCTGTGCGAACATACTGCTTGAATACATCAAATAGGTTCAGTTATGCACAGTGGAACAATTTACCGAGAAGACTATGAAAGAGTCCTTTATAGCCCTCTGAAGCCTAGATATGATAGTGAACCTGAACCCGAAATTGACTCTGAAGAAGAAAGATCATCATATCAGAAACCCCTGTGTTTGTTTCCCACTCCATCCACTCCACTTCTGAGCTCACATCACATATCACCTACCCCACCATGCATTCCATCTCCACTTCCACCTCCACCCCCTCCTAAAGTTGATATGGTTGCATCCATGAAGTTACGTAAGTTTAGAGGCACTAGAAATGAGGACACTAAACAATTTTGGTTTGTAACTGAGGTCGTATGGTAGGCTGAGCAAGTAAACAATATTGATATAGGAAAATGTAGTTGGCTACTACGTTCCAAGACCGTGCACTAAACTGGTACATTAGGTATGTGTAAGAAAACCCTAATGCTACCCTAGAAGAAATTAAAGCAGCCCTAAAAGAGCAGTTTAAGAAACCTAAGTCATATGCGCAGCTGGTGACAAAAATGAAGGATACCTGTTGAGAACCTAATGAGTCTGTATGGGAGGCTAATCAAAGATTCAAGTGCACCATCAGAGATTGTGGATTTGTGATTGATGGTATTCAACATAAATAATGGTTCATTGTTATGTTTCTCCCGCATCTGTGCCAACCATTAGGTCAAAAAATATTCCTACACAAACTGAGGCTGTTGAAGTTGCAATGAAAATAGAAGCTACCCCAACATCTATTGCACTGGGAGCTCAACAGATTTAGAGTAAGCTGGAAGCCATGCATCTGGAAATTAAAAATCTGCATATGGGAAAAGGCAAGGAGGTTTGTGTAGAGGTATGGTGTATCAAATGCAAATATTTTGGGCATCTTAAAGACCAGTGTCCAGTTTTCAACAACTATCTGAATGTTGGAGTTCCTAGTCCATTGAAGAACCTTTTAAAGTGCACTATATGTCAAATTGCTGGACTACATGACACAAATTCTTGCCCAGTGATTGGAAGATATTAGCCTGACTTGAAGAAAATATTTTGAAACTTATGTTCATCATTAGGGCATGATGAGCAACATTGTTATACCTATAATATGATGTTGGATAAAGATGATATCTATAGAATGCAAGTTGAGCCTACATCACCAGCACCCCCTTCTGGGAGTGGAGGATTCCAAGGCATAGGAAGAGGCCAAGGAGGTGGATCAGCTCGTCGAGGAAGAGGACAAGTGATTTTATATAACTGTGGTGATGCTGGTCATTATGTGCGCAATTTTCTGAACCCAACATGATAGTCATGCAGGTATTGTAGACAATTGGATCATGTTATAAGATTGTCCTGTATTGATTGCTAAAATGTAGGCTAAGAAGACTCATACGCAAAATCTTTAGATGGTTCCCGCAGAGAATTGTGAAGAAGATCCTTGTGTCAATGTAGTTACCAGGAGTGGTGTAGCTACCAATGCAGATAAGGGAGTTCAACCTCCCAGTGATGTATGGATCCCAAAAGAACCTGAAAAAAAAGAAGGCTTTAATCTTTAGCACGCAAAAGAAACCTTTATTGAAGCAATGAAAGGATTTGTAGAAGGAGATACTTCAACGAGTGGTAGGAAACTGAAGGAATTAGGAGGAGAAGAAGAGATTAAGAATTTTTACAGGAATGCATAAAGTTGCTGCACAATAAGAAGGCCGTTGAAAATTTGTAGACATTGATAGATAATTGCGCAGAAAAAGAACAACCCCTAGTAGAACAAAGAGCAAGTAACAAAATCTATAAGAACAAGAAAATAATAGGTAGAGAGAGGTGTATGACTACAAAGATTTGTGCTTATGAGATGGACCAAGCCATTATAGATTTGGGATCAGATGCTAATGTTCTACCTAAAAAAACATGGTAGCGCATGGGAGAACCAAAGTTGGAATGGTCCACTATCTAGCTACGCATGGCTAATCAACAGAAAATCATTCCCTCGGGGACATTTTCAAAAGTTGTTGTCAATATATAAGGTGTTAAGGTGTTGGAAGACTTTGAAGTCATAAAAATTGTATATGATACTGATACCTATCTTGCACTGCTAGGATTGGATTGGCCATTGACGTGGATGGTGCTATCAATCTAAAGAAAAGGAGGATGGAATTTGAGAGCAATGGAGTTAGGGTAATCATTCCTCTGAACCCTGCGGAAGGCCAAAGGTATATTGAACCAGTGCACACTGAGGATGAGATTGATAAAATATATAAGCTAAATTTGAGAATATTAAATTAATTCGACAATAGATGGGAATCTTAAATGGGAAAAGGACAGTTCTTGTTTTTCCAGACTCTACTGAAGAACTAGAGAATTCGTATAACCGTTTGCATGAGGTGCCTACATTGCGCTGTAACCGTGTGACCCATGCTCTACGTTATATAACATCTACAGTATGTGATTACCCAGATTAGGATGGTTCAACTGATGTAAACATGTTCCTAGGAGAGTTGGAAAGGCCTGTCCCTGTAGAACAAATATTCCATTCTTTGGATCTTCGCTTACACACTACTTCAGCAAGATGGTGGGAAACACATGAGGAGAATATGGGATATTGGGAGGAATGTGCACAAATGATGAGACTGTGATTTGAATGCCCAATAATTAAAGAGGAGGACTTATATTCTAGAAAATAATATCTCCACAGACATTTGGCCAAGTGGAATGAGGTATGGGGTGTAGAACCAAGACCCGAATGGGTTCATATGTTTATTTATACACTCAGAAAGGTACCGACTGAATGTTACTTGGAGACATATCTGCACATAGGAACTATTGAGTGGTGAGCACTGATAGAAATTTCTATTCTTACCTTTAGCTTTGAAAGTGGACTTGATACAGTTGGTGAAGTTTTGATCCCAGAAATGATGAATGCACCAATAAGGGAGACTGTGCATTGTAGATAATTGGCACTAGCGAAAGTTAGGGAACCATACATGGTCACAGGACTCTCTATCCCCTCTAATAATAGAAAAATGTGCTCCATGCTGAGCCTTGTGGGATATTATAGATAGCGCATTCCCAAGTGTGAATTGATAACTGCACCCATGGCCAAATTACTCAGAAGAGGTGCGACATTCCATTTTGATGGTGAATGTCAGAGAAGTTTATAGTTATTAATGGATATGAAAGATACTACTCAATATTCTTTGAATTACCTGGTAAAAAGGCCTATGTTAGGGGGTATGGTCTGTAGATATTTATTTTTAGATGTTGATGATATGCATACTAAGGTGTGGGCCACACACAGTGTCTGTGCCATGAGATTGACTCATTCACAAAAGTGTCAAAATCTATCCATTGGAATAGTAAAATAGGATAAGACAGTTATTACCGTTTTTAGGAGCACCCAAGATCCATTTAATGATGAGATGTTTCCAGATTTGGGTTGGTTTTGTCAGTAATGGAACCTCATTAATGCCCAAGGAGCCGTTGCAGATCCGCCACAAGTATAAATATGACCTATGGGGTCACAATAGTTCCATTTGTGTTCTAAGTGACTTTTTTTCTTTGAGCTACTTATTTTCCATTACCTTTGCTCCGTGTTTGTGACTTTTGGATCTCGTGTTTGAGGATGCATTGCACAGAGCTGGTCTAGGGTACATGATTCATAACAAGATGACAACCACTAGACCCAGCGATGACCTTGCTATGCCATAAGTACCCATGTAAAAACCCCTGTGCCATCCAAAGCGAAGAAGGGTCAAACATCTAGAACGCGCAAGTCCCCTAGAAAAAAAACCCTCAGACCACGCCATTTTGTAGGAGAGAAAATGAAGAAACCTATGACCAAAATCCTAGAGACTATTGAGGAAGGGGATGATGAATTGGTAGAAGTAGCCCCCTTCTCGTGGCTGCCCAATTATATTGCACCACACAAACCTACTGTTAAAGTGCCAAAGGACTTGGATAAGGTGTGCACAAGTATCCAAGTTCTTCTAATCCCAAAGAACAACCCAATGGAGGGGGATATTATTACCAAAATCCCACAACTACGATTTTATGACTGGGACATCACAGACGTTGAAAAGTTTCTCGAGATCGCGCCAGAGCTCTATCTCGATTAGATTATCTATGAGGGAGGCATGGTGCGCTTCGAACCAAAGAGGGGAATGCTAGTTCTGCACAAGGTAGGCTTGCTCAATCTATTGTAGATCCCTCATTTTGAGCACAACCCCATTAATGATATCTCTGTCAAGAAGCTATTGGCGTTAGTTCATGACGAGGTGCTTTGGCTGGTAGAGCGCATCCCCATTGATGCATATTTGATTCACCGAATCACATGTCTGACGAACTAGGGAGCTTACCCTACGGAGGATTTTGGAGGCTAAGCACATGAGAAAGCATTAGCGGATCAAATAAAGAAGATGTATGATGTCATGCACAAATCCCTGGGTTTCATCGTGGAGGAGATTAATGACCCCATTGTCTGTTTTGGCAGACTCATCTTGGCTTGCAAGATGATGCCCAAGTGTAGGCCTAAGGAAGTGCCTGTGCATGTGTTGTGCTAGATGGGAGATGTGATAAAGGAGTTATTTACAACTAGTGTGGGTATCTCTGCAAGGAATTCCACGAAAATGTGTGCGAAGTCCAGGAGGAGGGAAAGCACTTCCAATATGCTTGGATCTTGTTACTGATCCAACTGATTGGATGGAAAACACCCGAAGAAACCCAGTTCCCTGAACTTGAAGAGAATATGTATGAAATTGTGCACTACACGACTTTGTGGAACTCATTTGACCCAGTGGACACGAAAGAGAAGAAAGCATTTTTGGTCTTGTATGATGCAACCTTATAGCAATATGTACAGTCAGAGCTGTGGTTGTCCCATAATCTATACGTACAATACAAGATGGTAGCTCACTTTAAGGCTACATTTCACAACATCCACATCCGCAAAAAGGGTTTTGTAGAAGGCATTTGGTATGAGTTGCCTTATTTATTCATTGAGGATGACCTGATCAGAGTCACAGCAAAATGGTCGTCGCCTTGGTTGACTCCACCAACAGAGCCACACACTCCAATCGATAAGTCCAATGAAAAGGCTATTGAAAAGCTTGCAAAAACCACAACGGTCACTTACAAACCTACAAAGAAAGGACAAACCACGACGATCATAGGAGAAACCATTGATACCACCACTATGCCTGAAAAAATGGCTCGGCGCCTAAGGAGACTGAAGCAAAAACAAAATCAAAAGATACAAAGTGCAATGCTCAAGACACGGATGGGTCGCAAAAAAAGAAGAAGGGCTCTAAGAAAGTAGGACATGAGGTCCTAACCCTTATAAAGGATGATCTCAATGAGATCATGAACAAAATAACCTTTGCATAGGAAGATCGATGGACAAACATGGAGGTCCAGTATAAATCAGCATTGAATGTTGTGTATGTGGGATTACAATAATTAAAAGATCAAGTGAGCCAAATCGAGGAGAGAGTGATCCAAGAAAGCTAGACCAGTGTGGAGGTTACCACTGTGCAACCATTGGATGTTTCCCTGCCACCATCGGGGGATGCAAGAATCGTTCAGATCCCTCTGCCAGCCATACAGATGGACGCTAATCATCGCATTCAATTTATAGGAACATGTGATGTGTAGATTAACCTTTCAATTTTGCCTGCAAGTAAACTTCATTTGCTACATTCAATGATTGCAGATGAGCTCCAATTCAGAGAAGCAACCACACAGACAAAGGCTAGATATACACAACAGCACACCGCATGATCACATTAGCAACAACAACAGGCTGCAACAGCATGCCGAGCAGCAGAGGTCCGGCACGCTGTGCTAGAGGCGAAAATGAACCAGGTGTGCTGAGATATTCGAGATCTCTTGGCCACAGCTGCACATCATGAGAAGTTAGAGGGATTGGTTGTTGTAGTAAAAGTAGCACATGCATAAGTTCAAACAATTTGGATGGCATATGAGCTGCAGATTGTCGACCTCCAAACTAAATTGCAGCCAGAGACACCTCCCGAGGTTGGCGAAAAGAGGGAAACAAAAGGTAACCGGGCACAATAAATCATTTCCACCGCAGTCACCCAGTGTGATGCATCTTTGAATGAGGCCATCAACATTTGGGCCTTTTTCTAGAACGATCCAGTCGCGTAGTAGTTACGCAACACACTTAGTGCAAAGGAGCAACAGTTTAAATAAAGTTGCACAATATCACCTACGTTGGTCATCACACAAAGACTTTCTCATTTGAAAGAAGGTCGCATAATCCAAGTAGAAATTACTGACTTTTGTCGCAAAGAACAGGTTCTCAAAGAATGCATGCAACCATGGGCAGAGGAAGCACTGCAACTATCTCAGGCACTGGACAACACACTAAAGATTATTTAGTAGACTCAGCACAATATGGAGATTACTGTTGAAGGGCCTATGATAGATAAATTGGTTTAGCAAGCGCAGGGTGTAGCAGCGCAAAGCCTCGAGTTAGTGCTCCCTCTCCAGACTTCTTTAAGACGCTCAAGGATAAAACCAAGGGGAAATCGCCTGAGTGACTTGGGATGAGTCACATGTTTTTGTTGGGGCCCTTTTGGAGCGGGGTCCCTTGAGGCACAAGTTCCAAAGATATTTTTTTGTATGTTTGTATGTGCACACTGCACAGATGAAGTGAAAGGGATTTTAGCCCTAATTTTGGATGTAATTAAGATTAAATGTAAACGGTGGGCCTCAAACCACGGTTTGAGACAATAGTATCTGTGCACTAGGCATATTATAAAGAGATGGAGTTTATATAAGCTAAGTAGTTCATTAAGTTCTAAGTCAATGAATTTTATGAGATATTCATAGAATTTTGAGTCTGTAGGGGTTTTGGGTTGAGTGAAAGGGTGCTGCTCGTTGTGTGCACAGAGACCTAGTCTTCGAAATGTGAAAAATCCACTGGGTGTGTGCGCGGAAGGGATTGTAATGGTTTTTTCAAGGGTTTTGGAAAGACAGCTGATGTATTGAAAAATCTAAAAGATAATAGAAATATAGTACAATTTTGGAAAAATCTCTGTGTTATGCATTTATGCTTACTATTTATGCTTTGATGACATCACATTGTCTTTTTACTTATTGAAGAATGCGCATGAGTATTTGATATTTTTTATGTGCTTACTTGATTAAGATATAGATCTAGTTTTGAATGTTATCTGCGCTAAGCGAGACACTATTTCTGTGATTTCTGTTAATAATTTCACATGCTCTCTAATCCTGCTATAAACTGATTGCGCACATCTGTAGAAGATCACCTAGGGTTTTTCTGAGGACCACTTCATTAAATTCTCTCCGAGGGTGTTAAAACATGGTTCGAGAACCCCCCATACTACTTCGGGTGAGACTTTGGTCTGCGCAAGCAGATCATTACCAAAAGGGCTAGTAGTTGGAGGGTTTGTTGGTTTATCCATAAAATCCGAACCTAGATTAGGACCCCTCAAACCAATAATGATTTCTTCCGATGCTTCAACCTGCCCGATGAGAAACCAAGTCTGTTGGCCTCCAGAAGGAATTGTATACCATCCAAAACTGAAATGTGTTTAGTCTATCATACACAACTATATAGTTTGAACTATCTAAATCCTTAAAAATGTTTGACTTAGTAAGGCTATAGCCTTCTCTGTTCTTCATCAAAATATACAAAATCAAAACAGTAAACAAACATGATGAGTAACTAGCTAGTCCTCCTAGGAATCAATGAGCGTCGGGTATTTGGCACTATACCAGGGAATTTTAGGTTGCAGAGGCTTCCTAAGAAGCTGTTCAATTCTTCCCAAATGAGTATTCTGTTGTTTAACTTGGAACTGGAAGAGCTGGAAGTATTTTTGAGTTTCTTGTAATCAGGGATTTACTTGCATAAAATCAGTGGTGTGCATGATGGCTTTTGCCACCAAATGTTTCATCCGCCAATAGAAGTGAAGGGTTCACTGGTATTGTGATACTCTGTCTCTAGTATTGCCCGTGTCAGGAAAAATGGGTTTGCAATCGAGATTTTCTTCTTCTTCTTCCGCTTGGCAAGTGAGGGCATCCTCACACTTCGTGATGACCTTCCTAAATTAACTTGGAATCTCTTAAAAATATGATTGTGCGACATCCTTCATATTCATGGCTTGAGGTTTACAGCCTGACCTCCTTGAAACCTTGGAGGAGGGCTCTCCTTTCTATGTCTGAGTACCTCACTTCCAGATTTTCCTCCTTCAGTCCACCCCTACTTCCTCTTTTATGCTCTTTGCAAGCGCCATCAACGTTTGCTTCCTTGTATCGTTTCGGTAATATAATGAAGAATATGCATGTGCGCCTCCAATTGAGGTCTTGAATTCTCACATGGGGCCTATCTATGTGATATTAGTGAGAACCATACAAAAACGAAACACATTATCACTGAGCCATAATAGAGAATCAATAAACCACCATCCCTTATCACGATAATGTATATTACCCACACCGACATCCAAGGTTTATTGTCAGGGTTTCCCATTCTACCCACATGGCATTACAACAATTTGGTCCCTATCTTCCCCACACACCCTAGAGGGTTGTCAAAAACATGGGCTAATCACAGAGTACTCTTCCAAGTTAACATGTAGGTTAGTGTGGTTCCGCAAACCCGTGGAACGACTGGCTAATCCTTCCATTTCATAGCATTTGCAACTATAAACTTAGCTACCCAACCCCATATCCCTCATTTTATGAAGCATGCTACCATACAATATGTAAATTAACATTACCAACCCAGAGAAAACCAGAAAAGACTGCCCAAGGTCCCATGCAGACAGAGGAGTTTTTGCACCCAACAAAATACTCCATTTCTAAGCTGAAAGCACAAAATTGCAAGTGATTTCCATACTCATGAGATAGAAAAATGCAAGGGACAAAAAAACATACCCTTTCTCTATTGGGTACCGCAACCTATGGTTCAGTGTTTCTTTTCTCATGTTGGCACCGAACCTATTGAGCTTCACTTGTGAAAATATAATTTTAGAATAAAAAAGTCAACTTATAAACTCCTGACAGGTGTTAATCGACTAAGCATAGGCGGCCCATTGACAATATGATTCAGAAATTTGTCGACTCATTCGCTAATTTAATCGAGAAAATAATTTGTTCAGTGGGTGAATATAAGGAGAAAATCAAACCAAGGAAGGGTTTGTGGATGATCTAATAGGAAATGAAACATTTTAGGTATATAACTTTACATAGGGAAGGGCGCTGGAACTTTCCGACCAAGGCAGCGGGTATGAAAAGATCTCTGAATATGTTTATGGATTATTGACCTTCTAGAGGGGGGTAGTTTTAAGAATTTTTACTTGTTATTGCTTGGAACTACAATTTATTCATGTCATGACGAATTAGAGGAGGAAAAAAACTTCACTCAACCAGGAGCTTTTATATTTTGTGCAACATGTTGAAATACTAAAGTCATCTGCGTGCCTTGAGAGCAAGAAGAAAAAGAGTACAGGGGCAGCAGAGGAGCTTGCGTGCACAACACCACGCATTCAAAGAAGAATTAAAAAAAAATCGTAAGGATGAAATCAATGTTGATGGGCCACAGCCACTATTGCAGAGGAGAATTAGTTTTGTTATGGGTGTAGCCATTTTTGCGGAGGAATGAAGACTTTCGTGGTTCCAAACTACGGAAGAACAGAGTTTATTTAAAATAAGTCCTTTTGGGCTTTTAAGCCCTGAACAACCAAAAATGAAGAAAATTGTTTAAACGGCGAAAGACTTTAAGTTTTTTGAAAATGCACGACAAGTGGTCCCCACCACTTCAAGTGTTAATCGCAATCGCAAGTTTAACTTGTAGTGTCTTGTTGATATAAAGAATCGTGATGCGATGCGATCACAAACGCAATCGCAAATTGCAGCAGCAGAATTAACAAGTGTCTTGTTGATATGAAAGATTGCGATGTGATCCAATCGCAATCGAAACATCACATGTATTATTTACAATCGCCCTCCACCATTGCCGAGGTCCGCTGGTCCCATAGACCACGCAGAAATATATTATACAATCGCATGTATTCAATCGGAGGCATTTTTTATTTATGCCCCGATTGCATTAACCAAAGGGCGGACCCGATCTATTGTATGGGGTAGGGTTTATTGTAAGCCATTGCATCCATTTTTGTTCGGCGATTAGAACTCTTTTGAGTATGGCTCGATTACATTTTGATGTGACGGACCCGATCCAGAATTGTGGTGCAGCTTATTTGTTAAATCTTGTCCGGTTACCAATCGCAATCGGAACTTTTCGGTTGGTCATTTGTTTATTGATGAGCCCAGACCCGATCCAGTTTATGCAGCAGAATTAAAAGGGGCCATCACATCTGGTTTGCAATCACAATCGGAACTTTCTTTTGGTCGTGTGTTTTGTTAAAACATGGACCTGATTGGTGTCATATAGTTTGGCTCATAAGTTTTCAAGTCCGGCGGGTCGAAGATTTACAAAGGTTTATTGTTTGTTTTTAATATGTGCGGAATATAAAAGAAAAGGCCCAAGAGCCTAATATAGCATAGTAATACACAATGAATGTATTTTTTGCGCAACAGTGCGAAATGCAACACAATAGTTTTATTTTGTTTTGAGAGGCAGAGAGAAGTTTTTTTTGAGAGCACTGCATCTGTAGCAGTTTTGATCATATTTTGTGAATCACTCCACTGAGGAAGACATTTTGTAATAGTTCTTAGATTTGTTAATTAAATAGAAAAGAAAAGTTTTATTCTGCAAATCTCTGTCATTTATTCTTTGTGTTAGAAGGGGAGTGTTATTCTCTCCATATTTTTCAGGAATTATCAGAAATTCCAACATGGTATCAGAGCTAGTTCAGGCTCTTTGAAGGTCAAAGAAGCTGAAAGAAGAAGAAAATTTGTTGTAGCGTTTCTCCAGCAGCGTGAAAGCTCAGCAAAAGATAAAGTTCAGGTATTTCTCAATGAAAAAAGAGTTGTTGTTTTGTTTTGTTTAAAAGATTTTGTTCTTTCAGAAAAGGAAAGACAGGTTGTCCAAGTTCAGAGTTTAGTTTAAAATTAATTGCTGGACCAAGCACTGGTATGAGTATTGGAAATTCTCAGCTTCCACAATTTAATGGAACTAATTATGATTATTGGGCCATTACCATGAGAGCCCTGTTTGTCTCACAAGACTTATGGGAATTTGTAGAAGATGGTTTTGATGAACCAGCTGATGAGCTGGCTTTTAATGCCTTAACTCAAGCAGAGAAGGATATATTGAAGAGAAATAGAAAGAAGCACTCTAAAGCCCTCTACTATTTGTATCAAGCAGTAAATGAGAGTGTGTTTCCAAGGATAGCAGTAGCTAAGAGATCCAAGGATGCATGGGATACTCTCAAAATAACATACCAAGGTATGGAGAAAGTCAAGACAGCAAAACTATAGCTGCTAAGGAGAGATTTTGAAACTCTCTGCATGAAAGAGTCAGATAGTATAGACTCATTTTTTACACATGTGATTGGGATTGTAAATCAGATAAGGTCCCATGGAGAAACTCTTGAAGAAATAAGGATTGTGGAGAAACTCTTGAGGAGCTTACCCTGAAGGTTTGATGTTATAGTTACCACCATAGAAGAGACTAAGGATCTCTCAAAGTTCACAATAGAAGAACTTCATGCTTCATTGATGACCCACGAACAGAGATTGGAAAGAACAGTGAATCCATCTCTAGAGCACGCCTTCAAGACCCAGATGCCTTCAGGAAGAGGAAGAGGTCAAGGCAAAGGAAGAGGAAGAGGCAGAAGCCAAAACAGAGGTAGAAGGAACAACTCTTCACATTCACATGGAAGGAGCAATAGTCAGAATGAGAGCCACGGCCAATGCAAGAACCAGCAAGGTGGACACCAACATGCGCATGGACAAAGGTATGACAAATCCAATGTCCAATGTCATTATTGCAAGAAATATGGGCACTATGCCAATGAATGTAGAAAGAAGCAAAATGACATGAAAAATAGGCAGAATGTTAATGTAGCAAAAGAAGAAAAGAACCCAAGTAATGTGCTGTTAACATGTAATGTAGCACAAGATAGAGAAGATGATGTTTGGTTCTTAGATTTAGGATGTAGTAATCACATGATTGGAAACAGAGCAATGTTTTCCAATCTAGATGAAGAAGTAAAATCAGAAGTAACCACAGGGACTGATACTAAAATATCTATAAAAGGAAAAGGCAGAGTTAGTATTCGAGCAAGAAATGGTGAACAAAAATTTGTTCCAGATGTGTATTATGTTCCTGGTTTGAAGTGTCATCTTTTGAGCTTTGGGCAGCTCATAAACAAAGGTTACAATGTAATTTTAAAGGATGATGTGTGCACCATAAAGGATATACCTCCAAGCAAGAAAATCATTATTGAAATACACATGACCAGCAATAGAATGTTTCCGCTCAAGCTCAACATTGACTTGAAGGGAAAAGGAAAGAGCGTAGTAGCTGTAACTCAAGAAGTCTTTCAGAAAGAAGAGAAAGATGAAAACTGGTTATGGCACTTGAGATTTGGACATCTCAATTTCGGAGGATTAAATTTGTTGCACAGAAAAGGAATGGTAAGAGGTTTACCATTGATTGAGAAGCCTGACAGCCTATGTGAAGGTTGCATCTTGGGAAAGCAACACAGAGAAAATTTTCCATCAGGGAAAAGCATAAGGGCGAAAGTACGCTTAGAGATCATTCACTCAGATTTATGTGGGCCGATGCAAACAACATCAGTTTCAGGCAGCAATTACATGCTGACCTTCATAGATGATTTCACAAGAAAAGTGTGGGTTTATTTCTTAAAATACAAGAGTGAAGTTTTTCAGAAATTTTTCCATTTTGAAGCTCTTGTAGAGAAACAGGGCAGGCTGTATATCAAAGTTCTCAGAACTGATAGAGGAGGAGAAAATATCTCAAAGGAATTTCTGCGTTTCTGCAGAGAGAACATCATACACAAGCAATTTACAACAAGGTACACACCACAACAAAATGGAGTTGCTGAAAGGAAGAATCGAACCATAATGGAAATGGTGAGAAGTATGCTGAAGGAAAAACACTTGCCGAATGAGTACTGGGCAGAAGCAACAAACTGTGTTGTGCATATTTTAAATAGATTCCCTACAAAAGCTGTGACGAACAAAGTTCCAGAAGAAGCGTGGAGTGGCAGAAAACAGGGAGTCACCCACATGAGAATTTTTGGGTGTGTGGCTTACGAACACATTCCAGATAAGTTGAGAAAGAAGTTGGATAGTAAGGGGGATAAGTGTATCTTCCTTGGATATTGTGAATATTCCAAAGGATACAGATTGTATAACCCATCCACAAAGAAGTTTGTGATAAGTAGAGATGTGCAGTTCATTGAAGAGGAAGCATGGGATGGAAGCATTGAGAAAATAGTTAATGTTAAAAGTTGTTTATCTCATGATTAAGATGAGGAAGATGTGATTGAAATTAACAACTCATCGGCAGCACAACCTCCACCAACACAAGGACAGTAAGGGACACCTCAAGCAGCAGTGAGAACACCCTTGAGAAGAAACGGGAGTGCATCTCCAAGAACATCACATGGAGCAGACTCAAGTGCTTCTTCAAGCACGACTACACCAAATGAAAGAGGAACAAAGTTCAGAAGTATTAATGAAATTTATGAGCATGAAGCGGCAAATGAAGGTATGAATTCCTTATTTGCTTTGTATTTTCAAGTTGATGATCCTATTCATTTTGAAGATGCAATAAAAGATAGAAAATGGATAGAAGCTATGGATGATGAAATTAATGCCATAGAGAAGAACAAAACATGGGAGTTGGTTGATCTCCCAGAAGGTAAAGAAGTCATTGGAGTTAAATGGGTCTATAAGACCAAGAGTAATGCTAAAGGAAAGATAGAAATACATAAGGCCAAACTTGTTGTCAAGTGATATAAGCAGCAGCATGGAAGAGACTATGATGAAACTTTTGCACTAGTTGCAAGAATGGAGACAGTAAGAGCAGTATTGTCCATAGCAGCACAAAAAAAATGGAAAGTATACCAGATAGATGTAAAATCCGCATTTTTAAATGGAGTTCTAATGGAAGAGGTATATGTGGAACAACCTCTGGGCTATGAGAAGAAAGGCCAAGAGCATAAAGTCTACAGATTGAAGAAAGCCCTTTATGGGCTGAAACAAGCACCGAGAGCATGGTACAGTAGGATAGACTCCTATCTACTGGAAAATGGGTTTGAGAAATGTGATGGAGAATCCACTTTGTACATCAAATAAAATGATGGTCGAATGCTCATTGTTGTGTTATATTTTGATGATGTAATATTCACTGGTAATGATGATTATCTCAGTGAAAATTTTAAAACAGTCATGAAAGAAGAATTTGAAATGACTGACATGGGTTTATTGAGATACTTCTCAGGAATAGAAGTAGAGAAAAGTGAAAAAGGGATTTTTATATCCCGAGAAAAATATGTGAGTCAAATTTTGGAAAGATTTAATATGCAGGAGTGCAAAGCTGCAATTACTCCCACAGTAATGGGATTGAAGTTGAGTAAAAATGACAGCAGCAAGGATTTTGATCCAAGTTTGTATAAAAGCATAGTTGGCAGCCTCATGTATTTGACTGCAACTAGGCCGGATATTATGCATGCTGTTATTTTGATTTTCAGATTTATGGAGAAGCCAAAAGAAGCACATTGGCAGGCAGCAAAGAGAATTTTGAGGTATGTTAAAGAAACCGAAAGATTTCGTATTTTATATACTGCTTCAGAAAATTCAGAGTTAGTTGGATACACTGACATTGATTGGGCTGGAAGTGTAGATGATCGGAAGAGCACTTCCGGTTATGTTTTTCATATGGGTTCAGGAGCCATTTCATGGGCTTCTAAGAAACAGCCGATTGTAGCATTATCTACAGCAGAGGTAGAGTATGTGGCAGCTACAACAGCAGCGTGTCAAGCATTTTGGATGAGAAGGATGTTGAGAAGTTTATGCCAAGAACAAGTAAAAGGGACAGTGATTTATTTTGACAATAGCTCAGATATTGCATTGTCAAAGAATTAAGTGTTTCACAAGAGAAAGAAACACATTGATGCCAAGTTTTACTACATCAGAGAACTAGTGAACAATGGAGAAATTTTTTTACAGCATTGTAAAACAGAGGAGCAATATGCAGATATTTTAACAAAGCCATTAGGGCAGAACACCTTTGAATTTTTAAGAAAATGCTTGGGTATGATAGATAACCTAGCAACTGACATTAAGGGGGAGTGTTGAAATATTAAAGTCATCTGCGTGCCTTGAGAGTAGGAAGAAAAAGAGTACAGGGGCAGCAGAGGAGCTTGCGTGCACAGCACCACGCATTCAAAGAAGAATGACAAAAAAAACCGTAAGGATGAAATCAATGTTGATGGGCCGCAGCCACTATTACAAAGGAGAATTAATTTTGTTATGGGCGTAGCCATTTTTGCAGAGGAATGAAGACTTTCGTGGTTCCAAACTATGGAAGAATAGAGTTTATTTAAAAACAGTCCTTTCGGGCTTTTAAGCCCTCAACAACCAAAAATGAAGAAAAATTTTTAAACGGTGAAAGACTTTAAGTTTTTTGAAAAGGCACGACAAGTGGTCCCCACCACTTAAAGCGCTAATTGCAATCACAATTTTAACTTGCAGTGTCTTGTTGATGTAAAGAATCGCTATGCGATGCGATCATAATCGCAATCGCAAATCGCAACAGCAGAATTAACAAGTGTCTTGTTGATATGGAATATTGCGATGTGATCCAATCGCAATCGCAACATCACATGTATTATTTACAATCACCCTCCACCATTGCCGAGGTCCGCTGGTCCCACAGACCACGTGACAATATATTATACAATCGCATGTATTCAATCGAAGGCATTTTTTATTTATTCCTTGATTGCATTAACCAAAGGGCGAACCCGATCTATTGTATAGGGCGGAGTTTATTATAAGCCATCGCATCCATTTTTGATCGGCGATCGGAACTCTTTTGAGTAGGGCCCGATTACATTTTGATGTGACGGACCAGATCTAGAATTGTGGTGCAGTTTATTTGTTAAATCGCGTCTGGTTACCAATCGCAATCGGAACTTTTCAGTTGGTCATTTTTTTATTGATGAGCACGGACCCGATCCAGTTTATGCAGCGAAATTAAAAGGGGTTGTCGCATCCGGTTTGCAATCACAATCAGAACTTTCTTTTGGTCATGTGTTTTGTTAAAACATGGAGCCGATTGGTATCATAAAGTTTGGCTCATAAGTTTTCAAGTCCGACGGGTCGAAGATTTACAAAGGTTTATTGTTTGTTTTTAATATGCGCGGCATATAAAAGAAAAGGCCTGAGAGCCTAATATAGCATAGTAATACACATTGAATGTATTTTTTGCGCAGCAGTGCGAAATGAAACACAACAGTTTTATTTTGTTTTGAGAGACAAAGAGAAGTTTTTTTTGAGAGCACTGCGTCTGTAGCAGTTTTGATCATATTTTTTGAATCCCTCCATTAAGGAAGACATTTTGTAATAGTTTTTAGATCTGTTAATGAAATAGAAAAGAAAAATTTTATTCTGCAAATCTCTGTCATTTATTCTCTCTGTTAGAAGGGGAGTGCTATTCTCTCCATATTGTTCTGGAATTATCAAAAATTCCAACACTACAGAAACTCAAAATTTGTGTATGGTGCAGGACTCAAGAGAACTGGCTGGAGTTGCAGGCTAAGTTGGAATAACTGTCTCCAGCATGATATCAAACGCAGAAAAATCACTTCTGAAGAAGAACGTTTAATTATAACACTCTATGGTTGATGGAGAAATAGGTTGAGTATACAATAACTATAAAAGACATTATGTACAGTCGATTTGTGATATTCTGTTGAGTTATTTCTAAATATATGCAATTTCAAATGGGTAGGTGGTCTCGCATTGCATGGAGCCTACCCGGAAGGGCTGCAACCCTGCCATAGATGCAGAGAAACGAATAGATTTTGAAGGCTCAAAGGGCCCTTACTACCTCACGACTTCATTCCAATTACTCTTTGATCCAAACTGTCCAGAACCTTCCAGTAATTTCCAGGGGAAAAATATTGAGGAGATACAGGTGCAAACACACAAAACCCCATGTCTGCAAGATGATATCTGGGCACAGGCAATTCCAGTCGTTGAAGGAAAATACGGGTGCAAATTTATGGATTTTCTGGAAAATAAAGGAAGATGAGCAACGAGGGTTATCTTTGAAAGAACATTGCGAAGGATTAGACAACCCGTTCTTTAAGACGTTTTCATATAACCTTTCAGTGCACTTTCTGGTTCCAACTGTGATATCATCTGAGTTATCTGCATACGACGTCCCTGAAGATGGCAAGATACCAACTTATTTCTCTTATATGGTAGCTTAACTGGATATCTTCTCCGATAGCGACTGTTACTTAACAAATACTCGGATTACTCGGATGTATTATGGAACATGCATGGATGAAGAAGATGAACGCTTCATTCATCATCCGCATTCGATATCTTTGTATGAGAGACTATCATATTTTAAAACAATAGAGAAACAATGAATGTAGTTATTTTATCACCTTTCTTTGCATATGTATCGACACCTTCAATTTGAAACTCTACCCTAGTTTTGTATTCTTGTCATTACACAGAATTTTTACCTAATATTTTTCTGGTCTCCAAGTCGATTGACCTATTTTTTTTTTCAAGTAAATGAAAGTAGTGGGGATCCCTGGTACTTCGTGGTTGTAGCAACTACATAATTGAAAACAAGGAAATGTCTTCTAGCATCAATGGACCAATGGGAAATAACAACTAAGTTTTGAGCATGGGTAAAGGATCCATGTGCATTTGCAACAAGCGAGGAGGAAATAAATGAACCCAAGGTGTATTATAATAAATAACACTTGGTTTTTTATATTTCCAGGATTGAGAAGAATTTATATAGTTTTAAAAATTCATTTTTGCGCCGAGAGGCGCATTCTACAGCCCAGTATGAGTATGAATCCGATGTATAAGTATGTCGGAAGCCAAAGCAACAAAAACTAAAGAAACTTTTAAAAATAAGATCTCAATAATGTTGTCTTAAACAATAATTTAGAAAACCATATAAATAAATAATTAAAAATTCATTAAAAAATTAATTTATCAAAATATGAAGAGATTTAAGAACACTAAAAAAAGATGTGGTGAATAAATATAAATATAAATAAATTAGAGGTATGCTAAATAAACTAAAGGCCTATGGTCCAAATACCATGGGGCAAATACAATGGGACAAATACCATATTTATAAAAGAGGTATGGTAAATATAAAAGATGTATAAAGAGGTAAGGTAAATAAATAAAAATATATGAAATAGGATTAGAAATCAACATCTAATTATATATGAAGTCTATGGCCCAAATACCATGGACTAAATTATTATTAATAGCATGCAAAAATAACATTATTGGGCTGAGAGCCGCATTCTACAGCCTAGTATGACCTCGATGTGTAAGTATGTTGGAAGCCAAAGCAACAAAAACTAAAGAAACTTTTTAAAAATAAGATCTCAATAATGTGGACTTAAACAATAATTTAGAAAACCATATAAATAAACAATTAAAAATAAATTAGAAATAAATTTAAACAATATAAATTTAAATATGAAGAGATTCAAGAACACTAAAAAAAGAGATATAGTAAATAAATAAAAATATAAATAAACTAGAGGTATGGTAAATAAATAAAACCTCTTTCTACTTACTGAGGAGGTATGGTAAATAAATAAAAATTCTTTTTATATTTACTCCATAAACCTCTTTGTATTTACAAAACTCAAAAAAGAGGTTCTATTTAGGGTAATCTTATGGGCGAAATACCACGGGACAAATTATTATTAATACCATGAGCCAAATACCACGGGCCCAATACTATATTTATAAAAGAGGTAGAAAAAGGTAAGGTAAATAAATAAATAAAATATGAAATAGGAGTAGAAAGCAACATGTAATTATATATGAAGCCTATGGACCAAATTAATAATAATAACACACAAAAAATATATTATTAACCCTAACATTAATATTAAAATATTAATATTAATATTATTAAATTTAATAACTTTATTTCAATACAATATTAAATTTGTTATATTATCATTCATATATATATATATATATATATATATATATATATATATATATATATATTCTAGATATATATGGGAGGGAAGAAATAAAGACAAATGATAGAGGTGGAGAAATAGCCAGTGTGACAAAGAAGATATGGAGATAAATGAAGGAGAGGGGAGAGGAGGAATGAAGAGAGAGAGAGGGAGAGGAGTGAGAGAGGTAGAGAAGGGTAAGAGAGGGAGAGGGAGACATAAATATGGATGTGGGAGAGAGAGATAAGGAGAGAGGATTGGAGAGTAGAGAGAGAGAGAGAGAGAGGGGGAGGGAGAGGGGGACGGCGGGGGCGCGGAGAGAGAGAGAAAGCGAGAAGAAGAAATACATAGAGAGTGAGAAGTGGAGAGATAGGGAGTGACAATGGAGATATAGAGAGAGATTATGTATGTTTAGGGTGAGATAAAGAGACATAGGAGGAGTGATTTATACAAGGGGGGAGAGAAGGAGAGAGAATAAGAAAGGGAGGGATATAGTAACATATTTGGAGAGAGAGATAGAGTGATGGATGAAGAGAGAGAATTTGAGAGAGAGAGAGAGAGAGAGAGAGAGGGATATAGATGAACAATGAGAGAGAGAAAGAGAGTGAGGGGGGAGTGAGAGGATTGTATGGGAACGAGAGAGAGAGAGAGAGAGTGAGTGATGTGGGAAGAGAGAGGGAGGTACGAGAGAAAGGGAGAGAGAGGAAGGAAAGGAGACGGGACTTGAGAGAGAGGAGGAGAGAGGGAGGAAGATAGTATTAGAGAGGGAGAGAAGATGAAACACATAGAGAGTGACAAGTGTAGAGAGAGAGAGAGAGTGACAAGGGAGAGATGGAGAGAGAGTGTGTATGTTTGGGGTGAGATAAAGAGATAAACAAGGAGAGATAGAGAGAAGGGAGGAGAGAAGGAAAGATAGAATGGCATATATTGACAAATTTGGAAGGTTAAGATAGAGAGAGAGAGAGAGAGAGAGTGATAAGGAATATGGAGAGAGAGGGAGAGAGGATAGTATGAGGGAAGAGAGATATAAGCAACGCAGAGGGAAGGGGAAGAGAGAGAGAGGTAGGGAGAGGAGGATGGAGTGATAGATAGATATATTGGAGAATGAGAATCTATGTTTTGGGGTTGATATAGAGAGACAAAGGGATATAGAGATATAGATGGAAGGTGAAGAGAAAGAAGAGATAGATGGGGATAGGGATGGAGGGACAAAGAGATTGATAAATATGGAGTGAGAGAGAGTGTGTGTTTGTGGGGGTGAGATAAAGAGACAAAGAAATAGATATGGAGGGACATATAGATATATATGGAGGGGGGATAGAGGGAAGAATATTTATTGAACTACATGTGTTGATTTTAGTGTAGATTTTGATTTCTAATGATATTTGATTACTTGCACTAGATGTATTGATTTCAATGTAGATGATTTATGTTCCTATTTGATTTCTTGCACTAAATGCATTGATTTCAGTGTAGATGGTTATTTCTAATCTTATTTGATTGCTTGCACTAGATGCATTAATTTCAATGTAGATGTTGATTCCTAAATATATTTGATTGCTTACACTAAATGCATTGATTTCAATATATATGATTTCTAATCCTATTTTATTGCTTTCACTAAATGCATCGATTTCAGTGTAGATGGTGGTTTATAATCCTATTTGATTGCTTGCACTAGATGCATTTACTTTAGTGTATATGTTGGTTTCTAATCTTATTTTCTTACGTGCACTAGATTGATTGATTTGAGTGTAGATGTTGATTTCTAATCCTATTTTATTACTTGCATTAGATGCATTGATTTCAGTGGGGATGTTGTTTTATAATATTATTTCATTTTTGCATTAGATGCATTGATTTTAGTGTATATTTTGATTTCTGATCTGATATAATTAGATGTATGATGGTACATTAATTTTAAAGTCATTGGATTAATAATTTGCATTGATTTCATTATAAGCACAAATAATTATCGACAATGTAGATTTATTTTTGTGTTATAGTAATTAAACCTAATAATATTGGAGAGCAAGAGAGACAAGGTATGATGTTTACTACAACAGCTCAAGCTAAATATTTAAATGGTTTATGATTGCAACTGTCTTTTTCATAAATCGATATGAAAATATGACAAAACTAATAAGGGTGACAATAAGAATAGTAGACGAAAATATTTTGATATTGATCACAATGAAAGCTATTTGTAACTTACTACATTCTTATTATTCACATTTTCTATCATTCAATATCATTACATTGTCACTTTGCATTCAAAATTTTATTTCATCATTTTTCATCATTAAAGTTATTTTACAATATTTATCATCTCAACAAAATCAAGTAACTAAGAAAATTTAAAATTAAAATGAATCGATACATCTCAAACATATTTAGCATATTTAAAATGGTTATATTAATATTAGATGTATTTACATATTATTGATAAAATTAATCATATGTTCCTTATATTATCAATAGATTTTCCTTGGTTGCATATGACTGAAACCAGCCTAGATCTATCTTAACTCTGGATCTATCAAGCGCCGAGAGGGATCAAATCCCTTGATGTACAAACCTTTTTTTTTAGTGAAAAATTTGAGGAAAGGTTTGCACCTCAAGAGATTTGATCCCTCTCGGCGCTTGATAGATCCGGAGTTAAGATGGATCTAGGCTAGTAATAGCCTAATCAAGTGCTTAGGGTTTTGTATAACTACATTTTTTTCATACATGTTGAGCAACTGTTTCAATAGAAAAAACCCCTAGCCCGCTCTCTACTCTATGAAAGTTAGTAATCAATGTCAAATACTAGTTACTTTTCTATATAGATTATTTGTTTTTTTTTTTAAGGAAATATTGATATTGTTAATTTATGAGTCATTGTCGTATATATTCAAATTTCTGAGTCATTGTTGTATACCCAAAGCACAAATGATGCATGGTTATTATGATTGACCACATAAATCTTAGCTAGCCCTATTTTTATTAGTATTTTGTAGAATGTCTAAACAATTTCATTTTCTTTTTCAGATAGGAGTTCAAAAAAACACTAGTGAAAGAATTTAAAATGGTGGATAGAGATTTATTGAGATGCTATTTTAATAATGAAATTAAACAAGAAAATGAAGGTATTTTCATATCTTAGGCCAACCATATAATGGATATTTTGAAGTTATTTACGATAGCAATTTTGCATCAAAACTACTAGTAATGGATTTGAAGCTAAACAAAGATGATTGTAGTTGTAATGGGGATACAACCATTTCAAAAGTGTGGTTAGAATTTTTATGTATCTAAAAACAATAATACCTAATATCATGTATGTATATATTCTAATTCTTAGATTTATTGAGTCTTTGAGGAAAATAGGATAGCAAGAAGATAAATATTTTTTTAAGGATATGTCAATGACACCAAAAGCTAAAGAATAATGAATATTAAATTAAATATTTTTTATTTAGTTGCTTACATTCACAATGATTTTGGAGGAAATATAGATGATCAAAAGAACACATCTAGATACACGTTCAAAATTTTGTTGAGATCTATTTCAGGGGATTCAAAGAAACATCCCGTTGAGTCACTTTACATAGTATAAGTTGATAATGTAGTAGCAATGGTAATAGTGTGTCTATTTGTAAGGTTACGGAGGATACTATCAGATTTGAAATGGGAGAAACAAGAATTAGCAATAAATTATTGCAATAATCAACGTTCTACAACTCTATTAGAGAATCAACTTTTTTCATAGACATGAAAATTTGGTAGCCAAAAGGTATCACTTCATGAGAGAATTGGTTGATGTGGGAGAAGTGAATCTGCAATTCTAGAGGTCAAAATAGTGACTTGTAGACATGTTCATAAAATCATTTTCATAAAGGAATTTTGAAAAATGAAGGAAAATTTTGGGACTCATATAACTTAACAATCACATGAATAATATCTTAGGTGATGCAGGAGCTTTGGCTCTCAAGATCAAGTTCGAAGTGTCTAGTCAAACATAAAGGTCTAGAAATTAGTGCAAGGAGGGGCCATCGTAAAATTTCATGTAAAAAGTGTTTATTTCTTAGCAAGCATAGATAGGGAATATGATTAGTTGTTAGGTGTCAGTTAATGATGAATTATGTAAACATATTCCTGAAGAAATGGGTTGGATCAAGAGAGTAGTTGTTGTTTGTAGTTAGTAGTTGGATGAGTCATAAGTTAGAGATAAGAGTGGTTTTCCTAAAATAGAAGTTTTTTGCATTGTTTTAGGAACTAGTTACAGGTTTTTAGGAGTTGGATAAGCTCATATTTGTAATAATAATAATAAGAAAAAAGCCTCGATTGGTAGTAGGAAAAAACTCAGACAGTGAGAATTCAGAGAATATGGCCACTCAGAGATGTATCAGGCCATAGACAGAGTAGAATGAGGATTTTATTGGGCATGTATAGTTTTATTCTCTAATGAGAAAGTAGGTTTGTCATGTTTATGTGCTTTGTCTCCGTTATGAATTAAACGAACTGTGATTGAGTAATTTGATTAACATAATTATATGTGTGATTGGTCAATGGTTGCATGAATTTTGATGGGTTAGCAAGGTCTTTTTATGTGTGAATGAAGGACTTGACAAGAAGTGTCTGGGTAGAATCATTATGTGATTCCATTCTTGGGGTTAAATAGCTCAGTAGAATTTTATACGTATAAGATTCAAGTTATTTGTTGAATTTGAGTGAGTAGACACAAAGATATAAACTATGAACTATGTCTCTATAGGAGAACTTGGACAGATAATGTTGACATTAGAGAATGAATGGAAATGACCTTTGTGCATGCGCATGGGCTCTGAGTTTAGGGAAGTGACAAGCAATGCGTTATTGCCTTGCACGTAGAGTTAACTGGGGTATAAGGGAAAAACAAAGGATGTTAGTCACCTGAAAGTTGTAAGGGAGAATATATGAAGATATAGGTTGAATTTTCATGCAGAGATATGGAGGGTTTTGCACAAAGTTGTGTGAAGAATGAATACACAGTCTATTGACAATAGCTGTGTGTTTTCGCGTTAATAAACGGTGGGAATGTGATGATAAGTTGGTCAAATGTTGATGTGTATAGTCAAGAGATGACATGGGAGGTAAAATCCAATGAGCGCATGAGTGACGAGGATCATGGTTGTGATCATATCGCAGAATTGAAACTGGAGATGGGCGAACGAGAGTTCATTTCGTAGTCAGAAATGCGGGGATTTTAACAAGCCTTTCCCATTGTGATGAGAGCTACGTGTCAAACGATGTGTGGCATCGCACTCGTGTTTGATATTACACTTTCCCTGAGCTTTGGTATTGCGATATGAATCTGGTTATGAATTGATGTTCTATGTTATTGGAGGAAGCATTCAAAGGTATCGGCTAAAGCATTTTTTTTTTCCATATTGGAAGAGGCTGAGATGGACAATTGAGATCAAGTCATAGGATCGAAGTGAGTAATGGATGGTGGAGATTTTAGTGCACATCGCACATCAGTAAGGGAAGCCACAAATCATGATGAGCTAAAGTTTTGTGATCTACGATGGGCTTAGTTTTGTGGAATTGTGATGAATCTTGGGTTTCGATATGATGTAGTATTGTAAAGAGTTGTGCATAGTGGAAAATGGTGTGGGTCCATAACCCATAGGTCCGCAGATTGTGAAAAAATTGCAGCCTTGCTGCATCATTTGGTATGATAGTGGAAAGAAACGAAGAGCAAGGAAGTGCTTGTGAAGACAAGAAGACATCAAAGAAGTATGTAAGAGGATTTATGAGTTGAGGAGCTTTTCATGCAGGAATGGAAGAGGCTTATAGCTTGAAAAGTGAGGTTCTTTCTCAGATCAATACTTTGGTAGAAGCAGTGCAAGGCTAGGGAGAGAGGTAGTTGTAGTTAGTGAAGCATCTTAGCAAAAGAAGATCACAGCCTCAAGAGCAGTGGTGAAGGAAGGAACTAAGGGTTTTTGAGAGAAGGAAGAGTGTGGCCAAAACCTAGTATTTTAGTTGTGATTGAAATACAAGAGGACATTTGTGTTCTCAAGTGCAGATGATTTATTGATGTGAGCCTAAAAGGAGCAAAGAGGAGTGCTGAAGGAGGTTCCTGAAAATGAACCAGTTGTTGCCAAAAGACCTAGTATAGAGGAGGCTTGGTGAGGTAAGTTGTTGCAGGGAGAAACTATTACTAAAAAGGCTTGATGCATCTCATAGCGAGTGAAAGAAAATCCTGAAGATGAATATTGAAAGTCATAGCCAAGTTTCAGGAAGCAACCACCATGTGAAGAAAGAAGATTCCAAAGCCAATGGCATATGGAGTTAGATGTGTAACAAAGAATATGAGAGGGAGAACACTGAGATAGTAGTCCACATTGAATTACTTATGGATTTGTTACATAGGAATGAGGAAGACCAGAGGTTTGGTTTTCTTATGAGAAGGAAGATAAGGTGGAATAAGCTACATAAGAGGAAAGATAAAATTATGAATGCTCAATGGGAGGATGAGGTACTCAAGGCATGTGGAACATGTGAGGAAGGAAAATTTTCTAATATTGTCATAAATGAGGAAGAAGAGACATGAAATCTAAATTCTCTTCTGAAAGAAGATGGGATAGCTAGGTCTCATATAAATGCCCATACAAAGTTTGTGAAAAGTGTTTCTTTTCAGCATATTGTAAGGGCTGAGAGCAGCGAATGTTTGGCTTATGATGATGGCCAAAAGCAATAAGAAGTGGAGAAGGATATCATGCAACCAAGTGAAGTGCTTGAAGTGGCTAAGAAGAAGAGAGTTGAAGAATTTGTGAGTCATGTAGAAGACTTGGAACAACAGAGGGATTTTATGTTTGAATCATCAAATGAGGCCATCAGGTCTTATGGTTTTAAAACTGACAAGTTATGTGTGATTACAAGTATTGTAAAAGATAAACCATCCTATGGAACTGTCTTGAGTGAGGTTAAAAGTTTCCAAGAAACGTATGATGATGACTATCTTTCAAATGAAGATCAAGTTGAGTTATTGCAGCGGAAGGAGTTCATAAATTCCTTGCTTAGTGAAGGAAGTATCTTCAATGGAGATGAGACTATTATGTATTATGATGAGAAACCTGTTATTGGTAAGGACACGGAGAAATTGGCTTTCTTATGTGGCCAAAGGAATACTGTTGGATAGACATATATAGCTGTCACAAACATGGAGGATTATAATTTTATTCTGATGAAGAATGAAGAAGTAGTGTCACCAAGAAATTCGACTTCTGAAAAAGAAGAATATAGTGAGTATTGTATAGGTTTTTTGGAAGAAATTCCAAGTTAGATGGAAGATTTGTGGCATGAGATAAGTCTTTTGGAGAATAGACTAGAAAACCAGAGAATGAATATTCTGATTGTACAATTGAAATTGGATAAAGGTGAGGCATACATGTCCCATGCTAAAGAGGAATAATTATTAGAACTGAAGGTAGTTGAACTGATTACTAGGATCAGTCAAAGAGCTAAAGGACGATTATTGGATGTTTTCAAGGAAGAAGAGGAAGAGATTTATGCTCAAACAGAAGAGCAACATAATGATGAAGTGCTTGAGAGGAATCAAGTAGAAATTGAATTGTCGAAATGCTCGCTGGAAGCATCTAGCTATGAGGAAGGGATTGTATGCATTGATATAATAATGTCTCAAGTTGTAGTTGAGACAGATATTTGTACTAGTTTACAAAACTATGTTATGTTTTCTAGTATACAGAGAAATTTAAGTGAATATGTTATCGTGGTTAGAGAATTGGAGATCAATTTAATTTTTAAAAGTAGATTTGCAAACACAGAGGAACAATTTGATATTGTAGAGGGATATATCTTCAAGGATATTCAGGAAGTTTGGGTGTCAGCAATATCTAGAGCAATCTTCAGAGCAATAGCAGAAGCATAAGCAGGAAAAGTTAAAGAAGGTAATCAACAATTTAAAGATGAATGGACAAAGTGTAGTAATATGCAAGGGAAGAGTAATAAAAGAAAATTTTGTTTGCCATAGAGGATTCAGTTGCAAGAGGCCATAGATGAACTATGGGATTTGATGCAAGTACCTAAGAAAATCTACGATAGAGCCGAGCAAGTAATCCACTATAAAGTTGAATGGAGAGTGAATAATGATTAAGGTAAAGAGAGTGGAGCACTACAACATAAGGCGTGTAAGCCTCTAAGGTTACATCCAAAGTTAGATGAATATGGTAAAGCTTATGGACAACAACGAATAACAGTTTTGGATCCAGGAAGATGAAGGCTAAAGATGCATGATCAGGTGATTATGTCTTCTTTCTACTTTGGGAGTTTGATGAAGGAGCATTGGCTCTCAAGATCAAGTTCGAAGTCTCTAGTCAGACCTAAAGGTCTAGACATCAACCCAAGGAAGGGCCATTGTAAAATTTCATGTAAAAAGTGTTTATTTCCTAGCAAACATAGATAGGGAATATCCTTAATTGTTAGGTGCCAGTTAATGATGAATTATGTAAAAATATCCCTAAATAAATGGGATGAATTGAGAGAGTAGTTGATGTTTGTAGCTAGTAGCTAGATGAGTCATAAGTTAGAGATAAGGGTGGTTTTTTTAAAATAGAAGTTGTTGCATTAGACTAGGAACTAATTACAGGTTTGTAGGAGTTGGTTGTGAGAGCTCGATAAGCTCAGATTTGTAATAATAATAAGAATAAATGCCTCGATTGGTACTAGGAAAAAACTGAGAGAGTGAGAATTCAGAGACGATGGCCATTGAGATATGTATCATGCCATATACCGACTATAATCATGATTTTATTCGGCATGTACAATTATATTATCTAATGAGAAAGCAGACTCATCATGTTTATGTGCTTTGTCTCTGTTATGAGTTGAATGAACTGTGATTGAGTAATTTGATGAGCATAATTATCTGTGTCATTGGTTAACCGTTGCATGAGTCTTGATGGGTAAGCAAGGTCTTTTCCTATGTGAATGAAGGACATGAAAATAAGTGATTGGGTAGAATCATTGTGTGATTCCAGTGCTGGGGTTAATTAGCTGAGTAGAATTTTATACGTATAAGATTCGAGTTATTTATTGAATTTGAGTGAGTACAAACAAAGATATAAACTATGAACTATGTCTTTATAGGAGAAGTTGGACAGATCAAGTTGACAGTAGAGAATGAATGGAAATGACCTTTGTGCAGGTCGAAGGTGAAAATAGAGCACAGTATCTGAGTTTAGAGAAGTGACAGGCGATGTGTTATTTCGTTGCACGTAGAGTTAATTGGGGTATAAGGGTGAAACGAAGGATGTTAGTCACCTGACAGTTGTGAAGGAGAATATACGAAGAGATTGCTTGAAGTTGTAGGTAGAGATATGAAGGCTACAGCGTAGATTTGTGTGAAGAATGAATACGCAGTCTATTGACGATAACTGTGCGTTTCCTGGTTGATCAACGGTGGGAATTTGATGATAATATGGTTAAATGTTGATGTGTATAGTCAAGAGATGACATGGGAGGTCAAAGGCAATGAGCGCAGAAGTGACGAGGATCAATGGTTGTGATCATATCGTAGAATTGAAACTGGAGATGGGCAAACGAGAGCTCATTTTGGAGTCAGAAATGCGAGGAGTTTAACAAATCTTTCCCATTGCGATGAGAGCTACGTGTCAAGCAATGAGTGGCATCGCACTTGGGCTTGATAGTACACTTTCCCTGAGCTTTAATATTGTGATATGACTCTAGTTATGAATCGAGGTTATATGTTAGTGGATGAAGCATTCAAAGGTATTGGCTTTAGCGTTTTGTTTCCATATTGGAAGAGGTTGAGATGGACAACCAAGATCAAGTCGCAGGATCGAAGTGAGTGATGGACGGTCGAGATTTTAGTACACATCGCATATTGGTAAGGGAAGCTGCGAATCACGATGAGCTAAAGTTTTGCGATCTGCGATGAGCTTAGTTTTGTGAAATTACGATGATTCCTGGGTTGCGATACGATGTAGTATTGAAAAAGTTGTGCATAGTAGAAAATGGTGTGGGCCCATAATCCATAGGTCCGCGGATTGTGAAAAACTTGTATCCTTGCTGCATCATTAGGGAAGTCAAGCTTAAGAGAAAATTTTCAAAGTAATAATTTTGATGAGTTTTTGAAGTTAATAACATGTACTCACCTACCAACAACTATTGGCTTATCTTGAAACACTCTCATCTACCATATTAACATATTAGTCAGAAATAATAAAAATAAAAATAATTGTAGTAGTAAAAGTATCCAATAGCCTAGCATGCTGTAAAAAATGAAAATGCATTCCTCTTTATCCAAATGAAGCAGTTTTAGTGAATTAGTTATAATAATTGGTAATTAATTTTATAATATGTTTTAGTATATTTTTATTACACACTTGAGTACACTATCGAGTTCATTATCTTTCTATGTAAATAAAAAGAGACACTATCATATTTTTCTCGTATCATGATAGATTATTCTTATCACTATTAAAACTTATTTCAATAGTAATTCAATATTTCTTTTCTCTAAACTAAAAAAATATTAAATTTCGTTTTATAAAATATCTCCATCGAACAACATGGATGGATTACAGTCTATGATCGTATACATATAAAGATTTAAAACAACACTTTATGTACATCCACCAACCTTCTATTCTATCCGAGTTGTATTTCTAATCATGACTTTTAAAGGTTTTGGTATCATTTGTTTCACTTACAATGTGCCCGTATGGTGGACAAAATGATGATCACAGAAAGCGAAGGTGTCATATGATGGTACTTGAAGTATCTTTCCACCCACCAAATTGTCGAACCAATAACACATTTCGACGCTGGATATTGACATCAATTTGGAGGCAGTCGACGTAACACATCACATAGCCAATTACGGAGGGTTGCAAAGCCTTCCAAATATCCTCTACAGGGAAAATCAGGATATAACTAGTTACAGGACTTTTACATATTTAAGAGAGAATTTATTTCAACAGACACCCTATTGGTCGTGCATCTGGTGTTGATATGTTAAGTTACCCCTATATATATAGATGAGAAAATAAGTGATGTTAAGCTACATTGACATTTTATAATATTTGTTTTAGCTAGGGTTTTCATGTTAAATAGAGATTGGTTGATATTGCTATTATACTTTTTTATTTTGGTTTAAAATTTAGTTGGGAATTTTGGAGTTGTATATTTTAATTTTTGAGATGGTTTTAATATTTTTAAAGGGGTTTAATTTATTTATATATATTCAAGTGATGTAAAGTTTTGATTTAGTTAACTATTATTTTATTAGATTTGAATGATAATTATCAACTAATTAAAAGTCATATAATATGTAGATTTATATTTTTTTTTATTTTTTAGTCAAACAAAATTTATAATGTATTAAAAGTTTTCCAATAAGAAATAGAATGATGAAATACTTGCTAATTTTGACTGGACATTTTATTTGGAATTTGATGTGACTATATTTACAATATTCAAGAATTACTTTTTGCTAAAGGTATTTGCTTTTATAAACAAACATTTTGCATGAGTAATAAAAATATGTAAACCAATCACACTTGCAACAAGAATTTTGATACATATGATTGACAAAAATATAGAAAGTTAAGTTGAGTGAGGGAATATCATACATTAGAATTGACATGTGCCAAAACTTTTGAAAGACTTGAAAGACCAAATATTATCTCCAAATCACATCAAGTAATGTGATTGTGGTTATGGTTTTATCCATTATCATAAGATTCTTACATTATACACTATGCATCACCTCACCATATCATTCTAAAGGTATAGATTTACTTCTCGTTATATGTTTATGTCATTTGGTGTATAATATTTTCTATCAGAACATATGATCCTTGGATTTTTCTCCCACTTTATTAACATCTTATAAGGAAGATTATTGTTAAAACCTAACCATACTAAAAATAAATAGACCATATATCTACAAAATAATGGATACAAATAGTTTTCAATAAAATAATATTAATGTTATGCTCTTGTTTAAAATTATTCCATCTTTCCTTAATGTATATATATGAAAAACACTCTCTAGCTCATAGATATTTTTGAAATATCTATTTAGTATTTTCAAGTAAACTATCAACAAGTTCGTACAGAGAAGAGTTATCTTTGACTCTTTGTATAAGGATTCTTATGCCATAACAATAAACATACATGATAAATATCTTCATAAATCCTATGCATGGATGTGTTCTCATCGATGGAAACAAACGTGTCATGGACCAACTTATTTGTCCCTTTATTTCGAATAATATTAAAGTCATTTTATTCTATATGATTAGCTTTAATTATATTACCCTCGTCATCTGTATCATAAAGGTAGCATTATGAACTACAAAAATAAATACGTTTTCTCTTTTTAGATTACAAATTAATAAATATAAGTTGTATCACGAAATTGAACCGTTAAAAAATTTTTATTAAAAAAAAATCATGTTTTAAATATCCTACGGAGTCATATTTAGTTTCCCTTCATATATGAAAATGCTCTAAGTAATGCTTTTGACTTGTTGACGTCCTAATTCTTCTACAGTTTATGCATGTTCATTTTTTCCCATCAAAATAACATCTCTCATATCCAATATTAATAAGATTTGGGATTTTATGATGGGATAGGTTTCTATAATTATGTTGAGTAACTTAATTTTTCAGGATCAAAGTTTATAACCACATCTTTTGCTCAATTAGATTACATCATCTATATAGCCCCATCAGTCACATGCACCACTGCTCAAGTTAGGGCTGTTCGACATTCTTATAAAATTTTCAGCTCAATCATTAGGGTACATTCAAGGAATTTCACCAATCAAGAATCGAAATGGTATTTAAGAATTTTACTATAATGAAATTTTAATTATGGGTAGAAAATGGATCATGTTATCTAATAACAACCACTGAAAAAAAAATTGCAACCACTTTTATTTATGTAAGTGTTTAATAAAATGTGCAAAAAGAAACTAAAACAACAAACAACAAACACATGGAAACAATAAATTATATGCCAAAACACATGAAAAGAATAACTTATATGCCAAAGAAAAATAAATTCATTAAAATATTGTTAAATATACATTAAATTGACATTAGAATATGTAATGTTATTATGCAATGGATACCAAAATAGCCCAAAATAGTAATAAAAATAACTCCACACTCAATGAGAATCCGCTTCCCAAAGGAAAAAAAATTTAAAATATGAAAAACGCAGAAGATGAAATTCACTCTAAAGCTATATATTCAATCTAAAAGTAGATATACTTGATATCTCCACAAGATAAATGGTACGATTACAATTAAGGGGTCTAGATAATAAATAAAGAATGAAAAAAATATAACAATATGAATGGAATATTCCAATACCTATACATTAGCATGCCCCTCCCATTCAACAAGAATTTACATTGGATTAAAAATGGAGGTTTCAATAGGAAGAAATCATCTTCCAATGTTTCTCTTATTAGTATCTTCTCCGCCTTTGATGAGGTACTTCGGTATTTTTTGATTTCATAGTCGTGTGGTTCTTATTAGTCCCTGCCGCCTGCGGCATGGAAGGGACTATACTATAGTAATCGCTTTCTAGCGGTTTATTAGTTCTTGCCGGAGAATCAAATAGCGCTATTTTGACTATTATAAAGTTTTAGAAACCGTTTTTAATTTTCTGCATTGATTTTTAGTCCCTGCCTGTGAGAGCCAATGAACAGTTTGGAGGTCTTATTTGGCCTCATATCGAGGCCATACCTTTAAGAACTTAGGCTAAGTGGAACGGTAAAGGCACCTTGATTGCTATTTTCCTATTTCTATTCACTAATGCTAGCATTAGTTAGCACGCATAAAATGTTTGGAAAATATATCTTGTGAAATCGTATTTTTATTCACTAACTTCTATCGAAGACATGTTCCACTTGTCAGGGCACAGGTTTTGGTTGAAGCGGTCCAAGACCAGCGTCGAAACAATTAAGATTTACACTTGTAAGCTCCCACACAGACACTTGTAAACTCTCCGGAATACCTCTCCTGAGGCCATTGTCCAACTTCTTCAGTTATCAGCTTTGCTCGCTGGTTTCCCCACGCTTCTCCAGTTTATCTCAGTTTTCAGCTTTGCTGGCTGGTTTCCCCACGCTTCTCCAGCAGTTTACCTTAATGGGTCTTTCAGGCTCCTTTTTTCCTTTCAGCATCATCTTCTGCGTTTCAGTCTCTTTGTTTCTTTGTCTCGGTGGTTCCTTGCTTCTGCGTTTCAGTTTCTTTGTCTCGGTGGTTCCTTGTCTCAGTGTCTCAGTAGCTGGTGGTTCGTAGAGGCACCTCGTCCAGCCGCGGGAGAAATTCATCTGTTGTATCTTCACCGTGAAAGCGAAAGCCATTTCACTATTACTTGAATGCAGGTAGAAGAGGAGAGTGCTTGATGATGGCTGCCGCTGATTCATCAAATGGAGCTACTACCCATGCTAGTTCTCAGATGGTTCCCAGGAGGAGTCCAGGCCTCCTCCAACTCCCTTGCCCTTCCGTTACTCGAAATTCTCACAGGTATAATAAAATTGTTTGTATGATAAATGCACTGGGTATTCATGCAATGTATAGTTTGTGCTTATGAAAATTCAAGGTATAGTGGGCGTCTTCCAGTTTTATGCTTAGTAGCAGACTTCCAGTTCTACCGGAGTGACTGGCGGGTTCGCTGTAACTACCTGAGGAACAGTTACAGGATTTTGATTTTTGGGTAATTGATGAACTCGATGAACTTGCTTCCCTTGCTTCTTATAATGGTCGCTGTGAAGCAAAAATTCAACAACACTGCGTCTGGTTTCGGCATTTCCATGAATGTTCATGTATAAGGATTGCAGAGCCTGCCACAACTTCTGGAGCAGCTTCAGAATCCGCCTAGCCCTGCTAAAGAAAACAAAAAAATGCCACAATTTCCCTGTGCACGGGTTTATAAAAAGCCCTGCCCTTTTAATATATTATGGACAGGTTTTATAACAGCGAGAAAATTGTGATAGAATAAGTATCTTGTAATCAGAAAAACCTTTTCCTCATCCAGGGCATGGACAGAACTCTACTGGATATATAACTGCAGCAAATTATATGTCAACTTTTCCTAACAGAAGAAGAAATCTAAAGCATTAATTCAGAGGAATAAGAGAAGCCAACAATATACAAACAATTAATTATGTAGCCAGATTATAACATACCTTAGTCAAATGATCATGGCTAAAAAATGTGCCAGAGGGGTTGCTTGGATTGATAATAACCATTGCTACTGTGTTGCTGTCTGCTATTGCCTCAAGTTGAACTAGATCTACCTCAAAATCCCTTTCTGGATCTAAATCATAATGTCTTGCTTTAACGCATTTGGATGCCAGTAATGCTTCATACAGTGGAAATCCTGGTCTTGGCAGTAGAATGTTTGCACCTTCACAAGCCAAAACTGAGAGAGCCACGTCAATAGCTTGTGAACAACCACAAGTTAGGCAAACATCATCCTCAGACAGCTTATAGGGCAAACAACGAGAAAGATAATTTGCAACCACTCTCAAAGTAAAGCTATGCAGATCAGCATAACGAAGAAGGTTGATTCAATTTAGAAATTCATAAAATTAGGAATACATAGGCCTGTGGCCTTGAATTATCATACATACACCAGGATTGCCAAGCACACAGAAACAAAAACGAAAAAAAACAGTGCGTGGGAGGAAATCGTGGAACTTGGGGCTAAGCAGACCACTTGTTGAATAAAGTCCATGGCTTACTCCGGCATTACTGCAACATGGGTTGCATGCAGTCACGCGGTGAAGACCCACAACATTGTATTGTTTTGTTTATTTTTATATTTTTTAATTATATAATATAGAAATCTCGGGAAAATGGCCAGGTGTAACGAGAAGGTTTCACAAGCAAAGATTAGTCAGAGGATCATGTTCCCATTAGATGGCTGCTCCTCTCCATGCGCTCCTATTTAACTGTTAAAAAATCATAACTGTGTGTTACTGTTTTGGATTGGTTTTAAAAAGCTTTTTTTTAAATTTTAGTGCTTGGATGCTGCAATGGTACATATATAATCTAATGTTAAGGTAATCTCAGTGCTTTGAAAATAATGTGCTTGTGTTTATTGAGTGTAGTGGGCAGGGAGCCTGGCAATTTTGAGGCCGATGATCCAAACAAATTGCTCAATGATTCGGATGGGGATATGCACAAAGAAGAGTCCAAGATGCTTGCTGCCTGGTTTTAGTTTAAAGTGGAATGTAGAGTGTTTCATATGTTATTTCGTATACTTAGATGAAATGCACCAAATAGTCACTGAAATAATGAGTTCTTATATTTTTTTATAGAATAATGATACGTTGGATTCAGTGAACATAATTTTAGCACTTGGTGAAGTGTTTTTTAACAGAATCATGTCCAAACTTTTATGCATCCTATTCTTGTCGGTTGTGGGAAATTAGAGATGAATGATTAATGTGAGTAAACAAAATTGTATCAAAGCCTCATTTAAAAATATTGTTGTTGCCCCAGAATCAATGTTTACATTTATATTATTGTTGTTGCCCAGAATCAATGTCTACATTTACAGGGTGTTAGCTTGCAAAAATACCAATATTTTAATTTTAGTTGCGTGTGTTGATAGAGTGAATCACCGAGTTTTAGACCCAATTAAGATGCCTTTGTATGTTGTCAGTTACATCAGCTATTTTAATGATTGATGGTTCTCCATTTCATGGCTCTTCCTGCTTTGTTATATCAGCTATCTTAATGATTGATGGTGCTCCATTTCATGACTCTTCCTGCTCTGTGCATTGCACATATGGCCTACTCTTCAAGCACTTTAGGTTGTAAATCGAGTTGCAGTTAACAATATTAAGCTGGTTTGATGTTCTATATTACCCATGGGTAGCCATTAGACCATCATCTGCAGAGAGCATGAAGGCCTCTTCTATTAGAGATGAATGTTTAGAATGCAGAAATTGTGAGTAAAGTAGTTGTACCAAAGCTTCGTTTATAAATATTGTGGTTACTTGACCAGAACCAAGATCTACATTTAAGGGGTGTCAGCTTGCAAAAATATCAATATTTAAGGATCCTTCCTACAGTCTCTCACAACTTCTCGTGCAGAGAGCATGTGTTATGTCATTGACTATAATCTCAAATAATTTGCGATAACTGAGGCTTGAACAGAATATGATTTAATATAGGTGATTCAGTGGCATCATAATTTGAAATATATATATCAGGTATGAATCCGAAGGATTGCAACAATCCCTGAGATTCGTTCTTCTCTAGAGAGACTTATATTTATATAATTATAAGCATACTTATATTTCCTTAGGACTGCAATGTGCCTTAGAGAAGCTCACGTTCATAGAAGCATATTGCCAGGAACACATTCACTAAGACATTGAGTAAAGCTGGATTATCCCAAGAATTTTCTGTCTTTTACTCTCAATCTACATAAGAATGCGAGCTTTTCATAAGCATAAGCAGGTCTTTGGTTAGCTGTTCATAGTTTCCTTGTGCAGAGAATTGATAGCCCATCTGTGTACATAATTCGGATGGCTCCTCATAAGGAGCTGTAGGTTCTGTGTGCATTTATACATAAAACTGAACAACATTACCATATTCAACTAATTAAATAAAACATAAAAACTACTACATAAGGGCGTAGATTTAGAAAAAACATCATATAACTACTACCATTCATGCCAATTAACCCTGTTGGAGCAAATGTATCAAACCGAATGAGCATATGGTACATATGGGAATGGAAGGGCGAACAGAACATCCAATAACAGGGAATAGCATGAGATTTTTTGTGCTGAATTGTAGGATCTTTTGAGCCTTTGATCATCACCCTTTCAACCAATTCCAACCCAGATGAATAAGTAGTTTCTCCATCTGCATTATAGGCAAGAAATGAACTAACAACTTCCTCCCTCATCTCTTTCAACTCTACACCAATAACTGCGCTGTAATCGAAGAGAATCACTGACACTGAATCATCAGATACCGTCCTGAGACGAGTTCTTATGAATCTTATTATCGCCTCAAATACGCAACCAAGCCTGAAATCATGCAAAGGATAAAACATGGACATTGTTGGCCCAATATCTATACTGCCTATGCACCCCGATGCACCCCGATTTATCAATGACAAAAATGACATGATGAGGAACATTCTTGGAATGATCACAGCCAAAATGATGCCCATCATCTGTTATATAGCCCGCAGAACTGACATTCAATCCAGTTTTTTTGATAGGAGCATGCCAAAGTTTCTCGGTGCAATAAGATTTCTGAGCTCCAACGGCCCTTTTGTTAGACAGATCTTCATGTTGCTCTGATCTGCAATAGTGATTGCAGAGGCCAAACTCGTTCATGCTCCTCTGATCTGCAATAGTGATTACTGATACTATTGGTTTCAATTACCATGTTCAGTTTAAGCAATAAGGATTCAGCATATTCAATAGATTACAGCTATTCAACCTTTGTTATATGCAGCTTAAGTGACTGGATTAGATCTGTACTGAGCTAATACTATGTAATATACGGGCAATGGTTTTAACTATGATCAAGCATGTAGAGTGTTGTAAGCAATGCACTAGTCATGTTCACTTGTCATGGAATTACAGCACTATTAATCCTTTAGACTCACAGATTAGCCTAAAGGCAGGGACTAGCTGCCTCTAGCAGCCATTCTTGTTTCAATTTTGTTTTTCAAGTATGATTTTCTTTCTTAATTAATCGCTAGTAAAATAGTTAAAACTAGAACATTTTTGTTTAGTATTTTTGTTAAGAAAGAAACATGGAATATTGGATGTAAAACATCGATCCAAATCTCATTTATAATTGATTATTTATAAATTTCAATAAATTTGATACTGCTAATGAAATCAAATTGAAATCAAGAGACAAAAAATTTTCTACTATTCTGCGGAAAGGAAGAAAACACGATAGAAACACATGTAATGAAATACAACCATCAAAACACAAGGAAAACAATTATTTTACAATGGAACCCAATTTGGAAAAACCACTTCATTGGTTTGCATTAATTCATATGAGAAAGTGAAACTATTACAATGTCTTGCTTCAACTCTTAAGCATATCATGCACTGTAAAATTGTTCTACTACTTCTTGATCTGTTTTGGTCAACAGTTATCCAATTCAAGCCTAAGGCTACCTCATATTTTGTTACACAATCGTGGAGGAATTAAGATCCTAAATAATAGGAAAATTCCCTATTTTCTTGCGCAACTCCAAGGGGAATTTATCACCTTCTCAGCGAAAAATAATTATACACTCAGTAATATACAATTATAAATACAAATGTTCCTTCTACATCCACTCAGCTAGGAAATTCAAATTCCATGTATGAAAGTGATGGGGGGGTTAATACCCACAGTCCCGGTTGCTTAAATTTTCAAACTCTATCTGTGTGTAAATGTATTCAAATTCATTGTCCAACCGATCCCCAATCCGGGCAATCTCACAACATTCCTTTATTCTACACTGGCAAATTAAACACTTAATCTAAGAGCGTTTATATCTCAAATCTCTGAGATTTGAGATATTAATTCCAAGTCCCTTATGTCATGGGAGTTCAACCTGACATTTGAACTTATAATAAAACCATTATATAATGATCATCACATATCAATCATCATATATACTCTCCGACCTGAATGTTTATTCGATCCAATTGACACTTAATTTCCTCTTCACTTTAATCTTTTTAACCCGAACAAATAATGAAAGCCTTCAACGCTTCCTTGAGCTCACACACTGTTTTTAATTTATGAGTTCACAAGATCATACTATAGACCTTGGTTAATTAATCACCAAGGCATTGCCCCCATTCCACTTATATTAAAACCTCCAACCACAACCAATTACGTAACCCATATGGATACTCCAACCAAGGTTGAACTTATTATGAAACTCAACCTTTTTCCACATAGTAATCGAGCCCCATTGTCATTATCATACCATAGCTTGTGTGACTTACAACTATGGTTTACAAATACATCTCGTTCCACAAGGGTTTGACCCTGAACCCATTAAGATTTACGCCAGTGATTAACACAACACATGTGGGCCCGTCGACCAGTTAAATCTTCACTATGCTGCCACTCAGTTTCAGCATCTTCTTCTTCTGTCTTGGCAATCTTCAGAAATTGCCTTCCTTCTTCTTGATTTACTTCAAGCTCTTCCAGTTTTGCATTTTCATCTTTCGTCAGAGTGAAACTCTGGTTCTCCACTGCTGTAGCATCCCCAACAGTCCGCCATACATCCTTCTCCCCAATCTTCTCTTGGCTATTCGAACAAGCCAAATCCTTTCTGCTACCAATAGCAACCAACTTCTGTCCATGAGACATGATTGTCTCATCTTCTTCTAGCTGCTCATCATCATTCTGCAACAGTCCATCACCTTCCAGAACAACTTCAAAAGATGGATTGCTTTCTGTTGCCAACCTAACATCAACATGATCTGCATTCACAAAACAACTGTTAAAGCAAAATCCACAAGGCCTCAGTGCCTTTCCTTCTTCTATCAGCATCTCAGTATGTTGTCCCAACCTTCTTTCATTCTCAATCAGCACATCAGAATGCTGATTCCAAATCTTCAAACATTTCTTGAGACTATCAGTCAATTTCTCCTCTATACCATCCTCTACAAGGATGCCTTTCTGCTCTAGTTCATAGGAATGAACTCTCTCATCTTCAATCATCTCTGTCCTTACAATATGAACACTTTATTTCTGTATTTCTGTCCTCTGTCCTAGAGCACTCAATTCATGCCACACTCTTGGCATCTCTTCTGAGAAAACATGTTCACAATCTTTACCATATTCTGCTGTCACTACCTCCTCAACCTTCATCAGAATGGAATTATGACTTCCCATCTCTGCAAAAAACCTCAGCTATCTATCCATCACTCCTTACTTGGCCATTTAACAAAAGCAGTTTGTCATTATCAGCATTAATGACAAACTCGTCATCATCAACCTCATTGAAACAATCTCTTCTACAAAATAAGGAATTAATGAATTCATTTTGTTGTACCAACACAAGCTGATCTTCATCTGAATGATACTCATCATATCTTTCTTGACAACAATCAGCTTCATTTCTCACAGTTCCATCATATGAACTGCCTTCATTAACACCTGCATTCACACACAACTTGTCTGTTGTAAAAACACAAGAACTCATGGTCTCATTTGATGAATCAATCATCAACTCTCCCTCCTGTTCCAAGTCTTCCATATGCTTTAAAGATTCTTCAATAGTCTTCTCTTCTTTGAATTCTTCAAGCTGTTCAACATCCAGCTTCTGGCCAATATCATAAACTAAATCTCCTCTAGTTCTAAGATGTTGGAAAGTAGAACCTTTCTCTAACTGTGCATGGACATCCTCAAGACATGTAGCTTCTCCATTTTCCTTCTCGGTGACAACATCAGCAGTTTTCTCATCTCCACATGGATTTCCTACAAACATATAAAATATGTTAGATGTAAGGCTCTTGGACCCCTTGGTCCCACTTGAAGCTTCAGTCTCCAAGTTCTTCTCCAAATACTCAATCATTCTGAGCATTTCTTCTTCCTGTTGAGCATTTATCATCTGCTCCTTCTTTCTTTGTGGCCTCTGCCACTTTACCTTCTTCTTCATGAGCCAACCAGCTCTCTGGTTTTACTTTATCATCTTCTCTATTTAATCAAGCTACTTATTGATCTCAGCTATCTCTTTCCAATATTCTTCATCAGTGAGTTTCTTCCTCATGCCATTTGCTTTGGCATCTTCTCTCACTCTTATGTTGTGGCTTCTCTCAGAACCTCTGCAATCTCCACTGAGGCTATCAGTAGCCATCCTCTATTCCAAGAGTTCCTTACTCACAAGTTTCACTAAGCCTCTGCAACAACAAGCTCTCCTGCTGCAACTTACTTCACCAATCCCTTCCTCTGGATCCGGCTTTTGGCAAGTACTGGTCCCCTATCTTCTATAACCTTCTGAGCACTCTCTTCTGTTCCTCTAGGCTTCACTTTGCGACTTCTCTCAAGAACACCTCTGTTATTCTGTCATCCAACCTCAGTTCGGAATCTTCCAGGTTCTACCACACTCTTTATTCACTCAAAATCCCTTGCTGGACTCTGCTATCACTGCTCTAAAAGCTATGATCTGCCTTTGCTGAGATTCTACCTATCTCACCTGCTTGCACTCTGAAATATGCAAACAATACCTTCCAACCAGAGTTCAAATAAGGCTCATCATCCTACCTCTCAAGATCCCTGAACGATCTTGTTTCTTTTCTCACCTGCACTGCATTTCTACATGTTGCAATCTTCAAGACTCCTTTCTTCAAATCTAGATTCTTCTCATCTAGAGATCTTCGCTGCAAATCTGCAAATTTTCTGTTAAACAGATTCAAACATCAACTATATTTTCTGTTTTAGTACATGTGCATTTCAAAAATCAACTTTCAAAGAGTTGTTTTAATTCAGGCTCCGATACCACTATGATGGGGGGGTTAATACCCACAGTCCCGGTTGCTTAAATTTTCAAACTCTATCTGTGTGGAAATGTATTCAAATTCATTGTCCAACCAATCCCCAATCTGGGCAATCTCGCAACATTCATTTATTCTACGCTGGAAAATTAAACACTTAATCTGAGAGAGTTAATATCTCAAATCTCTGAGATTTGAGATATTAATTCCAAGTCCCTTATGTCATGGGAGTTCAACCTAACATTTGAACTTATAATAAACCCATTATATAATGATCATCACATATCAATCATCATATATACTCTCTGACCCGAATGTTTATTCGATCCAATTGACACTTAATTTCCTCTTCACTTTAATCTTTTTAACCCAAACAAATAATGAAAGCCTTCAACGCTTCCTTGAGCTCACGCACTGTTTGTAATTTCCGAGTTCACAATATCATACTGTAGACCTTGGTTAATTAATCACCAAGGAATTGCACCCATTCCACCTATATTAAAACCTCCAACCACAACCAATTACATAACCCATATGGATACTCCAACCAAGGTTGAACTTATTATGAAACACAACCTTTTTCCACATAGTAATCAAGCCCCATTGTCATTATCATACCACAGCTTGTGTGAATTACAACTATGGTTTACAAATACATCTCGGTCCACAAGGGTTTGACCCTAAACCCATTAAGATTTACGCCAGTGATTAACACAATACATATGGGCCCGCCAACCAGTTAACATTCCTTGCCCATCCAATGGCGGAGAGCATGTCGCATTGCTTCATATGATCCTACGGCAATCAACGGGTATCACGTAGTGTAGATGCACGGGCTTTAACTCATGATGAGAGTGGGTTTTCAAAACTGCTCAGGGACACGCGTCACCCAGTTTATGGGATCGCGTTGATTTCCTAAATACTGCTTACCACTTTCTAACTCGTGTGATGAACCTGCTTCTACTGTTCATTTCTTGTTCCACTCTCATGGTTCCGGTTCTACTCCTCAATACATCGTTTCGGCTTAACTCTTCCCCCTTGTATTTCCTCTGTGCCTCTATTATAGAACCTCCGTCTTCGACAAAAAACCCTTCCTCTATATTTTCTCATTCAATAATCAACAGAACTTCATAATCCCTCACGAGGATTCATACCAGCATCAGAATGGAATCATGATACGGTCGGCCTTTCCTCACACGACCATTATATATTCAATCGATGTACAAAAAGCGTGTAACTATGAGCACCCAGGAGTAAATGCAATTACACAGTCTTATCACCTTGGTTCTTGACCATGGAACATCCAGTCAGACTTTTATACAAATTGCTAAAGAAATAGGGCGAAAACCTTTCAACACAGTCTTCCACCGCAAATTACAGTGCTAGCAATTACCTTGATCACTTAACTCCTCCCTCACAGAGTGCCTTCACACATTCTGTCCAGTCGCTCATGCAATTCAAGGCCTAGCACATAGCCTTTAACCCAATAAATAACAATCCCTCTGATGGCTTCTACAGGCATGGCTAAGCATAATAAATGATTTTCAGTAACATCAATTTATTCCAATCCCACGCAGAATCACAATTAACCAAATTACACAGAGCTCACACTGCTCATAAATTTCGCATAGTTAATTCGTGTTCCATTGAGATTTCAATGGCCTATATACACATAACTCAATCAATGAGGTTCGTATTGGTCACAAGGATTCATCAGGAACACATTCATATATTCACACTGACTTAATTCAACAAAACCATAGACAATAATGAAATCAATCTTTCCATAACACATGCATAAGGTTACTTACAATATTCTTAGTCAGCGAGATCCTTGATAAAATGGCCCTTCTGCAAACACTATCTGCAGACCTCTTACAATTCTACACAGCCCTAAGTAGCTCTCTATGCAGGTCTCTTGGACTCTGCCACAGAGACTTATTTTTTTATACGACTATCACCAATGAAACGATTCAGATTCTTTGATGATTCAACAAACTCTCCAAATTCCTACAGTTCTAAAATTAGGCTAAGTCCTAAACTAAAACTGACTATCTCTTCATGCGCTCACTAATCATTCGGGCAGTTACATTCTTATCTAGATTTAACTAAAAATCCCTCAATTTATTCAATAATTACATGAGCAAGCAAATATAAAACCTCCTATGTCTATCTATATATGAAATATCATCTTGGGCCTAATGCCCCTGCATCATAATGCATCTATTTTTGCTGATTAACCAACTAACTTAGAGATTATTGAATTAACAACAATCATAACTACTGAACTAACCTTCAAGTGAATCAACTAATGACTAGATCTCAGTTAAATTAGTTCAACTATCAATAAATCAACTACATTGCTAGATATTGGCAATCAACTCATGCGAAACTCTACTTCTAGACACTCCCTCTTAGAAGGAAAATGATTCTCCACAAACCCAAACCTTCTCCTATAGGAATTTACTAATAACATATCTCCCTCTCCCTGATGTTGTCGCTATTGAAAATAATGAAACTCAGAAGAATCCAAAATACCGAATGAACTGTGTCTCTAAGTTGCAACTCTCTCATGAGTCTTTTACTACTACTAGCTTGCAACTTTCACTCAGGATATGACCACATCAACTCACACTAATCCTTTTTCTACTAAATAATATGGGACCTTGTAGCAAGAGTAATAATCCATTAGAATAATATACTACAAATACTATTTCCCTCTTAAGGACCCTGCAAACATATATCCATCTCTGGGACTAAGGCTCTACATCACCCCACCTCACTCCTGGAGGTATGGATGCATGCATGGTGAAATCTACCTCTAGCTTGCTGATAATTTTCATTCCAAATCCAATTTTCTTCACTTGTATAGTACCAGTATGCTTCAGATATCTTTTCCCTGATTGAACAACACATCCTAACCTTTGTCCTACAATATAGCTACAAAAATCAGTTATTTCTTCAACCTAGGAACATACATTACATTTTTTAGCTGAATATGGGAACCTGACTCCTTATTAATGGTTATAGTACTTATTACTTTGGTACTGTCCCACCCATCATCTCAAAATTATATGTTCAATTTGATATCCTTCTCCTCTACACTACTGAAGAATTCCTTGTTTCCTCTCATATGATATTAGGCACCAGAATCTACATACCACTCACTCTGTCTTATTGTGCTTTCCATGCAAGAAAAGAGGGTGAAATCTAACTCGAATTGAGATGCTAGATAATCTCCTTCTGCTCCTGTTGCAGGCTCCTTGTTGGATCTATTTTGCGAAAAATGTGTTGCATAGTGTCCATATTCATGGAAATGATTTTTTTTATTTTTCTGAGGTCCTTCTTCTCATAATTTTTTTAGGTGGATTCTACCTCACCTTGGGAATTCTTCCCTTGGAATTATTTTATTTACCAATTAGAGAACAATGTTATTCCCCATATTTAATGGATGTGACACCATATCTAGTGTTTCTTCTAATATCCTCCTACACAAAATAAGACTAATGTATGTCCCAATCTCGTACCTTGTCTCTTTCATTAACAAAATCCTGATAGATCTACCATGATTTCAGAAGGCCAAGGAGTGCTAATCTCACAAGTTCAGATGATGGCACATTTTCTCCTACTCCTCCAATTTCATCTGGATCTTCAGTGAATCTAGCTAGGTATTGAGGAATGGTCTCATTTTTGTGCATTCAAATTCTCTGGAGTTTATCTCTCAATGCCAATTTCCTAGCATTACTATTGATTTGTAATAGACCTATGCTATTTTTCTACATTTAAAGAAGAGTCTCCTTCCCATGTAAAAATCACATGATCTTTGACACCGTCCACAATAATCCTCCCAACTCTTGTTGTGTCTTTCTTCCACTTAGCAAGTGCTTGTGCATTTGATGTTGTTGGTTTTTGAATATCAATTTGCGTATACTGATATACTCCAATGTCATCCCAGAAAAATTCCATCCTTTATTTCCAAGCACAAAAATTAAAGGTGCCTTCCAATGCATACTCCAACCTTAATCCATTGAAAGACATTTTTCCTGTACTGAAGAGAATATGCACCTAAGCTTTTCAAATTGAAATTTCTCTAGGGGTATATTTAGAGAAAAAAATGTATGTAGTATTTTGAGACTGAAATACAATGTATAAATTCCAAGAAATTTGCTACTTCTAATTAAATCGAACTAAAATCAAGAGACAAAAAAATTCTTCTACTATTCTACGAAAATGAAAACACATGATAGAATTACATGCAATGACATGCAACCATCAAAATACAAGGAACATAGTTATTTTATAATGAAGTCGAGGAACCCCTTCGCTGCTTTCCATTAATTTAGATGAGAAGGAGAAATAATTATGATGCCTTGCTTTAACTCTAAAGCACACCATGCACTACAAAACTATTCTCCGACTTCCTAACCTATTCTGGCGAACACTTAGCCAGTTCAAGCCTCAACCAACCTCATATTTCCTTGTGTAATTGCAGAGGAATTAATATCATAAATAATATGGAAATTCCCTCTTTCCTTTCACAAATATAAGGTGAATTGATCACCTTCTTAGTGAAAAAACACTATACATTCAACAATATAAAACTATAAATCAAAATCTGCCTTTTCCATCCACTCAACTAGGAAATTTGGATTCCATGCATGACTAGGTCTATTTTTAGATTATTGACTAGTTAATTAAGAGATTCAAATGAGTTAACAACAACAAAAACTACTCAGTTGGCCTTCAACTTACTCAACTAATGACTATAGCTCAGTTAAATGATTTGAACTAACAATAGCTCAACTAGTACGCTATATCTTAGGAACTGACTCATGAAAAATTTTACTTCTAGCCTACAAACTTGAATTTACTAACTTACCTAGGAGTCAAGTCCATGTAACTCTAGCTAACTGCAATCCAAGTCATCCCACTGATGTGTAAAACCAATTTTACTCCATTTGACTAAGTCACAGGTGAAATGCAGTATTTGTTTGCTACATTTTCAATTGATTACATCCAATTCTTTGTAACATATTAAATGAACAATATTACTTGGCTTATAATATACATTCTTTCTTCATTTTCTTGAGGGACATCCATTTTTTTGGTTGTATTATCACAAATACACAATCATCCACTTAAATTTTGGTTTTAATATGATATCGATTACTTTTTATTTCATCATACTTTTTGATATAGATAGGTTGTCCTTAATTAGATGGGTGCCCCTTCTTAGCACTCTTTGTGGCCTTTCACTATTGGGAACTTAGCTTTACCTCTCAACAATGATGTGATGGGTAGATGATGATATCCATAAAGTGCCATAAATGTAGATATTTTTAATGAAGTATGAAAGGACAAGTTATACAACCATTTTGTTAAGGGAAACTAATTTACATGTGTTTTTTTATTAAATACAAAGAAATGAAGATACACTTCTAGCCATGTATTAATAATATCATTGAAATAAATATGGTAAGAGGATATATGAGTTATATGAGTACCTAAATAGGAAAATGATTTAAGATGAAAATTACAAGTGATAAATGGATCTCTATCACTTAGAATAACCTTCAAAAGTCAATGTAGCTTATGAACAATTTCCATCAATACTGGATATATCATAATTTTTTCAAAAGCATTAAAATGAGAGAAAATATGGGCTTACTTTATGGTTTGATCCATATATTGTGACTAAATTCACCTAATGATAGGGAGATATTTCTCTGCAATCATTGTCCTCGGATCACCAAACATATTTTTATGCAATAAAAGTGGAAAGAGTAATTCAAGGAATCCTCTCATCATGCATACGAAAAAATATAAAACAAGGGAAGGATTTAAGCCATACCTTTCATTCGAAGATACAACATCTAGTTGGTATAGAAATCTTGAGGGACAACAGATCTCCTAGTTTCCATTCTCCGAGACAAGAATACTACACATACACAACCAAAAAAAAATTCATAAATCTCTCCGTGTAAGGTTATGTTATTAAAATAATCATTATTAATAATTCATATCATGTAAAAAGTAAAAAAACATAAATAATGTACACGAAGTGAATCAATTCTCCATTATAATCAAAATAACATATAAAATTAATATAACTTAAGGGCACATGATTAACTTTTCCTTGAACTAGTAACCTAGTTTCCTCCTGTAAGAATGATGACTTCCCGAATGAAAAGAGATATCATACTATAGTATAGACACTAGATCTAGATCTAACTAGATATCATCTAAATGTATCGAATGAGATATATCCCCTTCCTTTTCACATGTTGAAATTATATAGGTTCGTTCTATCTTCTGACTTGAATGTATCTAGATACCTAGGGGCTTGATATGTTTGGGAAATTCTACGATAATGGAACCCTAGATAACTCATGCATAAGTAGGTCAAGTTTACCACCTTCAAAATGATAAAATATAGAACGTTTTTCTTAATTATGAGATTTTTCTCAACTACGAAATAATTATTATCACACTATTATGCTATTGTGAAAAACATTTTATGATAAATTAATCAATTATGTAATTTCGCCCCTTTTAATATGGAATAACTCACACATAAGTAAAATATAGGGTGAAATGGGTTGTGTTCTAGCCAACAAATGAGGTAAGTTTAACTTTACTCTCTCACATTATAATGGGGTGGAAAATAAGGCTATAACAAATTCCCCATAATGCATGAGGTTGGAAGAGAAATTGATGGCTACAATTCATCTTAACAAAACTTGAAGGTAAAAATGGGAGGAAGGAGCTATGACTAAAAGTCTAAATTGGGCGAACTCAAATGTTGGAGTCTCAACCCTGTTGATAATATTCTTGTATCAACATATCCATGTTTTTTCATAAGGAGAAACTGAACATGGTTGTAAACTATACATTGTGGGTTAGTGCCATGAAATTTTAGGTGATGCCTATAATACAAAATGGATCCATGTGACAAATCAAAAATAATATAAGAACCTAAAAATATAGTGGAGACTTGTGTCAAATTATTCATTAGTAGGACTATGGACACATAGAAGAGGGGTTTCCTTGATTAGTCCCTGATGTAGATTAATGATATGTAAATCCAACAAAACCTAGGCACTGGTTCCATATAAGAGTGAAATTACCATAACCTAGGGTGTTCTACACAACTGTAATGGTACAAATCTAACACATGTGAATATATGTGATGATGTCAAGCATGGTAGGAAACATCTAATTACTTATCATTGAGGTATATCATTAACAAAATGAGGGTACCCACCGATGATGAAAATGGAAGACAACGTACCTAGCAAAGTCTACTAAGTGTGAATAAATGAGAGATGAAGTGAAACACTCACAAACTTGACCGATCAAGACTCAATGAGGTAAACCCATTGTTCATAATAAAAGCTCTAAGATACTACTACTTCCTAGATCAATCTCTTATATAATGAGTTGGAGTCAGTAGGAAAAGATATATCAAAGGAGGGCCTCGATGTATCCCAAATAATCGACACAAAACAAAACAAGAGATTATGTGAATGGATGAAGTCATGAGGTGGAACTGACATAGGGATGACCAGTAAAAAAATTTCTGCAAGAACTACAAATGGCCAACTCGGATTGACAGTTCACTTAAACACATAATGACAAGACAGAAAAAGTACTTTGGAATCATTGACTAATGAGCACCATGTGATATAATGCACCATGATGCAAGGCATTGAAGCACGCTCCAAGTGACTAGATGATTAACCAACCAGATAAGTATATAGATACATATGAATGGTAAAACACCCAAGAAAGATAAAACCTATCTATAAGGAAATGATTGAATTTTTTTCCATGTTCAAGGGTGATGCAACCAAAACTATCGATTTGACTAATAACTCAAGTAAATAATTCCTCTTCACTTTTTCCTCCTTTTATTCTATTCCATATTTTAATAAGCATGAAAGAGAAGATAAGTAAGTTCAATAGATTCTTTATCATTCAATTTAATGATCTTGAAAGAGGGATAAAAGGATACTCGGTGGTTTTCAATTTTTAACATGAATATGAAGGACATAAAGGAATGCCATTGTGGAGGAATCATTGGTATAAATGGTACCATCTAGTTATGAGCTGATGGAACCACCCTAAGGGTGAAAGCATGGAGTTGGGATACATATTTTGGCGAAAGATGGTATGTTTGGGTGGAAAAAATAATGGCTCGATCGAGCCTCCTTTTAGCACTAAATCGAGCAACTTGAGTGCTAAAAGGGTATCTTGATTGATGATTAAAACAAACCCTTGATGGAGCTATAATCTGCGATCAAGCCTTAAGGCTCAATCTAGACCATTTTTTATATAAATACTACTCATGCGGTCTACACGCACCATTTTCGTAAACCCTGGGTAAACAAGGAGATCAGCCGAGAGTGCCATAGTAGCTCGACTGAAAGTATTGGAGCTTGATCGATAAATTGCAACATGGAGCGTTCAAATCAATCTCGTCAACCGCAAAAACCAATGTCCAAGTGGCTCAAGAAAAGGTAGGTATACTATATTTTTTGGATTTCTTATTTAACTTTTGTTTTCAAATCAAAGTAAATTAATTAAAAAAAAGAACATCCATTTACAAAAAACATGAAAAGCAATTAAGTAAAACAAACAACCATACAGAAACCATGAGAAGCACATTAAAAGCCTTCCAAATAACTTAGTAAATCACAAAACCAACCAATAAAACCATTAAAAAAACCTTCAAATCAACTTAGAAAACCACAAAAGCAACCTAGAAAACCATAAAAAAAACCTTCAAAACAACCTAGAAAAAACTTTGAAACTACCTAAAAAACTATAATTTAGGTTTTAAATTGGTTTCTTACTTGCAATGTTTTTTTTATTAAATGCATATTTTCTAATTTTGAATGGTAAAAATATCTTTTTCTTATTATTTTAGGTTTACGAAGTATTTTTTAGCAATTTTGTGAATAAAGTTTCAAAATTTTCTATTTTTTTGTTATTTAAAATGCATTTTAAATTTGTAGCAAATTTTATTGAAAATATACCACAAAAAACTCCAAAGAAAAAGGAACAAAACTATGACGAATAAATAAGTAAACTAGGAGCTTCATATTGATATGAAAAATATAGCTTCTTATGGTGAATCTCTATTTATAAAACACAAAATTATATTATATTATATTTTTTTTAAATTTAAATTAATTTGTATTTTTAATAATAAATATAATATGATTCTAGTTTTAAAAATATATATTAACCTTTAAAGTTAAAAATATAATAAGGGAATATATATATATATATATATATATATATATATATAACATAAATTTATAACATTGAATTATATACATATTTAACATGTATAACATAGTTCTATAATTATTTAACAACACACACACACACAGATATATATATATATATATATATATATATATATATATATAGAGAGAGAGAGAGAGAGAGAGAGAGAGAGAGAGAGTTCATCATCTAGCATAGTGTAACATGTTATGTGCATAACTATAACATTTAACATAGCATAATTATTTAAAACATAAAATGCACACACACACACACACACACAAATATATAAGTTCATGTTTCAACAATGCATCATTGGTAGATACATTAAACCATATTGAAAGTGCTTTTGGTTTAGGGAATAAAAACATTTATAATATTTTGTAATTTGTACCATACTGTTTCATTATGTATTGTCTCGCACAAGAAAAATCGTGTTCATGTGTTTGCACATAGTACATCTCATGTGTCAAAGTCAAACATTGAGAACTGAAAGTCTATTGTAGTATTCGGTTAACATTAAATATTAGTAGTTTTGTAAATAGGTTTATTTCATTTTTTTTACATATATATTGACATATATGTGCTATGAATAAAATGCATTATTCAGAAATGAGAAAAAATGTCAATGTAGATTTGATCACGTATTTTGATTGTGTTTACATGAAACTCAATACTTTGGTTGATAAATTATAAAAAAATGGACCCTAAAGTTTAGGAATTTAGACTAGATTATTCTCATTGAGTTTAGAAATGGTTCTTTTCTCAAGATTTTTTTCTTGGATCAGTTTATATGTATTATATGTGATATTTTGAGGCATCCCATATACACGTTCCAACTATAGGTCATCGTTGTGTGAGGGATTTTTTTTTTTTTATGTGGTCGGATTTGGGATATATCACGTAGCCCACCGAGAGTTCATGTTCCACTCGTAGATCCTGCCTCTAACGCTAGTCAGAGTGTTAAAGGGAGTGTTTATGTCTACTTTGATCATCATGCTACATCTACTGGACATTCTTTGCCTATTTCAGGTACACCCCTTACATTTTTAAATCATATTTAAACTTTATGTATTTATGTCTTGAAATTGTCTTCAACTAATGTGTTTGAATTTAATGTATATGTTATTGTGCTTCTAGTTTTTTAATTATATATATGTTAAATTATGTTTATGATTTCCAAGCCTTCAGTGAGATGAAGCCGAGGATCAAAGAAAAACATCGATCCCTTCATGGGATGATACTGAAACTCATATCACATTAGACAATGTTATGGCAAGTCATATGTGGATCAAAACATAAAGAAGATATACCTACCCATTCAACAACTCATCTTCCATTGTGTTTGGTGTTGGATAACATCAATCGGTTGATCATGACACACCAGTGGTCGGGGCCACATACCCGCATATTACAGTTCATACAAAGGATTGTGAGGCATGAGGTTCGAGTCCCAGATACTTGGGAGGTGGTGAAAGTGGCCACAAAGGACATTGATGTTCGTGGGGGTTGTCTAACATCCCTCCAGATCACCCTGCTAAAGATAAAGGTCTAATTCTACTGAAATATATTAGGAATGTTAATGCAACCCCTTTTTTGTATAATAAATTCATTGGATCTTGGGGCCAGTTTCCCCACCATGACCAAGTCGCCATTTATTTTTCCAAGAATTTATATGTAGAGCTCATGTTACATATGAGGCATTATTACACTAATGTCGAATCCCATTATTATCAACTCGACTTGAGACGTACCTATGAGCGTGAGGGGGCTAATAGGGACACTGGGCATGTACCACCACCTTTGATAATCTCACAACTATAATATTGGAGATTTTTATTATCAACAGAGCTAGAGGAGTTGTTGCAACTCGGTCATGTGACCAGGGAGAGTATTGCAGAAAACATGCAAATGTCATTAGATAGTGCACGTGTTTTATTATATGCAGAGATTTAGACACCACAACCATTACCTCGTTACCCTCTAGCGCCCTTATATGATGATGCATGTTATCATAAATTTACCCTTTGAGTAGACTTTTACATATAAAATTATGTATCATGATGTCATTTGTGAGACTTGGAGGGTGCATGACATATGTGGTATAAAATAAGTACATATATATACGAAACATTTGACTCTTATTATCAAATTATGCATAATTATTTATACTAAAATTTCTAGTTTGTATTAGATTGAATTTATATTAATAAGTTCATAATAACATGTAGACACATCCTAGCTACATAGATAGCTTATGGGGTCATTAGAGGGGGCCATTTATCAGCCATTCCATCCTCGAACAGAGTATTTTTCCTTTGTTTGTTTCCTTCTATGTTTCCTTGTGTTGAGGAGGTAAATCCCCTCTGTGGACAAAGGCAATCCCTACTAGCCCAGATCGGGTCTAGCAACAATCAAACACGCTACAGTGCAGGTTCCTAATTGTAAATAAACTGACTTGCGAGGAAGGCTTACCTAGAATCCAACGCTGTCATTTGTAGAAGAGGTGGTGCTCTCATTCCTTTGCCTTGGCAGATCACAATCCTCACAATCTCCGTGATCGGACACATGCACATGCAAGAAACAACACAAATGCAAGCATAAAATCCAGTATACACAACTATATGTCAGTCGAAGAGGACATAACTCATGAACATGATAAAGAACAAGAGTGGAACCATAACCAATAGTCGCTTAATATTAATGAGTCAAAAAGAAGAATACAACCAAAGCTTCGACGCCGAATTCTCCTTTGGCGGGTCGTCAGCAGAACATGTCTCGATAAAGCCTGTCAAGGATGGGACAAGCCTCTCTCTCCAGATACTTGGCAATAGTCTCCTTGCTTGGATTTCGCCTTAGGGAATCAAGAAGGCTTTTGCAGCATGAAAGCTCTTAGGAACTTGGAGATTCTGGAACTAGCTTGCAAGGGAAATGGGCAAGCTTTTATAGAAGGAGGAAGGGAAGTTGGGATCCCTATAATTATGGGATTGGCCCTATCATCAAGGAAGCTTCCATGAGAGGTGGCAAACCACTTCCTCTCTATGGAAATCCATAGCCAAACCACCCAACTGAAGATAGATATCAGTCCAGGAATTTGTTAGGATGAAACTTCCGCCTTTTATTTTTAGAAAACACCTCTTAATATGGTTGGCGCGGGTGCGGCTCTATGACAGAGCGCCAATTGGCGTGCCCTCTTTGGAGGATTTTCCCTCTTGGCGCGAGGGCTGAACTATGGAACCGCGCCAATGGAAAAAGAGTTATTTTTAGGGTTTTTTGCAAGGAGATGTCTTCAGGGCAATGAAAGCTCATTTTCAGAGGGATGCAATGAAAGTATTTTCAAGTCTTGTCTCTGCTCACAAGTCACAGAATGAACCCTCCAATGTGGAGGATGGGGATTGCAGGGACGGTGACAAATTTCTGTGTAACAGATGCCCCCTAAAGCATGAGGCCCGAGAGAGAGAGATGGGTGAAATTCTTTACGAGAACATGCCGACTGAAAACACCGCCATCGGAAAACCTACGGAGCGAAGTAAAACTAATGTCTCAGATACATGATATATATACGTGGTATGGGCGCAGCCATCCAATCATTGATTCATGTAAATAATCATAATAATCCACAATATCGCAGCCTGGATTACAACAGACACAATCCAGGGTCTTGCGCTCCATCTCGACTCGAACAAAGTATAAGTTCAAGCATGCGAATATGTGAGTTGAAGTCGAACATGCAAGAACATCGCCTGATTACCAGCCAACGATGAAAGCTGTTAACAGACGCGAGAGGAACCACCAATAATAGCAATGGCTCTCAAGGTACTATAGGTACAATCTATGGCATGCGAATCAATGTGCTGGTGACGAACACCCGTAGAATCACTCGATCAGAGGCCAATGATGAAAACCTCACGTCGAATGCGACGAACCTACCATTGAGGCATGCAGGCTCCAAGGTACCATAAGGAAGTCTCTAGATCAGCTTCCCGGATAATGAGCTGAAGTCGACGGGAAGTGACCTTGATTGAAGGTGGGCCATAATGTTTCTGTTGGGAAAAATACTGAGAGGGGGGGGGGGGTGAATCAGTATTTACAGCATATTCAAAAATTTTCACTTTTGCACTCTTTAAAACCCATACACTACTTTCCTATTTTAAACCCGCGTATATACGCTGATATACTTCATGAAACTTGCGTATACCCAGAGATCTAATTATGCCATTATTTCTTCACTTACATAATTCCACCATTCATTTATTAGATGTTCTATAAACAGTAAACATGTGCAGTAAGAACAGAATAAACCATCACACAAAGCATCACACATGAACACCAGGATTTTTAAGTGGAAACCCAAGTCGGGAGAAAACCACCGCTGCAGTTGCTCAGCCTTCAATATTTTATTATAGAGAAAACATCTTACAACATATGTGCTGGCGCAGACTTGACCAGCACGCAGGCACCCACCTACACTCGTTTACCAGCCTCTCCTGGAAGGGAGCTACGACCCCCTGACTCGTTTACCAGCCTCTCCTGGAACGGAGCTACGACCCCCCGATCTCATTTACCAGCCTCTCCTGGAAGGGAACTACAACCCCCTGACTGAAGGCTACAACCTTCAGCACCACCTTGGACCACGTTTCATCAATTTTCACACTGGATCCAACAACTTCAATAGAACAACACTTGCAGGCCACATTTCATCATACTTTCAGACTGGACCCTTATCATACTTTTAAGCCCAAACATACATCACCAACAGATACTTATCAACACAGATCAAATAGCAGAAACATAGCAGAACAGATCAGATATTTCATACCCCTTGCTTCAGCAAACCCTAGTTTGCATACGCTCTTTCCCTTCACTGATGTCGCGTATATACGCGCTTCTGTCCACACAAACCTGCGGATACCTCTGTATGTATTTCATTGCGCATACGCGCTTTCACTTCAGCGAAGCAGCGTACATACGCGCTTCCTCCGCGACGAAGTAGCGTATAGATCTTCAATCATTATAGAGTAGCATACTTCTTCAGATCAGATATTCAGTTCAGATTTACCCTTTCACTTCAGACAGATGTTCGCCTAGATGTTCGCCTCATCACAGATCTAGGCCTTCCATAAGCAGATCTAGTAGATACAAGTGCATTTCAGATCTAGATCTCTTTCTTCATCATTGGTGCATCATACATTCAGATCTTCAAGTGTAACCCTTTCCATTCAGATCTACTTCAAAGAGAAGTATTCATTCAAGCTCAGACAACTTGCACCCACACTCATGTTTTGCACAATGAATTTCTTCTCCTTATATAGGTTTATCCTTTTTCAATACCATGAGCACCTTTTTCAATACAATGGGCCAAAGCAATACCATGAGCCCAAAACTACCTGGACGGGGTCAATTATGCGGATCATTACCCAATACAATGGGTCAATACCATGGTGGTTACCCCTGGTTTTGCACTTTTTGAGTGCTTTTTCCCATACGCGACTTGGAACGTTCCTTTCCGCGTGCATACGCGACTTCCCCTAGGCCAATCCGCGTATACCAAGAAACATACTCTTTTTCATCATACAATTAGCACATCACAAGATTACTCCTTTATTTTTGTTCCACCTTTGTAGATACATCAGATTTCCTTCATCAAGGACATATTCTATCAAGCACAACTTCATCAAGTAAGTTGTCATCATCTTCATCAAGTGGGTTGCCTTTCAAAAGGACAACACTCTAGGCATCATAATGGCCCAGCAAACACCATATCTCATCAGATTTACATCATTTACCAAGTCCATCAAGCCAATAATAGCTTCATCAGGTGGAGTGCCATCAAGGACAATACATGTCAACAGTCGCACGTCTTCATCTTCATTCAGTGGGTTGCCATCAAGGACAACACTCTGCATCATATTTCCACCAATCTCCCCCTTTGGACTTGATGGCAACCACGATGGTGTTTGGTTACCACAACGATGGTGTTTGGTTACCACAACAGATAAGTACATTGACACCATGTCACTCTCCCAAATGTCACTCTCCCCAATATTTGACATCATTATCTTCTCTTCATTCAAACACCACGTCACTCTCCCCCTTTGACATCAAGGGCAAGGGGTGGATCCATGAAGCACTCTCCCCTTTTTCTCCTCATGGAAGAAACGTGCAGTCACGATGTCTTTGAAGTGGCCAAGCTCCCACCGAGTTCATCTGTTGAATCTTCAAACATATTTGTCAATGAAGTACATGACTCTATGAACTTCCTATCACCAAAGACTCATACTTACATCAATTATCCATCCAAGTGGATTTACATATGAGACTCAACTACCCAACCAAGTGGGTTTACAAATTTGACTCAGCTACCCAACCAAGTGGGTTTACAAAATTTGACTCAGCTACCGAACCAAGTGGGTTTACAAAATTGACAAGTCCTTACATGACTGAATATTACAATTTTACAACATGAGTCTCAACAAGACCTTTTCAACCAATTACAAAAATGACCATTTAAGACCAACACCACAAAGTCCTCAAGAAAGAGAACATATTTCAGAACCACCATAATGCCAACAATGCATTATACTCAGCAAAGTCACTGCTCCCCCTGAATCTGTGCATCCAAGCATCCTTTTCATATGACTAAGGCTCCCCCTTAGTTTGTGCATCCTGAAAACTTCCACCAACAAATCATCAAAGCATCTTCATCAAAACATTAGAAACAGAATTATGAGAACTGGAACACCACCAGAGATACCAAACAGTATCAGAGACACCAAACAGCACTGCAGCTGTGCTGAAAAGAGCTGACTTAATCAAAAATTGCCAGCAACCAAACATACGCGGTTTTCTGTGCAGGAACTCGCGTATAAACGCGACTGTGTTTCATGAAACCGGCGTATTCAATGCCATCTTCTAAATTTATGTAGATTTGTTCTTTTGACAGACTGAGACAACTTCAGCTTCAGTTTGTGAAAATCAAATGCTTCCCTGGAACATGTGAGGCCAGACAGATAGGACAAAGTAGTTGTGTCTTCAAGTGTCATCCAATGGTTGTAGCATCAGCACAGTAGTAACCAAGCCTTCATATTCTTTGCATCATCAATACAATCTTTCCAAGAGAGATTCTCATATCAGAACAACATCTTCAAATATGTGTCAAGCAATCATCCATGTGGTCCAATGTCATCAAGATCTTCAAGATTTAACATGAAGTAACATATGAGGCAAAATATCTCAACCATAGTAACAGACTCTGCATGATCTATTCTTATTTATGAATCAAGCGACATCCAACTCATCCATGTGTGAGCACAATAGATACTTATCAGCAACCAGGACTTCAAAATCTCATCATAATAAACCATATACCAAGTCATCATCATTTAAGCATGAGTATCACAATAACCAAGAATAAGCAGTCATATTGCCAACAATGCAGTCATTAGTATTCAACCTGCTGCTCCCCCTAAACCAGTGCTCTTCCTTAGCTTGTGCAATATGAAGCACCTTCAACAGCAAGTCATCAGCAACAATCTCTGCATGATCTGTCCTAATCTCTGAATTATAAGACTTTCATCTCAACAACGAATGCTCTTCATCATAAAGCAACCAGGCTTCATCCATAATCTTCAACACAAGAACCCATGTATCATTTCATTATCATGAGTATAACCAGAATGATGCTAATAGTGAAATCATCAGTAGTCAGACTGATGCTCTCTGCTCCAGATCTTCAGCTATCAGATAAATTCTCTTATCATCAATGCATACGCGGCTGTGTCAGCTGGAACTCGCGTATATACGCGACTTTGTTTCATAGGACCCGCGTATGGAAAGTGAAATATAGAATTTTTCACACCTTCATCTCCTCCTGCAAATTTACCTTTTGTTCCTGTCTTTTCTTCACACCAGATGCACTGTCAGAAATACATATAACCAGAATAATTAAATCAACCATGAGAGTCATCATGCATTTCTCCCCTTGTGACGATACATTACTAGATCTCATAATGTATCCCACATCATTCCTGCAGTCAATAAGAAAAGTCAGCTTCAGAAGCAGATGACTGCAGTAGGGTCAGAATTCCCTACGTTTCTGGTCGGTCCTCCATCTTGAATTGAGTGTTTTCTTCAAGAAAATCATTGTCTTCTAGAGCATCCACAAAAAATTCCTTTTCTTCTCTAGATTGATTCTTATTCCATCCCTCCATATTTTTCCAGATTTGTTTAAACTTTCTATGTGTGTGATGGAAATTGTCCACTTTCTCAGATCTGTTCAACCTTCATTCCTTTTCTACATGTCCATACTTGTTACAAGAATAACATCTCATGTGTCCAGAGAAATAAGCATAAGAATCATAATGAGTATTTCTATTCTTCCCCCTTTTACAATCAGCTGCTTTATGTCCATACTTGTTACATGAAAAACAATATCCCTTGAAGCTACTAGAGTACCTTTCTGAGTAGAACCTTTTGTTTGTGGCTAAATTGTTCTGCTTCTGCAATTGGCTGCAACATGCCCATAATTATGACATTTAAAGCATTCAACATCATTGACTGATTTCCTTTGAGATTTCATCATTGTTGGTTGACCGTTTGTCTCTTTCAACACTTCAGGTTTCGCATTGACACCCTCTGAATTTTTTGCACTTCCTTGTGAGCTAGATTCTCCTTTAACAGTTTCATGGAAACCAAGACCAAGTTTGATAGCAGGAGACCTTTGATTACTCAGAATATTGTCCAAAATATTAGTACTCTCATGAAACCTCAAAAGTTTAACCTTTTCTTCTAATTTACCTTTGAGAATGTTTACCTCAACCTCCAAGGCTTGACATTGCTTTGTCATGCTTTCTTCTTTCCTTCTTCCATCTTCTACTTGATCCTTCAGATTTAGGATCTCTTCTTTCAGCCAATTTTCGTTTTCTTCACATGTTTGTTCTAGCTCTTCATTCTTCTTATTTTATTTTTCCAGATCTTCTTTGAGAGATATGATTTCTGCTTCAACGCCTTCCTTTTCAAATGATTGTAAAGGTTCCTCATTTTTCTTACTTGATGCTTCTAGATCTGCCTGCAGAGAGATGATTGCAGCTTCAAGTCCTTCATTCTTCTTGCTTGATTTTTCGAGATCAGCTTCTAGTTCTTTAATTCGATTGGATGCATAAGTATGAAACCTTTGATACTTGTCCACCTGTCCATTCAACATTTCTATTTTATCTTTCATTTGAGAGATCATCTCTTTGTTGATAGAATCTTCCTTATCAATTTCTCTTTGTTGTTCTTCATCTTTGATCTTGAGAGCTTTCTCTAATTTCAAAATACTACTTTCACAAATTTCATTATTGTTTGTACCACCAAGATCATGCAAAGGATGACCCCAATCACTATCTGATTCATCTTCTTCTATTTTCTGAGATATCTCCTTGCTTCGAGTAGCCTTCTTCTTTTTCTTCTTTGCCATGAGCACCTGTAGAGCTTCATCAGAATCTGTTTCATCTTCTTCAATTTTTTCTATACATGATTTCTGAGGTATCTCCTTTCCTTGAATAACCTTCTTCTTTTGCTTATTTTCCATGAGCACTTTCAGATCATGGTCAGAATCTTCATCTTCACTGGACACTTCATCATCATCTTCTTTTGCATAATAACTCTTTCTCTTTTCAAATTGTTTCCCTTCACCATGCTTTTCTCTATAAGGACATTTAGCAGCATAATGACCAAATTTTCCACACTCAAAACATTTGAAGGGAAGCTTACCTTTGAATCTTCCAGTACCTAGTTGGAGCTTTCTCACGAAATTTGCTTCTTCTTCATCGGATATATAGTTGGATTCTTTGACAACTTCCTTTTCTTTTCCTCTTGTAGATGCCTTAAAAGCAGCTTCTCTTATTTGAGAAGGACCTCCTTGTCTCATTTCAAAAGCAGTCAGAGTACCATGTAATTGAACAATAGTAAGGGTTTGCAGATCTTGCCTTTCTTCAATAGCTGAAACTTTAGAGTCAAATTTTGAAGTCAAAGATCTTAAGACCTTTTCCACCAGAGTAGTATCAGTTATGGTTTCACCCAAATTTCTCATCCGATTTACAATATCATCTAGACGAAGAAAGAAGCTGGCAACACTTTCATCACTATGCATCTTCAAATTTTCATATTCAATTCTAAGAGTTTGGATTTTTGCACTTTTTACCTTTGTGTCTCCTTCATAGCTTAGAATGATTTTGTCCCATATTTCTTTTGCTGAATGTAGCTGCATCACTTTAGCAAATTCTGATTCAAACATGCTTCCCAATAAGACATTCACTGCTTTGGCATTGATTTCATACTTCTTTCTTTCAGCTGCATCAGTAGGAATATTTGCCGGGTATTGATAACCTTCTTGCACGATTGCCCATACATCTGCACCAAGACTTTGCAGATATGCTTTTGTTCGTACCTTCCAGAAAATCAGATTGCTTCCATTGAATAGAGGTGGATTTATAGACATCACTCCTTCTTGACTTCCCATTGCGACGGATCTCCTTCAAGCGATCAAGCTTCTGCAGAAGGACCTCCTCTGATACCAATTGTTGGGAAAAATACTGAGAGGGGGGGGGCAGTGAATCAGTATTTACAGCATATTCAAAACTTTTCACTTTTGCACTCTTTAAAACCCATACGCTACTTTCCTTTATTAAACCCACGTATATACGCTGATATACTTCATGAAACTTGCGTATACCCAGAGATCTAATTATGCCATTAGTTCTTCACTTACATAATTCCACCATTCATTTATTAGATTTTCTATAAACAGTAAACATGTGCAGTAAGAACAGAATAAACCATCACACAAAGCATCACACATGAACACCAGGATTTTTAGGTGGAAACCCAAGTCGGGAAAAAACCACCGCTGCAGTTGCTCAGCCTTCAATATTTTATTATAGAGAAAACATCTTACAACATATGTGCTGGTGCAGACTCCTACCAGCACGCAGGCACCCACCTGCGCTCGTTTACCAACCTCTCCTGGAAGGGAGCTCCAACCCCCTGACTCGTTTACCAGCCTCTCTTGGAAGGGAGCTACGACCCCCTGATCTCGTTTACCAGCCTCACCTGGAAGGGAGCTACAACCCCCTGAATGAAGGCTACAACCTTCAGCACCACCTTGGACCACGTTTCATCAATTTTCACACTGGATCCAACAACTTCAATAGAAAAAAACATGCAGGCCACATTTCATCATACTTTCAGACTGGACCCTTTCCATACTTTTAAGCCCAAACATACATCACCAACAGATACTTATCAACATAGATCAGATAGCAGAAACATAGCAGAACAGATCAGATATTTCATACCCCTTGCTTCAGCAAACCCTAGTTTGCATACGCTCTTTCCCTTCACTGATGTCGCGTATATACGCGCTTCTGTCCACACAAACCTGTGTATACCTCTGTATGTATTTCATTGCGCATACGCGCTTTCACTTCAGCGAAGCAGCGTACATACGTGCTTCCTCCGTGGCGAAGTAGCGTATAGATCTTCAATCATTATAGAGCAGCATACTTCTTCAGATCAGATATTCAGTTCATATTTACCCTTTCACTTCAGACAGATGTTCGCCTAGATGTTCACCTCATCACAGATCTAGGCCTTCCATAAGCAGATCTAGTAGATACAAGTGCATTTCAGATCTATATCTCCTTCTTCATCATTGGTGCATCATACATTCAGATCTTCAAGTGTAACCCTTTCCATTCAGATCTACTTCAGAGAGAAGTATTCATTCAAGCTCAGACAACTTGCACCCACACTCATGTTTTGCACAATGAATTTCTTCTCCTTATATAGGTTTATCCTTTTTCAATACCATGAGCCCCTTTTTCAATACCATGGGCCAAAGCAATACCATGAGCCCAAAACTACCTGGACGGGGTCAATTAGGTGGATCATTACCCAATACAATGGGTCAATACCATGGTGGTTACCCCTGGTTTTGCACTTTTTGAGCGCTTTTTCCCATACGCGACTTGGAACGTTCCTTTCCGCGTGCATACGCGACTTTTCCTAGGCCAATCCGCGTATGCCTAGAGACATACTCTTTTTCATCATAGAATTAGCACATGTTGAATTCCTTTCTTCATTGCCTTCTGTACTCACTGTAGATACATCAGATTTAGTTCATCAAGACATATTCTATCAAGCACAACTTCATCAAGTAAGTTGTCATCATCTTCATCAAGTGGGTTGCCATTCAAGGACAACACTCGGCATCATATTGTCCTTGAAACATCATATCACATCAGATTTACATCATTACCAAGTCCATCGGAAGTCAAGAATAACTTCATCAGGTGGTTTTCCATCAAGGACAACACATATCAATAGTCGCATGTCTTCATCTTCATTCAGTGGGTTGCCATGAAGGACAACACTCTGCATCATATTTCCAACAATCTCCCCCTTTGGACTTGATGGCAACCATGATGGTGTTTGGTTACCACGGCAGATAGATACCATGTCACTCTCCCAAATATTTGACATCATTATCTTTTCTTCATTCAAACACCATGTCACTCTCCCCCTTTGACATCAAGGGCAAAGGGCGGATCAAAAACCAACACTCTCCCCTTCCTGTGGAAGAAAAATTCTGCAGATCTGATATGTCTTGATTCAACGTACCTCCCCATTTGAGTTCATCTCGAATCTTCAAACATATTTGTCAATGAAGTACATGACTCTATGAACTTCCTATCACCAAAGACTCATACTTACATCAATTATCCATCCAAGTGGATTTACATATGAGACTCAACTACTAACCCCGAGTGGGATTACAAATTTAGCTCAGCTACAAAACCAAGAGGGTTTACAAAATTTGGATCGGCTACTTGACCAAGTGGGTTTACAAATTTGACAAGTCCTTACATGACTGAATATTACAATTTTACATCATGGGTCTCAACAAGACCTTTTCAACAAATTACAAAAATGACCATTTAAGACCAACACCATAAAATCCTCAAGAAAGAGAACATATTTCAGAACCACCATAATGCCAACAATGCATTATACTCAGCAATTTCACTGCTCCCCCTGAATCTGTGCATCCAAGCATCTTTTTCATATGACTAAGGCTCCCCCTTAGTTTGTGCATCCTGAACACTTTCACCAACAAATCATCAAGGCATCTTCATCCAATCATTAGAAAAAGAATTATGAGAACTGGAACACGGAGAGATACCAAAGCGGTATCGAGACTGCAAAGCGACAACTGTAATTTGTCTTTGCAAAGAAGGCCAGACTAATCACTTCATCCAACAACCAAACATACGTGGTTTTGTGCGAGGAACTCGTGTATACCATCTGTGTTTCATGAAATCCGCGTATCCACTACCATCTTCTATATTTCAACCAGATCTGATCCTCTGTGAGGCAAAGACAGTGTTCAGCTTCTTTATGAGATATTTGAATGCTTCCCTAGAAAACAGATAGATAGAACAGTGTAGTTGTGTCTTCAAGTGTCATCCAATGGTTGTAGCATCAGCATAGTAGTAACCAAGCCTTCAGATTCTTTGCATCATCAATAAAATATTTCCAAGAGAGATTCTCATATCAGAACAACATCTTCAAATATGTGTCAAGCAATCATCCATGTGGTCCAATGTCATCAAGATATTCAAGATTTAACATGAAGTAACATATGAGGCAAAAGATCTCAACCATAGTAACAAACTCTGCATGATCTATTCTTATTTCTGAATCCAACGACATCCAACTCATCCATGTGTGAGCACAAAAGATACTTTTCAGTAAACAGGGATCAACATCTCATCATACTAAACCACGTACCAAGTCATCATCATTTAAGCATGAGTATCACAATAACCAAGAATAAGCAAACATATTGCCAACAATGCAATCATTAGTATTCAACCTGCTGCTCCCCCTAAACCAGTGCTCTTCCTTAACTTGTGCAATCTGAAACACCTTCAACGGCAAGTCATCAGCAACAATCTTTCCATGATCTGTCCTTGTCTCTGAATTATAAGACTTTCATCTCAGCAACGAATACTCAAGCAAACAGGACTCATCCATAGTCTTCAACATAAGAAACCATGTATCATATCATTATCATGAGTATAACCAGAATGATGCTAGCAGTGAAATCATCAGCAGTCGGAGGCTTGATGCTCTGCTCAGAATCTTCGGCTATCGAGATAAATTCTCTTATCATCAATGCATACGCGAGCATTGTGTGGAACTCGCGTATATACGTGACTTTGTTTCATAGGACTGCGTATGGAAAGTGAAATATAAATTTTCACACCTTCATCTCCTCATTTTACCAAATTTTTAATACATTCTTGTCTTTTCTTCACGGATACTAGCACATCAGAAGTAAACATAACCAGAATAATCAAATCAACCATGAGAGTCATCATGCATTGCTCCCCCTGTGACGATACATTACTAGATCTCATAATGTATCCCACATCATTCCTGCAGTCAATAAGAAAAGTCAGCTTCAGAAGCAGATGACTGCAGTAGGGTCAGAATTCCCTACGTTTCCGATCGGTCCTCCATCTTGAATTGAGTGTTTTCTTCAAGAAAATCATTGTCTTCTAGAGCATCCACAAAAAAATGCTTTTCTTCTCTAGATTGATTCTTATTCCATCCCTCCATCTTTTTCCAGATTTGTTTAAACTTTCTATTTGTGTGCTGGAAGTTATCCAATTTCTCAAATCTGTTCAACCTGCATTCCTTTTCTACATGTCCATACTTGTTACAAGAATAACATCTCATGTGTCCAGAGTAATAAGAATTATAATGAGAATTTCTGATCTTCCTTCTTTTACAATCAGCCGCTTTATGTCCATACTTGTTACATGAAAAAAAATATCCCTTGAAGAAACCAGAGTGCCTTTTTATATAGGAACTGTTAGTTTGAGGCTGAAATGATCTGCTCCTGCAATTTGCTGCAACATGCCCATAATTATGACATTTGAAGCATTCAACATCATTGACTAATTTCCTTTGAGATTTCATCATTGTTGGTTGACCGTTTGTCTCTTTCAACACTTCGGGTTTGCATTGACACCCTCGAATTTTTTGCACTTCCTTGTGAGCTAGATTCTCCTTTAACGAGTTTCATGGAAACCAAGACCAAGTTTGATAGCGGGGAGACCTTTGATTACTCAGAATATTGTCCAAAATATTAGTACTCTCATGAAACCTCAAAAGTTTAACCTTTTCTTCTAATTTACCTTTGAGAATGTTTACCTCAACCTCCAAGGCTTGACATTGCTTTGTCATGCTTTCATCTTTCCTTCTTCCATCTTCTACTTGATCCTTCAGATTTAGGATCTCTTCTTTCAACCAATTTTCGTTTTCTTCACATGTTTGTTCTAGCTCTTCATTCTTCTTATTTCATTTTTCCAGATCTTCTTTGAGAGATATGATTTCTGCTTCAAGGCCTTCCTTTTCAAATGATTGTAAAGGTTCCTCATTTTTCTTACTTGATGCTTCTAGATCTTCCTGTAGAGAGATGATTGCAGCTTCAAGTCCTTCATTCTTCTTGCTTGATTTTTCAAGATCTATTTCTAGTTCTTTAATTCGATTGGATGCATAAGTATGAAACCTTTGATACTTGTCCACCTGTCCATTCAACATTTATATTCGATCTTTCATTTGAGAGATCATCTCTTTGTTGTTCTTCATCTTTGATCTTGAGAGCTTTCTCTAATTCCAAAATACTACTTTCACAAATTTCATTATTGTTTGTACCACAAAGATCATGCAAAGGATGACCCCAATCACTATCTGATTCATCTTCTTCTATTTTCTAGATATCTCCCTGCTTCGAGTAGCCTTCTTCTTTTCTTATTTGCCATGAGCACTTGTAGAGCTTAAAGTCGAGTCTTTGTTTCATCATCTTCAATTTTGCTATACATGATTTATGAGGTATATCCTTTCCTTGAGTAACCTTCTTCTTTTGCTTCTTTGCCATGAGCACTTTCGGATCATGGTCGAATCTTCTTCATCTTTTGGACTTCAGCTTGGACACTTCATCATCATCTTCTTTTGCATAATAACTCTTTCTGTTTTCAAATTGTTTCCCTTTGCCATGTTTTTCTCTATAAGGACATTTAGCGGCATAGTGACCAACTTTTCCACACTCAAAACATTTGAAGGGAAGCTTACCTTTGAATCTTCCGGTACCTAGTTGGAGCTTTCTCACAAAATTTGCTTCTTCTTCTTCAGATATATAGTTGGATTCTTTGACAACTTCCTTTTCTTTTCCTTTTGCAGATGCCTTAAACGCAGCTTCTCTGATTTGAGACGGACCTCCTTGTCTCATTTCAAAAGTAGTCAGAATACCATGTAATTGAACAACAGTAAGAGTTTGCAGATCTTGCCTTTCTTCAATAGCTAAAACTTTAGAGTCAAATTTTTAAGTCAAGGATCTTAAGCCTTTTTCAACTAAAGTAGTATCAGTTATGGTTTCACCCAAATTTCTCATTCGATTTACAATATCATCCAGACGAAGAAAGAAACTGGCAACACTTTCATCACTGTGCATTTTCAAATTTTCATATTCAATTCTAAGAGTTTGGAGTTTTTCACTTTTTAACTTTGTGTCTCCTTCATAGCTCAGAATGATTTTGTCCCATATTTCTTTTGTTGAATGTAGCTGCATCACTTTAGCAAATTCTGATGAGACATGCTTCCCAATAAGACATTCAGGTTGCTTTGGCATTGATTTCATACTTCTTTCTTTCGAGTTTGCATCGGTAGAATATTTGTCGGGTATTGATAACCTTCTTGCGATTGCCCATACATCTGCACCAAGACTTTGCGAGATATGATTTTGTTCGAACCTTCCAGAATATCAGATTTCTTCCATTGAATAGAGGTGGCTTTATAGACATCACTCCTTCTTGACTTCCCATTGCGACGGATCTCCTTTAAGCGATCAAGCTTTTGCACAAGGACCTCCTCTGATACCAATTGTTGGGAAAAATACTGAGAGGGGGGGGGTGAATCAGTATTTACAGCATATTCAAAACTTTTCACTTTTTCACTCTTTAAAACCCATACGCTACTTTCCTTTATTAAACCCGCGTATATACGCTGATATACTTCATGAAACTTGCGTATACCCAGAGATCTAATTATGCCATTAGTTCTTCACTTACATAATTCCATCATTCATTTATTAGATGTTCTATAAACAGTAAACATGTGTAGTAAGAACAGAATAAACCATCACACAAAGCATCACACATGACACCAGGATTTTTAGGTGGAAACCCAAGTCGGGAGAAAACCACCACTGCAGTTGCTCAGCCTTCAATATTTTATTATATAGAAAACATCTTACAACATATGTGTTGGTGCAGACTCTACCAGCATGCAGGCACCCACCTACGCTCATTTACCAGCCTCTCCTGGAAGGGAGCTCCAACCCCCTGACTCGTTTACCAGCCTCTCCTGGAAGGGAGCTACGACCCAGGGAGCTACGACCCCCTGATCTCGTTTACCAGCCTCTCCTGGAAGGGAGCTACGACCCCCTGACTGAAGGCTACAACCCTCAGCACCACCTTGGACCACGTTTCATCAATTTTCACACTGGATCCAACAACTTCAATAGAACAACACTTGCAGGCCACATTTCATCATACTTTCAGACTGGACCCTTTCCATACTTTTAAGCCCAAACATACATCACCAACAGATACTTATCAACACAGATCAGATAGCAGAAACATAGTAGAACAGATCAGATATTTCATACCCCTTGCTTCATCAAACCCTAGTTTGCATACGCTCTTTCCCTTCACTGATGTCGCATATATACACGCTTCTGTCCACACAAACATGAGTATACCTCTGTATGTATTTCATTTCGCATACGTGCTTTCACTTCAGCGAAGCAGCGTACATACGTGCTTCCTCCGCGGCGAAGTAGCGTATAGATCTTCAATCATTATAGAGCAGCATACTTCTTCAGATCAGATATTCAGTTCAGATTTACCCTTTCACTTCAGACAGATGTTCGCCTAGATGTTCGCCTCATCACAGATCTAGGCCTTCCATAAGCAGATCTAGTAGATACAAGTGCATTTCAGATCTAGATCTCCTTCTTCATCATTGGTGCATCATACATTCAGATCTTCAAGTGTAACCCTTTCCATTCAGATCTACTTCAGATAGAAGTATTCATTCAAGCTCAGAAAACTTGCACCCACACTCATGTTTTGCACAATGAATTTCTTCTCCTTATATAGGTTTATCCTTTTTCAATACCATGAGCCCCTTTTTCAATACCATGGGCCAAAGAAATACCATGAGCCCAAAACTACCTGGACGGGGTCAATTAGGCGGATCATTACCCAATACAATGGGTCAATACCATGGTGGTTACCCTTGGTTTTGCACTTTTTGAGCGCTTTTGCCCATACGCGACTTGGAACGTTCCTTTCCGCGTGCATACGCGACTTCCCCTAGGCCAATCCGCATATACCTAGAGACATACTCTTTTTCATCATAGAATTAGCACATGCTGAATTCCTTTCTTCATTGCCTTCTATTCATACTGTAGATACATCAGATTTCCTTCATCAAGGACATATTCTATCAAGCACAACTTCATCAAGTAAGTTGTCATCATCTTCATCAAGTGGGTTGCCTTTCAAGGACAACACTCAGCATCATATTGTCAAAAAACATCATATCACATCAGATTTACATCATTTACCAAGTCCATCAAGTCAAGAATAACTTCATCAGGTGGTTTGCCATCAAGGACAACACATGTCAATAGTCGCATGTCTTCATCTTCATTCAGTGGGTTGCCATCAAGGACAACACTCTGCATCATATTTCCAACAGTTTCCCACATCATCGACACGAGACAGAGTAACATGATGTTTTTGTGAATCAGGATCATATGAGAATCAGAGGAAGGTTGATACTTGCAGAGGTCAACTTCTCTTGAACATGTAAATGGCACGACAGTGGACTTGGCAGTATTTGACATCAATGGATCAGAGGTCATGGTGACGAGGCAATGAGCAGATGAGAGGTCAAAAGGGATTATCCAAACCCACGGAGGCAAGTGAAGAACGAGATGAGATGTCCCCAACTTGACACGGATGCAGACAAGTGCCATGTTCAAGGGCGACATACTGCTGACACAACAATGATACTGGTTCCATTTTCCCCCACCATTTCTGGCGAGTACCCCAATTATTTTTGATAACAAGCTTGAAGGGGATAGCATATGCTTGGAATATAAGTCTGCCCTTCGGGCGAATCCATCCTAGTACATTTAACGAGCCCTAGGAAGGAGTGACTCGAATAACGTCATTTCGACTGAGTCCAATGTCATCAGGGTTTAACGAGTCTGACAAAGGAATAACTCGGTGTCTTTTCATATTTAGAGAGTTTGAAAAGACAACAGAAAAGTAAACTCTAGCGGTCCCTTTTCGTAGATACTTTCGCGGACCCAAAAAGGTAGAAAACAATGCCTGAGAAAACCTCCTAGTCACGATAGGCTAGGGTATTCCTTTTTCGTAAATAATCCATCCTAGCCCGAAAAAGGGGTAAACGTACACTAGGTAGATGTCGATTCGTGTCCACTTTAGCGAGATCGAGACGACAAGGGCCTCGGCAATCTTTTCATGTTTAGAGAGTCAAAAAAGAGCTTAAAGATGACTCCAGAGTGAATTTTCCGTGTATTTACCGAGTTCGAAAAAGTATAAAACACAACTCGTTTCGCCGTCTAAGTTGCGTGAAAGACCTGTCGCTACACAAAAAGGCAAGTGTAAAACCCATTTTTGACAAAATATATTAAAATATCCAGAAAAATAACTTTCAAAACTTATTTCGAGTTCAAAAAGTCATAAATATGCCAAATGGTAAAAATAAAATTACTTTTTACTTTTTACCTCACCGAAGAGCAGCAGTGGTCCAGTTTGAGTGCAAACTTCCGATCGCGATTGCGACCGATCCGGACTACTATTCCAAGTTCTGTCAGTTCCAGGTAAGAGGCGCTTCCTTGTACTCCATTTCAATCCATTTTTTAATAGTTTTCCATCATGCATTAGAGTTCTGAGGAAACTTTTTAAATTTTTAAGGCTTCGCTCATTGGTGCGGGTATCGGGCACGGACCCGCGCCAATGGGCTTTTATATGCAAAGGGATCGCGCTGACTGGTACGACTGTTCAGGAAACAGCCGCACCAGTGGCGGAACCCAAATTTCCACCTAAAAATTTGAGATTTTAATCAATTTTGATGAATTTTGAAGCTCAACAGAGATCTAATTAAGGGTTTGTGACCATGTTGATGCAGGAAACTGAGCAAAATGGTGATTGAGTGGAAAGAGAGAGAGAACGGTGAAGAGGATGAACAGGCCATGGAAAATGAAACTTGCATGAATGCCCTCAGGAACTGTGAGCTTAAAAAGTTCTTCCTGACGCCCTGTTTACGAGCTCAGCCTGAGCTTCTACAGTACTTGATCAATATGTGGGACGCAGATGAACAAGTATTCAAATTGCGGGACCAAGTGTTAGAACTGGAGGTTGCTGACATGTACTTCATAACTGGATTATCGCGCAGAGGTACAGTACCCATATTGAGAGGGAGCAGACCGTCTAGTGAGAAAATGGAGCAAGTGATGGCACGAGTGTGCCGAGGGGCACAACTGGGATCATGAAGTGGAAAGGTGGACATCAACACCATTCCTGATCTGGCACTGAGAGTGGTGTTGCATACCATCACGCGGGCTGTGGGGTCACAGGCACCGCACAAGGCCACAAAGGCCCAACTTTTGTTAGCCTCAGAGTGTATGACTCCCCTATTGTTTGACTGGGCCACAGCAGTGACGATAAACATAAAGAGGCAACTGACCAAATGCAAACAAGCCAAGCTGAAATAGTTTGGCTATGGTTCTAACATGGTATCGTTCATTCTGGAACAATTACCAATCTTCCACGGCCAAGGGGCCATAGTAGCTGAGCCGATTCGACGAGAGCCAAGAATGGCTCGCTAGGCAGCACTGATGCCCATAGCTGGAGGAGGCCAATAGATTTCCTAGAGGCCGGAGTTTTTTGGGTGGTTGTGGCATCAGTTGATCGTAGTGGAAGACTGGCCATATGCAGGTACCGATTTCACTGGTGATCCAGATCTCCCACTGCCGGAGGGAGATGATTGGGACGAGGAGTTGGGTATGACCTCTTCTCTTTTGATTTTTTTGTTTTATGATTTTTTGTTAATACATATTCATCCTGACACATTTTATATGTATGCAGACGTGGGCCCAGAGAGACCATCCCGTATGTCTCCTATCGCACAGAGGACTCTTCCCATACCTGATCCTCAGGTAGAGGGTGCAGAGGGGGGGGAGTTAATCCAGAATCTCGAGGGCATTGCCTGAGGGATCCCAGACTACGCCCAGCTAGCGGATGTACCGATGGCATACCAGAGACATACGGTGGGAGTGCCCAGTCATCTCCACTGACTGTTGAGACGCTTAGTGCGTGCAGTCACCTGCTATCATGAGCACCATGCGGATTAGACTCCTAGGGCTTTTATCATGCATATTTTTTGAGAGACATGTCGTCTCCAGATGTATTAAGACGAACATATATATTTTTTATTCTATGCGACGCACACTATGTAAGCGTTTTGATATCTATATATATACATATCTATTTCTGGATGGATTTTCCTTTTACATGTGATGATGATTTACAAATTGCGCAAATGTCTATCTAACACCAAATTAGCTACTGCATCTGTTAATGTATTCATGTGCCTGGGTATATGCTGATATGTAATATAGTCAAAATTTCTTTCCAGTAAACGAATACGCAGATACAGATGTAAAATGGATGGGTTTCTGACCGAATAATGACCGCTCAGTTGTAATACTACAAGTTGTGAGTCTAGATACACAAGAAATTCACGGATACCAAGGTTTACCACCTCAGTTAATAATTCTAATACAACACTATATTCCACAATGTTATTTGTAGTACGTCCCAGACACACACCTTTCAGGTTGACCAACTCACCAGCAGGATCATAGATTACCCAGGCTGCCGAAGACAGGTTCCTGGTACTGCGGGAGGCACCATCCGCGAAACCAACAAACGGACGAATGGACATCTGCACAATCAGGAAGACCCGATCAGCAGAAAGATGTTTACATCGCACACCACACCACACATGCACACAAATGAAAAAAGCACACCTATGTACACACACCACACCAAAAATGACTTTAAGCATAGTATTTCTTTAGGTACAGCCCATTCCTGGGCTGCGCCAGCGGAACTCCTTCATAATCTATAAGCTCATAAGACCCATTCTTCAAAACGCGTTTTACTATGTAGGGACCATGCCACATAGGTTGGAACTTCCCAGCCCCAAGCTTGTCATGTGCTTGATCATACAGGAGGACGAGGTCCCCTTCAACAAAGGAACGAGGAGAAACCGATTGATCGAAGTGAGCTTTGACCCACTTCTTTTGTGCCTCAATCACTAAAGCAGCTAAACGACGGTTTTCATCTAACCGTTCCAGATACAAAAGATGCTCTTCCTCGGCAGAAGTGTCAGGTAGAAGTTCCACAGCTAATTTCAACGAAGGAATCTCGCATTCAACCAAAAGAGTTGCTTCTAGACCATACACCAATTTAAATGGTGTGAATCCAGTTGCACTCTTTGCAGACGTCCGGTATGCCCATAGAGCTGAGAACAGTTGGAGGTGCCAATTGGATTTGTGGATACCAACTGTTCGTTGAAGCATAGTGACCAGAACCTTGTTCACTGCTTCAACCTGGCCATTCGCCTGAGGGTAATACGGCATTGAGCTATCGTGATGTAAGCCCAAATTTGAAGTCAGCTCGGCCATCATATAATATCAGAAATGAGTACCGTGGTCAGTAACGATGGCTTGCGGGACCCCGAAATGTGCAATGATATGGTTGAATATGAATTGGGCAGCTGTCTTACCATCAGTAGCTAGTGTAGGCATAGCTTCGGCCCACTTGGTGAAGTAGTCGACAGCGACAATGATATACGCATGCCCCCCGGCTGAGTGAGGGTTACAAGTCATAAAATCCACGCCCCATTTCGTGAAAGGGCCGACGGTAATAACAGGATGCAAAGGGAGAGGCGGCGCGTGCATCTTGCGCTGAAACACCTGGCACGCATGACATTTACGGACTACAACGATACAGTCCTTGAATATTGACGGCCAGAAATAACCTTCTCGCAGAATTTTCTGGGCAGTAGCATATCTGGACATATGTCCACCACAGAGGCCACTGTGGCAGTCATTTAGGACCCTTTCAGCCTCTTCCAAGGTTAGGCAGCGATGGAGCACCGAATCTACGATGCAGTAGGGTTGAGACTGATGCCGAATTCGACGTCGGGCATCTTTAGTCAACTCAGACCGAAATGTGGAGGTCTGAAGATACACTATTATGTCACCATACCAAGGGTTGCGAGTACTGATGAGGAAAAGAGTTTCGTCCGGGATATGATCCTCGGAGTGTGAAGGAGTGGAGTCTGTCGGGAGTGAGCATATAAGATCCGCGAAAACAAGTGATTTGGTTGACTTAGCAGTGGTGAACTCTAAGTCAAACTCCTGTAGGATAACGATCCATTTGGAGTATTTGCCCCCTAGTAATTTTCTAGAGAGAATATATGTCATGGGGTTGCAATCCGAAACCACTGTTATCGTACGCAACAGGATGTAATGGCGAAAATGCGGCACAACGTGTACTGCTGCTAATGCCAACTTCTCGACATGAGCATAACACGTTTCTGTATCGAGAAGGTTTCATGATAGATAATAAACGACATGTTCATTACCATCATCATCATCCTACACCAGAACCATAGCTATGGTGCTAAACGCGACGGCGAGATACAAAGTGAAATCACGATGATAGTCCAGAGGACGAAGCAAAGGAGCATTAATGAGTAACATCTTCAGCTTCTCAAAGGATTGCTGAGCAATTTCGTCCCAATGGAAGGGAACATTCTGCTCTAATAGGCACGTGAATCCTTTAGCCACCTCCACGTAGTTCGGGATAAAGCGTCGAAGGAAGTTCGCTTTTCCCTGCAGACTCTGCAACTGATACAGCGAGGAGGGAGATGGGAGGTTGATGATAGCCTCGACTTTTAAAGGGTCAAGGCGAATTCCGTCTTTGGAGACTATGAATCCCAAAAGACGTCCTGAATCCACACAGAAGACGCATTTATGAGGATTAAGCCTAATATTGTAGCACCTACAGCGAAGGAAGATCTGGCGGAGGTGTTCAGGGTGATCCTCTCGCCTAGCTGAGTGAGCTGGCAAGTTGTCCAGATAAGGCTGAATGATGTGGTGAATGTCATGGAAAGCGTAATACATCGCACGCTGAAAATTAGCTCCAGTGTTCTTCAAGCCGAACGGGAGTTTTTTATACGCGAAAGTACCCCACGGACAGATGAAAGTAGTCTTGTGTTGATCCTCAGGTGCAATATTGATCTGATTATACCCTGAGAAACCATCCATCAAGGAATAAATCTCACTTCCGGCACATTCGTCGATAATTTGGTCTATGAACGGAATGGAATAGTTATCTTTCGGATAGGCGCGATTTATATCACGGTAATCAACACAGACCCTAATAGTACCCTGCTTTTTATCGACAGGGACAATGTTAGAAACCCATTCTGTGAGGGGGATGGGATAAATAAAGCCCGCGTTTAGAATTTTTTCAACTTCTGCCTTGATTGCAGCAGCTTTCCGAGGATGTATGGGGCGTAAGCGTTGGCGCACGGGCTTCGCACCAGGATAGGTTGGAATCTCATGCACTACGATACTAGGATCAATCCCTGACATTTCCTCGTAGGACCAGGCGAACACATCTCTGAATTCTTTAAAAAGATCAGTATAGACTTGAATCTCATCAGGAGAACAAGTCACTCCCACGTGTATATTCTCAACGATCCCCTGTTTAACGGAGATGTTGAGCGGAATGGTTTGAGTGATGTTACTCAGGTTTCCCTCTGAAAAAACCTCATGCGTCAAGATGGGCATTTGGAGAGGAGGAGTAGGAACTTGAGATGCATAACGCTCTAGACAATCTGTCACTGCCCCTAAGCTAGGCATGAAAGAGGAGCGATGATGTACATCGCCCCAAGGCAGCTCCTCGAGAGACATAGTTTCAATGATGGCTTCATCAGAAGGAAAAGTCTCTTTGAGAGGATCAGGTGAATTGGCCTGACCAAGCCAGGGGGATTGAGAGTAGCCGTCTAGAGCCATGCTCAAAGGAGCATGCTGAGGAGGTGGAGGATCAGATCCGGCAACAATTTCACAGTAGCTGATCTCTACTGGAGTCAAGGGCATTGATTCTCCAAACTCAAACACCTGCTCAGGCATAGGAATAAGCCAGGGGTCATCGGACCTGGAAATCATGTTAACTTGAGCGGTGTGCGGTGGTGGTGCGGGAAAAAAACCCATAAGGATGGGGTCTTTGAAGAAACCAGGTCCTATACTGTCAGGGGGATTCAGAATCTGATCCACGTATGGTATGTTGTTCTCGGAGGTGGAGGTGAAGAAGGACAACTGATCCACCGTGAAGATTTTGCCCTCGTGAGGGAACTTAAGAAGTCAAAAGACGGTGGATGGAATGCATAGCATGGCATGGGTCTAGCTGCGGCCAAGAAGTATATTGTAGTTAAGCCTGGCGTCGACTACTTCTACTTCCACGTTGACAGTCTTCCCCTGCAAAGTGATCGCTAAAATCTCAAGAACACCCAGGGGTTTAGATTCCCGACCATCAAATGCCTCTAGGGAATTGGGAGATGACGAAAGGGCTGGAAAGCCAATGGCCTTCCAACAAGCAGACGACATAACACAGGTAGAGGCACCTTCATCCACGACGGCCCTATGAATGTTAAGACTGTTAATCCCGACTTGAATAACAAGAGCGATTTGATGTGGAAGTCGGGGAGTGAAATTCTCTAAATCGAAGGTGAGAAGCCTCGAATCGGCGGGATCAATACCACCGATTGCAGACAGTAAAGCCTTCCATTGCGAAGGAAAACTTTGAAGAACTTCTAGTGCAGACATAGCAGAAGGTGCTTGTGCCAAATCCTCAACAATGCTGTAGTGTTGAGCAGCACGAGCATTCGGATTATAAGAAGATCTTTGAAGAACACCTTTAGAAGGTGGCTTTACAACAGGTTCAGGAGTAGGCTTCTCAATTTCCAATGAACCGGAGACAGGTGGGGGAGGCGGTCTATCCGCAACTGCCTTCCCGGGTGCCTGCCACGATTTGTTGTAATCCTTCAAATGCATAGCGACAGAGATAGGTGCAGCACCATTCATCATGAAAACTTGGGACCCAAATGGTGCAGATGGTGACGGCTGTTCAACCATCTGGGTCTGTTGAGACGGGAATGGCTCTTTTAGAACTGCCGAAGTCCCTTTGGAGCCTTTGAGAAGTTGACTAACTTCGGATCTTCATGGACAATCCTTAGTATAATGGTCTCCTTCACAAATGAGGCAGGGGTACTTCGTTTTACGTTGAGAACCATCCTCAATACGAGATTTGGATTCTAGCCTCGGGGCATCGGATTTGGATTTACCTTTGCCCTTCTTTTTCCCCTTGGAGGCTTTCTCCGTAGGATTGGCCTGAATGGCATTCACCTCTGCGGTTTTTCCAGAATCGGATGGGGCGGGATTAGCAGGAGCATTGTTGGAAGAATTAGACTTCTGCTTCCCATTCGAAGATTTATTTGAATTCTGAGACACATAACCAATGACACCATCCACTGCAGGGTTAGGTGGAGCCTTAGAGGTTTCAGACCGTGGAGCATCAGGGAAGATATCATAAAGCGTGCTGGACTGAGAATATACATGATCTAGATATTGGGCATGCGCAATGGCTTGTTCCTCCGTCACACACGCTCCCATCACAATATCTTGAGCGATTTTATTCACGAAGGAGGTGGTGAACCAATGAGTTAGTATCTAATCAGGTATATGAAACTTGATCAGTCTACGACGGCGCCACCACTCATGAATGTGATCAGAAATGTGAGTGGCTTTATCCTGCTTCAGAGAAGTCAGGAGGTGCGTCCCGGCTTCATAGCGAACCGGTAACTGAAAGTGCGTCAGAAAAGCCATGGCTAAGGATTTGAAATCTTGGAAGATGCCACGGGATAACTCTATGTACCACTTAGCAGTAGCTCCAGTCAAAGTGTGCTGGAAGAGGCGCAGATGAATTGAATCATCGACCCAAGAGTTAGACGAACACCAAAGATGATACGTCATCACATGCGCTTGGGGGTCCTCTCCAGCTTTACCCTCAAACTTGGGGCAATCACCTGGTATCTTGGTAGGAACCGGAGGCCAATACGGATTATGCAAAATTGGATCATTGGTCAACTTTCAAACATCTGGCAACTCCAAGGTGGCCAGGAACGAAACCTTCATGCCAGGCCCGGGGTGAGGACCGGTACCCGCACTCCACAATGGTTGTGAATATCCTTGCCCCCATGGGTTCTGTCCCATAGGATTCTGACCGTAGGGGGTGTAGGTCATATAACCAGACTGATTGGGCTGCTGGTAACCAGTGTGTGGGGCTTGATAACCAGAGTACGGACCCTGATTATGTGTCGGCCCAGTGTAAGCAGCATTTGGATTTGGCTGCTGAGTATAGGTAGAACCGGGTGGAGGAGGATAATACTGAGAGCCTCGAGGCCGATTATAATTCGGTTGAGGTTGACCATGAGGATAATAACTGTCCTGAGGATGAGTCGGCTGCTGATAGGTGGAACCCTGCGGAGCCTGATAACTAGGGTGCAACTGTTGATTTGGCTGCGGCATCGAATGAATCGGCTGCTGGGCAGGGTTAATGGAATGAGCGGGCTGCCCTGAATGAATAGGTTGACCCGACTGAGAGGGCTGACCTGAGTGAATAGGTTGACCCAGATAGACAGGCGGCGCCAGTTGCGTAGGTTGAACTGGCTGTAAAGGAGCCCTAGGTTGTACCGGATGGGCGGGTTGGCCTGGAGGAAGATCACCAGGTTGTACTGGATGGGCCAGTTGGCCTGGTGGAGGAATAGGGCCAGGCGGTTGTTGGTAACCAGTTTGACCTGGAGAAAAACCATAGGATGGTCTCGGCTGATATGCAACATTAGAAACAACAGGATACTACGGTTGCATAGGCTGAGAAGGCTGGATTTTCCCCCCAGGACCATAGACCGGTCCTGGTTGGTACCCCGGCTGAGGCTGGACAGGTTGACTAGAAGGGCTGTAATACTGTCCTTGTGGTCCGTACGATGGCCCTTGCTGGCCCGCGGGATAGCCTTGCATGGGCTGCCCCTATGGGTCATAAGGATAGCCAGTTTGGCCCGAAGGTTGGCCTTGGAAAGGTTTCCCTTGCGGGTTATAAACCTAGTGATAAGGTAAACCTTGAGCATGGAGGTAAGCCTCAGGAGCGGGTAGATGCAAAATTTCCCCGTTCTCATCATACTAACCTAGAAAAGCATACACGGGTGTACCATCGTGTGCATAGTGCGAAAAGTAAGAGCGGTTGGGATCTTGGGAGGATGGTCCAACCTCGGGGTTCGGCTGTTGTAGGGACAATCGATACTCCTCCAGAGAGATGTTCTCCGGTATAGTAGTCGCTAAATAGACATCTTTAGGAGATGGCATAGCCCTAGCGGAGGGTGGCGTGACAACGGGTGCAGATGCAGCCACACAGAAAGTGGGCCGGACGGGTACAGAAGTAACAGGCGTCTGAGGAGACACCCCCGGTGAAGGAGCAGCTGGCCTCGGAGAAGGAGCTGATACTCCCATAGAGGCTGCGGCGGAAATGATCTGACCCAAAGACCTATACCCCAGTGGTAATGAGGGATTGGACATTGACATGACAGCTGTTTCAGAGTTATCTCCCGAAAATAATCTTCATGGGAAGAGCTGATAGTCTTCACCAGACGTTGGGATTTCCTCACCAGAATCACTCATGGTGGAGCCTGCCGCTAGATCTCGTAATAGACGGCGAGGACTGGGAGGAAATACAGTAGCTATAAAAGGCGAACCCGATGTAAGAGAAAGGAAATCAGCTCCTAATCTCAATTCAGACACAGGGTCCGAAAAGGGCCAATCAAACTAAACTGGTCCCCCAAAGGGTTGCTCAGAAAGAACCGGTCCCCCGTCAGGAAAGTCAGAAACAATGGGCTGCTGTGGTTCAGCAGAGGATTGTGAAACCTCTGATGAATCGTCCATATAAGGACTACCAGTAGACGAAACCGAGGGTTCCGCCACTGTGGCAGAAACGACAAGAGAAAAAGATCAAACACACACACAGGCTGAAAAAGAGTCAAGACACACGATCAAATGGTCAACAATCAAAGTCTAACAAGGCGTGTAATCGAGGGTGATTAATTTTTACCACATTGAAAAATAAGAGACTTCACCGTTTCATGTTTTAAGAGTCGAGAAACGGTCAAAAAGGTGACTCTATCTCTTTTAGATTTGACACAAGCGTGAAAGGACAAGCGCTTGGTGATCCTTTCAAATTTAGGGAGTCAGATAGGATCAAAATGACTACTCAGGAATACTAGGCAAAAAGGGTGTACCAAATAACCGTGAACTGCAATATACACCTTGGTTTCAATAATGAAAAAGAAATCAACCAAGGACTTTCCGTACGTGCAGGCAATCTCCCCGAATGTTGTGTCCGGTGTATCACGGTTATAGGGAGGCAGACTCGGCTTCCTATGGATAAAGGATTGAAACCTAGAGGGGTCTCCCTTTATATACGCGACGGTAGGGGGAGCACAAGTCCATACTAGTGTTGGCTAAAGCCAAGAGGCGAACGACAGCTACTTGGTTTTAAGACACCGGAACACGTCTCTAGCCTAGACCTCTAAATGTGTTTCGTTAGATTTCAATGCTACCTTAGTGTAAATTGAGTAGATTTTAAAGTTGATCTTCAATTACGTTTCAGTTTTCAGGCCCTAACGAATGTGATGTCTCAAAAATCTCCTAAATGCAAAACTACATGCCACAGTATGTCATTTCGTTCGATGAAAGCTAGCTACAGAAGAGTTGAGAGCTTTTTACACAAACAAAATGATCAGAAGACAATCAATGATATCTCTAATGCAACTAATGAAACTAAAAACTTTTCTTCAAATTCACTAATTACTAGTAAAATCGAAAAGATTTCAATTTGCACTAATCAACCAAAGAAAAAGAGATCTTTTTTTTATTTTCAATGTTTGATAGCTAGATGCACTAAACAAACTGAAAACAAATGAAAAGCAATTCGAGAAATGATAATAAGAGAGAAAAAACAAGAAAATTTCACTCAATGGCACAAACAATTAGATCTCAAATCGACCAAAAGTCCCTCAAAACCAAGAAAAGTCCCAAAGACACCAATGAGCCATGTAATCTAGGCCCAGAACGAAGCAAAGTGAAATTCGAATGAAAACGAAATCAGTCACTCAAAAAGCTCAATAAGATGATAGACAAATGTCAAACAAATGCAAGGAAGCAATTCCAAAATCGACTGAACGAACGAAAAACCAAAAACTCCCAAGGGAGGCTCAACTCACAAAGGCACCTAGATTCCCTAGGGCTCATATGCAAAATCGAAAGAAATAGGCAAACAACCAAAGCAAGTAGGCTACAACAAGTCAAACTAGGCTCCAGTGCACTCAAACAGCCGAAAAAACAAGATCAAAATCACAAGTCAACCTCAGAAAGCATGAAAGACAGCAAACCCTAATAGCTCACAGGATTGGCGCGACTGTGAGCTTGAAATTAGTGCCAGAAAGGCAATGGCGCGGGTGATACACAGGCAACCTGCGCCAATGGGTGCGACTGTCATGCTAAAAAGCGCGCCAACCGAGTTTACTATGGAAAAAATAAAAAACAAGCAATCTCAGACATAGACAAGTGATGACAAGGAAAAAACAAAGCCAAACAAATAGGAAAATCCAGTCCAAAAAGCTGACCAAGCAAGCAAGACCAAGAAGTTGACCGGGAAGAGAAGACAAAACTCCAAGTCGTTCAGTCTGTAAACCAAACCGGAGATTGACTGAAGCAGTGTTGATCTACTCCGCTAATGCAGAGCAAAAGCGTTTCGAAGGCTATCTGGCTGTGCTTCAGACTCCGTCTATAGTTTACAAATCAAACAACAAGCTGAGTCCCCAGTGGAGTCGCCAAATTGTTGAGGAGGTAAATCCCCTCTGCGGACAGAGGCGATCCCTACTAACTCAGATCGGGTCTAGCAACAATCAAACATGCTACAGTGCAGGTTCCTAATTGTAAATAAACCGACTTGCGAGGAAGGCTTACCTGGAATCCAACGCTGTCGTTTGTAGAAGAGGTGGTGCTCTCGTTCCTTTGCCCTAGAAGATCACAATCCTCATGATCTCCGTGATCGGATACCTGCACATGCAAGAAACAACACAAACGCAAGCATAAAATCCAACATACACAATTATATGTCAGTCGAAGAGGAGATAACTCATGAACATGATCAAGAACAACAGTGGAACCATAACCAATAGTCGCTTAATATTAATGAGTCAAAAAGAAGAATACAACCAAAGCTTCGACGCTGAATTCTCCTTTGGCGGGTCATCAACAAAACATTTCTCGATAAAGCCTATCAAGGATGGGACAAGCCTCTCTCTTCGGATACTTGGAAATAGTCTCCTTGCTTGGATTTGGCCTTAGGGAATCAAGAAGGCTTTTGCAGCATGAAAGCTCTTGGGAACTTGGAGATTCTGGAACTAGCTTGCAAGGGAAATGGGCAAGCTTTTATAGAAGGAGGAAGGGAAGTTGGGATCCCTATAATTATGGGATTGGCCCTATCATCAAGGAAGCTTCCACGAGAGGTGGCAAACCACTTCCTCTCTATGGAAATCCATAGCCAAACCACCCAACTCAAGATAGATATCAGTCCAGAAATTTGTTAGGATGAAACTTCTGCCTTTTATTTTTTAAAAACACCTCTTAATATGGTTGGCGTGGGTGCGGCTCTATGACAGAGCGCCAGTTGGCGCGCCCTTTTTGGAGGATTTTCCCTCTTGGCACGAGGGCTGAACTATGGAACTGCGCCAATGGAAAAAGAGCTATTTTTAGGGTTTTTTGCAAGGAGATGTCTTTAGGGCAATAAAAGCTCATCTTCAGAGGGATGTAATGAAAGTATTTTCAAGTCTTGTCTCTGCTCACAGGTCATTGAATGAACCCTCCAATGTGCGGGATGGGGATTGCAGGGACGGTGACAAATTGTTCTGTAACACCTTGGATGCATGGAGAAAATCTTACTTTTATTTACTACTTAATGTCTTCTAATTCATAGATCTAGATTTTGCAGCATTTATCTTGGTCAACTAATTTCAGATCTAAAGATATTGGTAGTGATCTCTGCTGTTAGGGCTATTTTTTATGCATGGCTAAAGTGAGCCTTTTTCATACTCTTGTGATTAATATTAATACTAACACTCTCCTTCAAAAAAGTGTTGTCCCTAATGGTTGAGTAGCTCCGGGTGATTCTGTATAAAATTCTCATCCTCCCATCTAATATCTTCAGTGGGTAAGCTCTTCCATTTGATGAGATACTATGAAATTGATCGATTTTGTAGCTATCGAGTTCTTATTTCCGTGACTGCTTCAGGTTCCAATATGGTTTTTCCTTCCTCTTCAAGTTCTGGCAATATTGTTTGAACTCGAAGTTTGACCCCTATAACCTTCTTTAAGCATGAAACATGGAAAACTAGATGCAGTCGCGAAGAAGTAGGAAGCTCCAATTTGTATGCCATAGCACCAATCTTTTGCAGCACCTTGTAAGGACCATAGTACTTTGGCTATAATTTATTATCCTTGTTAGCTTGCTTCAAGGAAATTTATTTGTATGGTTGTAATGGTAAAAATACCCAGTCTCCTACATAAAAAATTCTCTCATTGCGATGTTGGTATGCCTGTTGTTTCATTCGATTTTCTGTGAAATTTAGGTTATCCTGTAAGAGTTGGAGAACTTCTTGTTGATGGTCGATGTGATATTCCATTGCTTGAACCCTATAATTTTCCCTTAAATAAGATGTGATGGATGGTGGATGATATCCATAAAGTGCCATAAATGGGGTCATTTTTGCTGCAGTATGGAAGGACGTGTTATACCACCATTCAAAAAGAGGTAACCACTTGACCCATTGCGCTTGCTTATCTGATACAAAAAAATGAAGATATACTTCCAAAAATTTATTCACTATATCAATTTGACCATCGGATTGAGGATGATAAGATGAGCTATGAGTTAGTTGAGTACCCAAACAAGAAAATAATTCCATCCAAAAATTTCCTGTAAAAATGTGATCTCTATCACTTACAATAATCTTTGGGTTTCCATGTAGCTTTTGAATTTTTTCCATAAATGCAGTAGCAACTGTACATGCTTTAAGTGGATGAGATAATGCATAAAAGTGTGTATACTTGGTAAGTCTATCAGCTACCACCATGATGACACTCTTTCCTTTGGACTTAGGTAAGCATGTGATAAAATCCATTGAAATATCCTCCTAATGTTGACTTGTAATGGATAAAGGTTTTAGGAGATCTAGGGTTTTCATTGTCTCAACTTTATTTTGCTGGCAAACCAAACATTCTGCCACAAACTTTTGAATATTCGATTTAAGGCCATTTCAAAAAAATTCTTTCTTCACCTTCTGGTAAGTTTTTAAAAATACTAAGTGTCCTCCTAAAGGAGAGGTGTGCAATTCCAAAAGAATATTTTGTTTTAGTTGGGAATTCTTGAAAATATATACGCGATATTTATACCATAAAGAATCATTTTTCCAACAAAATGTATCAAATGTACTAGGATCTTGCTGCAAATTTTGAATGAGTGTCCACACTTCTTCATCCTTCTTCCATTCATTCCTTTCTTCGGTTATCCAATCTAGTTGGATAATAGAAATGGCACAAAGCAATGCTTCCACCTCTTCATCCTTTCTTGAGAGTGCATTTGCAACAACATTTATCTTCCCTTTTTTGTAGAATATTTCAAAGTCATAACCCAACGTCTTTGTGACCTATTTTTGTTGCTTTTCTGAAGATAGTGTTTGTTCCAAAAAGTGTTTAAGACTGTCATGATTAGTTTTTACCTTGAAGTGCCTTCCCATTAGGTAAGGTCGCCATTTCTTTAGTGCATGTAGTATTTCCAACATTTCCTTCTCATAAATAGCCTTTTGTAAATAATTTTCTTTGTTTTTACAAATTTCAAAAGCAATGGGTCTTCCTTCTTTCATTAAAACAACACCCATTCCATTTCCTGAGGCATCACATTCCACAATAAAGGTTTTTATGAAGTCTGGCATAGCTAATACTGGTGCTAGGCACATTGCCTCTTTAAGATGTTCAAAGGCTTTAGTTACTTCAGGAGTCCATGAAAGTGCACCTTTATTCAATAATGTTGTTATAGGTGTTGTTATTCTCCCATAATTCTTAACAAACTTGTGATAATACCCTGTTAACTTGAGAAATCCGCACAACTGATTTATGGTTGTTGGGACTTTCCATTCCTTAATGGCTTTAATTTTGTCAGGGTCTACTTTAACGGCCTCATGAGATACAATATGACCCAGATATTCAACCTCTTTTACTCCAAAGAAACATTTGGATGTTTTTGCATATAATCATTTCTCCTCCAATAGTTTAAGCACCATGTCAACATGATACTTCCATGAGCTACTATAGATTAGTATATAATCAAAAAATACTAGCACAAATTTTCTAAGGAAGGGTTTGAAAATGGAATTCATCAACCCTTGAAAAGGCCGAGAGGCATGACCAAAAATTCATAATGACCCTCGTGAGTTCAAAATGTTGTTTTTGGAATATCTTTAGTCTTCATTATAATTTGATGATATCCTCAACAAAGATCCAACATAGTAAAATAAATTTCTCCATGTAATTCATCCAACAATTTATCAATCACAGGGATGGGAAATTTATCTTTAATAGTGAGCTTATTGAGCTCCCTATAATCCGGACACATGCGCCATGATCCATCCTTCCTGTGCACCAGTACTACTGGAGCAGAGAAAGAACTTTGACTAGGTTGAATTATACTAGCCTCTAACATTTCTGCAATCATTCATTCAATTTCACTCTTTCAGACATAAGGATATCTTTAAGCCCTGATGTTTGGAGGAACACTTCTTGGAATCAAATGAATAGCATGATCATGATCACGAATATGTGGGAGTCCTTTGGAAGTTTTAAAAACCTTGTAATGATTGTCTAAGGGAGTCCTTTGGGAGTTTCAAAAACCTTGTAATGATTGTCCAAGACTTTTTGGAGATCTAGAGAAATAGATGATTTTGATGTTGGAACTTCTACTGAGCATAATTGTGAAATTATGCCTCGTTGTTCTTTCTTCAGATGTTTCATCATGACATTAGAGATTATTATCTTTCGTAGATTCCCTGTGATACCCCGTAATTTGATTTCCTTTTCTTCCGAAAAAAATTTAAAGAAAAGTTTTTGAAAATTAAAAGCTATCGCCCCCAAAGGTTGTAACCATTGTACTCCTAGTACAACATCAACACCTCCCATTGGAATGGAAATCATTGGACTATTGAATACATATTCCCCCATAGCTTGATATTATGGAATTTTCCAAAGTAATTTATAGTTCCTCCATTTGCAACCATCACTTGACATTCTGGTGCTGGGTATAGGAAACAATTCAATTCCTTGGCTACCTTAAAATGAATAAAATTATGGGTACTACCCGAATCAATCAACACTCTTACTTTTTTCTTCTTGATATGTCCTTATATCTTGAAAATTTGAGTAGTGGTAACTCCTTCCAATGCATTACATGATATGGTCACACTCATTTCTTCTTCTTCTAGGGTTGGTTCCTGGTGTATATACTCTTCTTTTGAAGTTTCTTGTTCATTTTCTTCTTCCTCTTCACAATCTATGTAAAATAATTTCTTCTCATCACACTTATGACCTTTATTGTATTTGATATCACAACTGTAGCAAAGCCATTTTTCTCTTTTTTCCTCCAATTTTTCTGGTGTAAACCTTGTAGGTTGTGGAATTCTAGTAGTAGGAACACTTCCATCTTTATAGATGTGAGTGATAGGCTTCCTTGTTGCCATAATTTTACATTCATTTTTTCTTGCTGACCTGAATGCCTTCTCCAATGAATCAGGTCCCCAATTGGGAACTTCATGTTGGATTTTATCCTTTGAAGTCCCTATGAAGACATCAATCCTGTGTTCCTTTGGAATATCAGTTACCCTTATATTCAATTTTTAAAAGTCCTTTAATGTGCTCCCCCACTGAACCCTTTTGTTTGAGATTTATCAATTGGCTAAAGAAGGTGTTGCTCTTTGTATCCTCATAATGTGCTATCATTTCCTCCATAAAAATTGACCAAGTGACAATTTTTTTATGAGAGAAAAGCCATCAATACCATACAAATGTATTTTGTTCTAAACATAAAGTTGTAATGCGTACCTTTCGTGTGGTTTGCACATTATTGAGATCAAAATGTTGCTCCATTTGTAGTATCCATGTTACAGGAACATTGCCATGAAACTTCCTCATATCCATCTTTAGAATATGGTGGTTCTTCCATCCAACATTAGATTTTATGAAATCACGATTAACATTTATTTTTTTCTCATCATGAGTTTCCTCTACTATATTTTCGCCATTAGGAAACATTTCTTGTATCAACTTTGTCAAACCTTCCGTGTATTCTTCATGTTTTCATTGTTTTCTTTCATTTTTTCTTCCATGTCATCCATCTTAGCTTCCATGCCATCCATATTAGCTTCCGTGCCATCCATATTAGCTTCCACTCCTTTCTTCAAACCATCCATATTTGCTTCCACACCTTTCTTCAAAACTTCCATTTCATTTTTTGTTGCCCTTTGCGAGAGCGAAATTTGGTGCACTTTCTCTTGTAATTTTGATAGATCATGTTGAAATTCTTCATCTTCATGAGTCATAGTATAGTACTCAAAGGGCTTAATGGGTGTTGAATTATTTTTAGGAGGCATTTTGGAACCCAATACGGATATCTATGCTCAATTGGCCTTTGGAATCACGTAAAACTGATTTTTCAAACAATATTTATGCAATTTGAAAAAAAATACACACCTTTTTCTTGATTTTGAGGAGCTCGATATTGAAACTGAATTATCTTTATGATTTTGGATCGTCAATATCTAAAATTCGGCCTTGAAGTAGCCCTCTAAATTTTCTTTCGAATTCCACCAGTCTGACCTGATTTGGATTCTTGAAGACAAATTTATCCCCAAATCTCCTACGACGACCTAATTATGGACTGGTTCAGTAGAGAAAACTTGTACGACTTGCCACGTGTCACTTTTTCTTTCTTCGTCTATGCATAAGAAACTAAATTTCTTGTACTTGTAGCCACTCTTTATAGAATTCCAATCCAATGCTCTCAGAGAGAGTTATGACAATTTTCCCATGGTCACTTCTTTGAGATGAAATTCAGGAGACTGAAAAAGCCCTAACTTCCAGAGACCCTATCTCTGAAAATACCGTGAATAAAAATCTGAAATGTTTCCATGACTTTCCTTTGCACCCTCGTACAAAAAATGTTATAGCGAAAATGCCACGATGAACTGTTTAGGTTAAATTCAGGAGCCTTCAAAAATCCCTAACTTGGATAGATGATATCTCTGAAAATATTGTGAACCAAGGTCTGAACGTTTTCGACAACCTTCCTTAGGATTTCAGTTTCGCTTTGTAAATATTTCAACTTCTGAACCTTCGTAGAAACAATGTTATAGTGAAAATACCACGATGACTTATTTGGGGCAGGGAAAACCTAGAATCCAAAGCTCTAATACCAAATGTTATGAAAGTAGATCCAAAAATAGAAGAAAAGAGAGATCAATACCTTATAAATAAGCAAATTTGAGGGGAAAACCTCCAATACATTACATAAATGAAGAATTATTGGATGATTTAAATAACCAAAACCTCCTTTCTATATATATGAGTCCATGGGGCCACAAAGTAATCCTAGCCGACCTAACAATAATAATGTAAGGGCACAATAATAACAATATGGGGGTTACAGGGGTACAACAATAACAATAAGGGACTATACTAGTAATATAGGGACCTAACAATAATCCTAGCCAACCTAACAATAATAATGTAAGGGCACAATAACAATATTGGGGTTACATGGGTAGAACAATAACAATAAGGGGGATACACTAACAATAATAAGGGAATACACTAATAATATAGGGACCTAACATGCCCCTATCCGTCAAAAAAGTGTTTTTCTCAATGCTTGAGTAGCCCCAGATGCTTCCATATAAAATTCTCATCCTCCCATGTAGAATCTTTAGTGGGTTAGTACTTCCACTTGATGAGATAGTCTGAAATTGATGGATTTTGTAGCTATCGAGTTCTTGTTTCCATGACTACTTCAAGTTACAATATTATTTTTCCTTCCTCAAGTTCTGGCAATATTTTTTGAATTGGAGGTTTATCACCTAGAACCTTCTTTAAGCATGAATCATGGAAAACTGGATGTGCTCGTGAAGAAGTAGGAAGCTCCAATTTGTATGCCATAGTACCAATCTTTTGAAACACCTTGTAAAGACTGTAGTACTTTGGAAATAATTTATTATCATCCTTCGCTTTCTTGAGGGACATTTTTTTGTATGGTTGTAGCAGTAAAAAAAACCTAGTCCCCTACATCAAATCTTCTCTCACTACGATGTCGATATGCCTCTTGTTTCATTTGATTTTGTGCCAAATTTAGGATATCCTTTAAGATTTGTAGAACTTATTTTTTTTGCTCGATCTGATGTTCTACTTCTTGAACCTTAGAATTTTCTCTTAAATATGATGTGATGGACGGTGGATGATATCCATAAAGTGCCATAAATGGGGTCATTTTTTCTACAGTATGGAAGGAAGTGTTATACCACCATTCAATGAGAGGTAACCACTTGACCCATTGTGTTTTTTTATTACATATAAAACAACGAGGATATCCTTCTAAACATTTATTCATTATCTCAGTTTGACCATTGGATTGAGGATTATAATGTGAGCTATGAGCTAGTTGACTACCAAAACAAGAAAATATTTCCGTCAAACAATTTCGAGTACAAATGGGATCTCTCTCACTTACAATAATCTTTGGGTTTCCATGTAGGTTTTGAATTGTTTCCATAAATGCAATAGAAAATGTACTTTCTTTAAATGGATGAGATAATACACAAAAGTGTGCATACTTGTTAACTCTATCAAGTACCGCCATGATGATACTCTTTCCTTTGAACTTAGGTAAACCAGTGATAAAATCCATTGAAATATCCTCCAAACATTGACTTGGAATGGATAAACATTGTAGAAGACCCAGGGTCTTAATTGTCTCAACTTTATTTCGCTGGAAAACCAAAAAAAATTCCACAAAATTTTGAATATCAGATTTAAGGCCATCCCAAAAAATATCTTTCTTCACCCTGTGGTAAGTTTTTAGAAATCCTAAGTGTCCTCCTAAAGGAGAAGTGTGAAATTATAATAGAATATTATGTTTTAGTTCGCAATTCTTACAAAGATATAAGGGATCTTTGTATCATAAGGAATCATTTTTCCAACTAAATGTATAAGATGTACTAGCATCTTGCTACAACATTTGAATGAGTGTCCACACTTCTTCTTCCTTCTTCCATTCATCCCTTGCTTTGGCTATCTAATCTATCTGGATAATAGAAATGGCACAAAGCAATGCTTCCACCTCTTCATCCTTTCTTGAGAGTGGATTTGCAACAACATTTAACTTCCTCTTTTTGTATATTATTTCAAAGTCATAACCCAATATCTTTGTGACACATTTTTACTTCTCTTCTGAAGATATTCTTTGTTCCAAAAAGTTTTTAAGACTATCATGATCAATTTCTACCTTGAAGTGTCTTCCCATTAGGTAAGGTCACCATTTCTTCAGTGCATGTAGTATTGCCAACATTTCCTTCTCATAAATAGCTTTCTATAAATAATTTCCTTTGATTGGGCGACTTTCAAAAAAAATGGTTCTTCCTTCTTGTATTAAAACTATGCCAATTCCATTTCCTAAGGAATCACATTCCACAATAAAGGTATTTGTGAAGTCTGGCGTAGCTAAGACCGGTGCTAGGCACATTTCCTATTTAAGATGTTCAAAGGACTTAGGTGCTTCATGAGTCCATGAAAATGCATCTTTATTCAATATTTTTGTTATAGGTGCTGCTATTCTTCTATAATTCTTAACAAAATTGCGATAATACTCTGTTAACCAGGGAAATCCTTGCAACTGGATTATGGTTGTGCGGAATTTCCATTCCTTAATGTATTTAATTTTGTTAGGGTCTACCTTAACAGCCTCATGAGATACAGTATGACCCAGATATTCCACCTCTTGTACACCAAAGAAATATTTTTATGTTTTCGCATATAATTGTTTCTCCTCCAAAACTCCGAGCACCTTGTCAACATGTTGAACATGATCCTTCCAAGACTTGTTGTATATTAGTATATCATCAACAAATACTAGCATAAATTTTCTAAGGGAGGGTTTGAAAATGGAGTTCATCAACCCTTGAAATGTAGAAGGCGCATTGGTAAGGCCAAAAGGCATGACCAAAAATTCAAAATGACCCTCATGAGTTCTAAATGTTGTTTTAGGAATATCTTGAGTCTTCATTCTGATTTGATGATATCCTAAATGAAGATCCAACTTGGTAAAATAAATTTCTCCATGTAATTCACCTAATAATTCATCAATCACATGAATGGGAAATTTATCTTTGATAGTGATATTATTGAGGTGCCTATAATCTAGACACATGCGCCATGATCTATCCTTCTTATGCACCAATACTACTGGAGTAGAGAAAGAAGTTTAACTAGGTTGAATTATACTAGCCTCTAACATTTCTGCAATCATACGTTCAACTTCATTGTTTTGGACATAATGATATCTGTAAGGCCTAATGTTTGGAGGAAAAATTCCTGGAATCAATTGAAAAAATGATCATGATCACGAATAAGTGGGAGTCCTTTGGGATTTTCAAACACCTTGGAATGATTGTCCAAGACTTTTTGGAAATATGGAGAAACAAATGATTTTGATTTTGGAACTTGTAGTGAGCATAATTGTGAAATTATGGCTCGTTGTTCTTTATTTAGAAGTTTTTTCATGAAATTAGAACTTATTATCTTTCCCGACTTCCCTGAAATTCCCCCTAATCCAACTTCCTTTCCTTCCGAAAAAAAATTCAAGAAAAGTTCTTGAAACTTAAAATTTATTGTCCCCAAAGATTGTAACCATTGTACTCCTAGTACAACATCAACACCTCCCATTGGAATGGAAAGAATTGGACTATTAAATACATATTCCCTTGTGGTTAGCTTGATATTATGGCATTTTCCAGAGCAATTTATAGTTCCTCCATTTGCAAACATCACTTGAAATTATGGTGTTGGGTATAGGAAACAATTCAATTCGTTGGCTATCTTACAATGAATAAAATTGTGGGTACTACCCGAATCAATCAAAACTATTACCTTTTTCTTCTTGATATGTCCTTGTATGTTGAGAGTTGGAGGAGTGGTAATTCCTACCAAGACATAACACGATATGGTCAAACTCATTTATTCTTCTTCTAGGGTTGGCTTCTACTTAATATGCTCTTATTTTGAAGTTTCTTGTCCATTTTCTTCCTCCTCTTCTCAGTCTATGTAAAATAATTTCTTCTCAGAACACTTATGACCTTTAGTGTATTTTCTATCACAACTGTAGCAAAGCCCATTTGCTCTTTTTTCTTCCAATTGTTGTGGTGTCAACCTTGTAGGTTGTGGAAGTCTAGGAGTAGCAACACTTTCATATTTATAGACATGACTGGTAGGCTTCATTTTCACCATAATTTCACATTCAAATTTTCTTGCCAACCTGAATGTCTTCTCCAATTAATTAGGTTCCCAAAGGTGATCCTCATGTTGGATGTTATCCTTTAAAGTCCCTATAAATACATCAATCATGTGTTCCTCTGGAATATCAGTTACCATTATATTCAATTTTTGGAAGTCCTCAATGTGCTCCACCACTGAACCCTTTTGTTTAATATTTATCATTGGCTAAAGAAGGTCTTGCTCTTTGTATCCTCATAATGTGCTATCATTTCCACCGTAAAAATTGACCAGGTGACAATTTTTTTATAGGAACAAAGCCATCGATACCATAAAAATGTATTTTGTTCTAAATGTAAAGTTGCAATGCATACCTTTTATATGTTTTGCACATTATTGAGATCAAAACATTTCTCCATCTGTTATATCCATGTTATATGATCCTTGCCATCAAACATCCTCATATCCATCTTTCGAAAATGGTGGTTCTTCCATCCAACATTAGAGTTTATGAAATCATGATTAACATTTCTTTTGTTCTCATCATGAGTTTCCTCTACTATCTTTTCACCATCAGGAACATTTATTGTATAAAATTTTTAAAACCTTCAATGTCTTCCTTTAGATCATTCTTCATGTTTTCCATGTTATGATCCATCTTTTCATCAATCTTAGCTTCCATGTCATCCATATTACCTTCCATGCCAGCTTCCATGCCATCCATATTATCTTCCATGTCATTCTTCAAACCATCTATATTAGCTTCCATGCCTTTCTTCAAACCATCCATCTTAGCTTCCTGCCTTTCTTCAAAACTTCCATCTCATTTTATGTTCCTCTTTGCCAGAGAAAATTTGGCGCACTTGCTCTTGTAATTTTGATATGCCAGGTTTCTCTTCTTCACCTTCATGAGTCATAGTAGAGCCTTCTAAAGGATTAATGGGTGTTGAAATTCTTTTAGGGGACATTTTAGAACCCAATAATTCTATCTATTCTACAAAATTCTCTTGGAATCAATTCAAAATGATTTTTCAAACAAGACTTATGCAATGTGAAAAAAAATACACACCTTTTTCTTTCTTTTGAAACTTAATGATATCTGTAATTTCTGATCTTAAATATCTGAAATTTAGTCCTATAATATCCCTCTGAAGTTTCTTTTGAATGTCACAAGTCCAACCTAATTTGGATTCTTCAAGGCAAAGTTATGCCCAATCTCCCACAATGACCTAATTATGGACTAGTTTAGTAGATCGAACTTGTATGGCATGTATCATATAATTGTTTCCTTGTTAGGCTCCAAAATTGATATAGAGGAAACTAAAGTCTATGTACTTGTGGCCACGTTTCACAGAATTCGAATCTAATGATCAGAGAGAGAGTTATGACGATTTTCCCACGGCCACCTCTTTGAGATGAAATTCGAGAGCCTAAAAAAACCCTAACTTCCACATATCATATCATTGAAAATTTTATGCATCAAGATGTAAAATTTTTACAAGAAGTTCCTCAGGATTTCCTGTTTGCGTGATAAAAAATTTTAGCTTCCAAACCTTCATAGAAAAACAATTATAGCGAAAATTCCACGATGACCTGTTTGGAGTATGGAAACCCTAGAATCCAAAGCTCTGATACCAAATGTAATGAAACCAGCTCAAAAAATAGAAGAAAAGAGAGATCAACACCTTAGAAATAAGCCAATTTGAGGGGGAAACCTCCTTTACATTACATAAATGAACAATTTTTGGATGATACAAATTAAAAAACCTCCTTCTATACATAAGAGTCCATGGGGTCACAATATAATCCTAGCCGACCTAACAATAATAATGTAAGGGCACAATAATAACAATATTGGGGTTACAGTGGTACAAAATAACAATAAGGGGGCTACACTAACAATAATAAGGGACTACCCTAGTAATATATGGAGCTAACACTTTCTATATGAATTGAATTTAAACTTGACTGAGGTTAGTAGATTCATGTATATGTAATTAAAATGTGTTTCAAAATCATTTATTTCCATATTATTTATTTTGTACAAATAATGATCTAATTAATTTGAATTTGAATATTTTATATTGCAGTACCAACTTATGCTCACTTAATTTGCATTGCGGAACTCACATAGGAGTTCTGGTGGTACTTAGAGTGTCATAATTTGTATATTTCCATGATCATTTCGTAGGGAACATTCACATGTGCGATAAAGACTTTGTGTACTTTCATACATCGATAGTTTATGGATGTACATCATGGACATTATTTTAGATTATGGATGCTTATCATTTGAGTTTATGGATGTTCATTTGATATTTGTAATTTTTATGAATTTTCATATGGATTTTTTATTGATACATATATTCAGTATTTTAGTATATGGATTTGTATTAATATTGTTTATGGATGCTCATTAATTTTTATTTTTATGGAGCTATTAAAATTATTTTGCTAATTTAAAATTTTCTATATACCATACATTTTATTAGAATAATATATGTTGAATTTTGGTTTCCACTTTCATAGACTAAGAGGATAAGTAAAATCTTAATTTATTATGCAAGACCCTTTTATGGTCCATGCCTCCACCCGTATGTTGTTTCTCATGCTTCATTTTTCACTTTAAATATGGTGGGAAAGCCACCACACTACCATGATAACACATATATAATAGAACGACCAATAACACCCAATTGTTGGTGATTCCTCTCACAATATTAAGACCTGAGGAATAGGTAGCGTAGATGTAGCCATGATCAAGTGGTGTAAATGATATAAAACATTTACCCTTGAGATTGGAAACATGCATGCAATAAATAGTTACATTTATTTCATTAATTCTTATTTACTACATGGAACATTCACTCATGATTGCAATCTCATCATGAAGTATTGGATCATTATGCTCACCTTAGAATAAGAAGTATAATAAAATGGCCAAAAAATGAAAATGTAAAAGTCAGAATCACAAAGTTTCCCCAAGGAAAAATTTTAAAACCTTTGGTGCCATAAGCCAACCAACACGCATTCCACACACAGATTCATATCTTGGATCACACGTAGAAAAGGGAGGAACATGGTATGAATCTATTAAATCATATGTATATAAACTAGTCATCGAGCCACAGAAGAATGTATACATCCCACTCCTCATCACCGTCCAAATCTACTAAAGTCAGTCCTGTCAATCCAGTCTTGAAGAAGACGCAGACCATTAGTTTCATCTCAGATTGTGAGAAGGAGAAAATGGGTTGCATATTGATGTTTTCTACAATTTGATCAAGAATTCAAGTACATGAAGAAGTGTATCTCAAAAAAATAGTCCAACTTCAAACAGATGGAAAATAAAACACCCTCACATGCAATCACATCAATCATATTTATTTACATAGAATAAACCTAAGGATTCTGCAATCTCTCTCAGCCCTCCTCGGAGGAATTCAATCCCGTTCAAGATCTGATATAGAGAAGAAAATTAAATTAAAATACATGGTGCACAAATTACTCACAAAACTATTTTTTTATTCGATCGTAACACCCAAATACATGCCACATAGATAGTGCTTTATGAGATCCATCAATTTCTAAAATAATAAATTTTTTGTTTAGAAAACCACTCAACAAAACTCAATAACCAACAAACTAATATTACCTATATAACATTGTAATAATTAATCCAATTAAATCAACATCTACACTAAAACCAATGCATATAATGCAAACAATTGAATAGGATTCGAAATCAACATCTACACTGAAATCAAAGCATCTAATACTCCAAGCAATAAAATATGAGTATAATCAAGATCTACACTAAAATAAATGAATCTAATGCTAATAATCAAATAGGATTAGGTTTCAACATCTACACTAAAATCAATGCATATAATGCTAGCTCAATCAAAAAATATTAGTGTTGGGTGTAGGAATTACACTTAAGCAAAATCCTCAACACTTAATTTGTCAACCCAGGGGATTCGTAAACTTAGAGACGAAGCATAGGAAATGCCAGAGATGGTATGAATCTTTCTAATGTAAATCCCTACTTTCTTAAAGGAAATATTGCAGAATCAAATCAAAAGAGAAAAAGGCAACTTGAACCATCAAAAAATACTCTAAGACTGGAATGAGAAAGTATGCATTTGCAAAAGAGAATTAAAGATAAAAGGAAATCACTTCAGCTAATGGTTGTTTAATCTACTAAGTGTGTATTATTCTTTAGTAAAGACACATTTGCAGTCTTGTTAGATGGGCCCTTAACCTGCTTCCTTAAATATTTCCTTTTTGCATTAATTTGTCCTCCACTAGTGCTTGCACTAGTGCAGGATCAGAGAGTTATGTAGAAGGTATAAATTGTTTATTGCCTAAGGCTTTTTAATTCATTCAAGGGCTCGAACTTTTCAAGGTTCAGAGCACTCGGATCCTGTGGCAAGAAACTAGTTCCTGCACCTGATTAGAGCTTCCTGCACTTAGATTTTAGTCCTTAAAACAAGTGTTCAATTATTGTAAGTGTTATTTTACTATCAGATCAAATTGCACACATAAAAGTGAATGTTTATAATTTTAATAAAATGCAGAAATAAAGAAACAATCATTTATCCTATCATAAGTGTTTAAAGAAAGAAATAAAATCACGGAAAGTAGATTAAGAAAAATTGTTGCATCACACCAACATGCACTGGTGCAAGTTTGATTCTCCTGCATGTACCAGGTGGTGGAAAACAAAATAAACAGAACTGCAGGAAAATGAAACGTCACACCAACATGCACTGGAGCAGGTTTTCTTCTCCTGCTTGTACTCGGCAATGGAAAACCAAATAAACAAAAATGCAACAAAAAGGAAATGTCACACCAATGTGCCTAGTGTAGGTCTGCTTCTCCTGCTTGTACCAAATGGGCAAATCCAATCTGAAATTAAATGCAGGAAACTAATTTGTAGGGAAAGAAAATGTAACTACTTCACACGATCGATCCATTTTCAATAAGACAGGAATGCATGTGCTGAAAATTGAATCACACTTTAATAATTTAAACACACATTACAGGAAACAGAAAATAGGGTAAACGTGCTGGGTTGGTTGGGTCGTAGCCAACCGGCGTGTTTTCCTTTTTAAATTAAACGCTGCTCAGTAAACCAGTTAATTCATCAGCTTAAAAAAACATAAACGCAATTTCTGAAACATGAGCGGGAAAAACATTTTATTAATTTATTGAGGCAAATACATACATTGATACAATGTCTAGCCCAGATTCAGGAAATAAAAAAAGACTGGTTACCACCTATCAACTTCAAAATAAACTCTGCTCCAAAATTCTCCTCCTAGGTCCTATTTACACTTTACATTATATAGATCGATTGGCCAAAGGCTAAAAAATATCGTTAAGCTAATTCATAACAAAATGCATAATTTAGTCTCGACCTTCAAGATAAGACGGTTTTGCAAAACTGGCCGTAGCTAACCAGCTTTCTCCCTTCACGGATTAGTCTCAGATGCCTTTTAATCATTCGTTGTCATGGCTAGAATGGCTTAAGATAGGGTAGTGATTGAGGAGGTTTGGATCTGCCGCGAAGATCTGTTGTGCTGGCAATAGTGCAGATCTGATCCTGCACTAAGATCAGCGGTCACAATAAGCACTTTAACCATCAAATAACCTTTAGAGATATCAAATAGTTACAAAAGTGATTTAGAAATAATAAATAATGTGATAAATATTTAATTAATTCTAAATTGAATTAAAACATGAAAAATAAAGGCTTATACTAAATGTGTCACCATGCTTGCACTGGTGCAGGATGAGGGTGCATAAAGGAGGTGAAACAGGGGTAAATGGTTATAATTTAGGAAGGGAAAAGTGGTAAAAAGGGAGAAAATTAGGGGGCTAACATCCTCCCATCCCTAAGCTATTGTGTGTCCTCACATAACTCTTTATCTCTACAAAAAACTTCAAAATTTTGAGCATTCCAACTCACTCCTACTCCAACATACTATCATGAGTCTGCAATGTTTCAAACTTCATTTTTATGCCGCTCTTCAATTTCTTCATCACCTTTTTAATTCGTTTGAAACATTGTGAAGCATGGTACTTCCATACCCTGACTTCCCTTTTCTTCTTTTGGATCTCCGCCGTCAACTCTTCCTTACTCTGTTCCTTTTCCTCCTGTGTTTTGGCTATGAGTTGCTCTAAATTTTGTACTTGAATCTCAAGCTCAAGTATCCAAATAGCAGAGGCTACCGAATCTTCTTCCTTTTCTATCTCAATAGGGGTTGTATTTTCTTCAGGGACCTCAGTCTCCCTTGGAGTTTCAGTAAACACTTCTTCCTCTTTTGGTTCTTTTTCTTCTTCTAACTCTTCTGGTTCTTCTTCTTCTTCTTGCTCTTCCGTTTCTTCTTCTTCTCCTTCTACTTCTTCTGGCTCTTCTTTGTCTTCTTGCTCTTCTGGTTCTTCTTCTTCTCCTTCTACTTATTTTGGCTCTTCTTCATCTTCTAACTCTTCTGGTTCTTCCTCTTCTTCTAACTCTTTCGGTTCTTCTTCTTCCTGTGCCGATTATTTTTCTTCTTCTGTCGATTCTTCATTTCTTTGTGCCGGTTCTTCCTTTTCATATGCCAGTTCTTTTGGTTCTGGTTCTGGTTCATCTTGCATTGGTGTAGGTGAAGATTCAACATTCTATGGGGACTGCGGTTCTGCACCAGGTTCTTCATTATTTTTCCGGCCCTTAATAAAGTCGGTGTGATCTTCAATTTCCACAGATTTTGCTGCGTCCACAAGGACTGACAGCAAATCGTCTTCTTCAAGGATCTTTTTATGCACTGTGGGTGTCAAAGGAATTTATTCGATAGGTGCACCCACTGTCTTCTGCTTCTTTGGAGGTGGGACCTTTTATTCTGCTGATTTCCTGGTTTGTTTCCTTCTTGCACTAGTGCAAGAAGGACTTCTCTTTACACTTGGACCCTTGCTCGTGCTCGTGAGGGTCTCTGTTTTCTTCTCAACAACAATCTTATTTCCTATAGAGGGCTTTTTGTCTAGCTGCTTCAGAAAATCCTTCTAGGTCATACCCTTAATTTCTAATTATTTCTAGACCAGGATTTTGATTAGGCCATGATGATATAATTTCTTATCACCCTGGTCCGCCTGTGCTCCCTGCACGCCCTTGGCCATATTTTCTAAAATCTTAAGCAAAAATTAAGTGAAATCCATCCTCCACCGGACCTGACGGCCGGGTTCAAAGTGTTGCAGCATCCTGAAATGATATGCAAAGGTGCGGGAGTACCTCCCCTCACAAGTCACAAATTTCTGGAGAATAAAAAGGAGGTCCCGCCACTGTCCCAGCAGGGCGCTGCGCTGAAATCCTTTCTTCCAGTTTACATTCATGTATTTATCAACAACAAAACACTACTAGTGCTTCCTATCGAGCTTCTAATTTTTAAAGTACTGCACACCAGTGTTCTGTAAGCCTGTCGCTGTTGCTATCGATTTTTCCGTGACTTTAAATCTAAGTGGCCCAACCTTTACACGACCGTTTTTAAAACTATGTGCAAATTGTAGGGCCACTTCACTATTGTGCCAATCAATTTTTTGCAAAAATAGGAGAAAGCCTGAGTCTCACAATAGTGCAAGACTATTGCGAAAATTGGCGGTCTTATTTACCTCACTCAGGGATGACGGTTCACATCTAACAGACGGAATCTTGCTTTAAATTTATGAACAGTAAAAAAAAAATTCATGCAATACCAGAAAAATTAACTCTTTATAGATAGGGATCAACCATCCACCATCCCTTCTGTCTTATCACTGAGCTATCCCACCAAAATAGCCGTTGATGCGTGGCATGTTTAGAATCGTGCGGGATTGGTACTTGTGGTGGCATGTTCAATGGCTACGTCAAGTAATCACCATAAGTGAAGGACGTTTAGGATCATGTCGGAAAGAGTAATCATATCCAAGCAACGGTTTAAACATTTTCGCATTCCTTTATAATTCAAAAAAAACTTTAGCATTTATTAAAAATGATCATGATTCTTAACTAAAAAACACTTTGTACTTTAAATAATTTTCTCCTATTTAATATGATAGCATAAGTACGTTATCAAATAAATGAAAAAAGGCTGCTTGTAAACTTCTATGATGGCCACTTCTTATGACATATGCTCAAAAAACAAATTGTACTTGTTTCTGTCAAGGTGCATGCTTGCACCGATTTGTTTACACCACTTACTGTACTTCTCTGCTAGTACCATTCTGTTTATACTATTATATAGGATGATATGCTTGCACTAGTGCAAGAATATTGTCTAAAAAACAATAGGGAATTTAAGTAGAATATAGGCTAGAATTCTAGCATAGCTTCGCTCAACTGATACTGAAAATTTGCTTCTCTCTTCCTTGATGCTTTAGGGCATATTTTTTTCTCTTTATGTATGAGATCCTACAATGAATTCATGGGGGAAAAAAGAAGTGGGAAAGGGGAAAATTTCAGAATGGGAAGGAATTTTGTTACAGGGACTCCATGAATAGTACCAAAGAGGGGATAAACAGAAGTGGGATAGGGAAAAAATTCAAGGGTAAAGTGAGATTTTTATGAAGCGGGTAGGGTAAATTCAGAAGAATGTGGGAAGGCTAATCATTCTGGGATTGAAAGAAGAAAACTGAGGGAATATTATGAAATGGGATATGAATAAAGGAAGAAATTTTTCTAGAAGGTTTGCCTACATTGGCGCAAGAAAAGATAATTGCAGCGAGAATTAAGTGTTACTTGAATAAAAATATCCATGCTAATTACCCCAATGTATAAAGGTCTGCTGAACCTATTTTTACTCGGTGGTTGCTAGCATATCTAATGATCAAGCAACATTCTTTTTTTATTAGAAAGGTTTGATCTCCCTGCCAACAAGCTGGTTTTCAGGTTGACCCTTCTACAATCATGTCAACGAACTAATTTTCACAATTACAGGAAAATATTTTTTCTCTAATTTTTAATTTTTATTAAATTTTTTATTTTTTTCTTTTGAGAAGAAGAAGAGTTCATGTTTTCAAAGGGTTGGTTTTAATGTTTACCACTACCATCTCAAATTGTTGTTGGACTTGTTGTGTAAAATATTTCTTGACAAGCGGCTGAAAATACTTCTTTAATCTATGCCCATTTACCAAGAATATTGAATCTTTTCCATCAATATTTTTTACCTCTACTACTCCATTCTCCAATACTCGGATCACTTCATAAGGTCCCATCCAACATGTATGGAACTTTCCTTTAAAAAATTTAAATATAGAATCATAGAGGAGTACCAAATCACTTGGTTGGAACTGCTTTTTCTGAATAGTCTTGTCATGTCACCTTTTTCGTTGCTGCTGAATTAGGATGTTCTGCTGAAAAACATCTCTGTGAAATTCATCTAACTCATTTAATTGGAGAAGTCGTTGTTGTTGTGCCTTGGAGAGATCTAGTCCTAACTGAACTGCAGTTTTGAAGGTTTTGATCTGGAACTCAATCGATAACAGAACCTGTTTACCATATACCAGCTCATATGGTGTATGTCCCGTGCTATTTCTCCAAGTGGTTCTATATGCCCACAAAGATTCTGGTAATATTTCAGCCCAATCTTTCCGATGCATATTGACTGCCTTTGTAAGAATGGACTCGATCACTTTGTTTGTAGATTTCACCTGGCCATTCGCTTGCGGGTGATACGGTGTGGATTTCCTGTGCCGGATCTTGTATTGCTCCATCACACCCTGTACCATATTAGAAATGAACTGCAGACCATTGTCAGAAAAAATTTCTCTAGGCACACCAAATCTAGTAAATATTTTAGAAAAAAGAAAATCAACAACAACTTTTTCTGTAGCAAAAGAAACAACTTTAGCTTCTACCCATTTTGTAACAAAATCTGTACAAACCAAAATATGATTTTTACTTAAAGATGTTCGATTTATTGGCTTTATAAAATCAATAGCCCATTTTTCAAAAGGCTCAATCATAACTTGGGGGCATAAAGGCATTTCATTGGTTTGATTAGGTTGGCCCATTCGTTGACAGCTATCACATCACCTGACATACTGTTTGGCATGCTTAAATAAGGAAGGCCAAAAGTAACCAGAACGTAATAATTTATATGCATTCCGCTTATCAGCGAAGTGGCCTCCACAAGGTTCATCATGAGTAGATTTCAATATTTCAAACACTTCCTCCTCTCTTACACATCTACTGATAATCAGATCTAGACCAGTGTAAAAGAGCTCTCCCTGAATCCAGGAATATGCAACACTTTTCTGAATAATATTCCGCCTTTCATGAGTAGGTAAGTGGAGTAGTGTCTTTCAAGTAACCAAGTAATTAGCAATGTCAGAAAACCACAGAGAATCTGTAGACATAGAAAAAATATGTTCATATGGAAAATCATCATTAACAGGAGTTACTTCACCAGGATTATCTAATCTAGAAAGAAAATCTGCTACAACATTAGATTTCCCTGGTCTATCAGCAATAGCAGCATTAAACTCCTGTAACAATAGTAACCACCTAGTCACTCTACCGCTTGTCAATCGTTTTTTCATGAAATATTTAATAGCGGAATGATGAGTATGTAAAAATACTTCATATCCTGTAATATAGTGTCTGAACTTATTAATTGCAAAAATCACAGCTAAAAACTCCTTCTCTATAAATGTATAATTCAATTCAGTGGAAGACAAATTTTTACTAATATAATAAATAGCATAGGATTTTTTTTTTCCTCTTATCCTAAAGTTGGGCTAATAGCCAAATCGGAAGCATTAGAGGAAATGTGAAAAGGCAGGGACTAGTTTGGACCTCGCAAAACTGGTGCCTGTACTAAATTTTCCTTCAATGTTTCAAAATATTGTTGGCAAGTCGTGGACCAAGAAAATTCACTATCCTTAGCTAGAAATCGGAAAAGAGGAGCAGCTATCTTTGAAAAAAATTCAATGAATCTTCTATAGTAACCAGCATGTCCTAGAAAACCTCTTACTTCCCTTTGACTTTTGGGTGCAAGAAGATGCAGAATTATTTCAATCTTTGCCAGATCAACCTGGATACCTTTGTCAGAAATAAAATGGCCAAGCGCCACTCCCGCTTTTCCCATTAATATACATTTCTTATCACTCAAAAGGAGATGGGATTCCTGAAAACGAAGAAGTACTTTCTCCATATTTTTGAGAGCTTCCTAAAAAGAGTCACCAAACACAGAAAAGTCATCCATATAAATTTCTACAAATTCTATATCAGCAAAAATAGCCAGGACTGCCCTTTGAAAGGTAGCCGGGGCATTACATAAACCAAAGGGAAGAAATTTGTAAGAAAATTTCCCCCATGGACATGTAAAATTAGTTTTATCCTGATCTTCGAGTGTAATCTGTATCTAGTTATAACCACTGAAGCCATCCAAAAAGGAGAAATATTTATTTCCTACAAGAATGTCAACCACCTGATCAATGAAAGGGAGAGGGAAGTAATATTTAAGAGTGGCTTTATTCAATTCTCGATAATCAATAAAAATACGCCATCTTCCATCTTTCTTAGGTACTAGTACTAATGGAGAGACCCACTGACTATCAGAAATAGGATAAATAAAATCAACATCTAAGATTTTCTGTACTTCTTCCTTCACAATGTCTCTTAGAGCTAGATTCATTCACCTTTGGGGTTGTTGGATAGGTCGGGTTCCTTCCAGAATATAGATGTGATGTGTACAAGTTTCAGGAGGGATACCCTTCATATCTTCATAGCCCCAAGAAAAGGCACTAAGATGGTTTTGCAACAAATTCAAAAGTTGCTCTTCCTGAGATGAGTCCAAATATAAAATAATATGCAAGGATTTACCGAGGCTAATATCAATAAGAGTGGTATCAGGCTCAGGAGTACTTAAGGGAGTGATCAAATTCAGTGGTACAGAAGAATGAGAATCATGATTTTCTTAAAAATCGAGGCTAAAAATTTGGCTCAAAGGCTCATAATTAGGCATTATGTTTAGATTATTCAAGAAATCTTGAATCTCATCTTCTTGCGAAGACCCAGTATAATAGTGGATAAGGGAAATAGATTGAGTCTCCTCATCACTACTTTGGTCCAACCATAAAGTATCTCGAAGGTCCTGAATGGATCTGGCAGGGGAGTATAAGGTAACTTTGTTCCTAGAATCTCCATGTGAGATATACATGTCACCGGAACGACATCCAATATATGCATCAGTTGTAGCAAGCCATGGTCGACCCAAGATCAAGGGATTTACTCCTACTGGGTTATTTGGCTCAAGCACAATGAAATCAACAAGATATTCCCAAGAATCTAATGAGATGATCACATCATCCAATACTCCTTCTAGCTTAATTTTAGATCTATCTGCTAATTCAAGCACAGTGGGAGTAGGGCGAAGATGAGATAACCGAGGTTGATCCATGATTTTTGTAGTCATGACATTAATGGCTATCCCCAGTTCTATAATAACATTAGAGACAAGGACATTACGAAACTGAATTGAGGCAACAGAGTTTCCAGAATCAGTATATTTTTCCACAGACACACATCCCATCATCAACTCTGCTGCCCTACCAACAAATTGAATGGTTCAGGGTTCCAATCTCTTCCTCCAAGGTTTTTTGAGATAGATTTCCTTAATAATCTTGGTACAAATGGGGATATATTTGATGGCTTGAAGAAAATGTATCTTAATGAAAATATTTTGAAGCTCAGATGCCAAACTAGTCTCGGAAATAGGCTCACTCCTTTCCATTACTAGCCTCTCTGGGAAGGGAGGCTGGTTGGAAGAAGATGGCAAGGATTCAGAGGGTAAGGGCTGCTTAGTGACAGCTTTCGAAGAATGGTTGAGAGTTTCCTCTTTTCCTTTCTCTTCAGTGATCACCATAGGTTGCTTCTAATTTTCTAATGTTACAGTCCTTCCTGATCTTAATTGAATATCATGAACCCCAAATGGAATAGACTGGTATTCAAATGGTAAAGGTGGGTTTGTTACGTAGATCATTTGAAATGCTTTATTATTATTAGGATTTGGCATAGGTTGAGAAGGAAACTGAGGAGGTCGAAAGGGTGGAGGTAAATTAAATGGTGGAATGGACTGACTCAGAAGTTGAGGCATTGAATAAGGTACATGTGTAGATGGGTATGACTGCATAGGTGGCTGGTAGGAGTATGGAGAATGAGTTGGCCCTCTCCAACCTTGTTGCCATGGCTAAGAAGGTTTCCCACGCTGATATTAATTCCCATAATGCCACTGCTGATGAGATTTAGGATAAGAATATGCATGCGAATTATAACCAAAATAGTGTGGAGAAAATTCAGAAGCCATACCTGTACTTACCCGACGCCAATTCTTTCTCGCTCCCATAGCATTTAAGTATTTAGCTTCAGGTTGTCCCCCTGTAAAGACAACTTTAAGTCCTAGTATAGAGGGACATTTTTTTGTGATATGCTCTTCTGCACAAATATCACACTTATTAGTTTCTTTAAAATTAACAGGACACTCTTTAGGGGGATGCTTGTCTCTACATTTAGGACAGAAAATACATAATGACTCTTGTTCCTTCATGAGTTTTTGCTGAAATTTTAAAGAGTCTAACAGTTTGGTAACAGTGTTAATTATATCAATTTTCATGATTTCCATTTTATTTTCTATTCCAATAATCATAGCATCAGTAGATTCAGTTTTTCTATTTCTATTTCGAGTTCCTCTACCGGATTTGTACTAGTTTCTTGAAAATTTCCAGCATAATTCACAAATTTGATCAAAATTTTGGTGAGAAATATCACCTTGTCCTAACAAATTCAAATTTTTTCTAGGATTATCAGTAAGTCCTCTTAAGAAAAAGGTTCTAATAGTGTTGAGATCAAGCTTACTTTTTCACCTTTGTAAAATATACAGAAATCTTTCCAAATAATCTTCAAGAATTTCATCGTCATGTTGTATGATTATAAAAATTTCATCCTGCATGTCCCGAGTTTTGCAATATTCTTGATATTTAGACAAAAATACTCTCTTCATCTGATCCCAAGAGGTTATGGTGTTTCCTCCTAACCCCATAAACTAGCAAAGAGCTGAGTCCTTGAGGGTAACATGAAATAATCTTAACTTCTAAACCTCAGTTGCATAATCATAACTTCTACACAAAATATCAAACTCAAATAGAAAAGAGTCAGGATCTTCATGAACTTTACCATGGAAATGAGGGAGAGTTGATGGTGGAATATTCTTCATTTGTGACAAAGTATCAGGATCCACAATTGGAAACACAAAAGTGGATTGTCCTTCACTTACCTAGTTGTCACCAGTCCCTTGAAAATGATCTTCTTGGTCCACCATTGTTCCCCTCTTACTTGTACTTCTCTCCACAGGCTGATCCACACCTGAGCTATTATTACCAGAATCCAGGTGGATTGTTCCTGCGTGATGGGTTTGAATTGAATTAGGCTTCATACTGAGAGAAGGAGACCCAATATGAAAATTATTTTTAGAATTCTTTTGGCCCTTAGTGGGCTTCGAACCCTTACCTTTCTTAGGAATTCATTTCAAAAGAAAAGAAAAAAGAAAGAAAAAAAATTTCTAAAAAATGTTGTCAGAAATCAATTAGCACCAGTAGAATTTGTTCAAAGAAACAACACTGCAAAAATAAAGAAAAATTACCTCTATTGCATAATCAGAAAATTCTTACCAAATCAAATTGCCTCCCCAGCAACAACACCAAAATGTTGGGTGCAGGAATTACACTTAAGAAAACTCCTCAACACTTAATTTGTTAACCCAGGGGATTTGTAAACTTAGAGACAAAGCATAGGAAATTCCAAAGATGGTATGAATGTTTATAATTTAAATACCTACTTTCTTAAAGGAAAGATTGCAGAATCAAATCAAAAGAGAAAAAAGAAACTTGAACCATTAAAAAAAAATCTAAGACTGAAACGAGAAAGTATGAATTTGCAAAAGAGAATTAAATATAAAAGGCAATCACTTCAGCTAATGGTTGTTTAATATATTGAGTGTGTATTCTTCTTTAGCAGAGACACCTTAGCAGTATCGTTAGATGGGCCCTTAACCTGCTTCCTTAAATATTTCCTTCTTGCATTAATTTTTCCTTGCAGGATCATAGAGTTATGTAGAAGGTATAAATTGTGTCTTTACTGAAGGCTTTTTAATTCATGCAAGGGCTCAAAATTTTCAGGGTTTAGAGCACTCAGATCTTGTGGCAAGAAACTAGTTCTTGCACCTGATCAGAGCTTCCTGCACTTAGTTTTTAATTGTTAAAACAAGTGTTCAATTATTGTAAGTGCTATTTTACTATCAAACCAAATTGCACACATAAAAGTGAATGTTTCTAATTTTAATAAAAAGTAGAAGTAAAGAAACAATAATTTATCTTGTCGTAAGCATTTAAAGAAAGAAAGAAAATCGTGGAAAGTATATTAAGAAAACTTGTTGCATCACACCAACGTGCACTGGTGAAGCTTTGCTTCTCCTTCTTGTACCAGGCAGTGGAAAGCCAAATAAATAGAACTCTAGGAAAGCAAAATGTCACACAAACATGCACTAGTGTAGGCTTTCTTCTCCTGCTTGTACCAGGCGGTGGAAAACCAAATAAACAGAACTGCAAGAAAAAGGAAATGTCACACCAACGTGCCTGGTGCAGGTCTACTTCTCCGGCTTGTACCATATGGGGAAATCCAATCTAAAATTAAATGCAGGAAAGTAATTTGCAGGGAAAGAAAATGTAACTACTTCACACGACGGATCCATTTTCAATAAGACAGGAATGCATGTGCTGAAAATCGAATCACACTTTAATAATTTGAACACACATTACAGGAAACAGAAAATAGGGTAAACGTGCTGGGATCGCTGGGCCCCAGCCAACCAGCGCATTTCCCTTTTTAAATTAAACGCTGCTTAGTAAACCACTTAATTCATCAGCGTAAAATAAAATAAATGTAGTTTTTGAAACATGAGGTGGAAAAACCTTTTATTAATTTATTGAGGCAAATACATACATTGATACAATGTGCAGCCCAGATTCGGGTGATAACAAAAGACTGGTTACCGCCTATTGACTTCAATCTAAAATATGCTCCAAAATTCTCCTCCTAGGTCCTATTTACACTTTACATTATATAGATCTGTTGGCCAAACGCCAAAACAGATCGTTCGACTAATTCGTAAGAAAATGCAAAATTTAGTCTTGGCCTTCAAGATAAGACGGTTTCGCAAAACTCTTCGTAGCTGACCAGTTTTCTCCCTTCAGAAATTAGTCTTGGCTGCCTTCGAAACATCCACTATCATAGCTAAAATGGCTTAAGATGGGGTGGTGATTGAGGAGGTTCAATGTTCTACGAAGATCTGTTGTCCTGGCAATACTGCAGATCTGATCCTGCACTAAGATCAGTGGTCACGATAAGCACTTTAACCATCAAATAACCTTTGGAGATATCGATTAGTTACAAAAGTGATTTAGAAATAAGAAATCATGTGATAAATATTGAATTAATGCTAAATTGAATTAAAACATGAAAAATAAAGTTTTATACTAAATGTGTCACCATGCTTGGACTGGTGCAGGATGAGGGTGAATGGTTATAATTTAGGAAAAGAAAAGTGGTAAAAAGAGAGAAAATTAGAGGGCTAACAATTATAAATTAACATATTTAATGAAATCATTTCGTCTAATTTAATCAATGAAATAGAATTAGAAGTCAACATTTACATGTAAATCAATGTATCTAATGCAAGAAATAAAATAGGATTAGAAATAAGCATTTGTACAATGAAATCAATAAATCTAGTGCAAGAAATTTTCTTCCCTTTCTCTCCCCCCTCGATCTATATCGATATCTCCCTGTATCTCTCTTTATTTGTCTCTCTATATCACCCCCCTAGACACACACTCTCTCTCTTCACATATATCTATATATCCTTCCCTCCCTCTATCTATCTCTTCTTCCCTCTCTCCCTTTTCCATATATATCTCTATCTCTCTATATCAAAAATACAAAATATTTCTATATATCTATCTATATATTCCTCCCTCTCCCTCCCTCTCTCTCTCTCTCTCTCTCTCTCTCTCTCTTGCCCTTCTCTCCCTTTGTCTCCCCTTATATATCTATTCTCTTGTAATTTCCTTTCTCAAAATCTCTCCATATCCCTTGTCACTTTGTCTCTCTCTCTCTCCATCTCTGTTTTCACTTCCTTTTTCTATTTCTCCACCTTTATCTCTATATATGTATTTATTATTACCTACCTTTATCTTCCCCTCCAATTAAATGTCTCTCCCTCCCTACCTATCAAGTCCTCACTCTCTTCCTTTCTCTCCCACCTCCCTCTGACTCTCCCACTCATCACTCATTCACTCAATATATATATATCGAACTTCGTCCTGCAACTCTATTGACTATCTCCCTCCCCATCTCATTATCTCCCAATTCTATCCATATCTCTTTATTTGTCTTTCTATCTCATCCACAAGCATACACACTCTCTCTCCATTTCTCCCTTGTTACTAGCGCTCTCTCTCTCTCTCTCTCTCTCCACCTTTCTCTCTCTATATGTATTGAACTTCTTCCTTCCCTATCATTTCCTCCAAATACATTTCTCCATCTCCCTATCTTTCTCAAAGACTCTCTCCTCCTCTCACTCTCCCCATATTTGTGTCCCCATACCTCTCCCTTACCTTCCTCTCCCACTCTCCCTCCTCTATATTTCTAAAAGATTAAACTACTTTGACAATTGAAATATCATGTTAAAATTTTATTTCATTTTTGATGAAGTACAACATTTTGTTTTTATTATATATAATACATGTTTAAAATGAAAATTTAGAATGTGTTTTGTACATTTACCTCGAGGGAAAATGATAATTTTTCATGGAAATACTATCTAAAATTTACCAAAATATTAATGTTCTAGCTACCTCCATCAGAGATACATCATCTCTTCCAATTGAATCTATTTAGGTTTTATTTGTTTAAAGGTATCTTTAGGTTATGTTTACTTAACGATTTTAAAAATATTATATATTTTATTATGATAGATTTATAAGAAAAATAGGTTAACTAAAATTAACAGTTTGAGTGATATTGTATGACTCTTTTTGTGCTAATGCCTCTTTTGTTGATGCCTATGGCATATATCAAGCACATTTATTAATGTGGTTATGTTAAGTATATATTATAATATAAAAAAATTATATTATATTGAAGTTAATAATATTATATTAATCTAAAAAATATAGATTTAATATTAACATCAAAATATATTAAGCATTAATTTTTTTATATGAATATCATATTTCATCATTTAATTTAATAATAATAATAATAATATATTTTTAATATTAATATTAAAGTTAATAAGTTTTCTACATGACATGATAACAAAAATTATAATCAATTTTTGAATTTTAAAATGTGGTAAAAACTTAATTTTAGATCATTCACATTTTTTTATAGAGGGTCAATCAAGCATAATAGCCTAATTGAGCTATGTAGTGTGATCAAGCCATACCGCTCAATCGAGCCCCTATTAACCAGGTATATGGCACGATGGAGGGTATAGGAAACCCTCGATCCAACTATTTGAATTTGAAATTTAAGTGCTCGTTCAAGCCTCTTAAGTCCTAAAATCCACTATTTCAGTACTCCTTCTGCTAAATTTCTTGCAACAGCATTTTTTACAGTAGCATGTTTAGGACTCAGTTTTTCCTTAGGTGATGGAGTTGATCATGTTGGATTAATGAATGAATCCTCTGTCCAATGGCATATGAGTTTGAAATTTTCGAATTCATATGGTATTTTTCATATAATTTCTTTTAAACATAATGCTTGAATTTTTTTTGAAGTGTTTTAAAGAGGTTGAATATGAAATAAATATCATAAAATGTACACAATGAAAAAAATTAAAAAATACCACTATCTTCATTTGTGAGTCTCTTCAAAAGGGTATTCTTGGATTTACAATTTATTTAAATAGCTGAAAAAAACCTTACATGAACACATGTGTCTACAAAATGCAATTGAAATATTACTTTTCCAACATCGAAAATTAATAAGAAATATATTTTTCCACAAAAAAATATTTTTTTATGTGACAAATGTAGCTCTCTCGATGTACATCACACTCACACACACAAACACACACACACACACACACATAGATATATATATATATATATATATATATTAAATTACACATTTTATACTAATTTATGTTATGTGAACACAGACATACCTCTCAAGATGTTTGAAAATTTTCATGGAGAAGTATTTCATTTAATGGAAAATTTACATATTATATGACACTAAATAATTTTGAAAAAAAATCATTAGTAAAACAACACAATTCTTCACAATTTTTCTTTTTACTCTTAATCAAAAGTCATAGTGCTTATATTAATTTTGAGGGTTTCAATTCGATACAAGAGGAAAAACTTGAAATTTCATCCACCCATTTGGCCCAAAGGTGTAACCCATATTCATGTTTTCACTCCTAAGAAAAAGGAGGAAATGAGGCAAGCGGATACCACTCATTACAATGGATCATTTAGGAAGGGTAATAACATGGAGAGAAAATAGGAAATGGGCCAAGCATAATGTGATGACGATGAGAAAATGAATGCTGCACTTATTAGCATGCATAAGTAAGGATTAAAAATCAAAGCAATAACACGGTATAAAAGGCGTAATCCTCTAAGGGCAAAGCTAGAAGATGATGAAGGAGATAAAAGTGAGGCATGTATTCTAATTTAGGGTCGGTCATAATGAGGAGTTCTAAACAGAGAAGAAATAAACACTACATGGACATGAACATGTAATGAAGCTGCTAATATAGGGAATCCATGAATATGTAAGCTCTACCATCAAGTTATGATGTGCATAAGAGAGTTTGGATAATATCACAACTTCATGGAGACAGACCTAGGGCATAAAGAATATGGAAATGACAGTCAATAATGTAAAAAATATGGAAATAATAGACATATCCATATATCCTAGACTAAAGAAAATGAAGCTCACGCCGATTGTAATAATTAAAATTCCACACTATCTTATACAAACCATCCAGAAAAAAATTGGATGGTTATATCACATAATGGAATAAATAAAACATGAATTAGGAAAAATCTAGATCATATATTTTAATTCCTTTTTAGTTTTCTAAATTTTCTGGATTTTTTGGCATATATGGTGTATTATAAAATTCTTGCACCACACAATAAACCAAGACTAAAATGTATACATACAAGGTGCAACACAATATAATAGGTCATGTGAAGTTGTTCCCAACATTGGGAACATGTGAAGGATTCTTATACATGTACCCATCAGCTATAGTTGGTATCATGTGGTTCACCAGGGTGGGTTCATGTCATAGAAAATTGAAATTCATAATTCATAAAGGTGGTTGATGCAAAGGGAAACATAAAACCATAACATTAATAGGAACAATTTAAGGACATACATAGTGAGTAGTGTCATGAGCTAGTACAACTCCTTGACAATGATTATCAAGACATAAAGGAGTTTCGAGGAACTCGTCAACAAGAGGATTTGAGTTGGAAAATTCATTGGCAAGTTGACCATCAGAAATCAAAGTCTTGACATGGTCCAAGGAGGAGCTTCCAAGGATGGATGAGAAAATTCCCCATGGTTTGATTAAATATTTTGTTTTCTAATCCCTATATTTTCAAAATCGAGGAGAATAGAGGCACAAATAGGAATAATCTTCCTAGGATCCTAAATAGGATCCATGAACACTAAGATAACTTGTCAAGAAGGAGACTCATTATCGAGGGAGTGGTGTGGAAGTGGAAGAGCGATGCCTCATGTGGGAAACTTATACGAGTCATATTACATATTTGGATGGAGCTTCTGACTAGTGTCATGAGTTATTCATGGGACTACAAAAGAGGAAATATCTTCCTTTAAAGGCAAAATATGCTCACCATACTAGTAAACCTCCAAAGGATAACACACCACCTAAGGGTTCAGAGACCGATGTGGTCCTCTAGTGTCAGAAGATATCATATGCATATGAGCAATGAAATAAGAAGAAAGAAGGTTTGACAGGGGTAAGGGAAAGAATTTGTTAAGAGACGAGCCTTAAATAATATTACACCAACAATCTCATAGGTTAGAGGGTTATCTGTGACCAATGAAATGAAATTTCATGTAGTGGTAGTGATGGTCTATGGTATGCATTAATATAACTAATGTAGCATGCCAATATTTCCTTCCTGGGGAAATAAAAGAACATGATATACTAAAGAAAAAACATCATAAATTGCATAAAACCAATTACAACCAAGGAGAAAATTATTCTATGGGGAAATTAACTACTTCAACACTGCCATATGTGGTTTTATCCCCTAGCTCATTGGAAAAAAAACGAACGAATTCCATAATGCACAAACTGATGTCCATCAAAGGGTTGTTGGGTTATACTTGAATTAACAAGTTCTAAGGAACCAATATTCATAAAACATGACACGGACATCATATAGGTAGAAAACCATTCATTCACTAATGTCTGGTATATGTCTTGATTAAAGATCTACACCTCGAGATATGAAAAGTGACCTAATGGGAGAGTAAAAAATGAGTGTCACCAATGTCAAAGGTGATAAAACTAGACTCAAAGGGATCCACCGTGTGAATATATATCGTCAATGCTTTTTTATTAGTTGGAAAACACTACGAAACCTACAGAGAAGACATGGAAAAATGTACTTGGGTCAAATCCTCAAAAATATCATCATGATGGAGAACCCACAAATTCTGATTTTGTGAAAACTTATAGAGTAGACACTTAGTTAGGTGTAATAATGGTTCCACAGTGTTATTTAGCATGAGAAGTCTAATGGACGCAACAAGGGTGGAAAAGTATTTAGGAGAACTTGACTAAGCAGTATCATAGGATTTTCATCTCATTGACAAGTTAACTTGTTCCTTTAACATACGAATAGAAAAATTATTTTTAGGAACATAAATATCTTTTCCCTCATTTCCTGTTAGTGGATTTTGAGGAACTTGGAAAACCATTTGTTGTTGTGGCAGGTGGGTAACTGATTAGTTAAAATTTTTGGTTATTTGGTGGTCGCCGATGGTGCAAGAAGGCGGTGGAATTCATCCATACAAGGGAACTCATGAGTTAAATGTTCTTCGTGATATATCTTACAAGGAAAATTAACCTTTTGGTGATGCTCAATTGTTCCCTGACCCTCATTAGGTTAGTTTTCAGTATTCTCCTTAGCAGTTTTAGGATTATAATTTTTCTTATTAGTTTTCTTTTTACCTCCAGGATTATGAGGATTATTAGGTGTTGTAGACATCACAGTGAGAACATCAATGGACTTATTAGAATAAGGTATTTGATGAGAAACGACTGCACTTGTTGGGGCTTCATATGTGATGGTAATTTTCCCTAGGTGAGCACCTAGTTAGCTCATAGTCTAAGAAGAAATGGAACAAATAACACCAAAATAAGGTGCCCCTGAATTGTGCTGGGAAGAATACTGAGCGGGGGGGGTGAATTAGTATTTACAAGGATCACAATATTTTAATTTTCTTTACTGATTTCTATACACGACTCTAATTAGTCAAACTAGCATATGCACACAGTTACTTAAAGGAGATATGTGTATACCCAAATAAATTAACGTTCAAATAAACCTTCAGAAACTTTACTTAGCCCAATTCATCAGTTATGCATCCAAATTTTAAGCAGTAATCATGTGTAGTAATAACAGAACAAATCATCACACAAAGGCATCACACATGAACACCAAGATTTAAGATGGAAACCCAATTTGGGAGATAACCACCACTACTGCCATCTTTGTCTTCAATATTTATTATATAGAAAATTGCTTACAATGTTGTACTGGTGCAGAATCATACCATCACGGAGGAACCCACCTGTAGAATGCTCCAACCTTCTTTCATTCTCTAGTTGCTATAGGAAGGGAGATGTTAGGGAACTATATTACTAGTTTAGTCCCTTATTGTTATTAGTGTAGCCCCATTATTGTTATTGTTGTACCCCTGTAACCCCAATATTGTTATTATTGTGCCCTTCCATTGTTATTGTTAGGTCAGCTAGGATTATATTGTGGCCCCATGGACTCCTATATATAGAAGGAGGTTTTGGTCATTTGTATCATCCAAGAGTTGTTCATTTATTTAATGTATTGGAGGTTTCCCCCTTGAAGTGGCTACTTTCTAAGGTGCCGATCTCTCTTTTCTTCCATTTTTTGAGTTGGTTTCATAACATTTGGTATCAGAGCTTTGGATTCTAGGGTTTCGCTGGTCCAAACAGGTCATCATGGAATGTTCGCAATAATTTTTTTTATACGAAGGTTCAAAAGCTGAAATTTGTACAGGGTGAAGCCGAAATCCTAAGGAAACATTTGTAAAAATTTTAGATCTTGGTTCACAATATTTTCAGAGATATGATCTGGGGAAGTTAGGTTTTCTTCAGGCTCCCAAATTTCAACTAAAACAGGTCATCGTGGAATTTTCGCTATAACTTCTCGTATACAAAGTTTCAAAAGCTTCAATTATTATAGTATGAAGCCAAAATCTTGGAGAACCTCCTATAAAAATGGTGGATCTTGGTTCGCAATATTTTGGGAGATATGATCTGTGGAAGCTAGGATTGTTTCAAGCTCCTGAATTTCATATCAAAGAGGTGACCATGGGAAAGACATCATAACTCTCTCTCTGAGTGTCGGATTTGGATTCTGTAAAATTTGGACGCAATCGCATGGAATTTAGTTTTTGGTATATCATGTTCAGAGTCGAAGGATGAAACAGAGATATGTGACAGGTCGTAGAAATTCGCTCTACTGAACCAGTCCATAATTAGGTCACTGTGGAAGATTGGGCATAAATTTTCCTTCAATAATCCAAATCAGGTCAAACTTGTGGCATTAGAAAGAAGATTCAAAGGGCTACTTCAGGTCCAAATTCTGGATATTGAATATCTAAAATAACAGAGATAATTTAGTTTACATATCGAGTTCCTCAAAAACAAGAAAAAGGTGTCTATTTTTTTCAAATTACATAAGTCTCGTTTGAAAAAAATTAGTTTGAATTTATTCCAAGCGAATATTGAAGAATAGATATCAGTATTGGGTTTTAAAATGCCCTCTAAAAGGAATTCAACACCCATTAACCCTTCAAAAGGCTCTACTATGACTCATGAATATGAACAAACACAACATGAGATATCAGAATTACAAGAGAAAGTGCACCAAATTTCGCTATCACAAAGAGAAACAAAAAATGAAATTGAAGTTTTGAAGAAAGACGTTGAAAATAAGATAGATGGTTTGAAGAAATCCGTGGAAGCTAAGATGAACAGTTTGGAAGCTAAGATGGATGGCATGGAAGTGGGAATGGAAACTAATATGGATGACATGGAAGCTAAGATCGATGAAAAAGTGAAAGACGACATGGAAAACATGAAGAATGATCTAAAAGTAGACATTGAAGGTTTGGAAAAGTTGATACATGAAATTTTTCCGAATGGAGAAAAGATAGTAGAGGAAACTTATGATGAGAATAAAATAAAGGTTAATCGTGATTTCATAAAATCTAATGTTGGATGGAAGAACCACCATATTCCAAATATGTATATGAGGAATTTTGATAGCAAGGATCCCGTAACATGGATACTACAGATGGAGCAATATTTTGATTCCAATAATGTGAAAAATACACAAAAGGTACGCATTGCAACTTCATATTTAGAACAAAATACATTTGTATGGTATTGATGGCTTTGCTCCCTTAAAAAAATTGTCACTTGGTCAATTTCTACGGAGGAAATGATAGCACATTATGAGGATACAAAAAGCAACACCTTCTTTAGCCAAATGATACATCTTAAACAAAAGGGTTCAATGGTGGAGCACATTGAGGACTTCCAAAAATTGAATATAAGGATAACTAATATTCCAAAGGAACATAGGATTGATTTCTTTATAGGGACTTTAACGGATAACATCAAACATCAATTTCATGTTTAGGAATCTGATTCATTGGAAAAGGCATTCAGGTTGGCAAGAAAAATTGAATGTAAAAGTATGGCGACAAGGAAGCCTACCACTCACATATATAAAGATGGAAGTGCTGCTACTCCTAGACTTCCACAACCTACACGGTTGACACCATGACAGTTGGAAAAAAATAACAAAATTGATTTGCTACAGTTGTGATAGAAAATACACTGAAGGTCATAAGTGTGCTGAGAAGAAATTATTTTACATAGATTGTGAAGAGGAAGAATAAAGTGAACAAGAATCTTCAAAAGAAGAGGATATACACCAATAAACAACCCTAGAAGAGGAAGAAATGATTCCAACCATATCGTGTAATGAATTGGAAGGAATTACCACTCCTCAAACTCTCAAGATAGAAGGATATATCAAGAATAAAAAAGTAATAGTGTTGATTGATTCGGGTAGTACCCGTAATTTTATTCATTGTAAGGTAGCCAAGGAATCGAATTGTTTCCTATACCCAACACCAAAATGTCAAGTGATAGTTGCAAATGGAGGAACTATAAATTTCTCTAGAAAATTCCATAATATCAAGCTAACCTTGGGGGAATATGTATTGAATAGTCCAATTATTTCTATTCCTATGGGAAGTGCTGATGTTGTACTAGGAGTACAATGGTTACAATCTTTGGGGAAGGTAGATTTCAATTTTCAAGAACTTTTCTTGAAATTTTTTTCAGAAGGAAAGAAATTTGAATTATGGGGTATCATAGGGAAGCTGGGTAAAATAATAAGCTCTAATGTCGTGACAAAGATTCTGAAGAAAGAAAAATGAGATGTAATTTCATAATTATGCTAACTAGAAGTTCCAACATCAAAATCATCTATTTCTGCAGATCTCCAAAAAGTCTTGGACAATCATTCCAAGGTGTTTGAAACTCCCAAAATAATCCCACCTGTTCTTGATCATGATCATGATATTCATTTGATTCCATGAAGTGTTCCTCCAAACATAAGGCCTTATAGATATCCTTATGTCCAAAAGAGCGAAATTGAACATATGATTGCAGAAATGTTATAGGCCGGTATAATTCAACCTAGTCAAAGTTCTTTCTCTGCTCCAGTAGTATTGGTTCACAAGAAGGATGGATCATGGTGCATGTGTCTAGATTATAGGGAGCTCAATAAGCTCACCATTAAAAATAAATTTCCCATTCCTGTGATAAATGAATTATTGGATGAATTACATGGAGAAATTTAATTTACCAAGTTGGAGCTTCGTTCAGGATATCATCAAATTAGAATGAAGACTGAAGATATTCCGAAAACAATATTTTGAACTCATGAGGGTCATTATGAATTTCTGGTCATGTCTTTTGGCCTTACCAATGCACCTTCTACATTTCAAGGGTTGATGTATTCCATTTTCAAACCCTTCCTTAGAGAATTTGTGCTAGTGTTTCTTGATGATATACTAATCTAGAACAGGTCTTGGGAGGATCATGTTCAACATGTTGACAGTGTGCTCAAACTATTATAGAAGAAACAGTTATATGCAAAAACATCCAAATGTTTCTTTGGAGTACAAGAGGCGGAATATCTGGGTCATATTGTATCTCACGATGGTGTTAAGGTAGACCCTAACAAAATTAAGGCCATTAAGGAATGGAAAGTCCTCAAAACCATAAAGCAGTTGCAAGGATTTCTCGGGTTAACAAGGTATTATCACAAGTTCGTTAAGAATTATGGGAGAATAGCATAAGCTCTAACAACATTATTGAAGAAAGATGCATTTTCATGGACTCCTGAAGCAACTAAGGCCTTTGAACATCTTAAAGAGGAATGTGCCTAGGACTGGTCTTAGCTACGAAAGACTTGACAAAAACCTTTATTATGAAATGTGATGCCTCAGGAAATGGAATTGGTGATGTTTTAATTCAAGAAGGAAGACCCATTGATTTTCAAAGTCATCCAATCAAAGGAATGTATTTACAGAAAGCTATTATATGAGAAGGAAATTTTAGAAATACTACATGCACTAAAGAATGGCGACCTTACCTAATGGGAAGACACTTCAAGGTAGAAACTGATCATGCTAGTCTAAAACACTTTTTGGAAAAAATATCATCTTCAGAATAGCAACAAAAATGGGTCACAAAGATGTTGGATTATGACTTTGAGATAATCTACAAAAAATGGAAGCTAAATTTAGTTGCAGATGCACTCTCAAGAAAGAATGAAGAGGTGGAAGCATTGCTTTATGCCATTTCTATTATCCAACCAGATTGGATAACTGAAGCAAGGGATGAATGGAAGAAAGACGAATAAGTGTGGACAGTCATTCAAAAGTTGCAGCAATATCCTAGTACATCTAATTAATTTAGTTGGAAAAATTATTCCTTATGGTACAAAGATCTCTTATATAATTGCAAGAATTCCCAACTAAGACAAAATATTCTTTTGGAATTGCACACTTCTGTTTTATGAGGACACTCTGGATTTCTAAAAACTTAACATAGGGTGAAGAAATATTTTTTTGGGGATGGCCTTAAATCTGATATTCAAAATTTTTTGGCTGAATGATTGGTTTTCCAGGAAAATAACGTTGGGAGGATATTTCAATGGATTTTATCACAGGTTTACCTAAGTGCGAAGGAAAGAGTGTCATCATGGTGGTAATTGATAGACTTACCAATTGTGCACAATTTTGTGCATTATCTCATCCATTTAAAGAAGTATAATTGCTACTACATTTATGGACACAATTCAAAAGCTACATGGAAACCCAAAGGTTATTGTGAGCAGCAGAGATCCCATTTTTACTGGAAATTTTTGGACGGAGTTATTTTCTTGTTTGGGTACTCAGTTAGCTCATAGCTCATCTTATCATCCTCAATCCAATGGTCAAACTAAGATAGTGAATAAATGTTTGGAAGGATATATTTGTTGTTTTGTATATGATAAACAAACACAATGGGTCAAGTGGTTACCTCTCACTGAATGGTGATATAACACTTCCTTCCATACTGCAGCAAAAATGACCCCATTTATGGCACTTTATGGATATCATCCATCGTTCAACATGTTAGCCACCTATAAATTTTTGATATAGAAAATAGGTGGCTAAAATGTTTCAGACCCTTCAAGAGAAACATTTCCCTTGAAAATATTTCATTCTTGAAAGCCTCTATGTGTCTTTTGCCTTTGAAGAGATCTTCACTGTTGTTTCCACTGAAAAAAGCCCTGCTATTTTGAGAAAAAGAATGCTTTAAAAAGCCTCCATTTTACCCACTTTTTCCCCATTCAAAATTTCTCTAAAATCCCTTCATTGAAACTCCACCTCATTAAAATTCCCTTTTTAAACCTGATAGCTCCCTTTATTTGGTTTAAAAACACCCTTTTTTGCCAACCAGAACCCCTTTCTTGGCCTTAAAAAGCACTGATTTTGGCCTAAAAACACCCATTTTTCATTCAAGCCTTAAGCCCCTTTCGACCAAACACTTAGCCCCTTCTCCACATATAACCTGGCACTAGAACCAGGCACTAGGCCCTCGGGCGCTAATCGCAATCGGAGTTTTCTGTGAATGCCTTTCCTTTGTTTTTCCAAAAATATCTGATGCAATTGGTCCTCCTCTTCTCGACCCCCACTGCAATCTCCATTGTCGATCTACATGGATCAAAGACTATCTCTCTTTACCATTCTCCACCCGTCGCCTCTCTCCATTACCCCTCCCATTGACTCTGGACTATTGATCTCCCCTCACAATCTAACGGCTAGTGCTTAATTGCATCGCGCTCGTCCATCTGTTTGCCCCCCCCCCCCCCTCCCTCCTCCCCCCCACCTATGTTATCTCTGATTGAATCTCAACCGTCCATTTGTGTAGATCTGACAGTTGGAGATGGACCCGATAGCCCAACTCATCTCTGCCTCACCTCACAATCGTGGCCGTCCATTCACATAATCCAATGGTCCATAAAAAACCCGATGGCTCAACCAGCCCCGCGCATTTTTCCCCATCATGCCCTATCCTGCACCGTTAGATCTTCTCATCCTACATCCAACAGCTGAGGTGCATATCGCATGATTTCTGCGTCCGAGGTTTAATGTTCCAAATTTACACGATGAAAGCAGTTTTGGGAGGACACGTGTCAGGCAGCGAGGTATATCACGGTTTTTTGGGAAATTTTTCAAACCACTTTGGAGTTGCGTGAAACCAGTAGTTTTCCAGGTAAAACCACCTCTTGCCCTTTGCTCCAAAGCTCCATCTAAATATCTCTATCGTTCATTTGATCTATATCAATGACCCACATTTTATCGCGTCTTCATTCATATCTAATTCACTGAACCTTCCAAAGAACTTCATCGAAAGATCTCCACCATCGATCTCTTCCAGTGATCCTACGGTCTACATTCAATCTCCCTCCGCCCTCTCGGTCCCACCGCCAAAGGCCCCCGATATCCTTCATTTTACCCTTTTTCGTTTGTATTCTCCCGAATATTAAACTTTTGTGTTTTAACACTAAATTTTTTTTCTTCCACCTAATTCAATCTAAACAACTGCGCCAGTGAATCTCAAGCGTTGATCACCATCCATCGGTATAATCGAACGGTCTAGAATGCACCTTTCCCCCAACCTTCATCAGTTCTTTTTTTCACCATTCCGGCATGCTTTTCACCATTTTTTCGCCTGCAGCCACCATTATTATCGCCGCACCACCATCTCCATGGTCCACTAGAGCACTCCCTCCCACTCCCTGAGGATTTTCTTAACCTGTTTATTGGGTTTTGCAAGGTCACAGATGATGAAAATCACTCTCAGTCTCACAATCATAGATAGTGGGATATAGAGCGCAGAATGCCATGTTTCAGAGCCAGAGATAGTAGGAGAGATGACCAGAGAAGATTCAGAGCATGTTTTAATCAATAATCAGCATTATTAACCCTGTTTAAAACCCTCCTGCACCTCCAAAACCTGCACATACACCAGAAATAGTCAGCAGAGGAAAAAATGTGTATCAGTGAAGAGAATTAAAGGATTTAAACCCATTATTGAAGATTTAGTGCTTATAATCCAATGTTTAAATGACGAAGACACAGATGAAGACCAAAAATATGATTAAGAGGAATAATGAAGCCTAAAACACATGAAACAAGCCATATATATGTTTTAATATCATCAGAACATTTTCTACAAGAAACGACTATCCACACATCCTACTCCATGCCTCATTGAGCCAAGTAAAAGTTATTATTCTGACAGAAAGATCTCGGAGTTGTCAATGCTTTAGTTTTGAAGCATGGAAGACTTGATAGACCTTCAAGTCACCTTACTTATCACAGCAGAGTACTACAAGCAAAGATTACTTCAATGCAGCTCAGAAGCAATTGCCCACCTACAAGAGCTTCCGAAAGTTGAAAAGAAACATCCAGAGTGAAAATACAACCAAATTTCCATTTAATGAAGTATGTATCATGTCACTTCTTCTCCATCAAGCCTCCCAGAGGCCGAGAAACATTAAACTCTTCATTTAATTGGGCCAACTATCTCCTCTGTTTCTTCACTTCCTTGTTCATCTATAAGAACCCTTGTGAATTATATTGAAAAGGTTGTTGGCTGATAGGGATTTTATCGACTGTTAGAACTGTTATTGGGGGAAGTAGCTAAGTAGTCTGTAATTTAGTAGGCTAGGAGGAGAATTTTTGGAGTGTAAAAGCCATTGAGCTCAAAGTATGTGACTGGTTTTGCATATCAAATGAATAAGCAAATTTCACAGGATCCTATTCTATATTACTGGTGATGTTTTTCTTACTGCAATTGTCTCCTTCCATGCCTTTCATACCATCCATCATTCTATGATAAGAATCAGTAATATAGCTTAGGATATACTGCTGTAAAGTACCCTAATGCTTCCTGCTCTTCTTATCTTTGATGTTTTCTGCTGATTGTCTATCTAAGAACAAATTCACATAATTTAACCAGTCAAAGATGTTGGCCTGCCCATGCTTACTGATGTATGAATTTAGATTTTGTTTCCTATATGTTCTTGTTGGGTTTTCAGCTGGAAGAATTGGGATACTAGGGATCTAGAGTTAGCCCTGTCCACTAGGGTCCTTTTCCAATAGTTGGCCTTTCTAAGATCCCTTTGAGCTAGTTTCAAAAAGCATTGAAGGTTAAAAGTATTTCTATGATCTTAAGCCTTGCTCTGTGTTTAATCTTGAATTATTTCTACTGTCTGAAAGTGGTTATGAGGAGTACTTGATTGTTTTCCTTGAGAGTATGCTGAAAAAAGCTCTGGATTTAAATGACATCTGACCTGATCTTAAGCTACCCTTTGTGTCATTACCGAGAGTTTCCTTTGAAGTATGTCAAAGAAGGATAGGTTCAAAGTCCTTACCTGATCTTAGACTGCACTTTGGTTTCTTTCCTTCGCCCACTCCTTAATGTTCCATCTCACCATATATCTAAAAAGATCCTTTAGTATAGATGACTTGCCCTATGGAAACCCTTAGATAGTTTTTATTCAAGTAATCCCCTTTCATGACTCCAAATCCCAATGGATTAACATTTCTTTTGACATATCTTCCCATGTTGAAACATCCTTCTATTCAGTTACTTCTTTACTTCTTCAACCTTCTCAGTTAATGATCTCCAACCAAACAAACCAAAATCAAAAACCCTTGTGCTTCATAACTAGCCTAATACCTTACCTTGAAATCCAAAGATATATCATTCTTTGCATATACAGAGAGATATCTCTCTGGATCTAGGAGGGCTAGATCCCGAGATCTAAAAGTGGTTTGATGTTGTCTCATCATTTGGTATTGCCAAATCTGCCAAATCATGGGAACCACAACATAATGGCGACTCCACTGGGGAGCTTTGAGTAAAACACTCCTTGAAACATCTCTAAGAGCTCAAAGAATACCAATAGCCTTGATTTGGTAGTTAATCACTATTGTGGATAGTAAAACTTCCTTGAAACATTTTAAACCCTCCACATGGTGGCTCCATAGTTCCTGAATGACCAAAAGACTCCACTGGTGATCAGTAGACCTGATGATTATCTTTGTTTTCACAAGACTCCACTGGGAGACCAGTTGCATTATAACATCATCCACATTAAAATAAACATATAGGATTAAGCCTCTTTGTTTGAAGATAGTTTGCCTCTTATAGACTGTCATACCTGGATAACTTTCTTCGTTGATTCTGAGGACTTAACATACTAGCTTCATCAAAAATCCATACTAGAGCTTATCCTAATCCAATCCCCTCTGAAATAGTTGACAATCCAGAGAGCATTCTTAGGAAGTCTCACACCTCTAGGGATCCAACTATTTTCATACCCATTCATAGAGCTAACTCAACACCTGAAAACATTATAGCTATATCAGATACTCAAGTTGACTTAGATTTACCAAGTAATTTACCAAGAACTAATTCACTCAGTGGTATAGATCACACAAAATTTAAGCCATCAAGTTCACCACCACATAGTGGTTAACATATCAGTGACAGAGAAACCCCTCCATCAACACCTCTTGATATCCACTTCATTCATAACTTGGGTCTCCCTCACCCCAAATATTCTCAACAGTTTGTTGTTGTTCCAAGCAGTTCTGCCATCCATATAACTGATGCTCAAGTTAATCTTTTACCTCCACATAACACTATCATGGCAGCATGGTATGCCCCCTAGTTTTTCCTCAGCCTCTGGTTCCTTTACCAAATGATTATCAAACTAAAATTCCCCATTTCACTGGAGAAGAATCTACCACAACTCAACAAATTGTCACCAGGATAGGAGATGCATTTGATTAAATGGAGATAGATGATGAGACTGTTAAAATGAGAATTTTTTCTCAAAGTTTAGGAGGAGAAGTAAAGAAGTGGTTTAAAGGCTTAAATCCTAATAGCATCCATGCCCTTCCCACTTTACAACAAGCATTCATAAAAAAATGGGAAGTCAAAAGAAACCCTCTCCAGATATTAGCAGAGTATCAAAATCTTAAAATAAATCAGGGAGAGAGTGTTCATGATTACTCCACTAGGTTTAACAAGGTCTACAATGCTCTCCCACCACACATGAAACCTCCCCAAGGCATGGCCTTAGTGAAATACCCTGAGGGTTTTGATGCTGATATGGCCTATCAACTAAGGGAGAGAGATTATGAAACTCTAGAAGACATGCACCAGGGAGCTGTGAGCATAGAAGCAAAACTAATTGAAAAGAGAGCTAGGCTAAGGTTGGAGAAGAGGGTAACTTATAAAGATGATACTACACCCTCCACATCTAATGCAAAAATGGAAAATATGTTGGAATAGATGATGTAAAGGATGAGATTACTTGAGAAAGCACAAACAAGAGACAATCAGAACCACCCCCAAAACAGAAATAGGAACCAGAATTATAGAAGGGAGAACAATCAAGATAGGAAAAGGGATTTTGACCAACAAATCATACCCCCATTCCAAGAGAAATTCCTTGATGAGGATGAGGGAATAATAGAAGAGTCTGAGGGAGCTACCATAAACATGGTGGAAGTGGATAACCAAGACCACACCTTTCCCATAGAAGACAACCATACGTCATACATACATTGGGAAGAGGAAGGGATAGAGTCTGAAGACTATAGGTTAGGATTCAACAATGCCATCATGCAGGTTCGAGAACAATATGATCTCAGAAATAAAAAGAAACCAGAAACTCCCAAAGCCAAAACTTTTGAAATCACTATCAAGAAAAGACCTGAAAAGACTCCTAAAGGGACTGCTGAAAGAAACAAACCAGCAGCTTAGAGTTCCAGAAAAAAACAAAGAAAAATACATCCAAAATACTAACAAACCAAGTCAAGAAAGTAGCATCACTAGAAATGCAGCTAATGCTCCTGATAAAACAGCTTCAAACATTGTACATAACGAGAGTCAGCAAGTTGATTCTGCCGATAAAACCGTGAGCAGTAAAACAGAATTGAACCTTCCAAAAATTCAGTCTCCTTTCAACTTGGAAAGTGACATAGCCAAAATCAAAAAATTTGTTCCTCTCACTAAGTAAGCTACTCAGGATGTATATAAAGGTCAAATTTTGAAAGCTTTAAACTTATCAGAAAACAATGACACTATCAATTTAAATGATGATCAACCTGCTCTCTTGTTTGGCACAAAAATTGAAGGGAAATTTCAGGAAGGGGTAGTACCTCTTTTTTACATCAGCCTCAATATTCATGACAAAATCTTGCATAATGCTATGCATGACTGAGGGGCTTCACATAACCTAATTCCCAAAGTGATAATGGAAAATTTAGGCCTAGAAATAACCAGACCTTATAAGGACTTATATTGCTTTGACTCTAGCAGAGTGAAGTGCCTTGGCCTAATCAAAGATATTTGCGTGAATTTGACTCAAATCCCAGCCAAGTGCATGGTTATGGATGTTGTAGTGGCATATGTACCTCCTAAGTATGGCATATTGTTGTCAAGATCATGGGGCGCCAAGCTGCAAGGTATAATGCAGATGGACATGACATACGCCAAGATCCCCGTCTTTAGCCAGCTTATAAGACTGTATAGAGAGGCACACATGAAATTCACGGTTAGCAGCCCATAGAAACCTGAAAATTACCCTCTTTACTCTATCCATACAGATCTGGATTCCTTTATCCTTTACAACGATGATTTTACTGATGAACAAGAGCTAGGAAACACAGATTTAAATAACAAAGTAGAAGCCACAAATTCGAAAATAATGGAGACTCCACTGGGGAAGCATGACTAATAGCCTTGATTTGGTAGTTAATCACTATGGTGGACAGTAAATCTTCTTGAAACACTTTAAACCTTCCACCTGGTGACTCCACTATTCCTAAATGACCAAAAGACTTCATTGGTGATCAATAGGCCTGCTGATTATCTCTGTTGCCACAAGACTCCACTAGGAGACCAGTTCCATTACAACATCATCCATACTAATGGAAGACTCTGAGCAATTTTCAGAATCATAGCCAAGTCCCCTTGAAGAGTTTGATTGTGGAATATCAAGTATACTGGCAAAGCTTAGAAGCAAGGACCTTTAGATGGCTTTCGTTTCCAGCTCGAAATTCAATAATTGGCCTAAGCTTAAGGAATTTTTTCTAGAATTGTTGGTTGAAAGATATGAAGCTGAAATTGAAATTCTGAACTCACAAGAAAAATCATACCAATTCAGGGACCCCAGAGCGTTTTTGGAGAGTCTCCCTCCCCCTAAGAAAGAAGAGATTCCACTAGCTTTCGATGTGTAGGAAGATGATGATTGGGCTTTCAAGAGCTACACTAAATATGCAGTGATCAAATCTGTGAATGATACAGATAGCCTACCAGTCATGGAAGGCTTAAAAGAAGAAAGTTTACATCATGTGTTCATTGATCCTGTGGCAGAGTATATGGAGGCCCTGATTGGCTCAAGTTCCCAAGTACTGAGCCTTTGCAAGAGCCAGATACATCAGGAGTGGTCCCCACTGGTGGTGGCCTTGGTTTTGAAGACCCACATTCAAAGTACCCCATGGTTATCTCTGGCAAGCAGTTAGATTTCTTCCTCATTCTTGTTACTACTGAACTGGTTGCACTGACACTATTGTATTATATAAAATAGTAGATATTTCCAAGTTAGAGTAGGGTAGGTAGGAATGTCAATAAAGCTTAGCCTATGAGCATTTATTTAGTTTTAATTTCTGCAAAATTCAGTTCAAGTGCATCTTGTATTTATGCCTTGGACCCACAGCAAATCAGACAGTCTAACCCTGGTTTGGTTGTGTTTAAATTTTTTTTGTAGAATGTAGAGAAGGAAGTCTGCTAGACAGTTTAATCCTAGCAAATAATAGTTTAGGTCGAGAAGCTATGAGTCCAACTGTTTAATCTGGTCTCATGGAGAAATAAGGGTAGAAGTAGATAGGTTTATTTTCCTGTTTGTAAAAATTGATGATGCAAAAGGTATGCAAGTCTAAATGCACCTTGAAGAAAAAATGTTAGGACAATAGGATGGGTAGGTAGTTGTTTGAGAAGATGTTTTCTGCTGATATAACATCCATCATGTTTTTGGTAGCTGATTAAAGAAAAGAGGAGATGTGTCAGGTACTAGGCATCTGCCCTACTTCCAAAGATTACTTTATGAGATTCTTGACACCTTCGAGAAGATGTCATCCCCATGTGGAGCCACTGTTAGCCACCTATAAATTTTTGACATAGCAAAAACGTGGCTAAAATGTTTGTGATCCTTCAAGAGAAAAATTTCCCTTGAAAATATTTCATTCTTGAAAGCCTCTATGTGTCTTTTTCCTTTGAAGGGATCCTCATTGCTGTTTCCACTGAAAAAAGCCCTGCTGTTTTGAGAAAAATAATGCTTCAAAAAGCCTCCATTTTACCCACTTTTTCCCCTTTCAAAATTTATCTAAAATCCCTTCACTGACCCTCCACCTCATTAAAATTCCATTTTTAAACCTGATAACTCCCTTTATTTGGTTTAAAAACGCCCTTTTCTGCCTACCGGAACCCCTTTCTTGGCCTTAAAAATCACTGATTTTGGCCTAAAAACACCTATTTTTCATTGAGGCCTTAAGCCCCTTTCGGCCCAGCCCTTAGCCCCTTCTCCACATATAATCCAGTGCTAGAACCAGGTGCTAAGCCCTTGGGTGCTAATCGCAATTGGAGTTTTCTGTGAATGCCTTTCCTTTGTTTTTCCAAAAATCTTCGATGCGATTGGTCCTCCTCTTCTCAACCCCCGCTGCAATCTCCACCGTCGATCTATATGGATCAATGACTATCGTTCTTTACCATTCTCTTCCTATCGCCTCTCTCCATTACCCTTCCGATTGACTCTGGATCATTGATCTCCCCTCTGGATCTAACGGCTAGTGCTTAATCGCATCGCACTTTTCCATCTGTTTCCTCCCCCCCCCGCCTGTGCGATCTATGATTGAATCTCAACCATCTGTTTGTGTATATTTGACAGTTGGAGATGGACCCGATAGCCCAACTCATCTCCGCCTCACCTCATGATCATGGTTGTTCGTTCGCATAATCCAGCGGTCCACAAAAAACCTGATGGCTCACCCCACCCCGAGCATTTTTCCCCATCGCGCCCTATCTTGCACCATCAGATCTTCCCGTCCTACATCCAACGCCTGAGGTGCATATTGTGTGATTTCTGCATCCGAGGTATAATGTTTCAAATTTACGCGATGAAAGCGGTTTTGGGAGGACACGTGTTAGGCAGCGAGGTATATTGTGTTTTTTGGGAAAAATTTCAAATCGCTTCGGAGCTGTGCAAAACCAGTAGTTTTCCAGCTAAAAACACCTCTTCCCCTTTTCTCCCGAAAGCTCCATTTGAATATCTTGACTATTCATTTGATCTAGATCAACGGCCCACATTTTATCATGTCTTCATTCATATCCAATTCAGCGGACCTTCCAAAGAACTTCATCGGAAGATCTCCACCATCGATCTCTTCCAGTGATCCGATGGTCTACATTCAATCTCACTCTACCCTCTCGATCCCACCACCAAAGGCCCCTGATATCCTTCATTTTACCCTTTTTCCTTTGTCTTCGCCCGAATATTAAACTTTTGTGTTTTAACACTAAAATTTTTTTCTTCCGCCTAATTCAGTCTAAACAACTGCACCAGTGAATCTCGGTCGTTGATCACCATCCATTGGTCTAATCAGACAGTCTAGAATGCAACTCGCCCCCAACCTTCATCAACTCTGTTTTTCACCATTCCACCATGTTTTTCACAGTTTTTTCGCCTGTAGCCACCATTCTTATCGTCGCGCCACCATCTCCATGGTCTGCCAGAGCACTCCCTCCCACTCCCTGAGGATTTTCTTAACATGTTTATTGGGTTTTTCAGAGTCAGAAATGATGAAGATCACTCTCAGTCTCGCAATCACAGACAGTGAGATATAGAGCATGGAATGCCATGTTTCAGAGCCAAAGATAGCAGGAGAGATGACCAGAGAAGATTTATATCATGTTTTAATCAATAATCAGCGTTATTAACCCTAGCTAAAACCATTATGTGCGTCCAAAACCTGCACATACACCAAAAATAGTCAGCAGAAGCAGAAAAGGGTATCAGTGAAGAGGATTAAAGGATTTAAGTCCATTATTGAATATTTAGTGCCTATAATCCAATGTTTAAAGGACAAAGACACAGATGAAGACCATAAAGATGATTAAGAGGCTTAATGAAGCCTAAAACACATGAAACAAGCAATATCTGTGTTTTAATATCATCGAAACATTTTCTCCAAGAAAGGACTATCCACACGTCCTACTCCATGCCTCATCGAGCCAAGTAAAAGTTATTATTCTGACAGAAAGATCCCGAAGCTGTCACTGCTTTAGTTATCAAGCATGGAAGACCTGATAGACCTTCAAGTCACCTTACTTATCAGAGCAGAGTACTACAGCTAGAGAGTACTTCAAAGCATCTCAGAAGCAATTGCCCACCTACCAGAGCTTTCGAAAGTAAAAAACAAACAGCCAGAGTGAAAATAGAAGCAAAGTTCCATTTAATGAAGTATGGAGCATGTCACTTCTTATCCATCAAGCCTCCCAGAGATTGAGAAACATTAAACTCTTCATTTAATTGGGCCAACTATCTCCTCTGTTTCTTCACTTCCTCTTTCATCTATAAGAACCCTTGTGAACTATATTGAAAAGGTTGTTGGTTGATAGGGATTTTATCGACTATTAGAACTATTATTAGGGGAATTAGCTAAGTAGTCTATAATTTAGTAGGCTGGGAGGAGAAATTTTGGACTGTAAAAGCCATTGAGCTCAAAGTATGTGACTTGTTTTTCATATTAATTGAACAAGCAAATTTCACAGGATCCTGGTCTATATTAGTGGTGATGTTTTTCTTACTGGAATTGTCTCCTTTCATGCCTTTCATACTGTCCATCATTCTCTGATAAGAATAAGTAATCTAGCTTAAGATATACTACTGTAAAGTAACCTAATGCTTCATGCTCTTCCTATATTTGATGTTTTCTGATGATTGTCTATCTGAGAACAAACTCACATAATTTAACCAGTCAAAGATGTTGGCCTGCCCACGCTTACTGATGTATGAATTTAGAGTTTTATTCCTAGATGTTCTTTTTGGGTTTTCAGCTTGAAGAATTTAGATACTGGGGATCTAGAGTTAGCCCTGTCCACTAGGGTCCTTTTCCAACAGTTGGTCTTTCTAAGATCCCTTTGAGCTAGTGTCAAAAAGCATTGAAGGTTAAAAGTCTTTCTCTAATCTTAGGTCTTGCTCTGTGTTTAATCTTGAATGTTTTCTACTGTCTGAAAGTGGTTATGAGGACTACTAGATTGTTTTCCTTGAGAGTATGCTGAAAGAAGGTCTAGATTTAAAGGACATCTGACCTAATCTTAAGCTACCCTTTGTGTCATTACCGAGAGTTTCCTTTGAAGTATGTCAAAGCAGGATAGGTTCAAAGTCCTTACCTGATCTTAGACTGCACCTTGGTTTCTTTCCTTCAACCACTCCTGAATGTTCCATCTCACCATCTATCTAAAAATATCCTTTAGTATAGATGACTTGCCCTATGGAAACCCTTGGATAGTTGTTATGCAAGTAATCCCCTTTCATGACTCCATAACCCAATGGATTAACCTTTCTTTTAACCTATCTTCCCATGCTGAAACATCCTTCTCTTCAGTTCCTTCTTTACTTATTTAACCTTCTCAATTAATGATCTCCAACCAAACAAACCAAAATAAAAAACCCCTGTGCTTCATAACTAGCCTAATAGCTTACCTTGAACTCCAAATATATATCATTCTTTGCATATATAGAGAGATCCCTCTCTGGATCCAGGAGGGCTAGATCCCGAGATCTAAAAGTGGTTTGATGTTGTCTCATCATTTGGTATTTCCAAATCTGCCAAATCATGGGAACCACAACACATCACGCCCTCTTTGAGAGAAAATTATAAGGTTTAAGTAGTCGAAGATCACATCGAGCATCAACAAGAAGTTCTCCAACTCTTAAAGGATAACCTAAATTTGGCACAAAATTAAATGAAACAACATGCATATCAACATCACAGTGAGAGATTTTTTGATGTAGGAGACTGGGTATTTTTATGGCTACAACCATAGAAACAAATTTCTATCAAGAAAGGTAAGAAGGATAATAAATTATCGCTAAAGTACTATGGTCCTTACAAGGTGTTGCAAAAGATTGGTACTATGGCATACAAATTGGAGTTTCCTACTTCTTCGCAAGTGCATCCAGTTTTCCATGTTTCATGCCTAAAGAAGGTTATAGGTGAAAATCTTCTAGTTCAAAAAATATTTCCAGAACTTGATGCGGAAGGAAAAATCATATTGGAACTTGAAGCAATCATGGAAACAAGAACTCGACAACTACGAAATCGATCAATTACATAATCTCTCTTCAAGTGGAAGAAATTACCCACTGAAGATTCTACATGGGAGGATGAGAATTTTATATAGAAGCACACAGAGCTACTCAAGTGTTGAGGATAACACTTTTTTGAGGGAGAGGGGCATGTTATGTCCATATATTACTAGTTTAGTCCCTTATTGTTATTAGAGTAGCCTCCTTATTATTATTGTTGTACCCTTGTAACCCTAATATTTTTATTATTGTTCCCTTACATTGTTATTTTTGGGTTGGATAGGATTATATTGTCGGCCCATGAACTCCTATATATAGAAGGAGGTTTTTGTAATTTGTATCATCCAAGAATTGTTCATTTATGTAATTTATTAGATGTTGCCCCCTCAAACTGGTTGATTTCTAAGGCATTGATTTTCTTCTATTTTTGGAGTTGGTTTAATAACAAGGGAACGCCAACCCCCTGATCTTATTTACCCACCATCATTGGAAGGGAGCTTCGATCCCCTACTCTCGTTTACCACCCATAAATGGAAGGGAGCTACAAACCCTTAAACTGATCACCAAATCATACTGGTAGGAAGATTCAACTTTCTTACTGAAGGCTCCAACCCTGAGCACAACTACAGGCCACGTTTCATAAATTTTCACACTGGATCCACTGGCTTCAATACATGAAAACATGTAGGCCTATTATCATCACATAATCCATGTTGAACCCTTTAATATCATATAATTCAAGTATCAAAATAGAAACTGATTACTGTACCCAAAATATTCATCCAATTCCTGAAAAAAAACCACTGAACAAAACAATTACCAATCACTCAAATACAGAACCAACCATTGAAGAAAAAAGGCACTTAACTAATCACCAACTCAATTCATACATAATAGTGAGATCATTGTAACCGAAATATTAGAATTGAACCCAAAATACTACATCAACACATTGAATCAACTGCAACCCCTATCATTCATAAAAAAAATGTATATGCTACTTCACTTAACGCAACCCACATGTATACGCACTTTTCTGTGGAGCAACCTATGTGCAGATCTAAATATATTAAATTCTTAAAATTGTTACACTGAATCAGACACAGAATTGGACAGAGACATTCTGAAATATTATTATAGGTTACAGATCTCTCAACCTTTATACAATTAGTGACATCAAGTTTCCTTTTCAATTAATAAACATGCACCTAGTTTCAACTTTAGACATTGTTACTAAGGCTAGATCAACATGAAGACATCATTGATAGACACCAAACATAAAAAAACAATGATACAATTGATGAGTCATTTATAAGCAGAAACCCTTCCTTTATGTATGTTATTTTCATGAGGCTTTTCCGAGTATATATTTTCTTATCCAGAACTAAACCAGCGTATATATCTAAACATACTTCGGAAAACATAATCAAACCCATGTGTATACATGCCTTCCTTGAGTAAAAATTATGTATATATCTGAAACATTCAACTTATAATAATGTTATGCATTAGAACTTTAGACATACCCATATCACAACATTCAAGATAATAAAGAGACTCCAAATCACGGATCTAATCATCCCATAAACAAATCATGCAATACATAGTCATTTCAGATCTAGTGATATTGATCCATCATTGTACTCATGAGTGCATATTTATCTCAGATCTATCAATCAACTATATCCCTTTCCATGAAGATATAATTCAGATTGAAATATTCATACAATTTACATCTTCATGCACACATTAGCACTATGATCTTCACCTCCTTATATAGTTTAAGCCTTACCCAATACCATGAGCCAAAACCACAAAAGTACCGATGGTATTATTGGACGAGATCAAATATTCATTACTGCACTCAATATTGTTGGCTAATACCATGGTAAAGACCCTTTGTATTGTTAAAATTAGTGCACCAGCTCATACGCGACTTTTCCTCTTTGTACCCACATGTATACGCAACTTTTCTTCACCAAAACTACATATACAAAATTTATGCATATAATTTTCATATACACATGACTTGAATTGATTGAAACTATGTATATATAGTGTATATGCAGCTTCCATTCATCAAAACTGCATATATACATAAATTAAATCTGTGTATAAATCTGGATATACACGATTTCCCTTCATCAAACCTCCATATATTTCCTAAAAATTTAACTTCATCATTCCTTTGTTACTGACTTGTATTCCTTTCTCTGCCACATTTGAACTCACTTATAGATACATCAAGTTTACATATTCAATAAATAGGTTTCTATAAAAAGGAAACTCATCGAGTAGGTCATGTAGATACATCAAGCTCACATCTTCATCAAATATGTTTCTATCAAAATGGAATCTCATCGAGTAGGTCTTGTAGATACATCAAGTTTACATCTTCAATAAATAGGTTGCCATCAAAAGGTAACTCATCGAGTAGGTTTCCATAAAGGACAAAACATTACATCATAATGTAAACAATCTCCCCCTTTGGACTTGATGGCAACCATGTTGTTGTTTGATCACCACAACTTGTAGATGCATGTTAGACACATCGATCATAAGAATTATTCGAACACCAAGTTACTCTCCCCTTTAACATCAAGGGAAAAGGTCAGACCAATGTTGAAACAAGGATTCTCTTTTTTTGTAGGTATAAGAGCTCTATAGATCTGATCTTCACTATACTAACCATGCTCCCCCTGAGCACATGCTTCAACTTCAGATTGATTTTCAATAAAGTAAATGACTCTATAATTTAACAGAGTATGAATTTTCCTATCATCAAGGACTCATACTTACATTAATAACCCAACAAAGTGGGATTGCATATTTGATATAGCCACCAAACCAAGTGGGATTTCATATTTGACATTGATACCCAACCAAGTGGGATAACCTAAATGTCCATACATGACTGAATATGAAAATTATTACATCATAGGCCTCAACATGAACTTCACATCAATTTATAGATATGACTTCTATAATCAAGACCAAAAGACCTCACGAGTGAGAGATAAATACCATGATACACAACCATCATATACCGAAAAGATAATGCGCAATAATTTATCTATTAGCAACAGAATAGGTAAATTTCAATATAATCAACCCATGACTAAGTCTATAATTTCAACATCATAATATATTTCCATGGAGATCAACTATCAAGTCAATCTCTTGTCTTCATCAAAGTTAACTTTTCCTTTTCCCTTCAAAGAAACATATGTCGGAACTAAGTATATCATCATGAAATAAGATAGTGTAGTGAAGCATCATATAACATGAGTAAACACCATAAACTTGTGACAAAAACATATGATAGAACCAATCAGTAAGATAAGACAATGTAGCCATGTCTCCAGGTACCATCCAATAGTTGTAGCATATGCATATCAATACCCAAGCCTTCAATATCTTTGCAACAACATCATATTCGTTCCCCAATGTGCAAGAAGAATTATCATACAAGAACCACCTCATCAATCATCAATATGTATCAACCAATCATCCATGTGATCTCTTATCACCAAGGTGTTCACGTTTTAGATTTATAACATTTTGATAATGAGGATGTAACATGTGTAGGAATCAAGTACAATAGGCATCATTCATGACATAAGTAATCAGCAACAATATCTACATGTTCTTTCCTCATATCTAAATCATTAGTCATGAATCAAATCCTCGTGTGCAAAGAAATATAATCTTCCACAGAATGTTGTCATGCCTCATCCATAATCTCATCATAAGCAATCCATGTATCATGACAACATCATTTGAAATACCACATGAGAAAACATAATTCCAACAATGCATCATTAGCAGTTTGGATAATGCTTCCCCTAAACCTATGTTACATGTTCATAGTCAAGACTGACCATATCAACTCATTCATAAACCCATCTTCATAAATCAGTTAATCATAACTTAATATCATATCGGCGGATTATAACCATCAACATCAGACCAAGGAAATTAAATCGTAAATGACATAAGCATATAAGAATAGGTTCTTAAGTTTGTCTCATTGTTTTTCTATCTGAGAAAAACATACACAACTATCTCCAAATAAAATTGCGTATATATGTGTCTTTAGTTCATGAAACCCGTGTACACGAAGTTAAATACTAATAATTTCATAGCTTCATATCCCCCTCAACTTGTAAATCCTATACATGCCTTCTGTTATCACATCAGATACACTGTCAGAAAAATAAACAACCAGAATTACCAAACAATCATTTAAATATTGTAGTTATTGATAACATTATTCTTCCAAGAATGATGGAGTGCAATGGTCATTATATTATTTTAGTTTGAGTATGAATCCTCCTCATATCTGCAAGAGGTCAAATATTCAAACACATATAATTTATTAGTGTTTTTGTATCCCCTTGCTATGACCTCTCCAGTTTCTTTTTCCATGACCTTGCATTTGGTTGATGTGACCACAATTACATTTCCTTTATCTCCCATTTTCCCTACACTTAATATGTTTTTTTTTAGGCCTTGTGCTAATAATTTATCAAATTCCCTTCTATTTCTGTTAATTATGGTTCTACCTTTTCCAAAAACTTTTGTCGGAGCATCATCTGAAAGAATAACCTTACCATATTGATTTTTCTTGAGAGGCTCCATATTACTCTTATCACCAGTCATGTGATAAGAAAATTTATTGTCGATGTACCATTCATCCTTATTTTTAATTTCACAAATAACAAGGCCACATCTTATCTCTTATTCTTTCTACTTGTTAACATGAATTTTGGTGTATCCAAGTTTATTTGGCCTTACAATATCATTTGTTTGTCTTGCATGTTGTCTTTGATGATTCATTGATTTGTTCCTACATTCCTTTTCTACATGCCCAAACTTGTTAGAAGTATAACATATTGTGTGATGAGAAAAGGGAGAAGAGGAAGCATAATACATTTGCCCCATGTTCCTTCTATTGTAGTCAATAGCTTTATGTCAAAATTTGTTATTGATAAAAAATAACCCTTAAAGAAACCTGAGTACTTAGGATTTGTCGATATTTCTGTGTAGTGTCTATGTTTCTGTGACCAACATAATCTACTTCTGGAATTGGCTGCAACATGTCCATAATTATGACATACAAAACATTCAACAGTATTGATCAAATGAGAGAATCGATTGATACTTCTATAGCTAGGAGGGAATGATTTCCTTTGAGAATTAATGATTTTTTGTTGACCTTCTGTCTCTTTAAACACTTTAGGCTTTTCATTCATATCCTTTGAGTCCTTAGTACTGTCCTTTGAACTAGATTATCCTTTAACAGATTTGTGAAAACCAATACCAAATTTAATAGAGGGAGACCTTTGATTAATAGGAATAATTTCCATAATCTTAGTACTACCTTGAAACCTCAAGTGTTTATCCTTTTCTTCTAATTTATCTTTGAAAATGTTTACCTCAACCTCCAATCTTTGGCACTGCTTCTTCATACTTTCTTCGACCCGTATTGCTTCTTCTACTTGCTCATTAAATTTAATAATATCTTATTTCAGCCCATTTTCTTGTTCTTTTAATGTTTTTAGAAGTTATTCATTCTTCTTATTTGATTTTTCCAAATCTTCTTTAAGAGAGATGATTTCTGCTTCAAGTCATTAACTATGATTGGTTACTTCATCCTGCAACTTTTGACACTAGTTTATCTGTTCTTTATTAAGATTCTCAATTGAGTTTCTTTCTTGTAACTAATTATTCAATATAGTAATCAAATCTTTGTAGATACATTCTCTTTCATTAATAGAATCTTTTGATTTTCAAATTCATTTTTGAGTTTAGATATTTTTTCTTCTGGATCCATAACATTAATTTCACTTTCATATTCACTATCTTCAACATTGCATGAGCAAGAAAGAGGATCACAAGAACAAAAATCATTACCTATTTCATCTTATTCTTTTTCTGCTGCATATGTTTTCTGAGTTGTATTATTTCTTTGAGTAGCCTTCTTCTTTTTCTTCCTTCCCATTGTGGCGGATCTCCTTCAAGAGATCAAGCTTCTTCTGAAGGACCTACTCTGATTCCAATTGTTGGGAAAAATACCGAGGGGGGGGGGGGGGTGGGGGAGGTGAATCAATATTTACAAGAATCAAAATCTCTTAATTTTCTTTACTGATGTCTATACGCTACTCTAATTAGTCCAACTAGCATATGAACACGACTATCTTAAAGGAAATATGTGTAACCTAAATAGCTTAATGTTCAAATAAATCTTTAGAAAATTTACTTAGCCCAGTTCATCATACATACATCAAACATTTAAGCAGTAAACATGTGTAGTAATAATATAATAAATAATCACAGAAAGGAATCTCACATGAACACCAAGATTTATGGTGGAAACCAAAGTCGGGAGAAAACCACCATAGCTGTAATCTCTGTCTTCAATATCTATTCTATAGAAAACTACTTAAAAGTGTTGTGCTAGCATAGAATCATACGGACATGTAGAAACCCACCTGCAGAAGGCTCCAAACTTATCTCGTTCTCTAGCTACTACTAAAAGGTCGTTCTAACCCCCCGATCTCATTTATGAGCCGCCACTAGAAGGGAGCTTCGACCCCTTTCTCTCGTTTACTAGCCAGTAATGCAAGGGAGGTACAACTCCCTGAATTGATCACCATCTCCTACTAGCAGGAAGCTTCAAATTTCTTACTAAAGGCTCCAACCCTCACCACCACCAAATACCACGTTTCATAAATTTTCACACTTGATCCACTGCGTTCAATACATCACAACTTGAATGCCTAATTTCATCACATACTCCATGTTGAACCCTTTAACACCAAATAAGTCAAATATCAAAACACAAAATGATTACTATAACCAAGAAAATCATCCAATTCCTAAAAACAAACTCTGAACCAAACAATCACCAATGACTCGAATACCGAACCAACCATTGAAGAAAACAATCACTTAACTAATAATCAACTCAATTCATACAGAACAATCAGATAATGGTAACTAAAATATGAGAACTGAACCCAGACTATTTCATAAACACACTGAATCTACTAAAACCCTGATCATTCATAAAAGAAAATGTATACACTACTTCACTTAATGCAACTTGCATGCATACACGCTTTTCTGTAGAGTAAACCTGCATACAGATCTCAATATACTAAGTTCTTAAACTGTTACTCTGAATCAGTCACAGAATTAGAAAGAGACATTCTGAAATATTATGATAGCTTAGAAATCTCTAAACCCTTATACAGTTAGCAACATCAATTATCCTTTTCAACTAATCAACATGCACTCAATTTGAACTTTAGAGATTGTTACTAAACCCATATCAACATGAAGCCATCATTGACAGAGAGCAAAAAAACATTAGCACTGATATGATTGATCAATCATTTATAAGCAGAGACCCTTCCTTTATGTACGCACTTTTCATGAGGCTTTTCCGCATATATATGTGCTTATCTAGAGCTAAACTCGTGTATAGATCTAAACATACTTCAGAGACATACACTATCTTGCATAGTCAAACCCAAGTGTATACACGCCTTCCTTGAGTCAAAATTGCTTGCAGATATTCAACTTTCAAGTTATAAAAATGTTGCACATCACAACTTCAGACATGCTGAGATCATGAAATCCAAGATAATAAACACATGCCAAATCACAAACCTAATCAACCCATAAACAAATCATGCAATACATAGTCATTTCAGGTCTAGAGATCCTGATCCATCATTGTATTCATGAGTGCACCTTTATTTCATATCTATCAATCAAATATAGTCCATTCCATGCAGATATACTTCATATTGAAATATGCATACAATTCACATCTTCATGAACAAATTAGCACTATGATATTCACCTCCTTATATAGTTTAATCCTTAGCCAATACCATGAGCCAAAAACATACAATTGTTGATGGTATTCTTGGACGGGATAAAATAGTCATTACTACGCTCAATATTGTGGGCTAATACTATGGTAAAGACCCTTGATATTGTTAGAATTGGTGTACCAACACATACACAACTTTTCTTCTTTGTACCCACGTGTATACGTGACTTTTATTCACCAAAACTGCATATACAAAATTTTTTCATATATTCTAGATATATATAGGACTTCACTTCATTGAACTTGCATATATATAGTGTATATGTGGATTCCCTTCATTAAACCTGGGTATATACATGAATTTAACCTATGTATACATCTGCATATACATGGCTTCCCTTCATCAAACCTGCGTATATTACCTGAAAATTTACCTTCATCATTCCTCTATCACTTAATGGTATTCCTTTCTTAGTCACATATGAACTGCCCTGTAGATACATCAAGTTTATATCTTTATAAAATAGGTTTCTATCAAAAGGAAAATAATCGATTAGGTCATGTAAATACATGAAGTTTACATATTCATCAAATAGGTTGCTATGAAAAAGGAAACTCGTCGAGTAGGTTTTGTAGATACATCAAGTTTACATCTTCAATAAATAGGTTGTTTTCAAATGAAAACTCATCAAGTAGACTGCCATGAAGGACAACACATTACATCATAATGGCAACAATTTCCTCCTTTGGACTTGATGGCAACCATGTTGGTGTTTTATCACCACAACTTGTAGATACCTATTAGACGCATTAATCATAAGCATTATTAAAACACCAAATTACTCTCCCCCTTTGACATCAAGGGAAAAGATCATACCAATGATGAAAAAAATATTATGTTTCCTTGTAGATATAAGAGGTCTATATATCTAATCTACACTATACTGACGATGCTCCCCCTGAGCACATGTTGAATCTTCATATAGATTTTCAATGAAGTAAATGACCCTATAACTTAAGAGAGCGTGACTTTTCCTATCACCAAGGACTCATACTTACAGTAATGACCGAACCAAGTGGGATTACATATTTGACATAACCACCGAACCAAGTGGGATAACCTCATAGTCCATACATGACTTAATATGATAATTATTACATCATACATCTCAACATGCCCCTTACATCAATTTACAGATTTGACTTCAATAACTAAGACCAAAAGACCTCACAAGTGAGAGATCAATACCATGATCCACAACCATCATGTAATGAAAAGAATACTCACCGTAAGTATCTCTGAGCAAAAACATAGGTAAATTTAAATATCATCAACCTGTGACCAAGTCTATAATTTCAACGTCACAATATATTTCTGTAGAGATCAACTATCAACTCAATCTCTTGACTTCATCAAATTCAACTTTCCATTTTCCATTTGTATAAACGTATGTGGGAACCAAGTATATCATCATGAAATAATGTAGAGTAGTGAAGAATCATATAGCGTGAGTAAACACCATAGACTTGTGTCAAGAAGATATGAGAGAACCAGTTAGTAAGATAATACAATGTAGCCATGTCTCCAAGTATCATCCAATAGTTGTAGTATAATCATATCGCTACCCAAGTCCTCAGGATATTTGTAGCAACATCATATTCTTCCCCAATATCCAAGCAGAATTATCATACTAGAACCACTTCATCAATATTCAATATGTATCAACCAATCATCCCTATGATCTCTTATCGTTGAGATCTTCATGTTTTAGATTTATTCCATTTTCATAATCATGACGGAACATGTGCACACATCAAGTACAATAGGCATCACCCACGACATAAGTCATCAAAAAAAAATTTAGATGTTCTTTCCTCATATATGAATCATTATTCATGAATAAAATATACATGTGAAAATAAAGATAATCTTCTACAAAATTCTATGAGGACTCATCCATAATATCATCATAACAAATCCATGTATCATTAAAACATCATTCGAACTACCACATGAGAAAACATAATGCCAACAATGCATCATTAGGAACAAGGCTAATGCTCCCCCTAAACTAGTGCTACCTATTCATAGTCAAGAATGACCATATCAACTCATTCATCAACCCATATTCATAAACCAGATAATCATAACTTAATATCATATCAATAACCTTGTAACCATAAACATCATACTAATAAAATTAAATCATAATTGATAGCATCATATCATAATATGATCGCAAGTCTGTCTCACAATTTTTCTATCCAAGAAAAACATACACAACTGTCTCCAAAGAACATCTAGTAGATACGTGTCTTTAGTTCAGAAACCCATGTACAGGAAGTAAAATACTAATAATTTCAGAGCTTCATATCCCCCTAAACTTGTTCAACCTATACTTGTCTTCTATTATAACATCAGATGCAATGTCAAAAAATAAACAACCAAAATTACCAAACCATCCTTTAAACATTGCATTTAGTGATACAATTTTCTTTCTATAATGATGGAATCCAATGGTCATTGTCTTATTTAAGTCCGAGTGTGAATCCTCCTCATATCTACGAGAGGTCATATCTTTAAACACATATAATTTATCAATTTTTTTCTATCCCCTTGTTATTACCTCTCTAGTTTATTCTTCCATGACCTTGCATTTGGTTGATGTGAAAACAATTACATTTATTTTATCTACCATTTGGCCTACACTTAATATGTTTTTTTTAGGCCTTTAACTAATAAGGTATCAATTGCCCTTCTATTTTTGTTAATTATGGAGCTACCTTCTCCAAAACAAATTGTTGGTGCATCATTTGAAAGAATAACCTTACCATATTGATTTTTCTTGAGAGACTCCATCTTACTCTTACCACGAGTCATGTGATGAGAATATCCACTGTCGACGTACCATTCATCCTTCTTTTCCATTGCATAGAGAGCAAGACCACATCTTATCTCTTATGCTTTCTTCTTGTTAACATGAATGTTGTTGAATCAAAATTTCTTTGGTCTTATGATATCATTTGTTTGTCTTCCATGTTGTATTTTATGATTCATTGATATGTTCCTGCATTCCTTTTCTACATGCCCAAACTTGTTGCGAGCATAACATATTATGTGACCAGAAAAGGGAGTAGAGGAATGATAATAAGTTTGTGTCATGTTCCTTCTATTGCAATCAAGAGCTTTATGTCAAAATTTGGTGCATGAAAAAAATAACCCTAAAATAAACCTGAGTACCTAGGATTTGTCGATCTTTCTGTGTAGTGTCTATTTTTCTATGACTGAAACAATATGCTTCTCCAATTGGCTACAACATGCACATAACTATGACATAGAAAAAATTCAACGTTATTTATCAAAGGATCGAATCAATTAATACTTCTAGAGTTATAGTGAATGATTTCCTTTGAGAATTCATGGTTTTATCTTGACTGTTTGTCTCTTTAAACACTTTAGATTTTGCATTGATATCCTTTGAATCTTTAGCACTGTCTTGTGAACTAGATTCTCTTTTAACGGATTCCTAAAAACGAAGACCAAATTTAAGAGAAGGATACCTTTGATTACTAAGGATATCATCCAGAATCTTAGTACTATCTTCAAACCTCAAGTGTTTATCATTTTCTTCTAATTTACCTTTTAAAATGTTTACCTCAACCATCTTTGGCACTGCTTCTTCATACTTTCTTGAACCCTTATTCCTTATTCTACTTCCTAATTCAATTTTAGAATCTCTTCTTTCATCCCATTTTCTTGTTATTAAAATGCTTGTGGAAGTTCTTCATTCTTCTTATTTGAATTTTCGAGATCTACTTTAAGAGAGATGATTTCTTCTTGAAGTCCTTCACTGTGATTGATCACTTCAACTTGCATATTTTGAAACTGATCTATCTGTTCTTCGTTCAGATGCTCAATTGAGTTTGTTTCTTGTAATTGATTATTAAATATTGTAATCACATCTTTCTAGATACATTGTCCTTCATTAAATAAAATATGTTGATCTTCCACTTAATTTTTGAGTTTACAGATTTTTGCTTCTAGGTCCATAACATTACTTTCACTTTCATATTCACTATCTTAAACACTACATGAAATATAAATAGGATCACAAGAACAACAATCAATACCTATTTTATCTTCTTCTTTTCTACTGCATATGTTTTCTGAGATTTCTTCTATCTTTGAGTAGCCTTCTTCTTTTGCTTCCCACCCATTATGACGAATCTCCTTCAAGTGATCAAGCGCCTTCTAAAGGACCTCCTCTAATTCCAATTGTTGGGAAAATTCCTCAAAATGGGGGGGGGGGAATTGGTGGGGGGGGAGGAAATCAGTATTTACAAGAATGAAAATCTTTTACTTTTATTTACTGATTTATATACGCAAATCTAATTAGTCCAACTAGCGTATTTACGTGACTGTCTTAATGGAAAGATACGTATAACCAAATAACTTAATGTTCAGATAAGTATTCAGAAACATTACTTAGGCCAATTCATCAGTTATCAATAAAAATTTAATCAGGAAACATGTGCATTAATAACAGAATAAATCATCACACAAAGGCATCAAACATGAACACCAAGATTTATGGTGGAAACCCAAGTCGGGAAAAAATCACTGCTACTTTTGTCATTGTCTTTGATATTTATTATATAGAAAATTTCTTAGAATGGTGTATTGGTGAAAACTCATATGAGCATGTAGTCACCCACCTGCATAAGGCTCCAACCTTCTCTTGTTCTCTATCTGCTACTATAAGGGAGATCCAACCCCCTGATCTTGTTTACCATCCAACACTGGAAGGGAGCTTCCACCCCCTTCTCTCATTTACCAGCAACTATTGCAAGGGAGCTAGAACCCCGTGAAATGATCATTAGCTCCTACTCGCAGGAATTTTTGACTTCCTTACTGAAGGCTCCAACCCTCAACACCACCGTAGACCATGTTTCATAAATTTTCACACTGGATCCACCGGCATCAATACATCACAATTTGTAGGCCTATTTTCATCACATAATCCATGTTGAACCCTTTAAAATCAGATAAGTCAAATATCAAAATAGAAAATTATTACCGTACCCAAAATATTCATCCAATTCCTGAAAACAACCACTAAACCAAAATATCACCAATCACTTGAATACTGAACCAACCATTGAAGAAAAAAATGATTTAACCAATCACCAACTCAATTCATACATAATAGTGATATCATTGTAACTAGAATATCATAAATGAACCCAGACTACTCCATCAACACATTGAATCAACTGCAACCCTGATCATTCATTAAAAAAATGTATATGGTACTTCACTTACTGCAACCTACATGTATACCTTCTTTTCTGTAGAGAAGACTGCGTGCAAATCTCAATATACTATGTTCTTAAAATTGTTGCTCTGCATCAATCATAGGATTGGATAAATACATTCTGAAATATTCTGATAGGTTATAGAGCTTTGAACCCTTATATATTTAGCATCATCAAGTATCCTTTCCAACTAATTAACATGCACTCAATTTCAACTTCAAACATTGTTACTAAAGCCAGATCAACATGAAGACATCATTGATAAACAATAGAAATACAACAACATTGATATGAGTGATCATTCATTTATAAGCAGAAACCCTTCCTTTATGTATGCGCTTATCTAGAACGAAACCTACGATATATCTAAACATACTTCAAAAAACATACGCTACCTTGCATAGTCAAACCCGCATGTATACGCACCTTCCTTGAGTCAAACTTGTGTACAAATAGGCAATTTTAAAATTATAACAATGTCGCACAGCACAAAATTATAAAATTATAAAATTATATCTAAACATACTTCAAAAAACATACGCTACCTTGCATAGTCAAACCCGCATGTATACGCACCTTCCTTGAGTCAAACTTGTGTACAAATAGGCAACTTTAAAATTATAAAATTATAAAATTATAAAATTATATCTAAACTTACTTCAAAAAACATACGCTACCTTGCATAGTCAAACCCGCATGTATATGCACCTTCCTTGAGTCAAACTTGTGTATAAATAAGCAACTTTAAAATTATAACAATGTTGCACAACACAAATTCAGACATACCTAGATCACGACATTCAAGATAATAAACATATGCCAAATAAAAAATTTAATCATCCCATAAATAAATCATGTAATACCTAGTCATTTCAGGTCTAGAGATCCCGATCCATCATTATATTCATGAGTGCATATTTATTTCAGATCTATCATTCAACTATAGCCCATTCCATGCAGATATACTTCAGATTGAAATATTCATACAATTCACATCGTCATGCACACATTAATAGTATAATCTTCACCTCCCTATATAGTTTAAGCATTAGCCAATACCATGAGCCAAAACCACAAATGTTGATGGTATTCTTGGACGGGATGAAATAGTCGTTACTGCACTCAATATTGTGGGCTCATACGATGGTAAATACTGTTGAGCTCCAAAGATGTTCTTTCTTCCACCACATTCCACTCCATTTCCTTTTTCCATTATTAATCATAGGCTCAAATGATCAGTAGAATTAGTTAAAATTTCTTTAAGAATATATATCATGACTAACTTGCTATGTTTTTATGATTTTGTCATTGTAGTACTTTTTGAACTAGATCTAGCTACAGAATGCAGACATTCTGTAGCTAGTTGCCGATTCTGCAGCTGTCTTCATGTCTACGCAGGTTCCAGGTGTCATCTTGGAGAAAAACACATATGGGCATATTCCACATCATTCCCTCATCATTTGTTGCTCTCCACGAAGTTTGAACGGAATTCTGTAGGTGGTTATGCACGTGGGAACTCAAACTAGGAGATAGACTCCTAATAGGACAAGGACAGTCCAGATGTCCTTAATTCTATTACGTGACCACCATCAGAGTCCTAGTTCGATTTTAATTTGGAAAGACAATTATCCCTAGGTTATCTCAAGACAGTTATGTAATTTTGATTATAAATATGGCTCGGGAAACCGAGGGCCAAGGTTAGATTTTGTATTTGACTGCTAGATTTCAGAAGTATGAAAACACTCTGTTTTGAATTAATTTCTCTCTAATGCAAGAAGTATCAATTTATTGAAAGAACTGAGTCAATCTTGAAGTAGATTTTGCATGCTACTCTGGTGGTAGAGGGCCCCTACCTCTTGAGCATCTTTGTTTATATGGTTTAGATAAGTATTTTAGTCTCGTTTTTTTCATTTCTAGCTTAAGCACATTTCTGAAGTTTATGTTTGTTTACATTAATCATCAGGGCTAAACTTACTCTTATAAACTCTTCCAAATTATAATCACAATGAATAAGGCATAACTGTGGTGTTGTATGTTTTATTTACATTTCCTTTCGAATTTTATGATTTATGCTTGTTTACACTAAGTGTCACAACCGATATTACTCCTACAAACTCTTCCAAAACATCATTAACAATGAATAAGAAATAGCTGTGGTATCTTAGATTTTAATTGTATTTGCTTTCAAATCTTATGTTTATGTTCAATTTCATTGAATAATACAGCCATAATTGTTTTTCCAAACTCTTCCAAAATATCATTCACATTGAACAAGATGGGCTGTAGAATTCCAATAGACTAGCTGCATGTTAGTTTAGTCATAACATTCTGAAGGATGATTTCATTTAGTTCAGCTCTGTCACTACATTTCAAGTTTGATAATGGCATTTTAATTTAACTCTGTTCACTGTACTTCAAGTAGATTAGTAGTACTCTAGTTTAGTCTTAGCTCACTGTATTAGCATTCCAGTTTAGTTGTTATCCATTGCATTTTAAATTGTATTAGTTGTTAAATTTAGATACCACGGTCTTCATTATTTACAAAAACTTCTTTTGTTCCAACCTCATATTAATACATAATCATCTGGACAGAAGCTAGTATCAGTCTAAGGCCTGGAATATTTTGCAACCTTTTACCATTTCACAAATAAGCCTTTTCTCAAGGACTATTCTAAAAAGAAACCTATAACTTTTGAGTGAGGCCTAGTGGTGCTAAATTGAGTTGCAGAACAGAATTAGAAGTTAGTTTAGAGTAAAAATCTTATTTTGCTACAAATGTTATTTTCCAAATATGTTCCAATAAACCTTTAACCATGGATGAGATGTTGTAACATTGTAAGTTGATTGTTTATTTAGGAGAACTTCATTCACACTTAACTTGTCCATTTCTCAAGCTCTTCCAACACATCTTTAATGAATGAATTGGATAAGTTCAAGCTCATGTTGTGATTTATTTCCTTGCAATGAAGTCATTATCAAGCTTTGCATTTGTTGTTTGCTAGCCATAGTTTAGGCTTTGTTCTGTTTTAATATTTGCATTTGTTATTTTCCATCCATAGTTTAGGCCTTGTTCTACATTAATATAACCAATAGCTTCTTTTCACCAGCATTTAGTTCTTTCCCTGTTCAAACATAAAACCATAAAACCAAAAACATCAGAAAACACTAAACACAACGTAGTAAGAAACAAATACCTAGGCACATATAGTGCACCACACTTCAGCAGTTTACTAGCCCTGGTTGACAATTAATGAACTCAATTTAGGAACACTAAGTTGAGCACAAACATTTTGGCACCGTTTCCGGGGAAGTGTGACTAGGTAGCCTTGTTTCTTAACTCCCAAAAACAATGATATGCATAGAGAGAGAGACTCAAGGGGTAGATTCATAAGAAGCAGAAGTTTGATTCCTAGAACACCACTTGTTTCACCTAGACCAAGAGCCAGTACACCTCCAACTCAGACCCACATTCCATCCTTTACTGATCCTAGATTTCTAGAAGACTTAAGATCAGATATTCCATTAGAAATACCTTCCACTTCATCCACTTAACCTTTCTTAGAAGAAGATTCAAGGACCCCTACTAGAGACACAAACTTTTCCACTTCCACAGAAGAATAAACTATGAAAGAAGAAGGGGGAGGAGGAGTTTTTAATGGAGAACACACATTATTTGGAGGGGGTAGAGGTAGAGGTAGAGGAGAAGGTAGAGGTGCAGAAGGAGAAGGAGGTAGAGGAATAGGTAGAAGAGAAATGGGAAGCTCTTTTGGGTTTCCTGTAGTAGATGAAGAAACCAATACAACTATGAAAAAAATTTCACCCTCTTTCCTTACACACTTCTATGGACTTAGAAATGAAGATCCTGAAACCTTCCTATTTGAATTTTAAGTCTTATGTAGAACTTATGACTACTTACAAGATGCTCAAAAACTTAAACTATTTCCTTCAACATTGAAAGGAGCAACATTGAAGTGGTTTATGAGTTTGATCAACAGTTATATTAGGAAATGGGAAGACATGAAACAAGCATTTCTTGAAAGGTATTTGGATTATTGTATGCCAGTCAATCATAAGGAGGAAGTGTTCAAGATGATACAAAAAGAGGATGAAAACCTGGAAGATTTGTTGGAGAGATTCCATTACAACATCAAAAGAGCAAAAATGGAGAACTTAGATCAAGACACCTTAAAAGCTCTCTTGTTGAAGACAATTAGGGATGAATGGTTGGATATCCTTAACATGATGGGAAAAGGGGATATATCTCAGCTCACGTTACCTGAAATATCTGAGTTATGTATCAACCTTTCAAGAGAAAAATCTAAAACTGTGAAAGGACCAAGAGACCCTGCTCTTGCAAGGGTAAGTAAGTCTGCTTCTGGGACATTAAGTAGGGCAGAGATAGGGCATATGCTTGATGAATTAAAATATGACATCTTAGGGAGTCTTAGTGAAAAAATAGACACCCTTATGTTACAAAACAAGCAAAAAGCTGAATCTGATGCTTTAGTAATCTTTTGTCCCAAATGTAGAAAGAAGCATGCCTTGAGAGAATGTCCTTTGGATGCAAAAGTTGTAGAGACCTGTGTAATTTGTTTATAAAAACATGAGACCAAGAGTTGTCCTTCACTTCCTGGTCTTAAAGCTGTCTTTCAAGAAGATACTCATACAAGTTCCACATAATCTCTCAATTTTGTCTCTAGAAAGCCTTGGCAAGGACCTCAAACACAAGGATTTCATGATCAAATGTATAATCAACCACCACCAAATTGGAATTCTTGGCAGCATCCTTGGCCCCAATTTCAAAATCAATCTCAAGCTTGGGCACAAGGAGCACAAAATCCCCATGGAAGATACTCCCAGTACTATCAATATCCACCATCCTATCCACCATACCCACATTTTTCTCCTCAAAATCCTCAAAAAAATCCTCAACAGAATCCTCAAAATCCACAACATCAAAATCAACCACTCCCCTTACCATTTCCTCAGAAATCAAATCAGTTGCCTACTCAACCCATACCAAACCCCAACAATAAAAATCCTCAGAACACATACATGATAGAAGGCCAACAGTTTCCAACTTATTTAATTACTCCTCTAGACCTTAGTGATGTTCAACTTAGGTCTGGAAAAATACTTGAAAAGAGGAAACCTTCTATGATCATACAGGAACAAGATAACTCTGAGGAAGATTCTCTATGAGAAAATAAAATTCTTGAAGAAGACACATCTTTTTAGGACCCAAACATTGAAAAACTAAAAAAAAAGGAACCAATAATTTCAACTCCTGTATTAGAGCAGCCATCAACATCCACTCCTACACCTCCCTTTCCAGAAAGATTACAAATTTATAGGGGTGTAGAAAAACAAATTATGGTGCCTAATTATGATTTCTTAGATGAGCTAAGAAATGTTTGTATTAAGATTCCATTATTACAAGCTATCAAGGAAATTCCAATTTTAGCAAAGACAATAAAGAAGTTGAGCATGAAGAAAACAAGAAAAAGAATAAGAGAGACAAAGAAAATTCAACTGGCAGGAAAAATAGCAAATATCATGATGGGTAAGATTGTTATTCCAAAGTATCTAGACCCAGGAAATCCAGTTGTTAAAATTCACATCAATGGAATTGAGATACAAAACACACTCATTGATTTAGGAGCAGCAATCAATATCATGAGTAGACAAATCATGGATAAACTGAAACTTCCTAATCTTCTCTTTACACCCACATTATTACAATTAGCAGACAGATCTGTGATCAAACCAGATGGGGTAATAGAAGACATTCCAGTGTCCCTAGATTCTTGGGAGTACCCTATGGATTTCATGATCCTAACTCCTAAGAATAATCTAGGAGGACACCCTATTATATTAGGAAGACCTTGGTTAGCTACAGCTGATGCTTTCATTAGTTGTAGATCCGGTGATATGTACATCTCCGATGGTAGTTCAACTAAAAAATTCACTTTGTATCCTCCAGCCAGGACAATTATAGATTTAGATGATACTCAATGGATAGAGGATGAAGAAGACTTACAACCTCTCTTCACAATTTCAGAAATTAGTGAAGATAGTCAAATTCTGAATACTTTAGAAAACTTTGAATCCTCTTCGGAACATAAACATGAACAATTTCAAGAAGAATCCAACATTGAGTTTTTTTCATCAAGGCAGATGTCTCTCTATTCCATGGATAAATTTGGCAGCTCTACAATTGAGATATTTCCAGGCAAAACTTTAAACATAAACAAGAACCTAAAAAAATCTCAACAAGAAGAGCTAGTCAAAATTTTACAGAGACATTTTTCTGCATATGCATGGGAGTACACTGATATGAAAGGGATAAGCCCCAAGACTTGCACTCATCACATCTACATAGAGGAAAATTGTAAACCAATCAGACAACCTCAAAGACGGATGAATCCAAATCTTAGGAAGATTGTTAAAGAAGAATTGCAGAAATTGTTGAATGTCAACTTTATCTATCCTATTTCAGATAGTCAGTGGGTTTCTCCTTTGGTAATTGTGCCAAAGAAAAATGGTAAATGGAGGGTATGTATTGACTATCGAGAATTAAACAAAGCTACTCTTAAAGATCATTTTCCCTTACCTTTCATAGATCAGGTGTTAGATACCTTAGCTGGCAAAAAGTACTTCTCATTTCTAGATGGGTTTAGTGGTTATAATCAAATTCAAGTAGCACTTGAGGACCAAGACAAAACCACATTTACCTATCCTTGGGGTACCTATGCTTACCGAGTATTGCCATTTGGATTATGCAATGCACCTGCAACATTTCAAAGGGCAGTATTAGGAATCTTTTCAAATCTAATACATGATTGTGTAGAGGTATATATGGATGATTTCACAGTTTATGGAAACACATTTGAAGAAGCCTTAGCAAACTTGGAAAAAGTTTTAAAGAGATGTAAAGAAGTAAATCTTTCACTAAGTCATGAGAAGTGTTTTATGATGTTTACTGAAGGAATTGTTTTGGGGCATCACATTTCAGGGGATGGGATTAGAGTTGATGAGTCAAAATTTGAAGTCATCTCTAACTTATCTATTCCAAGTTGTCAAAAAGATGTTAGGAGTTTTCTAGGATTTACAGGATATTATCAAAGATTTATAGAAAACTTCACCAAGATAGCATCTCCACTCTTCAAATTACTTACCAAAGACTGTGAATTCAAATGGAATTCTGATTGCCAGTTAGCCTTTGAGACCCTGAAAAAAATAATTTCTGAAGCACCTATTTCAAGGGACCTAACTGGAAGTTACCTTTTCATATTTCAATAGATGCCTCAGATACAGCTCTAGGTGCAGTATTGGGACAAAAAGACCTGATTCCTTATGCCATCTACTATACCAGTAAAAATTTGACTCCTGCAGAGTTAAACTATACTGTAACTGAAAAAGAGTTTTTAGCTGTTGTTCATGCCATAAACAAATTCAGACACTATATAACAGGTTATGAAACTTTTGTTCACACTGATCATTCTGCAATTAGATACTTAATGAAAAAATCAATTACTAATGGCAGAGTCATAAGATGGTTATTGCTTTTACAAGAATTCAACATTACCATTCTAGATAGGCCTAGAAAACAAAACACAGTAGCTGATTTCCTATCTAGACTCCAAAACATCAAAGATGACACTCCAGTTGAAGATCAATTTCGTGATGAATATCTTTTTGCAATTTCTACTCAAACTCCTTGGTTTGCTGACATTGCTAATTATTTAGTTTCAGGAAAATTTCCTTCAATAATGAATGCAAGAGACAAAAGAAAAATCATTTATGACAGTGCAAAATATTCATGGGTTGCTAATGAGTTGTACAAGACAGGTCCAGATTTGATCATTAGGAGATGTGTTCGTGAAGATGAGATGCCCGAGATTCTCAAAGCATGTCATGATGAACCTTGTGGTGGACACTTTGCTGATAATAGGACAGCCTATAAGATCCTTAATTTAGGATATTATTGGCCATCCTTGTTTAAAGATGCTAAAGAGTATGACAAAAGGTGTGACAGTTGCCAAAGGGTAGGGAAACCTTCTCCTTCAGGTGAGATGCCATTACAACCTCAGGTACATATTGAACCTTTTGAAAAATGGGCTTTTGATTTTGTAGGACCTATTAGTCCTCCATCAAGACAAAAGAGATATATATTAGTTTGCACTGATTATGTTACCAAATGGGTAGAGGCCAAGCCATTACTTTTTGCTACTGAAGCATCTGTAGTTAATTTTCTTTTTGAGGATATTTTTACTCGTTTTGGTGTCCCAAGAGAAATTGTTATAGATCAAGGAGCTCAATTCACATCAAGGCTAGTGGAACAAATGATGGAGAGGTATAAAATCAGACACATAAAATCTACTCCCTATCATCCACAAGAAAATGGTCAAGTGGAATCTACTAATAAGGTTATTGAAGGGATCCTAACAAATACTATCCATTTACATAGAAGAGATTGGGTAGATAGGCTTCCTGAAGCCTTGTGGGCCTATATAACTACATGGAGAAGCACAACAGGCCATACTCCTTATGAACTTATTTATGTAAAGCAAGTTTTGTTTCCCATAGAGTTCCAGATTCAAACTTTCAAAATGGCATATCAGCTAGGACTTAATCTATCAGAGGCACAAAAGCACAGATTGGAGCAGATTAATGAATTGGATGAGATCAGACAAGATGCAGTTCATAAAACAAGTCTAGTCCAACAGCAAAGGACTAGATGGCATGATAAGTACATCAAGGAAAAGAAGTTCAAGGAAGGTGACTGGGCTCTCTTGTTTGATTCAAAGTTCAAGGATTTTCAAGGTAAATTTCAAACACATTGGCTTGGGCCATATGAAATTATAAGAATTTTTGACAATGGAGCAATAAAAATCAGGACAATAGATGAAGAGAAGGTCACTTTTCTCATGAATGGTCATAGATTGAAGCTGTATCATAAGCCACTCTCAAGAGAAGAATTTGTCAAGAAATTCCAGGAAAGTAGTGATATGAAGTTAATGAAGAAGAATTTTTCTTCTTCATTAACTTAAGTGAATTTTCTGAAGTTAGATATTGAAAAAAAAAATAAAAAATAAAAAAAATAAATAAAATATAATAAAAAAATCAAGTATAAACATGAAAACCAATCACTGATTGGCATGTTTATACAGAAAAGGTGGAGTGAAAATTAGAATCTTTCTGACACTCTAGCTTTTCAAATCTGTTCTTTCTGCAAGTAGTTATTACAAAATCATAAGTGCAAGTTCATTTCACTTATGGTCCATCTCATTTCATCCATCCATACTCCATCTCATTCATTCATCCACACTTCATTCATTTCATCCCATGGTCCACCTCATTTCCATCCCAGATTTTTAAGTCTGATGTTTTTCTGCAATTGAATAATACATATCATGAATTCCAGGCCACTTCTCATACTTCACTCCATTTCATAAGATGTGATCCATTCCACTCCATTACTCACTTCATTCATATTCCATTACACCATATTTTATTATCCATCCTCACTCATTCCATACAACATTCCATTCATTCTCCAAACCATTCCATTTCATGTTTCAAGTTCTCTACAGGTACATTTTGCAATCAATCAGACATTCTGCAGCTAGTTAGACATTCTGCAGCCAGACAGACATTCTGCAGCTAGAGATCCTAAAGGCACTGTCTAGTAATCACCTGATCTGCAATAAAATGATCCTGCATATCCATGACAACAAGCAAAATCAAGAAGGTTATGAAGACTCAAAAATTAATGATTTTCAGGAGAGAACAAAGCATATGAAGAACAAAAAAAAAAAAAAATCAGAGGAAAGGCAAAGGTAAAAGTTCTGACTATAATGACATATCATGAAAGATTTTAGTATAGTTAAGTTATGAATAATTCAAAAAAGTTGTTTTAATTAATTTTGTTGACCATGCCTAACCAACCTCCCGCAAAAAATTTGGATAAAACTCCTTCTATTCCACCATTTCAAATCCCATATTCGATCATCATTTAAAAATCTAAACGGTTAAAGTGCTGAAGTGATTGGATTAGTCACGTCACTAGGCCAAAGCATTTAATGATGATTTTGAATTCGTTACAAAATATCTCCGCGGTATTTTCTTTTGTGATATCCTTCAACTCATATACATCATCCTCACCTCATTATATTCATTCGGCAATCACTCCATATCATTCTTTCCCGTAGCCAATTTTTAACCATTATGGTCTGTGAAACAGAGGCATCTCTGTAACAACCATTGTCACCATGAATAGAGGAGCATCAATTTGAAGGTTAGAAAGAGGAGTTATGGGTCTTATAGTGAGGACTGAACCAATTGGCACTAAGTACTTGGAAGGTTATCCTCAAGTCAGAGAAATGTTACAACAAGCAGGGTGGTTGCAATTCTTTGAAAAATTCAGTGGGTTTCACAAAGAGGTGACCAAAATGTTTGCAAGATCCTTCAAAGGAGCTGAGGTCGAGATAGGAGATATTAAATTCACCATTACAGAAGCTTCCATTGCAGAAGCAACCGAATTGCCCAGACAAGGAGAAAGGTGGTTCAAGAATAGAGAATTTCATAACGAAGCATGGAAGCAGATACTCAAGTCACCAGGTATGGATGTTACCATTTTTAAAAAGGGTATCCCTAGCTCTGCACTAAAGAACAAATGGAGGAACATGTTGCTTATCTTGCAAAAATTCATCACTTGTGAAGGAAGATATGGTACTTTCTATGTCTATCATATTCGGTTGATAATGCATTTCCTAGAAGAATAACTCAATTTGCCCTTTTTCTTGCTTCATAGTTTAAAGAAAATGGCCTCAAGTGTTCAAAAGAGAATTCAATTTCTGGAAAAAACCTTATACCACCATGGTTTATTCAAAATTTTGATTGAACATCATTTGAACAAAATGGGAGATAATTGGGAAGAGTTCCTAGTGAGAAAACACTTTGAGGAACCCAAGGAACCTCCACCTGAAGACAAACCTACAAAAAGAAGCAAAAGATGGAAAACCTCCAAAACTGAAACTGGTAAAACAATACAAGAAAGCAGTGAAGAAATTATTTCTAATAAATTGACTCAGATTAAGAAGAAGCTTAGGAAAGAGAGGATAATAAGAAAATTTGCCAGAGAGAAAGGAGAAGGGCCATCTCAACCGAGAAGGAGCCACAGACTTAGAGGGATACTAAAGAAAAAAAAGGTTAAAAAAACTGGAGTCATAAACATAGAAGATGAAGAAACACCTACTGAGGAGGATTTTGATGAAGAAGTTCCAGAAATTGACCTAGCATAGCAAGAAATTTACAACTATGTTGAAACATTAGAGAGGAGAGCTTCAGACTCTAGAGATGGAACTCCTAGCCCACCAAAGTCTGAAATTGATATGCTAAGAAGATACAAGTATGATTTATAAGTACTCAATAGGCATATCAAGAATGAGAATGAAATTATGAGAGAACAGGTTAAACTGAAAACTGATATGAATTCAACTCTGTCTCTACAAATGCAAAAGTTGTACAAGGCCAGTGAAAAATTGAAGAAGATAAATAAAAAGTTAACCAGGGCACTCAAAAATTTGAGATTCAAGTTAGTCATAAGAAAGCCTAGAAAGCCTTTGACTGCTAGGCAAAGCAGAAGAAGAGGGTTGGATGTCCTTGCAGAGGTCTCAGAGTTCATGGAATAGTTGCATGAGGACATGCAAGAACCTAGCAGTGGGGGTATGTTGAGCTCCAAAGATGTTCTTTCTTCCACCACATTCCACTCCATTTCCTTTTTCCATTATTAATCACAAGCTCAAATGATCAGTAGAATTAGTTAAAATTTCTTTAAGAATGAATATCACGGCTAACTTGCTATGTTTTTATGATTTTGTCATTGTAGTACTTTTTGAACTAGATATAGCTACATAATGCAGACATTCTGTAGCTAGTTGCTGATTCTGTAGCTGTCTTCATGTCTACGCAGGTTCCAGGTGTCATCTTGGATAAAAACACATATGGGAGTATTCCACATCATTCCCTCATCATTTTTTGCTCTCCACGAAGTTTGAACGGAATTCTGTAGGTGGTTATGCACGTGGGAACTCAAACTAGGAGATAGACTTCTAATAGGACAAGGACAGTCCAGATGTCCTTAATTCTATTACGTGACCACCATCAGAGTCCTAGTTCGATTTTAATTTGGAAATACAATTATCCCTAGGTTATCTCAAGACAGTTATGTAATTTTGATTATAAATATGGCTCGGGAAACCGAGGGACAAGGTTAGATTTTGTATTTGACTGCTAGATTTTAGAAGTACGAAAAAACTTTGTTTTGAAGTAATTTCTCTCTAATGCAAGAAGTATCACTTTATTGAAAGCACTGAGTCAATATTGAAGTAGATTTTGCGTGCTACTCCGATGGTAGAGGGCCCCTGCCTCCTGATTAGCTTTTTTTATATGGTTTAGATAATTATTTTAGTCTCGTTTTTTTCATTTCTAGCTTAAGCACATTTCTGAAGTTTATGTTTGTTTACATTAATCATCACGGCTAAACTTACTCTTATAAACTCTTCCAAAATATCATCATGATGAATAAGGCATAGCTATGGTGTTGTAGTTTTTAGTTGCATTTCCTTTCAAATTTTATGATTTATGCTTGTTTACACTAAGTGTCACAGCCGATCTTACTCCTACAAACTCTTCCAAAACATCATTAACAATGAATAAGAAACAGTTGTGGTATCCTAGATTTTAATTGTATTTTCTTTCAAATCTTATGTCTATGTTCAATTGCATTGAATAATACAGCCAAAATTGTTTTTACAAACTCTTCCAAAATATCATTCACATTGAACAAGATGGGCTGTAGAATTCCAATAGACTAGCTACATGTTAGTTTAGTCATAACACTCCGGAGGATGATTTCATTTAGTTCAGCTCTGTCACTACATTTCAAGTTTGATAATGGCATTTTAATTTAACTCTGTTCACTGTACTTCAAGTAGATTAGTAGTACTCTAGTTTAGTCTTAGCTCACTGTATTAGTATTCCAGTTTAGTTGTTATCCATTGCATTTTAAATTGTATTAGTTGTTAAATTTAGATACCATGGTCTTCATTATTTACAATTGTTCCAACCTCATATTAATACATAATCATCTGGATAGAAGCTAGTATCAGTCTAAGGCCTGGAGTATTTTGCAACCTTTTATCATTTCACAAATAAGCCTTTTCTCAAGGACTATTCCAAAAATAAACCTATAACTTTTGAGTGAGGCCTAGTGGTGCTAAATTGAGTTGCAAAACAAAATTAGAAGTTAGTTTAGAGTAAAAAGCTTATTGTGCTACAAATGTTCTTTTCCAAATATGTTCCAATAAACCTTTAACCATGGATGAGATGTTGTAACATTGTAAGTTGATTGTTTATTTAGGAGAACTTCATTCACACTTAACTTTTCCATTTCTCAAGATCTTCCAACACATATTTAATGAATGAATTGGATAAGTTCAAGCTCATGTTGTGATTTATTTCCTTGCAATGAAGTCATTATCAATCTTTGCATTTGTTGTTTGCCAGCCATAGTTTAGGCTTTGTTCTGTTTTAATATTTGCATTTGTTGTTTGCCATCCATAGTTTAGGCCTTGTTCTGCTTTAATATAACCAATAGCTTCTTTTCACCAGCATTTAGTTCTTCCCCTGTTCAAACATAAAACCATAAAACCAAAAACATCAGAAAACACTAAACACAACGTAGTAAGAAACAAATACCTAGGCACATATAGTGCACCACACTTCAGCAGTTTACTAGCCCTGGTTGACAATTAATGAACTCAATTTAGGAACACTAAGTTGAGCACAAACAAATACTATTGTTATTGTTAAAATTAGTGCACCAATTCATACACAACTTTTATTGTTTTTACTTGTCTGTATATGTGAATTTTCTTCACCAAAACTGCATATACACAAATTTTGTGTATATTTTGGATATATACACGACCTAGCTTCATTGAAACAACATATATATAGTGTATATGCAGCTTTCCCTCATTAAACCTACGCATATACATGAATTGAACCTGTCTATACATCTACATATACATGACTTACCTTCACCAAGCCTACATATAATTCCTGAAACTTTACCTTCATCATTCCTCTGTCACTAACTGGTGTTCCTTTCTCTGTCACATTTGAACTGGCCTATAGATACATCAAGTTTACATTGTCAACAAATACATTGATATCAGAAGGCAACTCGTCGAGTAGGTCATGTAGATGCATCAAGTTTACATCTTCATCAAATAGGCTTCTATCAAAAAGGAAGCTCATTGAGTAGGTCCTGTAGATACATCAAGTTCACATATTCAATAAATAGGTTGCTATCAAAAGGAAACTCATTGAGTAGTTTGCAATCATGGACAACACATTACATCATAATGCCAACAAATTGCATAGTTTAGGTTTAGTTGAAGGCTGAGGAGCATTATGAATGATCTCATAAAAATTTCCCTACATAGAATATATTAATTCAAGATGTTAAGCATGTAAAAGTTCATGCTCCTCAATTACTTCTGCAACCATAGTGACATGCCTTACTATAGGTGGAAATATGGACTGGGTGAACCAATATTTAAGTTCTTCATAAAAAATCACAGTTCATACTAACCTATTTCATCTTCACCACTCATGAATATGATTAAATATGTGATCAGCATTATCTTGTTTGAAATTGGACAAAATCCCTGTCGCAAGATGCCACCTATTATGTAACTAAAAATTATTCAAGAAAGTACGAGAAAAGGAAGTAAAGTCACTATAATATTGCTTATCAAGTTCAATGTATCATTTGGCTATATATCTATTTAGGGTTCATTGGAAAATTTTCAAACTCATATAATTAGCCACCAAAGAATTAGAAAAATACCATAAATGGTAGATGGTGATGTGCGTGTAAGGTTTTTCTCTCGGGTTCCCTTCAATATTAGTAATATCATATGGAATATTTGTTTGTATAGGTGTCCCCCTAGGATTGCGGCATGTGGGGCCATTTTTTAGCTTATCCACATATGTTAAATCAATAGGTGCCAAAAAATGAAGTTGGTAATATTTAATGGACAGTAAGTGAAATAATCGCTCATGGTCCATATAGTTCCTCCATAAAATATTTCATGGAAGAAAGAATGTTGGAAAACATTGTAGTACATTCTGGTATACCGAGGTTTTGGGGTAATATATGTGGTGTAAGAATTCCCCCCCATAGGTCTAATTCCCATAGAGGAAAAACGAATCCAAAATGCTTAACTGCCAAATGAATTGTACCCAACAGTTGAAGGAAACACCACCCCCCCCCCCCCCTTTATGAAAAAGAACCACCGTAAGAATTATAACTCATAGGCATATTTCTACTCATGCGGTTAGTTACACTAGGTGAAATATCCACCCCAAAGGAAAAGGAACCTCTAAAGAAAGACATCCCACCTAACATAGAATTATTCCAAGGTTGATATGTAATATTCCAATGGTGATATGTTCAGTGTTAGATATAAGAATCATAGTTTGATATGAATTAGAAGTGCATATCCCAATTTTATATAAATTGGATAATTATATCATTTTCCATCTACTAGGATGCATTTGAAGTGGAAAAAGTGGAGGAATCATCTCATGGTATTGTGTTTACAGGCGGGATCCAATATGGTGAAATGAGGCATACCACATCGTTTTTTGGGGGTACAATTTTTTTGCTCCAATATATCAACTTTGCATGATATTCTACACATAGTGATCTTTCCAACAATGTAATAAGTGCATCAATCGCAGTACATATGAAAAATTTATGGCACTCATAAGTTGACCTTCCTATTTTCACGCCAATAGTTCAGAAGGATGTCGCAACAGCCCCCATTATTCATGGAAAATGGGATATCGACGTGATTATGAATTAAAATAATCTAGAAGAGTATATGTTTTAACTATAGTTAAGAGTTGATATAGTCAAACATAACCACTAGTAGGCTATCAGGTTGTGTTATAACCGGGCCACTAGGATGAAGAGGAAGAGAGTTGTGTTCTATAGCTAAGAAAAGAGATTTAGGATAGATAGGAGTAGAGCACATAGAGAGGATATGAGCATTGTAGAATGCCATGAGCCATAAACATTACTTCTTTGAACCTGCAGCCATATTTCTAGATGGAGAAAGAGAGCAAAGCAACCTCACCTTGCAGTTGGGTTTTCTCCCGAAAGGGTTTCCCAAAGATAATATCTTGTCTTGTGTGTGTGTGTGCTTATTTTTTAATTCTATAAATTTATACATAATTTACATTCCTATGCATCTACTAACTAAAGTTAAATCCACATATCTTAAAGTTTAATAAATTGTAATAGTGTGGAGCTTTTAGAGTTTTAATATAATATAATTAAATCAATTGTGATGAAATAGCCAGTGGAATATCCACAAAATTTTACAAATAATTTTTTATTAGAGAAGGTTCCATTAGGTATTTTTTGTAGATTGCAGGGATCTAGATTGGTGGGGTTTAAAATCATAAAACCCTAATCATGGCCAATGAATGTGTAAACGAACCTTGTGATCCTCTAGACGTGCAGTTTTCTCGGCTTGAAAAACAAGTTGCAGATATAAACCACAATGTAAACCTTCTCATGGTGGCCCTAAGAAATAAGATATGGATATTTGGAGAATATGGGGGTTCAAATGAAGAGGAAAAATGAGAAGGGGGATTGGGAGATCATGAAGGCATGATGAATGGGCCAAAGAAATAACCCAGAAAAATATAAACTGAGTTCAAATGTCATGAATCAATCCCTATTCAAAATGGAAGAAAAATTCTCTATCAAGTTGTACATTGGAAATATAGACACTATGAGGTTGAACCATTGGTTGCAACAACTACAATTTTATTTGTTGTGTCCGTCAAATCAAGGAAGGTAAAAATATCTCATTCTTGCATCCCAAATTAGAGGTCCATGCACTGACTTGGTAAGAGAGCCACACGAGAATGGTGAGGTTGGAGGGAGAACCTGATGTGACCCTAATTAATTCACGGTTTTATCTAACTGCGTACGTGGAGGACCAGTGCATCCAGTGCCATTACTTCTGGCAAAAGTCAGGCCAAAGCATGTAGGAGTACACTACGAAATTCAAAAATATGGCTATAATGCTCGGTATCTCTCCAAACAACCTAGATGTTCTCCTAAAGCATTTGGGGGGTCTCCATTGCTATATATGTGATGAAGTGATTTTTTTAAGGCCCAAATCAGTGGATTAGGATTGTGTACAGGCACAATACTTGGAGAACATAGGCCCAAAAAGAGTGTAATCAAGTGGATCAAAGAAGAAGGAGAAAAAATAAGCTTCTAAGTAGGGGAAGAAGAAGAAAAAATGGGGAAAAGATAAAAATTATGGTAGCCACAACATACTAGTGCAAAGATTCTAGAAACCACTACAACCATTGCAACACTCATGGCCATACAAAGGATAAGTGTTATAATTTTCATATACAACTAAACCCGAAGACCAAGAAGAAATATAATAAGAAGAAGAATCGCATGCCTAATGATTCGAGAAACAAAGTTGAAAGAATCCCTGAAGTGGAGGAGAAGATAGTATGTACATCAATACAAAAGGAGGTGAATCTAAGCGACCTTTAGTAATAGGAAGAGAAATAAATTACCAAAATATTCCATATAAAGATACACGTCAAGAAGACAAATATTGATGCTATGTTTGACTTGTTAGTCATCAGTATTTTTACCTGTTTTGATGACTAGATTGCTTGGCTGAGTTTTCTAGAAGCTAATCTAAATCTGTCAATTTTTCATCTAGAAAACACCTCAAACAAATTTTTGTCTTCCCACCCCTCTCCTTCAGCCTATAATGATAAAAACCCTTTAGTTTCCCTACCTATCACAATTCAGCAAAGCCTCTTTGTCTCTATCTGTTATAAGTTTGTCTCTCTACCATCAAAATCCTTTGTTTTTCATGCAACTCACTATCCAACATTTAACAAAGTGTCTACCTCTCTCTCACTGATCACTTTTTCATGTGATAACCTACTCATGCCCAAGAAGCCATTCAAAATCCATGACAAATTATGTAGGTCTAGGTGATGGTGTTTTAGGGAAAATTCCTTGGCAAGACTGTTTTGAGCCAAAAACCCTATCTTCAATATGAGTCAGCCATCATGTCTTTTTATTTTCCAAAGAAAAACCCTTGTCTATCCCTAGTTCATGCACCATCAAAGAGGCCACTTTGTTTTGTTTCTAGCAAGGCTTAGGAATGTTCAAATCAGGAAAAGAGAAGGATTTTTACCTGTCCAAATAAATATGATAAGATCGGGCATAATCCCCATGAGACATCAAAGAAGCCCTCCAAAATTCAAAAGCATATGTTTTTACATCTCTGGAGGGATGTACTAATTGATGACACCAAGCAGAGTGTGAGAAAAATGAGCACCTCAGGAGAAAGTTTCATGTTGTTTCAATTTACTATGGAAGTCAAAGAAAGTGCAGATTATGGCCATCTTTCAAAATTAGTCTCATAAAACCAAGAGTGATAGTCTTTTGGCAAAGGGCCTCTAGCAGACTAGGCATCAGATTGAAAGGTGTAAAAGGAACAACTGCCTTTTTTATCCTAATTTAGCCTAGCTTCTAACAAACATTCGAGGAAAACTTCATCATCATAAGAGCTAAAAGCCAATACCAAGAACATGTTATTTCCAAGATAGGCACAGTAAACATTTATAAGTTGGAAATGCATTACCTGCTCTTGGTTTTCCTAGTGAGTTTTGCAAGAAGTCATATCTTAAAAGCAGAATAGGCACAGGGTTCAGAATTTGCTTTTCAAAAAGAGCCTCTTTCATGATAAGTAGAGGGCCTACAAAAAACTAGTTCAAAGAAATTTTTCAATGGTAGCAAGGATGAAAGAAAACTTTATGTTTATAGTGTCTTTTTGAGCATAAGGAAAAAGCCCTAAGTTCTCAAGAATCCTCCTTCATAAATAAGCAGATGGCACTCAATTTGTATAAAGGTTTTTTGTGAAGGAAAAGAATCATTGAGTAAGGACCTCCATCAGTGATAAGAAGAGGACCTACACAATGGCTTTCATAAACCTAGGTAGTTGCATCTTGCATTACCTCATCCTAAGGATAAACAGAGAACATCTCATCATAATCAAGTCACATTTTTGGTCTAAATTTTCAAAGTGATATGGTGAGGTAAAGGCATAGGTTACAGATAAGATGTCATATAGCAAAAGGGTCAGTTTATTTGAAGATATTCAAGAGTGTTTAGTGGAAAAGATCATAGTTTTCTCCTAGTCGTCTTTTCAAAGCAAGAGGGTCAGAAACACATTTTTATGGCCTCCTTCACAAGTAAGAAGAGGGCCCACTTACCACAGGTGCATAAGACCTCTTTCATAACAAGTAGAAGGTCAGGTTTCCTAGTGTTAACACTGTGGTTGAGGAAAGTTGTCAGCAATGGGTAGGGTCGAGAAATAGTGTGTTTGAAAGAGTGAATTCACTGACAAACCAAGGCTGGAATTTTGATTAAAGCAACCTCATATAAATTGTAAAGGAGGAAGAAAAATCTAGGTTTAAAAGTGATTTATGCAAACTGATAAAAAGAGGAATTCACAAAGGTGACTTATGTAAAAGAGGCATCTCTCATTTAGACAGGCCTATTTAGTTTATCAAAATACTTCCTCCAAATGATGATTAAAGGGTAAACAAGGATAACAAGGAGTTTGCAACTTTGAGATGCTTTCCATCAAATGATAGACAGAGCCTTAAATTTATAAAAATATTGAAACCTAAAGTGGAAAACACGTGCCTAGAAAGTATTTTGAAATCCCCCCTTTACAAATTAGCATAGGTTCAACAGTGGTTTCAAGTAACCTAAGTGGTTACATTAGCCAGAATGCCTCCTCTAAGAGATGAGCAGAGGGAAAATCACCAAAAGTTAAATTTTGTTTGAGAAGAGAGAGACACTGTGTTTTAAGAAAACCTTCAGTTTGATGACAAATATAGAGGCTAAAGTGGAATGTCAAAATCACCACAAGGAGGGAAAAAAATGTTCAAAAACGTTTTAAAAAGACCTATAAAATCTCTTAAAGGAGAAGGTCATTTTCTATTGTGAAAAGGGACAAAAGAAAAACAGTTTTTCTAACCCTGGGAGAGTAGTCTGCAGAAATTTGAAGATGCGACGTGCCTCTAAGTTAGCGCGATGCACTTGTAAGCGTCTTTACAAAGGCTCCTTTACGCGGCGCGACACGCCTGTAGCGTCGTACGACGCACTTGTGATCCGCACTCGCCCGATGTTCAAAGGGCGCCCAGTGCCCGATCCGACAACACCACAACACGTGCAGGTGCTACGCACCTATGCACAGGAGCATAGCACCACTCAAAATACCTCCAACTCACCAAAAAATGGATTTTTTCCTAGTGAAATTATCTCCAAAAGCACACAACGCATTTTCAAGAGGTATTTACTATTTTTTTCGCCTAAGTTTTTGAGTTTGAGAGGTCTTAAGAATCAATTTGATTAAGAAAAAGACACAGTCCAATGAAGGAAAAAACACGGTTTATTCTTAAAACAACCATGTTTACTATGAGAAAACAAGACAGTGTTTAAGGAGGAAGGAACCTTGTCAGTATTAAAAAAAACTTGTTTTCTTTGATTGTTTAAAAAAGAAACACAATCCACAAAGAGAAAAGTAGCTTTTGTGCTAAAGGAAAAGGGGCCTGTTTTCAAAGTCAAAAATGTGTTTGCAAAGTGATGAAAATAAACACAGTTTAGGGAAATAGACTTATTTTCGTATAAAAATACAGTCTTGCAAGAGGGGAAAACAGTGTTTGAAGAAAGGCTTAATTCAGTCAAAGACCTGTGTTGGTAAGAGAGTGAAGGAAAAGCCTAAACAAAACTATGCCTCCAAAGAAGGCTAGCAAGGGTGGATTTCACAAAAGGTTTGAGCCTATTACAACTCAGGAAATAAATGACTCCCCTTCAGTTCTTCTCAACTTCCATGAGGCCGGTTGCCTTGATTTTTTCCAAAAATTCCAGGAGGTCACCAATTACCCTCCCTTAACACAACTATTTGCCCTAAGGCTGCCAAGAAAACATGTCCACCTAGCAGTTCTAGACTTTAAACTCACTCCTAGGGTTGTCTCCAAAGCAACTAAGATCCCCTATATAGGAGAAAAGTGGTTCAAACAAGCATACCTGGATATAAATCACTATAAACCCTTCCTAAAACCAGACCATCAGGATGCTTGCCGAGCTATATTTCCTTTTTATCACTTATTGAGCAGCTATGCCTCCCTCATAAGAGTTATCATGAATTATTTCACATGTGAAGGGAGATATTCCCCAGTTTATTCCTATCACATCAAGCTTCTCATGCATTTCACAAGGACTCAGCTACTAAATCTCCTTTTCTTCCTCTGTAAAAGCATAGAAAATATGTCCTCCCTTGTTCAAAAGAGACCTCCTGCTCAGTAAAAAGCTAGTCTTTTCCATCATTCTCTCATCAAAATCATCATCCTTTACTAGCTTGAAAAGAAAGGAGTGTCTTGGGAGACTTTCATTTCTCATCCAGATTTTGCTACTGCCTCTTCATCTCATGGCCCATCTCATATATCCTCCTCACCCTCCACTCAATATGTCTCTTCCCAATCAAGTCAAAATACTTCTCAAAGGCAAACATCACCCATGATTGATAGTGAAAAAGAGCAGTCTTATGAAAGTAGGCATGAGGTTAGTGGTGATGAGGAACATAGTGATACTTAGAAAAGTAGTAAGGATGACGAACAAAGAAACCCTGAGCAGAGCAAAGAAAATGAGCATGGGGACAACGCACCCATAACTAGTGATGATGAGGAACAAAGGGAAGAGGTTCAAAGCAGTGATGAAAAACATAGTGACCATCAACAGCACAATGATCTAGAGAACAGTCCTCAAGGGAACAATGAAGATTCCAAGCAAGGTAGTGATGATAAAGAGCATAGGGAAGATGTTCAAATCAGTGATGAGGAACACCAAAATCCTCAACAAAGTCATGAAACCAATCAAAGGGACAGTGAAAAAAGTGCCTCCCAGCAAGGTAGTGATCATGATGGCAGCCCACACATAGAGTCTAAGGAGAACAATGAGGGAGGTGACAACATGCAAAATTACAATGAAGACAGTCCCAATGAAGACATTCCTAATGAGGGCAGCCGTCAACAAATTCAAGACAGTAAGGAGGGTAAACAAGGTAGTCCACAGACAGGCAGTGAAGGTAGTCAAATAGCAAAAAGAGATGATAAAGCTGACAACCCCAAAAAAACTCAAAAAAAAAAGAGATGATAAACCTGACAACCCCAAAAAAACTCAAAACAGTAAGGAAAATAGTGAACAGGGCAGCAAAGCAGATGATGATGAAGGCAACAATGTAAAGGAACAAGTTGAGAAAGTGCTACTGATAAAACCTCCTCTCTCTTCTCCTCAAAGTATCCCAGAACATGTGCTTGGTGCCTCTCTTAGGTAAGGGGCCATTATTCCTTCTCCAAAAGCACCAATGGCTAAAAACACCAGATCTGCAAAGAAGAAGATCACTCTAGTAGTGACTAGTAATGTCATTAGAGCGCTTAGAAGTAGAGGCAAATTGCCTAAGAAGAGTATTGTTGAATTTCCAAAAAGAGCAAGAGCCAAGAAGTCTATCCAAAGCAAGGGAAAACAAAATGTTGAACAACAGGAGAGTAGTCCTGAAAAAGAAAGGGAGTTTGACATCATACAAATAGATAGTGATGTTGGAGATGTTGAAGCTAGAATTCTTGAGTCACTTTTGCAAAACAGAGAAGCCAAAATACATGACTTATAAGCTGATCTAGAAAGGTCAAAGGACCTCATACATTTTATACAAATGCAAAATAAATAAATGAGTGGGAAAATGGCAATTTATGAAGCCCGAGCCTTCAAATACCAAAGGGAAGCATACAAAGCACAAGTCAAGCTTGAAGAGTATATTGGAAAATTTGATGATATTGAGGAAGAAGAGCAGCCAGTAAGAAAAATGCCTAAGACTATGGGTCTTAGGAAAGCTTTAGAGAAATAGAAGGAAGAAGAAGCAGCCCTTATTCGATCTTCTCCTCTCACACAATTGCTTCCCCAAGAAATAGAAAATGATAAAGAATCATGGCTTGAAAGAGCCAACAAGCATTTGGAGGATAAAGTAGAGAAGGAAAATGAAGACTTGGGTCTGCAAAGGAAGATGACTGGGCACTACAAGAAATTGAACCAATTGTTTAGAAAAATACTGAGAGGGGGGTGAATCAGTATTTTTATCTGACTGAAAACTTTTTACTAGAAATCTTATTTTAATTATTTACTTAGATTATTGCATCATTCATTCATAAGCAGTAAGCATGTGAAGTAATAACAGAATTAGCCATCACACATAAGCAACACACATGAACACCAGTATTTAATGTGGAAACCCAATTTGGGAGAAAACCACCGCTGTTGTCGTCTCTGTCTTCAATATTTATTATAAAGAAAACTTCTTACAATTTTTGTGCTGGTGCAGACTTATACTAGCACGCAGGCATCCACCTGCAGAAGGCTACAACCTTCTCTCGTTCTCCAGTCACTACTGGAAGGGAGCTCCAACCCCTTGACTTTAACACTAGCTTGTACTGGCAGAAGGCTTCCACTTTCATGCTGAAGACTTCAACCCTCAGATCCACCAAACTTCTTCATCAGACTTGCGTCAGGTCTTCATGTTTTCTTTACATATCTTCCTGGAGATTCATCATTTCTAGATCTAGAGATCTTGAATCTTCATCAACTCCATAGGTGCATTATACAATCAGCTTTTTCAAAAAACAGAGTTCAATCATGCAGATATCTCTTAAAGAGATTTATTCCTTAACAACCCCTCAACATGCACACTTCGTACTATAATCCTCTTCTCCTTATATAGTTTTATCCTTTATTGATACCATGAGTCAAAACCACTCAACCACTGATGTTATTCCTGGACGGGATCAATTAGATAATCCAGCGGGGTCTACACAAGCCCCAAAAAATTTCTCATTGAATTATTTTCTTGGTTTTGGCAATTAGATGATTAATCTAAGGCTTATTAATATCTCAATCTGAGATTGAGATATTGATCCAACTTTCTACTTTTGTAAATATCTTCCTAAGGCATACAAAAATTCTCTTTTAATATCAACCCACGTATTAAAAAATAATCCAAATTGGAACCCCAACCTACGTTCTTCCATATACACAAATGCATATTCATAACACGAATCAACCCAAAGGTAATTTTTATCTCCGCCATGTAATAAAAATTTGACTTTGGGCCCCACGTATATGATCAATATTCCAATCAAATCCCCACACCGTACTTTGGTTAACCTTCACGCATCTTCTTCATATGACCACCGTCCGATGGCTTCCCTCCAGATCGACGACGCTCATTAATATCGTGCGGCCTCCTTTATCGATCGTTAACGTGCGATGGCGCGCAGTGATGGCGGTTTTGGAACTTCACCCGACGCCACGTGTCGACTGTTCTATGGAATTTCTCCCGATTCTCAAATACCACTTTTGCTGAAAAGGTGGTGCGATAAAAACCACTTCTAGCCTTAAACTGTGTTCACTGTTCATTCACAAGGTTCCGCCCCTCTACTCCAGGTTTCGTCTGCGTACTTTTTCCAATTTGTTTCTTCGCGTTATTAGATCATATAACCACAATATTGTTATACAGATCCAATGAGATCCTTTCGAACTATTCGACCTGATTCTCTGCATGCATTCGATCCACCATTCAGAACATAGATAAACACCTTACTCCATAATATAAAGGGTTATCACGTGTTAATCGGGATACATAGTCGACCGTATTGACATTGGTACCTCTAACTGTATACAGAACACCATCAAACCCAACACCGGGTTTCTTAGCAATCATAGACATTATCTGCATTCTTTGTTAGAGAGTTTCCATCAAGGACAATCATTGGATGCCAAAAACATATTGCCAACAATCTCCCCCTTTGGACTTGATGGAAACAATGATTAGAAATATATTCACGAATATTCTCCCCCTTTGACATCAAGGGCAAATGATAGATTAGGATCCTTTGTACCGACAATACCATGCTCCCCCTGAGATCATGCTACATCTTCAATCATAATATTTAATGAAAGAATAGAAATGACTTATACACTCCAGATCACAGATTCTCAAGCATGAGATCAGACCACAACCAATAATTAGAATGCAAACAATGCATCCTTGCCATATGACCAATGCTCCCCTTAGCCTGTGCATCCTAAACACTTTCAACAGGAGCGTATCCAATTTAATATTTTGAATTTAAGCAGATCTGATCTTCTGCATGGCAGATACTACTCCCAGTTTTTGTCTGAGATATTCGAATGCTTCCCTAGGTAAAGGTTTGGTAAATATATCAGCAACTTGTTCTTTGGAGGGAACATACTCCAACTTCACCTTTTGTTCAAGCACTTGTTCACGTAAGAAGTGATACTTGATGGGAATGTGCTTGGTATTGGAATGCATAATAGGATTCTTTCAGATACTGATGGCACTTGTATTATCACACATAATGGAAATAGGAAGTGAACATTTGATTTGAATTTCTTGTAAGGTTTGCATCATCCAAATAAGTTGAGTGCAACATGATGCGACAGCCACATATTCTGCTTCTGCTGTAGATAAGGCAATAGAGCTTTGCTTCTTGCTGAACCAAGATACTAATCGGGGCCCCATATAGAATGCACCACCACTCGTGCTTTTATGATCATCAACATTTCTAGCCCAATCTGCATCAGTGTAAGCATGAAGAGTAAGATCAACATTCTTTGGATACCATAGTCCAAAGTCTTGAGTTCCTTGTATATATTTGAATATTCTTTTCACAACCTGAAGATGAGACTCTTTTGGATTAGTTTGGAATCGTCCAACAATCCCAACTACATGCATAATATTTGGTCTTGTCCCAGTGATATAAAGTAGAATTCCTATCATAGATCTATATTCTGGTTGATTCACCGTGGGGGAATCACCATTAGAACTGAGATTACATCTGGTTATCATTGGTGTACTTACAGGTTTGCAATCTTCCATGCCACACTTCTTCAAGATTTGCTCAAGATATTTTTCTTGTGATAAGAATATGCCATCTATTGCTTGTTGCACTTGCAAGCCAAGAAAGAATGTTAGTTCCCCAAGTAAATACATTTCAAATTCTTGCTGCATATCAGAAGCAAATTTCTGACTCATAGACTCTTCATTACTTCCAAAAATGATATCATTAACATATACAACCACAATCAATAGTTTATTATTTTCAGTTTTTATGTATAAGTTGCTATCAGCAAACCCCTTAGAAAATCCTTGTTGATGAAGATATTTGTCAAGACGATAGTACCATGCCCTCGGAGCTTGTTTGAGACCATATAGAGACTTTTTAAGTCTACAAACAAGTTTTTCATCATTTCCCAAAATGAATCCTTCTGGTTGTTCTATATAAACTTCTTCTTCTAGATCACCATTGAGAAAAGAATATTTAACATCCATTTGATAAAATTTGATTTGTTGGAAGCTTGAAAAAGCAAGAAACATTCTTATGGCTTCAAGTCTAGCTACAAGGGAAAAAGTCTCTTCAAAGTCTATACCTTCTTTTTGAGCATACGCCTTGCAAACAAGTGTAGCTTTATTTCTTATAACATCCCCATTTTCATTTAACTTATTTTTGAATATCCATTTAGTTCCAATGACATTTTTGTCATGAGGTCTTGGTACTAATTCCAAGTATGATTCTTTTCAATTTGATCAAGCTCTTCATTCATGGCTTCATTGACATTTTTTGGTTCAATAGTGGATAGAAATGCCAAGTAACTAGAAGATCCCAGAAGATTCCTTCTTGTTTGTACACCTGATCCCTTTTCTCCCAAAATTTGAGATTCTGGATGATTCTTTTGAACATATCTGGATGGAGCTTTTTCAGATAAATCTTCTTCGGGTTATTCATTGGGTTCACTGTCTATATCATTCCTATTTGATGTAGAAGGATATATGTCATCATCGTCTTCATCTGTTGTTTGTTTTTCTTCTTTTGGAGCTACAGGAGACTCATCAATAACAACATCTATACATTCAACAATCTTCCGAAGTCTTTTATTGTAACATTTATATGCCCTACTCCTAGAGGGGTAACAAAAAATATTCCTTCATCTGCTCTTGGCTCAAACTTGCCAATTTTTTCATCATTATTTTTTATAAAGCACTTGCTCCCAAAAACTCTAAAGTGCTTCGCAGTGGGAGGATTGCCATACCATAGTTCATATGGAGTTTTATCACTATTTACACGAACATGTGCCTTGTTAAGAATATTTACCGTTGTATGTGCTCCTTCTCCCCAAAATGTGTCAGGTGTTCCAGAATCATCAAGCACAGCTCTAGCCATTTGTTGAACTGTTCTATTCATTATTTCTATTATGCCATTTTCTTGTGGAGTGCCGGTTACAGAAAAATGTCTTTTTATGCCATGTTGTTCACAAAATTCAAGGAATTCATCTGAAGTATATTCTCCTCCTCGATCAGATCTAAGACACTCGATTTTTAGATCTAATTCATTTTCAACCAATGCTTTGAAGATCTGAAATTTCTCAAATGCTTCATCTTTGTGTTTAATCAACCTAATCCAACACATTCTAGAGAAATCATCAATAAATAAGATATAGTATTGTTCACCACGTGGTGAATTTTTCTTCACAGGTCCACATTTGTTAGTATGAATGAGTTCAAGAGGCTTACTTGATGAACCTTCCTTGGCATTAAATTGTACTCTGGTTTGCTTACCGAATTGGAAAGATTTGCATATTATACTTTTAGGTGGTGTAATATTGGGAATATCATGAACAACTTTAAGTCTGCTTGATTTGTTGATTTGAGAGAAGCTCAGATGCCCCAACCTTCTATGCCATAGCCAGTTTTCTGAAGATTTACTCATTTAACATTGTTCTGTGCAGTTCTTTAATACATACAGATTACTTGGAGTTTTGTTTCCTTTTATAATTGTTTTACATGTATCAAGATCACGTACCACACATTCTTTTGAACTAAAGACAACTTCAGTTCCTTGATCACACATTTGACTTACACTTAACAGGTTATGCTTTAATCCCTCCACATACATGACATTATTAGCTTTCACCTTTTCTTTTAGAAAAACAGATACTTTTCCCTTAATGACAGCAGGAGTATCATTTCCAAATGTAACATTCTTTTCCTTTTCTAGAGCATTATATTCAAGAAGTTTGTTTCTGTCACCTGTCATGTGTTTTGAGCATCCACTAGCAATGTACCATTGATTTTATTCTCCTTCTACAAATAAAGCTATGCCACTATTTTCAACCTGTAATTCCTTCTTTTTCCATACTTTGGAGCTTGAAGGAAGATGCTCTTTTGGCTGGACTTTGCTCCTGCATTCAGATTCTTCATGGCCAAAGTTATAGCAATAAGTACATTCAACTTGATTTTGAAGAGGAGAAAAGTTGTTATATGTATTCTTCTTTGTTCCAATATCAATCCTTTTCTTTCTTGCTTCTCTTGTCATGATGGTTTTATATGCAACACATTGAACAGCTTTATGACCAAAATTGTGACATGAGAAACATTGTCCGTTGAAGAAGAAATTTCTGCGATCATGAAACCTTCTACTTGAATTTACCTATTGATTGGTGTTTCTGTGAAAGGTACTCCTGTTAGTGTTCTTTGAATTGATATGGTCATGCTTTATCTGTAAATATTCTTTATTCCCTTGCTGAGGGGTAGAATATTGTGTACTGGCTGTAGCTGCTTTTAGATAATTTGGTGCTAAAGCCTGAGAAGATTCTCCGATATATCCAAGACCTGTCTTTAGAAGAGGAGAAAGTTGTATCTTGATAATCTCATCTAAGGTTTTAGATCCTTTAGCAAATCTAAGATTCAAAGTCTTTACTTTCTCAATTTCTTTTCTTAGACTTACTATTTCACATTCTAATTTCTCATTATGTTTCTCCTTTTCTTGAAGCTGGTTTTTCAGAGTCTCTATGGTTATTTTACTTTCCTCTAAGAAAATTTTGAGTTGATTGATTTCATCAAGAAAATAATTGTCCTCTAAAGCATCCATAAAAGTATCCTTTTCTTTTCTAGACTCCTTTTCAAATGCCATGAGAAGTCTAAGATCTTGTTCACATTCTTCCTCACTGTCTGATAACCCATCACTGTCTTCATGAGTATAGTAACTTTTTCTAGTGCTAAACCGATTCTTATTTCTTCTTGCTACTTCCTTTTCATTTTCATGTGTTTCTTTGTGAGGACACTTAGCAGCATAATGACCAACTCTTCCACAAGAAAAACATTTGAAAGTAAGCTTACCTCTGAATTGTCCTGTACCAAGTTGGATTTTCTTTACAAAATTTACCTCATCTTCTTCTGAGATATACCTTGATCCTTCTATCTCTTGTACTTCTTTCCCTTTTGTAGAAGCTCTAAATATGGCTTCCTTGACTTCAGCTGGTCCTCCTCTTCTCATTTCATATGCAGTTAGTATGCCATGAAGTTTCACCACAGTAATATTTTGAAGATCCTGCTTTTCTTCAAGAGCAGAGACTTTTGACTCAAATTTTGTCGTTAGTGATCTTAAAACTTTTTCAACCAAAGTAGATTCGGTTATTGTTTCTCCCAGATTTCTCATATGATTTACAATATCATCAAGTCGTAAAAAGAAATTAGTAATGCTCTCCTCATTATGCATTTTTAGGTTCTCATATTGAATTCTAAGAGTTTGGAGTTTAGCACTTTTTACCTTTGCATCACCTTCATAGATTAGAATTATTTTGTCCCATATTGCCTTTGTTGTATTCAGTTGCATGACTTTGACAAATTCTGATTCAGTTAGACTTCCCAATAGAGCATTAACCGCGTTTGCATTTGTTTCATAATTCTTTCTTTCCGTTGGATCTGTTGGTACTGTGACTGGATATTGATATCCTATTTTAACAATAGCCCATACGTCTGCACCCAGAGACTGAAGATAGGATCTCATCCTTGTTTTCCAGAAGATTAAATTGTTTTCATTGAAGAGCGGAGGCCTGATAGATGCTATTCCATCTTGATTGCTCATCTTGATCGATCTTCCTTCTAGTGGCTAAGATTTTCAGAAGGACCTGATCTGACACCAATTTTTTAGAAAAATACTAAGAGGGGGGGGTGAATCAGTATTTTTATCTGAATGAAAATTTTTTATCAGAAATCTTATTTTAATTCTTTACTTAGATTATTGCATCATTCATTCATAAGCAGTAAGCATGTGCAGTAATAACAGAATTAGCCATCACACATAAGAAACACACATGAACACCAGTATTTAAGGTGGAAACCCAATTTGGGAGAAAACCACCGCTGTTGTCATCTTTGTCTTCAATATTTATTATAAAGAAAACTTCTTACAATTTTTGTGTTGGTGCAGACTTATACCAGCACACATGCATCCACCTGCAGAAGGCTACAACCTTCTCTCGTTCTCCAGTCACTACTGGAAGGGAGCTCCAACCCCCTGAATTTAACACCAGCTTGTACTGGTAAAAGGCTTCCACTTTCATGCTGAAGAATTCAACCCTCAGATCCACCAAACTTCTTCATCAGAATTGCGTCAGGTCTTCATGATTTCTTTGCAGATCTTCCTGGAGATTCATGATTTCTAGATCTAGAGATCTTGAACCTTCATCAACTCCATAGGTGCATTATAGAATCAGATTTTTTAGAAAACAGAGTTCAATCATGCAGATATCTCTTAAAGAGATTTATTCCTTAACAACCCGTCAACATTCACACTTTGTACTATAATCCTCTTCTCATTATATAGTTTTATCCTTTATTGATACCATGAGTCAAAACCACTCAACCGCTGATGGTCTTCCTGGACGGGATCAATTAGATAATCCAGCGGGGTCTACACAAGCCCCAAACAATTTCTCATTGAACTATTTTCTTGGTTTTGGCAATTAGATGATTAATCTAAGGCTTATTAATATCTCAATCTGAGATTGAGATATTAATCCAACTTTCTTCTTTTGTAAAGATCTTCCTAAGGCATACAAAAATGCTCTTTTAATATCAACCCACGTATTAAAAAATAATCCAAATTGGAACCCTAACCTACGTTCTTCCATATACACAAATGCATATTCATAACACTAATCGACCCAAAGGTAATTTTTATCTCCGCCGTGTAATAAACATTTGACTCCGGGCCCCACATATATGATCAATAGTCCAATCAAATTACCGCGCCGTACTTTGGTTAACCTTTGCGCATCTTCTTCATACGACCGCCGTCCGATGGCTTCCCTCCAAATCAACGACGTTCATTAATATCGCGCGGCCTCCTTGATCGATCGTTAACATGCGATGGCGTGCAGTGATGGTGGTTTCGGAACTTCGCCTGACACCACGTGTCGACTATTCTATGGAATCACTCCCAATTCCCAAATACCACTTTTGCTGCAAAGGTGGTGCAATAAAAACCAATTCCACCCTTAAACCACATTCATTGTTCATTTGCAAGGTTCCGCCCCTCTACTCCAGGTTCCGTTTGTGTACTTTCACCAATTCGTTTCTTCGCGTTATTAGATCATATAACCACAATACTTTTATACAACTCCAATGAGATCCTTTCGAACTGTTCAACCCAATTCTCTGTGTGCATTCGATCCACCATTTGGAACATAGATAAACACCTTACTGCATAATACAGATGGTTATCACGCATTAATCGGGATACATAGTCGACCGTATTGACATTGGTACCTCTAGCTGTATACAGAACACCATCAAACCCAACACTAGGTTTCTTAAAAATCACAGACATTATCTGCATCCTTTGTTAGAGAGTTTCCATCAGGGACAATCATTGGATGCCAGAAATATATTGCCAACACCAATTTTCCCGAAGAAAACTCAAACTTGCTCAAGAAAGCCTCAAAACTGCCTGAAGGAGGCGCCCGATGGAAAAAGTGGAAAAATAAATATCTAGGCTTGAAATATTTGCTTTAGATTCCTTTCATGCTTCTAAGAACCCATAAGGGGCTTGCTCACCAAAATTGAGAAAATTTGGACATGATCTTGTTTTTTGTGTTTTTTGGCCATAATTGCGCATTTTTCTAGGCGCTGTCATGTGTGCTAGGAGCATCCTAAACAAATGAAAGTAATTTTTTTAGATGTATTAAATTTTTGGGCAGCTACTCACAAATTTTTAGATCGAAAGGAGGTGTTTTGGTCTCCGAAACAGACAAAAATCAGTCAAAATTCACCTTTCAACCTCACATATCAGCAGATGAGACCCTCCTATATTTTTTCACTCAGTCCACCTTTTGATAGAATTATAAGAATTATTTGGGGAAAAATCAAGTATTTCAAGAAACTAGACATCCATGGCTTTCCAACGAGCTATCTCAGGCCTCGTTTTGACATTGGGAGGTCCCTCAAAGGTTGTCTGCAAAACAGGCTTCTTTTTGCTACTACGCTCCTCTAGCATTTTGGCTAAACAAGTAGTGTTCTAAATATGATCATCCAAATGTGCGTTTAGCTATTTTTAACTCTATGTTAGAGATCAGAAGTCAATTTTCTCGCTATTTTTGGCTTAAATATATTTTTTTGAAGATATTTTGTGCCTTGGGCTTTGCAAAGTCTCAAGGAGAAAATCAAATATTTGTATTAGGCCAATGGCTTTCTAAATGCTCTTGGAAGGTTTCTTTCTCTTTGGCCTATATAATCCAAGAGAATTCATTGTAAACAGAGGCTGAACTTGATGTTATAGAGCAATACATAGCATTGCAAGCTTTGAAGAAATACTTTGTCTCATGAAGTGGATGATCTCTTGCTTGACTTGGATAGTGTAGGAGGATTGTTTGTAGGATTCCATGGCTTGGTGAATGTTATTGTGTTCCTTCTTTGTTATGTTTCCTTAGTTTATCATACATGTTTTCATGCTTCTTGCTTGCTATAGGTCAGTAAAGAATATATTTGAGACATGCCAATGGAGGCACCTCAAGTTTCTTGATTCATTACAGCTTCTATGTTTTTCTCCTTTCTTGGTTATGTCAAAGAATTATTAATTTCTCTTTGGTACCCTAAGAAATTGTTATCATCTTCATTAATGGTTATTGTGCATGCTTTCTAGTATGATTCACAGTATGCCATGCTTACACATAGCTAACCAAAACTCCATCTCTGAAATCTCTCACTCAATTATTAATTGTCTTAGTTAAGTCAAAGAGGTATTTTTTCGATCTTGCCCTTTGTCCATGCTTTGCAGTCTCATTTCAAAGTTCCCAATAGCTCAAGATATGGTGTTTAGGAGTTCCCTCTTCATAGATTGAATTGTTTTTTTGTCTTATTTGTTTTCCCAAAAGTCTGAAGGTGATTTTCCCAAAGTTATAAGGTCTTATACTTCTATGCATCGCCTGATTGTTTATTTTCTGCATCTATCAGTTTCAGTTTCATTTATAGTGATTATTGGTTAGCCCTACCACATAGATTTTTTTTGTAAAACTATTTATGCTTAAAACCTCTTTGTCTCTCACAAAATTAGTGTCCCTCTCATTTCACTTTCACCCAAATTATCCATTTCTCTCGACCAAATCGGCCCTGCAATATATCTTGTCCACCATTTGAGACAGTTTCAAAATTTTCGACCCCATAGCCTAGTTGATCTGATAAATTTTTTGTCTATTTATCCTTTGATCAGTTCCCCCTCAAAAAACCTAAAACAAACCAAAACATACTTAACAACTAGCCTAAAATCTAATATACAAAAGCAAACAAGTTTACATCCTTTGCATAATAGAGAGAGCTCTCTCTGAGTCCATGAAGGCTAGGTCCTAGGGCTCCAAATCTTGGTATGATGTTACCTTGTCAATTGGCTTGCCAATCTGCCAAATCAGGGGACCCTAACATGACTTGAGATAGCAAGAAAATATTATTGCAACAGAGACTGTCAAGAAATTGGGGCTCGAAATTTTTCATAGTCCAAACCCATATCCATTGGGATGGGTAAATAAGGATGCAGAGTTGAACGTAACAAAAAAATGAAAAAATAGATTTTTTATCAATGTTGATTTTATTAATGAAGTGGATTTGTATGTGGTTCGCCTTGATGCATGTGGAGTCATGTTTGGGAGTCCTTACATGTACATGCGTGATGAAATATTCATGAGGAATCATAACTAGTACCGGCTCATCAAGGATGGAAAATCATTCATCATTAATGCGCATAACTGGAAAGTCAAAAATTTCATTGTTAAGTTCCAACCAAGCCAAGAAATAGATCAATTCCAACAAGAAGTACATTTTACTATTTTTAAGTGAAAGACAATGTGAAGAGGAGTCAATAAGAGGCAAGGAATCCTTGGAGGGATGTACTATGAAAGAAATACCAATTGGAGGAGTTGTTACAAGCATATAAGGATGTGTTTCGAGAGCCTAAAGGGTTACCACCTAAGAGATAAGTGGAGCATGGGATGCAACTATTTCCAGACTCCCTGCTACCAAATATTGGGTTGTACAAGAAGTTTGTTATAGAAGCAAGTGAGGTGAAGAAACTTTTGCACCAATTGTTGGAACAGAGTGTCATTCAACTGAGTATATCCCCATGTGGGTCACCCATCATCATTTTTCCAAAGAAGGATGAGACTTAGAGGATGTTTATAGATTACAGGGTGTTGAATAAAATCACGTTCAAGAACATATACCCCCTACCAAGGATAGATGATCTACTAGATCAGTTGCAGCAAGAAAAGTATTTCATAATTTTGGAATTGAATTTAGGATATCACCAAGTTCGATTCAATGAAGAAGATACATGGAAGACAGCCCTCAAAACCAGGGACGGTTTGTAAGAGTGGTTAGTTATGCCTTCTGGCCTATGTAATGCACCAACTACATTTATGAGATTAATGAATGATGTACTATTCCCTTTTACAGATTAATTTTTTGTTGTCTATTTGGATGATATACTGGTGTATAGTGTTACCTGGGAGGAGCACATTTCTCATTTGACACAGGTGCTAGAAAATTTTAAGAAGCACTGGCTACTAGAAAATATCTAAAAGTGTGAGTTTTCCCAGTAGAATTTGGTGTATCCAAGATATGTGATCAGTGGAGGAGAGTTGAAGATAGATCCTTCCAATATCAAGGCCATCATGAAGTGATCAGTGCCTATTAATGTCTCTGAGGTTAGGAGTTTCATTGGGGCAACAAAGTGCCTGAGTAAATTCATAGCCTCATTTTCAGTAGTAGCAGCACTGGTCCATGCCATAATAGAAAGTGGTAATATTTTTCAATGGGGAAAAAATCAAAAAAGGGCTTTTGAGGCGTTAAAGAAAAAGATCAGTCAAACACCAGTTCTAGAATTACTAAACTTGTAGTGGCCTTTCGAAGTGGATACATATGCGAGTCGGTGTGCTAAGGGAATTTTTTGGTTGCAAGGAGGAAGGTATGTATGCAACCATTTTGAAGTATTTGATGGGGTAGTTCTCAAATATCCTGCCTAAAATAAGGAGATTTATGCCATGGTGTAAGATATGATTAAGTGGAAGAATTATCTAATGGGAAATGGGACAGTAACCACAAATATGACCAGTCATTATAGTACTTGCAAGCCCAGAGTAAGCTACAAGAAACTAGGCACTACAAGTGGATGGGGATTTTACAACAGTTTCAATTGGTGATCAAGTATAAGAAGAGAAACAAAAAAGTTTGAAAACATGCTTTCAAGGCAACCCAAATCAAAAATCACATCTTTGTGGACTCTTATACAGATGGGGAAATTCACCCATGATGTAGAGTCATGTGGACGATGGAGAGAACATCATGCAATACCATCTCTAGGATGGTTTAATCTATAGGTTAGATAAGTTATGTGTTCCTAAAGGTGAGTGTTTGCAACTATAGGGAAGACCATGGCTAACTTGCAGAGGTATGTGTATTCTTCGAAGATGCAAGAGAAGGTAGCTATGTTCATAAGAGGATTCATTCCTTGTTGTACCAAAAATCCTAGCAACAATAAATATGGTCTATATCAACCCTTACCTTTCCCTAGTCATCCTTGGGAAAGAATTTCCATGGAATTTGTGGGAGGTTTATCGACAAAAAAAAAGGGACATGACTACCTGTTAGTGGTATTTGATAGGTTCAACGAGATATAGGTTCTCATTCCCTGTAAAAAGGCCATCAACACACAAGAAGTAACACCTTCTTCTTTGGACAACTCTGGGTGCACTTTGGGATACCAAGGAGCATCCTTTCAAATAGGGACACAATATTTATCAGTGAATTATGGACTACTTTGTGGGAGAGGAGGGAAACAATTGAGTAAATCTACAACATTCCATCTAAAGACAGATGGGCAGACAAAATTAATAAACAAGACTTTGGTGCAACTTCTTAGAGGATACAACTAGAAGCTTTTGAAGACTTGGGATGAAAATATGGTATATATACAAAATTATTATAATAGAGTAGTCAACACTTCTATAGGAAAGTCCCTATTCGAGACTTTTTTTGGATATTTTCCACCTTCACCTTTGGATATTCCATATGGGAAACAAGCAGGAGTGAGGGAAGATATTACAGAAAATGATTTGAGGGCTGAAATTTTTATGGAGAAGATCAAGAAGATACATATACAGGTACAAGAAACATTGCAAAAGTCATAGGAGAAGTATAAGGCAAGGCATGATTAGCACAGAACAGTGAATTCATTCAAGGTGGGAGACAAAGTATGGTTATAGTTGAACAAGGAGAGGATGCAGAGGCTTGGTAAGAAAATCAAGGATCTGAGGTATCGTCCCTTTGAGATACTAGAAAAGGTGGGTGACAATTCCTATTGACTCAGTTTACCACCATATATATGTAATTACTCAATTTTGAATGTACAGGAATAGGTCCTACCTTCTTGTTGTGTAAATCAGCAACCCCAATATTTTAAGCAATAGTTACCTTAGAAAATGATGGGGACCCTTTTAATTTTTAGAGTTAAAGGAAATAACCCTTAGAGTATTTATTTTGATAGGAATATGGATCAAAAAGGGAAAAAAACTTAAAAAATTTGGCTTTCTATATACTTAAGCAAAGATAAACCACCTCATCGCAATCACCAAATTATTGCAGAGCATATATAATTCTGAAATAATCACTTGAAACATTTTTTTGATCCAATGAATATAATCCAAACATTTTTAAATAAAATTCCATATATTTAATTAAATCCTATAAAGAATACCCATGGGAACTACTTCTGCCATGTAAGCTATCGCATTTCCCAAATCACAATTTTCCTTGATAGTCTTATTTGTTACCACCTATATTCCCCGATGTGATAAAGCATATCGCATCGTGATCTTGCAAAGCTTAACCATTCATGTTGTTACCAACCGTATTCGTTGATGTGATAAATCATATCGCAAATTGCACACTTGTTAACTAACACATGTTGCATCCTACCAACTTTCACCAATATTGCGATTGCAATGTCACAAATCAACAAAAAATCTAAGTTCATCAATATTTAATTAAGATATTTCACTCAAGCCATGATGTAACGTGATAGATCTAGTTTTAATTTAGAAATGATTATATAGGCGTGATAACCCATATCAGTTAGCAATGTCATAAATTAATGGTTTTCTAGCCCATGCCTCCATAATCAGTTTCATGCAACGAACATTTAATTCATATACCATGAGCATGTGAAGTCTCATCCATTTGAAATGCTTCTATTACTATGGTATCTCTATGAATTTTAAAGCTAAAAGGTTCCCTTTTTCTGCTTATTCTTTCTTAGTTATTTACAGGCAAGTCTAAGTAAGAAAAATTCTCTGGAAATGTCTAAGGCTCTCAAGAAAACGAATAAGCATATGGCTCCTATTAACCATGCACCTACTACATCCAAGAGAACAAAGATTTTTCCTCTATTTAAAGATACGAATTTTGGACCTGAAAGTGGATCCTCTTTATCGGAGTCTATGTATAAGCTGTTTGAAGACAAAAAAATTCACAAAATCTTTAAAAAAGCAATTGTTGATGCCCCAAGTTCTTCTTAAGCTACAATTGGAGACATAGCTAATTATTTTCTTCACCTAATTGCAACATGGCCCAAAATATTACCATATATCGATATGGTAAGGTGGATTATCGAAAATATTAATAAAGGGAATAGGACATTCCTTACCACCAGAGGAACAATGACTGGTTCCTTTAAAGCAGAAGACCTGAACCAAATGTACCATATTGCATACCCTGATAATATTTATGTTAAGGAATTTGTTGCACATTTTTCCAAGGGAAATGAACTCAAATTGATGCCAATAAAGCAATTGAGGAGAAATCCTAACAAACACAAGAACAATGAAAAGGCTATGTATTCTACTGAATCTCTTGCAAGTCCCTATTACTTTATATCTACTATGATGTGAAGAATTTTTGTTCACTTGGACACAAATCAATTTTCATTAGAATGGGTTCCCCTTATGGAAGAAGTGGCATATGCTTATGTTAGGGATTGGGGAAATATTCTCTCAAATAATATTGCCACTCAGATTTTATAATATAGAAAGAATCATTATATCTCTTCTCAAATTTGTCCTCCATTATATAAGAGCAGCTATATTATGGTTGTTGTATGTTTTACTTCAGATTTTCCAGCCCTGGACTGGAAATAGACTACCCAATATGATCTTCGGATTCATATATTTGATATTATTCTATAGAAATCTAAATATGAAAATAATTTTTACAAAATTTGTCATCGAGTTATTCTACCCCTTTTTCAAGTTGTATTTAATGAGAAATCCCCCAAACTTTCGAAAGAGGCCCAAGCTGAATTTTCTTCTATAGGAAAATGGTTTGGTTAAGATTCATTAACCTATGTACGAATATTTGGGAGCTTAGCTCAACCACATGTCTTACCCCTGTATCTTCCTGAAAATATTCTCGCAACAGAAATTGCATATGAGATTGTTGGAAATGACAAGATCAAATTTTTGAAAGATGCCAAGAAAGCATTATGGCCTTCTTTTCCATTTAGTTGTGGTGTTTATGGCCTGGAAAACTACAAACATGATATTGTGGAAATTAGTTAGATTGAGTGTTTGAAATTATTTACAATCCTAAATAGACAATATGATCCACTTAAAGTCACCAATAATTTCACTACAAAAGTGAAAACAAGATCCTTTCTGCACACAGATGATGATTTTGACGACTTATTTGAGTCTGTCGACAATTATGTTTGGGTTAAAAATTTGGCAAATTTACGCTTACACCCACAACAACTACTAAATTTTCAAAAATAAAGGAATACGAGACTGGAGACAATCCCACTCAAGATTTTGGATGTTTCTCAAACCATGGCTTAGAAAGAAAGTGAATCAACAATTAAGGATATTGAAGTCCTTAATACAATGGATCAAGATAAATCAGTCGAAGTTCAAAAGATAGATCCGGATTTCCCTAGCAATATAAAGGATGTTTGGAAAGAGTTTCACATCAAACTCAAAGAAGAACAAAGAGCTATGACTATTGACCAACAACAAACTATACAAACTCCTCCTACTACAAATAAAGTCTCCTTTACTGCTAAGCCCTCTAAAAAAACAATAAGCACATAAATAATGGAATACATCCTGGCCTCCCCAACCTCTCAGATCATTCTTAATATTCAATAAACTCCTCCCTTAGACATTTTTATAGTCTCAAGCACAAGGCAGTTGCTAGTAGGAAGAAGATAAGATGAAGAACAAAGTAATCTCAGACTCTTATGCAAGAAGATATGTCGACAGAAATTGTTTGGAAGGACACAAAATTATATCCTTCATAAGATATAACTCACTTATCACAATTTCTAGGAGCTTATGCTTCTAAAACCATTGAAAAATAATCAGAAATTCATCAACTGATGAAAAAAAAGCATGAAAAGATCATCCAACTTGAATTAGGATGACAAGAAGAAAAGAAAAGTATTAGCTAGCAGTTATAGGTAAAAATCACACAACTTTAGGAGAGCCTGCACCAACTAAAAATTCATCATCAAAGTGAAATTAATTCTAAATATACTCTAATTCATCAATTACAACTTTCTATTGAACAAATGAAATATATCCCAAAGACTAATGAGTTTAGGAAGGAAGCCATAGAATTAAACTCTTTATTGGCACAAAACCATGTTGTCTTTTGTTAGAAATTAACAAGCATCATTGAAATATGTGAACAGAGTGATTCACTTGTGAATACCATTGCTGATATGAGGATTATTTTCAATGACATAGATGATAAGGTCTCCAAATTTGACACTTGGAAGAATTATGTTGATGGCCAAAAGGCCAACCTGCCCCTAATTGAAGATTCAAAGAAAGAGATATTGTTCACAAATTGGGATGTACAATTAAGGAGTGAAAAAAGATCAATTTGTAGAGAGAAATACATTGCCACAAACATTGTGGAAACTGTCAACCAGAACCTTATCACAGAAAATATTATTGATAGATGTTCTCCTGGTGCATTATCTTTAGTAAAATATTTAATAAGACAGTGGCAGGAAGTGTCAAAAGTAAAAGAGGAGCATATTATGAAGATTGAAAAGTTGGATTAGGAAAAATAATAGAGATATCTATTGAAGTTTCACAGCCAATGGCTTATGCTTCAATGTCTTATAGATACGTCCTCATACATGCTACCTCCACTATTTGATATTGTTTTTACTGGACACCTATGCATTCGGCCAGGCCAACCTCCAGAGGTTAAGCCAATGCTTAATATTCTTCAACTCAAGGAGAAAATGAAAGAAGGGACTACAGGAAAATCCTCCAACAAATCACCCCTTTAATTTTTATTTATGTTTTACTTTTACTTAATTTAAGGAAATTTGTTTTAGACCTCAATTTTTTTTGTAATGAATTTTTTAAGACTTATTATTTTTATATTTAAACTCCTTCATGTATTTTAAGAAGGGGTGCTAAAATTTCGAAAAGAAGACATTACTGATGTTGCACTTCTATACTCTTAAATTTTTTTGAATAGAAAAGGCTTGACCAAGAGTTATTTCTCAGATGAGCAGAGTAAACATATATATGTACTTTTAAATTATATGTTTAATTTGAGTTACACATGAGTAATAGTTCATTGAACATATGATGTTTTGTCTTATATATTTGTTTGAATAGAATTTGACATTAATTCATTTGTGAACATGTTATGTTGTTATCATTTATGTATATATGCAATATGAGAATTTTTAAAGTTGCGATATAAGTTTTGTTAAATTTATCTAATTAACATTTTAATTTATTCAATTAGGTCAATTTTTTTCATATCTCTAAGTGAATGTATGATATTTATTTGCATCCACTAAAAGATTATTTGTAGATCGCACAGAGAATAGTTTTCATCCTCGGATATATATATATATATATATATATATATATATATATATATATATATATATATATATATATATATATATATATATATATGTATGTATACATACATATATATATATGTAGATATATATCAATTTTTTGTTTATTGCAAGCTTGCCTATATCTCCATCTATCAAGTTCCACTTAGAGATAAAATCATCCATTCACCCAAACTATATAGAATTGGGAAACTGGTCCCATAAATATAGTCGGAGCCAGCATTCCAAATGGAAAATGGATGGTTTTTAAGTCCCCAACAGGGTGGTTTTCCCCAAAAATGTTGTTGCACCAATTTTCCGGGCCTCAAAATTTTTGGCACTAGGAGGGTCATCTGACTATGAGTGGCACCAAAGCATAAGTAAAAAGTAAATACAATCACAAGAGTAATTATCCTTTTGAATCCACAACTTCTAGCTTCATTTCAAAACATCCTAATCATAAATCATAAGTTGTTCATTCTCGCCAAAAATATGCTAATTCTGTTCATAAATAAATCTCTTTAAAATATACTCCAAAGTCACTAGAAGTAAAAACATTGATAAATAAATTGGAAGAAATTTAAATTTTAGAAGAAAAAACTATACTTTAGAAGCCTCGCAAGGAAGTGTCACTTCAATTTTTGAAGGGACTAGTGTATTAACTCGATCTAAGAGTGAAAAAATTGGAGTAATCTGTTCTAAATTTACTCTTCATTCTCATTGGAGGAAAAATCCTATTTTTGAAACACAATCATCAACTAGTGAGATTCAATCTGTTTCTACCTCTGAAACAACATCAGTTATTCTTCACTCTCTGACATCTTCTCAAACAATTCTTCATTGATTAATATCCATTCTTCTTCTTCTTCTCAGTCCACAACTGTTATTTCAAGTAATATTAGTTCCATAATTATTTCCTCTTCACCTTCAAATATTATTTGAACTAATTCTTCTACTTCAAATCCTCCTTTATGACCACCCAATCCTCCCCTTGATATAATGGCAAACAGACCTTGGAAAAATCTTGGAGATGTTCAATTACCAGGTCATATTCATCCTTTATCTAAGCATCCTGAAATATTTTTTCCTAAGTATAATTCAGATGATGCATTACCTGCAGAAGAGCATATCCATAATTTCATTCTTTCCATAAATCTTAATCAAGCTTTGTAGGAATATTGTGTAGTTAGATTATTTTCTTATACTTTTCAAGGATCAGCTTGATCATGGTATTTCTCACTAACATCAGACACAATTACTGGTTGGGACATTTTTGAATAAAAATTCCTTACTAAATTTGGATAGGATTATACTATTGTAACCCTTATCAATGATCTTTCCAATCCGAAAGCAAATACAGGAGAAAAGATCAAAGACTTCAATTCCAGATTTAATAAATTTCTCAAAAAAATCCCAACCACATCTAAGCCTTGATTATACATGCAAATAGAATGGTATATATCCTCTCTTCCTTCTAATATTTATATTTTTATAGATAGAGCCAATAAGGCTACATTGGTAAAGAATATGAAAGAATTTATTTTTGTTGAAAAAATAATACTTTCTTTAGAGAAGAAAAATGCTAATGCAGATAGGAAACTAAGAAAGTTTCATTTAAGGATGAGCCTAAAAATAAAACATCCATGGATCCCTACGATCTTGAAGGATTACAAAAGGTCCTAAAAACGATGTCAAGTGATATGGTTAAGATAATGAGACAAGTAGTTGAATATTCTTCAAAGAAACCTTTTAGATATAAGAAAAACCAGGCTTCTCAACCCCCAAATGTAATCTCAAAAGTTGAATCAGATCAAGACAAAAGATCATGATGAAACAATGTCATCTACAGAAGAATCTCACGAAGAAGAGCTAGTTGAAGTTCATGGAATATGGTTTATCCTTCCAACCTCTCATGACGAAAATGAACATGAGGCACTTCTGTTAAATACTAGAAGTAAAAATACTGTTGACCTACCTCAGTCAGTTCAAAAGAAAAAATCTTCATCCTATGTTGCTAAGGATAAAGTATTTAATAAAAAGACTTCTTCTTCTCAATCAAATCCAACTTCTTCTACTATTACATCTACCTCTAAAAAAAATAGCAGTTTATGATACTATTGAATACAATATAGTGGAATATATGAAGAATATTAACGCAAATATCTCTCTACATAAGTTAAGAAAATTGAAATAGAAACACAAAATTTTTCTTAAAAAATTGAATGCAATTTTTTCTACGCACTTTCCTGCTCCTGTAACTTCGAAAGCAGCTAAAGGAACATGTAAGCCTCCTAAAGATTCACCTGACAAAATTGATGCAAGTGATGCTATTTTAATAGATGACAGATCTAATTTACATACTCCTCCTTTTCTATTAACTTTTGAAGTATTCAACAAAAATGTGCATAATTGTTTAGTTGACTCTGGAGCCTCATAAGAAATTATGCCGTATTTTGTTTGTCTGAAATTGAGTATATCTCCTCAAAATTCAGCAATATATATTTTCAAATTAGATGGAACACAGGTTAAGGTATTATGGGAAATAAATTCAGTCCTTATGAGATTAGCATCTGTTATCACTCAGGTTTTCCTAGAAGTTGTGTAAGAGGAAAGTATACCCGAGGTAACCACAAACCAACCTTTTAGATGCAGAATCTAGCCAATCTGCATCCAGAGAGGGCTCTCTTTTTATGATTTATCTTTGTTCTTGGAAAGTTTTAGGCTAGGTATAGATTCAAGAGTTTGTTTTGTGAAAATGGTGGAATCCACACACTAAGGGCAAGGTTGAGAGCTTTCAGTCCATTGGGCTATGGAGTCAAAGGATGGCTTTACTGGATTTATATTCTAAGCACAAGATGGTATTACAGGGCAAGATAGCTAGACAGAGAACAATCCTTAAAATTTAAAGTGGATGGGATGATCTTGAAGGGATGAAAGGCAGCTAAGAATCTTTCACCACGTTCAAGAGAAAGAAGTGAAATGACTACAAACAAAGAGCAATGAAGAATTGTTTATTGTAGTAATCAACAATGTTTAAATTAGCAAAGCAGGAGCATTTAAGAATTCATGCTTATAACTAATTTAGAAGAAAACATTAAGAAAAACCACATTTGAAAAAAGAGTACAATTAAGCAAATTCTGTTTCAATCCTTTATGTAAATTATTCAGAAATGGATAAGATGGTATTATGAACTAATATAAAATTTCAGACAAAGGGTAGAAACACTTATTGAACTGTAGTCCAACACATGAATCCTGCAACAAGTCCAATTCTTTAAATCGTCATCCAGTAAGCCACAAGTAAATTTCTCCAAAAGCTTTTATTCCGAAAATCTCAATGTTACAGCAGAGTAATAGAATCCACACTCAACACTCTCTTTGAGGGTTTATTTATACACAAAATAATCTTAAACAATCTTACACTATCTTAGCCAATAATCTAGGCTAACTTAAAGCATAATTTACAAACAAACAAGAGACAAATGGTCTCGTGGATAGAATAATGGGTAACTGCCGATGTGTTGTTCCTTTCTTCGTGGATGTGCTGGAGGTAAGTGCTGAAATAGGGCTCTGTGCTGTCCCTTGCAGTATTTCTTTGGCTTGTTGGACACTCTTTATTCCCACGGATACTCTTTAACCTTTTCACCTGATACTCTTTCATCTGTTTTCCTTTTTACTTTTCACATAATAGTAAAAGATAAAATTCTCATGTTGAAGATAATTTTCATAAAATTTCCAACATTTCTCTCCACCATTGATCATCGGGTATCATAGTTCTTCTGAGTTTCCTCAATGTCTCATCTGCTTCGGTGAGTTTGTAAAAGGTAGGCTCATTAGGAAACATATATCTTATTTCATGTTCTAGATGAAATAAATTCCTCACTTTATCATAGATGCTTTTCCCGGTTGGTAATGTCGATTCTGACGAGCTAGTAGAACAAGCAACTGTATTTTTAGCATGAGCCTTTATTCTCTTCACATAGGTTTCCAAGTCTATTATTTGATCTTCTGTGAGCATGGGACTTGGTAACCCACTATCCAACAAAGCTTGAAATTTCTCTCTGAAAATGTTGATATCAACCAAAATGTCTGTACACTTCCTCTCTAAATTCTGCATGAAAGTTCTCTTAATGAAAACTCTCTTTATTTCCAAAACTGTGCCTGTCCTGTCATCAATCCCTAACCCTGAAAGCTGTTGCTTTGTCCTGGTGTTCAGAAATTGAATGAGTTGATTGGCCTGCTCAGGCCTGCCTCTTAATTCATGTCTGGTTCTGTTTATTTCTTCTTGGGCTATTTTAACCAACTCATTTTGCTCAAAAATAGCTTGAATAGAGGGCCAAATACCCTTTATTAACTCAATGATTTTACCCCAAAGAATGTCATTTATTTCGTTTAAAGGCTTCTCCAATGAAAGATCTTTTTCCAGAGCCTGAACCAATTTTTCCAACCTTTTTATCTCCCTGGTGTTATCAGCAGCTGTCTTTTTAGATGTGTCATATTTTTCCTCCAATTTTACTAATTGCAATTTTGTTTCTTGGAGTTCTGTGACCCTGAGTTGTAGACTTTCCATCTGCTTTATTAATTCATCAGAATTCAAACCAGCAGTATTTACCTGGGATGGCTGTATCTGCTGCCCTGTTGTTGTAGTACCTGTTGTTGAAGTCTGTCTGATAGTTTCCTGTTCCTGCAATGCTTTTTCCAATTCCTTCTCTGTTTCATTCAGTCGCTCAGTTATATTTAGGAGTAACTCCATTATTTCTTCCTGTGAATTCCCTTTTATAACTTCTTGGGTCTGAGGGTGCCTTGAGGCTGGCAATTTTAGCCGCTTTCTGAGTGCGGCTATGTCATCATCTTTCTTCTTTATTAATGCCTCAATACTTTTAATGTCTTTGGGATTATGACCCAAACCAATGATTATCTCTTCTAAAGATTTTATTCTATTATCTTTGGCCTGTGAGGAGGCCATCTCAATTTTCAATTGTACAGTAGTGTTATTCAAAGAATCCTGCAGCGTTATAGCTGCCATGGCCTTGTTGGTGAGAGTAGAATAGACCATTTCCCCAGTTTGTCTGTGTAGCTCTATCTGGTCCAGGGGATGGATATCCTTTGCCAAAACTTCAAAATTTGTTCTGATGTAATCTACTGCTGAAGTGGGCTTTGGCACCTTAGTTTTGAAGTGGTTCATCAGCATTTTGCCTTGTGAAAGGTCAAATGCTGACATTAACCTTTCTTGATTATGGGGAGCCAGCTTCATATACTGATCATATACCTTCATTTTCAATGGATCATTTTTTGCTTTAATATTAATGAAGGCTCTTTTAATATCTCCAGTGTCTGTTTTTGGTGGTCTGAAAGAGGATACCTCAGTGCTTAATTGCTTTTGTAAAGCTTTCCCTTTCTGGCTTATGTTTGTTTCACTTGCTGTGCCAGTTTGCTGACTATCTTCCCTTCCATCATCAAATACTTCATCTATAATTTCTACATCTGGAGGTGGATCTGATTTGTGTTTTTTGGTTTGATGTACCTGTGAGGCCCCTTTTGGAGGTGTAGTATCTGGAGCCTGTCTCTTCTTCCCTATTTCCACATTTAATGGAGTTTGCAACTTTGGAACTTGTGGATGATGTGCCTGAGTGGGAGAAACCTGTGATTGCTCAGGTGTTTTGAAAGTTTGTGGTTTCTCAGCCATGACCAAAGTTTCAATGACCTGAACAGCAAGTTCTTTTCCTTTACCCTTGGGTTCTGTTGCTACTGATGGATTGCTTTCCTGTAATGCTTGCTGTAGAGTTGTTGCTGAGGATGTGCCAATGTAGGGTACCTGCATTTGTCCACACGTTTCTAGGTCAAAGTTCTTCTCAACATCTTTCATAATTTTATTCATTTTGTCAACTTCACTTTCTTCCTCAACAAATGTTCCTTCAACCCATTCATCTTGATTTTCATACTGTTCTAGATTAGGAATCTTGTGGTGTATATAAGGAGATGATTTATTCTTTAATCTCTTTTCACAAATAAAACCAAAGGGGTCATAAGGAACCCAACGGAAAGATGTTTGGAACTTTCTCTGTAATAGATTTTCTGCTTCTCTCTCAGCCTCCCTAGAATTGCAGATGAAAGGACCTAATTGGCTTTTGATCCTTAACGGAGCTTTCTTCTTTACATTACAAAAATGGATCACATCTGAATTGTTCATTTGCCTGAAGTATTCCAAGGCAAAAATCCTCATTGGTACATATCTGGGTAACTTAAATGGACGTAATTCACATCCATAAATCCTGATGACTGTATGGTTTTGATACAAATACCAATCCCCAACTTTATAACTCTTTGACAGTTGCAAGGTCTTTTTAATTTCATTACTGAGTCTTGGGGGAGGAATTCCTGTTAACAAAGTTGTTGCAGGATATACAAACTGGTCAATGAACTCAGTGTAGGAATAGGGGGAATCAGAGGAAAAATGAATTATGGGGGACCAAAATATGACTGACCTGGGGTTTCCCTTGTCATCAAGTTTTTGAACAGGGAAAGGGAACCTTTCTGACTGGCAGTAGATAATGAGATGATAGATGACTGAGGAGTACTTAAAAACTTTTTCAGTATCTAGCCTTAGGAATTGATCATGGATCTTGTTGGCTATGAAGGAAGCAAAGTCATATTTAATCTCAGGAGGTTGCCCAGGAGTAAAAATGGACAGCAAAGCCAAGGTTATCTCATCTACATATTCACTCGTGTTGAATCCCAAGAGAAAAGATATTATATTTACAATGAGCCTTCCCAATGTATTGAAATAGTAAAAACCATAGGGAGGAGACTCTTTTGGCTGATGCTCAGGTAACATGAAAGTCTGACACATGAATTTTAGCTTTTCTGGGGTTAATTGCCTGGTTTTCTCAATCAATCCTTCCATGGATAATGGTGCTAATTCTTGGTCTGGTTCAAAGTGTAACATGGCATTGATAGCCTGTGGAGTGATGGGAAACAGAACACTTTGATCAGGAGCTATTACAGCCCTCCGTGTGGGATCATAGTTTAAATGGTAGTAATGGATGATTTCTGGGAAAATAAGGACTGAGGGGATGAGATACCTTGGGAGATTGGATTCCCACAAACCTATAAGATCTTGCCCCTTTGAGTATTCGTCTCTGCAGCGAAAATAACTCAATAGGGGACTTTCATCGAAATGCAGGTCTTTAATTTGGAAATCTTCATCTATCAAAGGTAAATATTCCAATTCACGGTGAGGAGCATTCAATGGAGTGACATTCAGAGCTGTCGGGACCTCCATCTTGGTTCTTGTGGATTCAAAATGGAGGTTTTTTGGTTTTCCTTACAGGCCGGGCGGGATTTCTAAAATGAAGGAAATTGGCACAATTTGGTGGTTCAGGGAGAAATTACACAGTCTTAAAACCTATGGAAAGGGCTCAGTGACGATTTTTAATCACTATTTCAGCGAAAAACAAAGAACACTGAGTTTTATTTGCAGTCGGGGCGGAAAAGGATAAATACCTACTTTTAGACGGAAGCTGGTTCTTTAACAGGTAACAGGTAATGGCGGGACTGTTCTTCAACACGGGCGCAGTGGAATCTTGGAGTGACTTGGTCAATTGCAGTGTAATTTTGAAAATCGCAGCGGGAGCTCTGTCGTTTTCAGAATAATGAAAATAACAGGAAAAACATGGAAAAAATGGCTTTATTTACAAGTTAAAAGAGTTTTTATTTTTCCGAGTGATGACGTCATCGACGTACGGGGTGACGTATGCTAAGTCAGGTGGTAAGTGGTAAGCGGTAAGCGCCCGCACCGCTTTTGGTCGAGGGTGGTTTATATCGGAAGGGCAGCGATTCCACAGGATGATCGCCACGTGGACGGTAGACTTTTCAAAAACCACCCATCCCCCGCTGGTTAAAATGCTGACAAGGGATGGGCAGCGGGGTGAACACTGGCCGTTGATCTAGGAAGGGGTGATCCGATGGCTGAAGAGATGGGGGAACATGCGGAGGATTCAGGTGTGGGCCCGTCGGGTCTTAAATCAATTTAACGTTTAATTTAATCATCCTGGGAGATATTTAATAGGAGGAAAGGTTATTAACTAGTCATGATGACTAATTAATCCCATGTGCATAATGAAAGGGGTTGCGGTGGGGGTTTGGTTAAGTGGAATTCTATGTGGACAAACCACGGTGGCGCAAGACTTCTCCGAAGTTTTATTCATATTTTTGCGTTTTAAACATACATGTCGCATGTTTAAAGTTTTTTTTTATATATATTTTATTATATGGTAACCAACAATTATTATTTAATTACCATAAGGGCGGGATTATAATATATTGATAATTTTAACCAAAGGGCATATAATGGGTTTTTATTTTAAATGCGCAGGGATATAAAATACTTTGGTTAAATTTTATAATAGGGGGTTTTTTTGGGTTATTTATAAAAAGGGATTTATATACTTAGGATAGGGTATTTGACTAGGGATTTAGTAAATAAAGTTGAACATTAATATGACAAAGGACAAGGAAACTCAAAATATTTTTGCACATCCAAGAAAGTGAAAACTTTTGAAGTAAATTGCAATATCTTATCTTCAACACTTAAACTTAGAATAGCAAGTTATGATGAGGGATTTTTATGGAATTTTGTATGATGTTCCTAAGTAAAATAGGATTTTACTTAGAACAAAGTTAAAGATGGATGATCATAATGATGGATTATCTCAAGTACTTAGGTCTTTTTGATCATTAGGCCGAGGGTCCGGTCCCTCCAGAAGTCAAGGAAATGCCTTGAGCCCTTTTGACCTCCAAGTACCTTAGTACTTTGGAGGAGATTAGTAAAAATTTTGAGGGGAAAGTGATGAGGGAAGTTAATGAGTTTGATTCTGCTTGCTGTGATTTTCCAGTGTATTTCCTGCTTCAGTATTTGTGATGAAAGTAAAGGATAAAAAAAAACATGTAGCAGCATCATTCATCAGGTAACACTTTGCAGCACCATCTACCTACCCTATCTACTTAACACTACCATTTTCTTTTCTTTATTAGGGTGCATTTGGACTTGCAAACCCTTATCAATCTTTTCTTTTTACATGATAAATCTATCTATTTCTACCCTTATTACATCCAAGGGCTCAGATTGAACTGTTGAGCACCTCTTATTCACTATACCTATCTACTTATCTGCCAAGATTAAATGGTTTGGTCAGATATTTATTCTCTATTCTACAACATGAAATTGAAAAATGAACTAGCCAAGCTTAAACAGTTTGGCTATTCATGAATTGTGGCAAAAGTTGAACAAGCTGCACACAATTATTTTATTACATAAATGAAATAGTAGTGGCATTTGAATTCCCACACTTTCCTTGGTCTATTTTTTGCTTGGGGTTCATTTCTTTCTCTTTTTTGACCATTTTATTCTTTTTACCCTTTGATCTTTCTTTTAGGGTATACCCTCTTTATTTTTTAAATTTTTTGATTTTTTTGGTTTTTTTCAAGAATATGGAACACCTTTGTTTAAGAAAGAAGGTTTGAACATATTCCATAATTCAATCAAGACAATCATGAAAGATGAAACCTATTGGTATAGGAGGCTAACACTGGCTCCACTTGGGGATGGCTTTTCCTTGTGGAAAGTCAAGAACAGCAGGTCAGATGCCTGAAAATGTCTTCAAACTGAAAGTATGAAATCTTCCTTCTTCTGGTAGCTTTATTTTACATATGATAGTGAAACTTTTGGAACTTAGGGCCTTCACTTCGGGCTTCAATTCCAAGAAGTCACCATCCAATCCAAACTGCATTAACAAAAACAAAACAAACAGAAAACAATATATTATGTACAAGTTAGAAACACTAAAACACTCTAGTAAATTGGATCAAAATAATGCTTGAGCATTCGACCATTGACTGGTCCTTCTTCAACTTCTGAATTGTCCAACTCTTTCAAAAAGTAAGTGTTATTTCCCTGCAAGGCATGAATGATATAAGGGCCTTTCCACAAGAAATCAAACTTTCCATGTTTCCCTTTTTCTTCTCTTCTAGAATCCCATCTTAGGACTTTATCACCTAGTTGAAAATCTTCTGCTTTAGTCCTTTTATCAAACATTTTCTTTATCTTTTCCTGCAAGACTTGTGATCTTTGGTATACCTCTTCCCTGGTTTGTTGCAGGTGGATTGTTTGATTAATTCTTCTTTGAATGTCATTTGGCTCCACTTGAGCCTCCTGAAGTAATTTCATAACAGGAATTCCTAAAGATGATGGGAATCTTTCTTCAATGCCATAAACTAACTCATATGGACTAGTCCCAATAGATTTCTTAGTTGTAAGTCTGTCTGCCCACAATGCATTGGTCAGTTTCTTGTGCCAATTCTTTTTGTTTTCTTCCAATAATTTTTTGATGATATTGATAAGGCTTTTGTTAGAGGATTCTGCTAGTCCATTACCCTGGGGGTAATAGGCTGTTGAATGGCCTAGAGTAATATGATATTTACTACAGAAACTGATCATTTTCTTTGATTTAAATGCAGCAGCATTGTCTGTTATAATCTTTTCTGGACAACCAAATCTTGAAAGTATGTTGGTTTCTAAAAACCCAATAATCACAGAATCATTGGACTGTCTACAAGGGATGGCTTCAATCCATTTAGTGAAATAGTCTGTAGCAGTTAAAATCCATCTATGTTGCCCTGAAGAAGGGGGATGAATTTCTCCAATAAAATCTAACCCCCATTGTTGAAAAGGTCTTTCTGTGGAAATTGGTTTTAAAGGCAGAGGTAACAATTTTCTTTTACCCTCAAATATCTGACATTTATGACAAGTTGTTACAAATTTCTTAACATCAGAGAATAAAGTTGGCCAGTAAAAGCCAGCCCTTAAGATCTTGTCTGCAGTAGATTTCCAGTAGAGATGTCCTCCACAATCCCCTGCATGAAATTCATTAAGCACTTTATCAGTTTCATCTTTTAAGAGACAATTCAACAAGATTCCTTCATGATTTTTCCAAAATAAAGTGCTATCTAAAATACAATATTTCAAAGATGTCATTTTTAAAAATCTTGTTTTGGTTCGGGACAACCCTGGAGGAGTTTGCAGGTTTAATAAAACATGAATTATATCAGTGTACCAGGGTGAATTTAAGAAAGCTTGACTGATCTGAGGAGTCGCCATCTCCTACTCGTTATCCAGTTCATTGAGGTCTAAGGCTTGGCAATTGGTTTCTGTCATAAGTTGTGCTAAACCTTGGCCCTTTATAAGTTTTGTTGGCTTAATCTCAATATCATATTCCAAAATGGTAGCTATCCACTTACCTCGTTTACCTTCTATGCCATCTTGAGTCAAAATATCTTTAACTACTGCATTAGGCACATAAGCTATCACATGAGAATATAATATGTAAACTCTGAAATCTTTGATTGCTTTTACCAATGCAAAAGCCTGTTTTTCCATAATATTGTATTTTAAAGATGCATCCCTCAGTGCCTTACTAAAAAATGCTATTGGCTTTTCACACCCTTGGTCATCTTTTTGAAGTAAAACAGCTGCAACAGTATGTTCAGAAGCAAATGAAAAAATAATAAAGTCTCTATCAAATTTAGGACTAGTCAGAACTGGTGTCCTTGTTAAAGCCATTTTAATTTCCTCGAAAGATTGTTTGGCTTCTACAGTCCAGTCAATGCTTGAATCTTTCCTCAACATGTTAGTTAGTAATCTAAGTAACTCTGCTAGACTAGAAATAAATCTTCTCAAGAAATTAATTTTCCCTATGAATGCTTGCAACTCTTTTATGTTTCTGGGGTGGGGTATTTGCAAAATTGCTTGAATTCTTTCTGGATCAATCCTAATGCCATCTTTAGAAATGATGTGCCCTAAGAGCTTTCCTTCTTCCAAACCAAACAATGACTTCTTAGGGTTCAAATAAATTCCATATTTTCTGCACTTTATAAATACTTGCCTAAGGTGATCTAAATGTTCTTGATCTGTTTTAGAAAAAACAGTCAAATCATCTAGGTAAATAACCAGAAAATCATGTATCTCTTTAGCAAAAGCAATATCCATTGCTCTTTGAAATGTAGCTCCTGCATTCTTGAGCCCAAATGGAATTTTGACATATTTAAACGTACCCCATGGTGTTGTGAATGCTGTTTTATCCTGATCATCAGGATGAACCAGAATCTGGTTGTACCCTGAAAATCCATCCAGTAGTGATATTCTCGAAGATCCTACTACCCTTTGCAGAATGTGGTCCATTTTCCGCAAAGGATAGTTGTCTTTTAAAGAAAATTTATTCAAATTTCTTAAGTCGACACACAGTCTAATTTCTCCTGTCTTTTTTCTTGTTGGTACCAGGTTAGAAACCCATTCTGAGAATCTTATAGGAGCTATAATCCCTGCTTCAAACATTCTTTTGATTTCCTTTTCAATTGAGGGTAATAAAACAGGATTTATTCTTCTAAGCTTTTGTTTAAAAGGTTTCTGGTCTGGTTTCAAAGGTATAGTGTGTTGAATGATGGATGTATCATAAGATTTGAGATCTTCATAACTCCAGGCGAAAACATCCTGGAATTCTTTCAATAGTTCAACATATTTAACCTTTTGATCTTTTGGAAGAGATTTGGACAACTTGACCGTTTTGGGATTTTCTGGGGTTCCTAAGTTGCATTCTTCCATATCAGCTTTAACAGGCTCCATTTTAGGTCTGAATGGAATATCATTTGAGTCGAACAGATCTTCCAAAGGAGTTAATCCTTTAGGTAATTGATTATCTTTTAAATTGATGATTTCTGTTTCATCTTCTATGATCTCATCAAATTCCATATGTTTCAAATTTTGCATGTCTTTTTCAGTGAATGTAGTCGGGTGCAGCATATGAATTGCATTTTCTCTTGAAATTTCTATTTTTTGTTCTTTTTCTTGATCAAATTCATCAATAGTTATGTCTTCATCTATATTACAGTTAGAAAACTCATTTTGAAGTGTCAAAAAGTTATTGATTTGATTGTTATTCACGAATACTTGCCAATTCAAAAGATTGTCTGGTATAGCAGGCCTATGCCTAACTTCAGCTGAAAACTGATGATTAGGGTCAAAAGGTAACTTGCATGTACTAGCAAACATGGCGAGGCTGTGAGCATGCAAATTTTGTTTCCTGGGAATCTTGGCAAGTTGGGCTTGTAAAAATGTGTTGAGAATCTCTACAACTGTCTCTCTGTATTGTTTTAGTCTCATGTATTTTGTTGCACATTCTCCTTTAATCTGTTGGATGATTAGTTCGGAATCTCCTATGATTGAAACCCTAATAGCTCCTAACTTCTTGGCATGTTTAAGCCCTAATAAAAGAGCTTCGTACTCTGCCATGTTGTTTGTGCATTTGAAATTCAACCTATAAGCATAACCCTCTGCATGATTATTTTCAACATTATGCAACCAAATCCCAGCTCCTGCCCCTAGTCTGTTTACTGAGCCATCAAACTCTAAATGCCATAGAATTTCATGTTCATAATCTTCATCAATTGTTTTAACGTGTTTCTTGATAGGAGCTAGTTGTTTAGTTTCTTCAGGTATTTCTTGATCATCTGGAGTTTCTTTGTTTTCAGAGATTTCTTCAATTTTAACAGTGTTTTTGTTCATGGTTTCCAATTCTGGAGCTTCTATTTCAGTAGGAAGATCTAACTCAGCATTGTATAAAATAAAAGAATCCATATCAGAATGTACAGAGTAAACAGGGAAGTTTTCAGGCTTCTCATGGCTACTGACTAAATACTTCATCAAGGTTTCTCTATATAACCTTTTAGGCTGACCAAATACTGAAATAGTTGCATATGACATGTCTAGTTGAATTGATCCTCCAAGTTTAGCACCCCAAGATCTAGACAATAACATACCATATTTAGGTGGAATATCAGCAACTACTATGTCCATCAAGACAGACTTAGCAGGGTATTGTACCAAAGTTACACACAAATCTTTAATTAAACCTAAACATTTTACCTGACTAGAATCAAATGAAAACAAATATTTGTACGGTCTGGTAATATCTAGATTCAATCTTTCCATTACTGCTTTTGGCATCAAATTGTGAGATGCTCCAGAATCAAGCATTGCATTATGGAGTATCTTATCATGAACATTCAGGCTTACATAAAATGGAGGAGTTCCTCCACTTTCTGGTTTGCCATTAACTTCAGGGCCAAAAAGAAGTTTGGGTTGATCATCAAGAATGTTTACCGAATCATCTAATCCAGTAATGTTAATGTTTAGGGACTTGGTAATCTGATTCTTATAGACATCATGTTTAGCCAATTCTGATAAAGGAACATCTATCTTGAGTTTGCCTATTTCATTCTCTAGATTAAAAGGTTTTTCTGTTTGAGTTTTAGTGTTTTGCACAGTTGGGTTTTCTCTGTTTTTTGGGTCTTCAATGTTTTTATCTTTTTCGTGAATGAAGTTTTGTTTTGAAGGTGTTTCAGGACTAACTTCTACTGTTTCTTCTACATTTCCTACAGGAGGAGATGTATTAGACTGTTGTTTGTTGTTTGGTTGGTTGTCAGAGACATCTTCAATTATTGGATTTGAAGAATTGGGAGTTATCCTAGACAAAATTTGTACTTGGAGAATGTTTTGTACAGGGGGAATGTTTTGTTTACCTTTGACATTTTGTTTTGCTGTTTTCTGTTTGGTATTCTCTGGCACCTCAATCCGCCTACTTCTCAAGTTATACTATTTATGAACCTCATAGATTGTTGTGTCATAGCCTTCCTTGAAATCAAAAGTCTCACCTGAATGAGTTTGGAATGTTTCAAGGATGTGATTTTCTTGATCATCCTGGGATAGGAAAACCTCTGGTTCATATTTGTCATCTGTTACATTGTTTATTTCTACATCTTCTGTAGGTTCTTCAGAAGTTGAGCCTTCAACAAAGTTTTCTTGAAAGGGTGGCCTAATGTTCTGATCAGGAACATTCTTTCCACTATTCTGATTCAGATTCCTCCTAAAGTTTGGGTTTCTCGCAACATTCTGATTGTCAGTAGAAGACTTTCTTTCAATGGTTTCCACTCTGTCTCCTAATATTTCCATACCTTTAATGATTACATCCAGCTTCTTTTCAAAAGCTGAAGGTTCTTCATTCATAGGCATTCTTCTCTCTGCCCTAGCTCTGGCCCGTTTTTCTATCAGATTTGCTTCTACACTCACCACTATGCTTTGCATTTCCTCTAGTGTTTGAGGAGCTCTTTCCCTAAGGGAATAATCTATATCGGAGTCAAAACCATCTAGAAATTTAACCAACACATTGTTAGGTGGGGGTCTTAGGTTTTGAGGAACTGCATTATATGATTCATTGAATCTTATGATGTAATCTTGTACGGTTTCGTTTGGTCTTCTTCTTAATTTTTCAAATTCTGAAAGGATCTGAAGAGGATCTTTCTTTTTCTCCCATCTGTTCAGAAATGCTCTATACAAAGCTTCTAAATCAGCAATACTGTTCGGAGTAAGAGCTCTAAACCAAGTTCTAACTTCTCCAGTAAGGCTCTGAACGAAAATTCTCATTCGGATATTATCAGTATCAATCTCATAAAACTCAAAGTAATCAGTCATTATTTTGGTGTGTTGTTGAGTTGTGTAAGTGCCTGATCCATCAAAAGGTGTGATCTTACTTTGATAATCTTGAGGTAACGCTGGAGGATTGGCTGGTAACTGTAAAGGGGCATATCGATTGGCCATTGGAAGATAAAGTGGGGTGATAGGGGTTGATGGTCTGGTAGGGGGAGATGGAGGAGTAGAAGGGATAACAGGTGTTTGAAAAGTTTGAGAAAAAGTGACTGAACTTGGAGATGCTTCAGTAATCACAGAAATGTTTGAACTTTCTTCAAAGGTTTGTTCAGACTGGATGGAGTTATGCAATTCTCTATCAAGATGATGTGAAACAAATCGGTATTGTAAATCTTCAAAGAACAATGGATCTGGAACTAATCTAGATAATTCAGTTTCAGAAAAATTCACAAACAAAGATGTTTCAAATCGTGCATCAAAAGGAATGTCATCAATATATATAATTTTCACAGGACAAGATGCCGATCTAGAAAGTGGTCTAGAACTTCCTGTACTCTCCTGACTTCCTCTTTCAGAACTTTCTTGACTTCCTTGTCTTCTAAGAATCCTGGGAATCAGATTTGGATTTTCAAATATTGGTGGTGGATTGGGGTCAGGGTTTGACCTAGTATGTCGAATCCTTTCTGAAGCCAGTTTTCCTAGACTATGTGTTTTTTTTTTTGGATTTTTGATTTTTATTAAAAAAATAAATACAACTTCTACAAATTCTTCAAGAAGTAATGATATGTGATTAAAATTTTTCTCAAATATCTGTTTAAACTAGAGAATCTGATTAAAATTTTGAGAGTAAAGTTCAGTATATAAGCTAAATCAGAGATAGACTGAAGCAGCTTTTATTTACTTTTGCAATTGCAGAGCAAAAGCAATTTCAAAGGCTACCTGGCTGATCTTCAGACTCTGTCTATAGCTTATAAATGAATAATATTAACAAATAAAATGATTCAAACTCCCCAGTATGGTCGCCACTATGTTATCACTCAGGTTTTCCTAGAAGTGTGTAAGAGGAAAGTATACCCGAGGTAACCACAAACCAACCTTTTAGATGCAGAATCTAGCCAATCTGCATCCAGAGAGGGCTCTCTCTTTATGATTTTATCTTTGTTCTTGGAAAGTTTTAGGCTAGGTATAGATTCAAGAGTTTGTTTTGGGAAAATGGTGGAATCCACAAACTAAGGGCAAGCTTGAGAGCTTTCAGTCCATTGGGCTATGGAGTCAAAGGATGGCTTTACTGGATTTCTATTCTAAACACAAGATGGTATTACAGGGCAAGATAGCTGGACAGAGAACAATCCTTAAAATTTAAAGTGGATGGGATGATCTTGAAGGGATGAAAGGCAGCTAAGAATCTTTCACCATGTTCAAAATAAAGAAGTGAAGTGACTACAAACAAAGAGCAATGAAGAATTCTTTATTATAGTAATCAACAGTGTTTAAATTAGCAAAGCAAGAGCATTTAAGAATTCATGCTTATAACTAATTTAGAAGAAAACATTAAGAATAACCACATTTGAAAACAGAGTACAATTAAGCAAATTCTGTTTCAATCCTTTATGTAAATTATTCAGAAATGGATAAGATGGTATTATAAACTAATATAAAATTTCAGACAAAGGGTAGAAACACTTGTTGAACTGTAGTCCAACACATGAATCCCGCAACAAGTCCAATGCTTTAAATCGTCATCCAGTAAGCCACAAGTAAATTTCTCCAAAAGCTTTTATTCCGAAAATCTCAATGTTACAGCAGAGTAATCGAATCCACCCTCAACACTCTCTTTGAGGGTTTATTTATACACAAAATAATCTTAAACAATCTTACACTATCTTAGCCAATAATCTAGGCTGACTTAAAGAATAATTTACAAACAAACAAGAGACAAATGGTCTCGTGGATAGAATAATGGGTAACTGCCGATGTGCTGTTCCTTTCTTCGTGGATGTGCTGGAGGTAAGTGCTGAAATAGGGCTCTGTGCTGTCCCTTGCAGTATTTCTTTGGCTTGTTGGACACTCTTTGCTCCTACGGATACTTTTTAACCTTTTCACCTGATACTCTTTCATCTGTTTTCCTTTTTACTTTTCACATAATAGTAAAAGATAAAATTCTCATGCTGAAGATAATTTTCATAAAATTTCCAACATTTCTCTCCACCATTGATCATCGGGTATCATAGTTCTTCTGAGTTTCCTCAATGTCTCATCTGCTTCGGTGAGTTTGTAAAAGGTAGGCTCATTAGGAAACATATATCTTATTTCATGTTCTAGATGAAATAAATTCCTCACTTTATCATAGATGCTTTTCCCGGTTGGTAATGTCGATTCTGACGAGCTAGTAGAACAAGCAACTGTATTTTTAGCATGAGCCTTTATTCTCTTCACATAGGTTTCCAAGTCTATTATTTGATCTTCTGTGAGCATGGGACTTGGTAACCCACTGTCCAACAAAGCTTGAAATTTCTCTCTGAAAATGTTGATATCAACCAAAATGTCTGTGCACTTCCTTTCTAAATTTTGCATGAAAGTCCTCTTGGTGAAAAATCTCTTTACTTCCAAAACTGTGCCTGTCCTATCATCAATTCCTAACAATGCAAGCTGTTGCTCTATTCTGGAATTCAAAAATTGAATGAGCTGATTGGCCTGCTCAGGCCTGCCTCTCAATTCATTTCTGGTTCTGTTTATTTCTTCTTGGGCTATTTTAACCAACTCATTTTGCTCAAAAATAGCTTGAATAGAGGGCCAAATACCCTTTATTAACTCAATGATGTTACCCCAAAGAATGTCATTTATTTCGTTTAAAGGCTTCTCCAATGAAAGATCTTTTTCCAGAGCCTGAACCAAATTTTCCAACCTTTTTATCTCCCTGGTGTTATCAGCAGCTGTCTTTTTAGATGTGTCATATTTTTCCTCCAATTTTACTAATTGCAATTTTGTTTCTTGGAGTTCTGTGACCCTGAGTTGTAGACTTTCCATCTGCTTTATTAATTCATCAGAATTCAAACCAGCAGTATTTACCTGGGATGGTTGTATCTGCTGCCCTGTTGCTATAGTACCTGTTGTTGAAGTCTGCCTGATAGTTTCCTGTTCCTGCAATGCTTTTTCCAGTTCCTTCTCCGTTTCACTCAGTCACTCAGTCATATTTAGGAGCAACTCCATCATTTCTTCCTGTGAATTCCCTTTTATGACTTCTTGGGTCTGAGGGTGCCTTGAGGCTGGCAATTTTAGCTGCTTTCTGAGTGCAGCTATATCATCCTCTTTCTTCTTTATCAATGCCTCAATATCTTTAATGTCTCTGGGATTGTGACCCAAACCAATGATTATCTCTTCTAAAGATTTTATTCTATTATCTTTGGCCTGTGAAGAGGCCTTCTCAATTTGTAATTATGCAGTAGTGTTATTCAAAGAATCCTGCAGCGTTATAGCTGCCATGGCCTTATTGGTGAGAGTAGAATAGACCATTTCCCCAGTTTGTCTGTGTAGCTCTATCTGGTCCAGGGGATGGATATCCTTTGCCAAAACTTCAAAATTTGTTCTGATGTAATCTACTGCTGAAGTGGGCTTTGGCACCTTAGTTTTGAAGTGGTTCATCAGCATTTTGCCTTGTGAAAGGTCAAATGCTGACATTAACCTTTCTTGATTATGGGGAGCCAGCTTCATATACTGATCATATACCTTCATTTTCAATGGATCATTTTTTGCTTTAATATTAATGAAGGTTCTTTTAATATCTCCAGTGTCTGTTTTTGGTGGTCTGAAAGAGGATACCTCAGTGCTTAATTGCTTTTGTAAAGCTTTCCCTTTCTGGCTTATGTTTGTTTCACTTGCTGTGCCAGTTTGCTGACTATCTTCCCTTCCATCATCAAATACTTCATCTATAATTTCTACATCTGGAGGTGGATCTGATTTGTGTTTTTTTGTTTGATGTACTTGTGAGGCCCCTTTTGGAGGTGTAGTATCTGGAGCCTGTCTCTTCTTCCCTATTTCCACATTTAATGGAGTTTGCAACTCTGGAACTTGTGGATGCTGTGCCTGAGTGGGAGAAACCTGTGATTTCTCAGGTGTTTTGGAAGTTTGTGGTTTCTCAGCCATGACCAAAGTTTCAATGACCTGAACAGCAGGTTCTTTTCCTTTACCCTTGGGTTCTGTTGCTACTGATGGATTGCTTTCCTGTAATGCTTGCTGTAGAGTTGTTGCTGAGGATGTGCCAATGTACGGTACCTGCATTTGTCCACACGTTTCTAGGTCAAAGTTCTTCTCAACATCTTTCATAATTTTATTCATTTTGTCAGCTTCACTTTCTTCCTCAACAAGTGTTCCTTCAACCCATTCATCTTGATTTGCATACTGTTCTAGATCAGGAATCTTGTGGTGTATATAAGGAGATGATTTATTATTTAATCTCTTTTCACAAATAAAACCAAAGGGGTCATAAGGAACCCAACGGAAAGATGTTTGGAACTTTCTCTGTAATAGATTTTCTGCTTCTCTCTCAGCCTCCCTAGAATTGCAGATGAAAGGACCTAATTGGATTTTGATCCTTAACTGAGCTTTCTTTTTTACATTACAAAAATGGATCACATCTGAATTGTTCATTTTCCTGAAGTATTCCAAGGAAAAAATCCTCATGGGCACATATCTGGGTAACCTGAATGGATGTAATTCACATCCATAAATCCCGATGACTGTATGGTTTTGATACAAATACCAATCCCCAACTTTATAACTCTTTGACAGTTGCAAGGTCTTTCTAATTTCATTACTGAGTCTTGGGGGAGGAATTCCTATTAACAAAGTTGTTGCAGGATATACAAACTGATCAATGAATTCAGAGTAGGAGTAGGGAGAATCGTGAGGAAAATGAATATGGTTGTACCAAAATATGATCGAATTCGGGGTTTCCTTGTCATCAAGTTTTTGAACAGGGAAAGGGAACCTTTCTGACTGGCAGTAGATAATGAGATGATAGATGACTGAGGAGTACTTAAAAACTTTTTCAGTATCTAGCCTTAGGAATTGATCATGGATCTTGTTGGCTATGAAGGAAGCAAAGTCTGACACATGAATTTTAGCTTTTCTGGGGTTAATTGCCTGGTTTTCTCAATCAATCCTTCCATGGATAATGGTGCTAATTCTTGGTCTGGTTCAAAGTGTAACATGGCATTGATAGCCTGGGGAGTGATGGGAAACAGAACACTTTGATCAGGAGCTATTACAGCCCTCCGTGTGGGATCATAGTTTGAATGGCAGTAATGGATGATTTCTGGGAAAATAAGGACTGAGGGGATGAGATACCTTGGGAGATTGGATTCCCACAAACCTATAAGATCTTGCCCCTTTGAGTATTCGTCTCTGCAGCGACAATAACTCAATAAGGGACTTTCATCGAAATGCAGGTCTTTAATTTGGAAATCTTCATCTATCAAAGGTAAATATTCCAATTCACGGTGAGGAGCATTCAATGGAGTGATATTCAGAGCTGCCGGGACCTCCATTTTGGTTCTTGTGGATTCAAAATGGAGGTTTTTGGTTTTCCTTACAGACCGGGCGGGATTTCTGAAATGGAGGAAATTAGCACAATTTGGTGGTTCAGGGAGCAATTACACAGTCTTAAAACTTCTGGAAAAGGGCTCAGTGACGATTTTTAATCACTATTTCAGCGAAAAACAAAGAACACTGAGTTTTATTTGCAGTCGGGGCGGAAAAGGATAAATACCTGCTTTTAGACGGAAGCTGGTTCTTTAACAGGTAACAGGTAATGGCGGGACTATTCTTCAACACGGGCGCAGTGGAATCTTGGAGTGATTTGGTCAATTGCAGTGGAATTTTGAAAATCGCAGCGGGAGCTCTGTCGTTTTCAGAATAATGAAAATAACAGGAAAAACATGGAAAAAATGGCTTTATTTACAAGTTAAAAGAGTTTTTATTTTTCCAAGGGATGACGTCATCGACGTACGGGGTGACGTATGCTAAGTCAGGTGGTAAGTGGTAAGCGGTAAGCGCCCGCACCGCTTTTGGTCGAGGGTGGTTTATATCGGAAGGGCAGCGATTCCACAGGATGATCGCCACGTGGACGGTAGACTTTTCAAAAACCACCCATCCCCCGCTGGTTAAAATGCTGACAAGGGATGGGCAGCGGGGTGAACACTGGCCGTTGATCTAGGAAGGGGTGATCCGACGGCTGAAGAGATGGGGGAACATGCGAAGGATTCAGGTGTGGGCCCGTCGGGTCTTAAATCAATTTAACTTTTAATTTAATCATCTCGGGAGATATTTAATAGGCGAAAAGGTTATTAACTAGTCCTGATGACTAATTAATCCCATGTGCATAATGAAAGGGGTTGCGGCGGGGGTTTGGTTAAGTGGAATTCTATGTGGATAAACCACGGTGGCGCAAGACTTCTCCGAAGTTTTATTCATATTTTTGCGTTTTAAACATACATGTCGCATGTTTAAAGTTTTTTTTTATATATATTTTATTATATGGTAACCAACAATTATTATTTAATTACCATAAGGGCGAGATTATAATATATTGATAATTTTAACCAAAGGGCATATAATGGGTTTTTATTTTAAATGCGTGGGGATATAAAATACTTTGGTTAAATTTTATAATAGGGGGTTTTTTTGGGTTATTTATAAAAATGGATTTATATACTTAGGATACGGTATTTGACTAGGGATTTAGTAAATAAAGTTGAACATTAATATGACAAAGGACAAGGAAACTCAAAATATTTTTGCACATCAAAGAAAGTGAAAATTTTTGAAGTAAATTGCAATATCTTATCTTCAACACTTAAACTTAGAATAGCAAGTTATGTTGAGGGATTTTTATGGAATTTTGTATGATGTTCCTAAGTAAAATAGGATTTTACTTAGAACAAAGTTAAAGATGGATGATCATAATGATGGATTATCTCAAGTACTTAGGTCTTTTTGATCATTAGGCCGAGGGTCCGGTCCCTCCAGAAGTCAAGGAAATGCCTTTAGCCCTTTTGACCTCCAAGTACCTTAGTACTTTGGAGGAGATTAGTAAAATTTTTGAGGGGAAAGTGATGAGGGAAGTTAATGAGTTTGATTCTGCTTGCTGTGATTTTCCAGTGTATTTCCTGCTTCAGTATTTGTGATGAAAGTAAAGGATAAAAAAAAACATGTAGCAGCATCATTCATCAGGTAACACTTTGCAGCACCATCTACCTACCCTATCTACTTAACACTACCATTTTCTTTTCTTTATTAGGGTGCATTTGGACTTGCAAACCCTTATCAATCTTTTCTTTTTACATGATAAATCTATCTATTTCTACCCTTATTACATCCAAGGGCTCAGATTGAACTGTTGAGCACCTCTTATTCACTATACCTATCTACTTATCTGCCAAGATTAAACGGTTTGGTCAGATATTTATTCTCTATTCTACAACATGAAATTGAAAAATGAACTAGCCAAGCTTAAACAGTTTGGCTATTCATGAATTGTGGCAAAAGTTGAACAAGCTGCACACAATTATTTTATTACATAAATGAAATAGTAGTGGCATTTGAATTCCCACACTTTCCTTGGTCTATTTTTTGCTTGGGGTTCATTTCTTTCTCTTTTTTGACCATTTTATTCTTTTTACCCTTTGATCTTTCTTTTAGGGTATACCCTCTTTATTTTTTAAATTTTTTGATTTTTTTGGTTTTTTTCAAGAATATGGAACACCTTTGTTCAAGAAAGAAGGTTTGAACATATTCCATAATTCAATCAAGACAATCATGAAAGATGAAACCTATTGGTATAGGAGGCTAACAGCATCAAATCCAAAATTTCATCAAGTAATTAATATCTTAGTTGCAAATATAGCTGATTTTTATGGTCTAATCCTTAGTAGAGATTGCTAAAAGACGCTTCATGCATATTTTTCTACTGACTGGTATCATATGTGGCTTTCCCATAATACTAAGCCAAATTAAATCATGGTAGACCTTGAAAAAAATTTAAAATATTCAGTAACTGAATTCGAGGAAGAAAATGAACCCATGGCCTTTACTAATAACATTATTGACAATTACTTTATTGAATCCTTTAGGGATTTTCAATTCTCTAAAGTCTCCATTTCTTACCAATTCAGTTAATTCTCAGGTTGAAATTTTTTCTCAGTCTGATTCTTCTAAGTGTGTAAATACTAAAGATAAACCTTGTATTAATACTTTATTTTGAACATTGTATTTTGATGGGTCAAAATCCAGTGAAGGAGAAAGAGCTAGTTGTACATTAATCAATCTATAAGGTGAAAATACTATAATCACATGAAGAATTGAATTTGAATGCACAAATAAAAGTACATAATATGAGGCACTGGTTCAAGGCTTAATCAAAGAAATGGATCTTGGTGATAAGTATCTTAAGGCATATAGAGATTATGAAATAATTGTTAAGCAGGTAAGAAATACCATACGATGTATTTCCAGCGATCTTAAAAATTATCAGACATTAATAGAGTCTCTTACCTCTCATTTTTTAGCATTCAATATCTCGTCTTCTCCAAGAATTTAGAATGCAAGTGCAGATCTTCTAGCATATGTAACATCCAAGCTTATTCCTTTAGAAGATTATAGCCGAGATAGATTTTGCATAGAATTGATTTTTCGCCCATCTATTCCTGATAATATTAATAATTGGAGAGTATTCAATGATGGTTATTATGGTGTTATCACTTTTATTACATTAGAAGAATCATATGATGATCAATTAATTGATGAAGATGAACACAAAAGGAAATTACAACGAAAGTCTGTTGAAAATTCTATACCTATGTCTGTGGTCAAACTCGAAGATCTTTATGATGTTAAAGATATATTAAAAAAGGTTACTAATTCTAAAGTCCAAAGTTCAATTTTGAGGTTTGAACTGGTAAATATTGGAACAGATCTAAATCCTCAGAACATCAACTTAGGACTTGGTCTTTCCTTTGATGAAATATAAATCATTATTCATTTATTGAAAAATATAGCATTGTCTTTGCATGGAAATATGAATATCTAAAAACTTATGATACTTGAGTCACTCAACATAATATCCCAATGGTATCCACTAAAAAAATATGCAAGAAAAGTTAAGGGAAATTTGCCCTCACCCTGAAAGTCAAATGAAAAGTGAACTCAACAAACTCCTTAAAGCCAAGATTATCTTTCCTAGTAGGAATTCTAAGTGGGTATCAAATTTACTTCCTGATAGGAAAAAGAATTTCAATATTCTTATTTCTATTTAATTTAGAAACTTATGTAAAGCTTGCTTGAAAGATAATTTCCCATTACCACCGATGGAAAAAAATTTGCAATCAGTTGTTGGTTCTAAATTGATGTCTTCTCTTGATGGATTTTCAAGTTCTAATCAGGTTTTGGCTCATCCTAAAGATAGATTAAAAACTACATTTATAACAAAATGGGGCACTTATGGCTATCAGAAAATGGCATTCAGATTAATCAATTTAGGATCAATCTTTCAAAGAGCAATGGATATTTATTTTAGATGGTCAATCAATAAAACCATGGTTTTTGATCTAGATGATATAACTATTTACTCCAAAAAAAGGAAGGACCACTATCATGATCTTAAACAAAACCTTGAACACTTTTTGAAATATGGAATTTCCTTAAATCCTAGAAAGCCTTATTTCGCTTTAAGCGAAGGAAAATAGTTAGGATTTATCATTTCGAAACAGGGAATTTGTATTGCTCCTATAAGAATTAATGAAATTTTTGAGCTTTGACAACCCATAAAAAAAAAATCCATGCAGTCCTTCTTAGGACAAATAAATTTTGTCAAAATATTTGTTCCAAATTTTTCTCAAATTGTTTTACCTTTGCAAGTGATGATTAAGAAGAATTCACTTTTTAAATGGGGATATGATGAAAGAGAATATTTTGATTTGATCAAGGAAGCTATCATTAATGCACCTTATCTAACTACCCCATATTTTTCTAAACATTTTATTTTATATACTTTTGCATCAGAAAATTTTTACGTTGTTGTATTGACATAGATTGATGATCAAAAGATAGAAGCACCCATTTCATTCTTTAGTTCAAAAATCAAATGTGATGAACTAAATTCTTCTAAAGAATAAAAACAAGAATTTTTTGTCTTTAAATATTGAAATCATTTTAGAAATTTTCTCCTTAAAAAAGACACTAAGGTAATAATTCCATTCTTAGCTATAAGGCAACTACTTATACAGAAATAACTAGGAGAAAAGAGAGTAAATTGGGTAACTTCTTTGCAGGAATATGACATTGAAATAAGACTAGCGAAAATAATTAGAGGACGAGGTCTCTGCAAACTGCTATATCGATCATCCAATATATGAAATGATCAAGAGTTGGGTAATATTATACAAATTTCTCAGGTAAGATTAAATGATTCAGAATCAAAATATATGGATTATTCTTTTACTTTGAAAATGGATATTTTGTGACAGAACTCAACCATAAAATAAAAAGTGCTTTAATATTGAAATCTAATCAATATCAACTCATAGGAAATGTCTTCTTTAGGAAAAAATATGACTCTATACTACTAAGATGCCTTGAGAAATTTGAATCTCGGAGGGTTTTGTAGGAACTCCATGATGGAACTGCAAGTGGACACTTCAGTGGAGATACCACTGCACATAAGGTCCTTCATGCAAGTTATTACTGACCCACTCTATTCAAATATGCTCATAGATATGTCAGAAAATGAAAAACATGCCAAAATACTGCTGGAAGAGAAAGTAAACCACCCTTTCCATTGCAAGCAGTCAACATTGAACAACCTTTCGAGCAATGGCGATTAGATATCATATGTGATGTTGTTCCTAACTCACCCAAGCAACATAAATATATTCTCACTCAACAAATTATTTTACTAAGTCGGTGGAGGAAATTCCATTAAAGGTAAATAACTCTTAAGCCATTATTGAATTTATTGATCAATTCATTATTACCATATTACCAGATTAGGCATACCCAATGCCCTTATTTTTGATAATGCATAATATTTTTCAGGAAATAGCATGACAAATTTCGCTCTTAAAAGAGGTTTTAAGTTTAAATACTCTACTAACTACTATCCCCAAGGGAATGGTCTATCAGAATCAACAAACAAAAATCTCATAAGAATCATCAAAATAACTATTGATCAAAATCAAAAAAATTGGCATAAATATTTAACATTTGCACTATGGGCATATAGGATTACTTAAAAATCCTAGATAAGTACTTCTCCATTTAATTTTCTTTATGGGAAAGAAGTTGTAATTCCTTCAAATCTAGTTCTTCCCTCATTAGAACTAGTTCAATTTATTGATAAAGTACCTTCTTATTTCATACAATTAAGAATTTCACGGATCCTTAAAATGGAAGAGGAAACAGAAAAGGCAAAAATAACTCATGCTCATCATCAGAAAATAGTGAAAAATTCTTTTGATGCAAATTTTGTTTCCCCAAAAAAATTCCAAGTTGGAGATCTCATACTCAAATGGGACAAAGCACATGAGGAAAAAGGTAAGCATGCCAAATTCCAAAGAATGTCACTTTGAGCATTCCAAATCATTGAAAAAATTGGCCCATCAGTCTTTATGTTACAAGACCTTCAAGGTTAAAAATACTTGCTCTCTATTAATGGGCTGATCCTAAAAAAAATCTTTTCTTAGAAGAAAAATATCTTCTAAATGTATTATATCCTTTTTAATATTTTTTTTCTTTATTTTAGGACAATAGTGTTTGATTACATACATTTGATTGTTCACAACACCTCTAAATTATTTTATGTTTTTATTTTTGATGAATAGATATTTTTTGAGGAAACATTTACCAAGCTAGAAAATTGAATGAATATTATAAAACTATGAAATCCTTTTCCATCAAAATTTTAAATTTTGTAAACTAGAAATTTGTAAAGTCTTTTTACTCTAGAATCAATCAGAGAAGGTTCCAACTTTACAAAGAAAATAATTTTTGTAACTAAGCATATTCAACTCTAAATTGTCATCCAAAACTTTTAAGGAGTCAATTATTCTCCCCATCAATTGAAAGTACCTTTTTAGAGTGTAATTCAAAAATATATTAAACTTAAAAGGATAAGGGTTCTCATTATGAGCTATCTTACCATGATCATAAGCTAATGATTAAATAACATTACCGCCACTGCATATGAAATCAGGGTAATGGATCATGATTATTAAAGCCATAAGACAAGGGGTCTCATCACAAGTTAGCTTGTTTAGTTTAACCATAACTGGTGAATGCAATTTTCACTTTTTGGTCTTCAAGCTAGGACAATGAATTTTTAAGAAAAAGAGGGAAAATGAGTTTTAAATGAGTTATCTCGAAAAAATTGTAAAATAAATGGATGGACATTGATGGTTAAAAGGTAACCTTTCTTGAGCTATTAAGCTTTACTAGCAGTAGTGGCTCTACCTATGACAAAAAGAGAAAATTAAAAAGCTAACTTACAAAAATAACACTTACTTTACCCTTTAAACCATATAAGTGAATGATATAGAGCAATGAAGATATTTATTTATGAAAGGCTTATAAAAGATCAACGATATAGATGATGTTTTTATATTCAAAGTAATTTTATTCATTTAAATATTTTTAAAATAATTCTTGTTTCCTTATATTATTTTTACTTATTTGAAGATACTAAGAAATTAATTTTCAGAGATAAGTGGTCCTTCCAATGAATCGCCAATTGTTGTGTAAATTAACAACCCCCATTATTTTAAGTAATAGTTACCTTAGATAATGATGGGGACCCTTTTAATTTTTTGAGTTAAAGCAAATAAAACCCAGCAATTATTTCTTTTGATAGGAATAGGAATAAAAAAGGGACGAAAATTTTAAAAATCTGGCTTTCTATATACTTAAGCGGAGATAAATCGCCTCATCACAATCGCAAAAGCATTGAAAAGTGTATATAATTATAAAATAACCACTTGCAGTTTTTTTGCAATCGGATGAATATACTCCAAACATGTTTAAATGAAAAAATCCATATTTATAAGTAAATCCTATAAAGAATACCCATGGGACCTACTTCTGCCATGTAAGCTATTGCATTTCGCAAATCACATTTTTTCCTGATAGTCTTACTTGTTACTTCCTATATTCCCTGATGGGATAAAGCATATCGCATTGTGCTCTCGAAAATCTTAACCATTCTTGTTGTTACTGATCATATTCATCAATGTGATAAAGAATATCTCACATCGCACATCAAACTCTTGTTAACTAACGCATGTTGCGTAATACCAAGTTTCGTCGATATTTTGATTTCGATGTCACCAATTAGTAGAAAGTCAAGCTCATCAATATCTAATGAAGATATTGTACAGGAGCCATGATGTAATGTGATATATCTTGTTTTATTTCAGAAATTATTATATAGGAACAATAACCCATATCAGTTATCAATGGCATAAATTAACAATTTCTCACCCATACCTCCATAATTATCTTCCTGCAACAAGCATTCAACTCATATCCCATCAGCATGCGAAGTCTCATCCATTTGAATTGTTTCTATTACTATGGTATCTGTGCGTATTGTAAAACTAAAAGTTTCCCTCTTTCTGCTCATTATTTCTTACTTATTTACAGGCAAGTCTAAGTAAGTAAAATTATCCAGAACTATCTAAGGCTCTCAAGCAAGGAAAGAGGCATATGGCTCCTATTAACCCCATGCCTACTACATCTGAGAGAACGAAGATGTTTCCTCTGTTTACATATACAACTTGTGGACCTGAAAGTGGATCCTATTTATGGGAAACTATGTATAAGATGTTTGAAGACGAAAAACCCCACAAAATCTAAAGAAAAGAAAATGTTTGACCCAAATTATTTTGAAGCTACAATTGGAGACATACCTAATTCTTTTCTTCACGGAAATGCCATAGGACCCAAATTCTTACCATATTCTGATATGGTAAGGTGGATTATCGACAATCTTAATATCGGGGATAATACATTCCTTACTAGCAGGGGAACAATAATTGGTTCCTTTAAAGTGGAAGACCTGAAGAAAATGGAACATATTCGAGACCATGATAAGATTTATGTAAGGGAATTCCTTGAACATTTCCCCAAGTGAAATGAACTAAAATCGATGCTAATCAAGCAATGAAGGAGAAATCCTAACAAACACAAGAAATATGAAAAGGGTATGTATTCTACTGAATCTCTTTAAAGTCCCTATTACTATATCTCTGATATGATGTCTACACTTTTTGGTCATTCAGACACAACTCAATTTTCAGGATAATGGGTTCCCCTTACGGAAGCAGCGACAAATTATTATGTTATGGATAGGGGAAATATTCTGTCAAATAATATTACCACTCGGATTTAAGAATATAGAAAGAATCGTTCTATCTCTTCAAAAAAAATTCCTCCACTTTATATGAGTGACTATATAATGGATCATGCATGTTTTACCTCATATTTCCAGCCATGGGCTGGAAATGGACTACCTACGATCATGTTCCAGTTCATATATTTCATATTATTATGTGAAAATCTAAATATGAATTTATTTTTACAAAATATGTCATGGATTTATTCTTCCCGCTTTTCAGGTTGTTTTTAATGATAAAGCCCCCATACTTTTTTTTTGTAGATTGGGAGGATCTATTCACATTAAGTATAAAAACAAAGTGTACAAAAAAACCTCAAAAGGTTGGTGGATGGAGCCAAATATGGCCGCTATAACAAGCCTGCACTAAGGAAAGGGGTTACATGGGAGAATTTATGAGTGGGTAATAAAAAAAGTGTGATATGACTGCAGTAAAATGAAGTATCAATGGTGTTGGAAAAAAGACCTTTAGATCTCATGTGCCGAGTGAGAAACATCAAAAAGAAAACAGTCCAAAATAGGAGGAGCTAAGAGAAGTCAGGGACCCGAGGGGGGTTGCACGTCCTATTCATCATTGAGGTATTCATCCATGGTGATCGGGTGATCTGGGGTACCCTCCTCTAGGTCAAGGAAATTGCAGTGGGATGGACAGGCGTCCTGAGCGTGAGCTTTATTCTGAGCTTCTTCCTTGATCCTGGGCTCCTGCTGGTGATGTTTTCAACGAAGTAGATAAGGTTAACCACCCTCACATAGGCCTCAAATTTTTCAGATAGCACGTCAATTTTCTTCTCCAGCTTCTTGCTGACATTGCTCTTCTCCTGAATTGCTATGGCCAGCATGGTTTTGGTGTGCCAGTGCCAATCAATTGCATGGTTATACAGATTCTCACAGCTTCTCATGAGATCGGGGTTAGGAATCCAATGAAAGGCATTGTCCACTATTTCTGAGGGGGTGGTTTGGTGTCTAGAGAAAGCCTCCACCTCCAATCCAGACAAGTTGTCCTGCACCGGCACCGGAGTGCTCTCCGTGAAGATACTGGTTGCATTATGAGTAGATGTTTCCGCCCTTGTGACTGGCTAGCAAGAGGGGTTCGCCCAATAGGAATGGTGACCCCAGTGAGGCTAGGGAGGTGGGTTATGATGACGAGGGGCCATAGGAGGCTTCCTGTGAAATGGAATGGAAGGGAGTGCGAAGAGTAGGTAGCGGAAGCTACAGCGTGTGGAGATAAGAAAGCCAAACAGTGGCAAGCTGTGGGAGATGAAGGCTAAGTGAAGGGAATATAAGGTGACTGGCCAGAGAGATGGTGGAGTGAAGGAACAGATGGATCACATGCGGCCAGTGACGTTGGGAGCCAGCTAGGAGTAATTTCCCTAGATGGAGACGTACAATGGTGAACAAACCAAGGGAGAGCCACCGAATCGCTCAATCGTGAGAAGGGGTGTAATGTACTAGGTCATGATGATTGATGGGTGTGGGAGGTGACGATAAGGCCAATGCCTTCTAAATATCATGGCTTTTAATTTTGGTACATGAGTTTTTTACCGTTGGTACCCTGATTGAGTCCCAAGCTTGTGAGATGAGTCTTTTTGAGGTCTTGACTCCTTGATTGGCAAGGAAATCCACCAACTTGTTAGCTTCTCTCCTAACCACCGTGAAAGAAACCCATCTAGCCTCTGCGATGGTGGCTTTGATTTTATGAAGGATTTTATTGATCTGCCAATAGTAAAAAACCTGTCCAACGCTACGCCCTTGCTAGAGTTTCTTACAATATTGGGTAGCAACATTGGAGTCACCCTCTACCAGAAGGGGCCAATAGTTGTTATTTCTGGAAATTTACTAGGCCATGAGAAAGTTCTTGGAGCTCCGCTACATTGTTAGTAGTGTGACTGATATTTCCATAGTAAATCCAAAGGATAGAGCCCTGAGAGTTGCAAAAGACTTCTCCGAATCCAGCCGTACCTGGGTTGTTCTTGGACGCCCCATCATAGTTGAGCTTGGTGAAATTATGATCTGAAGTTTTCCAAATGGATAGAGGGAGGGAGGGGGTCACGGTGATAGGGGAAGGGGTGAGAGTGGGGGAGGGGAGGTTAAGAAGGGATAAGATCCTACAATCTTCAATAGAGGGGGCTGAGAGGGATCCAAGAGTTTGGCTATAGAGGTAGATTCACGCAGAGTGCATTTGATCCTGTGGAGAAGTTGTTATTCCTTTGAGGCCTTGTTTTTGAAAATGTAGAAGTTTATTTCCTTCCAAAGGGCCCAACATATGATCCCGGGGAGGAGGTTCCAAGCCAGATTGATGAGGGGCTGGTTAGAGAAGGCATGGTGCCAATTCTCTAGAGAGGAGAGAATGGAATCAGGAGTGCGATCAGAGGTGTTGAAGACAAGATGGAACCAGGACCAAATGTTAGAGGTGAAAGGACAAGTGTTGAGGATATGGTTTCTTGTTTCTGAGTGGGAAGGACACAACGTGCACTCGGAGGGTCCTGTCAAGCCCTTCTTCTACAGATTATCCCAAGTGAGAATTTTCCTATGCATGACTAACCATAGAAAGAGTGTAATTTTTGGCTAATGGTTCCTACTGCAGAGTCGCTCCCACTTAATTTTGTGTTGATCTGGGGTGGGAATCTGCAGGATTTTGTAGGCCTCTTTGATGTTGAATCTCCCCACCGCATTGGTTCCCCACTGCAGTATGTCCAATCCATCTTCTCTTTGGATTTTTATATTGGTTATTTCCTCTGCTACAATGTTCATCAACTGGAGGAAAGGTATTGGGGCCATATCTTTGATGTCCCCCCTTTCCCTCCACTCGGAGTTTTATGAGATTTTCTAGTAATCTCTGACCTTGTGTTTTTTTTTAATTTCCAGCTTCCTCCTGATTGGAATATAGATCTCTAAGTCAAGTTTAGGAAATTTCTCCCAAGAATTCTCCCAGAATAGGGCATTCTCACCATTTCATATCTCCCATAAGCTGTGATTTTGAATGGGCGTTCTGTTTTCCCACGCCTGATTCCAAATGGGAGATCCTCTAAGATTACCAGAGAGTCTGATTAGAGAATCCTAGGGCTACAAGGGGGAATATTTGGCTTTCCAAAACATGGCCCAAGGGGTGGTAGGATTAGTGATCCAACGCTACCATGTCTTGGCTCCCATGACATTTCCTAGGAGGTCTAGGTCTGGAAGTCCAAGACTGCCTGCTTTCTTGGGTGAGAAGACTTTGTCCCAGGCCACCAAGGTCCATTTATCATTGTTGGCTTTACCTTTCTAGAGGAAATCTCTTTGGATGGCTCTGATCTGTTTCAATATGGAACAAGGAGTAGCAATGGCAGAGATCTGGTACAAGGGCATGGCTTGAAGAATAGAGTGGACAAGGACTAATCTGCCCACGAAATTGAGGAAGTGGAAGGTCTAATTAGAGATTTTTTTTTTGAGCTTGCATATAAGGGGTTCCCAGTTCAAGCTGGCTAAAGGTTTGTCCATCATGGGAACACCCAGGTATCTTGAGGGGAAGCTACTTTTCTAGAATCCCAGGATTCTGGTGATATTGCTTTGAATGGCAATGGGAGTGTTGAGAAATAATATTTTTGACTTGGAGTCGTTGACAGAGGATCCCAAGGCCAAAGAAAATTCATTAAGAATTTTTTGAAAAGCATGGGCTTATTTGGCTGTGGGGTTGCCCATGAGGAGCGTATCATCCACAAACTGCTGATGGGATATGGGAGGGTTAGAGGATAGAGATTGAGGCTAGAGATAATATTTCTCGAAGAGGTAGAAGAGATAGTCCTACCAAGGCCCTCAACCATAATGACGAAGAGGAAGGGGCAGAGAGAGTCTCCTTGTCTGATGCCTCGCGAGGGGTTGATGATGGAGAAGGGGGAGCCATTGTTGGGAAAAATACTGAGAGGGGGGGGGGGGGGGTGAATCAGTATCTTGGGCATACTAAAATTTTTTTACTTTTTCTTTCTCTAAAACCCATATGCTACTTTATTGAGCCCAACTCGCGTATACACACGGGTATCCTTCATACAACTCGTGTATACACAGAGATCTTATTATGCATTTATTTCTTTACTTAGATATTTGCAACATTCATTCTTCTGATGTTTAGTTAATCAGTAAGCATGTGCAGTAATAACAAAATAAACCATCACACATAAGCATCACACATGAACACCAAGATTTAAGGTGGAAACCCAAGTCGGGAGAAAACCACCGCTGCCGTCGTCTCCGTCTTCAATATTTATTATATATAGAAAACATGTTACAACCATGTACTGGCACAGACTCAAACCAACACGCAGGCACCCACCTGCAGAAGGGTACATCCTTCTCTCGTTTACCTGCCTCTCCTGGAAGGGAGCTACAACCCCCTGTACTCGTTTACCAACCTCTCTTGGAAGGGAGCAACGACCCCCTGCTCTCGTTTACCAGCCTCTCCTGGAAGGGAGCTACAACCGCCTGACTGAAGGCTTCAACCCTCAGCACCACTACAGACCACGTTTCATCAATTTTCACACTGGATCCAATAGCTTCCATACAACACATCTTGTAGGCCACTTTTCATCATATTTTCAGACTGGACCCACTCCACACATTTAAGTTCAACATTCATCAAACTGAAACTTATAACCCCATTAATTCATTCATTGAATCATCAACTAATCAACCAACAACTTGATCTTCAATAACATAATTAGCAGCAAATTCATCATTCAAACAACCTAGTTATGTATGAATACATCATTGACAGATAGCAGTAAAACAGCAGAACAGATCAGATATTTCATACCACATACTTCAGTAAAACCCTAGATTCCATACGCGCTTTCACTTCACCGAACTTGCGTATGTACACGCTTTCATGTAGACCAACCCGCGTATACTTCAGTGCATTCTTCAGAAAACCCTTTCTTCCCATACGCTCTTTTCCTTAAGCGGGCCCGCATATACACGCGCTTTTACTGAAGCGAACCTACGTATACATCTGTAACTTTTTAGGACTGTGTAGCTTCTTCAGATCAGATAAACAACTCATATTTCATCCTTCACTTCAGAAAGTATTTTGCCTCATCTCAGATCTAAACATTCCGTGAACAGATCTAAGAAATACATATACATTTAAGATCTAGAGATTCATCTTCATCATTTTTTTCATAGGTGCATCATAGATTCAGATCTATCAATCAGAAACAGAGTTCATCCATGTAGATATTCCTTAAAGAGATTTATTCATTCATAACCCTTACTCATGCATCCTTGCACAATGATTTTATTCTCCTTATATAGATTTAGCCTTTGTCAATACCATGAGCCAAAACCAGACTACTTCCGATGGTATTCCTGGATGAGATCAAATAGACAAACCAGCGCTCAGTACAATGGGTCAATACCATGGTAATAACCCCTGGTTTTACAAATTTGGAGCGCAATTAGGCATACGTGACTTAGCACGTACTTTTCCGCATGCATACGCTACTTCTCCTAAGCAAACCCACGTATGCTTTGTGACACACACTTTTCATCATTGTTCTAGCCCTTACTGATATTTATTTCTCTAGTACTTCTAAGCTACTTGTAGAACATCATATTTACATCATTAATAAAATCATCAAGCATCAAGAACAACTTCATTAAGTAGGTTGACATCATCTTACTCAAGTGGGTTTCCATCAAGGACAACACTCTGCATCATATTGCCAACAATCTCCCCCTTTGGACTTGATGGCAACCACGATGGTGTTTGAACACGATCAACAGATAGATATATTAAGCATAATGATATTCTCCCCCTATTCAAGCCTAATTATATTCTCCCCCTATTCAAACACCATGTCACTCTCCCCCTTTGACATCAAGGGCAAAGGGGGGATCAAAAACCAACACAATGTTTTTCTCCTCATGTAGAAAGAAGAGCGTTGTAGATCTGATGTGCACTGAAGTTGCCATGCTCCCCCTGAGTTCCTGCTGAATGTTCAAACATATTTTTCAATGAAGTACATGACTCTATGACCTTTCCTATCACCAAGGACTCATACTTACATCAATGATCCAACCAAGTGGATTTACATATGTGACACAAGTACCCAACCAAGTGGGTTTACACATTTTTGACTCAGTTGCCCAACCAAGTGGGTTTATAAATTTGAACAAGTCCTTACATGACTGAATATTAAAAATTTACATCATAGGTCTCAACATAAACTTTTTCATCAAATTAAAAATATGACCTTTTGTAACAAATACCAAAAAGACCTCAAGAGAGAGATCATGTTTCAGAATCATCATAATGCCAACAATGCATTATGCTCAACAAGGCTAATGCTCCCCCTGAAACTGTGCATCCACGCATCCTTTCCATATGACCAAGTTTCCTCCTTATTTTGTGCAACCTAAATACTTTCAACAGCAAGTCATCAGCAACAATCTCTGCATGATCTATCTGTATCTCTGAATCATAAGACTTCCATCTCATCCAAGTGTGAAAGCAAGGAATACTCTTCAGCAAAAAGCAAACAGGGCTCATCCATAAACTCATCATAATAAATCATGTATCATGTCATCATCATTTAGAACTGAGACATAAGCAGATATAATGTCAATAATGCAATCATTAATAGTCATACTGATGCTCCCCCTAAACCTGTGTTCCTGATCTTCAGCTGTCATACTAATTTTCTTATCAGAATGCATACGTGGTTGTCTCCACTATAACTCACGTGTATACGTGAATTTACTTCATTAAACCCGTGTATGGAAAGTGAAATACTGAAAATTTCACATTCCTTCTTCTCCCCCTGAATTTGTACCACCTGTACCTTCCTTCTTCACAACAGATGCATTGTCAGAAATAAACATAACTAGAATTACCAAATCAATCATGAGAATCATCATACATTGCTCCCCCTATGATGATACATTACTAATATCTATGATGTATCTCACATCATTACTGCAGTCATTATGAGAAGTAAGCTTTAGAAGCGGATGACTACAGTAGGGTCAATATGTCCTACGTTTCTGACTGGTCCTCCTTCTTTTTCCAGCTTTGCTTGAACTTTCTTATCGTGTGCTGGAAATTGTCCAATTTCTCAGATCTGTTCATCCTGCATTCTTTTTCCACATGTCCATACTTGTTACAAGCATAACATCTTATGTGACCAGAAAAATAAGTATAAGGATCATACCGTGTTCTTCTATTCCTTCTTCTATTGCAATCAACTGCTTTATGACCAAACATGCTACATGAAAAACAATATCCCTTAAAGAAACCAGAGCACCTTTCTGTATAGAATCTGTTTGTTTGTGACTGAAACAATCTGCTTCTGCAATTTGCTGCAACATGCCCATAATTATGACATTTAAAGCATTCAACATTATTGAATGATTTCCTTTGAGTGTTCATGATTTTCGGTTGACTACTTGTTTCTTTCAACTCTTCAGGTTTTGCATTGACATCCTTTGAGTCTTTAGCACTTCCTTGTGAACTAGATTCTCCTTTAACAGTTTCATGAAAACCAAGACCAAGTTTAATAGAAGGAGATTTTCGATTACTAAGAATATTGTCCAGAATCTTAGTACTATCTTGAAACCTCAAGAGTTTATCCTTTTCTTGTAATTTACCTTTGAGAATGTTTACCTCAACCTCCATTTTTTGGCATTGCTTCTTCATGCTTTCTTCAACCCTTTTCCCTTCTTCTACTTGATCATTTAATTTTAAAATTTCTTCCTTCAACCAATTTTCTTGTTCTTCACATGTTTGTAACAGCTCCTCATTCTTCTTATTTGATTTTTCTAGATCTTCTTTGAGAGAGATGATTTCTGCTTCAAGTCCTTCCTTTTCAAATGATAGGGGTTCTTCATTCTTCCTATTTGATTTTTTCAGATCTTCTTTGAGAGAGATGATTTCTCCTTCAAGTCTTTCACTTTGATTGGTTGCATAAATATACAACTTTTGATACTTGTCTGTCTGTCCATTCAGTATTTCTTTATGTTCATTCATCCTAGAGATCATATCTTTGTAGATATATTCTCTCTTATGAAATTGATTCCAATCATTGCTTTCATCATTGATCTTGAGATTTTCTTCTAGAATTATACTGTTACTTTCACTATCTTCACCATTGCATGCACAAGAAAGTGAATCACAAGAACAATAATCAATACCTGTTTCATCTTCTCCATTTTCTGCTGCACATGCTTTCTGAGGTATCTCCTTTCCTTGAGTAGCCTTCTTCTTTTTCTTCTTTGCCATGAGCACTTGTAGATCTTGGTCAGAATCTTCTTCTTCCTCATCATTCTCTTCATTTGTATAATAACTCTTTCTCTTTTCAAATTGTTTCCCTTTACCATGATTTTCTTCATAAGGACATTTAGCAGCATAATGACCAACTCTTCCACAAGCAAAACACTTGAAGGGAAGATTACCTTTGAATCTTCCAGTTCCCATTTGGAGTCTTCTCAAAAAATTTGCTTCTTCTTCTTCTGATATATAATTTGATTCCTTTACATCTTCCTTTTCTTTTCCTTTTGCACACACCTTAAAATCAGCTTCTTTGATTTGAGAGGGACCTCCTTGTCTCATTTCATAAGCAGTCAGAATACCATGTAGTTGAACAATAGTAAGAGTTTGCAGATCTTGCCTTTCTTCAATAGTTGACACTTTTGACTCAAATTTTGAAGTTAAAGATCTTAAGACTTTTTCTACCAGAGTAGTATCAGTTATGGTTTCACCCAAACTTCTCATACAATTAACAATATCATCTAGGCGTCAAAAGAAACTGGCAATACTCTCATCACTATGCATCCTTAAATTTTTATATTCAATTCTGAGAGTTTGGAGTTTTGCACTTTTTACCTTTGTATCTCCTTCATAGCACATAATGATTTTGTCCCATATTTCTTTTGCTGAATTTAGCTGCATCACTTTAGCAAATTTTGGTTCAGACAGGTTTCCTAATAAGACATTGATGGCTTTGGCATTGATTTCATAATTCTTCCTTTCTGCTGCATCAGTAGGAATACTTTCCGGATACTGATAACCTCCTTCCACGATTTCCCATACTTCTGCACCAAGACTTTGCAAATATTCTTTTGTTCGTATTTTCCAGAATAACAGATTATTTCCATTGAATAGAGGTGGCCTTATAGACATTACCCCTTCATGACTTCCCATTGCGACAGATCTCCTTCAAGAAATCAAGCTTCTGCAGAAGGACCTGCTTTGATACCAATTGTTGGGAAAAATACTGAGAGGGGGGGGGGGGTGAATCAGTATTTTGGGCATACTATTTTTTTTTTACTTTTTCTTTCTCTAAAACCCATACACTACTTTATTGAGCCCAACTCGCGTATACATGCGGGTATCCTTCATACAACTCGCGTAGACACAGAGATCTTATTATGCATTTATTTCTTTAATTAGATCTTTGCAACATTCATTCTTCTGATGTTTAGTTAATCAGTAAGCATGTGCAGTAATAACATAATAAACCATCACACATAAGCATCACACATGAACACGAGGATTTAAGGTGGAAACCCAAGTCGGGAGAAAACCACCACAGCCGTCGTCTCAGTCTTCAATATTTATTATATATAGAAAACATGTTACAACCATGTACTAGCGCAAACTCAAACCAGCACGCAGGCACCCACCTGCAGAAGGCTAAAACCTTCTCTCGTTTACTAGCCTCTCCTGGAAGGGAGCTACAACCCCCTGTACTCGTTTACCAGCCTCTCCTGGAAGGGAGCAAAGACCCCCTGCTCTCGTTTACCAGCCTCTCCTGGAAGGGAGCTACAACCCCCTGACTGAAGGCTTCGACCCTCAGCACCACTGCAAACCACGTTTCATCAATTTTCACACTGGATCCAACAACTTCCATACAACACATCTTGTAGGCCACTTTTCATCATATTTTCAGACTAGACCCACTCCACACATTTAAGCTCAACATTCATCAAACTGAAACTTATAACCCCATTAATTCATTCATTGAATCATTAACTAATCAACCAACAACTTGATCTTCAATAACATAATCAGCAGCACATTCATCATTCAAACAACCCAGTTCTGTATGAGTACATCATTGACAGATAACAGTAAAACAGCAGAACAGATCAGATATTTCATACCACATACTTCAGTAAAACCCTAGGTTCCATACACGCTTTCACTTCACCGAACCTGCGTATGTACGCGCTTTCATGGAGACCAACCCATGTATACTTCAGTGCATTCTTCAGAAAACCCTTTCTTCCCATACGCTTTTTTCCTTAAGCGGACCCGCGTATACACATGCTTTTACTGAAGCGAACCTGCTTATACATTTGTAACTTTTCAGGACTGTGCAGCTTCTTCAGATCAGATAAACAACTCAGATTTCATCCTTCACTTCAAAAAGTATTTCGGCTCATCTCAGATCTAAACATTCCATGAACAAATCTTGGAAATACATATACATTTCAGATGTAGAGATTCATCTTCATCATTTTCTTCATAGGTGCATCATAGATTCAGATCTATCAATCAGAAACAGAGTTCATCCATGCAGATATTCCTTAAAGAGATTTATTCATTCATAACCCTTACTCATGCACCCTTGCACAATGATTTTCTTCTCCTTATATAGATTTAGCCTTTGTCAATACCATGAGCCAAAACCACACTACTTCCGATGGTATTCCTAGACGGGATCAAATAGACAAACCAGCACTCAATACAATGGGTCAATACCATGGTAATAACCCCTGGTTTTACAAATTTGGAGCGCAATTAGGCATACGTGACTTAGCACGTACTTTTCTGCGTGCATACGCTACTTCTCTTAAACAAACCCGCGCATGCTTTGTGAGACACACTTTTCATCATTGTTCTGGCCCTTACTGATATTTCTTTCTCTGGTACTTCTGAGCTACTTTTAGAACATCAAATTTACATCATTAATAAACTCATCAAGCATCAAGAACAAATTCATTAAGTAGGTTTCCATCATCTTACTCAAGTGGGTTGCCATCAAGGACAACACTCTGCATCATATTGCCAACAGCCATTGAGCATAATGGAGAAGAAATCCCCCATGACCAAAGCCATGATCCATTTAATGCAGTTAGAATTGAAACTGAAGGCAACCAACATGTGTCTGATGTAGTTACAATTAATCTTATCAAAAGCCTTGGACATGTCGAGTTGGATCAGCATACCCTGTTTGCCCTGGTCCTTGAGGGAGTGGATAACTTCTTGAGAGAGAACGATTCTGTCCAGAATTTTCCTGCCCTAAACACAAATAGTCTAATTGGGCGAGATGAGGAGAGGTGGGAGGGATTTTATGTGGTTGGCCTGAACCTTGGAGATGATATTGTAGATTATATTACATAGAGCAATAGGACTAAAGTGATCAGGAGATTATGCCCTGTCAGATTTGGGAATGAGAGCAAGAAACGTGGTGTTAAGGGAACAAAATATGGCCTTCTTCATCTTTGATTCCTCAACGATGTCATAGACATCCTCCTTGATCAGGGGCCAACAAGCTTTGTAGTAGTCTATACTGAAACCATCGGGTCCCGGGGCCTTGCCATTGGGAATTTACTCGACTGCAGCTTCCACTTCCTCCATAGTTATTTTTTTTAGAAGCATTTGATTGTGTTCTTTGGTTAAGATGTTGGGGATGTTGTTGGTGATCTTATTGATGTGATCCTAGTTGTCCTGATTGCTTTCCTTGAGGATGCTCGAAAAGTGTTGGTGCAGTTCTTCCTCAATTTCCTGATGCGTACTTAGAGTGACACCTAGCTTATTTTTGAGGTTGAGAATTCTGTACTATTTTCGATGCTGGATCATTGATTTGTCAAAGAAGGCTGTGTTTTTTTCCCCATCTTTAAGCCAACTAACCCTGGATTTTTGCCTCCATAGGGTTTCTTCTTGAGAGGCTCATTCTTCCCATTGTTTCTGAAGTTTTGTTTCTTCTTGTTTGATTTCCTCTATCATACAATTGTGAATGATACTTTCTTAAAGGGCCAAAATTTTTAATTCGACCATTTTTTTCTTCATTTTGATGTCTCTGAAGGTTTTCTGGTTCCATTTTTTTAATTTCTGTTTGATGATTTTTAGTCTTTGTTGGAAGCTATGCATCTTGTTGTCATGTTGAGGAAGTGAGATGGACCACCATTCCTTTATTCTTTCTTGGAAATATGGGTGAGAGGGCCAGAACGCTTCAAAAATGAAGGGGTCATTCTTTTGTCTTTCAGAGATTTTCATAGTCATAATGATTGGGCAGTGGTATGATCCAACTTGAGGAGCTATACTAACTTCTGTTTCTAGAGAGGAGAGGAAGAGTTCTTCTGAGAGGAGAAAACGATCAAGTCTGGAGGCTATCTGATGGTCACCCCCTCTTCTGCTGTTCCATGTGTAGATGCCATTTTTTTGGGGGGTATCAATGAAGCCCATGTCATCTATCATATTACGAAAGGCCTGAGAGTCCGAGTCCAATCTGCGGATGCTACCCCTTTTTTCCCCCAGATTTAGGATCATGTTGAAGTCTCCTGCAAGAAGATGATACAGATGGCTGAGAGGCTGGAGTTGCCTCTTGAGATAGTTGAGCCATGCAGAGCATTCAAAAACTATGTGTGGGCTGTAAACGTTGGTAATGCACATATATTCTTTGGTTCCTGTGATTTGGAGAACCATTGTTAGGGCGTGCTTGGAAGCAAATGAGTCAATTATATGGAACTTTGAGTCTTTCCAGAACGTTGTTATATCGTCTTCCATGCTGGATGCAACAATAACCAAGTGACTGTATTGTTTTTTGAAGCAGTCCTGTTGAATGTCTTTCATTTTGGACAAACCACTTTTTTTTTTCTTGTAACAATAGAATGTCAGTCTTTACTGAGGTAACTTTAGATTTTAGGATCCTTTTTTTGTGAGACTATTTAGTCCTCGTATTTTCCAATATGGAAATATCATAATAATGTATTGGGGGTGAGAGAGAGCACCCTTACCTTGCCTTCATTGATAAGGAAAATATCGAGCTCTTCGAGATGTTGACAATTGGTCTTCCGTCCCCTTCCCCTTTTTGGCCCCTTAGTGATCTGATGGTTGGCTTTGAGGTTTGATTTGATTCCACTAACTTGGTTTTTCCCTTTGGTTTGGTGTTCTCTCTTCTTTTGTAGGTTTTGTTGCAGAATGTATGCTTCCTCAATTCTTTGTATGTAATATTCTGGTATTCCCTCGATACCTTTTGTGTTCTAGTCCCTTGATATCTTCTGCAGGTCCATGCCCATCAAGATGTCTTCAATCACCTTTTCCTTTAACGTTGGTATGTCCTGAATGAATTCAGTATCATTGTCTTCTTGAGTTGCCTATTCTTCTTGAAGGAGAATGGTTGTGTTCTCCATATCTGTGTCCATGGTGTACAGAGTGTTTTCCTACTCTATGGTTTGCTCTTTCCTATTGCTGTGTTGTCCTATTTCCTCCATTATAGACGAGAGGATGTCATATTTATTTTGCTGTGGGGGATTTGGAGTTTTTGTCGCTGTATTTTTCCTTTTTCCTTGCCTGTTTTTGTGGCTTACATTGATGAAGCCTTGCTCATAATTTCTACTTTCTTGATTATCTTTTGGGTATTGTTGATTCTATTGGCAATCTTTGAAGATATGTCCATGCTCATGGCACTTCTGACATCGGAAAGGTATATGTTCATAGTCCACCGTCTGGGTCCATATTTTGTCTCTAAAGTTAAATTTGATGGCTTCTGGGAGAGCTCTAGAGACATCAATATAGGAAAAAATACAAGCATATGAAATGTAATGACCATTCTTTGTTCCTTCTGACATCTTGATGTATTCTCTGAGTTAATTTCCAATGGCTTTGAGAACTGATGGTGCCTATTAGTCCGTAGGGAGAGAGTATAGTCTGATCCAGACCAGGACTCGTGTCAAGTCTTCTTTCTCCAAAGTGAAGTTCTCTTTCCAGTATCTCCTGTAGAGTCTAGCAGAGTTGAAAAAATATGGCCCTCCTTGAAAGATTTTGTCCCTGTCTTCCAGGAGAGTGAAAAAAATGGTGAATAATCCTTTTGAACCAAGCTGGAGTTCTATCGCACCTTTTGGGTTCCATTTAGCTTGGATCCACCCTTTGAGGGCTCTTTCGGACGTCCAAATGCCCATGAATTTCCAAATGATGGCATGTTATCTCATATACTATCTGTAGACGTTGATGTCAGGTTCCTAAATAACTATTTCAGGATCTTTTCCACTTTTGGGTGACATGCATTCCCCCTTTGAGGAGTGTCCTGAGCCTACGCTGTGGCCATAGTGTTACTACCATTAGAGTTCGTGGTATGATGTGTCGCCTACATTGAATCACCTGCAGTCTCTTTGGGACTAGTGGTAGAGCCATCCTACTTTGGGGGAGGAACTGATTTTTCTTTTCCAGATGAGGGGAGCTGGGGCGGAGCTCCAGAACGGAGCAAGGGGAGGCAGATGAATTGATTAAGCACGTGAAAAGGAGAGGTCTGGTGAAGGAGAGGTCTCGATGACTTGATCTCTGAAGGATGTCACATTTTGGCCTCCATCCCGCTCCATAGATGGAGCCAATAGAGAAAAGCACTGGACTGCTATGGCAGGTCTGTAGGGGTAGAGCCTACAACAGCTAGAGGCAGGAGCTGCAAAGGGGTAGAGGAGTTAGGTCATGTGCTAGGGTTTGCCTTCAGAATGCAGGAGCCCCAAAGCCCCCATACTTTCAAAAGAGGCCCAAGACGACTTTTATTCTATAGGAAAATGGTTTGGTGAAGATTCCCTCATCTATCTATGAGTATTTGGGAGCTTAGCTCAACCACATGTCTTACCCCTGTATGTTCCTGACAAACTTCTCACGAGAGAAGTTGCATATCAAACTATTGGAAATGGCCTGACCGGATTTTTAAAAGATTCCAATAAAGCATTATGGCCTGCTTTTCCAATTATTTGTGATGTTTATGGTCTAGAAAGCGACAAACATTATATTGTGTAAATTAGTGATATTGAGTGTTTGAAATTGTTTAAAATCCCAAATAGGCAGTACGATCGACTTAAAGTTGCCAATAATTTCACTACACAAGTTAAAATCATACCTTTTTTACAAGAATATGATTATTTTGATGAATTAGTCGAGTTTGTCGACCGATACACGATAGTTAAAAATTTGGCAAGTTTACGCCTCAACCCACAATAACTACTAAGGTTTCAATAATACAAAAATAAGAGACCGGAGACAATCCCACTCAAAATTTTGGATGATTGTCAAACCATGGCTCAGAAAGAATGTGAATCAACAATTAAGGATATTCAAGTCCTTAATATAATAGATCAAGGTAAATCAGTTGAGGTTCAAACGATAGATATGGATTTCCCCAACAATCTAAAGGATGTTTGGAACTATTTGTCCTCAAACTACAAGAAGAACAAAGATCTATCACTATTGAAAAATAAAAAATTGTACAAAATCCTCCTACTAGAAGTCAAGACTCGTTTATTGTTGGACCCTCTGACAAAATAGTAAGCACAGAAATAATGGAATACATCATGGCCTTCCCAAAATCTTAGATCCTTCTTAATATTCAAGATATTCCTCCCTTGGAAATTTTTTATAGTTCTTAGCACAAGGCAGTTGTTAGTAGGCAGAAGAAAATAAGAATAATAGAGCAATCCCAGACTCTTAGTCAAGAACATATGTCGATGGACATTGTTTGGAAAGATACACAGTTAGATCCTTCAAAAAATATAACTTTCTTATCACATTTTGTAGGAGCTTATGCTTCTAGAACTATTGAAAAAGAATAAAAACTTCATCAACTGATGAAAAAAGGGATGAAAAGAACATCCAACTTGAATTAGAGTTACAAGTAGGAAAACTAAGTATTAGTTAGCAGTTACAGGTACATGTCGCACAACTTCAACAGAGCCTGCACCAACTGAAAATTCTGCATAAAATTGAAATTAACTATAAAAATACTCTAATTCATCAATTAAAACTTTTCTATCAAGCAAATGAAAGATATCCCAAAGATCTCCGAGTTCAGGATATATGCCTTAGAATTAAAAACTTTACTGGCATAGAAACAAGTTGTATTTTGTCAGAAAATCATCCTTGAATTATGTGAAGAGAGTGATTCACTTCTGAATCACATTTCTGATATGAGGACTAGTTTCGATGACATAGATGATAAGGTCTCCCAATTTTTCACTTGGAAGGATTCTGCTGATGTTCGAAAGGAAAATCTTCCCAGAATTGAAGAATCATAGAAAGTGATATTTTTCACAGATTGGGATATACAATTAAAGAGTGCAGAAAGTGAAATTTGCAGAGAAAAAGACATACCAAAAACATTATGGAAACAGTTTGTTATCACTCAGATTGAACGTTAGGTTGACAGAGGCAATTCTGAGGTAACCTCAAACCACGCTTAGCCAAGTAGCTAGCTCTACTAGGGCAAGAGAGGGCTCTTTCCATATGAATCATAGTCAAGATGACTGAGGATATAAGTTTTTAGGCTAGGTATAGTAGCTCAGGATTTTGATTTTGGTTTGTATAGGTTTTACTGGATCACGAGGAGTCAAACAGCTAGGGAAAGGAGATTATTTCAAAATATGCAAGGTTTCCAAGGGGTAAGGTAGGTTGAAGGTTTTGACATTAAAATATGATTTTGGTGAGGTTAAGAGACTGGTGAGGAGCCAGGGAAAGCATGTGGAATGTATTTTCCCTAAACTTATGAGAGTGAACACATTACACTAAATTTCCCAAAACATAGCATAAATAAATATGGATTCTGCCTTCCAAACTTGAAATCTAGTATATTACAGACATGTAATGGTTTATGAACTAACAATAAATTCAAAAAAATTGATAAAAAAGAGGAAAATATGTCTAATACTCATACCACATGGATACCAAGAAAATGGCTGCAAATTTCTATTAATGTCCAAGCCAAACTAATACAGAATGTTCTTGAGATGCCATAAAGCTCCAAGTAATTCTAACCTCTACAAATGACTGAGAAAATATGTCATGTAGACCTTAAAAACACTCTTCCTAGTCTCAGGGAGTCGAATCCATAAGATAGGGATTAGTTTCACCTATTCCCAAACAAGAATCTAAAGAATAGGAAAACTCAATAATTTGCCTCTAAAAGAGAGGAAACTAGTTCATTTGACCTCTAGAGGACTTATCTGATGTATATACCGTAGATAACAATAAAAACATGAAATTTACATTTATATTCACCTTCTACATCAATAATTTCTCATTTCCCTAGATAAAAAGTCAAAAAGTCAAAATTTGTTGAAGATGATTAAAATGAGATTTTCTTGGCAGAAGCGCAGTGCCATAACAGAAAAAATGGTCTCTCTTTGAAGCCACCTTTGGAGGCCTTCCGCGTGTCCAAATAAGCTCAATGATAGCTCATTGGAAATATATCTAAGTCTAGTTTCAAAATATGAATTTATCTTCCAAAATAGTCCCCATCTTCCCTGTCAAACCTGAGTTTTCCAAAACTGGTATTAGCAGAGCGCTAAGGTGAAAAAGGAGGCAAAAATATGAAAATTAGGTGGTTTTTTGTACATTTGAGGGACCAGTTCTCCTCCAAATATTCTGAAATTTTCTGAGGTTGATTTAATAATCATTATGAACATGAGGATGCTGACCATTTTCCATTTTTATGCTCCAAGAAAAAGCGCAGTGCCAAGGGCGTTGCGTTTTTCGCACATTGGGTATTAGCGCAACACCTCTACAACACTATTTTGTAGACCGCATTTGGAGGCTTTCATAGTGTCAAAATTGGGCCTAGGATATCTTGCTTAAAATATTGTGAAATATAATTTCCAAATATACCTTTTTTTTGCTGATTGGAATTGATTTGACCTATAAAATGTTGATTCTCCCAAAACTGGTAAAATAGTGCTAAATGAGGGTGCAGAAATGCAGAGTGATGGTACAGGAAAATTTTGGAGGCCTTTCTCAACTATAAATTGATATTATGATATATCATTGAAAATATCTATCTTTCTAGCTATCATTTGACTCATCAAGCAAGTCATTTGGTCACTCCATCTATGAGAAAACTTGATATTCCCAAGGTCACTCCAGAAGTGCAGCAAATGTCCTGTGGCACCTGTATTTTTGAAATTTATCTAAAACCATAATACCTGTGTAAAAGCTAAAGGATTTTATTCTTTTTGGATCTATGATGGACAAAAACCTCTTTCACTTTTGTCAAATTCATCACTTTTTGGTCGGAAACATAGTTTAAAGCAAAAATCGCCCTATGAGTGGCAAATGGCTTGATTCTTGGAATGATTTCTCAAAAATGATATAGACATGATTTTTATGAGCTGAAGTGACCTCATACTTACTGATATGACCTACCTTGTGGCTCCTTTGCTCAATTTTATTTTTTTCATAGCAAACCCTAGCTCAGTGGGAGAGGAAATTAGGGTTTTGTGCTTGTGGACAATGATGACTTTAGCACCCTTGGAACAAGACAAATCCCTTTGAAATTTCATGTGTTAGCATATGGATTTATGAGTTGGAAACCTTTAGGGGACTAGATACTTATTACATTTGAACTGACTGAAGAAAATCATGAGTTTATTATGGGTCACCTTCACACCTTCTGTTGCCCTTTATTGAAAATGAGACAATGTAATGATTTGACCTTATGAAACCCTAGTGACCTAATGAGAAATGAAAGAAACTGACTCAATGAGTGATTTTGACTAAAAGTGAAATTAGAGAAGACTTGTTTTCAACATGATGAAGAGATGGAAGAGGGTCAACAGGCATATACTTGGGAAGGAAAATGGGACAGTTGACAAGGACAACCACCAGTGGAGCAATTTTATATCATGACCTATTGGAATGATTGAAAATTGTTTAGAGTGGGACACCTAAGACACACTTGCAAATGTGTCTTAATCCCTGGTGGAAGTATGAAAATACTAACAGTAACATTGGCTCCAATTGGGGATGGTAGCTCCTTGCAGGTGCTAAGAACATCGTAGACCAAGTGACTATTTCATTGTGAAATGGAGTCAATAGATAAAAACCAAAATGAATACTGAAAGAAATTTAACGCAATAAACTGACTCAAAACCGACTCAAGACTGACTAAAAAAAATCTAAAAAAATTAACTTACCCTACTTATTGATGGAAGTACATCAACAAGACATCAGGGCTTCAAATCCTAATGACAACCAACGGCCTGCATGAAGACATATATACAATCATGTGAAGTGATCCTTCTAGTGTAACCAATCCAAAAAATGGTTATTTTCTTGAATTCTCCTCTCACTTTCCTCGAGAAGGAATAATTATGTACATGTAGGCAACTCACAATAAAAAATGAAACCAAGGCTTATGCTAAGAAACGATACAACATTCATCTTCTCCAGTTCTTGCAAAATACTGTCGAAGGGATCTTGAAAATAAAGAAAATTTATGTCTCGCTGATTTGGAATAAACAAGGTAGCTTTTTCTCTTGAATCTGATCTCTTTTCATAATGTACCTCAACAAGAGTGTGTTCCTGGTCTTCAAAAAATTTTGAACAAGTAGGTGAGCGGATTTCTTCTTGAAAAAACAATTCATAGCATGAGACATGGGAAGGAAAATCTGAATGACAGTCCTTAATCCTCTGTTCCTTTGCAATTTTAATATAATGTTGATCATCTTCATATGACATGGCAACCGGATTGTCATGTTTCTTATCACACTCATCAGTCATAAGAAGGAAAACTTTAGACTGTTCTTGAAACCCAAAACTGAGATTTCTATCATCTACCACAGATTCATCCAAAGAAAATTTTTCACTACTTGAACAAAGATCTCATCTTGTTTTTCATAAAGGGAATGGATTACCTTCTCGTGAAGACTTTGTTCTGATGGGCTGAGAACACTTAGGTCTATAACTCTGTTTTCCTCATTCGAGGTGACCTCAACAATAGATCTCTCCTTCACGGGATCCAAAACGACATACCCTTCCTCATCAAAATTTGAATCTAGATGTGGGTCAACCAGCTTAGCTTTACCACAATCTGAGATTGGAACCTCATTTTCCTGCATACCATCTTTTGCTACAATCAAATCTGAAATAAGACATTGTATTCATCATTTTCAACTGTACAAAGATCTTCAGCCTGCTACAAAATTTCATGAGCATTTTGATAAGTATCCAATAAGATTTCTTTATGTTGCTGAAATGGATTTTCATATAGGGCTTCCATGATCTCATCATCCATGAATTCATCATCTCCATAAAAATTCTCAATATTTTCAATAAAACTATCAACATGTTTACAACAGTTCTGAACTAATACTAAGGATGGTCAAGATTCTTTATACCTTTCAAATAATATGGTATGAAAATCCTTTAAACGGTAAATACAAGCAGGTGGAAAAATTTCATACCAAGATCAAGCTTCATCTGCCAGAGTGGCCATGAGTATCTTCATCAAGCAGTCTTCAGGAAAATCAATATTTAATCGACACACATGCATGTGAAATCTCACCAGATGAAGAGCAACATCATTACCTTTCACATTTTTGTACATAGGCAAATTCCTTTGCTAATATACCTTAGGAATTTTATTTGGGAAACGTGGAATGTGATCACGGCTCATGGGAGCATACCTTCTTGCAACAGTTTCCATCTTGAAAAAACTTGAAGCTACTGATATTCATGCAGTGGAGTCACCATAAGGTGTTGATTTTCTAGATATTTCAGTGAATGGAGTCACTAGGTTAATGGTTTAGCCCTCATATGATTCTGACCGTTGTCCACCATCAACAATCAGATCTGAAATTTGATGATATTTCTTAGGGAATATCTCATAATAATTTTTGTCCCTAGCAGAGTCGCCAAAATGTTATCAGTCAGATTGAACCTCAGGCAGAGAGAGGCAATTCAGAGGTAACCTCAAACCACACTTAGCCAAATAACTAGCCCTACTAGGCCATGAGAGGAATCTCTCCATATGAATCACAGTCAAGATGACTGAGGATAGAGGTTTTTAGGCTAGGTATAGTAGCTTAGGTTTTGATCTTTATTTGTGTAGGGTTTGCTATATTAGGAGGTGTCAAACAGTTAGAGCAAGGATATTAGGTCAAAATATGCAGGGTTTCTAGGGGGAAAGGTAGGTAGAAGGTTTTGAAATTAAAATATGATTGTCGTGAGGTGAAGAGATTGGTTAGGAGCTAGGGAAAGCATCTAGAATATTTTTTGCCTAAACTGAGGAGAGTGAACATATTATACTAAATTTCCCAAACCAGAGCATAAATAAATATGGTTTCTTCCTTTCAAACTTAATATCTAGTATATTATAGACATGTAATGGTTTAATAATTAACAATATAGTCAAAAAAATTGATAACAGAGAGGAAGCTATGTCAAAAACTCGAATCACATGCGTCCCAAGAAAATAGCCGCAAATTTCTATTAATTTCCAAGCCAGACTGATTCAAAATGTTCTTGAGATGCCCTAGAGCTCCAAGTGAGTCCAACCTTTACAAATGACTGAGAAAATACATCATATAGACCTAAAAACCACTCTTGCTAGCCTCAAGGAGTCGAATCCATGAGATAGGGATCAGTTTCACCTACTCCCAAACAAGAATCTGAAGACTAGGAAAACTCAACAAATTTCCTCTAAAAGAGAGGAAACTAATTCATTTGACCTCTAGAGGACTTATCTGATGTATCAACCCTAGATAATAATAAAAAAATGACATTTAAATTTATCTTAACCTTTTACATAAATAATTTCTCGTTTTCCTAGATAAAAAGTCAAAAAGTCAAAATTTGCTAAAGATGATGAAGATGACATTTTCCTGGCAAAAGTGCAACGTCATGACAGACAAAGTAGCCTCTCTTTCAAGCCACTTTTGGTGGCCTTCCCGGTGTCAAAATGAGCTCCATGATAGCTGATTGGAAAACTCTTTGGGTCTAGTTTCCAAATATTCCTTCAGCTTCCAAAATGGTACCTATCTGCCCTATCAAAATTAATTTCACCCAAAAATGGTGTTAGTGCAGCGCTAAGCTAAAAAAGGAGGCAGAAACATGAAGATTAGGAGGTTTTTTGTACTTTTGAGGGACCAGTTCTCCTCCAAATATTCCGAAATTTGCTGAGTTTGATGTACTCATCATTATGAACATGAGGAGGCTAGCCATTTTCCATTTGGATTCTCCAAGAGCGCTGCATTTTTGGCAAGCTGGGTATTACCGCAGGGCCCAAACATTAGTGCAACGCCTCTGCAGCACTATTTTGAAGACCAATTTTCGAGGCCTTCCCGGTGTCCAAATTGGGCCCATGATAGCTCATTAGAGATCTATTGAAGTATAATTTTCAAATATACCTTTTTTTTCTTATTCGAGTTGGTTTGACTTATCAAAATTGGATTCGCCCAAGACTGGTCAAAAAGTGCTAAATGAGGGTGCATAAATGCAGAGTGCTGGTACAAGAAACTTTTAGAGGCCTTTATCAACTCCAAATTGACCTCATGATAGCTCATTTGAAATATATCTCTGTCTAGTTATCATTTGACTCATCGGGAAAGTCATTTTGACACTACAACTATGAGAAAATTTGATTTTCCCAAGGTCACTCCAGAAGTGCAGCAACTCTCCCATGACACCTATATTTTTTATGTTTCTCAAATACCATGATACTTGTGTAAAACTGGAAGGATTTTTTTCTTTTTGGACCTATTATGGACAAAAACCTCTCACTTTTGTCAAATTCATCTCTGTTTGGTCGGAAAAATAGGTTAAAGCGAAAATGGCCCTATGATTGGAAAATGGCTTGATTCTTGTAATGATTTCTCAAAAATGATGGAGACATGATTTTAATGACCTAAAATGACCTCATAGTTACTGATATGACCTACCTTATGGCTCCTCTTCTCAAATGTCCCTTTTTCATAGCAAACCCTAGCTTAGTGGGAGAGGAAATGAGGGTTTAGTGCTTGTTGACAATGATGAATTGGGCACCCTTGTAACAAGACAACTCCCTTTGAAATTTGATGTGTTGGCATGTGTATTTGTAAGTTGGAAAACTTCAGGAGACTTGATACTTATTACATTTGAATTGAATGAAGGAAATCATGAGTTTATTCTGGGTCACCTTCACACCTTTTGCTGCCCTTTATTGAAAATGAGACAATGAAATGATTTGACCTTATGAAACCCTAGTGAACTAATGAGAAATGAAAGAAACTAACTGAATGAGTGATTTTGACTAAAAGTGAAATTGCATCAGACTTGTTCTCAACATGATGAAGAAATGGAAGAGGGTCAGCAGACATATACTTGTGAAGGGAAATGGGACACTTGACAAGGACAACCACCAGTGGAACACATTTATATCATGACCTAATGGAATGATTGAAAATTATTTAGAATGGGACACCTAAGATGCACATGCAAATGTGTTTTGATCCCTGGTGGAAGTATGAAAATACTGACACTAACATTCAACCAGAACGTTATCACAACAAATATTATTGACAAATGTCCTCCTGGTGCATTACCTTTATTTAAATATTTAATAAAATAGTGGCAGGAAGTGTTAAAAGTAAAAGAGGAGCATATTATGAAGATTGAAAAGTCAGATTGTGAAAAATACTATAGATATCTAGTGAAGCATCACAGCTAGTGGCTTATGCTTCGATGTCTTACAAATACATCCTCACACATGCTATCTCCACTATGTGATGTTGTTTTTACTTGAAACTTATGCATTAGGTCATTCCAATCTCTAGAGGTTAAGCCTATTCTAAATGTTGTTCAACTCAAGGAGCAAATGGAAGAAGGGACAATAGGATAGTCCTCCAACAAATCACCCCTTTAATTTCTATTTATGTTTTACTTTTAGTTACTTTAAGGAGAGTCGTTTAACACATCCTTAATTTTTATTATTTTTATATTTAAACCCTTTCATGTCTTTCGAGAAGGAGTCCTAAAATTTTGAAAAGAAGAATTTACTGATGTTGCACTTCTGTACTCTTAATTTTTTTTGGATAGAAAAGGTTGGACCAAGAGTTATTTCTCAAATGAGAAGAGTAAACATATATATGGTGCTTTTATCTTATGTATTTAATTTGAGTTTCAAATGAGGAATAGTTCATTGATCTTATGATGTGTTGTCTTATATATTTGTTTAAATAGAGTTTGAAATTAACTCACTTCTGAACATGTTATGTTGTTATCATTTATGTATATATGCAATACATGCTTTTTTAAAAGTTGAGATACGAGCTTTATTAAATTGACTTGATTAAATTTTTAATTAAAATCAATTATCTCAAATGTTTTCATATCTCTAAGTGAATGTATGATCTTTATGTGCATCCACTTAAAGATTATTTTGTAGTTCGCACAGAGAATAGTTTTCATCCTGGGATAGATATTGATAGATAGAGTTATTGTTTATTGCAAGATCGCCTATATCTCCATCTATCGAGTTCCACTTATAGATACAATTGTCCAATCACCCCAACTATATAAAATTGGGAAATTGGTCCCACAAATCCAATCGCAACCACCATTCCCAAGGGAAAAGAGACGATTTTTAAGTTCCCGACCAGGTGATTTCCTGATGTTGTTGCAGCAATATTCGGGGCCTCAATAGTTCTATCAAGGATTTGGAGCCAAATGCTCAAGGAGAGTTGACAGAAGATATAGTTTTGCAGAATAGGTCTAGAAAGACAAGAGAGGGGCAACATGACCTTTGGAATATTGGGTTGAAGGGACAAATTCTAGGAAAAGCTAAATGGTACAACAGAGAGAAGGTGGAGGAAGGTTTTCCTCACCTTATTGAGTAAAATATTTTTGCGACTAAAATAATCCCAAAATTAGGAGGTGTGATCTGAATTGGATCATTATATTGTTTTGCATCCATCCCAATGCATTTGGAGTGGAAATAGTGGAGGAATTAGCTCACGAGATGTTTTTACCGACAAGCCCAGTTTGGCGAAACAAGGTTTGAAACCTTCCAAGAGTGTTTTGAAGCATAAAAAAATGTTTTTTAGTGGTAAAAAATTTCCTCTTTAATGTGGCACCTTTTCATTCTATTCTACACATAGATATATTTCCAACGACGCATGAAACATATCAATCAGAGTCCATATCGAAAATTTATGCCACTCAAAATTTGACCTTCCTGTTTTCACACCTATAGTTCACGAGGATGTCGCGTCAGCCCAATTATTCCTAGAAAAGGTTCTAGCCATGTTATTGTAATGTAAAATACTCTATAAGATTCTATATTGTAACTCTAGTTAATAGTTAGTGTATTCAATGTTAATCGCTATTAGGCTATCAAGTTGTGTAATAAACGAGCCACTAGGAAGAAGAGGCATTCCATTATCTAGAGAGAATTTTGTTACATAGCTGACCAAAGATATATATGGGAGATAGGTTGCAGATAACACAGAGAGGATTTGTGCATTGTAGCATCCCATGGGATAGATGCATTACTTCTTTGTACATGCAACCATATTTCGAGATAGAGAAAGAGAGTGAAGTAGCCTCACCTTGTAGATGTGTTTTCTCCCAAAATGGTTTCCTAGATAGCATATATTGTGTCTTGTGTGTGTGTGCTTATTTTTTCATTATCTATTTTTTGGCATAATTTACATTCACATGCATGCATAAATTATAGTTAAATCCTTAGATGTTAAAGTTTAACAGACTGTAATAATATATAATTTTCAGACTTTTAATATAATAGTATTAGATGTGTTGTGACGAACTGACCAATGGAATATCCATGGAATTTTAAAAATCACAGTTCTTCTTATTAACTATAAATTCCCCCAATCACAAAATAAAATCACGGTGGAGTCACAAACCTATTTGGAAAACTTATTGGGTCACAAAATTATTGGGTGGAATACCCTTATAAGAAGACATAGGTTTTGAAAGAGGTAAGGATCTTGCCACACTAAGTGGTTGTAGAGATGACATGTAGCAAAAAATATTGATGCAGAGGCTAAAGAGGGACTCATCTCCCCCATATTACAATAATTTATTTCTTTAGACATGTTATAAGTAGATAATGAAAAGGGTTCACTATCGTAACATTACAGTCACACTAGAACAAGACCAAAAGGGTATGTAAAATGTTGTTTTCTGTATTGTAAGTAAGGAATCTCATAAAACACTTTAACAGTAACTAAATATCCCCTCCTATGATTACTATTATCCCCTCAACCTTAGTAGGGTCTAAGATTTTTGTTGTTATAATTATCTTTGTCCTATAGAGTTTTGGACTTCCCTTGATAGGAGGAAAGCCTAATAGTCTATGAGAATTTGAAAATATTTGTTCAACCACTATGAATACATCTTAATTAAATAAATAAATTATGAGCCCTCTTTAGCCAAATTATGAGTTGGAGAAAACAACGCACGCTACAAAATTTGTGGAAAATCTAAGAATTCAAGCACACACAAACCAAGAGATAGAGAAAGGGATGTACTTGTGACTCAAGCTTGCTTAATGAGGGCCCAGGTTGACAGTGAATATATGGTTGGATTAGTTATATTGGTGACATGATTAATATATCTTGAAAACCAAACACAGGTACCCTCACAGGTAGTTTAACAACCGCCTAAGGTCGAAGTAACTTTCACGAACATTTTTCCCATGTATAGAAAGGGTGCCCCCCTAATTTTCACTCGTGTAAGAAAAATAATATTATGGCCACAAATTTTACGAATTATAACACTCGCCCTGGGGAAATAGTCTTATGTTAGATTAGCATGCAAGGGTAGGGAAACTACAGCCGAACCTGCTGAGATATTCCTAAAAGAGAGTTGTAATCCTCCGAAGAAAGTCCCAAGTAAGATGTGTAAATAATTCCACAAAGAATTAGAAAGTGGGGTAGATCACTCTACTGGTGTAAACGAGACCACGTGCATGACCTCTCTTCCTAGGATATGTGCCATTACAAGTGGATTTTCTCTCCATACCGCCAGATGAAATGTTTGCTTTTGTGGTCTTTCACAAGTCGACATCACTTCCTTACTCTAAGACCCTAGCCTAAGATATTTTTGGTGTTCTACCAATAAAAATTAGAATGTCTCAAATATATTTTAGTATGTGTTAATTTCAATGATGTTTCTTACTAATAAGGGAAGCAAAGTGCAACTGATGTAGTGTGTACAGACTCAACCCTAATTCAAATAAAATAAAGAACGCAAAATTTTCATTTTCATTAACTGAGCCCTAACTACAAAAGGGAAGAAAATATTTTCCCTTTGAAATGAAAGAAGAAAACTCACACTCTTAGTAATCACTCCCTAAAATTCACTAAATTTATAACAAATATGACCAAAAAAACAACCCGATAAAAAACTAAAAAAGGGAAACAAGCCTGGACACCAAGCACTCATAATTTATAACTTATGTTTGAAAAAAATTTATCTCTAAAAAAATAAAAATATTAAGTTTATAAACAAGAAGAGGAAGTGCAAAGAAAGTTTATGGTTGTGTCCAATGATTAGAAAAATAAATCATAAACAATGATCTTAAATGGTGAAAAGACCTAATCCCAATTCAAGGAAAAGGCTGGAAAGGAATCAAAACCAAATTTAATTACTTGAATATGATAGGATGAATAGATTTAAAACACTCAACCAAACCTCTTAGTTCCAAATTTGCACAACCTGAAGAAGAAAGCACAAAAGTGCCACTGAAAGCAAGCAAAAGTGACCAAGGAGATTTTAACGGAAATTGCCAAAAATGATAAAAGTGATCATATATAACATAGATGTGAATTTTTCTACTAAAAAAATAACAAATATGAAAAATAAAAGCAAGAATTGAGGGAGAGACCCTCTAAATCAAGAAAAACAACTTCACTGGAACCCTAAACTTGAAAAAATGATCAAATATAACTTAAGAGAAATGTTCCTATGTAGATATGATGTATATATAAACCTAAATAATCAAAAGAGAACATATCTAAGCTTCATGAAAAATATGTAAATCAAATCACACCCAAAAAGGCCTCAAATAGGCACCTTTAAGAAAAGCTAGTTTTTATTTTTCCTCTTAATAGTATAACAGGAATCATAAAAAATTCCATCAAAGAATAGTTTCCTAATGGTCTCTTCTCAAAGATTAAACTCCCTAAGGTTCAAAGGGGAAAAGGCATAATTTATTTTACAAAAATAATGTTTTCTACACTCGACAACCACTGAAAAACTCAAATTACAAAGATGGTTGCAGGTTAATGGTAAGAAAAAACGGTTTGGGCTATCAAGGACGTATATTAGCGATGGAAAACTAGTGTCGTTGTCCTATTTAGTAAACTCAAAACTAGAGTTCGATGAAAATAGGACTTTAAAGAAATAATTCAAGCAATATCCAATCAAATCTAGAGTAAATAAGGGTGGCCAAACCTAGATAAAGTCCTACAACACCGAGGAAGACTCGGGATGTGAAAAAACCAAAAAAACAACTATAAGAAGATATTTCAACAATAGTAGGTAAATTTTAGAAAATTATATATTACAAAGCAATGCAACACATAAAATATGCAGAAAAAATGAGCACACAAAAAATATAAAACCAGAGAGACACAGATATACGTGGTTCACACAGTTTGGGCTATGTTGACCCCGAACAACCAGTCCTTCCTTTATATTATCCAAAAAAATGAAGAGACACAACATATAATAGATCCGCTATAATATCCTTCGTTCTCTCTCACAGTCTCCCTATATTTTTCTTGTTCTGAGAATACCTGACCGCAATACAATACCCTCATACAAGCGAGGGGTTGCCTTCTAGGGAAAAAAACCCAAAACTAAACATAACTTCTACCATCAGATCATCCACCTAATGAACGGCCTAGATTGACTAGAAATTACTATAATTTTACAAGGAAATTTTACATTTGGTTTTAGCTTTGGGGGCACTGCCCCTGAAACCCCCTGCCAGGGGGGGCTCCATAAAGTCACAGCCCCCCTCCTAGACCTCCCAGGAAGTGTTTAATTTCAGGCGGCGTTGCCGCCCCATTAAGGTACAGGGGTCCAATGCCATGATACAAAATAAACAAGATAATCAGGCTCCACACCCAACAGTAAAATTCCCAATAGAGTCATCAGTTTTGTTGTGACCGAAATCACCCAATCAAAAGGATCTATTTCTATGTAAGCTTTTCCCTATGTACACGAGAAATTTGTGCATGCAATTAAAGTGTAAACAATAATTAAAACAATCCTATAATAATATTGCACTATAACAAGAAACACAAGTGAAGGATGGAATTAGTACCTTTCATATGAAGATAATGCAACTAGTTGGTGCAACCAACTTTAGGGACACTGGATGTCCTAGTTTCCAATCACCAACAAAATAATGCTACACGTAAAAAACCAATAAACAATTCCTCAATATCTTCCTCTAAGGTTATGTGAGCATAATAATCATAATGTGAAAACCATAACATATATATAAAATAGAAACATCAATAATGTATAGGGAGGGAATCAATTCTATTTAATAATAAAAATAACATACAAATATATTATACAATAATGACACATGATGAACTCCACCTCCATATAGCAACCTAGTTTCATCTTCCTAAATGTATGGTTTCTCAAATGAAAAATTTTCTCACGCTAAAGTATATACACTAGATCTGGATCTAAAAAGATCCTACCTCATTGGATGTAGCTCAAAGGCTATCCCCTTTCCTCTTGATCAAGTGAAATTATATAGGCTAACTCTATCCTATGGGAGACTGTATCTAGAAACTTGGGAGCTTGAGAAGTTAGGTAACTTATATTATAATGGAACCGTATAAACCTCCTATACAAGTAGGTCAAGATGATCTCCTTGGGAATGATAAACTCTATAACAATTTTTTCAATTATGAACTTTCTATGAATTATGAAATAATTATTATCTCATAATTATATGGTCCTGGAAAAATAATTATAACAAATTTCTCAATTAGTTAATTTAACCCATTTTAACGTTGAATAACTCCCACATAAGTAGAATCAGGGGTGAAAGGGGATGCATTCATAACAGCAATTGAGGTAAGTTGGTAATGGCCCTCTCTCACTATAATGGAGTGGAAAATAAAGTTATAACACCATTAATACCATTTTTACATTGTTTAATTTCATGTGAGGTAGTCTCACAACATTGACACAGAATGACTAATCGTTGTGGGAGATGCAAGGTCTTGATTGTCACCCTTATTATATTGGTAAACAAAGAACTAGCCAATAAGTTTTATTGTTAGTTTTCAAACCCTCCTAAAAAATGCTCCATGTCTTATGATAATTTTCCAGGAGTTAAGAATTTCATCCTATAGGAGAAGCATATGATTTTAAAGGGGCCTTATTTTTTAGTTTGAAATTCATACATAAACATAGTCAATCCTAATACCATGTCGAATCATTGTTTGAAAAAAAATTATTTGACACTTTGGTCCTTTTATAGTCTTTTTGTTATTGCATACCTTCTAGCATTTCTCCATTCTAATGTTTCTTCCTCCATCCAACCAAATTATGGAATGTAAAAAGCACCAAGAAATCCTTCTTTGTCATCTTTCTTTCTTTGAAAATGCATATTGTTCTAGGTTTTTCTTTTTCCTTTTTGTAGATAATAGTCATATATAGTATGGATGTAACCGATTTTTTTTTTTTAATAAATATAATTTTTGTTCAAGAAATTATTCAAACTATAGTTAGATATTTTTAACTTGATTGGTCTTCCAATAAGTTGATGATTTCATTTGTTAATTGCATGCAATAAGGCCAACATTTCCATTAAAATAAAGTTTCTTTCTTTAAGTGGGCATATGTGGAAGTTAATGGTTTTCCTTGTTTCCTGAAAATTACAGCAATTCCATACCCATATATATATCATAAATGAAAAAGTAATGTTTTTCTGAAGTCAAGTGTGACTAGCATGGGAGTTCTACCAATAGCTTCCTGAACTTATTGAAAAACTTTGGTTCCTTTGAGTCCAAGAATATGCCCCATTATTTTACTAATATTATTAATAGTGCTAAAATATGACCATTAACCTTCAACACTTTTCAGTAATAGTTTATCAACCATAATAATCTTAGAATATTGCTCAATAATCTATGAACTGGAAATTCCATCATATGATTAGTGTTTCTTAGATGCACTTTTGAACATTCATGAAATGTAATTGATCCAAATATTCCACTTTGTAAAACCAAAAATGACACATGCAAGTATTTTTCTGTACTTGTTTCTCTTCCAATAACTTTAAACACATCTGAACATCTTGTACATGAACTTCCCGAGATATGTTTGATATTAGTATACCATCAAAAAAATACCAAAAAAAATCCTCGGATGCATTATTTGAAAATGGAAGTCAGGAAATATTGAAATGTTAAAGGTGTATTAGTAATGACATATAGCATCGAAAAAGGTTCGTAATGACCTTAAATTTTTATAAATGATATTTTGGGAATGTATTATTACCTCATTCTAATTTGATGATATCCAAAATGCATATCCAACTTGGTAGATTAATTTCTACTTAAAATTCATCTAATGCTAATAAATGAATATAATAGGGAAATTATCTTTGATGGTCACTTTAGAGATATCTATAATGATAAAAATATTCCATTAAACCTCCTTTATTTAAACCATGTTCACTCATGAAGAGGAGTAACCTAGGCTAGGTTTAATGTTGATAACCTTTCCATTTTTTGAAACAGAAGCTCAATCTCACTGTTTTCTACACATGGATACCGGTGATTCCCAATGATAGATAATAAGTTTTTTTCATTTCAAAATAAATATGATGGTAATGATGTATTGTAGGTGGAGTAACCATATGATAATTCTTATCCTCTTCTACATATGGGTACCTGTAAAACCCAGTGTTAGATGGTAGACATTATAGTTTGAAATGAATAACATGTTCATGATATAAAATAGGTGGAATACCCTTAGGCATACCTTGAAATACATTAGAATTATTATTCACAACCTTTTATACATCCATAGGAGAATAGGTCAAGGTATTTGAACATCTAGGGATCACAATTATTCAATTACATTTCACCATGGTCTCCCTTGCTTAGAATGTTTTCCATGATATTAGAGAATATCAGTTTAGAAGGATTATATTGGATAACTCTAAGTTTAATTTCATTTCTTTATCAAGGAAATATTATGAAAATTTCCTAATATTTAAATTCATCTATTCCAAATCTTTGTAACCATTGAATCGTTAATAGTGATGTGGCTTCTAGAGACAATCATTGGGTTAAGGGTAGGAGTCAGTGCGTAGGACATCTTAGTCTATCTTAAGGATTTATTCTTTCTACTCAATACTTGGACACAAAATTATGAGATATCTTTCAATCACCATACTCAGAGAAAAATTCAATGTACACTTAAATAGTATGTCTTATGACTCATTTCTAATAATTAATGTTCAGTTATACTGGCCTACACAAATAGAGAGAAGTTTCTTTAAATGTTGCAGTATAGGTGAAAGAAAGAAAGTGAGAGAGAAATTCAGTGCAGAGGTCTAGTGATAGAATATTGTACACTAAATTCTAGTAGAATGATGAAGGAACAAAGGGAATGAGTTCAGAAATGATGGAGCAAGTTTTAGGGCCTTTAATATTACATATTATAAGTACAACAAATATTTCATTAAAATTGGATAATTTTTATTACAAGGACGTCACTATAATTGATTTTTTTGGTTATTTTGAATTTCTAGATTCTTTGCTTAATTCAAAATTTAATGAAATTTGTGTTATACCATTTGTCATAGCATAACATAGGTAAATCTAATATACAAGACTAAGTTCCAACAACTACAATTACATGAGATTTGAGAGGAAAAAAAGACACATGAAAATGATAAACAAAGACATAATCACTACTCCAAATATCAGTGCTTTGGAATCACGAAAAACATCTTCATTAATCTCAAGAACATCATACATATCATAAAGCTTCAGAATTGAAAAACTTGTAGAAAATTACTGCCTTTAAAATGGAGAATCAAACCCTGAGTAATGAGTTCTTCTTTCTTTTTATAGGGAGAGTCCAAACAATCAATTACACAAATATCTTGAACTGCTAGAATTGTCTATGAAAATCAATTGCACGAGCATTCCAATGGCCCAATTTTCCTAATTATTACATAATAAACTCGATTCCTTCTTGAAAATAAAATATTTACTAAATTTCAAAATGACAGTGGAATGTGTGTGCACCAAATTTCCCTATGCTCACGAGACATATATGTGTGCAATAAAAGTGAAAAGACTAAATGAGGCAATCCTATAAGCATATTGTAATATAACATGAAACACAAGTGAAGGATGGAAGTAGTACCTTTCATTTGAAGTTATTGCAACTAGTTGGTGCAACCAACCTGAGGGACACTAGACCTCCTAGGCTCCAATCACCAAGCCAAGAATGCCACACATACACAACCAACAAGAAATTCCTAAATATATTCCTATAAGTTTATGTGAGAAAAATAAACATCAATTAAAACCCATAACATGTATATCAAAGAGAAACTTCAATAATGTATAGGAAGGGAATCAATTATCTCTTATACTCAAAATAACATACAAAGATATTATACGATAATGACACAAGATGAACCCCTCCTTCATCTAGCAACCTAGTTTCGTCTTCCTCAAAGTGTGGTTTCTCAAATGAAAAAAACTCCCACATTATAGTATAAACATTAGATATTTTCGCATTGGATCTAGCTTTACCTATCCCCTTTCCTCTTGATCAAGTGAAATTCTATAAGTTCATTATATCTTATGGGGATTGTGTCCTGAAACTTGAGAGCTTGAGAAGTTAGGAAAATTATATTATAATGGAACCCTAGCCAAGTCATACATAAGCAGGCCAAGGTGATCTCCTTGGGATAAAGTCTATAACCTTTTTCTCAATTATGAGATTTGTCTGAATTATGAAATAATTATTATCTCATAATTATATGATTGTGAAAAAATAATTATAATAAATTACACAATTATTTAATTTCACCCATTTTAAATCGAAATAAATCCCACATAAGTAAAACCAATGGTGAAAGGGGATGCATTCTACCCAACAATTCAGTTAAGTTGATCTTGGCTCTCTCTCGCTGAAATGGAGTGGAAAATAAGGTTATAACACCATCACTACCATTTTTATATTGTTTCCTTTGATGTCAGGTATTATCCTAACAAAATAAATTAAAACATATTTCCAACATTCACACAGTATGAATAATAGTTGTGGGATATGCGAGGTCTTGATTGTCACCATTATTATATTGGGAAACAAAAAACTAGCCAATAAATTCTATTGTTAGTTTTGGATCCCTCCTAGAAGAATTATCCATGTTCTTATGATAATTTTATAGGAATTAAGAATTTCCTCCTATAAGAGAAGCATATAATTTGAAAGGGACCATATATTTGAGTTGGTAATTCATACATAGACATATTTCATCCTAGTACCATATTTAATCATTGTTTGACGCAAAATTTATTTCACATAGTTTGGTCCTTTTACAGTCCTTTTATTATTTCATACCTTCTATTGTTTCTCCATTCTATCATTGCTTCTTCAATCTAGTCAAATTATGGAATGTAAATAGCACAAATGTAAGCCTTCTTTGTTGATCAAATTTGGACCAGGGCCTAAAAATAGCTAAAAATTCAAAGCTACAGGATTGGGTCGAAACTAGGATTGTTGCATAGATCTCGTCTTCCAAATTTGGGCACCATGAACGGTTTGAAAAATGGACACCGTATGAAGAATTTATTTCACTTTGAATTTCAAGTGGGTCCGATGAAGCGCGGAGGGGCCACCCTCCTCCCATCGAACCTCATCACGTGACTAGCAGGGGAACTTAATGTTAAGAGCGCTTAAGGAGCATAATCCATGGTTTATTATTTAATTGAACTTTATTTAAGTGGATTTTAATATGCTGGAGCTCCTATATTTAGGTGGACATCCACTTTTAGTGGAGTTAACTCGCAGTTGCCACAGATTTAGTGGAGGAAATTGGGGCAAACTTGTTTTGCTCATAACTCACTCAATTTTCGACCATTGTGACAGTGTGAATAGTCAATTTAGACTATCTTGGAAATTATAGAGCCATTGGTGAGGGTTTTAAATCCATCATAAAACTTTCAAGTAGGTTTTTGATTTAGTGAAGTTCTAGGGGCAAGTAGAGCCACCATGGGCCAACAACAGTTTGAGGCCTAGCCAGGGGAGATAGAGGCCTTATTCAGAAATAAAATAGTCAAATTTGGATGCTTTAGATCTTATGAAACTAATGGTGTGGTTTTAAGAGCGTTTAGAGGATTTTTGAAGGTTGATATGCTTCAGTGAAGTTCTAGGGGCCATCAGTGCCAGCTTTTGCCAGCAACAGTTTAGGGCCTAACCAGGGTAGCTAGAGACCATCTGTAGCCAACCAATAGTAATTTCTGACTGTAAAAAATATTCTTAATCCATTTATGGAGGTTGAAGAATATTTTGAGAACTTGTTGAGGCCGAGAACCCATCCTAGAATTTTTAAGTGACCCTAGTGCCAGGGGGTGCCGACAGGTGTTGGAGGCGAAACCAGAGCAGACGAAGGCCATTTTTGGTGAAGAAATAGTTTATCCTGACCAATTTTAGAATTATGAATCCAATGAATGGATTTTCATAGCCATTTTATGACTTCTAGAGCTCTAGAAACGGAAGGGAATTTTTGGGCAGCCCTGCGAAAACCGTGGAGGAAGGCCTAGTTTGGAGATGTAGTGCTCGTTTTGAGAAAATTTTCAGTCGATATTTGGTGTATGATGTGTGTTGGATACAATAGGTATGGTTTCAATGACTGAAACAAAATTCTAAAGGATTTATTTCCAAGGAGAAACTCAGTGTAGCTCAGTGCACCGATCGAAGGAATCATGTCTAAGGGAGCCTAAAGATGTTTACAGAGTTTGGAAAGCCATAAGAGGGATATAGATGGTATTCTCAGCCCTTTGGATCAGTTATTTATCCTTTGGAGTTAATTTTGGAGCTCGTAAAAGAAACCTTACCATAATCCCCAAGACCCAAGTCAAGATGACAAAGCTGAAAGGAGACGTAGGCCACAATATTCGGGGGAGTTCCTAGATTAATTTTGCTGTTGTGTTTGAATGTTTTATTGACGAATTATGTTTCTGTTATACATGTTAAATTTCAGAAAGAAAAAATGGACTTAAGACGCTTAAATAGTAAAAAGACAGTCATACACCTCTTCAAGCATAAATTCCACATATTTTCAACTATAAGCTAGATCATTTATTTGATTAACTAACTGGGAGGTTCTTGAAAAACATAACAAGCTATCCAGACCATTTTCAGATCAAGGTGGTATCATAGCACTTGGTTGCTTGATTGACAGAGAAAACTATTGCTTGTATAACTTGAAAGGTGTTTAAACAGTGCAAAATATTGACCATTTTGCTATTTCCAAAATGGCTGTTGTTTGAGTTTGTTGGAGGTGAAGGGATAAATATTGTTAGATAAGTCCAAGAGAGAAAAAAAAGAAGAAAAGGCTGAAGGCATATTCCTTTCCCCAAAGTACCTCAAGGTCACCCTTAGAACACAAACCCTCTTGATGATTGTTTTGTTAATAAGCTCTCGGAGTTTGTTTGTTGTTTGGATGATTTTATAAGAGTTTGTCTCTATAGCCATTTGGTTAAAAAAATCTTTGTCATTTGTTTTGAAATATTTATGAACTTTTTTGAAGTTAATTTTTTTCATTGACATCATACTGACAACTTCTACAAGTGAGGTTTCCTCCTTCACAAAATTCTTCGATGAAGATATGAAACATGAATTTATTATATTGAAGGACATGGTGCAGATTCTGTTTGAAGATAGAAGAGAAAGCACTAAACTTCATGAGAAATTGTTTTCTATGAAGGAAGAGAAGGAAGAAATTATTCAAATATTTCATGATATGGAGATGCAGCTCCATCATGCCTAAGAGGCTTTGACCAAGAACATGCGTGAGGAAGAGGTAATCCACTCTAATTTGTCTTCAGTTTCCTCATTAGAAAGATGTGTTGGTTCTTTCAAAAAGCACACTAGAGGTATAGGGTCCAAGTTAATGATTAAAATGGGCTATGAAGGCAAGGGCTTAGGCAAGCATGCACAAGCCATAGTTGATCTAATTTTGGTTGTGGAACGTCCTAAGAAATTTGGTCTTGGTTATGAGCAATCTAATAGAAAAGATTCCCAAGCCATGAAGGCATGTGAAGCTCCTTCAAATAGAACTTTGGTTCCAAGTTCTAATATGAAAATATGTCAATTTTGTTGCCGAGATGATTGTCATTGCTTGAAGCCTTTTTTGTAGCAAAAATATTGTGGACATGCAACTTATGGTGAGCATGCAATTTTAGACAGTTTTCAAGACATGAACGATGATGTTAGTCTGCAAGAGAAACCTGGAGCCTCTACTATTTCATCTCCTCAAGAAGGAAAAAAGGATGGACATGAAAAGTAGCTCAAGTGGTATAAATATTCCAATAGTCAATTTTATTATGTTTCTGCAAGGCATGACCATTTTTCATGCTTAAAAGGAAGAAAGTGTTGCTATGCATATTGTGGTTGGTTTAACCATGATGTTTTGAGATGATTGATCAAGAAGAAGGCATACATGAAGAAGAAGAAGAAAAGGAAACTTTCAAAGAAGGTGCATAAGACTTGCACATATTGCCAGAATAGGGGACATGTTGTTTCCATTGTTGGACTTTCTATCCAACAAATCCTCCGAAGCACATGAGGCAAGAGGACAGAAAGACTGGCGAAAGTGGAACCAAGTATTCCATCATTGATGTGAGAACAAATTTTTCACATGAAGAATATTTACATCAAAAAAAGTTGTCGTGGAAGTGGCTTGGTAAGAAGTGGTTGGACTTCTTAACATAGTAATACATACTCATTTGTACATATGAAAATTTCATTTATGTATGCATGTATTTCTGTTGAAAAGTTTGATGCAAGATTGCATCTAAATGCGGTTTAGTTGAAGGCATTCCTTTGTTGTTGAAAAATTTCACTGTGGAGGTGAAAAAGATGAGTATGATACTCACTTATATTGTTGCAATATATTTTAGTTCAGCTCTTATAGTCACCCACATGTTTTTGGGATTATGTAATTGTTGGTAACTGAAACGAAGAGTTGAAGGTGTACATGTGCATGGAATTTGTCTGTGTAAATAGAGAACTATAAATAGGTTCATTGTACATTGATACATGCATAACTATTTTTCAAGATGTATCATGTTGTTTATCGACTTCTGTCGATTGTGTTGCACACTTCTTACATTGATTTTGTGATAATTGTATAACACATTTCATGTCGACTTGTTGTTTATGTCGCATGTTGCATGACTTATGTTTGAGTCAAAGGTGTTTGTCGATTATGGATTGATAGATGGATACACCAATTTTCCAAGAGGCTTACCATATATTTGATGTTATAGGAAGGTGACAGTCAATGCTTTGAAGGAGCAAAAAGAAGTGATTTTCATTTCAAATATTTCACGAGATTTTCTTTTCAAGATTGATGTGTGTTCTTGTAACAAGATGTTGTGGGAGACTTTTAGTCCACTCAGGACATGATGTTTAGCTACCTTCTACAAATTTCTCGCCAGAAATTTCTGAGTGAGTTCAAGGAAGACAATTCTTGACAAGAGGACAAGAGCATCCAAGAAGGCGAAGTGTTAACTACCTTCAAATTGGGTTCAAAGGCACTAAGCCATGCATGGCAAAGTATAAAAAGGATGGAAAAGTGAGGGTGTGGTACTCTCATATACTGAATAGATTAGGTGATCAGTATTTTGGGGTCAAAAATATTCCCAATGGGGAGGTGTGATCAAATTTGGATCAGGGCCTAAAAATGGATAAAAATTCAACATTATAGGATTGGGTTGAAACTAGGATGGTTATGTATATCCTGTCTTCCTGATTCTGGCACCATGAGCGGTTTCAAAAACGGACACTGTATGAAGAAGTTATTGCACTTTGAATGTCGAGTGGGTCTAGTGGAGCGCGGAGGGGCCAACCCTCCTCCCATGGAACCTCATCATGTGACCAATAGGGGAGCTTAATATTAAGAGCGCTTAAGGAGCCTAATCCTAGTTTTAATATTTAATTACACTTTAGTTAAGTGGAATTCAATAGGCAGAGATTCTAGAGGTGCTCCCAAATTTAGGCAAACTTCCAATTTTAGTGGATTTAACTGGTAGCTGCCCCACGTTTACTGGAGGAAATTGGGGCAAAGTTGTTTTGGTCATAACTCACTCAATTTTCGACCATTTTGAGAGTGTGAATAGTCAATTTCGAATATATTGGACATCATAGAGCCATTTTTGAGGGTTTTAGAACCTTCAATTTACCTTCAAGTAGGTTTTTGCTTCAGTGAAGTTCTAGGGGCCACTAGGGCCACCATGGGCCAACAGGAGTTTGAGACCTAGCCAGGGGAGCTAAAGGCCTTATTCAGAAATAAAATAGTCAAATTTGGATGTTTCTGATGCTATGAAACTAATGGTGTGGTTTGTAGAGCCTATATAGGAAATTTGAAAGTCGAGATGCTTCAGTGAAGTTCCAAGGGCCATAAGTGCCACCTTTTGCTAGCAACAATTCAAGGCCTAGCCAGGGCAGCTAGAGACCATCTGCCGCAAACGAATAGTAATTTTTGACTGTAAGAAGAATTATTAATCTATTGATGGAGGTTGCAGAAGATTTTTAGGACTTCTATATGCTAGGAACCCATCAGAGAAGTTTTCAGTGACCCTAGTGCCAGGGGCTGCCAACAGGTGTTGGAGGTGAAACTGAAGCATCCAGAGGCCGATTTTAGTGAAAAAATAGTCTATCATAACTAATTTTGGCATTATGAATCCAATGAATTTATTTTAAGAGCCATTTGATGAATTCTAGAGCTCGATTAGCTGAAGGGAAGTTTTTGGCAGGCTTGGGCAAACTATGGAGGAAGGCCTAGTTTGGGGATGCAGTGCTCATTTTGAGTAAATTATCAGTCGATAGGTGTCAGATGTGTTCTAGATACAATAGGTTTGGTTTCAGGGACAAATTTTTTTTTATGAAGGAGTTAGTGCCAAGGAGAATCTCAGTGTAGCTCAGTGCACCGATAGAAGGAATCATGTCTAAGGGAGCCTAAAGCTGCTTGCAGAGTTTGGACAGCCATAAGAGGGATATAGATGTTATTATAAGCCTTTTGTATCATTTAAGTATCCATTTGAGTTAAGTGTGGAACTTGTAAAAGAAACCTTACCATAATGCCAAAGAGTTAAGTCAAGATGACAAAGCTCAAAGGAGACGTAGCAAACAATATTCGGGTGAACTCCTAGATTATTTTTTCTATCATGTTTGACATTTTTATTGATTCATTATGTTGCTGTTATACATGTTAAATTTCAGCCAGAAAAAATTGACTTAAGACACTTAAAAAGTAAAAAAAAATCATATACCTCTTCAAGCATAGATTCAGCAAATTATCGAGTATAAGCTAGATCATTTATTTTTTTAAATGAATTTGAGGTTCTTGAAAAACATAACAATTTATCCATACCATTTTCAGAACATTTTTCATATTTCTTTCCTTTAAAATGCATCTCCTAATATGTTTTTATTTCCCTTTTGTAGATAATATTCATATCTTAGTATGGGTGTAACCCATTTTTGTTTTTTTAATAATGATAATTGTTGTTTCAAGAAATGCTTCAAAGTATAATGGCCTATTTTTAACTTAACTTGTCATCCAATAAGGTGAGAATTCCATTTCTTAATTGCATGGAATAAATCCAAAAATTCCATTGAATTAAAGTTATATTCTTTAACTGTGCATATGTGGAAGTTAATGGTTTTCCTTGTTTTCCTAAATCTTGCAGCAATTCTATGCCCATATATACCATAAATGAAAATTAATGTTTTTGTGAAGTCAAGTGTGAATTTCATAAGAGTTTCTCTCAAAGCTTCTTGAAGCTTTTAAGAAACTTTGGTTCCTTTGAGTCCAAGAAGATGCGTCTTTCTTTTAATAATATTATTAATAGTGCTACAATTTGACCATTAACCTTCAACACTTTTCAGTAATTGTTTATCAACCATAAGAATATTATGATATTCCCCAATGCTCTTTGAACTAGAAATTCCATCATATGAATAGTGTTTCTTAGATAAAATTTTATACATTCATGAAATAAATTTGACCCAAATATTGCTCTTTGTAAAACCCAAAAAAAAGCCAAAAGTATTTTTATCTAGTTTTTTCTCTTCTAGCATTTTTCAACATGTGTGAAAATCTTGTATGTGCCCTTCCCAAGAGATGTTGGAGACTAGTATATCATTAAAAAATACCAACACAAATATTTGGAGGCGTGATTTGAAAACATAAGTCATGAAGTCTTGAAATGTGGAATGTGCATTAGTAAAGATATATAGCATCAACAAAGGGTCATAATGAACTAAATGTTTTATGAAGGCTATTTTGGGTATGTCTTATTACCACATTCTAGTTTGATGATATCAAAAATGCATGTCCACCTTGTTAAATTAATGTTCTACTTAAAATTCATCTAATGTTAACAAATTAATATAATGAGGAAATATTCCATAAAACTTCCTTTATTTAAACCATGTCCACTCATGAAGAGGAAACACCTTGGCTAGGTTGAATGATGCTAGCCTTTCCATTTTTTGAACCATAAGCTCAGTCTCACTCTTTTCTACAGCTCTGTACCAATAAGGCCCAATGATCGATGATAGATTTTTTCATTTCAAAATAAATATTATGGTCTTGATCTACAATAGGTGGAAAAACCATATGATCATTCTTAGGATTTTCTACATATGGATACCTGCAAGGCCCAATGTTAGAGGGTACACACTGTAGTGTCAAATGAATAACATGGTCATGAGATACAATAGGTGTAATACACTTAGGAATCAATTGAAATACATTATAATGATTTTTCACAACCTTTTATACATCCATGGAAGAATATTTCAAGGTATTTTAACATCTAGTGATCACAATTGTTCAATTACACTGCACTATGGTCTCCCTTTCTTAGAACATTTTCCATGATATTAGAGAATATGAGTTTAGAGTGTTTAAATTGGATAAGTCTAAGTTTAATTTAATTTCCTTCTCAAGGAAATCCTGTGAAAATTTCAAAAAATTTAGAATCCTTTATTCCAATTTTTTGTAACCATTGAACCGTGAATATTGCTGTGACTCCTAGAGACAATCTTGGAGTTGAGGAGGAGGGTTAGTTACTATGACATCTTAGTATGTCCTAAAGATTTATTCGTTATACTCAATAATTATATTAAAACCTATGAAATATAGTCCAATAACCCTACTTAGAGGTAGATTCAATGTAAATTGAAAAATTATGTCATTTCGATGGAAAATTATAGGCTGTAATATTCGCAGGTGCGTTAATTTTCCATAATTTTTACAAAAAAAGGATTGCCCAATTTACGTTTTTTATAAAAATGATTTTTCGAAATTTTAGAATATGAATTATTTTACATTAAAATCATCAAAATTATATAGATATTATATATAAAATCATTATAAAATTGAATCATTTTGTAGATACATCAACAAACATTTTATAGTTTGCATATTAGGGAATAGTGAGATTCACTAATGTTTTTAAACTTCAAGATAATTTTCCATTCTTAAAATTTTTCTTGGTCATTGTTAATAATTAATGTTCAATTATGGTTTCCTACACACAAAGAGAGAATTTTATTTAACTATTGCGGTATTTTTGAAAGAAATAACTTCAAAGATAAATTCAGTGCAAAGGGCTAGTGATAGAATCTCGTACACTAAATTCTAGTAGAATGATGAAGAGACAAAGGGAATTAGTTCATAAACCATGGAGAAAGTTTTAAGGACTTCAATATTACATATTATAAGTACCATTTTCCATAGAATAACATAGGTAAATATTACATACAAGACTGAGTTCCAACCACTACAATTACATGAGGTCTCAGAGGAAAGAAACACATACAAAAATGATAGAAAAAGACTTAATCACATACTCCACATATCATTGCTTTGGAATCACCAATAACATCTTCATTAATATTCAGGAACATCATACATATCATAAAGCTTCATAAATTTCAAAACTTACAAAAACATTTTGCCTCAGAAATGGAATATGAAACCCCTAGTAATGAGTTCTTCTTCCCTTTTATAGGGAGAAATGAAACAAAAACAATTACAAAAATATCTTGAAGTTATAAAACTATCTAAGGTACTCAGCTCTAAATGGCATAATTTTCCTAATTATGACATAAAAAACTTGATTCCTTCTTGAAAATAAAATATTTTTAAAATTGCGAAATGATAGTGGAATGTCATGATTTCCAAATCATAAAAATATCTAGTGTTGGCTCTCTTGATCTCTCAAAATGGACACACACTCCACTGTCCATACTTGTGGTGGATTAACCAGCTGATCAAACCTTCTCCATAAGACTAGATATGATGTGAGACTGTTGATAAGGGTGTTGTAGGTCATTCTTATGCTTATGATCTTAGTGTAATTTGGCCTATCCCAGCCATGAATAGGGTCTTCACAAGCCACAACAACTAGAAGTCCCTTTATAGATACTTCACTATGGTTCTTCTCTTGAGGGTAATTAATTCCAAAATAGAGTGGAAATATTTTCATGTGATCAGTATACCCAGCTCTTTTCCTCAATTATTAATTTTCATATTGCTCCCATTGTAGGAAATATCCTTGGAAATACCAACAGCTATGCAATAATTCTCTAGTTCTTTGGATAAAATTAGGTTTGAATGTTGCAACAAAACATTTCCAGCTCACTCACACATTATTTATGCCTATCACTTGGTTCCTTATTCTAGATCATTTTTAAAGCTTCCTAAAAATAATCTCAAATGTTATAAAATTATTAACTAACTTCTCATTAAGGATATTGATAAATTTCGCGAGAGTGATGGAATTATTAGCATCCTCCTCCTTGGATGATAGGATAGAGAATTTAGTAGTTATTACTGTAAATTTCTTCTCTACAACTAATTTCAAGTATTCACATATCTTATTTATTTTAGAGATGATATCATCCCAGATTAGCTTCCTACCTTCAATGATGAACATGTTTCCCTCCAACTTGTTCTTTAGTTCTTTGTTCTCATCTTGTGACACTTGATACTTCTTATTAATTTGATCCACATTTTAGTGGGGAATTGACTTGTTTCTCCTTAGTTTATTGCATGTACTTGGTGTTTTCTAGGTGGATGTGGATATTATTAACCTCTCACTTTGACAACTTTTGATTTATCAGAGTCTTGGTTCACTGTTCATTGGGGTTTTGTGGGTTTTCTTGAACAACCACAACAAAGATGTGGGAATCAATATATTGTTGTTGTTCATATACTTTCAATTTTATTTCTAGAACCTCACTATTTATTTATATCAATTCCTTGGCTAGTATCTCCTTCTCATTTTCCACTTGAACTAATTCCTTGGTCTTTCCATACTCTGCAAAGGAATTTTAAGTTGCTTCCTCAATGACTATATTTCTGACTATGAGACTTTGATTATGAAATATATGTAAGTCTTATCACTTGGATCCACCCCTAGCTTTATAATTAGCTAATTATAAGCTTAATTTTTGAGATGGAGGGATTTTGAGTTGTCCTTCTCCTTCTTAATCTTAGTAGTTTCCTTCTCCAATAGCTTCTCGGCCTTGCTAATGATCAATGCTCCTTTTCTTAACTCACTATAGATTATATCCCTTGCCTTCCTATGTAAATTTATTTTATCATACAAAGGGACACTAGCCATGTCCAGAAATAGGTCCATTGTTATGAACTATGGCCGTAGGGGGGAGGGACTGAACTGAAGGGTGATACACGGAAAAAATTATCTGGTTTCATTTTAGGTCCATGGAAGCCAAGGTCTTGACATGATATCTCACTAAATCATAGGCCATCTATGACATAATTTTATCTCTAAATTTCCTTCAATTCTCCTTTGTTAGGTACCCTTCATCCCTCTTAGGACCTGGTTCTGACGTGCTTCCAATGAAACCTAGGATTGCCACCTTTGTTGAACTGGAGGTGCAAAATTTTTGGGGATCCTCTAATTGCACCTATAAGCTTGGATATTATAGAGAATTATAGGTCAATTTGATGTCAATCTCCTCCTTCGTCTACTCTTGTAACTTTTCTTTCTTGTTCAAGGATGGATCCTCAATATCGGTATCTACTGCCCCTACAATACTCCTCTTCTAAGATTTTTCCTTGGTGCTTTATATCTTGACTTCCATATCTATATTAATGGGTCATGAATGAAGATTAGCCTTCCATTATAATTCTATTTTATATTCATGTTAGAATACAAAGGACTTAATCTCTTTCCTTATATTAGAAATAATACCATGAGGATCATAATACTACATCTCTCTTATTTCAAAGTTTAATAATTTTAATATAATTTCAACCTATTGGAAAAGTTGTCTAGATTTCACAACAAAGGGACCTCCAATCATGGGAAGCTTGAACATATAACCTTTCTTGGTAGCGATGAAATGGATTTGGTATTTGTTTAGGTTCTTCATGATGAAATCAAAGGAAACAATTCTCATGGGTATGGATATAAGAAGCTCGTAAGGAGGTAAGTCAAAACCATATACCCAAATTTTGGTGTAGTCTTCCAACAAGTACTAGTCACCCACCCTAGAATTCTTGTTTAGATGAAGGATTCATCTATTTTGGGGTAAGATTTGAGGAGGGGAGACATTTTAGATAATTTTGTAACTATATGCCATCAATATAGAGATAAATTGTGAAAACCGCTTAATATTGGGCTTCTTCTTAGATAACTATCCCAGTCAACCACATATTTCATTTGATGATGGGAGTCTACAATGATGATATATGGGTAATAAAATTCCTCCATATGGGTGTAAAGGAAAAAAGAAACCACTATGGAGTAGTACTTGAAGTAGGAGGCTAGGTAGAATTGGTTACTTTGGAGTTTGATAGCTTAAGCCAAAAAATACAAAATGCCAAGGACAATATCTAGCTTCCTTATTTTATTTAAGATCCCTTAGGCTTACTTGGAGACATTTTTTGTCTCGTATTCACCAAAAAATACGAGGATAATAGAAAAATGGGTTGCATAGACTATGAAAACAAGGAAATGAGAAGGGTTTCTTAGTTCGAAGGAACTTGTGAATTTGGGGACAACATTAGTTTGAGAAAGACATGTTTCTCTCCAGCTGAGAGCCCAATGTAATCATACCAGAGTGTGGTCCCTCTAAACTTATCCAAATTTTGAGATTTTATATACATGAAGGAATTGTCTATTAATTCTGGGGTGACCTCCATAATTTTCTCCCTAGTGGAGGAAATACGACAATTTTCTCTTTGACATAAGTGGCCATAAGCCAATATATGATCTCCAGAAAAGGGTATATAACTGGGGTAAGTAGGTGATATAGTACTGACTCAATGAATCTAAAGTGGTCTTCCTTGTCAAGGTAGTTTCCATAGAAGTCAAAAAAAAGGTGTGTTAGGTTCATAGGGAAAAAGGAATACTGAATTTACCCCTATATATTCATGAAGGGTTTTTTGTGACCTGAGGGTTTTTTATGTTGTGTTTTTGGGATTTTTAACAAGGCATTTTTTAATTTAAGTATGGTTAAAATTGGTGCAAGGACACAAAGACTGTGGATTACATATTAAGAGGGTGGAATTGGGTGTGTGGGTGCACATGGGTCCTCAAGGTGGTTGACAGTCAGGTGGATGTAGTAGTAGACTAGGAGAGTGAAAATACAACATAATTTGAGATAAAAAAAATTGAATTGGAACAGTTGATTCCTGAGGGTTTACAGGTTGGAGATGGAGGATATGATGTGGAGGAGACAAATGGAAGAGTCAGATTGGGTGGAGAGCAAGGGAGGAGGGTGATGTATTTAATAGTGTCTCACTTTCCTGCCATGCTCGCCTGATAGTTGTCCTAACTGTTTATGTGGTCACCAAATTTTCTTGATAGGTGGAAGACCTAGTTTACCGCCTACAATGGGGTTCTTAGGAAGAATTGGAGGCAAGGTTCAAAACTCCCCCAAAATTCATCACAACCGTCAATTTGTGTGATGGTTTTTGTTGACCTTGACGTTTCGGGGGAATTTTTTGTATTAACTCCCACACCTTTTACCCCACCGAGCTTCTCCAATGTGAGAGCTCTTTAGGATGAGTGATGATCCACCCCATATGAGGCTAATATTTAACCATTTACATTTGGAAAAATGGGGGAGGCCCACTGCCACTTGATTCCTCCTATGTACTAAAAATAGTGTTGCCTTACTGGCCCACTTCACGTGACTCCTTCCACTATAGAATATTCACCTTCCAGGTATCACCCTCCTAATACCTTTGCTCTGTTGAGATGGAACCCTGATGCCTTAGTTCCCTGGTCCCTAAAATGCAAACTCTTTTTGAAATTTAATTGAAATTTTTTATGGGATTCCAAGATTCCTTGATTATGAGACTTCCAGTCTCTGAATTCCGCCATGATATTTTTTCCCCTTAACAAATTGGGGGAAAGGAGAGTCCGCAGTGCCCCCACCGCCCACGAATGCCCATTTTTTTTTTAATATTTAATTAGAAATAGTTATGGGATTCCGGGGTTTCAGGATTTTGATTTTTATAGGACCAATTTTGATTTCCTCTATATTTTGTTCCCAAAGGCCATTTTGAGGCATATTTATACCATTGAAAATATCTTCCAGAGAACTTCCCAATCGAGTGGGTCCCACACGGTATTTGAAATTATCTAATACTTGAAAAATGGCTTGAAAATATTGTATTATTTCCACCTTTATCGTTTTACTATATGAAAAATCATAAGAAACTTAAGGAGGATACAACATTGGCTCCAATTGGGGACTATTCTCTGTTGGTAAGGCAATGAGAACCTACAAACTAGAAACCTTTTACTTTGGCATGGTGTCAAAAATATGTATGTAAATATTACTCAAAACTAAAAATAGAACAAAACATATCCATATTTACAATGGCTCACTGGTATTTATAATCGAGGTGGGCAGATGTCTGTAGTGCTAAAAGTAGTACTTGAGGTGTTTCCCATTTATAGGTAGCTCAAAAACTTAAGCATACTAATTTCCTAACAAGAATATGTCATTACCTTTCACTTTAGAAATTTTGAAGGGTCCAAACCACAAATGATAAAATTTTCCATGCGTTGGACATGGGATCCCCTCGAAGAAAGCTGTAGAGAAAGTATTTTCAGATCAAGGAGCGGAGCGCACAATGCAAAGTTCATTTTTTAGTCTTAGGGATTTGGGGCGGGTCAAAGAACCTTATTATGTAATTTAATTCAAATATTTTGTGCACATTGAACTCTGCCCATGAATTTGGACCACTATATTGTAATTGTAAAATCTATATAAGGAGTCTATACCGAATGCATAGGAAGTCAAGTAGAAGTCGATGAAATTAATTTGGATGTAAGACTGTTTTGACTCAGATTTTGTGTTTGCGGTTAGAGGAAAGGATCCTGTAACTTAGTACATGGAGAGTTTAGGAAGTTTGTAGCTATGTGCACAAACCCCTACAGTTGAGTGTAGAGGATGAGAGTGAATGTATGAGAAAAATCTGGGTATGAGTGAAATACCTTTGAATATAGATCTAAGTTTCTGCTGATGTTTTTTACTTTACTTTTGTTTATGTTTATATGGGATAAGTAAGAGTTATGATGTGAAATTGCATAACAAAATCTTCTTTATGATTATTTATGTTATTTTACACATGATTAAGCAAGGTCGCATAGTCTAGTAGTAAGTTCAAAAGGTGTGCTAACAACACTTGTATAATTAATAGATTTTTTATGAGAAGCTTTGCTAAGTAAGAAAAGCCATAAATAAATAGTCCATTATCCCTCTATCTACATAGATCTGGTTCTAGAATCCCTCTATATTGTCTTGGGTGAGAATTTGGTGTGCGCAAGGAGATCATTGTCGAAAGGGTCGGGAATAGTGGGTTTTGTTGGTTCGTGCAGGCATATTTGAACCTGGGTCTAAGCCCCATCAACCCAACACCATGTTTTTCTTTGTCTTCTCTTCTGAAATTTCATCTAAGGACAAGGTCACCTAGCTAGAGAACCCTATCCTTGGCCTTTTTATCAGAAATAACTTTAATCATTTTTGTATAATCAATCAATATTTGAGTTACTTGTTATGTATTTTCATTTAGCTCCACTAGCTGTCTTATCCTCCTACTCAAGGGATTAGGTTCCTCCTCTTCATCTTCAATAAAGTAAGCCACTGACACAACCAATTTTCTAGGGAACAATGCTTAAGTACCATATTTTAATCAAATTGGTGGTTTTCCAATGGATCTTTTTTTCTTACTTTGTTTACCCAAAGAGTAAATTTTCTTATTATCTACAATGGTTTTCTTTAACATTATCTCAAAATTCTTGTTTGATGACTTTTCCAACCCATTTACATATATATAATAGGTGGTAGAGTGACTAAGTATGAAATTATTCTTATGGAAAAAATTAATAAGGTTTTCATACATAAGCAGTTGGGCATTATCAGTCACTATCTTATTTAGACAACCAAATCTAGCAAAAATATTTTCTTCCAAAAAAATTATAACCACTGAATCAGTTGTAATCCGGGTAGGAATGGATTCAACCCACTTTTTAAAATAGTGAGTAGATGTTAAAATCCATTTATGGTGTCCACTGGAAGGTGGGTGGGTTTCTCCTATGAAATCCAAACTCCACTGTCTAAAAGGTTCCCCCACAAAAAATGGAATCAATGGAAATGGAGCTATCTTCTCCTTTTTAGCAAAATCATGACATTGCTTGTAGCCTTTTACCAACCGATAAATATAAAAAAAGAGGTAGGCTAGTAAAAAGCAACCTCCAAGATGTTATGTGATATATCCTTCCAACTATAATGGCATGCACAAGCAAAACCATGGTATTCATTTATAATGTCGCGAATTTCATCTTCCATTAAGCAGAACAACAATACCCGAACATGATCCTTCCAATACAACTAATCATTCGTGATAAGATACTTCTAGTCTTTCATTCTCATAGCCTTATATTTATCTATGTCAAAACCTATTGGAAAACTAATAAATAATAAATAATGGAAAATACTATTGTATGAATTTGAACAAATATATTTATAAGTAAATATACTGTGTTTTTTAGTAGATTTTCCCACCTTGCCTACTACATTTGTTCCAGAAGTCTTATCAAGAACATTTATTACCATTTCTTGATTGTTTTCCTTTTATAAGATCTTGGATAAACGGTTCCCATTTATTAATTTACGTGGATCGATGTCCATTCCATACTCCTGAATTTTGTCTATTTACTTGCCTCTCCTACCCTCACTGTTTCCTTGTGTTAGAATGTTCTTTAAATTTTTTGTAGGAACGTAGGAAATGATCTTAAAATGTAGCATATAAGTCATAAAAGCCTTCAAGGCCTTGACTAGAGAATAAGCCTACTTTTATAGAATATGATATTTTAATTTTGCACCACTCAGTGCCTGGTTGAAAAATTCCATTGGTTTTTCTTTATTTTACTCATTGTTCTATAATAAAACAACTACACCAATGTTAGGGGATGCAAAATAAAATATAAAAAATGGTTTTTGATTCCTAGCTTTAGAGGAATTTTATGTTGAATAATATTAGAGACATATATTTTCAAATCATCATAGGATGAGGAAAAAACATCATCATACTTATTGAATAGGTCCACGTACATCATGTTATATTCTTCTGGATCCATTTGGCTAGATTAACCAATTTAGGTTGTTTCTCTATGCCTATTTTGTAATATTTTGTATCTTCCTCATACTCCTTGCCAACTTAACTGCCACATCATTAGTATCAGAAATTTTTTCCAACGAAACCAGTCCCTTTAGAATTATGTTTCCCTTCAACTGCAATTTTTTTTTCCCAGCTATAGATTCTTCCCAAGGCACTTGTTGTTCATCTCCTTCAATTTCACCCATATCTTCATATTCCTGGTCAATCATAGAACTCAAAAATTCTCCTATCACCTACATAAACCTTTTAATATAATTTTCATCCTCAAAAACCAACCAATACTTTACATTATCTAGTATTGAAGGTATGCACGTGACCTCAAATTCATATCTAAGTATGGGATTTTTTCGTGCTGAAGGTCGTGGTTGTTGTTGCTAAGGAATCAACCATTTTGTTGTTATATCCTTGAACAAAATGAATATTAAATTCCAAGAATAAATTCTCAATCATCTCCCATATTTCATTTTTGTATGATTTCAAGCATGGGTGCTTGGTTTGGCATTGATACCTATTTTTTTTATATTCAGTTTAGAATCTCCAAAAAATCTCAAAGAATCAATTTTTAAATCTCTAGCATCTTGTAGGCCCGACACCATTGCTTCATATTCAACAATGTTATTTGTATTGTTAAATTCCAACTTATATGAGAGAGGAATGAGGTTACCTCGAGGGGATATCAACAACACTCCTTCTCCATTTCCTTCCTTGGAGTAGGCTCCATAAAAATATAACCTAAAAATATTATAGCCACCTTTCATTTTCTTATTAGATTTCGAGGGAATATCCACTTGTGTATCCGCTGTAAATTCACCATCCACTTCCAAGAGAAGAAATAACAAAAATCATTTTCTTGGCCATGTACTAGAGAATTATTGGGATTATCTACCTTAGTCACATATTATTTATAAATTTAGATTCCTTGTAAAACCTACACTCCTCTCCACCAAACAATGGAATAATAGCATATGAAATATCAAGTTTGATGGATCCTCTAAGTTTCATTATCCCTTACCTGGAAATAATCTTTCCAAATCTTACAAGAATGTTTGCAACTACAATATCCGTTTCCACACTTTATATACTGATTTGAGCCAAATTAACCACCAATTCCTTGATCATCCAAAGACATTTTACTCATTTGGAATCAAAGGAATACAAATCCCTATATTGACTTCTTATATGTAGGCCTAATTATTCCGTGATAGATAGAGGCACTATATTATGAAAAATTCGTGAATGAAGAATACAATTATGTAGCAACAAATCATGAATCATTAATGTAATATAAAATGGAGGGTTGGAAGGGTCTTACTCCTCTACATGTGGGCCAAACATAAATAGCGGTATCTCTTCATGTAAGTTAAACTATATTTCGTTGAGGTCATATGAGAGACAACCATGAATTTAGATAATTTCCTTGTATAGAAAGGTTTCTTCAAGAATTCAACCAATGGGATAGATATCTTCACCTTTTCTAGCTCTCTTTGTAAAATGAAAGAAAAAGGATTCTTCTCCAATTTTACTTTGTCTATTGTCTTCTTAATTTCTTTATGCACTGGTTTAGGTTGCAATGGTTGTTGTCACATTTTTACAATTTTAGGCTTGGAAGGTGTAAGATAGAAGGTTTCTCCTTCGGTCAGCAGATTACAGTTGTGGGGTTTTCTTCCTTTATTAGTTTGTTTCAAGGTGGTAGGTTGGATGGGTTCCTCATTTTGGTTTTGTGTCTGAGATATTTTCCTATACCTAGAATCATATCTCCTATGAAATTCGACTTGCATTAAAACAAAAAATTTCTTGTAGTAAGAATCTATTACTTCTTTGCCCAAGGGAACCTATGGATCATCTTCCTCTCCTGCCCGTGTTTCTATTTCATGTTGTTATTATGGTAGAGCTAAGTATTTATATTCTTGAATATTGAGAGCATCTTCAATACCTTCCTCAAGATCATCTTCTATATACATGGGATTATATACCTGGTCTTGCTGGTCTTTTCATTCTCCTTGCAATACTTGTAGAAGAGGTCTCTTATATTGAGGATTGAATTTTTTGTCGGGACCTTGTTGTATCTGTCGAGGAGGATTTTTATTCTTCAACTCTAGATTCACTAACTCGTTTTAGATGTTTATAAGGAGGTTATTCATCTCATCGATATTATGCCCATGAGAATCACTTTCTTGACAAGAGGATTTGGCTTCCTCTTTTCCTCCTTTGCTATCACTATGTTATCCATTTCCCTTCAACTTTTCTACAGATGCAAAGTTTGCTTCTACTTCAAGAGCATCAGTCTGGATGTGGTCCAATGTGAGGGATTTCATCTCTCTGAGGATAAACCCAAAATATTATTCCAAGGATCTAGAAAACACCACCTTATTTGTTGTCTGTGGAGGTTTAATTTTGGTAGAAAATCTATTATATAATTTATTAAATATTTTGATAAATTCAGTGGCATTTTCAGTAAAGAAGTATCCATGGTATTTATTGTCCCCCCATTTTTGCATACAAATATTCTCAAATTATCCCTAAGTGTTGGTTGAGTTGTTTTGCATGGTTTTGAACCATTTTATAACCTCCCCATCAAAATACGAAACAAAAATACTGAGGGCTACATCTGGATGTTGTACATCCAAGTTTTCTGCAAATGCAAAGAAGATCTCAATATGGTTTGGGTTGGTGACATCATCTTCCCTAGTGAATGTAGCGAGGAGTTTGACACTCGTATTCAGGCATTTCATTTATAGGTGATTATGGATTTATAGGAGCATATGTATTGATTAAAAATCGAGGGAAAACCATATTTTTTAAGGGAGTTTGAAAAGTATTTGTTTCAGGGCTTGGGTGAGGGGTTGGATGAACAAAAATACATAATATTCAGATTGAAAGAACTTTTGTGGTTTGAGATGGGCTAGTATTAATAATACCTTTAACTTCTTCAACTTTTGAGAAAGTATGAAATGAAAAAGGGATCATAACCAATATAGATCTCTTTAGACTTAGGTTCTGAAAAGTAAAAGACAAACTAGGTAAAACATCCTTCTAAAAGCTCTAAAACTTTGCATGAGGTTTCGAGAGATTTTATTACAGCGAGTCGGGTGAAAATATGAATTTGGGTTACATGTGTTGCCTTTTTTTGAGAGAAAATATCATTTTTAGGAGTTCTTCAACTTTCTGCAAGCCAAAAAGAAAATTATGTTTAGAATTTAATTTTACGCTAAAAATAAAACTTGTGAGAAATTTTATTAACTTTATATTAATTATTTTTTGGATTATTTTTATTCACATTTGACATGTCAACCTAGCGATTCTTTGAGTGTGTGTTGTTTAACAATCAATGGATTTATAAAAGGTCATGTTGAGACGCGTTGGTGTATTCTTTGAAAACATGGTGTTTTTGAGAAAAAAATGTGTTACAACAATCTAGAAAGAGTCTACTTCGATATCGTTATATTTACGAAACCAAATGATGCATATCATAATTACTAGAATTTTTTGAACCGAACCAATATGAAAAAACTGCATATTTTGAATATGTTTCAGACCGCGTCAAGTTTGTCAACATATTAGCTATAAACTAAAAATATCAAAAATACCCATTACAAATGATGCTCCAATGTAATGCACCATAAATTTTTCAATTTTTTTTACAATGTATTTTGCGACACACAAAATTTTGATTTCACAAAATCATAATGACGTTCATAAGTTTTTTTCACCCATTTTATTACAAAATTAATTAAAACTAGTAAATATCTATGGAATTCCATAAAAGTTACATCTCTTGAAAGTATATTAAATTTTGCAAATACTATTCTTGGTTCTGAAATTTAATTCATAGAATTTGATGGATTTTAAACATTCGAAAGTTGAAGAAATGTGTTCATAGCTAGGCTGCATCATAGTTACATAAGTTTTAGTTCGGCCGAACTTTTGTAACTATTCAACTGGACTTTTTTTGCCACTCTGTCCCATTAATTTTAACGACAAAAAATTTCGATCGAACTTTTGATAAAAGTTCGGCCGAACTTTGGCTTGCAAATTTCGTCGTCGGGAAAAAAACTGATAAACCCCTCCAAAAAATAATTCGCAACTCTATGAATAGTTGAAAACGGAAACATTATTTTCGCACATTTCTTCATTTGGGTTGAATTTGCAAACGAAATTTTTAGGGCTGAATTTGCAAAGGATTTTTTTAGGGCTGAGTTTCCAAAGGAAATTTTTTGGGCTGAATTTTGAAAGGAATTTTTTTGGGTTGAATTTGGAAACGACATTTTTTGGGTTGAATTTTCAAAGGTTTTTTGGGATTAATTTTCAAAGGAAAGTTTTTGGAGGTATTTTTTAAAGTGACATTTTTTAGAGTAAGTGTTATGGGTTGAAGTAAATCTTTTATAATGATTTTTTAAAGTGATTTTTTGTCTAAATTTTTAAAGTGAGATTTTTTTGCAGGACTTTGAAGGAAATATTTTGAGCTTCATTTTTAAAAGACATTTTTTTGGTGGAATTTTTAAATTAAGTGTTTTTGGTTGAATTATGTCTTTTGTGAAAAAATTTTAAAGTGAGATTTTTTTGAAATTAAATATTTTGTGATGTTTTTAAGGAGTTTTTGTCTAAATTTTGATAGTGAGTTTTTTTTTGCAAGATTTTGAAGGAATATTTTTTAGCTTCATACTTAATTATCATGTGAAATCAAAGAAATTGCAAGATAAAATATGATCAAAAAAGAGACCTCAATACTCGTAGAGAATACACGAGTGAATATTGCAAAAAAAAAAAGAGAGAAGAACGCTAAAAAATTGAAAGGAAAAATCAACCATAACTAGAAATTGAAGCAGGTATGTAAATGTAAATATTATAAATGATATTTAAAATTTAACTAGTGTATTGTCAAACTTAATTTTTATCTGATGAACTAATTTGAAAAATATTTTGCAATGTAAATAGAGAAATATATTCCTCATAACATTGATGATTAGATATAAAATTTTGAAAGATATATTGAACCAAAGATTGAAGATGTTGAAAATGTTGAAATAAATTCAGGTAAAGAAATTGAATCACCAGGTATGTATATATATGTTGAATGTGTATTATTTAAATTATAAATATATTTATTAATTTAATTATTTATTGAATATGGAAACTCATTTTGTACATTTAATTCTCATATGTACAGATCAAATCAATTTCGATGATGAGATGTTAGAAAATGTTGACAATGACACATATGGAGATAAAAATGTTGACTATATTATATGATATCCTATTAAGCACACTATTGATATGTTCTTCAAAGAAGAAAATGTGGCATTTCAAACCCAAATTTTGAGAAGTCTCTTAACATCATAGAAATTAAAGGAATCTATGAATTTATTGGTTATTCGAAAATGAACAAAACATAAAGAAAATGGAAGAAAATGTGATACAAAATATAAATAGTGCTCTAAATTCAATTGGAAGATCTAGAAAGAAAATTGATTTAGATGCACATAGATCAATACCAATGGCATCGGTTTCATCAAGTACTAAAGAAAATAATTTGGTAAAATCTATGGCACAAGCATTAGGGACCTCACGAAAAACATTGCGGAAACATCAAAAATTTCGGTTGCAAATATATGAAAATGATGAAAGCGCTTGTTGGATGGTTATTTGTAGGAAAACATACAAAGATAGACATGGAGAATATGTTAAGAAAATAATATAGGAATATTGGATGAAAAATTCACGTGTTTCACCAAAAGAAAGAGATGTGATGCGACGAAGAATAGCACGAAATTAGTACGAAGAACATGCAAAAAATATCTCAAGGACAAAACTTAGAAATGGTTTTTCAACAAGTTCATAGAATAGAATTGCTAAATCAATGTATCAATCAATGCTTTTTTCCAACAAAAACCATGGTATGTTAAACCTATCATTGTACATGACACTTTTTGTTGTCGTTATCATGTGGATTTTTAGTTATATTATGACAGATTCCTTAATTTTGGTAAATCGTTTTGGAAAGATTCACCTCCTCCTTCCACTATCCATGATTTTATACCTCAAATTCTATGTGCAAGAGAAATCCATGAATTATTGTACCAAAAGAAATGTGTTGGTGGTAAAAAATGCGATCATTGTGGAAATTTTAATTTATTTCACAACAAATATCTTGTTGATATAAACAATAAATCATTTTCCAACGTAAAAGTGAAATGGAAGATATTTGAATATATTCATACATGGATTGGTTCAAGTAGTACTACAAGTGTGTTGCAGTATTACAAAAACCCCCCATTTTTCTAAGTAAAATAGTATAGAAAGAACAATGGGGAACCTTTTAAAAATTTTAGGATTAAATTCATTTTAGAAATAAAAATTCGAATTGGATTCTATTAGATTAAATTTTTTTTCTTAAAACAACATAATAAAATAATAAAAAGCACTCTAAGGAACTAATAAAGGCTAAAATTACAAGAGCGAGAATTAAATTTCCAATCTACGAAATGAAAATCGTTGAAATAACAAATCGTTGAAACAAGTGAATCGCCGATATGCAAAACTGCGAATCGCCAATGTACGAAATTGTGAAATATTTCATGTAATGGATACATATATCACAATATGTCGTCTGACATATACCAATATCGAATTTTGTCATTGAACAGAAAATCCATCGCAATATCGCATTTTCGCATGTCGCACATTGCTTTGAAATACCGAAATTTTCTAATCATGAGAAGGCAAATCTACAGATCCAAATAAGATAACAACTATCAAACTCACACAAACGTATGCTATCAATTTAATGGTAATTTAGGTTTCTTTATGATATCAAGGTTTGTAATAAATTTTATAATTATTTCATAGTTAATACCAAGGATTCCCATTATGCCTGAGTTAAATTGATACAATAGTTAATAGCATTTGACATGATCTCAGCTTACGATCTTTGGTTTTATTTCGACAGGGTAATTCTGGAAACATAGACATAAAAGGATTTTAAGGCTGATTAAAGCATGATGGAAGTCCACCACCCCATCTCAATTAGTTTTTCAGCGAGAGGAAAACAACGAGATGGCTCCTTTAATCTCAGACACAACATGAAACCTAGAAATTGGTTTCTCAAGCTGGGAAGGGATCTATAAGTTATTTGAGAACGAAAATCCACAAGTAGTTTGGAACAGAAAAACTATAGCTAACAATTTTACATCCATTGATTCAGACTCATGGTCTGACGCAGCTAACTCTTTTCTTCACATAATTGTTGCCCGTCCAAAAATGTTTCCATACAATGATTTAGTAAAATGGGTGTTGGATCATGTGGAAATTCGAGGTAGACATTTTTTTACCAGAAATTGAACGGTCATTGGTTCTCTCATGCCTTCAGATTTAAATGATATGTATAAATTTCCCGAGTCCCAGAAGAGATATGACAACCATTTTGTTCAAGAATATATCGAAGAGAATGAACACCCTACAAATGTAATCAAGGATTGGAGAAATGATCCTAATTTCCATAAACGCGACGATAAGGGTACGTACTCAGTAGTTTCTCTTAAAATCCCTTTCTCTCAAATTGATGCAATGATGTCTCATCTTTTTCAGTGTGTAAATACAACCAAATTTAAGGAATATTATACATCCCTAATAGAAGTAGCCTTTGACAACTATATTCTTGATTGCGCTAATATTATCTTTGACAATTTGATTATATATATCACTATCTATAAAGAAAATTGCAATCTCCCATCCAGTACAGTGACTCATTTTTATATGAGTTCTTTTATCCTAGATGTTCTCTATTTTTCTATGCAATTTCCGTCATTAGGATGGAAATGGATGAGAGAAGTGAAAACCCCCATATTTGTACAGTTATAATTCCCGTGGGAATCAAAATATCAATCTCGTATGTTTAAAATATGTAATGATATAATTTTCCCAGTTTTTAAAATCATTTTTGAAAGAAAAATCCCTAGAGTCACCCATGAAGCCAATAGAAGTCACAAGTCTATAGGAAGGTGGTTTGGTGAAGAATTTTACACATACGTCCAAATTTTCGGAAATCATGATTGCCCTCATGTCCTACATTTATATATACCAGAAAATTTATTGGCTAAGGAAATTTCTTTTTAGACCGTAGGTAATGGGTTGACTAAATTTTTGAAAGATACCAAAATGACAATTTGGCCAACTTTTCCTATTTCATGCAGGTCATATACTCTTGAAAATTTCAATAATTCCTGCCTTGAAATTGATCGATTAAAACCTTTCAATTTTCCAATATTAGCCAACGGAAGTTATGATTCATATGGCATTGCTATAGAAATAACAAATCAAGTTAAGCTACAAGCATTTCCAAGTGAGCCTGATAAATTCGATGACGTGTGTGAATCAATCCCAGAATTCTCAAGAGTTCAAGAAATAGAAACCGTCAGGTTTATTCGAGAAGATTTAATAAAATTCAAAGAATATAGAGAACAAAGGAATTCTAATTTTCGAGACTACATGTTCCACAGGCCAGTATGAGAAGTAGAACAAATTCTAGTTCGGATTCCTCTAGTTTAGGTACCAGTTGAAGTAGCGGAACCATAAGTCACAGATATTCTACAAGAAGAAAATTTTAATCAATACTGGGAAATTTTTTGGAAAGCATTATTTGATACTAATATTCCTGCTAATCAGAATGAAATTTTGCCATAAAATATTACTACTGAAGATACTTTTAAAATAACAATTCATATAGGTGAATTAAGCATTCAACAAGTTTCCTCTAATCTAAATGACCCTAAATATCAAGGAGAAATTCTAGAAATCTCATTTACTGGAGAGGTTTCCGAAATTTCTCTTGAGCAAATTCAGATACTAAATATCAATGATACAGAGTTAAAAAAAAAGGAGAAACATCATCCCAAGATATCAAGATCATATCTACTTTCCAAATAATAGAAATAATATTGAAGATTGAGGAAATAACTCCATTGGATGTATTTTACAGTTCGAAGCACAAATTTGTTGTATCCAAGTCAAAGAAGAAACAAAATATGGAAGATTCTCTAGAACTGCCTATGGACACAACATCGACGCAAATTCTCTCAAAAGGAACTCACTCAACTCTAGGTAAAGAATTTAGTAGATTATCTCTATTTCCAGGTGCTTATGTAGATGCGACTATTCATAAGGAAGCAGATATTGAGTCATTAATTATGGAGAAGGATAACAAAATTACTCAAATGGAGAAAATTTTCTTTAATGAGAAATAAAATATCGAGGAGGAGTTGCAATCAAATATTAATAATCTGCAACATGAATTTTAATGTCTCCAACTCAAACTCATAAATGAAATTAAAGAGAAGTATATAATAGTTTATCAATTACAGCAAAACATTCAAAATCTTCAGGAGAATCGAAAACTTAATGAGGTAAAGAAAGAATCAACAAAACTCAAAACATCATTGGTAAATCAATAGACAATTTTAGATCAGGAATAAAAACAGATTTAAGATCAGATTAAAATTATTGATCAGTTAGTCACTCATATTTCTAATTTGAGGATTTATTATGAATAAATTGATGATAAGGTATCAAAGTATATAGTTTGGCAATATATTGTATAGGGAAGAGCAGTCGATCTTCCTCGTCATGATGAATCAATAAAAGATATAATATTTGGAGACTAAGACATGAAAATGAAAAGTGTTGAATTGGCTATCATAAGAGCTAAAAATATGTCCTCCAACATCTCTGAGTATATAAAATATTCTCTTCTACAAGCCAATCTTATCCAGGAAATACCAAAAGAAACTATGCCATAAGTCAGCTTTTTAAAACAATATTGGAAAGAAACATCAAGTAGAAAAGATCTTGACATAGGAAACATGACAAAGGGAAATATGGAGATTTACTGTTATTTTTTGATCAAGCCTCACAGTCAATTGTGAGCATTGAGTTGTCTTTTCAACGATGCAGTTAAGCGTTTTCTAGCACTCAATGATGCAAAATTCATGGGCTAGATGAGAATGTAGCCAATGCATCACCCCTCGCTCGAATATATGATCAAAGCTTGCCAGCTCAAGGAAAAACTAGAGAGTGGCTCTGAGAAACACTCATGAGACTGTTATAACTTATGCATTTTAATTTCCTAGTTTTTGGTTTATAGTTCAGATTAGATTAAGAGGACTTCTTTCACAAGTCTTCTATTTTTTTAATATTAGTTAGTATTTGAATGCCTTTCATGCATTTTGAAAGGGGTCCATATTTTTGAGAAGGAGGCTTTTGGAAATTACACTATTGTTTGAACAAAAGTATCTAATTGAAAGTCTAACCTTAGAAGTTATCCTCTCAGAGCTAAGATATTATTCAACAGGTACTATTATTGTGTATTGATCATTTTATGTTTATGATATTTTATAAAATTTGTTTCTATCTATTCGTTTCTCTCTCTGATAAGAATTGAAATGACATATATTGTTATTGTTATTGATAAAATGTATTGAATGATATGATCTTAGATGAGTCACTTAGAGATATTTTATATCATTAATGTTCTTCATCAACTAAATCAATTACATTGATTTAGTGTCTTTAATGTGCTTGTATTCATCTAGTATGCGATGATCTATATTTTTTCATGCTTATGAAATCTTATTCCATAATCATATAAATCAGTCTAACCCCATGAAGTAGTTAGATTTATTTTTACTTATGTTATCATTAGAATAAATCATTCCATTCATGTTGATTTTATTCCATTGTTATATAGACTCTTTATTATATGGGAAATTGGTCCCTATATCCCTAGTCAGACCCACAATTTCAATTGAAAAGGAGTTTATTTAAGCTATCAACCGAATGGATTCACTAATGTTGATGAAGAAACTCTCCAGCCTTCAAAGAAGGAGGTCATATGAATATGTATGGCATATAAAGCTTAATCTCAATTGAAAATCCAACGTAAGAGTCAAACTCCCTCCAAAGTCTACGACTTCTAGATCTCGTTCACTATCTCCTAGACATAAGTCTAAAGTTGTAGAACCATTTCTTACATCCCCTAAAGCATTACCTCGTAGACCTTCTTCATAAAATATTCCTGAATCTCCCAAAGTTCATCCTTTGATTGAAAGGTTAAAATCAATATCTATATCTCTAGATAATATAACCCATTCAAAAATTTCCGAAGAAAGTATTACATCTAAGTTTCGAGGTACTCTTGTGTTAACCCAATCACAAAGTGAAAAACTTGGGATAACTCCTTTCAAGTTTCCTCTTTTATCTCATCATAAGAAAGAAACCACATCAGCATCTCAATCAAGTATCAGTGAGATCACATCATCTTCATCCTCATTTACTCCCACTCTCTCCTCTAATCAACCCATTTCTATTCATAAAACCATTTCTACTCAAACAATCAGTGTTGTTATAAGTAGTACTAGTCTAGTAGTAATTTGTTCTGCATCCACATCTTCTTATTGACCCACTAGCTCATCTTCACAAGAAACAAGTCAAACAATGGCCAACCTACCATGGCTTAATCCGGGAGTTATTCAAATGGAAATTTTACCTCCTCTCCTATATCTTCTAGAAAAATGGTTACATAAATATAATCCTGCTAATGGCCTTCCTGCTAAAGAACATCTCAATAATTTTATGTTGGCCATGAATATTCGTGGTATGAAAAATGAATATGTTTTAGTAATATTGTTTCCATATAATTTTTAAGCGTCTCCAAGATCCTGGTATTTCTCCCTCCCTTCTAGTTCAATACGACATTGGAATACTTTAAAAGACCTATTTCTTGCCAAATTTGGTGATGATAGGACAATTGCCTCATTAATCAATGATATTTCTAATTTAAAAGCTAATTCAAATGAAAATGTCATAGAATTCAACTCAAGATTTAACAAGTTATTGAATAAAATTCCATCTTCCTCTCGACCAGGATTGGATGTACAAATAGAATGGTACATAACTTCCCTTACTTCTAATATAGAAATTTTTGTAGATAAAGCCAATAAGCCTACCCTTGTAGAAAATATGAAAGAAGCCTTTTCCATTGAGAGAATAACTGTTGCTTTATAGAAGAAGACTAAGTTGGAAGATAAAAACATAAAAAAGTAACATTTAAAGATGAGTAAAAGAATAAAACTCCCAAAGATCAATTCTATCTTGAAGGATTGCAAAAGGTTCTGAAGACCATGTCCAATGAAATGGTTGAAATGAAAAAATAGGTTGCTGAGACTTCTACTAGAAAACCCTTTAGATCATTTAGAAAAAAATATTTGTCTATATCACAACCCCCAATATTATTTCTAATGCTAAATATAAAGAAGAAGAAGAAACTATAGATTCTTCCAACGAATCTCAAGATGAAGAAGTATCTGAATTACATGGGTTATCAAACTTTGTCTTACATTCCTATGATGAAGAGATAGAATCTGAAGCAACCCCTCTTAGCACAATAAGTAAGACTTCTGTAGAACCAAATAAATCAATATAGAAACATAAAATCCCAACATCTATTGATAAAGACAAACCTCTCAATAATAACCCTCTATTCAAACCATATCAGCAAGTTATTACTAAATCCCACTCAACAAAATCTACACCCAATCCTCAATTTAAAGATTTGATAGTATCTGACACTATTGAATATAAAATTGTCGAGGATATGAATAAGTTTAAAGCCAATATTTCTCTTCGTGAAGTTAGAAAATTAAATAAACACATAATATTTTATTAAAAGATTTGGATGTGGTTACTTGATCTCCTCTTCCTTCAACTATTATTGCTAAAGCTGCTAATGGGATAGGGAAACCTCCAATTGACATTTCAATCAAAGTTAACTCTTCAGACACTATTTTGATTCGTGATAGATCCAATTCTCACACCCCTCCATTCCTCTTAACTTGTGAAATATACAATAGAAATGTTCATAACTATTTGACTGATTCTGGAGATGCATATAATATAATGCCATATTCAATTTATGAGAAGTTAAATATCGCACCCTAGAAATCATCGGTTAGTATAGTTCAATTGGGTATAACAAAGGTTAAGGTCTTAGGAGAAATCAATTCAGTAAGTATTTGATTTTCATAAAATCAAAAAGTTTCTCAGATTATCAATATACTTATTGATGACACCCCTAAATTCTACGGTTTAGTTCTTAGCAGAGACTGGTCCAAAAAATTACATGGATATTTTGCAATGGACTGGTCTCACATATGACTTCCATACAATGGAAAACCCAACCAAAGAAGAGTTGATCATGAAAAACATATGGAATACTCAGTTACATATATTGGGGAAGAAAATTAACCCATAGCATTCAATAACAATATTTTGGATAATTACTTTGCAGATTCATTCTCAGGGAATTTTAATGCTAAAAGTTCACCTTTCTTGATCAATTCTATTAATTCACAAATATAATTTTTTTCCAAAATGATTTGACCAGATGCTTACATCTTGAAGAAGAAACAATAGTCTATTCTCCATTTTGGAAACTTTTCTTTGATGGATCAAGATCCAATGATGGTGTAGGAGTAGGATGCGTGCTTGTTAGTCTAAAAGGTGAAAAAACTATGCTAGCTTGTAGACTTGAGCTTGAATGCACTAACAATATTTTTGAATACGGAGAATTATTTCAACGTCTTCATAAAGAAATAAGTCTTGATATACAATATATTTGGGTATTTTGAGATTCAAAAATTGTTGTAAGACATGTACAAAATACTATTCATTGTCTCTCAATTCACTTCAAACATTATAATTCTCCGGTTCAAGACCTCACATATCATTTTTTAGCATTCAATATCTCTCCTATTCCTAGATCACAAAATTCCAATGTTAATATTTTGGCTAACGTTGCATCCAATTTGATTCCACCAGAAGATTTTAGTCCTGACATATTCTCTATCGAATTGATTTTTCGTCCATCTGTGATGGATAATGTTACTAGTTGGTGAGATTTCAACAAAGATGGTGATATTTTAAGTTTTCTTACTTCTAAAAAATCATATGATGATCAAATTGTAGATAAGGATGAACATGGTAATCAAATCAAGCAACAAACTGACAAGAATATTTTTACCAAAATATTTGGGAAAACTTGAATATTTATATGATTTAAAATACAAATTCAAAAAAATCAACAATTGAAAACTACAAAGTTCTACTTTAGAGTTTGAATTAGTTAACTTAGGATCTGATAAAGTACATCAAGATGTAAATCTGGGGCTTACCCTTTCATCTAGAGAAGGAAATGCATTCATTTCATTATTGAAAAAATACAAAGATATTTTTGCATGGAATTATCAAGATATTAAAACCTACAACCCATCCATCATTCAACATATTATTCCTATGATACCTAATGTTCAACTCGTGCACCAAAATCTCAGGAAAAATACATCCAAATTTTGAAACTTAAATTAAAAAAGAGTTAAATACACTTTTGAACACTAATTTTGTTTTCCTGTTAGACATTCAAAATGGGTTTCTAATCTAGTACATGTGAGAAAAAAGAATGGTGATATTCGAATTTGTATTTACTTTAGAAATCTGAACAAAGCATGTCAAAAGGATAATTTTCCTTTACCATCAATGGAACAAGTTTTACAGTGAGCAACAGGTTCATAATTAATGTCTTTTTTTAATGGATTTTTAGGATATAACAAAACTCTAGTTCATCATGAGAATCGTTTAAAAACTACATTTAGAATGCAGTGGGGAAACTATGCATACCAAAATATTCCATTCAGATTAATGAATGCAGGAGCAACATTTGAGGGAGTCATGAATATTTCCTTTAAAGGATTGATAAATCAAACAATGGTTGTTTATCATGATGATATAACCATATATTCAAAAAATAGAAATAATACTTTTCATGACTTAAAGTTGATCTTTGAAATATGTAGAATATTTGGGATTTCTCTTAATCAAAAGAAGTCAATTTTTTCTTTAAGTGAAGGTAAAATTCTTGGTTTTGTCATCTCAAAAAATGGAATTTGTATTGATCCTGATCGAATTAAAACAATTTCAGAAATTCCACTAAAACATAACAAAAAATCAATGCAATCCTTTTTAGGACAGATAAAATTCGTAAAATGATTCATTCCAAAATGTTCACATATTGTCCTTCCATTGCAAAAGATGATAAAGAAAGATGAATTGTTTAAATGGGGAGAGCGGGAAAAGGAAGCATTTCAAATCATTAAACAAGAAATTTCTGATGCTCCTTCTCTCTCAATTCCAAATTTCACCAACGATTTCATTCTATATACCTTCGCTTCTAATCTATCATATGCCACCGTATTAACTCAGCCAGATGAAAAGAAGTTTGAAACTCAAATTGCCTTTTTTAGTTCTAATTTTCAAGGAGCTGAATTGAACTACACAAGAGTCGAAAAACAAGTGTTTTCAGTTTATAAAGTGGTCAAATATTTTCTTCCTTTTCTTCTAAAAGCTCATGTGAAACTAATGGTTCTTTTCTCATCAATCAGAAAAATACTTATATAGAAGTAACTAGGGGAAAGGAGAGCCAATTGGGTAACTTCCATGAAAGAGTATGACTTAGAAATTAAGCTCGCTAAAATTGTGAGAGGACAAGGATTTTGCAGATTGATTATAGGAATGACTGATAGATCACCTGATGAGGTAAATAATACTATTCAATAGTTCATTGAGGTACTCAATATTAACCCTCAATCTCAGTATGATGATTTAATATTTTATATAAAGAATGGTATTGCTCCACTTAATTTGTATTCCAAAAGAAAACAAGCGTTAAGATTGAAGGCTAATCAATATCAATTAGTCAATGATGTGTTATTCAGAAAAAATTACGAATTTGTTTTACTCAGGTGTCTAGAGAAGATTGAAATACGTAATGTGCTCCAGGAACTTCAAGATGGACCAGCAAGTGCACACTTTGGTGGAGATACCGCAGCCCATAAAATTTTTCATGTAGCTTATTATTGGCCAACATTATTCAGGGATGCACACAACTATGTCAAAAATTGTAAGACTTTTCAAACTATAGCAAGAAGACAAATAAAATACTCAATGGCACTTCAAATAGTCAATATGGAACAACCTTTCGAGCAATGGGGACTCGACATAATAGGTGAGATCATTCCTCACTCTTCTAAACAACATAAATATATATATTGACCGCTATAGATTATTTTAAGAAGTGAGTAGAAGAAATACCTCCGAGGACAACCAACTCTGAAAATATTATTGAGATCAGTGATCAATTCATCATCAGAAGGTTTAGTGTCCCTTATGCTTTAGTATTTGGCAATGCCTCTTATATTTCCGGAAATGCCATGACTGAATTTTATTTGAAAAGAGGGTTTAAATTGAAATATTCTACAAATTATTATCCTCAGGGAAACTGTTTGGCAGAATCCAGAAATAAAAACCTGATAATAATAATTAAACACACCATTGATAAAAATCATAAGAATAGGCACAAAGCTTTGACTTTACATTATGGGCACATAGGATAACTAAAAAAGCTCAATAGGAATTTCTCCTTTTCGATTGGTATATTGGAAGAAAGGAGTTTTACATTTAAATGTAGTTATCCCATCAATGACCCTAGTAAAATTCATTAATGAACAACCTTTATATTCATTACAATCAAGAATGTCCCAAACAATTAAAATGGAAGAAGAAAGAGAAAAGGCGAAAATGGTACATAATCATCATCAACAATTGATTAAAATTTTATTCAATTCAAATATTGTTAAAATGAAATAGTTTGAAATTGGAGATTTGGTATTGAAATGGGGTAAAGTGCACGACGAAAATGGAAAAAATACAAATTTTCAAAATCTCTAGCTTTGCCCTTTTCAAAAAATCGAAAAAATAGGTCCATCAACTTTTATTTTGGAAAATTTATAACGGAAGAAGCAAAATATTCCTATTAATGGACTTATCCTCAAAAAATACTTTTCCTAAAATAAATAGTAGTTCTTTTGTATGAATATGTGCATAATTTAATTTAAAATAAAATGTATTTTTGTAATTTTACACAAAAGGTGAAACACTTCATCATTTTTTTGAACATGAAAGTGTTAATCTTTAAAGATATAAAACTATGTGTAACACCCCCAATTTATGTGATTGCATTTTAAACTTAGATACTTGAACTTTACATCCTAAGGGGAGTGGACCCCAAAGGATAATTATTTTGTGAATGTAATTAAACATTTAATTGAGGAAATGAATAAATTATTGTGGTGCAAATTGACCAAAAATGAGATGATGAGATGACTTGCTAAATCTGCGAGGATGGATGAGGCAAATATTTCCCCACAATATTTCAAAAAAAATCCTTGGAAGATAGTAAGTTTTAAATTTAGATTTTTGAGAAAAAATCTGAATTTCCCCAATGATGAGGAAAGTAGTTGGGAAGAGGTAAAAAGCTGGAAAAGCTGAGGAAAAGCATAAAACAGCTTTAAAGAATCCCTAAGTAGGAAGCCTAGGCAAACAGGAAGAAAAGCATCCTGAGATTCTGGACGCAGAATTAGAAACATGCTTGGGGAACAATAGCTTAAAAAAGCTGCTCTTGTACAGATTAGAGGTTAATCTGCTATAGGAGGTGATCTCAGCTCAGGGGTGAGTTCTGGGAGACAGAAGAACTCTAAGGTTGGGAGGTTGGTCTACTGAACTAGTGGTATGTCTCTGGGAAAATTTGTCTTATTGTTTGTTATAGTATGAATTGGCTACATATAAAAAGCAAAATTTATTTCTAAGTCAGTTCATATTATTAGTCTACATTTAACAGAATGAAATCACCAGGTAGTAACCTGATCACTCTGTATAGTTGTAGAGGACATCCTGTAAAGTAGAATTCCACAGAATTTTTAAACCCAGGGTGGGTCTAAATCTGAGGAAACCTTGTTCTTTCAGGAAACACTGTGGAATTATGTTTAATCTGCTTCTGTTTCCAAGCATAATTTTTATTTCAGCTATCATAGAGAGGAATGGAATTAACTATCGTACACTAGAACAATAGCAGGATATTATTCACAACTTATACTGTCTATGAAAGAACAGAGGGAGAGACTCAATAGACTGACCTCAGGTTCAGCCAAATACTCCAGTATATTTGCAGGAATTCAAATGATCTTAGACAACAAGGTAGTCCATAAGCCCTTACTCTAGTGCAGGAAAGTAGTAGATATTCATAAAAAAATAAATAGGAAAAAGGACCAGACAATGGTCTCATGGATTTATTCTAATATCATATTACTAAGAAAGAATACCAGTACGGAAATTGTAGATGGCAGGTTGAGAAACTTATAGGAGTAAAGAGTAAATAAGTTAGCATTATACTGATAAATTTATATAACCAACATTCCCTTGACTATGAGGAAGGTGAAAAGAGTTCCAATTCCATTACCAGCTCTTCAGAATCCAGCTACCATCAGACACATAGGTAGATACGAGATGTAACTAATTACAAGAAAATGAGAAGAAACTGGAGAATAGAATTTTGCTTGCATAACTTTGAAAAATAAGAAAACATAAATTCTAGACTTTCATACATATTAATCATCTATTGATAAATAAGAATGGTCTCATAAATGTCCAGCAAGCTTTTCATATGTCTAGACAGATAGGTATAAAACCAGTTCAGTGTAACCAGGAGCAGAGGCAACTGTAATTATGCTATAAATACCAAAGTGTAGATTTTCCACAGAAAAGAGTGAACGAAGTACATCAGAAGAATAGATAAATATCATATATAACTACCTGTAAATCGTGATGTATGCAATTAAGAAATCTGGAATGTCAGTAGCATTTCCAGAAAACAAAATAAGGTTCAGACGAGCAAATTAAACAAAGCCAGAGCGGCATGGTGTGAACTTTTGCATTATACATAGGTCTTTGTACATTTGTAAAAGCTGTTTAGTGACATTCAAATCGACCTAGACAATAGGGATTATATAATTGTCCAAAATTTCAAAAGAAATACTGAGCCTATTAGGCTGGGGTACATAAATCGAAACCCCCATCTTAACAGAACGAATTTAGACAAGTGCCATCCAAGGATGACACGCAACTATTTTGAAGAAAACCGACTCGGGTAGGTCTGCGCTAAAGTATGCAACATACTTATCACAAAGAAAGCATTGTTTTAGCGCTCACGATATAATCGCGGGAAGTAACCCCATAAGTATACCGACCTGGACGGCCAAGAGACCGATGTTAGTGTCCATACGATTGAAAGGGTCACTATCTACTGTCATAAGTACGCAGGAGTCCTCCGGATTTACCTGTAGAAGACCAAAACCGACCCAAAACGCGAGTTAGTCATTGCGCCATCGTAGAGAAATAAGCGCATAAATAAAATAAGCTCGATATTAAAACTACTACCTGTGGAATGCAACCCTCAGACGCGTCGAGCCCTGCAATCGAACATTACACAGAGAGGGATTAATACAAATTACCCTCGAGTATAACACGACGAAATCAACAACTATATGCTGAGATGGCACAAATAAGAACATACCTCATAAAGCTCCATGGAACAGGAGGCGTGCTTTCGAGCGACGCAGGTAGTGAGAAGGTATGTATAAATCAATCACAATTTAATGTAACCGGAAGAAGGGTTGAAGTTAACTATGAGTATAAATAACTACCATGCACTGAACGGAGACCTGGAACATCGAAAAACAAACCAGACGCATTCACCTTACTGATCATTCAATGTATATATATATATATTCAGCGCCAAGCATATGGCCTCTGCAAACTAAGTATGAATAATTCACACCTGCAATAGAATTATGATGTGCGTGGGGGAATTACCTATCTGCGCATCGAGGAACGAGAGGCGCCATATCTTCTCTCGACAACGGAGAGTCGAAACCTCGGCAGAAGTGGAATGGCGTAGTCGCGGAGGAGGCCTGCAACTGATGAGCGCGGAAACCGACTAAACTCCACACTCTGAACTTATATAAGCCTTCATTAAACCACATGAACCCTAACTGAAAACGATCGCCATCGTCCACTTGGCAGCATCGGAACAGTTAAGCCACGGATCGAGGGTAGCCTGGGCAAGTTAATACCATCGTATCAAAATTTATGAATGCAGATGAGAATTGAATTCTATATGTCCTGTGCAAGTATCGGCGTGGGTGTTAATCACCACGTAGGCGGAGTATGCCAACGACGTGGACTCACCACATAAGCCAACGAAAGGGCATAAAACGATGCAACACTCATTTAATTAATTCAACGCCTGACGTGGATAAGAATTTCACCATGACGAAGCCATAGAAACCCAATCTGGAATGATACTGCGCGCTAGGTGCATATTTATACCGAAATCCAGTACTATATATATATAATAAATCGATTTAAAATCTGAGGTACCCGGATGAGTGGTCAAATCAAACCAAGCGCATGAGGAAAGTCCATTCATAATAGTATGTATTCGATTTGTATGACAAGGCTATAACCATATATATAACGTAAACATCGTGACTATGGCTATTCGAAAGGGTGAAAGTGCTTTGGGCAAAAAACCATACAACGAAATTTATATAACATATGCTCATAGTTCATATGGGTTACGTTTGAGTGAATAATTTCATAAATGGGATACATGACTATTAAGCTAAAGGAGAATGGATATACGAGACCTGTGTAAAGATTAGGTTCGTATAAACCATCTCCCTAATTATAAAAAAAATAAAATAACATAAGACGAGAGATAGTGACATAGGGTATTATTGAAACATGATGAAATGAAAAATATCGTAGTGAAGGGATTGATATGTCATAATAACCCTAGGCTCACTAGCTTGCATTCGCGAAGGAAAAAAAAAAAAAAAATTGGGGTGAAATTGGAGGTGTGACAAATGGTATCAGAGCCCAAGTTATAAAACTGGGCTGGTGACTTTGTGCTCACGATTGCTGTGTACTCACTGTGTAAATTTATTGCTGTAGAAAAAGTTTTGTTTTGATCGTTCTATTTTTTTCTGTTCACTGACCTATGCTATGTAGTGTATAGTGAGGTGATAGAATGGAAGAAGGTGGTGGAATTTATGTAGATCTGCATGGTGAACCAGATCCCAATGCGGCCATGATGGCTATGTTGCAGAATTTGCAACAAGAATTGGCTGAGATAAAAAGCCAGAATGACAGATTGTCATTAGCCAGTGAGGAGCAGGAAAATCTCATCAGGGAATTAACCTCACGGAAAAGCCAAGAAGGCAAAGGTTCTGGGAAGAGGAAAACTGATGAATCTGATGAGGAAGATGCTATTCGACATCAGAATAAGCAGAAAAAGGAATTACAAGGGGAATTTCGGAAAATCAAATCTCCCTCCTATGATGGGGAAAAGGAGGAGGATGCTGAAGCCTGGTTGCTGAATATGATTAAGTATTTCCAGGTTTATGAATATGAAAGCAATCTGAAGGCCAGATTAGTTGTCTACCAGCTACAAGGTAAGGCTACCTTGTGGTGGGAGGAGACAAAGATGGTGCATGCCATATATGAAAGACAGTTACTTGGGAAGATTTCCAGGCTAAATTCAAGAATCGCTACTTGAATGAACGGTACTATGATGAAAAAGCAAAAGAATTTCATGAGATTAGATTGGGACAGCTCACTATCGATGAGTTTGTTACTAAATTTACCAATCTATTAAGATATGTACCTTACATAAGGGAAGAAAAGGCAAAGGTACAGAGGTTTCTGAATTGTTTGCCTATGGTATACAAAGAGAAAATTGAGTTTGAAAACCCAAAAACAATGGACGAAGCTGTTAGAAAAGCTAGATTGTGTTACCAACAGTTCAAAGGAAAAACTGATCAAGGAAAAATTTGGGTAAGTAAGAATGAATTCAAAGGGAGAAAACCGAAACCAGCCTATTTGAAGAATTTTGGCAGAGATCATCAGCGGAAAAGATTTGGAAAACACAAAGAAAGTCAAACTGCACAGTCTCAAGTGGCATCGAAACCAATAGAGGGAGACAGTAAAAAGGAGGGAACAGTCAGAATAAAGGATCCCTTGAAATGTTGGGGCTGTGGAGAACCCCATCTTTTGAGGGACTGCCCCCATAGAAATGTTCATATGCTCATGAGGGATCGGGAAGCGACAACAGTAAATGATATAGCCAGAAACATACCAACCATCAGTGCAGCCCTAGAAAATCGGCAAGAAGAACATCAAGCAACCATGGTGGAAATGGAGGGTAAGATTTCTGACCTACCTGTTTCTGTTCTGATTGATCCAGGTGCTTCTTTGAGTTACATTAGTCCAAAGGTTGTAGAAAAATGTAACTTAAAAACTGAAAAATTTCAAGAGTCATGGTTGGTACAGCTGGCCACTGGAACAAAAAGAAAGGTAACCCATAAACTGCCCAGAACAGAAATCAAATTAAATGAGTTACGAACAGAAGTGAATTTGAACATTCTACCTTTAGGGTCATATGATCTATTGATAGGAATGGACTGGCTAGAAAAGAAGAAAGCTTTGATGAATTGCTGGGATAAGACCTTGCATTGTGTAGATGAGGAAGGGAAAATCTTTATTCTCAAAGGGAAACCAAAACCAATTTCTGTCAGAAAAATTTCAGCTTCGCAATTGAAAAGAACAGCTAGAAAAGGATATCAGGTTTATGCAGTGCATGTGGAAGAGACAGAACAGAAAACTGAAGAAGAATTACTGGATACTGTACCAGTAATAAGAGAATTCAAGGAAGTTTTTCCAAAGGAAATCCCTCATCTTCCCCCGAAAAGAGAGATTGACTTCTCAATCGATCTGGTGCCAGGAGCAACACCTGTTTCACGAGCACCTTATCGAATGAGTCCTTCTGAACTTATAGAATTGAAAATGTAACTGCAAGAACTGCTAGACAAAGGGTATATCAGATCAAGTGTGTCTCCCTGGGGAGCACCAGTGCTGTTCGTGAAAAAGAAAGATGGAACTTTCAGGATGTGCATTGATTATAGGCAACTGAATAAGTTGACCATTAAAAATAGATATCCTTTGCCTAGAATTGACGATCTTTTTGATCAGCTGAGAGGAGCTTCAGTATTCTCAAAAATTGACATAAGAACTGGTTACCACCAGCTCAGAATTAAAGAGGAAGACATCAGCAAAACAGCCTTTAGAACCAGGTATGGCCACTACGAATTTGTAGTTCTACCTTTTGGTTTGACAAACGCCCCTGTCACATTCATGTGCCTAATGAACAGTGTGTTAAACAAGTATTTCGATAAATTTGTCCTTGTGTTCATAGATGATATTTTAGTCTACTCAAACAGTGAAGAGGAACACAAAGAACACCTGAGGATAGTGCTGCAAACTCTAAAGGAAAATCAGCTATACGCTAAATGTAGCAAATGTGAGTTCTATAAGGACAAGATCCAATACTTGGGTCATATTATTTCTGAACAAGGCCTTGCTATTGATCCGGAAAGGATAAAGGCTATAAAATAATGGCCAATACCCTCTGATGTTTCAGCAGTTAGATCATTCATGGGGATTGTCGGCTATTATCGCAGATTCGTGGAGAGATTTTCTTCTATAGCACATCCCATCACTTCCTTACAGAGGAAAGGTGTCAAGTTTGAATGGACTGAAAAATGCCAAAACAGTTTTGACCAATTAAAGCTGAAACTTACCACAGCCCCTATACTGAAGATTGCATATCCGGATAAGGAATTTGTGGTATGTACGGATGCATGTAGAGAAGGATTGGGAGGAGTTCTATTGCAGGAAAATTCTGTGATTGCCTACAAATCCAGGAAACTGAAGATACATGAACAGAATTATAGTGCCTATGATTTGGAGTTAGCAGCTGTTATTCATGCTTTGAAAATGTGGTGGCACTATCTTCTTGGAAAAATATTTACATTGATGACTGATCATATTAGTCTCAAATATTTCTTTTCTCAAACTGAATTGAATGCCAGATAGGCCAGATGGCTGTCCTTTTTAAGTGAGTTTGATATGGATATAAAACATATTAGAGGGAAGGAGAATAAAGTTGCTGATGCGTTGAGCAGAAATGCTTACCAGCATATCAATAATATTGGAAGTAGTGCTCAGATAGATATAGAAGAATTGGTGAATAAGGCAGCAAATCAAGACCCAAATTATGAAACACTTCTGGTAAAACTACAGAAAAAGGAGAAAACTGATTTTTCCCAAAACCAAAAAGGGCTGATTTGTTATAAGAACAGATTGTATATTCCCAATGTAGAGTCTTTAAAAAGAGAAATTCTAGATGAGTATCATAAACAACCTTATGCAGGACACCCAGGGTATCAGAAAATGTTAACAGCCCTGAAAAAGAAATTGTTCTGGCCAGGAATGAAGAGAGAGGTAGCAGAATATTTAAGTAGATGCATGGAATGTCAATTAGTTAAGGTGGAACATCAGCATCCTGCGGGTCTTTTGAACCCTTTGCCCATTGCAGAATGGAAGTGGGACACCGTTTCCATGGACTTCATTACAGGATTACCCAAAACCAAATACCAGCATGATTCTGTAATGGTAGTGGTAGACACTTTAACCAAAGTTGCTCACTTTATACCAGTGAAATCTACCTTTGGAACAGCTCAAGTAGCGAATGTGTTCTTGAAGGAGATAGTAAGGCTCCATGGAGTTCCTAAGGTGATTGTGTCTGATAGGGATGCTAAGTTTACAGCAGCCTTTTGGAAGGGGTTATTTGGAGGAATGGGCACTAAATTGAATTTTAGCACCACCTACCACCCTCAGACTGATGGTCAAACGGAAAGAACTAATCAAATTTTGGAGGACATGCTGAGAATGTATGTGATGGATAGACCCTCAAAGTGGGAAGATTTCTTACATTTAGCTAAATTTGCCTATAATAACAGCTATCAATCCTCCATTAAAATGAGCCCGTTTGAGGCACTGTATGGAAGGAAGTGTCGTACCCCTTTGAGCTGGAGTCAGCCAGAAGACAAACTGATGTTGGGACCCGATGCTTTACAAGAAATGGAAGGAATTGTCAAATAGATACAAAAGAACATCAAGACAGCACAAGATCGCCAGAAGAGTTATGCAGATAAGAAAAGAGTGCATAGATAATTTAAAGTTGGGGAGCATGTATATTTGTGTATTAAACCCAAAAAGAGCACCCTTTATGCTGGGAGTTGTGCAAAATTGTCCCCTCGATATTGTGGTCCCTTTGAAATATTAGAAAGGGTGGGACCAGTGGCTTACAAGCTGGCCTTACCACCCCATGTTAGATTTCATGATGTATTTCATGTTTCATTGTTAAAAAGATATGTGCATGATGCTTCTCACATAGTTGATTGGAATGTTGTACAGGTGGAACCAGAAGGGGAGTTTTTGCTAGAACCGCTTCAAATATTGGAGCGGGAAGAATTTGAATTGAGAAGCAGAACGGTAGCCAGAGTAAAGGTGCAGTGGAAGCACTTTACTGCTGAAGAAGCTACCTGGGAACGAGAGACTGAAATGATGGAAAAATATCCATTTTTATTTGCAAAATAAACTCTAGTAGTTGAATAACAACACCGAGGACGGTGTTTATTTTTAGAGGGGGAATATGTAACACCCCCAATTTATGTCATTGCATTTTAAAGTTAGATACTTGAACTTTACATCCTAAGGGGAGTGGACCCCAAAGGATAATTATTTTGTGAATGTAATTAAACATTTAATTGAGGAAATGAATAAATTATTGTGGTGCAAATTGACCAAAAATGAGATGATGAGATCACTTGCTAAATCTGTGAGGATGGATGAGGCAAATATTTCCCCACAATATTTCAAAAAAAATCCTTGGAAGATAGTAAGTTTTAAATTTATATTTTTGAGGAAAAATCTGAATTTCCCCAATGATGAGGAAAGTAGTTGGGAAGAGGTAAAAAGCTGGAAAAGCTGAGGAAAAGCATAAAACAACTTTAAAGAATCCCTAAGTGGGAAGCCTAGGCAAACAGGAAGAAAAACATCCTGAGATTCTGGACGCAGAATTAGAAACATTCTTGGGGAACAATAGCTTAAATAAGCTGCTCTTGTACACATTAGAGGTTAATCTGCTATAGGAGGTGATCTCAGCTCGGGGGTGAGTTCTGGGAGACAGAAGAACTCTAAGGTTGGGAGGTTGGTCTACTGCACGAGTGGTATGTCTCGGGGAAAATTTGTCTTATTGTTTGTTATAGTATGAATTGGCTACATATAAAAAGAAAAATTTATTTCGAAGTCAATTCATATTATTAGTCTACATTTAACAGAATGAAATCACCAGGTAGTAACCTGATCACTCTGTATAGTTGTAGAGGACATCCTGTAAAGTAGAATTCCACAGAATGTTTAAACCCAGGGTGGGTGTAAATCTGAGGAAACCTTGTTCTTTCAGGAAACACTGTGGAATTATGTTTAATCTGCTTCTGTTTCCAAGAATAATTTTTATTTCAGCTATCATAGAGAGGAATGGAATTAACTATCGTACACTAGAACAATAGAAGGATATTATTCACAACTTATATTGTCTATGAAAGAACAGAGGGAGAGACTCAATAGACTGACCTCAGGTTCAGCCAAATACTCTAGTATATTTGCAGGAATTCAAATGATCTTAGACAACAAGGTAGTCCATAAGCCCTTACTCTAGTGCAGGAAAGTAGTAGATATTCATAAACAAATGAATAGGAAAAAGGACCAGAAAATGGTCTCATGGATTTATTCTAATATCATATTACTGAGAAAGAATACATAGAGTACAAAAATTATGAGTAAGCAGTTGAGAAGCATAGGAGTAAGAAGTAAATAAATTGCAACATTATACACAGTAGCATTTATTTAACCAATATTCCCTTGACTATGAGGAAGGTGAAAAGAGTTCAAATCTCATTTCCAACTCTTCAGAATCCAGCTACCATCATATACATAGGTAGATACGAGCTGTAACTAATTACAAGAAAATGAGAGGAAACTGGAGAATAGAATTATGCTTGCATACCTTTGAAAAATGAGAAATTATAAATTCTAGACTTTCATACATATTAATCATCTATTGATAAATAAGAATGGTCTCATAAATGTCCAGCAAGCTGTTCATATGTCTAGACAGTCAAGTATAAAACTAGTTCTGTGTAACCAGGAGCAGAGGCAACTGTAAGTATGCTATAAATACCAAAGTATAGACTTTACACAGAAAAGAGTGAACAAAGCACATCAGAGGAATAGATAAATATCATATATAACTACCTGTAAATCCTGATGTATGAAATTAAGAAATCTGGAATGTCAGTAGCATTTCCAGAAAACAAAAAGATTTCATACGAGCAAATTAAACAAAGCCAAATGACATGGTATGAAGTTATATGCATTATTCATATAGTCCCTGTACATTTAAAACTATGGAAAAGTATATTAAAATCGACCTAAGACAATAGGGATTATAGAATTGTCCAAAGATTTCAAAAGACATACTGAGCCTATTCGGCTGGGGTACATAAATCACAAACCCCATCTCAACAGAACGAATTTAGACAAGCGCCATCCAAGGATGACAACGCTAACAAGAAGAAAACAAAAACCCTGACTCGGAGAGTGAGTCTCGTTCCGTATGCAACCTTGCGCAACATCACAAGAGAAGCATTGTTTCGACACTCACGATATAACACATCAGGAGAGGAGAAGTAACCCCATACGTATACCGACCTGGAGGGCCCAGAGACCAAGGTTAGCGTCCACACGATTGACAGGGTCACTCTCTACTGTCATAAGTATGCAGGAGTCCTTTGGATTTACCTGTAGAAGACAAAAAAGACCCAAAACGCAAGTTAGTCATTGCGCCATCGTAGAGAAATAAGCGCATAAATAAAATGAGCTCGGTATTAAAACTATTACCTGTGGAATGCAAACCCTCAGACGCGTCAAGCCCTGTCCTCGACCATTCCACAGAGAGGGATTAATATAAATTACCCTCGAGAATAAAATGATGAAACCAATAATTATATGCTAAAATGGCACGAATAAATAACATACCTCATATAGCTCCATGGAACAGGAGGCGTCCGCCTGACGAGAGGCGACGCACGTTGTTCAAGAGGTATAGCATAAATCAGTCGCAATTTAAATATAACCAGAGAAGGGTTGAAGTTAGCTCTGAAATTATAAACCAACTACACCATGCACTGAACGGAGACCTGGAACATCGAAAAACAAACTAGACACATTCACCTTATTGATCGTTCAATATATATCTATATATTCAGAGCCAAGCGTATGGCCTCTGCAAATTAAGTAAGAATCATTCACCCCTGCAATAGAATTAAAATGTGTGTGGAGGAATTACCTGACCGTGTATTGAGGAACGAGAGGCGCCATATTTTCTCTCGGCAATGGAGAGTCGAAACCCTCAGCAGAAGTGGAATGGCGTAGACGAGGAGGAGGCCTGCAACTGATGAGCGTGGAAACTGACTAAACTCCACACTCTGAACTTATATAAGCCTTCGTTAAACCACATGAACCCTAACTGAAAACGATCGCCATCGTCCACTTAGCAGCATTGGAATAGTTAAGCCACAGATCGAGAGGTAGCCTGGGCGAGTTAATACCATCGTATCAAAATTTATGAATGCAGATGAGAATTGAATTCTATATGTCCTATGCAAGTATCGGCGTGGGTGTTGATCACCATGTAGGTGGAGTATGCCAGCGACGTGGACTCACCACGTAAGCCAACGAAAGGGCATAAAATGATGCAACACTCATTTAATTAATTCAACGCCTGACGTGGATAATAATTTCACCATGACGAAGCCATAGAAACCCAATTTGGAATGATACTGCACGCTAGGTGCATATTTATACCCAAAGCCAGTACTATATATATATAATAAATCGATTTAAAATCTGAGGTACTCGGATGAGTGGTCAAATCAAACCAAGCGCATGAGGAAACTCCATTCATAATAGTATGTATTCGATTTGTATGACAAGGCTATAACCATATATATAACGTAAACATCGTGACTATGGCTATTCGAAAGGGTGAAAGTGCTTTGGGCAAAAAACCATACAACAAAATTTATATAACATATGCTCATAGTTCATATGGGTTACGTTTGAGTGAATAATTTCATAAATGGGATACATGACTATTAAGCTAAAGGAGAATGGATATACGAGACCTGTGTAAAGATTAGGTTCGTATAAACCATCTCCCTAATTATAAAAAAAATAAAATAACATAAGACGAGAGATAGTGACATAGGGTATTATTGAAACATGATGAAATGAAAAATATCGTAGTGAAGGGATTGATATGTCATAATAACCCTAGGCTCACTAGCTTGCATTCGCGAAGGAAAAAAAAAAAAAAATTGGGGTGAAATTGGAGGTGTGACACTATGAAATAAATCATGAAATTGGAATCTCTATTTCTTTGGAAATTTTTTATTAAAATATCCAATTAGAAAGAATAAATATTCTAACCCATGCAAAGTGAAAATTTATTTTGACATGAATCAAGTTCGAAAATTTATTTTTACAAAGTATAGGATCTTGTTGAAGTACTAGCATTTTCTTACTTAAACGGTCATCCCAAATCCCATAAGGAGAAAAATGATAACCTCCCCATTCATTCATATTAGATATTTTTCCAAAGTGTAATTTAAAAATATAAAAAACTTTAAACTTGAGATATCTCATTGCGAGTCGACTCATGATGTTCATAGGAAAATAGTAAATTTGACATTATCAAACTGGCTACCAAACCACGATAGTGGCTCATGGCCTAAAAACCCAAGACAAGGGATCTCATCACGAGTCAGCTTGTTAAAATTTACTATAACGAGTGAATGACATTATCAATTTTGGCTACCAAACCAGGATAATGAATTTAAAGTTACAAAAACTAAATGTAATTACATTACCTTTGGAAATGTCTATTATGTTATGAATGGGATACTGGTTCATTTTGGTTATATAGTAACCCTGTTGAGGATATGAATGTCTGTTGGCAGCAGAGGCACTAATAGTGACTAATAAGTTCATAAAACAAACTAAACCCTGACTGAATTCTTACTTATCCTTTCAACTTACTACAATTTGATTCATTTAGGGAGAAATTTTGTCTGCAAGAGTTAGAAAAAATTTCAAGTAAAACCAAGCTCTTTGGATTGAAATTCACCTATATCAAAGACAAGATTCAATCACTTATAAATATCCTATAATACTTTCTCTTAAGTATTAATATTTATTAGATATTCTAGATTCATCGAGTGTATCGCCAATTGTTGTAGTATTACAAAAACCCCCCATTTTTCTAAGTAAAATAGTATAGGAAGAATAATGGTGACACTTTTAAAAAATTTAGGATTAAATTCATTTTAGAAATAAAACTTAGAATTGGAGTCTATTAGATTAAAATTTATTTTCTTAAAAAAACATAAGAAAATCATAAAAAGCTCTCTAGGGAACCCATAAAGGCTAAAAGTACAAGAGCAGGAATTAAATCACCAAAATGTAAATTGCCGAAAAGAAAATTTCCATAATAAGAAATCATTTGAAATAAGCGAATCACCAATATGAGAAACTGCGAATCACCAATGTGAAAAATTGTGAAATATGTCATGTAACAGATACCCATATCACATTCTGTCATCTAACATATATCGATTTCGCATTCTGTCATCCAACAGAAAAGCCATTGCAATATCGCATTTTCGCATGTCGCACATTGCTTTGAAATACTGAAATTCACTAATCATGGAAATTTTGATCTATAGATCCCAATGAGATAACAATTTTCAAACTCACATGAACACATGCTATCAATTAATGATAATTCAGGTGTTTTTATGATCTCGAGGTTGGCAGTCGATTTTATAATTATTTCATATTTAATAGCAAGGATTCCCATTATGCATGAGTTAAATTGACAAGAGAGTTAATAACATTTGATGTGATCTTAGCTTCTGCTCTCTAGTTTTATTTTGATAGGGTAATTACAAAACTTAGACATAAAAGGATGTCAAGGATGATTAAAGAAAGAAGGAAGTCCGCAACCCCACCTCAGTTAATTGTTCAGCAAGAGGAAAACAACGAGATGGTTCCTTTAATATCATACACAACATGCAACCCATAAAGTATTTCTTCAATCTAGTAAAGGATCTAGAAGTCGTTTTAGAATGAAAATCCACAAGCAGTTTTGAACAAAAAAGTTGTATCTGACGATTGTGCATCCATGGATTCAGACTCATGGTCCAGCGCAACTAACTCTTTTCTTCACAAAATTGCTGCCCATCCTAAAATGTTGCGATAAAATAACTTAGTAAAATAGGTGTTGGATCATGTGGACATTTGAGATAGACATTTTGTTACCAGAAACAAAATGTTCATTGGTTCTCTCAAGCCTTCAGATTTGAAAGATATGTATAAATTTCCCGAGCCCTAGAAGAGATATGACAACCATTTTGTTCAAGAATTCATGCGAGGGAATTAACACCCTAAAAATGCAATAAAGGATTGGAGAAATGATCCTAATCACCATAAACACGACGATAAGGGTGTGTACTCAGTAGTTTCTCTTAAAATCCATTTCTCACAAATTGTTGCATTGATGTTTCATCTTTTTCTGTCTATAGATAAAACCAAGTTTAAGGAAGATTGTACATCAACGATAGTAGAAGCCTCTGACGAATATATTATTGATTGGGCTAGGATTATTTCTAATATTTTGATTAGATATATCATTTTCTATAGAGAAAATCATAATGTCATGTCCCTTCTAGTAGAGTCACTCCTTTTTATATGAGTTCTTTTATCCTAGATGTTTCTATTTTTCTATTGAATTTCCATAATTATGATGGAAATGGACCAGAGAAGTCAAACCCCCGTATTTTTATAGTTAGAATTCCAGTGGGAATCAAAATACCACTACCATATGTTTAAAATATGTAACGATATAATGCTCCCAGTTTTTCAAGAAATTTTCGAAAGAAAAATCCCTAGAGTCACCCATGAAGCCAATAGAACTTTAAAGGCTACATGAAGGTGGTTCAGTGAAGAATTTTATACATACCTCTGAATTTTTGGAGGTCATGCTTGCCTTCATGTCCTACCTTTATATATACCAGATAAATTATTGGCTAAGGAAATTCGTTATTAGACCATAGGTAATGGGTTGGCTAAATTTCTAAAAGATGCCAAAAAGACAATTTGGCCAATTTTTCATTTTTCATGTGGGTCATATACTCTTTAAAATTTCAAGCATTCCTGTCTTTAATTTTATCGGTTAAAACCCTTCATTTTTACAATATTACCCAACAAAAGTTATGATTCATATGGTTTTTCTAGAGAAATAATGAATCAAGATTATCTACGAGAATTTCCAAGAGAGCCTGATAATTTCGACGATGTGTTTGAATAAATCCAAGAATTCTCAAGATTTCAACAAATAGCAACCATAAGGTTCAGTCAGAAGATTTGATACAATTCAAAAAAATATAGAGAAGAAAGGAATTCTTGTTTTCTAGACTACATCTTCCACAAGTTAGTGCCAGAAGAAGAACAAATTCTAGTTCTAATTACTCTAGTTCAAGTACCAGTACAAGTAGCAGAATAAAAAATCATGGATATTCTGAAGGAAGAGAAGTTTAATCAAGACTGGGAAAGATTTTATAAATCATTATCTGATACTAATGTTCCTGCTGATCAGAATGCCATTTTTCCATAAAATCGTCGTACTGAAGATACTTTAAAAATAACAATTCGTATAGGTGAATCAAGCGTTCAAAAACTTTCCTCTAATCTAAATGACTCTAAATATCAAGGAAAAATTCGAGAAATCTCATTTAATGGAGAGGTTTCCGAAATTTATCTTCAGAAAATTTAAATACTAAAGATCAATGATACAGAGTAAAAACAAGGAGAAACATCGGCCCAAGATATGGAGATCATATCTTCTTTCTAAACAATAGAAATAATACTGAAGAATGAGGAAATAACTCCATTGGATGTATTTTATAGTCTAAAGCACAAATCTGTTGTATCAACGTCAAAGAAGTAACGAAAAATGGAATATTCTCCAGAACTGCCTATCGACACAACATCAATGCAAGTTCTTTGGAAAGGAACTCAGTCAACTCCAAGTAGATAACTTAGTAGATTATCTCAGTTTTTAGGTGCTTATGTAGACACAACTATTCATAAGGCAACAGAGATCGAGTCATTAATAATGGATAAGGATTATAAAATTTCTCAAATGGAGCAAAGTTTCTTTAATGAAAAACAAAACATCGAGCAGGAGTTGCAATCAAATAGTAATAATATGCAATAGGAATTTTAAGGTATCAAACTCAAGCTTGAAAATGAAATTAAAGAGAAGGATATAATAGTTCATCAATTACAGCAGAACATTCAAAATCTGCAGGAGAATCCAGAACTTAATGAGGTAAGGAAAGAAACAACAGAACTGGAAACATCACTCGTAAATCAACAAACAATTTTCTACCAAAAGTACAAACATATTCAAGAGAAGATTAAAATAAATGATCACTTAGTCACTTATATTTCTAATTTGAGGATTTATTATGAAGAAACGGAAGATAAGGTGTCAAAGTATATAGATTGGCAAGATAATGTACATGGAAGACCAGTTGATCTTCCTCATCTTGAAGAATCAGTAAAATATATAATATTTGAAGTCTGGGACATGAAAATAAAAAGTGTTGAATTAGCTATCATCAGAGATAAAATATGTCCTCAAAAATCTCTGAGTATATAAAATTTTCTCTTCTTCAAGCCAATATTATCCAATAAATACGAAAATTTACTATGCCAGAAGTCAATTTTTTAAAACAATATTGGCAAGAAACATCAAGCAGAAAAGCTCTTGACATAGAAAATTTGACAAAGCTAAATACAAAGATTTACTAGTATTTGTTAATCAATCCTCACAGTCAATTGAAAGTGCTGAGGTGTATTTTCAACACTGCAATTCAAATTCTTCTAGCACTCAATGATGCAATATTCACGGGCAATATGAGAATACAGTCAATGCATCCCCCCCAGCTCAAATATATGATCAAAGCTTCCTAGCTCAAGGAACAACTTGAGAGTGAATCCAAGAAACAATCATGAGACTAGTATAACTAATGCATTCTAATTTCCTAGTTTTTGGTTTATAGTTTGGATTATATTAAGAAGACTTCTTTCACAAGTCTTCTATTTTTGTAATATTAATTAGTATCTAAACCCCTATCATGCATTTAGAAAGGGGTCCATATTTTTGAGAAGGAGGCTTTTGGAACTTACTCTATTGTTTGAACATAATTATGTACTTGAAAGTCTAAGCCCAGAGGCTATATTTTCATGACTAAGCTATGATGCAACAGGTACTATTATCTGTGTATTTATTGTTTTATGTTTCTTGTATCTTAGCAAACTTGTTTCTATCTATTTGTTTCTCTCTCTGATAAGCATTGAAATGACATATATTCTTATTACTATTGATAAAATGAATTGAATGATATGTTGTTAGGTGAGTGAATTAGAGATATGTTATATGATTAATATTTTTCATCAAATAAATCAATTACATTGATTTAGTTTCTTTAATGTTCTTGTATTCATTTAGTATGTGGTGATCTATATTGCTTCATGCTTCTAAAATCTTATTCAATAATCATATAAATCAGTCCAATCCTGGGATGTAGTTAGATTTATTTTTATTTATGTTATTATTAGAATAAATAATTCCATTCATTTTTATTGTATTCCATTATTATATAATTTTTTCCTTATACAGGAAAATGGTCCCTATATCTCCAGTTGGACCCACCATTTCAACAGAAAATTATTTTCTTTAAGCTCTCAATCGGGTGGAATCCCTAATGTTGAGGAAGTCACTCTCTAGCCTTTAACAAAGTGCTAAAAGGATTGATTTACAAGAAGAAGAATATTTTGTGATATATTTTTTGAGAAAGTTTGAGGGAGAAATTTATAAATACACCAAGAATTCCCATAGAGCTCAATGGCAGGACTTGCAATTCAAAAAATCCTCAATTTTTTCCACCAGGGACCATTATATCAATAGTTGATTTTGCAGAGAATGACACATTTTTTCAAAAAAATGAAATAGAGAGTGAATACTATCATTCTGAGCAAGTATCTATGCTCGTCCATATTCTATAGAGACACGATGAAAAGAATGTTGATCATATAGAAAGCACCAGTGAAAATCAACATGTTATTAAATAATATCTCTTTTATATCAACCAGGATCGTACAGATGATACACATTTTGTACAACATTGTTTTGATAATATTTGTTACTCATTGAAAGATCATGGAATAAAATTCAATGAACATTGGATATGGTGAGATGGATGTGTAGTTAATTTCAAATCTTCATGATCATTCTTTTGGTTGTGTCGTCTTCATATGAAAACATGCCTTAAACATTTTTGGAATTTATTTGTGACTGGTTATGGAAAAGGAGAACATGATGGTGTCGGGACATGTATAAAATGAGCACTTCAAAGATATCAAATGAACCACTCTACACATCAACTTGTCTCAGCTGAACAAGTTGTTCAATGGTGCATTGTTGCACTAAGCCATGAGACTAACTAGTCAAGGAAGTACGAAGGTACATGTACATATATAGAAATGAACTTGCATGTCTATAGATGTGGAAATTTAATATACATGACCTATTTTTTATTAATTTTCTAATTTTAAACATTATTTATCACATTGATTATATTTTATTGTATTTTACATAACATGTTTATATTCTTGTTTCAATTTTCCATATAGGTTTTTTGGGATATTGGGGTCCAAGATGTAGATATATCGATTGGAAATGACGTTGAAACAATAAAAGGGGCTCAAAAATTACATTCAATTAAAACAAAGGAGTTCCAAAATGTGTTTTCATTTGATAAAAGAAAATATTCTTTTTTTTTTCATGTTTGCATAGAGGACACAAAATCCAATGATGTTTGCGAAAACAAAATGTATGTGAAATATTGACAATGTATAGAACTAAATACAAAGTTTCCAACTTTGAAGAGATGCAATCAGAGGAGACTATAGTGTCATCTGAAGGTGATCAAGTTTCTGATCTTGTTAGAGAGGGTATAATTTCAATTGCTTTCAAATGATAGAGGTCTAGAAATAGATAATAAAATCAAGTACACATGTTAATTTTAAAATTAATTTTTCATGTTAATTATGATATAAATTCATGTACTTTTTTTATTGTACAGGAGATGTTTTTGTTGTAGTTGCACCTACTAATAATGTTGAAAATGTCAAGTATTATTTGATTCATTGCACTATACAAAAGATGAGATTATTGGAAAACTATGATGATAAAGGATTTATATATGAAAAAGTGTCTATTATACTGAAATGTTATTCTTTTCCAACAAACTCATTGAAGTCCATATTTTGTTTACTTTCAAGACCATGAACCTGATGTCATAAGTTGTCAAAATAGTCACTTGGTGTGTGCAACACGCACAAAGTTGATAGATGTTCAATCAAAGGAAAAAAATGAAAATTAAGAAATGGAAATTGTCAAAATATGATCATGAATGGATCATTAAAGATGGCATTCGATTAGAATTTTTTTGATTGAAATGTTGAAAAAATTCTTCTCCTTGGACTCATCTTTCAAAATTTACTGAACACAAGTAGAAATTGTTAGCATTTTTTTGTGCATTCTTAAGTTTTACATTATTATGTGTATATTTTATGTTATGTACAAGTGTTTTCCCATGTACATTTTTTTTTCACATGCACAAAACAAGTAATGTATACATGTAGATTCTTTGGTCTTAAACGATTTCATACATTTTCTCATATGAGCTAGTTAATTTTATGTCATAATTTCAAAATGTATCTATCTAGCATATTTGATATAATAAAAATTTTAAGTTATGATTTTGTTTTAGACATGAAAACCAAATTATAATATTAATTCTTTAATGAAAAGTGTGTGGTAAGTGTTTTGTAATTTCCATCTTACTATGAACTCACATGTACATAGTAGCCTATCTACATACAATAATGAAAAATTTTGCGTACTGGATATTTTATAATGCAATTTTAAAATTTTATGATTGTTTGACACATATATGTACACCTAGGATTTTATGATTGTTTTTATATGTAAATCTATAAGTATTGTATATTAAAAAATTATAAGAATGATTTCAAATGAAAAATGTATGAATTAAATGCAAATTTTCCTTCATTGCTACATATTCAGGAACTTAAATATATATGTATTTAACCTGTAATATGTAAAACCATCTATGATTGTTTTAAATAACACATGATCATGTGAAAAATGTACCTAAATATCAGTTTTAATAGATTTATGTCATAATTATATAACATTTATACATGTTCAAATTCATTTAACATGTACCACATTTGTTTTGTAATTTGCAATTTTAATCTAGATTCATTTAAAATAAAAAATGAAAAAACAACTTCAGCTTTAAAAATAAGACATTTAATATAAGATTGAATCTAAGTTAACATTATAACACCAATTCATCATGTCTACAAAATGTATTGTAACTAAATTCATTTATGTACTTAAATCATTATTACACATTCATGAACTTAAATATGTATTTAACCATCTATAAATTTTTTAAATGACACACGATCATGTGAAAAATGTACTTCTAAATATCACATTTAATAAATGTATGTCCTAATTATATAACATTCATACATTTTCAAATGCATTTAGCATGTGCCGCATGTGTTTTGTAATTTTCAATTTCAATCTAGATTCATTTTATAAGACAAATGACAAGACAAATTGAGTTTTAAAAACAAAACATTTAATCCAATATTGAATCTAAGTTAACATTATAAAAAAAATTCATCATATATTCAAAATGTAATGTAGGTAAATGAATTTATGTACTTCAATCATTGTTACATATTCATGAACTTAAATATGTATTTATCCATATACAATTGTTTTAAATGACACATGATCATATGCAAAATGTACACCTAAGTATCACTTTTAGTAGACATGTCGTAATTATATAACAGTCATGCATGTTCAAACGCATTTAACATGTACCACATGTGTTTTGTAATTTGCAATCTCAATCTAGATCCATTTTAAATAACAAATGACAAAAGAACTTGAGATCTAAGAACAAAACATTTAATCTAAGATTGAATCTAAGTTAAGATTATAACAACAAGTCATCATGTATTCAAAATGTAATGTAACTAAATGTTATTATGAAACCAGCTCCCAGAACAGAGGAAAAGAGAGATCAACGCCTTAGAAATAAGCCACTTCAAGGGGGAAACCTCCTTTACATTACATAAATGAAAATCCTTGGATGATACAAATGAAAAAGCCTCCTTTCTATATATAGGAGTCCATGGGGTTACAATATAATCCTAGCCGACCTAACAACAATAATTTAAGGGCACAACAATAACAATAGTGGAGTTTTATGGGGCACAATAATATAAATATGGGCACTACAGGGGTATAATAATAAAAATAAGGGGGCTACACTAACAAAAATAAGGGACTACACTAGTAATATAGGGACCTAACATGCCCCTCTCCTTCAAACAATTGTTTTCCTCAACGCTTTATTATTTCTTGATGCTTATGTATAAATTTTTCACTCCCATGTGGAATCTTCAATGAGTAAGTTCTTCCACTTCCTGAGATACTTATAAATTGATCAATTTCGTAGTTTTCAAGTTCTTGTTTCTATGACTGCTTTAGAACTTCATTCACTGCGATGTTGATCTTCCTGTTGTTTCATTCGATTCTGCACCAAAGTTAGGTCATCCTTTGAGAATTCGGGAACTTTTTGTTGATGCTTGATGTGATATTAGACTATTTTATCATCCATATTAGCTTTAATTTGATATTTCAAATCATCCAACATAGCCTCCATTTCCTCTTTTAATCCATATATGGAATCTTCGATTTCTTTTTTAAAGAAAGAAATTTGTTGCACTTGGTAACGTAATTTTAATATATCGCACAACAATTCCTACTCTTCATCCATCATAGTATAGGTTTGTAAGGGCTTAATGGCTGTGGAATTAATTTTCAGAGGCATTATATTACTCAATACTGATGTCTATTCTTCAATATTCCCTTGGAATCACCTTAAACTAATTTTTCAATCAAACTTGTTCAAAAACTACACAAATTTGTCTTTATTTTTAGGAGGTCTATATTGAACTTGATTTATCTCTGTTATTTCATATCCCCAATATTTAATATTTGGTCCTATAATATTCCTCTAAGTCTTCTTCCCAATGTCAAAACTCTGAGCTGATTTGGATTCTTGAAGACAAAGTTATTCCCATTCTCCTATAATGACCTAATTATGGAATAGTTCATTAGAGTGAACTTTTATGGTGTGCTACATGTCCCTTTTTCCTCCTTTAGCTCTAAAACTAATACACAAAAAATTACAGCTTGTGTATTTTTTCCTACTTTTTATAGAATTTGAATCTGATGCTCAGAGAGAGAGGTTATGACGATTTTCTCAAGGTCCCCTCTTTTACATGAAATTCAAGAGCCTACAAAACCTAACTTTGACAGATCATATCTACAAAAATATTGTGACCCAAGATCTGAATTTTTTCCACCAACTTTCTTAGGATTTATTCGCAAATGGGTTTTTTTTAGCGTTTGAACCTTCGCGGAAAAAAATTATAGCGAAAATTCCATGATGACTTGTTTGAAACAGCAAAACCCTCGAATCCAAAGCTCTAATACCAAATGTTATGAAACCAACTCCAAAAATATAATAAAATAGAGGTCAATGCCATACAAATAATCCACTTCAAGGGGCCAACCTCCTTTACATTACATAAATGAACAATTCTTGGATGATAGAAATGACAAAACCTCCTTTCTATATATAGGATTCCATGGGGTTAGAATATAATCCTATCCGACCTAACAATAATAATTTAAGGGCACAACAATAACAATAGTGGGCTTTTATGGGGCACAATAATATCAATATGGGGACTATAGGGGTACAATAATAACAAAAAGGGAGCTACACTAACAAAAATAAGGGACTGCACTAGTAATATAGGGACCTAACAAATGCATTTATGTAGTTCAATCATTGTTAGATATTCATGAACTTAAATATGCATTTAATCACCTATAATTGTTTTAAATGACACATGATCATGTACAAAATGTACCCTAAATATCACTTTTAATAGATGTATGTCCTAATTATATAACATTCATACATGTTCAAATGAATTTAACATGTACCACATTTGTTTTGTATTTTGCAGTTTCAATCTAGATTCATTTTAAATAACAAATGACAAAAAAAATTGAGCTTTAAAAACAAAACATTGAATATAAGATTGAATCTAACTTAAGATTTTAACAAGAAGTCATCATGTATTCAAAATTTAATGTAACTAAATGCGTTTATGTGCTTCAATCATTGTTACATATTCATGAACTTAAATATGTATTTAACCATCTATAATTGTTTTAAATGACACATGATCATGTGAAAAATGTAGACCTAAATATCACTTGTAATAGACATGTCCTAGTTATACAACATTCATACATGTTCAAATGAAATTAACATGTACCACATAACCGTAATACATAAATTAAATATGTATTTAACCGTCTATAATTGTTTTATATGAGACATAATCATGTGCAAAATGTGTTCCTAAATATCACTTTTAATAGATGTATGTCCTAATTATATAACATTCATACATTTTCAAATGCATTTAACATTTACTGTTGGAATCACGATTGTCGTTAGACCAAAACCCGTAGGCGTTATTCTCCACTACAATCGCTAGAGTTAGGATCCATGAGAAGCGATTAGTCCATGTCGTGAAACACATGGGGAGCATTGAACCCAACGTCCAACAATCTCCCCCCCAACACGAGTCGGATGAGTTTCGCCACTTGTTGGAATCACGATTGCCATTAGACCAAAACCCGTAGGCATTAGTCTCTGCTACAATTGCTAGAGTTAGGATCCATGAGAGGCGGTTCGTCCATGTCGTGAAACACACGGGGAGAGTTGAACCCAATGTCCAACATTTACCACATGTGTTTTGTAATTTTGAATTTCAATATAGATTCATTTTAAATAACAAATGACAAAACAAATTGAGATTTAAAAACAAAAAATTTAATCTAAGATTGAACCTAAGCTAACGTTATAATAACAAGTCCTCATGTGTGCAAAATGTAATGTAACTAAATGAAAATGTTCTTCAACCATTGTTACATATTCATGAACTTAAATATGTAAAACCATCTATAATTGTTTTAAATGACACATGATCATGTGTGCAAAATGTACACCTAAATATCACTTTTAGTAGACATGTCCTAATTATATAATATTCATACATGTTCAAATGAATTTAACATGTACCACATGTGTTTTGTAATTTTAAATTTAAATCTAGATTCATTTTAAATAAAAAATCACAAAACAACATGAGCTTTAAAAAAAAAACATTTAGTCTAAGATTGAATCTAAGTAAAAATTATAACAACATGTGATCACGTATAAAATTGTAGCAACTAAATGCAAATGTACTTCATTCATTGTTACATATATTCATGAACTTAAATATGTAAAACCATAGATATCATTATTTTAAATTAAAAATGATCATGCAAAATGTACCTAAGTATCACCTTTAATAGACATTTACACCTAATAATATAACATTCACACATGTTCAAATGCATAGCATGTTGCACATGTGTTTTGCAATTTGTAATTTCAATATAGATTCATTTTAAATAACACATGACAAAACAACAAGTTTTAAAAACAAAACATAATCGAAGATCATGTAAGTTAATATTATATAACAACATGTGATCACATGCCAAATATAACAACTATCCAAAATTTAAAATCATTCAATAAAAGTAAATGTATTTCAACTATCCAAAATGTAAAATATGTCCAAAATTTATATCATGGACAATAAAAGTAAATATAACAATGTATCAAGTGTTACAAGTATCAATTTATATATAAAAGTAAATATGTCACACCTTTAAGTTATAAAAATACTAGATCAAATAAAATGTTGCAAGTGCATTAATGAAATAGGGAATTTGACTACAATGTAGTTTCCAGCAGCCTCCATCTGCTATCATATGAAGAGTGGGGAACCTACACAATGTTTAAACATTAAAATTTAATGTTTTAATATTGAAGAAGAATGTAGAACTTCATAAAAAAATGAAAAATACAAAATACAAAATTCATACAATACCTCATGTAGTTCTCCCTCCATTTTCCTGTGTTGGCCTTAATTGCATGTATATATATATGTACACATGTTTAATAAATTTATATTACATGTATTAAAACTAAAATTTAATGTTTTAAAATTGAATGAGGTTGTAGAACTTCAATAAAACAAACTAAATGAAAAAAAAAATGAGAATTTCATGCAACACCTTATGTAGTACCCCCTCCATTGTCCCGTGTTGGCCCTACATCAATGCATCCTCCATGATAAATTGTACAATATACATGTACAAGTATATATATATATACTAAAAAATCTTTCAAATGAAATTGCATAAACTAATGCAATAATATTAAAAAAATGTTAGAAAACATATTGTTCAAATTGTTTGGATGTTCCTATCTCCATCATACACTTTATCGCTAAAGTCCTTGGAGAACAAAAATCATCTCCACAAACCTAAAATGAAAAAAATTTAAAACTATAAAGTAACTCAAGATCTAGATCTCATTTTCTAATGAAACTTTCACTTCAATTTATAACTTTAAACATAAGAGAAAAATTGAATACTTGTGATGATGGATTTGGCACATCTCCTAACAGGGAAGAAGAGGGTGGCTCCATTGCGAAAACATCAGACGAAATCAGAATCTATTAACATTTAATTATATACATGTGTGTAAACAATTATTTCTTTTAAAACTATTTCATCATGATATTGATATATTAATAGAATAATAATTGTACATCAACATGATGAACTCTTAAAAAACACTAACATTTCCTAAAATATCTTCTTGATTGCCAGAACCTGAACCTTAGACCGTGATATTATCAAAATTTTCATTCAACAAGCATTTTAATTGCAAATGGTAAACATATGATACCTTTTTGCTAGATTAACATATACAAATAAACAAATATATATAAATTAAAAATTACACTAAAATATTCACCCTAACCATTAACACATACCGATCGAATGGCCTCTTCCATTTGAAGAATTAAGTCCTCCCAACCATTGCAACAATGTTTTGCATATGTTTTAAGCTCTTCAATACTCATGTTTTCTATCTCATCATCTTTAATATACACAAAATTAGCACGCGTATTCTCTCGTGCTCTTTCTTGATTTAGACCAATATTAATTCTAGCAAGTCCACTCTGAACATTGTCTATGATGGAATCCCTTTATTCTCAACTAATTTGAGAAGTGGCATCCATCTCTGACCGCAAATTTTCCACACGAGGAGGTCGGATTACCAATGGTGGCTCTGGGCAAGGTAACTCAGCATCACTCTTAGCTCCCCTATGGTCAAATAATGGACTTTTCCCAGCACCAAAAAATTTAGAAGGAAGGTCATTATAATTGGGTTTCATTCCCAAAAAATATTATGCATCAAATAATTTTGCAAAATAAACAGGAACCTGGTCATTCCATGGAATTCTTCCATAGACTACAAGGTGTCTATCATACAAATGGTAAGCTATATTAAGATGATTGAAATCTTGCAGCTTTAACATCTTTCTTTTCATCTCTTCTTTGAAATTAAACATAGATTTTTCTATTTCTTTTGTAACTCTTTTTCTTAAATCATCCCATGTATCAAGACCCATTATTGTTTCCTTTATTTTCCTGATCACTTCTACAAAAGTACCAGTGGTTTTCCTGAGCTTTTTGTAAACATCTACAAGTGTGCTTAAAGAGTACGTAACTATTTCTAAGATTTCTCGACTCTTAATAGGGAGTTTTAAAGAAACAAGATATTTCTTAAATTTTGAATAAAGATGTTTGCACATTTGTAATGTGCATTTTTGGATGTTTGTTTTGAAAGGTAAATAATCAGGAATTTCAGAAGGATAAGTCATGTTTGGTGTAAAACCTTCTTCTTAAACAATGTAGTCTAGCCTACACATTTTTTGAGCAACATTTTCACCCTCTACATCAATATAAAAATGATTTATAAATTAAAAAACACGTGAACAAATTTTTACAAATTTTCTTTTTAACCATAAAAAAATTCTATAAATAATTTAACAAAATAATAATTGAATGACAATAATATTCAAATTGATGGCCACCCCAATATGGCTGAGCAACATCATGCCCAACCTGATATGGTTGAGAACCAGCATGACCGCTCATTTATTGGCCACCACCCATTGATTGGTCACCAGGGGAATGTGTATCTCCACCCTCATGCAATTGGCCACCACCTATTGATTGGCCACCAGGGGAATGTGTACCACCACCACCGTCACATGACAAGAGGGAAGCTTCATAAAAAATATGAATTTCTAATCAATTCAAAAATACATACATATGATTCAATAGATTGTGTGAACGATATCACGATTGGGTGAAGCATGACCAAGCACCATTGATTGAGTAGATACTATTTTCCTCCGAGCTTCTAAAAAATGAAATTTATTAAAAATTAATTTAACTCACAAAATTGAAAAAAAATCAATTCCATATGCATACATGTATGTACATGGGGATATAATTATATATTCAATAACAAATAAATTCCACATTTATACATGTGTGTATTGGGATAATATTCTATATTCAACTGCCATTTAAAAACATGCACATTTAATATAAATTCCAAGAACATCCCGCAATCCATGATCCCCCTCTCTCGTAGAGGCATGGGACTCTATTTATGTTCACCTCGAAGAATCATGTGCCAAATAAACATCCTCCATGATATATATGGATATCTATAGTAGATATTTATAGCTACATAAATACATATAATGTTTAAAGCCTCAAAGGATCATGTGGAAATTTATCATCCATAATATATATGAATATATCTACAAATACATAGATACATGATGTTTAAAAATTGACCTCGTGCATTTACAATTATTTTTAAAATTACTATTTGACATTTCTTCAAAATAATTCAAAAAATTGATGTAATTTACATAAATGTCGGAGCACAAATTGAACACAAATTATTTAAAACACAAAACTTTCAAGGCACAAATTGATGTGTAAAACTCACTTGACTATTTAAACAAAAATTTGTTGAAGTTCAGGACATTTTGAAAATTAAATATAAAATTTTCTAAAACATGAAGTTCACTAAGTTGTGTTGTGCTTACATAGTGGGTGTACATTTTGAAAATTAAATATAAAATTTTCTAAAACATGAAGTTCACCAAGTTGTACTTACATTCTAAGAATGCACTTGGTATATAATTTAAAATAACATATGGTCATTAAAAATGACGCATTTATAGGTAGAAAACACAGATATCAAAGATATCTTACAATGTCCGTCAATAAATTTTGGAGAGCGTTTCAACAATAATTCCTCTTTGGAAGATGAATATTGAATTGGCATTTCCCCATATAATACTAATTTACTAATTCATCTTTGATAGATGAATCTTGATTTCGCATTGCCCCATACGGTAGATCACCGGACATCTTATTAACATTTTCACAATGTCTTATACTAAATGATTGAAATTGTCTAGCAATATTGTTTTCTTTTACATGCATTTATTTTACCCTCTCCTTCTAAAATTGGTACACAAATTTCATCTCGTTGCACATAAGTTCAGAATTAGTTAAAACTATAATTCCATTTGATCCATATTCTCTATTTTTTCCCAAGCCTTATATCAATGGGATGTCATATGATTCATTATTTCTTGATCTTCTAGGTATATTCATTTTCCTTTAGAGGACTTTGTTAGTCGCAATATTTCACATCACATATGTAATCAATATTTTCCCTGCATTAGGATAACAGGAAACATCTATGCATAATGTCAAATTTTAAACCATATTTAGTGGTATTTTTGTTCCTTAAAAAAAATTCAATAAAAAATTAAATGATCATTTATTGCAAGTTCCTTAAAGTTTATGGGAGAAAAGACATGTACATGGAGAAAGGAAAAAGAGACTATCATGACAAATGTTATTTTGAAAGCATCCTTGCTTCCTCGGAGGAGAGAAAAATAGACTAGCATGACAGATGTGATTTTGAAAGCGTCCTTGCTATTAAAAAGGCCATGGGCTATTGGAAATCCTTAACGAAAATCCAATCAACCTCCTTCAAAACATTGGAGCTCACCAGATCAAAGAGACAGTGTGGAAGATGATGTTACTAAACAAAGAAGTTGGAAAAGTACCGTGTACTCTTAAAGATATTGCTTTAATAAGATTATGTTTAAAACAATCATTCAAGACTTGGAAACTCAAGGACATATCTATTACTAAACAAATAAGCTTGAAAAGTACCATATACTCTTCAAGATATTTCTTCAAGAGTCCTTAAAATTGTAGAAGTGACACATTATAGTGCTACTCTATCATAGATGAGAATCACCATACCACCACTGGTTTTTTGTTAAATTAAACCTTCTAACTATTCAAAAGGGAATATCAGTTTTGAAAACAACCATCCATAAGACAATTACAATATCAGAAAACCCGTTAAGATTGCAAAAGTGACATATATCATGAGACATTAATCACATTATGCATCCTAGGACCAATCCAACAACAAACAACTATACACGTCTCCAAATCATTGTCACAAGAATAATATAGACATATCTTTATCACTATCATTCAAATTAGAGTTGTCACTGTCATATAAAAAACAATCCTTAAAATTTCTAAATTCGCGCATTATAGTGCTCGTCTATTCTAGCTCATAATAGCCATACCCCCACTGGTTTTTTCTTAAATTAAATATTCTTACTATTCGAAAGACAATATAAGTTTTGACAACAAACATCCATAAGAAAATTACAATCTGAAAAAAAAACTCTTTAATATTTCAAATGTGACATATATCATGAGACATTAATGACATTAGGCCATCTAGGACCAATCCAACAACAAAAAAGTATACATAAGTCTCTGAATCACTATCAAAGAATACTATAGACATATTGTTATCAATTTCATCCATATTAGAGTTTTCACTATCATATTCAAAAAGAGTGGAATGATTGTTGTTTCCAAAAAACCATGATGTCCACTACACTATTATAGAAATAAATCAAACCACTGATATAAATTCTACTTTGCAACCTTCCATTAATATCAAGCACAAAACTGTCATAAGCAAGAAAAAAAAATATCATGATCAGTTCATTTTCAAAGTAGTAGGGGTGTTATGTGCAGATATCAACATATATCATTAGAGAACCAGTCCCATATCCAATAGCAGAGACAGAGATAGCTAGAGAAGTCAGATCCATCCAAACATACATTTCTATTTCTGTATAGGTTGATTATTTTTATGATAAGCCTACATAGAATGATACATTAGAGGGGATTTATGTGCGTATTATATAGTGCATATTATAAAATATGTCTATAAGTAATATATAGGCATCAAATAATCAGTGATAAATAATGATTCATTGCAAATCAAATAATGAATTATACTAATAAAAAATATGGTATGGGTACCACCTAAACATTAGGATGTTTTTCCAATGCTAATGCTTGGATAGTCAATGAATTTATTAGTGAATTGGGAAACCAAAAGGCTTTGGTAACATTTATACAGGAAATATTAGTAAATCATAAGTATTTGATTGAGGAGAAAAAATATTAGAGAAACATAATACATAGATTGTCATCCTTTAGGATCAAATTAAACAATAAATGAAGAAATTAAACTAGAAACAATTGAAGGAAACTAGTCCCATATCCAATAGCAGAGGCATAGATAGCTAGAGCATCCAGATGCATCCAAATATGCATTTCTATTTTTGTAGATGTCGATTATTTTTATGATAAACCTACACAGAAGGATACATTAGAGGGGATTTTTGTGTGGATTATTTAGTGGATACTAGAAAATATATCTATAAGTCATATATAGGCATCAAATACTGAGTGATAAATAATGATTGAATGAAAATCAAATAATTATGGATATTGATAAGAAAATTGGTATGGGTACAACCTAAACATTGAGATGTTTTTCCAATGGTAATGCTTGCATGGTCAATGAGCTCATTAGTGAATTGGAAAACCAAAAGTCTTAGGAAAGATTTATACAAGAAATATTAATAAATCATAAGTATTTGATTGAGGAGAAAATGTATTAGAGAAACATAATACATAGATTGGCATCCTTCAGGATCAACTTAAACAAGAAATAAATAAATTAAAGCAGAAACAATTGAAGGAAATGACTCATGAGAAATAGGAGTTAAATTTAAAAATATCTTTCAGAAATTTTCACATCTACTCCCTAGAACCACAAGTTAAAAAATCCAAATATTATCAAATTCATATTGAGATTTTTCAGTCATAAGATTTTATCTATTAATTCTAAACTGATGTATATTCAAGAATATTTCTATAGGAACTTGAGTAAATGGAAACAACACCAATATGATTTACTCAATATTTGTAATAAAATATAAATTTGAGTTGAATAGTGAAAGAATTCTCCAAGATATTTTGACAAATTAAAGATTTTGGAAGTAAAAAATAAAATAGTACTTGAGAATATTCCAAGGATAACTATCAAGGAAAAAATCAAATGTAGATATCATTATATTCTTTCTCTAATAATTTTTGAATTATTTGTGAATGGATTGATAATGAAAATAAATGTGGTTCTATACTTCAGGTTTATTCTATTGCTGCTATTAAAACTTTAAAATGTAACATATTGAGTATCTAGGTTGTGCATCTCTAAGTCACTTGTACGTTTCATATTTATAACAACAAAGGGATGCCAATGTGGAGAAGATTTTCCATATCAATACATGTTGCAATGATACATAAAAGAAATAGATAAACCAAGAAAAACATTTGAATGCCCAAAAAATTAGTAATTAAAGCCCAAAATGGCAAAAAACAGTTTTCTTTTGTTCCTTTCAAAAAAAAGCATTTCAATACAAAACACCATATTCACTTTTGTTCGAAATATTTTCTCAATGAATGCATTATATTAACTTGTGAGATGAAATCTTAAAATATATGAATAAACATTTTGAACTAAATCTATCTCATTCTCAATGATATAATAATATAATCAATACAGGCCACCTAGGACCAATCCAACAATAAACAAGTATACAAATGTCTCCAAATCATTGATACAAGAATCCTATAGACATATGTATTGATATCACTATCATCCAGATTAGAGTTCTCATTGTCATATCAAAAAGAGTCCTTAGAATTGTAGAAGTCACACATTATAGTGTTGGCCTATCCTAGCTAAGAATAGCCATACTGCCACTGGTTTTATCTTAAATTAAAGCTTCTAACTATTTGAAAGCGAATATCAATTTAAAAAAAAAACATCCATAAGATAATTACAATCTGAAAAAAAAAAAAATCTTTAAGTTTGCAAAAGTGACATATATCATGAGACATTAATCACATTAGACCAACTAGGACCAATATAACAACAAACAAGTATACATAATTCTCCAAATCACTATCACAAGAATACTATAGACATTTTGTTATCACTATCATCCAAATTAGAGTTGTCAATGTCAAATAAAAAAAAATCCTTAAAATTTTAAAATTCACACACTATAGTGTTGGTGTATCATAGCTCAGAATAGTCATACCACCACTAGTTTTTTCTTAAATTAAATATTGAAACTATTCGAAAGCGAATATCAGTTTTGAAAATTCATATGCATAAGACAATTAGAATCTAAAAAAAATCTTTAAGATTTCAAAAGTGAGATATATCATGAGAAATTAATCAGATTAGGCCACCTAGGACCAATCCAACAAAAAACAAGTATACACAAGTCTCTAACTCACTATCAAGGAATACTATAGACACATTTTTATCATTATCATATAGATTAGACTTCTCACTCTCATATTCAAAACAAGTGGAACAATTGAGTGGAATAATTTTCGTTGAAAAAAAACCATGATGTCTAGTACAATGTTATAGAAATAAATCCAACCACTAATATAAATTCTACTTTGAAACCTGCCACTGATATAAAGCACATAATGATCACAAGAAAGACACATGTAGATCATGATCAGTTCATTTTCAGAGTAGTAGGGGTGTTCTATGCAGATATCAACAGAATGGAGGCTGGAAAGTTTCAGTTGAATAAAAACAATATTTCCTAGTATCTCTTATTGTTCGATTCATTTGAGAACCAGTCCCATATACAATAGCAGAGACAAAGATAGCTAGAGTAGTCGGATCCATGCAAACATACATCTCTATTTTTTAGAGGTCAATTGTTTTTATGATAAACCTACACAGAAGGATACATTAGAGGTGATTTAGGTGGGGATTATATATGGGATACTAGAAAATATGTCTTTAAGTCATATATAGGCATAAAATACCCAGTGATAAATAATGATTCAATGCAAATAAAATAATTATTGATACTGATAAGAAAGTTCGTATGGGTACAACCTAAAAATTGCGATTTTTTTCTAATGCTAATGCTTGGATGGTCAATGAATTTATTCATGAATTGGAAAACCAAAAGGCTTAGAGAATTGGTTAATGATGGTTAATGAATTTATTAACTATCATTTTTCACATTATCTCTGTTAAATGTTTCTCTGTTATGGGAATAGCTGAACTTTAATATGCCTGAATTATTTTTACTTGTATTTTGTTTCACTTTGATTCTTATTAGGGGAGTTTTTAGTTCTAAAATGGTCATCCTAAGGAAATTATAAAATAATAGTGGAAATAATAAAATAAGATGATATTACATCATCAAATATTGGAGGGAAAAAAGAAAAAACTATGTTTTCAACTCGTATTTTCAACTTATCTCCCTATGCGTTTACTCAAATTTCAAGTGGTAACACTCGTTGGATGTAGAATTTGATTCCTCATCTAAGGAGTACCCATCTTGCATACTTTTGATGGACCCTGCTACACGAAAAATTAAAAATACATGAAAAACATGATTGCAATCACGTTTTTCATGTATTTCTAATTTTTCACATAGTAGGGTCCATCAAAAGTATGCAACATGGGTAATTTGGATGAGGAATTAAATTTATTATCCAATGAGTAATCCCACATGAAATGTGAGTAAAACCTTATGGAGATAAGTTGAAAAAGTAGTTTTATTATTTTATGATTTTTTAATCTTTTTACGTTTTTTACTCCAAAAATGGTGAACCATCCCCCATGGTTGACATCATCATCTTGAATCCTATTGGTTCTTATAAAGTTATTTTTGGTTTTAAATTTTTCGTTGGAGGCCCATTTTAGACCTCAAAAATCCCCTAATGAACTATCTCTGTGGACTTACATAGATAGAAACACCTTATACATAAAGTGGAATTTTGTGCAATGATTCAACAAAAGCTATATTGCATATTCATGCCTCACCATGTGTTGTTCTCACTTTGGTTTCTTGTGGGAATATTTCCTCTACCTCAATTTCATCCTAACATTCAGTAGATACCTCCATAAGTACATAGAATCCCTCTGTTCTCTTACTCTTCAAGGTATTTGTTTATATTCATTACAAATAAAATTTACACCACTATCAAATAAACAAACACATGGATCCTGAAACTCTCTAATCGTAGGCTAAAGGACTCACATGGTTGTTAGATAGTAATGCACGAAAATTGAGTTTAAATTTTTGTAGAATTCTTTGTTTGGCTTTGGGCGAGGAGGTATCAATAATTATATTCCCCTACTCATGGATAATTTATATGTTCGCTAGGTTCTTATAGTATATGAAAACACTTAAAAGGAATCAATTTATTTTTTCCATATGTAAGGCCTTAGTACATGAATTTTATAATTAAATTACCAGTTTAGGACGAGAAGCGCAATTTCCTTTATGTTGAAGAAAGTAGTTATTATCAGTCTTCATAATCCTTCATGTATTTGTAATACAATGTAAAAAAAACAAATTAAAATTATTGTTACTTGTTTAAGCATGCTCTTCATCCTATTTGTTTATCAAAATAAATATTTAGAAAGGATACGAAGAGACACCCATTTGAAAGGATACAAAGAGGCACCCATTCAAAAATGATACAAAGAGACAACCATTCAGATTATATATATATATATATATATATATATATATATATATATATATATATATATATATATATCCCATTATAAATATTTTGTGTTAAATCTCCTCTCATCTTTGGTCTATGCAAAGAAGATAAGAATTCAAGGAAGTCATAGTCAAAGGCTTATAACTCATCTTCTCATCTCCCTCCATGATCCAGGTGGATATCGGTGGCCTCCCACCTATTCCATTTGGACCCGTTAAAAGATCAATTCTTTCAAGCCTACCTTCAAAGACATCTTACTATTTATGCTGTAAGCCGGTCCTCGCACACCCGAGCCATTTTGGGGCATTAATAATCCAGGTGGATATTGGTGGCCACCCATCAAGTCCATTTGAACCCCCACCATCGCTTGTCAGTTTGTAAGTTTCGGCACAACTTACTATTTTTAGCAGTTTTTCAGGTCTTAAACTTCCGGAGCCGTTTTGAGGCCCTAAATGAAGTTTTTTGGGAAAACGGAGGGCAACATGGGTCCATGGACCGATGTTGCCCGTTCCAAAATTTTACTCCTCGGATAGATCTTTCTAACGAGCTATTGAGCGTGTCAAACGGAGATCGGATGCCAAAGTTACGTCCTCAGTAAGTTGAACCACCAATTTACCCAAACAGGGCCCACAGTTTTGGCGCTTCATCTCCTACGGTTAGGGTTTTGGACGTTTCGGATTCTACATTGTTTCTCAACAATAAATAGGCCCTCGCGCCTCATTGTAAGACAGTTCAGGGGGCTGGGAGCCGACACATCTCTTCTCAGAGATAAGCGCGACCAGTGCCCTAGCTCGCCAGATCTCTATCATGTCTACATTGTAACACAGTTCAGGGGGCTGGGAGCCGACACATCTCTTCTCAGAGATAAGCGCGACCAGTGCCCTATCTCGCCAAGTCTCCATCATGTCTGCATTGTAACACAGTTCAGGGGCTGGTAGCCACCACATCTCTTCTCAGGGATATGCTGCCAGTACCCGAGCTCATATATTTCCATTATGTCTGTAATAGGCCTGCGAGCCTCAATGTAACACAGTTCAGAGGCCTGCGTACGCCACATCTCTTCTACGAGATACACTGCCAGCGCCCTAGCTTATTTCCATTATGTTTGTAAGCTTATTGTAGTCATTCATTTATTAATAAAATGAAGCACTATTTCCGCTGCATCTCTGTATTTATGGTTATATCTGTATTCTGTTGCGTTCCTGCATAAAATCCGGATCAGTGGTATCAGAGCGGGTCTGCTCTTTCTCTGTTTTTCTCTTCATGTCCCCAACGCGGCCAGGGTATAAGGAGTTCAACCTCGCAACCCCCGACGACCCCCCATGGCGGAAGGAAAGAAAGACGAGGGAGCAGGAGATCCTATCAAAATATTGCTCGAGGATGCCCTCGAGAAACAGAGGAACGCGATGATGGACAATTTTTTTTTCAGATCCTTCAACGGCTGCCCACCGGTGGCACATCTAAATCCAACACCAAGTTCAGCAAAATTCCCCCCCGCCCCCCCATGGAGGAACTCAACGCAATGGAGACCATTGCTTCCTAAGGAGGGAGGAATGATCCAGGTGGATATCGGTGGCCTCCCACCTATTCCATTTGGACCCGCAGCATCAATTCTTTCAGTTTTTCAGCTTCAGCACAACTTACTATTTATAGCAGGTTTTCGGGTCCTGCACACCCGGAGCCATTTTGGGGCATTAATAATCCAGGTGGATATTGGTGGCCACCCATCGAGTCCATTTGAAGCCCCACCATCAGTTATTTCAGTTTGTAAGTTTCGGCACAACTTACTATTTTTAGCAGTTTTTCGGGTCTTAAACTTCCGGAGCCGTTTTGAGGCCCTAAATGACGTTTTTTTTTTTTTTTTTTGTTCATGGACCGATGTTTCCTGTTCCAAAATTGTACTCCTCAGATAGATCTTTCTAACGAGCTATTGAGCGTGTCAAACGGAGATCGGATGCCAAAGTTACGTCCTCGGGAAGTTGAACCACCAATTTACCCAAACAGGGCCCACAGTTTTGGCGCTTCATCTCCTACGGTTAGGGTTTTGGACGTTTCGGATTCTACATTGTTTCTCAACAATAAATAGGCCCTCGCGCCTGATTGTAAGACAGTTCAGGGGGCTGGGAGCCGACACATCTCTTCTCAGAGATAAGCGCGACCAGTGCCCTAGCTCGCCAGATCTCTATCATGTCTACATTGTAACACAGTTCAGGGGGCTGGGAGCCGACACATCTCTTCTCAGAGATAAGCGCGACCAGTGCCCTAGCTCGCCAAGTCTCCATCATGTCTGCATTGTAACACAGTTCAGGGGCTGGTAACCACCACATCTCTTCTCAGGGATATGCTGCCAGTACCCGAGCTCATATATTTCCATTATGTCTGTAATAGGCCTGCGAGCCTCAATGTAACACAGTTCAGAGGCCTGCGTACGCCACATCTCTTCTCATAGATACGCTGCCAGCGCCCTAGCTTATTTCCATTATGTTTGTAAGCTTATTGCAGTCATTCATTTATTAATAAAATGAAGCACTATTTCCGCTGCATCTCTATATTTATGGTTATATCTGTATTCTGTTGCGTTCCTGCATAAAATCCGGATCACTCCAATGATCAAATAAATTTGAGTTTAAGACAACCTTTTTTTCATTCTAATGTGAATATCTATGCATAATACATCTCTAATACAATGTGAAATTATGTGGATAATACATATCTAAGAAAATGTGAAGTCCTATGGCTCATACAATGCAAAGTTGTATATGAAATTTGAGGCTGATATAGAAGCATAAATTCAGCTCTCTTAAAGACCTAAAGTGGGCATCATTATAGACCTATTCGTAAAAATAATTAAGGCATATTAAGGCTCAGCTATTCCCATAACACAAAAACATTTAACACAAAAGTATTTAACACAAAAAAATTTACACAGAAACATTTAACACAAATAATGTCAAGTCCTATGGTTCATACAATGCAAATTTCTATTTGAGATTTGAGGCTGAGATAGAAGCATAAATTGAGATCTCTTAGAGACCTAAAATGGACATCATTACAGACCTATTTGTAAAAATAATTAAGACATATTAAGGTTCAACTATTCCCATAACAAAAAAACGTTTAACACAGATAATGTGAATTCCTATGGGTCATACAATGGAAATTTCTATATGAAATTTGAAGCTTCGATATAAGAATAAGTTCAGCTCTCTTAGAGACCTAAAGTGGACATCATTACAGACATATTTGTAAAAATAGTTAAGGCATATCCACATAGAAACATTTAACAGAGTGAGTAGTATAACCTGGAAGAAAAACACAACCAACAATGGTGAGTTCTATGTGCTTTTTTCAATTAGCTAGAGACCTTACATTCTTACAGTTATCATAGGAGGGTCTGAGATGCCTAGTATAGTGCAATAGGTCATTACAGGTAAGGGTAGGGAGTTTTAGAAACAAGATTTCCATTAGACCAAAACCCACAAGCATTAGTCTTTTTTACAATCACCAAAGTTAGGATCCACGAGAGGTGGTTAGTGCATGTCGTGAAACACACGGGGAGCGTTAAACCCAATTTCCAACAATATCCCCCCCAACACGAGTTGGGTGAGTTTCAAACTCGAGACCTGTGGCTATGATGCCACTTGTTGGAATCACGATTATCGTTAGATCAAAACTCGCAGGCATTAGTCTCTGCTACAATCTCCAATGTTAGGATCCACGAGAGGATGTTAGTCCATGTCGCAAAACACACAGGCCAATGTCCAACAAGTAGTACTATCCTTAAGGAATGGTGTGCGCTTTTGGGTGGGGCATAATCTTGACTTGTGTGCTTCCAAGCTTCTTTTACTATGTTATTAAGTTTGGATATATTTCCGAGATCAAGGTTCTAAGTTACATAGATGGTAATATATTTACAAATATCTATATTATTTATAAAAATTTATTCAAATTTAATGGTAAAATATTAATATATATATATATATATATATTATGGTTAAAAAAAAAGTGAAATAAAACTTCCAAATAACCATATATACCTTTAATAAATTAAAAGATCACGGAAATTAATAACACAACAAATGTACTAAAATGAAATGAAAAAATGTACTCAAATAAAAATTATATTTTTTTTATCCATTAAAATTTCAATACATCTTCCAATATTCTTTTATTGTGTTAAGATGCAAACTAAGAGACAGGATATATGTAATATGAATATAATATGCTCGCAGTAAAATGACCTGTCCCTCGACCTACCCATAAGCATGACCTCTCCCTCGACCTAAAGAACTATAGCGGTAGATAAAATAATTCTCTGGTCAGCTGCCCGAGTAAGGTCTTGAAACGTTGGTTGGTTTCAAGTGTAAATGATTGGGATTCAATTCGTTATGTTTTCTCCATTGAGTAGAAAGACTCATTTAACACAGAAACATTTAACACAATGATTAGTATAACCTGGAAAGACAAACGTAGCTGGGTTGAGGAAGAGGGAGCCACGCCGAGGAAGAGCACAACAGGCTGAAGCCGAGGGTGTAGAAAATATCTAACACAATTATAATACCATGCAAAAATTATATCAATGGACTCAATCTGATCACGAAATGTGCTAAAGAAAGTAATGAATCCTTCTAAAATATTTTTGGATTATAAAACATGATCGCTCAATCACATGCAAGTAATAGAAAGAATTGAATAAATACACAACACCAGATATTCCTAGGGAAAGAAACTACTCAAAAACCGTCCATCCTTATTGTATAATCAACCAAGGAAACATGAAACAATACAATTTATTTTTGATCACCACAACCTCACACACTCTTCTAATTGTCTCACACTAATATAGGAAAAATTGGACAAACACATAGTCAATTATCAGCCTACCCTCAACATACCCTTCTTACACAATCCCTAAAGAATTAAACCCTATTAAATAGGAAATTCATACTTCCTTGATTGTGCAATTCATAATGGACTTCCCATGGTTTTATAACTGCACCGGGGCAATTTTCCCAAAATACAACTGATAGTTTACTAGCCCTGAACCTTTGTCTCAACTGGGTATCCACCAGAATTAGAATGCATGCAACTATAAATAGTGAATCATCAGTTACTTGGTAGATCACTACTCATGAATTATATCTATTTTAATTCACTTGATCTTCCACTAGCTCATCAAATAGTTATAACTAGTTAAACTAATTTTAACTCAATTATTGTGAGTTAACTGATCCCACACACACTACACTAGTGCTACAACTGCAACTGGACCCTCTTAATAATATAATCACTCCACATGCCTATCATTTGACCCTAAAATTGAAATTCATGGTCTAACTAAGTGTATCACACTTAGTTAACTATTACAAGTTGTATGAGATATGATTATAATTTATTTTTTCAATTTATTTAATAAATTGGCTTGCACACTAATGTATCATTAGGACCCATCACTGTGTGACTTGTGATCCCACACTAGTGTGTGTGTTACATTTTATTTTTTAATTTAAAAACTCCCTCTCAACAAGAAAGAGATTATCTGCTACCATGGTCCTGCCTCAATGGTATTCAAATTTACTCCTCGCAAGTTCCTTCGTCAAGATATATGCATCTTGATCCTTTGTGGGAATGTACTGCAAGAAAATAATGCACCTCTAAACACAATAGCTAAGATGGTGGTACCGGATCTCAATGTGCTTGGACCTATCATGGAATACTGGACTATCCGAGATTTTTATGAAACTATGTTTATCACAACGTATCACCGTTGCATCCATCTGATGACCAACAGACAAACAAGTATCTTCCTCATTCAGATGGCCTCATTAGCAGTCTGAATATCTTCCATGTACTTTGCCTTGGTTGAACTGAGTGCAACTGATCCCTACTTCCTATAATACAAAAAAACTAATGTTGATCCTATGTCAATGATGCCCTATGATGTGCTCTTCTTGTCTAATGGAATACATGTCCAATATTCATTGGTGAAGCCTTGAGGCTTCACTCCCTCTGTCCATTTGTACCATAATCCATACTCTGTTGTGCCCCTAATATATCTCAACACATGCCTCCCCTCCTTCCAAAAGAGTTCAGTAGGCTTAACCATAGCTTGAATAAGTTGGTTAACTGCATAGCATATGTATGATCGTGTGTTAACAAAATACATAAGTGAACACACAAGCTACCTGTAAACAATAGCATCCACTACCTCACCTGAAGTAGCATCCTCCTTCCTCCAGTTACCTGCAAGAGGAGTCTCCATGGGTTTGTCGCCCTCCATTTGGAACTTCCTGAGAATCTCCTTGGCATACTTGTTATGAGATACAAATAGCTCCTCATCTCTTTGCCATATTTTTAAGCCTAGGAAATAATGCAAGAGCCCCATGTCCTTCATCTCAAACTCTCTTGCAAGATCCACTTTGCAAGAATTTATGAGTTGCTCATCACCTGTGAGTATAAGATCATCAACATAAAGTAAAATAATAAAAATCTTACCATCAACCAAAATATGATATAGGTTCACATCTGCTTCACTCTTTTTAAAGCCCAACCCGGTCAAATAGTTGTCGATCCTGGTGTACCAAGCACGAGGTGCTTGCTTCAGCCCATACAATTCTCTATTTTGTTCGCACACATGTGACTCCCTGTCAAAGGTCTCAAAACCTTTTGGTTGCTAAATGTACACTTCTTCATCAATAACTCCATTGGGAAAGGTCTTATTTACATCCATCTGATGTATTTTCCATACCATATGTGCTAAGAGTGCAAGGATAGATCCGATCGATGAGTACCTTGCAACCGGTGCAAAATTCTCCTCATAGCCAATCCCCTCTACCTATGAGAATTCCAAGTAAAAAAATATAAACTTATATTTCTCCATAGTCCAATATGATGCTTGCTTCACCTTGTACATCCACTTCGATCCAAACACTAATTTCCCCACTGGTCTTGGGACCACTTCCCGTGCATTGTTTTTTATAATGGAGCCATACTGCTCAACCATGGCATCAACCAATGATGGTTGTTTCACTGCTTCCTCAAAAGAGGATGGTTCTATCACAATACAATCGCTCATAAGAGCCATGTACCCAGTGTACCTGTTTGGGAATATTCTCTGCCTGCACTATCATGTAGGTGCTCATATATGCTTTGTCACATCTAGCATCAATCTATCAACCTCTCTAGTTCGCTTCCTACCATTTCAGGTGGATGGCTTTGCATGAGTGGTTTCTACCACTCCACGATCCTCATCTTGTGGTTGGTTCACATTCTGAGGTTCATCATTTGGAACTAAGAGTTTCTCATCTGCATGCAAATCAATCTTCCTCTCAAGGGACAATGGCATGGATTTCTCCTCATCTAATTGAAAATCTCTCCTGACAACTTCCATATTGTTACCTAAAAAATACACCTAATATTTTTGGGGAGTATCAATGTACCCCAAAAATATCCCAACCTCTGTTGTTGATTCTAGCTTCTTCTTGGCATATTTGGTCACATGGCAATAGACAGATGAGCCAAAAAATTAGAAATATGAAACATTTGGTTTCTTACCTAAAAATCCTCGTTTGGTGTAATCATACTAAGTGTCCGATGAGGACTCTGACTCTACACAAATACCATTGTGTTGAATTCCTCTGCCTATAGATGCAATGGTAGGCCCTGATCATGTAACATAGCTCATATTTCTCCCATAATTGATTTGTTCTTTATTTCTGCAACCCTATTCTATTGTGGGTTATGAGGTGCAATAAATTCTCTCTGCATTCCTTCTTCCACACATAAGTTCTTGAATTCATTAGATATATACTCACCACCATTGTCGCTCCTTAGAGCCTTCACCTTCTTCCCTGTATCTTTCTCTACCAGTGCTTTGAACTCACAAAACTTGGACAACACCTGATATTTTTTCTGCAGAAAGAATATCCAACAATTTCTAGAAAAATTATCAACAAAAATCACATAATACATGTGCTTTGGTGTGTAAGGTGTAGATAATGCACCGCACAAGTCTGATTGAACTCTCTCAAGGACTGCTGCTGCTCGGTTCCTTTTCTCATGACAAGGGACTTTAGTATACTTCCCCTTCGTACATCCCTTGCATGTGTCTATCTGCGCAAGAGTACCCTTTGGAAGACCTATAAAAACCTGCTTCATTATCCTCAAAGCACTGTGGTGTAGATGGCCCAATCTCCTGTGTCATAACTGACCAGTATGTCAGCTCACCAACTACACTGCTTTACTACTCAATGTTGTGCAACCATCTACATCAAGCTTGTAGAGGTTCTTCACATGAACCCCAATGCTCTTTACCTCTATTGTGGATCTATGATGAAGGAATGTGTTTCCTTCACTCAAAACCACGTCATATCCAAGATCCTCCAACATAGCAACTGAAAATAAATTCTTTTTCAAGCATGGTACATGCATGCCATATTTTAATAAGAAAGGTTAACCTGACTGTCTTTGAAAAGTAACTATACAAATCCTGGTAGCAATATACTTCTCGTTATCACACATATCGATGTGCATCCGGAATACTTCTCCTCCAAGCTACTAAAGAGTTATTTGTTTCCCGTCATGTGAAAATATGCTCCAATATCAAATTACCACATATATCCCATCACAGTTAACGTTGTGCATGCGATGAAAGAGAATTCCAACTCAAACTGTGAGGCCAAATCTTCACCCACTGCAACTCCTAGAGCCTTCTTGTTGTTCTTCTTCTTTTGTGCACAATTTGTGGCATAGTGTCCATGATCAAGAAAGTGAAAACATTTCACCTTTGTCATATCACGCTTCTTCCCTTATTTGTCGGTCTCATATCTGGAATGGGACTTCCTCCTCTTCCCCTTCTTTTCCTTAGCAACCAAGGAACTATTTCCCTCATCATCAGTCTTGGATCAGTATTGTACTAAATCTGACCAAAGCCGCTCCCAGTCTGGTAACTTCTCCCTCCCATTCACAAAGTCGTGGTAAATATGCCAGCTCTTGGGAAGGACTAGAAGTGCTAGGCTCACTATTTCATCATCAAATACAGTAATCCCAACACTTCCAAGCTCATATTGACATTGAGTGAACTTGGTCAAGTATTTCTAGATGGTGTCGCCCTACTCCATTTTGATTTTCCAGAGCTTGTCCTTGAGTGCCAATTTTATATGGTCACTGCTCCTTTGAAAAAAAAAATTCATGGCCTTCCATGTAGCATATGGAGTTACCCTTCCATGGATACTCGAGACAATGTGATCTCGAAATCCCTCTAACAATATCCTCCTCACCCTTTCTACCTTCTTCTACCATGCGTCAAGAAGTTGGGCATATTTTGCTGCGGGCTTGGGAATATCATTATCTATGAATTCCTTCAACCCATTGTCCTCCAATATTTCCTTCATCCTTCCTTTCCATGCATTACAATTAGAACTTCTCTCAAGTCCATATTCGAGTCTCAATCCATTGAAAATCATATTGATCTGCTTATAACTCCAAATAAACTACCTGCAAATTTGAATATTGTTCAACACAAACTCAAGTACCATGTAGAAAATATATAACACAGATAAAATACCATGTAGAAATTATATCAATGGACTCAATATAATCATGCAATATAATAAAGAAAGATATTGAATCCTTCTACAATATTTGCGGAATATAAAACGTGATCACTCGATTACATGAAAGTAAGAGAAAGAATTAAATAAATACACAACACCAGATATTCCTAGGGAAGGAAACTGCTCAAAACCCCTCCATCTTCTTTTTATAATCAACAAATGAATTATGAAACAATACAATGTATTTGTGATCACCACAACCTCATACACTCTACCAATTGTCCCACACTGATTTGGGCAAAATTGGACAAACACAGCCAATTCTCAGCCTACCATCAGCCTACCTTGCTTATGCAATCCCTAGAGAGTTAAACCCTATTAAATAAGAAGTTCAACCTTCCTTGGTTTTTCAATTCATCATGGGCTTCCCATGGTTTTATAACTACACCTTAACAGTTTGCCTAAAATACAACTGATAGTTTACTAGCTCATCAAATAGTTAGAACTAGTTAAAATCAATTGTGAGTTAATTGATCCCACCCACACTACAGTAGTGCTACAACTATAGCTAGACCCTGTTAATAATAGAATCACTCCACATGCCTATCCCTTGACCCTCAACTCGAAATTCTTGAGCTATCTAAGTCTATCACACTTAGTTAACTATTATAAGTTGTTATGAGATAAGATTATAATTTAATTTTTCAATTTATTTAATAAATTGTCTTGCACACTAATGTATCGCTAGGACCTATCAGAGTGTGACCTGTCATCCCACAGTCGTGTGTGTGTCGCATTTTTTTATTGAATTTCAACAAAGGGGCCTGAGTTGCAAAAGAATTTAGAGCCAAGGACGAGGACGTCGAGCCAAGAACATCGAGTTTCAAGATGTTCCAAAGGGGTATATATGAGTATAATTCAGCTAAAAATTTAGCACTAAAGAATTTAACATTAAAAAAATTAACACAGTGAGTAGTATAACCTCAAAAAACAAACGCAGTCAAGCTGATGGCCATGTAGCCAATGCAGTCGGGCTAAGGACGAGGGAGTCGGAGTGCAGACGAGCACATTGGGCTAAGGTTGAGGGATCCAAGTTGCAGAAAAACACAGTGCCAAGTATTATCTCTCACAAAATGGTTAAAAAACTTTGAAAAATTATGAGGTTATGATGGCTGCTATATTTATGAAAAAAAAGTTCAGACAAAATTTTAAACAATTTTCGACCGAATTAATAGTCTGGTTGAACTTTTATTGTCATCTTTCCTATCTCTGGCCAAAGATCTGGTCACCCACGCCATCAGTGTTAACAATAGAAACAGTTCAGATGAATTAATTTCGAGAGTCTAGCTGAACTTTCTAAAAGTTTAGGCGAACTTCCTAAAATATCAGTCGAACTGTTGGGAGAGTCAAATTTTCAGATTTTTTTCTCACAAAAGTGTAAACCAACTTCACATTTTTACTCAAATCTAAGAACTATAAGTTGAGGCTTCGAGGGCTAAAATAGATGGGTCTAGAGCCTTAGGGGTCTTTTCTTTGGGTATTCTCTTGGAGAAAATTATTTGTGGGTCAAAGAATCAAGGATTTTTCTACTAACAAGTATTTGAATGTGTATGATGCCTTCTAAAATCCAAGGTTACAATGTAGAAACTCTATAGGTGAGTGGTATCAACCCACACTTCCTTTGCTCACCAAACAAAATGAATGTACATGAATCATAACCATGGATATATATTCTGATTCGTTCCATGGAAACAATGCCATAAGGTGTTGTGCCTCTTAGAGATAACCCCTAGGTTGAGCAGTACGATCAATTCATAGGAAATCTTAGTGTGTGTTAAGGATTTATTCATTCTTCTCAAGACTTATATAAAAACTTACGAAATTTTGTCCAATCACCCTACTCATAGGTGGATTCAATGTACACTTAAAAATTATATCATTCCTAAGAATTAATGTTTAGTTATGGTCGAATACACACAAAGAGAGGAGTTTCTTGAATTTTTTCAGTATTGGTGAAAGAAAGAATGCAACAGAGAAATTCAATGCAGAGAACTAGTGATATAATATTGTACACTAAATTCTAGTAGAATTATGAAGAGGAAAAGGAAATTCTTTCATGAACAATAGAGTGTGTTTCAAGGCTTTCATTCTTACATATTATAGGTACCATTTTTCATAGCATAACATAGATAAATTTCAAATACAACATTAAGTTATAGCAGCTATAATTTCATGAGTTTTGAGAGGAAAGAAACACATATGAAAATTATAAACAAATACAGAATCACATACTCCACATATTAGTGATTTGGAATCACCAAAAACATCTTCGTTAATATTTAGGAACAACCTACATCTCATAATGGTTGAGAACTTACAAAATTTGCAGAAAATTACTGCCTCTAGAATGGAAAATTGAACCCCTACTTGTGGTTTCTTCTTCCCTTTTATACAGAGAGTCCAAATAAAAAAAGTTACAAAAATATCTTAAAGTGATACAAATTTTTAATATACTCAACTATGTAAGCATTCCATTGGCCAAGTTGTCCTAATTATTACATAATAGACTTGATTCCTTGTTGAAAATAAAATATTTACAAAATTTCAAAATGACAGTTGTATGTCATGATTTCCAAATCATAAAAATATTTAGTGCTAGCTCACTTGATCTCTTGAAGTGGACCCATGCTCCACTATTCAAACTCCTGGTATATTAACCAATTGATCACACCTTTTCCATAGGAGTGGATCTCCTGTGGGAGTGTCAATAAGGGCATTGTAAGCCATCCTTAAGCTTGTTAGCTTGGTGTAATCTTGCCAGGCCATGAACATGGTATTCATAAGCCAAAACAACTGAAATTATCCCTGTAGATAATTCACTATGGTTCTTCCATTGAGAGTGGCATTATTTTCATGTGATGAGTATACCTTTCCCTTCACCTCAACAAGTAATTTTTCATACATCTCCCATTGTATCTGATGTCATTAGAAATTCAAACAACTAGGAAATATTACTTTAGTTCTCTAGTAAAAATTAGAGTTGAATGTTGCAATAATTTTTTCCAATTCAATCACAAATTCTTCATCCCTATCCCTTGCTTACTTCTTATCGATCATTTTGACAATTGCCACGATGACATGCATCCTTTCAATAGTGTTTATTTCTATCAACTCATCAACTAACTTCTCATTAACGATATTTATAAATTTCTAAGAAGTGTAGACATTCTTAGCATCCTCCTACTTCGCTAACATTATAAATAATGCAATGGTATTTGCTATAGCTTTCTTCTTTGCAACTAATTTCAGGTGTTCCCATATCTTTTTTATTTCAGGGATTATATCATCCCACATTAGCTTCCTATCTTCAACGAGGTACATATTTCCCTTCCACCTGTTCTTTGGTGCTTTAATCTCATCTTGTGACACCTGATAGTTTTGATTAATGTGATCCACACTTTCCTTGGTGGAATTTACTTATTTCTCCTTAGTTTCAAGTATGCACTTTGTGTTGTGCAATTGTTGGCTTGATGGGTCCTAGACCCGGGTCAACATATGGCTGTGCGAACTAGAAAACCCCACTATTACTGGCGCCTTTGACAAAAAAAATTCTCCATAGACCAAATTCTAACCCGAGGGAATATGGGGGGATTCTAGAACCAGGTTTTGGCATCCAGAGGGACAATGGAGTGTGTCTTTAGGGATTATCTTCCTTTAAATACTTGACATATATTTGCAGAACATATCAGTTAATTCTACAATCACGGTTCAAGACTTGTATTGAAATAAATTTTAGACTGTGTGATTATACTTTAACTATCATAAAATAACACAAATATCCATCCTGAGGACTTCACAAATAAATTATAGGTTAGAACCCTTACTTAGAATAAATAACATAAAATTAAGTAAATAAAACACATAAAACATAGATCATTCTTCAAAATTATTTCAGTAATACTCAGATGTTCCAAATATAATCAATTCCACCCTACGCACTCAGCTACATGAGTCTTCACATTGGATTGTAGACTTCATAAGGTCTCTATGCACTCAACTACATGAGACTTTTCTCTAACCCAAACCATGGTCTGAAAACCATAGGCAGAGCTCAATGTATAAAAAATATTCCTATTTGTTTTAAAAAATAATGTGCTTTGATCCACCCCAAAGACCCTAAGATTCTAACACATTTTTGTGTTATGCGCTATGCTCTGCGATTTATAGAGCCTTTATAAAATTATTTCATCGAGGGGTACTTTGTCCAATAGGCCCCCAACACAAAAATATGGCTCATCTTCAGTCACTCGGTCGTCATGCCTTTGATATTTTCTTTGATGCAGCTAAAAGAATCCTTTAGATGGGGAAATGATTTAGTGCACTTCCTTTCAATGTCTCAGGGTTCACTTAGCAGTGTCTCGGGGACTGGCTCGACTATCTTTTGAACAATCCCTGTCTCAGCTTGGCACGGTGCTTTAAATGTATTTTCCACATTCTATGATAGATGATTAGCGTAAACTTCACATGGCTTCATCTTGGTGGTGATAAGTTTCTCTCCTCTACACATATCATCAATATGTTCCTGCAAAAATTTACATTCTTGGAGATAGGCATATCGTTTTATTGGTGCCAGAGTCTTAACAGTGACCTTAATGTGGTCCATCTCTTCTAACTTCTCGCAAAATTCCTATTCAATTATATGCACCTGAGGGTCATCTTGCAATGAGGCACATACATCCATGACATCTTCAAATAATTGGGCACTTTCCTGGATCATGGATTCAATATGTTTAGTGGCAACCTTGAGCTCTATTGCAGCTTTCGAACCTCTGGTGTAGTAGTGGGTTGCAATTGCATTTGTAGCTTGATTATCTTCATTTTCATCTTGAGTCGAACCTTCTTCGACCTTACAATCATTTACTTCCATGGTGATTTTCCCACCTTTTCCTCTAACATGGCTGCAGCCTCAATATTTAGCTAAGGTAGGTCACTGCAAGCCTTGGAGATGGATTCCTCCAAATTTTGTCTTTCTGCAGTCTCTTTATCACGGTCCTGTACAACCAGTTGTTTTTCCTTGGCCATCTTTTTCCTTCATGTTTAACATCTTGCATAACCAATAGGGCACGCTACTCTCTAATCTACAATTATGGAGTAACACCCTGGTGGAACTTGTGTAATGTTTGTAGAGGAAACAGAACAAGGCTAAGCCTTGTGTTCTGCCAATGCACCACCTTCTTCAGCTACTCCACAGTATCAAGACATAATGTGCATGCAAGGATCAGAAATGTGTGGCTATCATTTATAATGGATAGTTCATGCTCTATCATGCTTGCACCTTTTGGTTCCCTTCTCGCTTGAGCCACGCTTTCATCAAGCCTACTTGCTTGACTCACACTCCCTTGTATTGCGCTTCTTTGAACCTGAAAATCCTTGGGGCCCTGATAGACCTCCACTAGTACCTTCTTATACTGGTCCTCAACTTTACCACATAAATGCTCAGTGTTGTGCCTAATAGTGTCTCCTATCTCATTGAGGGCCTCCTTAGTGAGTATGACTGCTTCTAAGTCGATGGACCGACTAGCCTTCATTTTCTTCCATGTAACATCATTCTATGGCTATAACATTTTAGTAATAAAAGGGGATAGGGGGTCTTTTGGATCCATAAATGTATCATTGCTAGGACCATCACTCCTTCCACTTTCTAGAACCTCCATCTATGTTTCCTTCTCAACTTCTTTTTCGAAATCCTTAGTTTTCACGAAGGATACCTTCTTAGGCTACTTTTTGGTATCATTTCCTGTCTATGTGTTGGTCTTCGTGCCACTTGTGCCTACATTCTCTATCTTCGCACTTTCAGTGGGTGTATTTATCCAATAACTTGGCTAACTACTTACTATGCATAAATCTTCCTCTGTCACTAAGTATGGTAGCTCGTACCAGACCCCAACAACATCCTTCTTCCCCTGCATGTGTACAGGGTGGAAATCTGCTTTGAAGTTCATGAACTTCCAATATTATTCTAAAACAAGTCTAGAAGTGAGCATTTTTTCGAGTTCCTCCCACCCATTTTCTTTATATTTTGGGGTTAACCGATATGAGCATTGCGTGACAGGATTTGCATCAGGCTTCAAGGTGATGTGCATAACTCCTAGATCTCCTATAGTGCCTTTAAACTCAAACAACTTTGTCAAGAATAAATCCTCGTACTCATGCAAAAATTTAGTGACCTTGCTGACAGCGTCATCGTCGCAATAGTCCCCAGTATTCGCCAACTTGGGCTTGAATTCTCAGCCTATGTTTACTTGGTGAGTCTTGATAGGTGGTGCTATGTCTGACACCTTAACTTCATGACGTACAAGTTTGTGTTGTCCTTTTGATTCAGGAATATTGACATCACAAAAATCCTCCTCACCCTCCTCCATAGTTATATTGTAACGTTCTCGTGCTTGCTCCATCTATGAAACCCCATCAGGCTGGTCTGCATCCCTTGGCTCAATGGTAATTTAGAATATTACCATTTGGACTTCCTAGAGAGCATCATTAATACAATCCCAAACATCGACAAAGTTATACATTAATAAGAAACCTTTTGTCATATCATACCAATATGTGGTGCCCTACTGCAACTGCGTTTGAATATAACACTATTGAGATATCATATCGAAGGTATGAAAGAATATATGCACCCATTTAGGTTGAGGCTCTTTGCCCCAAGCCATGGTCCAATGAGACAAAGTCTTGTGAGGATCATCCTTACCATCATACTTTTGCATGATCCTAGTGTTTACGTGACCAAACCTGAGCCCTATCAGTCTTCAAAATTCCTTCCATCCTCCTAATTTTTCTTTCTGCACACCCCACCATCTAGCTGGAGTGGACCTCAAGATGAATTCCAAATCTTTGTATCGTTGTTATTTATGCACCTTCTTCTCAAAATCTTCCAGAAATAAGACAAAATTCTTAGATCTATCATAAAATGGAAATTCACACACCTCTGATGTGACAAAGCGAATTGATTTAGTAACTTTGTTACACCTCTTATTAGATACTTCATGCAAGCGGTTCTACTAATTCTCCAATCCTTCATCGTAGTTAGGAACACACGAAATATCATGATCACAACTTATTATGGCATTAGCAGTAGGATTGATCCAATCTTCATCCTGCATAGTGATATTATAGATCTAATCAATATCATCATCACTATATTCATGCAAGACTGGCTATGTGTATCGTGCTCCTTTAGAGCAGTCCAAAGGCACAACAACCCTTGTGCCATTATTTTTAAACACAATCTGTCTATTTTTCAAATTAATTATAGCATCCATGTCATAAGACCAATCAAATCCAAGCAACGCAGGATACACATTTTTATCATCAACAATATCAATTACTTCAAAATTAGACAATACACTTCCACCATCAATATCTACACTAATTATATGCTATTGACCCATAGGAATGATTTTTTGTTGATTTTCCATTCTAATTTGAATCCATTCCCAAGTCTTTTTTGGCAAGACATTAGCATCTGATCCAATGTCAAGGATTATTTTGTCCATTTCGTAATCCCTGATATTCATAGTTAACAAAATTTCTTTCTCGTTTCTTTTCTTATTTTGTAGACCTTGTTTACAGCATGTTGTTCAAGTTGTGGCTCTTCTTTTTTAGTGCTGTAGTATATCAGGTCCCTCAATCCCTCCATAACTTTCAGAGCCCTTAGAAAATTCATACATGTCTGCAAGAAGGACTTTAAAATGGATCGATTAACTTCCTTTGTTTCAATAATCTCCTTGGGCTTGGTCTTCCGTGGAATTATTTGTAACTGCATCATTGATTTTGAAGCTCTAGAATTCATAAAATTCTTAATTTTTTTCCATGAAAGTCTCTCTTTTTCACTGTACTTTGAACCCAACATTCTTGTCTCCAGATTTTCAGACACAGGCATCCTCCATCAGTCACTTTCCTTTGACGCGATCTTCCCTAGTATTTACACTATTGCATGTCACTATGTTGACACTTGAATATTCCTTTCGTGGCTCATCCCTCATCAACTATATGTTTGGGGAAGGATTTTGATTGCGCTTTTCCTACATTCAAGCTAATAATGTAGGGAAATCCTTTATTTCGTTATCAAATGCACGATAATAGCTACAAGATATGAGAGTGGGACTCTGACAATTCTTGGTGCAATGTCCAGGTTGACCGCAATTATAAAATATGATTTATCTGTGACCTCGTCGACTACCTCCCCCTTAGACATGCCCTTGGCCTTGGAAACCTCTGCACACTTTTGGTGATCCTCGATCTTTAAGACCTTGGGCTTTCACTCGAGAAGATCCAAGACTCCACATCATTAAATCATAGCTTTGATAGTTCTTGTCATCATGTCCCACTAGACTGCAGTAGTTACAGAACGATTTTTTTCATTGATCGGATATACTTTTGTAGTAGATGAAAATAATCAGTGGAGTATTGGCCTTCAACTTCGTATATGCTACACTAGAAATTTTTCCCCACACTTTTTCTAGTAAATAGTCCAGGCTTCAATGGAGTCGACATTCGAGCACTCAGATAATCTTGATAAACAGGGCACTCATCATCATAGTGACCCTTCGCTCTGCACTTGATGCACCAAAATTATAACCGCATATTAGGTCATACCTCCTTTCCCTTCTTCATGTCTTGGAGTTCCATATGAAAGCTTTCCAAATTCGGTTGTATCTACTAAACCCCAATATTGGTATCAACTATCGATGAAGTTTCTAGTTTCATATAAATCTCCAATGCTTTAGCTTGGGTTGCAATCATCTTCTGTGATAATGGAAATATGAGATAGGGAAACAACGCAACAATAAACCATTCCTTTTGCTGCTAATCTGGGATCTCAAAGCTAATTTGGCTTAGAAATGTCTTAAATATTTTATCTACCTCCCACACAACTTTAGTGATCAATTTCTTTATCTCTTTTATCTTCATAATACATTGGGACTACGAATTTGGTTTATTCAACTCAGCGTTCATCACATCCTTTGTTTGGGACAGTGTGGTATTCGGGTTTGTCATGGTATATTTCATGTATCATGATAATTCTTTGTCTTACAGTTCTATGACCAACTATGTTTTCTTCATATTCTCATCAGTAATATTCTCTGATCTCCATATCGCTTTTGCAAAAAACCAAAATTTCTGAGGATCATCCGATCCCTTGAAAACATGTAGCTTCGGTGCTTTAGCCATGGTAAATGTTGGAGGTGGAGGCAGAGGAACAATATGGGAATGGGTTGTGATAGTGGTGGAAGGTTGGGGAATCTGTGTAGTTCTCTAATGATTTTGAGATATTAGTGCCAAGATTCTATGGGTATCATGGTTTCTTTCTCTTTCTTCGCTCTCAGACCCAAACAATGGACTATACTTAGATTCAACATAAGTATCCCGATCTATCCTAAACCTCTTTCCTCTTCGCATGGGGACAATTTCTATCCCTCTGAACATCAATATGATTGCATCTGTAGTACAGCCTTTTCACACAATATCATCTTAATCTATAAATTCAATGAGTTAAAGTACTTACCTCATGGGCCTTTGAACATTTTGTGCTCTACTTTTCTTTAGGATTCAGAGGTGTCGTTTGCTAACTTAGTGATCAAACCTCCAAGGACATTATCGATCCAATAATTAACAACCCTCACGATCTCATTATCAGTCTTCTTTAACTACTTAATCAACTCTTGAGTCCACGTAGTAGGCTTATTGTTGAAATGGTTCATTTTCTCAGCTAGTGTTCATAACCACTCATGTAGTTCACTAGAAAATGATGAGAAAAATATCTCATGTTGATCTATGAAGATATACTTCTAAAACCATTTTTCAATAGATATGCGCATATATATCTTTTCTTCTACACCAAATTCATGTTCTTTTAGATATACCCAGTCTTCAATCTCTTTCTTAGACGGATGTCACATCCACATATCCATCAATCAGATCTCGGTCACAAAAATGGAACCATTTGTTGGATTTATGTGGCCTATACCAAGGTCTAGATATGGCTACATGAACCAACAAAACCCACTATTATTGGCCCTTTTAGAAACGATATACTGTGCAGATCGAAGTCTCACACGAGGAAATATGGGGAGATGCTAGAACTAGATATATGAATCCATATGGACAATTGAGTGTGGATTTAGGGCTTATGTTCCTTTCAATACATGATAGATCTTTGTGGAACAAATCAATTAATTCTATAGTTTTTGTTCAACACTTCTATTGAACTAACCTGTAGACTATGTGAGTATACTTTAATAATAATAAAACAACACAAATAACCATCAACAGGAATTTTCAAAGAAATTATAGATTAGAACCCTTACTTAGTGCACATAAAATAAAATACAAGTAAAGGAAACACATAAAACACAAATCGGTCTTGAAAATCCTTTCATTAATGTTAATATCTTCCCAATACAATCACTTCCACCCTGCGCACTCAGCTATAGGGGTTTACGCACTCAGCTGTAGAGTTCCTAAGGTCTTTGTGCACTCAAGTTCAGGAGCCTTTTCTCTAACCCAAACCACATAATACTGACTCAAAATAATCTTACATCCAAACTCATTCCATCATCATATATGATATATCTTTAGGACTATCCTAGACTACTTATATAATCTTTACATTTAGAATACCATGGTCCAAAATCCATGGGTAGAGCTCAACGTATAGAAAATATTCTTATTATTTTTACAAATTAAGAGGATTTCACCCACCCGAAAGCCCCTCAGACTCTAACATAGCTCCACGTTGCATGCTTCGCTCCAGGATTTACGGAGTGCTTCTCCAAATATTTCATTCAGGGGTACCCTATCCAAGACCAACTCAATTTGTATTTTTTTAAGATCGCTATTTGACCATTTTAGATTTGTGAGAGCCTTGGTTATCTTCTTAGTGGGATTTTTTAGTTTGTATCAAAAACCGCGACATATATGTGAGAAATAATATTTTATTGCAGTTCTTCTACTTTCAATTTAAGGGCTACAACCTCGTTATTTCTTTCTATCAATTCCTTCGCTAGTATGTCCTTCTGATTTTCCACATGAGCCAATTCCTTGGTTTGTACATACTCTACAAAAGACATTTTAAGTTGTTTCCTCAGTGAATATATTTTTAAGTTTGAGCCCTTGATGATGGCATCTATGTCAGTCTTATCACTTTTATCCACTCAAGCTTGATAATTAGCACCTTATAGCCTTCATTTTGGAGATAGATGGCTCTTCAGTTAGCCTTCTCATGATTAATCTTATTAGCCCCATTATCCAAAATTTTATGAACCTTGCTAATGGTAAAGGATCCTTTTCTTAACTCACTATAGATCATCTCCCCTGCCTACCTGTTTAAATTGATTTTATCCTGCGAGGGGACATAAGTCATCTACATAGATAGGTTCATTATTTTGAAATGTGACCCGAAGGGGAGGGAATGAACTAAAGGGTGATACAAGGAAACCTTCATTTGATATATTTTGATGTTCAAGGCAACCAATATCTTGTTTGGATATCACAATAAATGAAAATCCAACATTAAGAAAAATTCATCCCTAAATTTCTTGTTCTTCTCCTCTGTTAGTTTCGCTTCCTCCCACTTTGTTTAACCTATTATTTCCACCTTAGTTTAACTGGAGGTGGAAAATAGTTAGGGGCCCTCTAATTTCCCCTAGAAGCCTAGCCATTTTAGGTTCGTCTTGGTCAATTTGACCTTAATCCCCTCCTCTTTCTACTACTAGAGATTTTATTTATAGGTATAGGATGCATACTCCATCTAAGTATTTCTTGCCTCATCAATACTCTTATTCCGATATTTTTCCTGGGTGGTTCGCATCACAACTTCCATCTATTTCTAGATGAGCCATGAATCAAGGTTATCCTTTTATTCAAATTCTCATTTACATTGATGTTCATCAAAAAAGGAATTAATTTCTCTCCCTTTATTAGAATTAATACCATAAGGATCATAATTCGACACCTCCCCTATTTGAAATTTCCATTCTTTTAACATAATTTCAACCTATTTGAAATCTTGTTTTGTGTTAAAAAAAAGTACCTATGGTCATGGGAAGCTTGAACATATACCCCTTTTTAATATGGATGAAATGGATTTGGTTAGTGTTCAGGCTCTTCTAGATGAAATCTAAGAAAAAAGTTCTCATGGGAATTAATAAAGGCATTTAGTAAGTAGGTACTTTAGACCTATATACCTTGATTTCATTGTAGTCTTCAAACAAGTACCAATAACCCACCCTTGCATCCTTGCTGAGTTGAAGGATTGGTCTCTACTAGTGTAAGATTGTAGGAAGAGAGACTTTGTTGATAATTTTGTAAGCAGTGGCCATGAAATTAGTGATAAAGTGTGAAAACCCCTCATTATTGGGCTTCTTCTTTAGATAATTGTCCCAGTCAACCACATATTTAATTTACATATGGGACTCTACAATGTTAATGCCTAGGTAATAAAATTCCTCCATATGAGTGTAAAGGAATAAATAAACCACTTTGGAGTAGTATCTGAGGTAGGAGGCTAGGTAGAATTATTTACTCTAGAATTTGATAACTTCAACCCAAAAAGAGGGAATGTCACGAACAATATATAGCTTCATCATTTCTCCTAAGAGCCCTAAGGTTACCTTGGAGACATTTGTTGTCTCATATTCACCAAACGGTAATAGGATACAAGATAAAATTATTTGCACAAACTCTGAAAATGAGGAAATCGTAAGTTTTTCTGAGTTAGAATGATATTGTGCTTTTGGGGCAACAAATAGTTCGATAAATACCTATTTCTTTCCATATGGGAGCCTTATGTAATTATAGAAGAGTGTTGTCTCTGTAAACTTCTCTAAATTTGGGGATACCCGATAAATGAAGGTGTTCTGTATTAATTATGGGGTGACCTCTATAATGTTTTCCCTAGTGGAGGAAATGCAACAATTTTCTCTTTGAAATAAGTGGCCATAATTCAGGATATGAACTCTGGAAAATGATATATAACTAGGGTAACTAGGTGATACAGTCTGGACTCAACGACTCAAAATGGGTCTTCCTTGACCAAGTAGTGGTCATAGAAGTAGAATCGAAGGTCTAATAGGTTCACAAAGAAAAAGGAATCATGTATTTCCCCCTTCGTGTTCATGAAGGGCTTGGAATGACGCGATGGTTTTGACTATTGTGTTTTCAAGGTTTTTTACCAGCGCCTTTTAATTAAATCATGATGAAAATTTGTGAAAGGAAATGGAGGTTATGTATTTCATAATAAGGAGGTAAAATTTAGCACTCTCGGCACATAAAGGTCCTTAAAATAGTAGAGAGTTGGGTGGATGTAGAAGTGAGCACGTGGAGCGGCAAGACACTACAAAATTTGAAATAAACAAATGTGAATCACAATGGTCGATTCATGGGGGTTTATATGTGGGAAAAGTAAGAGGTGACATGGAGGATACACATGGTGGAGTCGGGTTCCATGGAGAGAAAGGGAGGAGGATAATGTCTTAAATAGTTTCTTGCTCAGCAGCCATGCTCGCCTGGTAGTGTTATTGGCTACTGATGTGGTAGCCACATTGGCTTGATAGGTGGCAGATCCATTTTACCTCCTCTGGTGGGGTTCTTAGAAAGACTTGGAGGAAATGTTCGACCACCCAGAGTTCATCACAACCATCAATTTGCGCCATGTATTTTGTTGACCTTGACTTTTCGGGGAAAGCGTCAACTTAAATGTTACGCTTGCTACCCTACCGCAACATATCTAAGGTGAGGGAAATCTAGGATGGGCATTTACATGTCCCATAGGTGGCCAATATTTAACCATTTACATTTGGAAAGTGGGTTAATTCCCACTGCCACTTGACCACTCCCATATGTCAAAAATAGTGTTGTCTTGTTGGCCCACTCAACGTGACTCCTTCCACTTTAGTATATTCACCTTCTGGGTATGTCCTACCTAATAATTTCACTCTACTGAGTTGGAATTGAAATTCCCTGGTGCATAGAAATAGAAATAGATGGTTTAGTCTAGATCTGGAGAATAGAAATGTCCCCCCTATTACCATCATTTATCACTCTTTTTTTCATAACCCCCTCAGGATGATAGAATATTTTTAATTTTTAATTAAAAATAGATATGCGATTCTCGGGCTTAGGGATTTTTACTTTTATAGGTCCAACTTTGACTGCCCCTATCTTTATATCCCAGAGGCCATTTTCATACTTCTTTATACCATTATAAATATGTTTCGAAGCACTTTCTAGTTGATTGAGTCTGGCATGGTCTTTCAGCTTATCAGCTTCCTGAAAAATGTCTTTCAACTATACTATTTTTTACACCCTGATCCTTACATTATCTAAAAAATCAATAGAAGGATGAGGAGGATACAACAAATACAATTTTAGAACGACCCATAGTGGATTATAGTCATCAAAATTTCCAACACTTACTCCCATAGATTCATATTAATATGATGACACTTCCCTAAACAATATGTGATTCCTCCATCTAAAATTAACACTTGAGAAACTTATATTGGATATAGAAAGAAATGAGAAGCTCATCTATTTTGTGTGTAAGAAAATTTTGCATACTAGGAAATTTTGTCAATACTTTTACATTTTTCTTTTTGATATATCATTATATCATCAATTCTCAAGGAGTGTTGATGCTCACCAATATATGAGAATATACTTTTGTAGTACTCTCTTCCAATTCTAGGTCTTCTTATGGTACAAGTTCTTAACATTCATCGTCTCCAAAATTTGTGCGAATAGTTTCCTCACTACATTTATGCCCTTCACTATAATTTATATCACAATTGAAACATTACCCCTTTTCTGTTGTATCGTCGGTATATTCATGTGTCAACCTTGTAGGTTGAGTGAGGTTAGCAGAGAAAACATGGGTGTCTCTATGGTTGTTAGTGGCCACCCTTATAACATTCATGTTGGTAAGGTAAACTCTAATTACGACAATGAAAACATTCTCCATGGATTTTAGCTTCCAAGATATGAACCTCATGTTGAATTGTGTCCTTAGGAGTTCCCATAAATATATCCAACAAAATACTCTCTAACATGTTCTTTACCATCATAATTATATTTTGGAATTACTAAATGTGTTTTATAATTTGACCTCTTTTCTATCGATTTATCAATTGACTAATGTGTTTCTATTAACATCCCCTTCACGTACTATCAATTCATATGTAAAGACAAGCCAAAAGAGAATGGAATCAATTTTTTTCTCACAGATCCTTTGGTACCACTAAGCCTTATATTTTGAGTTATTTCATGTGTGTTATCATATTATTATTTTCCATAACAGTGAGTTAAACCTTTTAATTTTAATTTCAATGTTTGTCTCCTTTATATATCAAAGAGACCTAGTTTTAATGAGTATTTCATCTATTTCCCTCGAAGATATCACTCATTCATTCTTATATCTAATTACCAAGGAAAGGGGTTGTTTATAATTCAATTTTTATGTTATTTGGTTGTTTTATACAAAATATTTAATTTGAGTGCCTAAAATCCTTCATTTGTTCTCCCTAAAACAAGTTACCTTGATATTTTTACTTTGATTTTTTTCTAAATAGGAAAATATATTTTTTTTTGGAAAATTGGGGAGACATAGAAATAACTTATGGAAACAATGTTAGAAAGTGATTTGTTAATAATTTCAAAATTATAAATCTATGGAAATCAAAGTTTTTTAAGTCCTAAAAACAATATCCAACAAGCTTTTCTTGTAGAAGTGTCATATCTCAAGCTAGAATATGCCAAATTGAATGTTACTAATTCGATTGGAAAGAAAATGGATCATAGTATTTCAGATCAAAATTATAAAAGTATATTTTAAAAATTAGACATATTGCATTCAATACAAGTAATTTCTTTTGGAGAGGGTAAAAACATAAATCTCTTTGGAAATATACTATAATTTTCCATTTTCCCATTGGAATTTAGTCAAATCTATGACATTGAAGAGAATAAATATACTACTACTTCAAATCAAAATTTTAGAGTTAGAGAGGCTAAATTTTAGATAAAATTCAAGTGAAATATTCTCTAACAACACAATCTATAAAGAAGGGTTCGTAAAGTTATCTTAATTGAAATTATCATATCATCAATTTGGAATATATAATTTTGGTGATTCAAAAATTATGATAATGACTTTTGTAAAATTGTCTACTAACTCTAAACCTCCAAAAATCTAATACATGAGACGTAATAGGATAACAAGTATGTCTACTGAGGAACCAATTTAATGAAGTATATGATATTGCGTGGGAAGTGGTTGATTTCACACATTTATAAGAGTTAATTAAAAGGAAAATTCATGAAAAGATGGAACATTTGCAAAATTTCATGGAAGACATGCTCCACCATCCTGTATGAGAGGTACCGTAAATATGATATTGTGAAATAAAAAAGTCATGACAATATGGGTAAAAAAATTATTTAATGTTAGTCACATGTGGGAGGATTTTAACAAATGTGGAGAATAAAAGGATAGACTCTCAAAATCATGATTATTCATCACTCGAACAAATGCATCCCTAGGGCTCAACATGGAATTAAGGAACTACTTAGTTTCGGAGAGTGATGTGAAGATATTTGATGGTAAAAATCCTATAACATATATATTATAGATCTAAGCCAACTATGAGGTTTACAAAAGGTAACTCTGACATCCTTTTATTTCACAATGAAATCAATATTTATGGTATCAATGGTTTTATGAACAAAAAAATAATATTCTATTTTCTTTTGGTCCAATTTATATGAATTAATTTAATCAATTGAGAGAAAATTATGGGGATAGTAACAGAATCGTAGTCTTTAGGTAATGGATAGACCTTGGGAAAAGAGGTCTAATTACGTAGCACAATGAATAATTTAAAAAATATAAGTTTAAGGAACATTAAAAAGGATATCTAGTTAGGTCAGTTTATGGGCACATTAAAGGAGATCATTCAGCATGTGGTGCATTTCCTTGAACTTATATTGTTGGAGCATTCCTTTAGTATCACAAATAAAGTTAAAAGAAAAAATATAAATACGAGAAGGTCGACCATTGAGAACATTAAAGTGCACTATGTTCCTTCTCATAAAATCTCCCAACCAATTAGGCTTTATTGTTGGATGGTTTTATTCACATGAGTGTGTGAAAACTCATTTTTCTATAGTGAAGGCCATCACACTATAGTAAAAAATTGTTAGTAGAGTTAGAAAATTAAAAGAGGAATACATGAGAATAGGAAATAAACCAAAAAACATGGAAAAAATGGAAGTCTAAAAAAAATAATAAATAGAAAGTAAGTAGCATCTTTATATTAGGAATGAACAAGGATTCGATCTTAGAGATAAACCTTACAGAATGATTGGGTGGGAGGACTTTCTTACATTTCTAGAGGGGTTTTATTTTTCCTATGATGGAACTCTTTCTTTGTAATACAATGAAAAGTTGCTTAGGCTATCAAAGGGAAGAGGAAAAGAACAAGCTTGTAACTTGTAGTTATAGTTACACAAGATGATAATTCAAGATCATCACTTTCACGAAGCATCCAAGCCACATAATTTTACAATTTCATTTTCCTTTCGAATACCATCCCATGGCTTCCTTTCGTAATGAAGTTTCTTATTCCATTAGAGTTGGTTTCAAGTGGGAGTAGTTGAAATTTTAACTAGTGTTTCACATACTTAAGTAAACGTGAAGCAACCATAGGGCATGCACTTCAGTGTGGGTTGTGTTTGGGGTCCCTAATATGCTATTTCCATTGTTTATGGGATTTGTTTCATCCCTCATGCTAAAAGAACTTGATATTTCATTTTGGGTATACTTGCATAGGTACCAGAGGAATAGTTGTGCAAGTCACATGAAATTAGAAAAGCTACAATACAAATATAAATGAAATGATTTTGAAATGAAATCATTGTACAGTTTTTGAGCTCTATGGTAAAGTGATGTGTCATTCCATGTGGTAGCGTTGTACTATGTTATGTTGATGATACCTAGTGATCACCCATATAACTATGTGAGTGATTTTAGGTTATAACATTTTACCTTATAAGGTCAAGCCATATGTATAGCCAAAATGAATGACCATTCTTATATCTAACGTGTGTAATCTGACGCATGGAGTGCTTATCTATTAGGTAAGAATATTCTTTAAAACAGGATAACCCACTTAAAAATCAAAATATTATTATAAAATTGATTGCTTTATACAAACGAGATAATATGAAATTATGAAAATATGAGTGTAATCTGACTCATGGTGTGCTTATCTGCTAGAGGAGAATATTCTTTAAAAGAGGATAAACCACTTGCAAAAATCAAAATGCTATTATAAATTTTATTGCTTTATACAAACGAGGTATCATGAAATTATCAAAATATAGTTATGATAGAAAAAAATATGTTGACGAAACTTGTCTAATGATGACAAGATTTCAAATAGAACAACAATGATGCTAGACAATCCATAAAGTAGAAATCTGCATCACGACCTAACTAACCATAAACAACTATTTCTGAGAAGAATATTCCATATAATCTATTGGGACACTTGTCACAACTGTTAAACTGAATGGCATCCGTGGCCTTCCAAGCCTATGAATCTTCATAATAATAATAAATTTTAAATGGTTTCATAAGACATCCTAATTATATGTGATGGTCTTAAATATTGGAGAGTGATGGTGGAGAGGATTGTTGGTGAAATAAAATCATAAAGAAATAAATGATGAGACTCTCTATTTCATCCCTGGTTGATCATTAATATAGGTAATGAGAATTGAGATATTACAAAATTTATGGAATAAGGTGACTTGATCTCAACCGGTATGAACACAAATGCTCGCCGTAACACTCTAAATCACGGCTTTCGTAGCAGATAACATAGATCGGTGTTGATCGTCCGAGTATAGGCTGCGGATTGACAATATAATTGAAGAAGATGTAGACTTGTTGGCTAATTTAATGGACAACACAATTTGCTTTGTCTATTCAGCGGTGAAGATAAGGAGAACAGAATTTGTTGTGTGCCTTCCGCGGGTAAAGATCAGGAGAAAACCAAACCGACGAAGGGTCCCTGGACAATCGAAGAGGACATTAAACTTGTTTGGTATATATGATTACACGGGGAAGGGCGCTAGAACTTTCCGGCCAAAGCAGCGGGTATGTAAAGATCTCTGAATATGTTTATAGATTATTGAATGTCTATATAAATCTAATGAATGTGGTCACGGTGGGTCAAATATTTAGCATTTTAGTTAGTTATCAATACTGAGTTGTATTGATCTTTATATTTGTGGAAGAAAATTATAAAAATATTATCAAAGAAGAGGAAGAAAAGAAATCATAACAGGGCTGATTGTAAAAATCTGTTAGTAATATAAATTGTGTAATTCACATATATATAACAGGTATAAAATACTTTGCTTTTATACTCTGTTCTGTTTTACTCTGTTATTTTACTGTCTACTTAGTTTTCTTAAGTGATTTGTACCAATTTTACTGTATGCTTAGTTTTCTTTATTCCCATTCATGAGATTAATATCCCAACCGAACCTGCAATACTTTAATTTATTGAAATTAATAAGCTTGATGATCAGTCTCTAAATTGATGACCTACACTCAACCATCCAACCGCTACACAGCATTCTTTTTCTTTTCCTCATCTACCACGGATACTTGTGCAGGGTCTAAAACATATTTTGGCAAGTTAATAAAAATAAATATAATGAATTTGCGAATGGTGGGTCTAGAGAGTTATATTCCTCTTAAAAGAAACCACAACATGGTTGATTGTAAAAAATTGTTAGTAATATAAATTTGTGTTATTAGCATATATGACAGGTCTAAAATACTCTTCTTTTATACTCTGTTATTTTACTGTATAATACTTCCTTCTTCTTTTTTGGGAGAGATTGGTATCAAACCGGTTTTACTGGGGTATATATTTATTTATATATTCACTTGAGATGGATAGCAATGATAACATGAGTACATGGCAACAAATACCATGGTTGGACGGTAAGAATTATGTTATGTAGTGTATCAAGGTGAGAAATAGTTTTTCCCCTTGAGAGTTTGGAAGTTTTTTTTTAATTCAATTTCTAGTTCTGGTTAGTTTTTTTAAAATAAATTTCTAGATCTTGTAGCTCATACTCATTAAATGGACTTACTCAAGCAAAGAAGAACATACTAAAAGAGAATAGGAACCAATTTTTATGAAGGATGCATTAACTACAAAATCTAAGCAAGCATGGAATACTTTTCAAAACAAATATCAAGGTAGTAGCACGGTAAAGCTCATCAAGTTACAATAGTTAAGAAGAGTTATTTAATATTTAGAAACGGAGTGCAATTCAATTAATGATTCGTTTATTTGGGCTATGAATTTGGCTAATCAAACTAAAACTAATCAATACAGTTTTCGAGATTAAAGAATCATATAAAAAACCTTGTGATGTCTTTCTCTTTAATTTGATCTCGTTGTTGTGACAAGAGAGTCAAAGGATCTATCTCAACTGACACCTGATCAGATTATAGGCGCATTATAAATCCACGAACAAAGATCGAGAATATCAATGAGATCCTCCTTTGGGGAACTTTACATCTTATGTTTTAGGCAAAGGTAGATATAGATCATCTAAAATAGAGGTTTTGCTAAGCATAGTGGAAGTGGAAGCTTAATAGAGACTATGAAGGAGGATGACAATTTTTGACAATTTTTTCAGAATCATGCCGAAGTAAAAGGAGTGGTATTTCACATCGAAGTTTTTTACAAATATATAACAGACCAAGTATTTGATGCAACTACTGTAAAAGGGGTGGGCATATGCATCTAAATTTGGAAAACAAACAATCTAATATATAGGTAAAACGAAATCTCATTTCAAGAGGAATCATTGAATGCCATAATAAGGAAAATATGTTTGTGCCTTTTGTAATTTAGTAAACGAAAGTATTATGGACATTTGGTACTTAGTGGTTGTAGCAACGAGATGAACCAATGCGAAATAATAACTATGTATTGGGCATGGGTAAGGGATCCCTGACCGTTTGCTCCAAGAAAGGTGATAATATACCAACTAAAGATATATATCTTTATGCCTTTTGTAATTTAGTAAACGAAAGTATTATGAAGCTGTGGTACTTAGTGGTTGTAGAAACTAGATGAACCAATGCCAAATAATAACTATGTATTGGGCATGGGTAAGGGATCCGTGTCCATTTGCTCCAAGCAAGGTGATAATAAACTAATTAAAGATATATATGTTTATGCCTTTTGTAATTTAGTAAACGAAAGTATGATGGACATTTGGTACTTGGTGATTGTAGCAAGTAGATGAACGAATGCGAAATAATAACTATGTATTGGGCATGGCTAAGGGATCATTATCCATTTTCTCCAAGCAAGGTGATAATAAACCAATTAAAGATATATTATGATGAATAATCCACAACTTGATTTCAAAGAATATGTATAACTTCAAAAATGAATTCTATGGTGAGAATAAGGTGATAATAAACGAATTAAAAATATATTATGATGAATAATCCACAACTTGATTTCAAAGAATATTTATAACTTCAAAATTGAATTCTACAATGTTAAGAAATATTTACGAGTTCGCATAAGTGTATTGTTTCATATATGTTGAGCTATTATTTTACAAAGAAAAAATTAGTAGCTAAGAGTCTACTCTATTAAACTAATTATAATTGTAATATTTATTATTATTATTATTATTATTATTATTATATTTTTTTTTATAGGAGATATGAATATTGTTAATTTTTTGTGTTATTTGATTGAAGTAATGGAGAAAACCATAACTATATTGTTGTTATGATGAGGATAGGATTGAAATTATAATCTTAGATCTCAAATCCTAATATCTAGGGAGTGGTTGAAACCATCTTGTTAGTGTGAAGGCCTATATAATTGACGATCATCTGACTCAATAGTCAGTGCGTGTATGAGTGTTTGTACACTCTCGAGGTTCTCACCTCGAGAGAAATTTCATTTAATTATTAGATTAATGGTTTTTAACATGGTATTAGAGCTTCAGGTGGAAGCCAAGTGAGCTTGTTCAGTGAGTAGAGAGACTGGATCGCTGATTGAAAAATAGTTTGCAGATTTTCATGGCCTGTGGATGTTCTGTTGTGCAGTTGGATAAGCGCAAGACACCTTTATTTGCAGCATATTAAGTTTATTATAACTTTGTGGTGTGGAGGCTGCCGTGGCAACATTTGGGGTCTACGAGTTGAAATGGCATAGGAGGAATGTACAATGCCATCAAATTTCCAATCAACACCGACCCATCAAGAAAACGAAATCAGAAGGTTATGAGTAGATCTGAGAGTAATTTGTGCACGAGATCAAAGTCAAGATGGCTGAGACTATGTGAGGCACGGTGACCGTGTGCATGTAGAGAGCTCAGAATGAAATGTGAAGGCCAAGCCTAGAGAAAAAAGAGTCCCTGTAGATTTGGTTGTGCGATGCTTTGAGCTGATAATCTGATCTCTAGATGGAGGAAATTCGAGTCTGTGAGGATTGTTAGAATTGGGGATCTCCTGCGACGGAGGTGTGCGTGACCAATGATCAACATAATCGATGATAAGAGTGGCGCGTTGTGAATCCGCTGCAGGATCGATGTCCATGCATGGACGGGAGGATCGAGTTATGTGCGTAGATCGAAGTGGAGGTTCGTTGCTGGTCCGGTGAGCCTACGCACGTGGATTGCAGTGGAGGTTCGTTGCTAGTCAAAATTTGCTGCGAGGTTGAGGCAGATCGGATTTCAATCTTGATGGAGGCTCGTTCACTGAATCAGATGTGGATAATCCATCAATCACTGTGCATATAGAAATGCCGCATCCCCAGATAATGAACCATATACTTCTTTGTATTTTTTTTTTTTCATTCCCTAGCCTGCTGCGTATGGTTGTTGGCAGAAATTGAAAGTGTTAGATCTCTACAAATAAGGTTGAGAATTGTCTTTGTTCGTGTAATCTCTGGTGCAAATATCGTAGACCATGTAACTCGTAAGGCAGTTTAGGCTGGATATCACTTAGAACCAGTGCTTATGTACCCATTTCTCATTGGTAGTGTTCCTATCGTAAGGCTGTTGGAGCTGCGTTTTCTGGTTGAAGTGTCGTAAGGAATTCAAATTGTCAATTTGAATTCCTGAGTTTAAATTTGGTGGGAGAATAATGCTCGAATTTGGAGCTGTTGTAAATTTAAATTGCATTAGGGGTTTTTGCTTCAGATTTGGTTGCATGGCATAGAAGCCACAATGCATAAGGTTCTACAGTTGAAGCGCTACTAAAGGGAGAAGTTTCCTGCTGCATGGTAATGGGGTTATTGGAGCTCATTAAATGACCGAGTGGAGTCAGAAAGAAATATGGAAGCAAGAAAAAGCTGGACTTTCCCAATATGGCTGCACTTTTAGACATTTGATCTTGATGATATTTTCTTCATGACGCTTGGTGGTTTTATTAATGACTTTGATATTTTCTGCAACAGCGTAAGATTGAAGACTCAGAATTTGTTCCTCAAGAACGGAGTAAAGAGGAACATATGTTTGAAGGTCAATAAGACCCATTAGTTGATCTTCAGGAAGGATGTAAAGAGGAACAAAGTGTTGAAGATCAATTGGACGACCCACATAAAGTTGATTGCGAAGACGTGGCTGAAGAAGACAGAGCTAGAGATAATTTAAATTTTGATGATCTCATGAATATTTCTGTGTGTGGAAATGTTAAAAACAACAAGGAAGAGAAAACAAATATTGAAGAGTAATTAAAGTTTCATAAAGTATGGCTTGAAACACCGTGTCTTTATGAAATCAACACAGAAGTTGCATCCATAAATTTTGAAGACAGCTTTGTGGAATTTTACATTCGTGACACTAGAAATAGTAAGATAAAACATTCTCCTACTAAGCCTGTCATAACTTTGAGAAGGGTGAGGATAAGCGTTCAAGAATTCTTTTATTACAGAAGAAATGAGGTGAAGGTATATCACTACCTCATGGCGAGGAAAGTGAAGATGAAGCCTCGACTCGGAATGGAAAAGTATGGACTCACAATCATAAAGACCAAAATGAAAACCTTTGTTACCAAGTTTTTTATATTTTTATGTAAGCCTAGCCAAGACCGAGAGCACTAGGCATATGTCATTATCCAATACCCTTTCTCCATTAAGGGGGAGTGTTGGAGAAAGCCATAATTAGATTGTTGTTATGATCAGGATAGGATTGAGATTCTCATCTTAGATATAAAATCCTAATATCTAGGGAGTGGTTGATGCCATCCGGTTTGTGTGAAAGCCTATATAATTGAGGCTCATCCGACTCAATATTCAATGCGTGTATGAGTGTTTTTACACTCTCCAGTGTATGAGTGTTTTTACACTCTCCAGGTTCTCACCCGGAGAGCCATTTCATTTAATTATTAGATTGACGGTTTTTAACATTATTGTAGTAAATATCCAAAGTAAAATTGATACTCTCTTATTAAGTTATTACTATTGACCACACAAACCTTATTTAAGCTTGGTTTTAGGATTTTGTTGAATCTCTGAACAATTTCATTTATTTTTCAAACAACAGGAAGAGTTGTGATACAACATAATCCTTGCCTCTACTCTTATTTAATTGATTTTTTTAGCATAGTTTTTTCTCAGTAACGACGTATTCCCTCTCCAATAATAAAATAAAATAAATAGCTCTCCACAATGGGTGAAGTTCCACACAATAGGATAAGATTCTAGTAAGCTATGGTTTTTTGCAAAAAAGTTATTAGATGTTTTATCCTTCATGACTTATTTTCTTTCCAATAACAAAATAAAAGAAACATAATAATTATAAAATAATATTATAGCTTATTTTATGGAACATAGCTCATTGTGTGAGGCTCTATTACCAAAATGTGTTGGCTATAAGTCTCACATTTAGAGAGTACTTTTTTGGCTTATCGTGCTTTTGATGTAATCATTTTCCAATAATAAAATAAAATAAATAGCTCCACATAGTCCAACTTATGGTTTATATCAATATGACATTTTGTGAGGAATTGTGAACATACATTTTTGTTTAATAGTAGTATTTTTTCTTTTGTTGTGCAAAAATATTGTCCATGTAAAATAATTATTTAAAGCAGAAAGCATTAATGTGAGAGAATTAATAGCTATAATTAAATGCACAATAGTCTATTAATAGTCAAGTTAATAATAGTTAAATGTGATAGCTATTTCATTGCAGAGTTTAACCCATTAATTATTAACTATTAATAAATAAAAAAAAGTTAATAGTTAGAGTATTATAGCACATGTCCATGTAATATTATTATCACAAGAAAACATTAATGATGGATAATTAATAGCTATAATGAAATGTACACTATTGTATTAATAGTCAAGTTAATAATAGTTAAATGTAACTCATTAATTATTGACTATTAATGAAAACAGTTAGTCATTATAGTATTACATGTTAGTAGGTTTCGTTGTAATAGCTATAGCATTATAAAAATGTAATAGTTTCAGGAAATTATAGTTGTTTAATTTTTACAATTATTAATAGTTATAGTTCATTTTGTTATTACTTATGTGTTTCTATCAATTATAGCTTCATAATTAACTCGAGAGAACTAATTAAGGAATAGCTATTAGCTATTCTTTATGCTTTATTATATTTTTATCATTAATTCTTTGTGTATATTTTTTTACTTTCATTTTCATTGTGGTGAGGCACTGCTAAAGTGATTGAAATAGAAATAAGAAATTTACAAATTAAAATGGCTGAGGAGTGTGCATTGATATTTAAAAGGGGTGTAGAGTTAGCATTGTGTAGAGCATTGACTGTGCAAATATTTCTACACACGGAAAGCACACGGAAAGCTCCACATAAGATAATTATAAAATCAGTTGAACACACTATTTCTTACACTACATTAGACACATATAAATCCATCAATTACTTGTTTATGATATAAATTTTATCTTAACCGAAAAATCACTTAGTTAAGAAAATATCTCAACCAAAAACTAAAATATGAACTATTTTAGCTGTAATAAATATCTCACTTCCAACTAATTATCAATTAACTAATGACAAGTAGGAGCTAAATCTCAAAGCTCCTCCATTATCGAGTGTGTGTCTTTGATCATCTTTTCTACAAACTCTTCATTAGCTTCTCTTATAATATTTGAAACCGCATAGCGCTAACTCTCCTAAAGGTTTAGCTGGTAAGCTGGATTCTCGAGTTCCACTCTCGAATGATTTCCACTCTCGAACTCCTGAATCAGGGATATCTAGAAGTCAATTACTAAAAAAATTCCAATCTATCACATAACCTCAAGAGAAGACCACCCTCTGGTCTTCAACAAATGAGGGATCCTTCCCTAGATCCACAACCTGCAAACCATCTAGAAAACCATCCATATTGAGTTTTACACATCTGTATCTCTTAAAATAGTCGCTTCAAACACAATCAATCACATGTTTGAAATAAAGAAACTACTAGTCATTCTATGGACAAGCTCCCATCCACTGAGGAACATAGGTACCAACCACCGTACTCGCCATTTTTCTAGGGACTCCATCTATTCTGGGAAAAATATTGAGAGGGGGGGAGGGGGGGGTAATCAATATTTACAAAATCACAATATTTTAGTTTTCTTTTACTAGTTGTTATACGCGACTCTAATTATTCCAACTAGTGTATGTAGGCGACTATTTTAAATGAACCTTGCGTATACCCAAATAAATTATTGTTCAGATAAATATTCAGAAACATTACTTAGCCCAATTCATTAGTTATGCATAAGTCACTTAAGCATTAGACATGTGCAATAATGACAAAATAAATCATCACAGAAGGGCATCGCACATGAACACCAAGATTTAAGGTGGAAACCCAATTCAGGAGAAAACCATTATTGCTCAGGTCTCTATATTCAATATTTATATTATATAAAATTTCTTATAATGTTGTACTGATGCAGACTCGTGTCAGTATGTAGGAACCCACCTGCAGAAGTTTGCAACCTTCTCTCGTTCTCCATATGCTTCTAGAAGAGAGCTCCAACCCCCTCATCTCGTTTACCAGGCACTATTGGAATCGAGTTATAACCCCCTAAACTGATCACCAAATTCTACTGGTAGGAAGCTTCGACTTCCACACTGAATGCTTCAACACTGAGAACCATTGTATACCACCTTTCATAAATGTTCACACTGCATCCAACAACTACAACATAACACAATTTCTAGATCAACACCAATAGCCATAAACCAATCTTTAAACAGAATAGTGAGATCACTATAACCAGATCATAACAATAAACTCAGACTTCTGAATTAAGATGTAGAATCAACTTCAACCCTGATCATTCATAAAAATGTACACACTAATTTACTAACTACAACTTGAGTATATATGCACTTTCATGTGGACAAACTTGTGTAAAGGTCTTTATATACTGAATTTAGGAATCTGATCAGACTCAGAACAAATCAAATACATTTAGGCATAGTTTGGAAGATTTACAAAACCATTATTCAGTCAGTAGCATCCATCATATTCAATCACCCAATCACTAATCATATTTATATATAATCAACTAGCATCATAAAAAATATTCAAAAAATTGACATCTACATGAAGAATTCATTGACAACCAATAAAAATATAGCATAAATTATCAGACATTTTCTTCAGAAATCTTTAGAAAAACCCTGTCTTCCATACATGCTTTTGCTGAAACAAACTTGCATGTATACACACTTTCACCGCGATGAACCAACATATATATCTGTAAATATTCAGTACTACGTATCACTTCAGATCAACAGACTTACTAATATCATACCCTTCACTTCATCAAACATGCACCATATCACATATCTAAAAATCTCGTAAACAGATCAAGGAAATACATAGTCATTTCAGGTCTATAGATCTTGATCCATGATTGTATTCATAGGTACACCATTATTTCAGATCTATCGATAAACTATAACCCCTTCCATGCAAATATACTTCAGAGTGAAGTATTCAATCAATACACATACAGATGCACACATTTGCATTATGATCTTCTCCTCCTTATATATTTTGAGCCTTAGACAATACCATCAGCCAAAACCACACAAGTGTTGATGGAATTCTTAGACGTAATCAAAAAAATGACACAACACTCAATATTGTGGGCTAAAACCATGGTAAGGACCCCTAGTATCATAAACTCAGTACATAAGTACATACATGACTTTGGTTTTTTGTACCTGCGTATATACACGAACCTTCTTCACCAAAACTACGTATACAATAATTTTGGATGTATACATGGATTGCTTTTATCAAACCTACGAGTATATGTGGGTTGCCTTCATCAAATGTGCCTATACATCTTGAAAATTTATACTTATTATTCCTTTTCCCCTGTCTGGAATTCCTTTCTCTGTCACATTTGAACTGACCTGTAGATACTTCATTTTTACATATTTTACAAATAGATTTGTATCAAAAGGAAACTCATCGAGTAGGTTTCCATCAAGGACAACATATTACATCATAATGCCAACAATCTCCCACTTTGGACTTGATCGCAACAATGTTGTTGTTTGATCACCACAACCTGTAAATAGACACATCAATCTTCAGTCTAAACACCAGATTAATCTCCTCCTTTTACATCAAGAGAAAAGGGCAAACCGATACAAGAATGTCGATATTTGCACTGCACTATATGGACCAGACTCCCCCTGGACACATCTTGAAGCTTCAAAACATATTTTCAAGACTCTATAACATTTTCCTATCACCAATGACCCATACATACACCAATTACCCAGCTAAGTGGGGTTACACATTTTACTCAACTACCCAACCTAGTGGGTTTACATGATTGAATCAAGCACCCAACCAAGTGGGTTTACAATTTTGAAAAAATCCATACATGACTGAATATGACAATGTATACATCATAGGTCTCAACATGACCCTTACATCAAATAGAAGATATGAATTTTATAACCATTACCAAAGGACCTCAACATAGAGATCAACCAACATAATTCCAACAATACATTATTCTCCACAAGGCTAATGCTTCCCCTAAACCTATGCATCCTAAACATTTTCAACAACCAATTCAGCAAAGAATCTTCATCAAGAAGATAAATATCAAGGAAAGGAAATATAATTTTAACACTAGAACCGTAGATTGAACCCTACCTGAGCAATAGAGCTACGCCATATATGTTAGCAACATGGCGAAGACTTTTCTAAAGGCTGGCCCATAGATTTTATGGTAGAAGATCAATATGAAACTATATATAGATAAAATCACATATATACACAACTAGGCTTCATGCAACGTGCATATCGAATTTAATCTTCTGAAATCCAACAAATTTGATAAGGGAGGCATAGAAAACTCCCAACTTCAGTCTGATATATTCAAATGCTTCTCTCCGAAGAAGTTTAGTCAATATGTCAACAACTTGTTCTTTGGAAGGAACATACTCTAATTTAACCTTTTTCACAAGCAGTTGTTCTCGTAAAAAGTGATACTTGATAAGAATGTACTTGGTTTTGGAATGCCTAGCAGGATTTTTCGAGATACTTATGGCACTTCTATTATCACATAGGATGGATATGGGACAAGAAAATTTAATTTTAATATCTTGTAATGTCTACATAATCCAGATAAGTTGTGTCTAACATGATGTAGCAGCCACATATTATGCTTCTGTTGTAGATAAGGCAACAAAACTTTGTTTCTTACTAAACCATGGTATTAATCGAGCCCCCATATAAAATGCACCACTACCAGTGCTTTTCTGGTCATCAACATTTTTAGCCCAGTCCGGATCTGTCTAATCATGAAGAGTAAGATCAACATTCTTGGGATACCATAGAAAAACATCTTGAGTTCCTTGTAGGTATTTGCACATTATTTTTACGGCCTAAAGGTGTGAATCCTTTGGATTGGCTTGGAATTGTCTAACAATCCCAACTGCATGCATGATATCTGGTCTAGTCCCTGTTCGATAAAGAAGACTTCCAATCATAGATATATAGTCTTGTTGTTTTACCATGGGAGAATCATCATGAGAACCCAGGTTATATCTAGTAACCATTGGAGTGCTCATAGGTTTGCAGTCTTCCATCCCATACTTCTTCAGGATCTGCTTCAGATATTTTCTTTATGAGAGAAGGATGCCATTTTTTTTGTTGCACTTGTAAGCCAAGAAAATATGTTAGCTCCCTAAGAAAAGACATTTCAAATTCCTGCTGCATAACAGAAACAAATTTCTGACTCATGGATTCTAAATTTCTCAAAAAAGGATGTCATCAACATAAGAACAATAATTAACAGTTTACCATTCTCAATTTTTTTGTACAAGTTACTATTTTTAGATCCTTTTGTGAAACCTTCTTTTTTAATGTATTTGTCAAGACAATAATACCATGCCCATGGGGCTTATTTTAGACCATATAGGGCCCTTTTAATTTTGAAAAAAAGCTTTGCATCATTTCCCAGAATGAATCCTTCTGGTTGTTCTATATAAACTTCTTCTTCTAGATCACCATTAAGGAAGTCAGATTGGACATCCATTTGATAGACCTTGAATTGTTGAAAACTGCAGAAGGAAACAAACATTCTTATGGCTTCAAGTATGGATACTCGTGCAAATATTTCTTCAAATTCTATACCTTATTGTTGAGAATACCCTTTGCAAAACATTATGGCTTTGTTTCTAATGACATATCCATTTTCATTTAACTTGTTTTTGAATATCTACTTTGTTCCAATTACATTTTTATCATGAGGTCTTCGAACCAATTCCCAAGTATTATTCTTTTCAATTTAATCAAGTTGTTCCTTCATGGCCTGAATCTGACATTCATCTTTACTAACTTGATTTAAATTTTTTGGTTCAATGGTGGATAAAAATGCTAGATAACTCAAAGATCCTACAAGAGTTCTTCTTGTTTGTACCCATGATTCGTTTTCTCCCAAAATTTGAGATTCTGTATGATTCTTTTGAACATACCTTCATGGAACCTTTTCTCTTTCTGATGTATGTTCTTCTGGTGCTTCATTAGGTTCTCCTTCTATATTATTGGTATTTGATGAGGGAAAACATTCATCATCATCATCCTAATTTTTTGTTATTTCCCTTTTGGGAGCTGTGAGAGATTCATCAATAACAACATCAATACATTAAACAATATTCTAAAATCTCTTATTGTAGCATTTTTATGCTTTACTTCTACAAGAGTAACCAAAAAATATTCCTTCATCTGCTCTACGTTCAAACTCACAAAGGTTTTTGTCATTATTTTTTATATAACATTTTCTTCCAAAAACTTTAAAGTGCTTCATAGTGGGAATATTACCATACCATATTTCATAAGAATTTTTATCATTTTTTACATGAACATGAGCCTTGTTGAGAATATTTACCGCAGAATGAGCAGCTTCACCCCAAAATGGGTTAGGAGTTCCAAATTCATCAAGAATAGCACGAGCCATTTGTTGAAGTGTTCTATTCATTATTTCTGCCACGTCATTTTGTTGTGGAGCTCCAACTACAAAAAACTATCTGTTTATGCCATATTGTTCACAGAAGTCAAAGAATTCATCCAATATGTATTCTCCTCCTCGTTCAGATCTAAGACATTTGATTTTTAGATCTAATTCATTCTAAACTAAAGATTTGAAGACCTTAAATTTTTCAAATGCTTCATCTTTATGTTTGAATAAACTAATCCAACACATTCTATAAAAGTCATCAATGAAAAGATATAGTATTGTTCTCCACGAGGTGACTTTTTCCTTACAGGTCCACATAGGTCAGTATGTATAAGTTCAAGAGGCTTACTTTTTTATCCTTCTTTGGCATTAAATTGAACCTTGGTTTGCTTACCAAATTGGCATGAATTGCATATGGTACTTTCTGGAAAAGTAATGTTGGGTAGATCACGAACAACATTGAGCTTGCTTGATTTTATTATTTGAGAATAGCTCAGATGTCCCAACCTTCTATTCCATAACCAATTTTATGAATATTTTCATTGGTAACATTGTTTTGGGCCACCTTTCAGTATATACAGATTTCATGGTGTTCTTGTTCCTTTTATTGTGTTATTTCTTGATTCAAGTTCACGAACCACACACTCCTTTGATCAGAAGACAACTTCACTTCCTTGATCACACATTTGAGTAACACTCAACGGGTTATGATTTAATCCATCAACATATAGAACATTGTTAGCTTTAACCTTTTCTTTTAGAAAAATAGATACTTTACCCTTAACGATAGGAGGAGAACCATTTCCAAAAGTAACATTCTTTTCTTTCTCTAATGCATTGTATGAGAGAAGTTTATCTTTATCACCTACCATGTGTTTTGAACATCGACTATCAATGTACCATTGATTTTCTTCCCCTTCTGCAAATAAATTTATTCTGCAACTTTCAAACTACGAGTCCTTCCTCCTCCATTCCTTGGAACTTGAGGATGTTTTTTCTTTTGGATGAAGTTTTCTCATGCATTCATATTCCTCATGTCCACAGTTATCATAAAATGAATATTTAATTTCTTCTTGAAGAGGAGAAAAGTTGTTATAAGTATTTTTATTTTTTCCTCTCCCATTTCTTTGCTTTCTTGCTTCTCTGGACATGATGGTTTTGTATGCAACACATTGGGCATCTTTGTGACCAAAATTATGACATTAGAAACATTCTCCATTAAGGAAGAAAATTATGCGATCATAGAACCTTCAAGTGTTGTTTATCTTTCGATTGATATTTATGTTATTGTTCATCCTTGAATTTGATTGATCATGCTTTACCTGGACATTGTCTTTTTTCTTGTGTTCAGTGACGAAGCTTTTCTGGGTGGATTTTTCTTCATTTAGATAGCTTGTAGCCAAGGAATTTTCTGACTGAGAAGATTCACCATTATATCCAGGACTTGTCTTCATAAGAGGAGAGCGTTGAACCTTGATAATTTCATCTAAGGTTTCAGATCCTTTTGCAAATTTAATATTTCGTGTTTTTACTTTCTCAAGTTCCTTTCTTAGACTTAGTATTTGAAATTCTAATTTCTCATTGTGCTTCTCCTTTTCTATGAGTTGATTCTTTAGAGTATCTAGGGATATTTTTTTCTTTTCCAAGCATATTTTGAGTTGAGTGTTTTATTGAAGAAAATAATTTTCTTCTAAGGCATCCATGATATTATCTTTAGCCTGACTAGTGTCTTTTTCAAATGCCCTGAGTAGTCTAATATCTCGACCAGATTTTCATTCTTCACTATTTCACAAACCGTCACTATATTTATGAGTATAGTAACTTGTTATATTGACAAATTGTATCCTACTACCTTTTTCTAAATCCTTTCCCTTATCATGAATATATTTATGGGGACATTTAGCAGCATAATTTCCCACTCTTCCACAAGAAAAACATTTGAAAGGAAGCTTACCTTTGAACCTTCCAATACCAAGTTCAATTTTCTTTATGAAATTTACCTCATCTTCTTCTGATACATACCATGTTTTTTTTGCTCTTCCTTGTCCTTTCCTTTTGCAGTAGCTTTAAAAGCATATTATTTGACTTTAGACGACCTCCTTTTCTCATTTCAAAAGCATTCAAGATCCCATGAAGTTGAAAAATAGTATGAGTCTGTAGATCCTTCTTTTCTTCAATAGCAGACACTTTTGACTAGAATTTAGGAGTTGGAGATATTAATGTTTTCTCTACTAAGTTTGTGTCTCTTATGTCTTCACCTATATTTCTCATACAATTTACGATCTCATATAAACGTAAAAAGAAAATAGAAATACTTTCATCATTATGCATTCTGAGATTTTCATATTGAATTCTGAGATATTGGAGTTTAGCACTTTTTCCCTTGGAAGCACCTTCATAACTCAGGATGATTTTGTCCCATATCTCCTTTTCTATATTTAAATACATAACTTTGAAAAAATTTGATTCAGTAAAGCTTCCCAATGATGCATTGAACATTTTGCATTGGTTTCATAGTTCTTCCTTGCTACTGGATCTGTTGGAACTATAGACTTCCTTCAACTATTACCCAAAAATTTGCTCCAAGAGACTGAATATATGATCTTTTTCTTATCTTCTAGAAGATTAAGTACTTTTTGTTGAAGAGTGGTGGTCTGATAGACGTTGTTCCATCTTGATTTCACATCTTGGATTATCTTCCTTCTAGCGATTAAGCTTCTTCAAATGGACCTACTTTGGTTCCAATTGTTGGGAACAATACTTGGGGGGGGGGGGTTGAATCAGTATTTACAAGAATCATAACCTTTTACTTTTCTTTTACTAATTTATATATGTGACTCTGATTATTCCAACTAGAGTATGTACGTGCCTATCTTAAATGAAAATGGTGTATACCCAAATAACTTAATGTTCAGATAAATATTAGAAAACATTACTTAGCCCAATTCATCAGTTATGTATCAGTCATTTAAGCATTAAACATGTGCAGTAATAACAAAATAAATCATCACACAAGGGAATCACACACAAAAACCAATATTTAAGGTGGAAACCCAAGTCGGTAGAAAACCACCGTTGTTGTCGTCTTTGTCTTCAATATTTATTATATAGAAAAATCCTTACAATGTTGTATTGATGTAGACTCATTTCAGCATGCATGTGGCCACATGCAGTAGGCTGAAACCTTCTCTCATTCCCCAGCTGCTACTGGAAGGGAGCTCCAACCCACTGATCTCCTTTACCAACCACTACTGGAAGGGAGCTACAACCCCCTGAACTGATCACCAACTTATACTAGAAGGAAGATTTGAATTCCACACTAAAGGCTTCAACCCTTAGAACCACTACAGACCACGTTTCATAAATTTTCACACTAGATCCAACAGCTTCAAGAAAACATAATTTGTAGATCAACACCAATAGAAATAAACCAATATTTAAACAGAACAGTGACATCACTGTAACCATATCACAAAAATAAACCCAAACTTTTGAATTAACATGTAGAATAAACTTAAACCATGATCATTCATAAATATGTATACACTGCTTTACTTACTACAACCTACGTATATACGCACTTTTCTGTGGACGAACCTACGTATAGATATTTATATACTGAATTTAGGAATCTGATCAGACTCAGAACATATCAAATACCTTCAGGAATACTTCAGGAATAATTTGTTAGATTTACAGAACCCTTTTTTAGTCAGTAGCATCCATCATATTTAATCGCACAGTCATTGATCATATTTATACATAATAAACTAGCAACATGAACAACATTCAAACAGTCCATATCTACATGAAGACTTCATTGACAGAAAACATAAATATAGCAGAAATGATCAAACATATTCTTTGGAAATTTTCAGAAAAACCTCGACTTCCATATGCATTTTTGTGGAAACGAACACATGTGTATACGCACTTTCACCATGAAAAAACTAGCGTATAGATCTATAAATATTCAAGAACAGACTTACTCAGATGATACCCTTCACTTCAGCCAACATGTGCAAGATCACAAATCTAAGCATCTCATAAACAAATCAAGAAAATACATAGTCATTTCAGGTCTAGATATCCTGATCCATCCTTGTACTCATTGGTGCATCATTATTTCAAATATATCAATATACTCTAGCCCATTCCATGCAGATATACTTCAGAGTGAAGTATTAAATCAATACACATACACATACACACAATTTCACTATGATCTTCTCCTCCTTATATAGTTTGAGCCTTAGCCAATAGCATGATCCAAAACCACACAAGTTCCAATGGTATTCTTGGACGGAATTAAGTAGATGACACAATGCTCAATATTGTGGGCTAAAACCATGGTAAGGACCCCTAGTATCATAAACTAAGTGCATAAGTACATACGCGACTTGGCTTCTTCATACCCATGTATGTACGCGACTTTTCTTCACTAAAACTATGTATACAGTAATTCTGGATGTATACACGAGTTTCCTTCATCAAACTTGTGAGTATACGTGGGTTGTCTTCATGAAACCTGTGTATATATATTGAAAATTTATCTTTATTATTCCTTTTCCCCTATCTAGAATTCCTTTCTCTGTCACATCTCAATCGACCTATAGATATACTTTTTTACATTTTTAACAAATATATTGCTATCAAAAGGCAACGCATCGAGTGAGTTTCCATCAAGGACAACATATTACGTTATAATACCATCAATCTAAATATAGAATCTATCTAGAGTCAATTTTTCAAAGTCACCTCTTTATATGATTTTGGAAATTCATCAGCATCATTTGTACAAACAATTTATAATACTACTAAACCACAAATATCTCAATGCACATGATCCAAGTTTCCATTATAAACAATCCCCTCTTACAATCCTACATAAAAGTTGTAATAGAGTTCGAAGACATGTAATATTAGGAAACCTTCACTTTTATTTCAGAGATTTTTGGGTTCACAAGATTTTGCCATAAACTCGAATAAGTCTTTGAAATATTCACTATACAATGATTCACCTCCTTTACTAGGGTACGCACCACCTTCAAATATTAGAAAAGACTGATTGTTACACCATTTTTTGGTCATCTAACCTGTTATTATTAGATGGACACAAGTACACCATGTAAGACCAATTTTACCCTAAGTAAAATTGCTTTCACTATGAAAAATAACTTAGTAAACCACCTTTAATAAGTTGTTTATGGTCTAAACAGGAAACCCCATGAGTAAATATTAAATAAATCTACGTTTGTTTGATTTTCCTCAAGGAATAATTAGTTAAACAACAATTTAATTAATATTCCTGGTCATATTTAACCCAAAACAACAAAATTAATTAGATAAATCATTATTTATCTTATTATTTTTTAGGAATAATTATTTAAACCTTATTTAAATAATATTCCTTGATAAATGTGACTAAATAATTTATAAATAATTAAATAAATCATTATTTATTTGATTATTACTCAACCACATCCTTAAAACAATAAATAAATAATTTATTTATTTATTATTTACAAATAAAGGGATCTGACCCAAGTCAAATTCTTTTTCCCTCCAACAAATATAATAAAATATTCCATAAAAGTTGCATCTTGATTTGGTTAATAATATTCTAATTATACACCAATATCTAGACTAACTCAATATTTTGTTATAAATAGAAGGGTTTTTCCATTCATTCACTAGCTTTTTTTGCCTAAAGATCACTCTGGATTTATACTTTTGGTCCGACTTTGATCCACCATCATTGTCATATTTTTCTACCATTTTCCTTGTGAGCTCCCTTTGAGTTCTCTTTTTGTATGGGATTTCTACACCATCAAGAGAGAGGGATTTTAGATCTGAAGTGTTGAGGACTTACAAGAACCCATCCCATTGAGGAGGACTGCTAACATCCTTCTATGTTCTCCTCCTAGGTGCCATTAATACAAAATTCATTAAACATATTCTTGTCCTGTCTATTGGATGCATGGAGCAACTCTTGTTTTTTATTTACTGCTTAATGTCGTTTAATGCATTGATCTAGATTTTTGCAGCATTTTATCTTGGTAAAATAATTGCAGATGTAAAGATATTGGAAACCATATTTTCTATTAGGCCTATTTGTTATGGATAGCTAAAGTGGTCTTTTTTTGTACATTTGTGATTAAGATTCATACCAACAACTAGTGACTCCACATGGGTTTACGATTATGACCGCCGTCATTTTTCAGATCCCTGCATATCTAGCTTCTTCAAACCCTAGGATTTCTGTTCAGCTTCTTTTTTTTCTTTTCTTGATGTTTTTTTTAACCTATAAAACCCTAAAACATTAAAAATTCAAACTTCTATGTGTTTTCAGACCTATTGCACAGGTGATCAACATCATCCGTACCTGAGACAACACATTCTTTTGAACCCTGCTCCCAAGAGTGTTGGAAGTGTAGGTCACACTTTTTGGGCCAAAATTTGCGACTTGAAGCTCGAGGGCACAAAAAAAAGGCCAGAACCTACAACCTCTACAGAAATCAGGTCAGAAACTACGACCTGTACTTTTTGCGGGAGTTTTTATCAAATTTTTCTAGGTTTGTCTGAGCATCTATTTAGGGTTTTCTGATCTCCGTCTCTACTTATTTTGGACATGTACTTGTTCTGTTTTACTCAAAAAAGTGGGAACCCAGCCTGCTAGGGCTTCAGTACCCTCCACCTTTTGTGGAAGAGTTTTAGCTGCTACACGTTGTCTGAAATTTCAGTGTGTTCAGCCACCTTTTAGATCTGATATCTTACCTTCAGATCCACTTCAGATTGGTTATTTATCCATCCAAAACACCTCTATTTTTTCTTTGGTTTTCCTCTAGGGTCCCCTTCGCTTTCCTCCAGGATATAGCATCTCACCACCTCATTTACAACAATCTTTCCTATGATTTTTTGTTTTTTTTCTACACCTATTTCCAGTAGATCTAACCGTTAGATCATTTTCCCTCCCAAATTTAGATTTATGGCTATTTTGGTGTGTTTTGAATAGATTTTTTGGCCACCTACAGACTAGTTGTTGAGAGACCCGCCTCCTTGGGTTTAGATTATTGCATCATTAGATATTTATTTTTTGTTATTTCAGTTTCATATACTGTTATTTGCAGGTTTATTTACAGTTATATAGCACACTTTTTATTTTTCTCTACAAATGTCTGGGTTTAAAAATTAAAATTCAGACACTTTACACTCACACCCTAAGTGAAGAAGAGCTTGGTTAACACTGCCAAGCAAAGAATTTAAAACACTGTAACCAATTGATCCTGCACCTCTCTACCCTTGTTTCGATGTTATAATCAGTTGATCCTACACCTCCTTGCCTTTTTTGGTCTCTCTTCCCCTTGTGCCATGTTTGTGTCATCGTAGTTGTGCCACCAAGGTGTTTATCCCGAAGATTTCTCGGCCTTCATCCTGAGTTTCCCGTAGGAAGAATTACTCCTTCGCGTATGATTCAAGTTAGTCCTCAAGTGAGTCCACACTTCGACTCCTCTTCTAGTTCATTGGGTTCCCCTTCTGGTTCCTCCCCCATTTCTCCCCCTGTCACCTTCACCATGTCTAGTTTAGGACCTAACATTAGTTGTAGCCTCGGTTCTAATGCTTGGAATAGTACTAGTGGGACCACAACAGAACTACCCTGGTTGCTCCCTTGCTCCCCTATATAGCAGGCCTCATTCTTCCCAATTTTAACCAGTTGATTAATGACCCTATATGCCATGATGCTAGTTTACCTACTCTGTTGACCAAGCTCCCTTCCGAGATCCCCAAGTTTGAAGGTATTGCTAGAGAAGATCCTATAAATCATGTTTGATCTTTCCACATGTGGTGTTTGTCTAAATCCATTACCGATGACTCTGTCCGTCTTCGTTTGTTCCAACGTATACTTACTGTTGAAGCTTATAAGTGCTATGTTGATCAGGCCTCATCCTCTCATACCACCTTCTCAACTCTTGCCCAATATTTTTTCTCTCGTTTCGAGCTTCCCCTTCCTTATGACACTGGTACCGAACTTATGACTTATTTTCGTCAATCCTCTACGACCAGCCTATCCGATCATGTCCAGGAATGATGGAGAAGAAAGAGCCTATGTTGAGCCCCACCTTCAAAGACCATGTCTACATGGACTGGTTCCTTAGATCTTTCTTACCTGCTATTGGCAAGGATTTCGCATCACATTTCCCTCAAACCGAAGAAGCCGATCTCCATATTGCATTAAAATATGACCTGATCTATGCTCAGTCTGGTTATGTTTATACAATTCTACCTAATCTTCCTAGACCTGGTAGTGCCAATGCACCGTGGGCATCTCATGCCACCGATGCTATTGTTGGAGCTCTTTCCATCCATATGCTTAGCCTCCCATCGGCTATGGTTTTCCTCAAGGAGGGGCCAACACCTCCAGCTCTTTTCCCCATTCTAGTAGCATGTATCTAGGATACGACATGCCTCCTCATTTTGCAACCTCATGTTTACCGCAATGTTACCTAACCTCATTATTATCTGTATCTGCAGCCTGGTGCTCCAGCTCCTGCAGCATTAGCACCTCTGCCTCCCTTGCCTTCTCAACCCCTGTAACAGTAGCCACTGCCCCCTCAGGGGTACATGTATGGACAACAGAGCACGACTAATTCTCCTCCTTCCAGAAAGAAGAGGAAAGGCATTCAAAATCAATTTGCCCCAGGTAATCCTAGACCTAATCCTCAAGGTAATGCACCTAACACTATTAACCAGCAACAGGGCACTCAACCCAAGAAAGACAAGCCTGTTCACATGAATAAGCCTTGTTCATGTTGTGGTGTTTATGGTCATTACACACAATTGTCCTCTTTTATCATAGATGCGATAGATGTGGTAGTCTCAAGAAGCATTGCGAGGACATAAAACCTCCCTTTCAGTCCCTCCCAATCTTGTGCCTAGTCAACTGGCTATGTTTACTAATTATTTCCCTCAGGAGGGATTTGTGGCTACCCAACCACCTGAAGGTCAGGTGGCCACTCAACCTCCTCCACTTGGTACCTCTGATTACTAGATTCTCATGATCAGCTCTGACCAACCTATAATTGTTGACCTCGACCTTTAGACTCGGTCCCATCAGTACAACAAGCCTCCTATAACATCTGCCCCCGAGATCCCTTCTTCAGGTTCTACAGAGCCTCTTTCGATAACTAATGGCCCTTTATAGAACCATCAGCATAAGGCAGAGGTTCATACCAAGATCCCTAAGGGACCACTACACCAAAATGTTGCTTCTTGCAAAGCTACCCTTTCGTATAGTATAGTAGATGATTTGGCACAATTTCCTTCTACCATCTCAACATTGGAACTCCTCGAGTCGTGCCCTTCACAATGAAAAGATCTACTATCTTCCATGGGAATTGTAGTTCCTTCAGATGATCGTTTGATCATCTTCGATGTTGACCGATCATAACATCCTCCTCTTCCTGCTTCCATTTCCTTCCAAATCCCAGTCAAGATCTGAAACTCCAATGTTTCCCGTTGTATCATTGATGAGGGGGCATCCACCTGCGTGATGTCCACTTCGGTTTATAAGCAACTTGGATCACCTGATTTGGCTTCTTCCATGATCACTCTTCGAGTGTCAGATGGTCATGCCTCCCAGCCCATTGGCCTATTCTGCAATTGTCCCATTACTCTTGTAGGCAAGACTATTTGCGTTGACGTAGAGGTCATTAATGCCCCCTTAGATTACAACACTCTATTGGGTCATAGCTAAAACTATGTGATGTCTGTTTTCCCATCTACGGTCCACCGCAAGATGTCATTTCCCCATAATGGAAATATAGTCACCATTAACTAGTTGACATATTACGAACCGAAGTGTCATACATCCTCTGAGTCCATCATCTCTTCGGTGGCCAATAAGCAAACCGTCGATCCTTTGACGAGTGTCTCGCACGGAGTCTAAAAAGACTCCTCTTTTCTTGGTACACTCCCTGGTCTTCCTCCTCCTGTCTCTAATCCCAACTCATCGAAAGTTTTCATGATTCAATCATCTTGGTCTTCTCTGAAGTGGCCCACTTCAGCTAGTCAGCAGCCTTGCCCTCGACAGCCTTCTCCTAGCCCTTCGATTAAGCCTTTTGGACCCCCTCCTCCTCACCTTTCACCTACAACTAGTATCCATGAGCCTCTCTACACTCCTAGAATGGTTCCTCCAGGCCTTAACCATCTTGGAGTCGTCCCGCCTAGCCGTTACCCCTCTAGTCACATACCGTTCCTAGCTCTCCTTCCTAGAGTGTACTCGGTACCTGTTATGGCTACCCTATATCTTCTTAAGCTGACCCTAGGGATTCCTATCTGGTACATCAATCCCCCAGCCACTACCCCCCCTGGTCCACCTAATCTGTACCTTTCTTTTCCCCGGTTCAATTTGTCCCCATGACCCCCCCCTCTCCTACCATGCCTCGACCACCTCAACAGGAACCTCCTCCTATTGCGATAGCTTCAGGTGAGGGGGGAAAAGTGTGCAAGAAGGCATATAAAGACAAGGTTTCCCTGACAAACCATGCTCCTCCACAGCCTCCAAAGCGTACCACACAGTGTGCTTTGTGTGACGTTGTCAGTCATGCCACCCATAATTGTCCTGAACTGCCTCATCTCAAGCCCATGATCAACGAAGCACTTATTGAGTTTGATATCCCTGAAGTCCATGTTACTTTACTTGATTCAACCAAGAAACTCAAGTCTCTACACACAAATCACCCATGTTCTTTATGTGATTTCCATGGCCACTATACTTACCTCTATCCTCGCCTCGAGGACTTCCGCACCTCTCTAGCGGTAATTTTCCAATTCAAGAAAAGTTGATCCGGATTTTATGCAGGAACGCAACAGAATACAGATATAACCATAGATACAGAGATGCAGCGGAAATAATGCTTCATTTTATTAATAAAAGAATGACTGCAATAAGCTTACAAAGATAATGGAAATAAGCTAGGGCGTTGGTAGCTATCTCTGAGAAGAGATGTGGCGGTCTTGAGAAGGTAAATCCCCTCTGCGGACAGAGGCGATCCCTACTAGCCCAGCAGGGGTCTAGCAACAAACAAACAATGCTATGACGCAGGCTCCTAGTTACGAATGAAAGATTTGGGATAAGAACCTACCTGGATTCCAGCGCTCGATCTGAAAAAGAGATGTCCCCGTCCTTCGGTCCTGGCAGATCACAATCCTTCCACGATCTCCGTGGATGAACACCTGCACACAGAAAGAACAAACAGATACAAGCATAGGAACCAGCATACGTAACTAAACATCGGTCAGAAAAGACATTACTCGTATTAACATAATGGAAAAAGGAGTGGAACCATAATCATAGTCATCTATTAAAGTGGTAAACGAATAGAAGTTACAACCAAGTTCTGACGCTGCAGCCTCCTTCGCGCGGGTCTCCGGTCGTCCACGTCTCGCAAAGCTCGCCGGGGGAAAGGGAAACCCCTCCAGAGTCTCGTGACAATGGTCTCCTTGCTCGAATGGGCCTTAAGGGAAAGGAAGGATTCTTTTCAGCACAAAGGCACTTGGGAATAGGAGATGCAAAGCTTCAGCACTTCAAGACTAGCTTGCCATGGATCTGAGCAAGCTTTTATAGATGGGGAAGGAGGGAGTTGGGATCCCTCTTATTATGGGATGGGCCCTATCAACAAGGAAGGTTCCATAGAAGGTGGCAAAACTACTTCCCTTCCATAGAACTCCCGTAGCCAAACCTCCCAACTCAAGATAGGCAGTGGTTGTGAGTTTGTTTGAACTCAACTTCCGCCATCCATATATAAAAAACAGTCCCTAAAATGGGTGGCGCGATTGTTGCTCTATGACAGAGCGCCAAGTGGCGCGACCTCTTTACAGGATTTCCCTGAGTGGCGCGAGTACTGAACTGTCTACCCGCGCCAATGCAAAAAGAGCCGTTTTTCATGGATTTTGCAAGGAGATGTCTCAAGGGGAAATGAAGCTCATACTCAGAGGGATGCAATGATGATGTTTTCAGTGCATGACAGTGTTCACAGGTCACGTTATGGGTCCTCCATTGTGCGGGGCGGGGAATGGTAGGGACGGTGACAAATTACTGTGTAACAGATGCCCCCTAAAGCATGAGGCCCGAGAGAGAGAGGGGTGAAATGCTTTACGAGAACATGTCCGACTGAAGGCCCGCCGTCGGAAAACCTGCATAGACAGATACAACTGATATCTTAAGTACACGATGTATATATATGGTATGGACGCAGCCATCCGAACAGAGTATGCTATAATCCGGATCCAGGGTATGGGCACAGCCATCCAACTAAGATCAAACAAATAGACCCAGGTATGGTCGCGGCCATCCAATCATTGAGTCATGTACATAATGACAATAATCCACAATCGCAGCCTGGATTACAACAGACACAATCCAGGGTCTTGCGCTCCATCTCGACCCAAATAAGTACAAGTTCTAGCACGCGAATATGTGAGCCGATGTCGAACATGCAAGAACATCGCCTGATTACCAGCCAATGATGAAAGCCGTTAACAGACGCGAGAGGAACCACCAATAATGACAATGGTCCTCAAGGTACCACAGGTACAATCCACGGCGTGTGAATAAATGAGCTGACGTCGAACACCCGCAGAATCATCCGATCGGAGGTCAATAATGAAAACCTCTCGTCGAATGCGACGAACCTGCCATTAAGGCATGCAGGCCCCAAGGTACCATCAGGAGTCTCTAGACCAACTTCCTGGATAATGAGTTGAAGTCGACAGGAAGTGATCTCGATCGAAGGTGAGCCATAATGATTCCCACATCATCGACACGAGACAGAGGAACATAATGTTTTGTTGTGAATTAGGATCATATGAGAAACAGAGGAAGGTTGGTATTCGCAGAGGCCAACTTCTCTTGAACATATAAACGGCACGGCAATGGACTTGGCAGTATTTGACATCAACAGATCAAAGGTCATGGCGACGAGGCAGTGAACAGATGAGAGGTCAAAAGAGATTACCCAAACCCATGGAAGCAAAGTGAAACAACGAGATGAGATGTCCCCAACCCGACACGAATGCAGACAAGTGCCATGTTCAAGAGCGACATACCGCCGACGACAACGACAATGGTTCCATTTTTCCCCCACCATTTCTGGCGAGTACCCCAATTATTTTTGATAACAAGCTTGAAGGGGATAGCATATGCTTGTGATATAAGTCCGCCCTTCGGGCGAATCCATCCTAGTGCATTTAACGAGTACTAGGAAGGAGAAACTCGGAGAACGTCATTTCGACGGAATCCAATGTCATCAGGGTTTAACGAGTCCGACAAAGGAAGAACTCGGCGTCTTTTCATGTTTAGAGAGTTTGAAAAGACAGCGGAAAAGAAAACTCCACAGGTCCCTTTTCGTAAATAGTTTCCCAGATCCGAAAAGGTAGAAAACAATATCCGGAAAAACCTCCTAGTCGCGATAGGCTAGGGTATTCCTTTTTCGTAATCGATCCAGCCCAGCCCGAAAAAGGGTTAAACTTATACTGGGTGAATGTCGATTCGTGTCCATTTTAACGAGATCGAAACGACAAGGGCCTCGGCGATCTTTTCATGTTTAGAGAGTCAGAAAAGAGCTGAAAGATGACTCCTCCTGGAGGAACGAGTGGTATAAAGGGTAGCAACTGGTTCCGGTAATGGTGGAACTACTCTGAAGAAATAAAGGTCGAGAGGCTGGCTAACAAGACCACTCATAGCAGCGGTTCCTCAGGAACGGGTAAAACAACCAAGTGAAGGCATATGATCGGCCAAGCAGATAGTGACAATGGAGTGAGAAAACCAAGGCTCATCTGGTAAAAACAGGCTGATAAAATGGCAATCACAAGAGGTAAAATAGGCAAGGTTTCATTTTTACACAAGCTTGAAATCAGGAAACTTTGCTTGAAGCTGGTTTCATTTTTACACAAGCTTGAAACAAAGATAAACTATGCTTGAAACCGGTTTCATTTTTACACAAGCTTGAAACGGAAACAAACTATGCTTGAAAAAGTAAGCATGCCCCCAGCATGGTGACTCAATTCGAGGTACATGCCCCCAAGCTTCAGTCCATATGAAAGGCAGATGGAGTGAAGGTTCAAATTACGAGATCAAGAGAAAGACTCGACTGGGATTTTACGAGATCTAAACAAAGACTCGAATTGAACGGGAACGTGTTTCATTATTTTAACGAGGTTGACACATTAAAAGAACTATCCTCAGACCACCCTGGTTTCATTTTTTAAGGAGCTTGGCACAAGACAAGGAACTCTGCTCCGACCAGCTTGTTTCATTTTTTAAGGAGCTTGACACAAGCAGAATGAACTATGCTCCGACAACCTTGTTTCATTTTTTAAGGAGCTTGACACAAGACAAGGAACTCTGCTCCGACCGACTTACATCAAAATGAACAAGAAGACGGTGCTTCCAAGAGTTCCATTCCTGATGGAAGGGAAACATCCTGGAAGTCAGGACCCAATGCCCCCAGCACATTATGCACAACGGCATCATCATTGAGCACAGGCACGGGGTAAGTAGCCACATAGTTGACCTGCGGTGGGGCAGATACAACAGGTGGATAAAAACCAGGAGGGGGTGATGGCGGACCAGTTGCCATATTGGGACCAAAGAACGACAGTTGATCAATGGTCACGATCCTTCCTTCATGCGGAAAACAGGCCACACGAAAGAGGGAGGAGACGAGCGCTCCCATGGCATAGGTGTAATCGCGCCCCAGTAGCAGATTGAAATCCAAGGGGCCTGGAACGACCATCACATCCATATGGACGGTTTTCCCTCCCAAAGTAATCGGTAACCTTGGAAGGATCCCCAACGGTTGACTCGTCCTTCTATTGAATGTCAACAGATTCTGCGTAATAGGCGCAAGCAGTGGCGAACCAAAAGCTTGCCAGGTAGTTGAAGACAGAATACTAACAGAGGCACCTTCGTCTATAATGGTGCTGGGTACAACCAGACCAAGAGCCTGTACTGTGATCTCGAAAGGCACATAAGACGGAAGGCGAAATCCTGCAAATCGATTCCAGTCAAAGGAAGCGACCAAACTATTCGGAGGGGCTACCATCGAGATGCGAAGGTCTTCCCCTGATGTTACGGAAGCAGAAGCCTCCCCCATAACCTCCATCTCGAAGGTGGGAGGGGTATCCTCCGGAGCCTCCATCATGGGAGGCGGAGGAGGAGCTTCCTGAAGTACAGGGACAGGAGAATCTTTCTCCAAGTCCGAAGAATCTGAAGAAACTAGAAGGACATGAGGGTTATGGGGTCCACTCTCGACAGAAAATACCTGGTGCACCGCAGATGGGGCCAGGTCAACCGATCCCACGACCAATGGTTGGTCGGGAACGGATTCCTGAATCTGAATTTCTGGAGGAGTGGGATCGACCAAGGATGACCCTTGACCAATCACGGCATCAGCCGGTGGAAGACTCAAAGAAAGCTGTTTATAACCAGCCGGGAGGCGTGGTGTAGAAACAGTCATGTTGTCCAAGACTCGCTTGGCTTCATCCATATAAGGACAAAGGTGAATAGCATGGTGCCCTTCACACAACTTACAGGGATTGGTGATCTTACCCTGCTTCTTAGGAGCCTTAGCAGTGCCCCCAACCTGACTCCCGGAAGCCAAAGACAATGGTGGGCGACCGTTGGACCATACTTCGAGTACCTTGGGAATGCCAGGGCAGTCTCGAAGAAGATGGTCTCCCGTGCACAACATGCAGGGGAACTTGACTTTCCGAGGAGGGTTGGAAGGGTTATCAAGAGGAGACGTTTCAGGAGCAATAGAAGCACTTTTAATCTCTCTCTTATCAGACTTCTTCTTCTTTGTCTTCTTCTTCTTCTTCTTAGCCACCTGGTTACTCGAATCCAGACTTTCACCAGGCGAAGAGGAGGAGGAGGACTCAGAAATAGGCGAAGAAGGGGAGAGGTCCACCTTAGAATCAACATGATGTGGTTCGGGTGGAGGAACTGATTGACCAGTAACTGAGACATTCGGGACAACAGAGGTTGAGAACAACCAAACAGGCAACCCAACAGTTAACCCAGGAAGGGACAACGTCGCCATGTAAGGAGCACCAACATTTCCAAAAAGAGGAAAATGACCAGGATTCCCTTCTGAGGGGATTCCTTGGTTGGTGAACTCTGAAAAAGTTGCCATCAAACTCAAAACCACACACGGGCTGAAAACGAGTTTAAGACACACGATCAAACGGCCAACAAGCAATATCTAAACAGGCGTGTAATCGTGGGCGATTAATTTTACCACATTGGAAAGTAAGAAATTCTACCGTTTCATGTTTTAAGAGTCGAGAAACGATAAAAGATGACTCTATCTCTTTCAGAATTGACACAAGCGTGAAAGGACAAGCGCTTGACGGTCTTTTCAAGTTTAGGGAGTCAGAAAAGACCAAATGACTGCTCAGGAAAAAACTAGGCACAAAGGGTGTACCAAATATCCGTGAACTGCAATATACACCTTGGTTTCAAATAATGAAACAGAAATCGACCAAGGACTTTCCGTACGTGCAGGTAGTCTCCCCGAATGCTGTGTTCGGTGTATCACGGGTAAAAGGCGGCAGACTCGGCTTCCTGTGGATAAAGGATTGAAAACCTATAGGGGTCTCCCTTTATATACGCGACGGCACGGGGAGCGCAAGTCCGTACTAGCGCTGTCTAAAGCCAATAGGCGAACGACAGCTGCTAGGTTTAACGACGCCGGAACACGTCTCTAGCCTAGACCTTCTAAATATGTTGCGTTAAGTTCCAATGTTGCCTTAGGTTAATTGAATGAATTTTACAGCTGATCTTCAATTAAGTTTCAATTTCCAGGCCTTATCGTATGTAGTGTCTCCTAAATGCAAGCTATATGCCACGATGCAACATTTCGTTCGATGAAAACTAGTTAAATGAGAGTTGAGAGCTTTAATACAAACGAAATGAACGGAATACAAACAAGAATATCTCTGATGCAACTAATGCAATTGCACATTTTCATTCAAACACTAATCACTAGTGATACGGAAAAGATGACAATTTGCACTAATTAAAAAAAACAAAAGAGATTATATTTTTTTTTAAAATTTTCAATGTCTAATGGCTAATGTGCACTGAAAACAAAAGGAACAATTAGAGAAATGATAACTAAGAGAGCAAAGCAAACAACATTCACTCACCAAGCAAGCAACCAAATCTCTAAATCGACCCAAAGTCTCTCAAATCGAAGAAAGACTCAAAAACACCCCAATGGACCGTGTGATCTCGGTCCAAAGCAAGGGCAAACGAATCCTGAATGAAAGAACGAACAATCACTCAAAAGACGCAACAAAACAATCAAAGACTGCTAAGAGGGCATGGAGGGTTAAGCAACAAGTCGACAGGACAATCAAGACACCAAAGCTCCCAAGGAGGGCTCGATTCACTATGCCACTAGATGCCTTAGGGCTCAAATCGTGAAACCGATAGATAGAGGCAAACAACCAAAGGATAGCGGTGAATTCCAGTCAAACCAGGCTCCAATGCACTCAAACAATCAGGAAATCAAGAAGAAAAGTATTGGTCAAGCTCAGAAAGCCAAAAATTGAAGAAATTCAAAAAAGTCACAGGGGTGGCGCGACTGTGGCCTTGAAACTAGCGCCACAGGCCGAGTGGCGCGAGACAGACAAATGCAACACGCGCCAAGTGGCGCGACTGTCAGGTAAAAACCCGCGCCAGTCGAATTCTTCAATGAAAACTAAAAACAAGCTAATCTGAGAAAAAGACCAACACAAGCTAAGCAAACCACAAGGCTAAAATAATGAAAGAACCCAACCCAGACGGTTCATCAAGCAAGGAGAAACAATCAAAGCGAACCAATCATAAACGAGACAAGGAAAACCGGCCCCCTGAACTATCTTACAATGAGGCTCGAGGGCCTATTTATTGTTGAGAAACAATGTAGAATCCAAAACGTCCAAAACCCTAACCGTAGGAGATGAAGCGCCAAAACTGTGGGTCCCGTTTGGGTAAATTGGTGGTTCAACTTCCCGGGGGCGTAACTTTGGCATCCGATCTCCGTTTGACGCGCTCAATAGCTCGTTAGAAAGATCTATTCGAGGACTTCAATTTTTGAACGAGCAACATCGGTCCATGGACCCATGTTGCTCTCCGTTTTCCCAAAAAACGTCGTTTAGGGCCTCAAAACGGCTCCGGAAGTTTAAGACCCGAAAAACTGCTAAAAATAGTAAGTTGTGCCGAAACTTACAAACTAAAATAACTGATGGTGGGGGTTCAAATGGACTTGATGGGTGGCCACCAATATCCACCTGGATTATTAATGCCCCAAAATGGCTCCGGGTGTGCAGGACCCGAAAACTTGCTATAAATAGTAAGCTGTGCTGAAGCTAGAAAACTGAAAGAATTGATGCTGCGGGTCCAAATGGAATAGGTGGGAGGCCACCGATATCCACCTGGATCATTCCTCCCTCCTTAGGAAGCAATGGTCTCCATTGCGTTAAGTTCCTCCATGGGGGGGGGTGGGGGGGGGGAATTTTGCTGAACTTGGTGTTAGCGGCGTCTTCCAGATGTAGATGTCTGCCATTGAGAGGCGTGGCCATTGAAGGATCTAAAAAAAAATAAAATAAATAAAAAAAATTGTCCATCATCGCGTTCCTGCAGCTATCAGGGGCATCCTCGGGCAGAAGTTTTGAAGGGATCTCTATCCTCGTCTTTCTTTCCTTACGCCGCAGAATTCGTCGGGTTAGAGTTGAACTCCATTATACCCTGGCAGCGTTAGGGACATGAAGAGAAAAACGAGAGAAAAGAAACGGACCGCTACGATACCAGCGAAATCCGGTTATGCGAGAACGCAGCAGATACGAGACATCACCATAGATACGAGAGATACCAACGGAAATAATGCTTCATTTTATTAATAAAGAATAAAGCCCAATAAGTTTACAAAGATAATGGAAATAAGCTAGAAGTGACCCGGTAGCTATCTCTGAGAAGAGATGTGGCGGCTACAGGCCTCTGAACTGTGTTACATTGAGGCTCGCAGGCCTATTACAGACATAATAGAAAAAGATGAGCTAGGGTACTGGCAGCGTATCCCTGAGAAGAGATGTGGTGGCTACCAGCCCCTAAACTGTGTTACAATGCAGACATGATGGAGATGTGGTGAGCTCGGGAACTAGTAGTGCTTATCTCTGAGAAGAGATGTATCGGCTCCCAGCCCCCTGAACTATCTTACAATGAGGCTCGAGGGCCTATTTATTGTTGAGAAACAATGCAGAATCTGAAACGTCCAAAACCCTAACCGTAGGAGATGAAGCGCCAAAACTGTGGGCGCCCGTTTGGGTAAATTGGTGGTTCAACTTCCCGGGGGTGTAACTTTGGCATCCGATCTCTATTTGACGCGCTCAATATCTCGTTAGAAAGATCTATCCGAGGAGTGCAATTTTTGAACGAGAAACATCGGTCCATGAACCCATGTTGCTCTCCGTTTTCCCAAAAAGCGTCGTTTAGGGCCTCAAAACGGCTCCGGAAGTTTAAGACCCGAAAAACTGCCAAAAATAGTAAGTGCCAAACAAACCAAAATAATTTATAGTAAATTCAATGGACTTGACAGGCCACCAATATCCACCTGGATCATTAAGCCCCCAAAACGGCCCCGGGTGTGCAGGACCCGAAAACCTGCTATAAATAGTAAGCTGTGATGAAGCTGAAAAACCGAAAGAATTGATGTTGCGGGTCCAAATGGAATAGGTGGGAGGCCACCACATCCACCGGATCATTCCCTGGATTGTGGCAGCTGAATGGTCTGATTTGCTAAGTTCCTCCATGGGGGTGGGGCACCTTGCTGAACTTGCAGGTTACAGCCGGTAGCTTCTGATGGATACACCGCCAGTGCACGACGGGCGATCAGAAAAAAAAAAAAAAAAAAAAATTATTCAATACTCATCGTTCTCTGCTTTCTATGGGCATCTCGAGCAAGATTTTTGACAGATTCCCCTCGTCCCTCGTTCCTTCCGCCATGGGGGGTCGTCAAGGCTAAGCAGGTTGAACTTCCCATCTCCACAGATTGGGACATAGAAGAGAAACAGAGAAAGAGCACCCGCTCTCGATACCACCTGGACTGGATTTTAGTGCAGAATGCACAAGATGTTAGATATAACCATAGATGCAGATGCAAATGAAAACAATGCTTCATTTTATTAATAAAAGAATGACTGCAATAAGCTTACAAACATAATGGAAATAAGCTAGGGCGCTGGTAGCGTATCTCTGAGAAGAGATGTAGCGTACGCAGGCCTCTAAACTGTGTTACATTGAGGCTCGCAGGCCTATTATAGACATAATAGAAATAGATGAGCTAGGGTACTGGCAGCGTATCCCTGAGAAGAGATGTGGCGGCTACTCACTCCTTAAACTGCTAATGCAAGAGTACAACATGTAGAGTCGGGAGAATCAGGTAGCGTTTATCTCGAGAAGAGATGTATCGTTCCCAAACAACGATTCCCTTATATGACAATGAGGCTCAGGCCTATTTATTATTATGAAATGTCGTGCAGACCCAAACGTCCAAAACTAACGTAGAGAGAGCAGAAGCGCTAAAACCTGGCTTTCCGTTTGGGTAAATTGGTGGTTCAACTTCCGGGCGTAACTTGCATCCGATTCTGGCTTGACGCGCCAATATCTCGCTAGCCTCAAAAAGGCTCCGGAAGTTTAAGACCCGAAAAACTGCTAAAAATAGTAAGTTGTGCCGAAACTTACAAACTAAAATAACTGATGGTGGGGGTTCAAATGGACTTGATGGGTGGCCACCAATATCCACCTGGATTATTAATGCCCCAAAACGGCTTCGGGTGTGCAGGACCCGAAAACCTGCTATAAATAGTAAGCTGTGTTGAAGCTGGAAAACTGAAAGAATTGATGCTGCGGGTCCAAATGGAATAGGTGGGAGGCCACCGATATCCACCTGGATCAAAAGTGCAACGTGTCCAACACTCCCTTATTTGCATGTTTTTATTTAGTAGAACTAGAGGAAACATCCACTCCTATTGACATTCCCCCTCTATATGGAAAAATGACAGAGTCTTCAGCCACTGTCCACTACATGTCATCATCTATGAGATCCATGGTGGAAGACCCCACTGGGACTTCCCCTTCTATTTCGCCTGACCTCCCTTCAACGATCACCTTGGGCTCAACATCGATGGATCATTTATCTACTTATTTTTCTGTCACCCCTTGTGATGATGCACTTCTGAACCTTTCTTCTCAGTTTGATGAGTCAGGTAACTTCGCCGCGTCATGTGGTCTCTCTTCCTCCAGTCATTCCATCTTCTATTGTGATGATGACATCATGGAAGCCTTGTCCACCCCTAACCTCATCTTTTCCACCCATAAGTGGGATGTCACCATCCGTGTTTATGGTGACTTTCATGACCTGAGCACAAGCTACACCTCTGGTAGCTCCCACACACCACCTTCCCGTCGGTGTGCGGGTAGTAGATATCATACCTAGATCGCTTCCTCCAACAGTGTTTGTTCAATTTCTACTTCAAGTTTTGGTTGCCAGCATTGTTCATCATCCTCCCATTTTTTGTCTTATGGCACTTTTCAGATGGACCTCCCATCCACACCTTATATCGGTTATGCCGATGGTGCAAGTCACTACTCCTGGAATTTATCCTTGGCAGGCTGGGCCATATTTACCCCCTTGCATTCGCTTGTTCTCTCGAATGGTGTAGGCATTGGAACTGATCCCAATAATCAAGCCGAATATGATGCAGTGCGAGGTTTATTAGCTGATTCCCTTTCACATCACATCCTCCAACTTCATGTTCATTTAGATTCCCTGCTTCTTGTCATGCAATTGAATTGTGTCTATCGTGTGCATAATCCTATTCTTTTTAAAATATATTTATGAGTGAAGCTTTTGATGCATGAATTTGAAATCATTACATTCAATCATGTACCTAGAACACAAATCACTATGTATATAGCATTGGAAACAATATTCTAGATTGGAATTTAGCACACGCATTTAAGAACACAAGACAACAATATAACATAAAACCATCAAAACGATGCATATCCATAATATGTGTCGTATAAAATGTTTTAGAGTCTATTAACTCTGATACATATGACACGCCCATAGCATGTTAGAAAACTCAAAAATTGGGGCACCAACTGCCCCTACACCTAATCAGTATCTTGAGGATATCAAACCAATGGCTCTGCTCTTGCAGCTTGTAGATCGTGCATCCCCTGTTCGGCCATCGCCATGCGCTGCATGACCCCTCGCCACTCCGAGGGTAGAACAATACATGGCTGTATGTACTAGTCATCCAAGTTTTTCCAACCACGCTCTGTAACATAGGTCATAAGCCTCTCACATCTCCGACGGATGTCCTCCAAGAGGGTTGTTGCATCCTCCTTTTTTGGCACTCTCGATCCACTAGGTCCTGCAGCTCCTGATACTGTAGGTTGTCCCATATACCCGACTGGTTTTACCAGTGCTATATCTGCATATCAGAACAAAAAGAATCAGTACGATATACAATATTCTGAAACTTTACAATGCACATAAAGGATTAGAAACTTGTCACTTACCATCGGGCCCCCATACTTGACCAGGCAGTAGTGGCAAGTTCAGGTCCCCAAGATAACTCATCCCACTATAGGGATAGTTCTCTATGTACAATGGCATATGATCCCAATGAGCAAAGAACTCGGGTCGAAACACCCGTCCGACTACCTCACCTCCTCCTCCACATAGTATTCGCCCCCACCAATGCATCCTGGGCTCCCTCGGCCCCCCATCCTTGAGCTGTATATGAGGTCAAAGTGTCAGGATCTTCTCAAAGAAGAGCGAGCACAATACTGTACCATATGCACAGTCATGGTTCACTTACCGTTTGCATAGAGAAAATTGTCATTTCAATGAAGACAGCATCATCTGGGCCCACCCATAGTAGGTCCCACTCAACGCACTCTCCACAAGCATCATCTGTCCTATAGTGATGTTGTGGAGTTCCTAGTTTCCCAGGATCCGTAGCACTCTTGCGGCCACATCAAAGGTCTCTAACTTCAGTAGATCCCCTATGGGTATCCGTGTCCCCTTGACTTGGAGACTTGGTCGACAATTGCGCTCTACAAACTCCATGATGTTCCACCCTCATGGTAATACTGGCTGAGTATTCTTGACCATCCCAAGTGGTGGGGGAAGAGTCAGAAAATATATATCCTAGACCGTAAACTCGATCCAGTGCCCCTGCACCATAAAGACTTCATGGTACAAATCGAAATAATTGACAATCTAGGCTAATAAGGGCTCTCCAGCTCTCATCAAAGGGTTGTCCACAAACTTAAGAACCCCAAACATGGCCAATGCACTACAGACACCTTGATCCTCTCAGATCTCCGACCGTACTGTGCCCAGGTCTCTCTCTCTCTATTTGATCTGTAATTCTACCATATCTGCACAAACCATAATATTTTTCAGTGTACAGATAGGAAATACTGTATCAAAACATAAAAACCTAGTTCGCAGCCAAAAAACAGCATAGAAAAACCCCTCTCTGTCAGGTCGCACTTTTCAGTCCCAATCTTGGGACCGGTCGCAGTTTTCTGCCGAAAACTTGCTATCGAGGTCACAATTTTTCCCCAACAAGTGCGACGCAACCATGAAGAGGATCAGGGGTCTGTTCCTGAGCTCTGGGGACCTAAACTAAACTTTCAATCCACTGAAATGAACTAATAGGGTTAGGCCTCTTACTTGCAACTGACGGATCTCAATTCCAACGGTCGATTTGTCTACTACGATCACCGCAAGATTTAGGGCCTTCTCTCCTCTCTATATTCCCCACAAATCCACTTGCAAATGAGTGAATTTGGAGGGAAAATGTGTTATTAAAAGAGAATCCCCTGATTTTTCTTTCACCTGTTGCGGCCAAAACATAGCTTAGTTTGAAAAACTGTTTATACTGTTGGAAAGCTCTCTCTGAGCCCTCAAATGGGTATATTTTAGTTTTTCATGATTTGATACTTCACCTCAACACATTTTTTCCAAAAAGGGTCACTTCACTACTACTCAAAATCGAATTTCTTCACTTGAAACACTTGTGCTTGGGGCACCACTTTTCCTCCTTACTTGTCCATGCTTGTGTCACTTTCCATCGTGAGTAACCATCTTGTACTCATGTTTTTATGGTCCCCATGTGACCTTTAATATATGGTAGCATCATCGAGTTGCCCTTGTTTAAAGCATCCAAGTTGAGTCATCATCGCATTCATGGAATCTATCCAGAGTCTCTTTATATCTAGCTATAGTCCTCCATCCTTCATTGCTCAGTTCCTCTCTCGTGTCGCACATCATGGCCTTCAATCCTTCTATCCCCTATCCCTTATGATATTGTGCCAGTCGCTGCTAGGTCATCCATGCCCTTTATAATCTAACAACAGAAGTTCTACATCCACTACTTAGTACCCCCAATTTCATCCTCATCCCTAGTATCAGTCTGTCATTCGCTCTATTATTTTCTCTCATTTCTTAGTTGAGGACCCCTTGTTGCCTCACCTATGGCGGACCTCCTTCTATCGACATTAGATCATTCATTCCAGAAGATGGGTCTAGAGGGTGGCGTACCTTGGTTCCAGCTTCCACTCTTCTTTGGTGACTCGGATCAGGCAAGGGGACTCCTTTTAGCACTTTGACTTGATTGTTTCTTAGCTGCATCTCCTTACATCATGATCGAGATCCGTATACTTGATGGTTCAGTGATGCATTATATTGGACCAGTGATTCCCGGGTGTGTGTGAGATGTTTCAGCCCTCATGAGGGGGTGGCCCTACATATCCGCCCCACATGCCCGAATGACCTCTTCCTTACAGCTTTTGATGCAACTACATAGATTTGATGATGTCGACCTCAGCCGCTTGCAATGCCTCTTTGTTTTCATGGACCAGTCAGATTTTCAAAGCCCTTTCCTATTTACAGGGGCATTTGGGTTTTATTTGTATCTCATTTACTAAGATATTATTGTATAAGTCCTGGTTGTTATCCCAGGCACGGTATGTAGGTGGGATTCATTATCATATTTTTATCTAGCTCATGTTTATGCCAACATGCGCTATATAGTCAGTCCCTTGTTTACTGGACACATCATTATTTGTACTCTGTCTCGGCGGACATATGTATACCTCCCCCGCCGCCTATAGCACAGGTACTCACTCATAAAAGAGACTTTTCACACCTATAAGTCTCAACTCCTCAGGGTCTAGTCCTCTAGCGCTTTACTCTACCTTATATTTCTCTCTCTCTGACTTCCCCTTCGGTGTCTAGTGATTGAGTTCTTATAACATACTCCGGTCATACGATTAGCTCCTAACGCTTGCACACTAGGGGGAAATCTGTTACACCATTTTTTGGTCATATAACCTTTTATTATTAAATGGACCCAAGTACACCATGTAAGACCAATTCTACCCTAAATAAAATTGCTTTCAATATGAAAAAATAACTTAGTAAACCATCGTTATGACGTTGTTTATGGTCTAAATAGGAAACCCCATAAGGAAATATTAAATAACTCTACACTTTTTTTTTATTTTCCTCAAGGAATAATTACTTAAACAATAGTTTAATTAATATTCCTAGTCCTATTTAACCAAAAACATCAAAATTAATTAGATAAATCATTATTTATCTTATTATTTTCTAGGAATAATTATTTAAACCTTATTTAAATAATATTAGTTGTTAAATGTGACTAAGTCATTTATAAATAATTAAATAAATCATTATTTATTTGATTATTACTCAATGACATCCTTAAAATAATAAATAAATCATTTATTTATTTATTATTTACAAATAAAGGGATTTGACCCAAGTCAAATTCTTTTTCCTTCCAACAAATATAATAAAATATTCCATAAAAGTTGGATCTTGATTTGGTTAATAATATTTTAATTATGCACCAATATCTAGACTAACTCAATATTTTGATATAAATAGAAGGGTTTTTTCATTCATTCACTACCTTCTATTGCCTAAAGATCAGTATGGATCTATACTTTTGGTTTGACTTTGATCCACCATCATGTCATATTTTGCTACCATTTTTCTTGTGAGCTCCCTTTGAGTTCCATTTTTTTCTTGGTTTTCTACACCATCAAGAGAGAGGGATTCTTAGAGGAACCCATCCCATTGAGGAGGATTGGTAACATCCTTCTATGTTCTCCTCCCAGGTGTCAGTAATATAAAATTCATAAAACATATTATTGTCTTGTCTATTGGATGCATGGAGCAATTCTTGTTTTTTATTTACTGCATAATGTATTTTAATGCATAGATCTAGATTTTTGAAGAATTTTATCTTGGTCAAATAATTTCATATCTAAAGATATTGGTAGCCATCTTTGTTGTTAGGGCTCTTTTTTATGCACAGTTAAAGTGGTCTTTTTTCGTACGCTTGCGATTAAGATTCATACTAACACTCATGCATTTAACATGTGGATGATATTGATCGGTAACATTATTTAACTCTTCCAACGAAGATCAACCTACATGAAACTCCTAATAAATCACCTGAAAACCCACAAAATTGTCAATGAAGGATCCACCAAGATAATCTTAGTTGAGACTCATAACTACAAAAACATCCACAAAGACTAGGGAATTGAAATAAGTCAAGCCTACTGAGTATTGATGATATAATTAGGGATGTTAGTTTTGTTGTGCTAATTTCATTTTCAGGTATAAAACTTATTTACTGATCTTATGCTTGATGTACATGTTTCCTTGTTTCTTATGTGTGTCAAAATAGTAAATGAAACTGAGTTTTATGAGTGAATTTTTAAGCATAAAGCATTAATTTAAAAGGTTTAATAGAAACAACATAAAGAACAAAAAGCCATGACAATTAATCCATTAAAGTAGAGTTTTGATGAAGGATTTTTCCTCTCCTGGGCTACATCTCCTTCTCCAGCTTCCATGGATTGGGACTCTATATTAGCTCAATTATGCTCAAATTAATGTTTTCATGCATCAAACGCTCTTGTAACATACTCCAAAGAGTTAAAAATATCTAAATCTATCAGAAATGACTATTTATTTACTCAATTTGGCCTTCAGATGCTATAGGCATAGCCTTCCCTCCTAGTGGCCCTTGGCTTTAATATTCTTCAAGGCAAAAAAAACCTTTGTAAAGTTGCTCCTTCGTTATGAAACCAAATCCAAAAATAGAAGAAAAGGGACATAAACACATTACAAATAATCCACTTTGAGTGGGAAACCTCTTTTACATTACATAAATGAACAATTCTTGGATGATACAAATGAGAAAACCTCCTTCTATATATAGAAGTCCATGGGGTCACAATATAATCCTAGTCGACCTAACAACAATAATATAAGGGCACAATAATAACAATATGGGGGTTACAAGGGTACAACAATAACAATAAGGGCGCTACACTAAATACAGTATGGGACTACACTAGCAATACAGGGACCTCACATGCCCCTCTCCTTCAAAAAAGTGTTTTCCTTAACGATTGAGTAGCTCTGGATGCTTTTGTATAAAATTCTCAACCTCCCATGTAGAATTTTTAGTGGGTAATTTCTTCCACTTGATGAGATACTCTTAAATTGATCGATTTCATAGTTGTCGAGTTCTTGTGTCCGTGACTGAATTGGGTTCCAATATGATTTTTCCTTGCTCATAAAGTTCTGGAAATATTGTTTGAGCTGGAATTTTGTCACCTATAACCTTCTTTAAGCATGAAACGTGGAAAACTAGATGCACTCCCGAAAAAGTAGGAAGCTCCAATTTGTATGCCATAGTACCTATCCTTTGCAACACCTTGTAAGGACCACAATACTTTGGTGATAAGTTATTATCCTTCTTAGCTTTATTGAGGGACATTTTTTTGTATGATTGTAGCCGTAAAAATACCCAGTCTCGTACATAAAAAATTATCTCACTGGGATGTTGATCTGCCTGTTGTTTCATTCAATTTTGTGCCAAATTTAGGCTATCCTTTAAGAGTTAGAGAACTTGTTGTTGATGCTCGATGTGATCTTCCACTCATTGAACCTTAGAATTTTTTCTTAACAATGATGTGATGGATAGTGGATGACATCCAAAAAGTGTCATAAATGGGGTCATTTTTTATGCAGTATGGAAGTAAGTGTTATACCACCATTCAACCAGAGGTAACCACTTGGCCCATTGTGTTTTTTTATTAGATACAAAACAATGAAGATATCCTTCAAAAAATTGTTCACTATCTCAGTTTGTCCATCAGATTGAGGATGATAAGATGAGATATGAGCTAGTTGAGTACCTAAGCAAGAAAATAATTCCATCCAAAAATTTCAGTAAAAATGGGATCTTTATCGCTTACCATAATATTTGGGTTTCCATGTAGCTTTTGAATTGTTTCCATAAATGTAGTGGCAACTATACTCACTTTAAGTGGATGAGATAATGCACAAAAGTGTGCATATTTGGTAATTCTATCATCTACCACCATGATGATACTCTTTCCTTCGGACTTAGGTAAACCTTTGATAAAATCCATTGAAATATACTCCCAATATTGACTTGGAATGGATAAATACTATAGAAGACCCAGGGTCTTAATTGTCTCAACTTTATTTTGCTGGAAAACCAAACATTCCACCACAAACTTTTGAATATCATATTTAAGGCCATCCCAAAAAAAATATTTCTTCACCCTGTGGTAAGTTTTTAAAAACCCTGACTTTCCTCCTAAAGGAGAATTGTTCAATTCCAAAAGAATATTTTGTTTTAGTTCGGAATTATTACAAAGATATTAGCCATATTTGTACCATAAGGAATAATTTTTCCTACTAAATGTATCAGATGTACTAGGATCTTGCTGCAACTTTTGAATGAGTGTTGCAACGGGGTCTCTTAACAACCTACGAAACTGGTCCAATTTTGATATTTTTGATTATATTTATCCTAGTGGAGGGGTTTTGGGGTGGGTAAAAGCCCTGAATGCATTGTAATGGGTCAAACGGTAAACTAGGGGTCTGAAAACCATGGGTTGCGGACCATAGGAAATTCGAGGCTAGATTGTTATAAATAGAGATATATTTTGTATTGTAAAGGATAGGAAATGAGGAGCTATTGATGCAATCTGTTATTTAAGCGATCTGTTTGGGTTTTGCGGAACAGACTCCTACTGGCTGTGTGCACAGAGATCCTAGTCCAGTTATGTGTGAACCCTACTACTGTGTGCACAGGTTGGGAAGGGAATTGGAATTGTAAGGAAGAATTGATGAATGAATGAATGCGAAAGATTAGTAGAGAACTGAATCTGTGAGTATTGTTATATGAATTACTGGTAATTTTTGTATTATGCATTTCATATCCTTAAGCTACGAAAGATCTGTGTACTGTGCTCTTGGATCTAGATTTGTTATTTTCTGTTTATGTACTACTGTGTTGATGATATAATAATAATTTAACTATATATCTAGTGCACGTGGATGCGAATAGAAACATAATTAACCCTGTGCAGAACAAGGTAATCTAGGAATTACAAAAATAGGACGCAGCTCTTCTTGCCTTACCCATCCTTTCTGAGGGTGCGGAAAACCTAGTTCCAGCACCCACCCATACTACTTCGAGTGAGACTCTGACCTGTGAAAGTAGGTCACTGCCGAAAGGGCTAGTAGTATAGGGGTTTGTTGGCAAACCTTGCTTACCGAACCTAGCTCAGGACCCCTCGAGCCAAAAATTGGTTCCGTTGCCAGGACTAAAAGAAGTCTGAGAGAGGAATTGGGTAATGACAAGAGAATACTGGAAACCTAAAAGAAAAGAGATGGAAGACTGGTTTGAAAGAAATATCCAGGAGTTCACAGTAAAATAAACCACATTGAAAAATTAACGGTAGAAAGGTGGAAAAATAGGTACATTCTTACTTAAAGCTACAAAATATTCTTTGTAACCTTTGTGATTGAACTCTAAGAGTGGCTGGCCAGGCTTGTGGAATTCCAGAAGTGCTGGAAGGATGAGCGAGTCACTCAGTGGACCTCAGAGCTGCTTAAGCAGCTGGAAAAAATTGATAATACTATCACACGCACGGTGGATCACTAGGTGGATAGTGTGTTGGGAGAATTTGTGACAAAATTTGCCATTGATCAGTTTGTATCATACTATGAGGCTGAATGACGATTCTTCAAAGGATTTTGAGGCAAATTTCTTAGGACGTTACCATTGCTGATCAAGAAATTACTGTGCGAAAAGAGCATTCTATGTAGTCATACTGACTGAATGACCTCGGATCTAGACGAAAGCGCGACCCGTAGTGGTAAACACTATTGGAACAACCTTGAAGAAGGGAGATCCACTTACAATCCATTGCAGGAACCAGTTGCCCCACCACCTCGACCGCGCAAAGGTAAGAATTTACCTATACCGCCACCCACCCTAGACAGTGATATGGTTGTGCAATTGAAACTACCTACCTTCAAGGGGGTAGGAGATGAGGATATGGACCGATTTTGGTTCGTTTTAGACTCGGTATAGACTACACAGAATGTGGAAAGTGATAGGTAAAAATGGCGCAGTTGTCTTTGGCCTTTGAGGATACGGCCCTAAACTGGTATATGTGGTATATTGCCCAGAATGGGGGCGCATCTATTTAAGATAAAAAGGACACTTTGAAGAACCAGTTCAAGAAGCTGAAATCTTATTCCCATTTGGTAGCAGAAGTAAAGGACTTCAAACAACGTGGGTCTGAGTCAGTATGGGAGGTTGATTAATGGCTGAAGAAGGCAATCAAGGAAGGAGGATTCGAATATGATGATAGACAGCATACAAAATGGTTCATCGCTATGTTGTTACCTCACCTGCACACGCCAATGAGTCATAAAACCTTTGAGTTGTAGGAGAAGGCTGTGGAAATCGCTGTGAAACTAGAAGCTGCCCCCCGAGAAGATACATTAGCAGGGGTACAACAAATCCAAGAACAACTTGGCACTATACATATGGAGATACAAAACCTATGAAAAGAGCAGGAAAAGGACGATTGCATAGATCTCTAGTGTATAAGATGCCTGGTGTCTGCCCATACGAAGGATTAGTGCCCTACGTTGATGGATTACATGAAAGCTGGAGGACCTATCCCGGTACGCCCAGGGGTGAGTAGGGAACCGGTCCTATTACAACCAGGTTCAAGATAACATGCACTATGGTGTGATGATTGTTAGGTGGCAGGACTGCATGATACAAACCATTGCCCACGGTTAGGTGCATATGTCCCAGAGCTAAAGCAACAATGGTGCTGATTCTTACTATCAGTGGAACATGATGAGTAGAATTGTCATACTTATGACTTAATTATGGATTGTGGAAACTTATATAGGGTACAATCGGACCCTGCGTCAACAAGATTCTCTACACACTTTGAAGGATCACCGGCCCAAGGCAGAGGAGTTCGGGGAGGAAGCACAAGACACAGACGTGGGCAGCTAATATATTATAATTGTGGAGAAGTAGGGTACTTTGCGAGAGAATGCCCAAATCCCACCAGGCCATCATGCAAATATTGTAGGTAGCTGGACCATGAGGTAAAAGAATGCCCAATTTTAATAGCCAAGATGCAAGAAAAGCAGCCCACCCCTACACAGAATGTACAAAGATTTAAATTCGAGCTAAGAAAGGCGAATCCCTGTGTAAAATTCATGACACACAGTGGGCTGGTCACCTCGAGCATAAAAGAGGAGCTTTCTTCTTAGGAAGGAGTGTCATTCAAAGAACAAACACCACCGAAAGTCTCTACATAGCCGCCAACACAACCTCAGATAGAGGAAGGGGTTGAGCCCTTCGTAAAGGCATGTCTGAAGCTGCTGCGAAATCCACAGGCTGTAGGTAATATCCAAGCACTACTGAATACCTCCGTGGTTCGGACCAATTTGATCCCTGAAACCAAGGATGTACACAAACTCTACAGCTATAAGAAGCACACTAGAAGAGAGATGCGATTGACTGCACAGATTGGTGACTATGAGATGGATCAAGTGATCTTAGATATGGGGTCAAATGCGAATGTATTACCAAAGTAGCCATGGAAATGAATGGGGGAACCTACGTTAGATTGGTCCACCATCCAGCTGTGAATGACCAATCAACAAAAAATCATCCCTCTAGGGATATTACGAAAAGTCATGGTTGACATCGCAGGGGTAAGGGTCCTAGCCAACTTTGAAGTCATAGAAATCATGAAAGATGTGGATCCCTACCCTGTGCTCCTTAGAATGGACTGGGAAATTGACATGGGTGGTGTCATCAATCTCAAGAAATGCAACATGGTGTTTTAAAGCAAAGGTACGTGTGTCATAGTACCACTAGATCTAGCAAAAGGTGCGTGGTATACAGAGCTAGCATATGAGGAGGAGGAATTAGATAGCATTTATAAATTAATTGCGCTGGATGAAGATCAAGTTAACCCCATGGAGGAAGGAATGATCTTTTGGGAGAAGGACAGTGAATGTTTCTCTGACTTTGATGAGGAGATGGAAAATTGGTAAGGTCGATTGCATGAAGTTTTGACAGTCCAATGTCTTCAGACTGTCAGCAATTTTCGGCGCATCTCTCTTGAGGAAAGGAACCTGCCCTGCCCAGAGAACATAGATGACAGTCAGAAGACGGTTGAACCTAAGATTCCCATGGAACGTAGGCTAGGGACACTATCACTAACATCGCGTGAAGCACCTACATAAGGACCGGTATTCTCCACTCATGAGAAGTATTGGAGAAGGGTGATCCTGCACATAGGGACCCCAGTCACCAGATGGAATTTGAGGTTAGTTGACCTATGCAGACACCTGCTAACATACCACACTCAATGGTGCGATCAAGCCTTGCACAGTCAGGCTTGTCGGGGTACCGCTGCCCTAGGCATGCGTCGGATTACGAACCTACCCGGACCCATGTTTAATTTGAAGAAGTTGCGAACACCTCAAGTAATAAATGGCATGAGGACACGTGACGTAGCCCTCTGGTGCAATGACGTTACAACCATGGGTGAAGCGCATGGCTCAAAAAGACTGATGCCCAACTTGCAGACGTGCCTCGCGTTGACCTTCACTCAGGGTACGCGAACGAAATATAGGCGTCATCCAGGGTCTGACATTCCGTGGAAACAACCTCAGGCATCTATGACGACTGTTAGCACATACCAATTTAATAAAGAAGGTATCTTAAAAGTACACACAATTGGAAGCATATCATCAATGCAGCCATTTACAGTAAGGTTGATCTACCTGATCGATGGTCAGTCTCACGAATGGGCTACTCCACCATTAAATAGCTTTGGATGGTGTGCGGATGGCTAGATGATTACAAACCAGGCTATTTATTCACCATACAACATGCTCCCACTATTTTCGTACTGGATTTTTATGCTCCTTAAGATTCTTCGGGTTGCCTGGTTTCGTGTTGCTAGGATGAACCCAACCAGAGAGCCTGGGGGTGCTGAGTGCAGTCACAGGGGTGAAAGATGGCTCCCGACAGAAAGGATTGTCTATGAGCCATGCACAACAGGAACTTTGTGATACAGGGACATGCTGCGGCTTCTCCGCAACTCCAGCACACTGCCCAACCAAAGCAATGTGTGTTCCCTCCCTTGAATTTCCCTTGTCAATGATCCTGATCCAACTACGGGGGACATACAAATTGATTTAGCATAGCTATCTCACACAAAGCTTCAAGGACTACACACCAGAGTGTTGCGCGAAGTTCGCCACCATGACCGAGCCAGGCAACAGCAGTATAACGTACCCCAGGAAATACGGGACCAGCAGATTGCAGTGGTCACAGAGGCAATGTAGATTATTCAAGAACAGTTGAAGCAGGGTGAACAACTGGTCAAAGAAGCTACCCCACTATGGACAACCATCCAGCACCATTCCATGCTACACCCTATCCAGATGAAATTTCATCAGGCGGAAGCTACTCTGGACCAAGTTAGAGCCTCATCACCTTCCAACATCTCCACACAACGTTTAGCCATCCTGGACAGGCTTTAGAACCTTTGCCACAACAAGCATGTCACTTGAAAACGACTGAAACCATGGGCTGCGATCACTCTCCAGCTCACCGAAGATGCTCAGTCTGGCATTACACGCCTCCATCGGCTATTGGAACGGATCATCGCGGCTCGAGATGGCCCTGCCTCCCTAACAATGGTCAAAATTGCGTGACATGATGCATGCCAAAGTAAGGAAGTGCCTCCTCCACTCCTTTGCACTCTCACTACCTTACGCGCACAAGTCGAAGCCTCACCACTGCAGTGACTTGGGACTAGTCACAAGATTGTGTTGGGGGACTGTCGAAATGGGGTCTCCTAACAAGCTGCGAAACTGGTCCAATTTTGATATTTTTGATTATATTTATCCTAGCGGAGGGGTTTTGGGGTGGGTCAAAGCCCCAAACACATTGTAATGGGTCAAAGGGTAAACTAGGGGTCTGAAAACCATGTGTTGCGGACCATAGGAAAGTCGAGGCTAGATTGTTATAAATAGAGATGCATTTTGTATTGTAAAGGATAGGACATGAGGAGCTATTGATGTGATCTATTGTTTAAGCGATCTATTTTGGTTTTGGGAAACGAACTCCTACTGGCTGTGTGCATGGAGATCCTAGTCCAGCTGTGTGCGGACCCTGCTGCTGTGTGCGTAGGTTGGGAAGGGAATTGGAATTGCAAGGAAGAATTGATGAATGAATGAATGTGAAAGACTATTAGAGAACTAAATCTGTGAGTACTGTTATATGAATTGCTGGTAATTGTTGTATTGTGCGTTTCCTGTCCTTAAACTGTGAAAGATCTATGTACTGTGCTCTTGGATCTAGATCTGTTATGTTCTGTTTATGTACTGCTATGTTGATGATATAATAAGCATATAACTGTAGATCTAGTGCACATGGATGTGAATAGAAACATAATTAACCCTGCGCAGAACAAGGTAATCTGGGAATTACAAAAATAGGACGCAACTCTTCTTGCCTTACCCATCCTTTCTCAGGGTGCGGAAACCTTGTTCCAGCACCCACCCATACTACTTCGGGTGATACTTTGACCTGCGAAAGTAGGTGACTACCGAAAGGGCCAGTATTATAGGGCTTTGTTGGCAAACCTTTCTTACCAAACCTGGGTCAGGACCCCTCAAGCCAATAATGAGTTTCCACAATTCTTTATCCCTCTTCCTTTCATCCATTGCTTCATTTCTCCAATATGGTTGGATAATAGAAATGACACAAAGTAATGCTTCTGCCTCTTCATCCTTTCTTGAGAGTGCATCTGCAACAACATTTAGCTTCCCTTTTTTGTATATTATTTCAAAGTCTTAACCCAAAATCATTGTGACCCATTTTTTATGCTCTTCTAAAGATAGTATTTGTTCCAAAAAGTGTTTAAGACTATCATGATCAGTTTTAACCTTGAAGTGTCTTCCCATTAGGTAAGGTCGCCATTTCTTTAGTGCATGTAGTATTTCGAACATATCCTTCTTATAAATATCATTTTGTAAATATTTCCTATGATTGGATGACTTTCAAAAGCAATGGGTCTTCCTTCTTGCATTAAAATAACACCAATTCCATTTCCTGAGGCATCACATTCCACAATAAAGGTTTTTTTGAAGGCTGGAATAGCTAAGATCGATGCTAGGCACATTTCCTCTTTAAGATGTTAAAAGGAATTAGTTGCTTTAGTAGTCTATGGAAATACATCTTTCTTCAATAATGTTGTTATAGGTGTTGCTATTTTCCCATAATTCTTAACAAACTTCTGATAACACCCTATTAATCCAAGAAATCCTCACAAATTATTTATGGTTGAGGGGACTTTCCATTCCTTAATGGCTTTAATTTTTTTAGGGCCTACCTTAACACCCTCATGCGATACAATATGACCCATATATTCCACCTCTTGCACTCCAAAGAAAAATTTAGAGGTTTTTGCATATAATTGTTTCTCCTCCAATAGTTTGAGCACCCTTTCAACATGTTGAACATGTTCCTTCCAAAACCTTTTGTAGATTAGTATATCATCAAAAAAATACTAACACAAATTTTCTAAGGAACAATTTGAAAATGGAATTCATCAACCCTTGAAATGTATAAGGTGCTGGTAAGGCCAAAAGGCTTGAACAAAAATTTATAATGACCCTCATGAGTTTGAAATGTTGTTTTCAAAATATCTCCAGTTTTCATTGTAATTTGATGATATCCTGAACGAAGATCCAAATTGGTAAAATAAATAGCTCCATGTAACTCATCCAATAATTCATCAATCATAGGAATGGGAAATTTATCTTTAATAATGAGCTTATTGAGCTCCCTATAGTCCGTACACATGCACGATAATCCATCCTTCTTGTGCACCAATACCACTGGAGGAAAGAAAGAACTTTGACTAGGTTGAATTAAGACTTTTTGGATATCTGGAGAAATAGATGATTTTGATGCTGGAACTTCTAGTGAGCATAATTGTGCAATTACACCTAATTTTATTTCTTCAGAAATTTTTTCATCAAATTAGAACTTATTATCTTTCCCATTCCCCCCCCGATACCTCATAATTCAACTTCCTTTCCTTTTGAAAAAAAATTCAAGAAAAATTCTTGAAAATCAAAGGCTACTGTCCCCAAAGATTGTAACCATTGTACTCCTAGTACAACATCAACACCTCCCATTGGAATGGAACGCATTGGACTATTCAATACATATTCCCCAATGGTCAACTTGATATTATTTTTTTTTCTAGAGAAATTTATATTTCCTCCATTTGCAACCATCACTTGACATTCTGGTGCTCATTATAGGAAGCAATTCAATTACTTGGCTACCTTACAGTGAATAAAATTATGGGTACTACCTGAATAAATAAACACTATTACCTTTTTCTTCTTCATATATCATTCTATATTGAGAGTTTGAGGAGTGGTAATTCCTACCAATTAATTAAACGATATGGTCGAACTCATTTCTTCTTCTTCTAGGGTTGTTTCCTGGTGTATAACCTCTTCTTTTGAAGTTTCTTGTTCATTTTATTTCTCCTCTTCACAATCTATGTAAAATAATTTCTTCTCAGTACACTTATGACCATTAGTGTATTTGCTACCACAACTGTAGAAAAGCCATTTTTCTCTTTTTTCTTCCAATTTATGTGGTGTCAACCTTGTAGGTTGTGGAAGTTTAGGAGTAACAACACTTCCATGTTTATATATGTTAGTGTTAGGCCTCCTTCTAGCCATAATTTTACATTCAATTTTTCTTTCAAACCTGAATTCCTTCTCCAATGAATCAGGTTCCCAAAGGCGAACCTCATGTTGGATGTTATCCTTTAGAGTCCCTATGAAGACATCAATCATGTGTTCCTCTAGAATATCAGTTACGCTTATATTAAATTTTTGGAAGTCCTCAATGTGATCCACAACTGAACCCTTTTGTTTGAGATTTATGAATTGGCTAAAGAAGGTGTTTCTCTTTGTATCCTCAGAATGTTATATCATTTCGTCCATAAAAATTAACCAAGTGATAATTTTTTTACGGGAGATAAGCCATCGATACCTTACAAATGTGTTTTGTTCTAAATGTAAAGTTGCAATGCGTACCTTTTGTGTGTTTTGCACTTTATGGAGATGAAAATATTTCTCCATCTGTAGCATCCATGTTGCAAGATACTTTATCAAACTTCCTCATATCCATATTTGGAATATGGTGGTTCTTCCATCCAACGTTAGATTTTATGAAATCACAATTGAAATTTAGTTTGTTCTCATCATGAGTTTCCTCTACTATCTTTTCACCATTAGGAAACATTTCTTGTATCAACTTTTTCAAACCTTCCATGTCTACTTTTAGACCATTATTCATGTTTTCCATGTTGTCTTTCATTTTTAAATCGATCTTAGCTTCCATGTCATCCATCTTAGCTTACATGCCAGCTTCCATGCCATCCATATTAGCTTCCCAACCATCCATATTATCTTCCACGCCTTTCTTCAAACCATCCATCTTATATTCCACATATTTCTTCAAAACTTCCCTTTCATTTTTTTGTTGCTCTTTGCAAGAGCAAAATTTTGTGCACTTGCTCTTGTAATTTCGATATGTCATGTCTCACTTGTTTGTCTTCATGAGTCATAGTAGCGCCTTTTGAAGGCTTAATGGGTGTTGAATGATTTTTAGCAGGCATTTTAGAACCCAATACTGATATTTATTCTTCAATATGCCCATTGAATCTATTCAAACTAATTTTTCAAACAAGACTTATGGAATTCAAAAAAAAAATACACAAATTTTTATTTATTTTGAGGAGCTCCATATTAAAACTTAATTATCTTTGTGATTTAGAATCTTGAATATTTAAAATTTGGTCCTATAGTAGCCCTCTGAATATTTTTTGAATTCCACGGGTATGACTTGATTTGGTTTCTTCAAGGAAAATTTATTCCCAATCTCCCACAATGACCTATTTATGGATGGGTTCATTAGAGCGAAATTGTATGGCATACCATGTGTAATTGTTTCCTCCTTTGGCTATGAAATTCATACACATGAAACTACAGTCTGTGTGATTTTGACATCCTTTTATAGAATTTCAATATGATGCTCAGAGAGAGAGCTATGATAATTTTCTCACGGTCACCTCTTTGAGATGAAATTCGGGAGCCTCGAAAACCCTAACTTCCACAGATCGTATCTACGAAAATATTGCGAATGGAGATCTAAAATTTTTACACGAATTTCCTCCAAATTTTAGCCTCTCATAATACAGATTTCAACCTCTTGAACATGTGTAGAAAAAAATTTATAGTGAAAATACCACGATGACCTATTTGGAGCAGGGAAACCCTCGAATCCAAAGCTCTGAAACCCAATTTTATGAAACCAGCTCCAAAAATAGAAGAGAAGGGAGATCAACACCTTAGAAATAAGCCACTTCGAGGTGGAAACCTCCTTTATATTACATAAATGAATAATTCTTGGATCATATAAATGAAAAAACCTCCTTTTATATATAAGAGTCCATGGGGTCACAATATAATCCTTGCCGACCTAATGTAAGGGCACAATAATAACAATATGGGGGCAGTAGGGTACAAAAATAACAATAAGGGAGATACACTAACAACAATAAGGAAATACACTAGTAATATAGGGACCTAACATCCTCTACCTCTGCAACATGTTCCAGTGTGTTCATAGCATGCCAATTAACCAAGAATGACTCTTTCTGAGCTCAATTTGGTTGAAAATTTCCTCAGTTATGGAAAATAAAATCCCCCCCCCCCAAATTTCTCCTAAAAATATGGAAGGACTCCTAATAGCTCCGACAAATTTGGTGTAATCTCGATAAAATAGTAAATCTGCTAACTGCATCGCTAATTAATACAATATTAACTAGTGTTAAGCACGCTTTATATGTAGATAGTCAGGGCTTAACTGTGCACTTATCCATAAATGTGTTTAATTAGTAACTAATCCTCAGATTAACACATAAACATGGATTAATTAACCTAAATCCTATTGGTTTCAAAACTACGCTCTTCATTTTCCCTGCACAATCACATGGGAGAGCTGGCCCCCTCTGAACCTGCCATTGGAAGTCTGATGCAGCTCAGATATCAGTTGGGCACCAAGCCTTTCAAGGTCTACTCACTTGGTCCATTGGTGGAGGCGCATAGTGTTTGGGGGGAGGTCACAAGGTTGAACCCCAACCTCCGCCCCATATATATGTTTTGCAATGTTATGTATTACACCATCCAAACCTTTGATTTCACATTCCATTATAAACTTACCATAAGGTCAATATAACTCTCTTAATATATGCCTCCAATAACCTTTGTTTAATGTTAGCCAATGTTATTACATGTCGGACTTTGGTTTGAACATTAGAAATGCCTTAGTTCGGATTTTAGCCATAATTTATAAAATAATATGCCATAGTTCAGATTTATATGTGATATGTGGAATGTTGAATATTAATTAAGGTTTGAAACCTTAATTATTATTAAACATTCCACATATCACATATAAATCTGAACTATGGCATTTCCAACACACACACACACACACACATATAACCTTATTTAATTAAAAATAATAATTTCCAACATATAAAATCATGAACTCAAATTCAACCTTAGGAGGTCATTGGAAAAATTTCACCTTCACAAACCAAACTAGCGAATCCAACAATGATACTTGTCACAGTCCCATTGGACAAAAACTGAAGAAGATTCCCTCAATGCTAACTGGGTTGCCATGTTATTAGCCTGTACCTTTTCTGCAATTTCTTATAAAAAAAATCCTGTTCTAAACGGTGATCAACAGACCATAACTTCCTCATCCGAACTTTGTTTTCGACGAAACGTGATGCGTCGGATTCCTGGAAATGGGTCAATCCCTGTCATTCCAATGGCATTCAGTTTTGAGCACATTCATTTTGAGCTAAAATATTGAGCCTCTAATCATTCCTCCCCATTAGAAGCCTTTTAGACCCCAAAATATCTCCAATTATTGATCATGTGGATGAGGGTGTTATTCCCTCACCCTTCTAGTCTCTATCCACTGAAATTTTCCCAATTTCATCATTTGGAGATTTTCAGAAAAGTCAAATTTTTCCTTGATTCTTGCGACCTTCTCTTGCTATCATTGACACCGTCATGCAACAATATTTATGAATTTTCAGAACAACAATCTATTCTCCTAGAAACCATCTTGTTCCTACCTTGGTCAAAAATCAAGGGAAACTTAAAAACTTTCTCACCTTGCACACTATCACCATGGTGATTTTTATCTGATCTCACTTTGTACTTACATTGACACTTGACCAAGTATTTTTGAAATTTCCATGTACCTTTTGGAAATCATAAAACAACATTCATGGAACCCATGCCTTCTTTGCCAAGCTGCTTTGTTGCTTTATTATTGACCTTTGCACTCTCTTGCACCAACATCTTGTTTCCAACATTGCTCAACACTGATGTTGACTGTTGCAATTCTGTCACATCTTTTTCACCTTCTTTCAAAGGAAACCTATTAAAATCTTGAAAGAAATTAGTGAAACAATAAGAATATTTTTGAATAGTTCGATTCAATACATCTCTTTGTTTGATCATCAACAATTTCAAGTTCTGACTTGCATTCACTATCCTCTTCATTTTACTTGCATGTATAAGAGACAAAATTGTCTTCTTATTATGCGCTCTAATTATGTACTCAATACCATCCTTAAGCAAGTGATAATTATTCTCATGGATATGAAATGCTACTTTCCTATCATATAGATAATGACCTCCCAATACAATACCTGATATCTCAAGCGGCACTGCATCAAGGTCAACTTCATCAAGCAGGTTTGAGTTGATGGCGAATCTTAGTAACCACTTCCTTGTAACCCACAAGTTTGCATTCTTGCATATCCAACCCAAATGATATGGTCTTGGATGTATAATAATTTCAAGTCCTAGTTTCTTAACCAAATATTCGAAAATCAAGTAAGCTTGTGACCCACTATCAAAAAGTGTATCAATGTTGGTATGTTTAGAGACAACTCTAATATGGACAAATTTTATTCTTGTATCTTCATCATGAGTAACATTTGAAAATTTTGAATAACTAGTGCTTGCAATATGTTTACCTCTCAAACCCATGGCTTTAATCTTTATCTCATCTCCTGAATCTGACCGTAAGTCATGTTCAACTATAACAACAGTTTTACTCTTCTCTTTGGCTTCCAGTATGTTTGGCTTCAATTTTGGATGAAGTTGCCAACAATGGTCTTCATCATGGCAATTTCTTGAATATTCTTTGCATGTGATTATTTCCTTCTCTCTTTTTACAGAGCTTCTTATTTTTCCTCTTCCATAAAACTTTCCTTTTCCTTTACCCTCACTTTCACTTTTCTCATCTATGTTTTGTTTCCCTCTTGCCTCTAAGTGTTTGGATTGTACACAAACTTCATCTAAATGGCTTGTGCTAAATGTAAGAATTGTATGTTTCAAATATGAATGTAAACTCCAAATTTATTTCAAAGGTGTATCTTTGGAATTCAAGTTTATTCCTAACAAAAAAGCCCTTTTCCTAAACTCTTGGATATATTCTTGAACTGTTTGACCCTTGAGTTGCCTACAATTTTTCCAACTCATAATTCCTTTTTTCATATAGGCTAGAGGATACAAATATCTTTTAATGGAAGAAATGAACTCAACCCAAGAAATCGATACCTTACCATGGATTCACATTTCCCCTTGAGTGTTTGTTTCCCACCAAAATAGTACTGCTCCTTCTAGCCTTAATGAAGAAAATTGGATCTCTATGTCATCTCCATGAAGGTTTTCAATTCTAAAATGCACCTCCAACTGACGTATTGAATTCTCAACCCTCTCTACATTTAGCTTGCCATTTTACATAGGAAGTTCAAACTTAACGTCCAATTTGAGTAATGGATTTTTTCCTTTCTGGATATTGAGTGAGTGTGAGTGGTTTTTGTGGTGGAAGTGGAAGATGATGCTGATGGATACTATGAGGATGATGAATATGGTGGAGATGGAGGTAGATTTCCTCCACAACCCTTTGAACTCTTCTCTTATTCGTTCTTACCATATGAAGTTCCTTCTCCATATGGAGGCTTAGAACCTTCTCCTACCATCCCAACAGTAAATACATCAAACATAACTTTAACAATCCTCTTTATTTCTTTGAAGTCTCTCCTGAAATATTTTTTCTTTGAATGTCCTTGAGTCTCTCTAACACTTTAAATGATGGCTATGGGTTCAAGCTCAACTTCTGATGCTTGTACCTCTTCAATCAACTCAGCTTCTTGTGCAATTTGTGCCTCTTCAATCTCAGCTTCTTGAGACAAAACTTGAGGTTCTTCATGTGCAAATATGAGTGGAGTTTTGGGTGAAGATGGTGCTCTTGTATCTCTACTTATTCTAGTCCTAATCTCAAGATTTGCAACAAACAATTTCCCCTCACCTTTCTGTAACTTTAACCTTGTCAGCATCACAGATTTGTAACCATTAAACTTGCACAAATCTTCAAGCAACTATCAAGCTAATAACCTTTCCTTTAAACCAAGCTCTGATACCAACTTGATCTGATTATGAATTTTATTTTTGATGTCGTAATTTCATTTTCAAATATAAAAATTATTTACTGATCTTATGTTTGATGTACAACTTTCCTTATGGCTTATGTGTGTCAAAACAGGAAATTAAATTGAGTTTTATGAGTGAATTTGTAATCATAAAGAATGAAATTAAAAATATGATCAAGAGGAAAATAAATAACAACAAACCATCACTGTTCATCCATTAAAATAGAGTTTTGATCAGGTAGTTCACCCATCCTGGGCTACATATCCTTGGTCTAGCTTCCATGGCGTGGGCCTCGGTATTAGCTCAATTACGAACAATTTGTGGTTTACATGCATCAAATTCTCTTGGAAAATACTCCAATGAGTTAAAAATGTCGAAATATATCATAAATTACTATTTATTTACTCAACTTGACCTTCAGATGCTCTAGGCATGGCCCTCCCTCCTCGTGGTCGTCGGCTTTAAAATTATTTAAGGCAAGAAAAACCTTAGTAAAATTGCTCCTTTTCCTCTGAAACATGTTCCAATATGTTCATAACATTCCAATTAGTCAAGGATCACTCTTTCTAAGCTTAATTTGGTCGAATATTGGCTCAGTTATGGAAAAAACAAAATTTACCCCAATTTCTCCTCGAAATCTAGAAGGACAATAGAGAGCTCTGAGAAATTTGGCATAATCCGCCTAAAATATTAATTTTTCTAACTACACTGGTAATTGATAGGAGATTAATTAGTGTTAAGCGCGCTTTTCTGTGGATAATCATGGCTTAACTACACGCTTATCCATATGGTATAAACATGTTTAATTAGTAACTAATCCTTGGATTAATGCATAAACATGGATTAACTAACTTAAATCTCGTTGTTTTCAAACCTCTGCCCTTGGTTTTCTCTGCACAGTCACATGGGAGGGGGGCGGCCCATTAGGTTGGCCCCTTCCGAACACGCCATTGGAAATATGATGCAGCTAAAATATTGGTTGGGCACAAAGCGTTTCAAGTTATGCTCGCTTGGTCCATTGGTGGAGGTGCATAGTATTTGGGGGTAGGTCACACGGTCGAACCCAGACCTCTGCCCCATATATATGTTTTGCAATTTTATATAATACGCCATGCAAACATGCCATCCAAATATTTGATTATGCATTCCAGTATAAACCTACCATAAGGTAAATATACCACCGTTAATATATGCCTCCAATAACCTTTGTTTAGCGTTTACCAATGTTATAACATATAGAACTTTGGTTTGAACATTAGAAATGCCATAGTTCGGATTTAAAGCATAGTTTATAAAATAATATGCCATATTTTAGGTTTATATGCGATATATGGAATGTTTAATATTAATTAAGGTTTGGAATCAAAATGAAATAATATATATATATATATATATATATATATATATATATATATATATATATATATATATATATATATATATATATATATAGATATATATATATTAGTCTAACCTTAATTAATTAAATAATAATAATTCCCAACACATAAAAATCATGAACCCAAATTCAACCTTAGGAGGTCATTGGACAAATTTCACCTTCACAAACCAAATTGGCAAATCCAATGGTGGTACTGGTCATAGTCTTATTGGACAAAAATTGAAGAAGATTCCCTGAACGCTGACAAGGATGCCATGTCATCATCCTGTACTGTTTCTGCAATTTCTAAATACAAAATTGTTTGTTGTGAATGGTGATCAGCAGACCATAACTTCCTCATCCAAACTCGATTTTCAATGAAACAAGTTACGTTAGATTCGTGGCAAAGGGTTAGTCGATTTCATTCTATTTTCATTCAATTATGAGAAATTTCATCTTTGAGCTAAAATACTGAGCCTTCGATAAATTGATTTCTTTATAATTGTTGTAGGTACGTATATAGAAAGTCGTGTGAAAGGCTTTGAAACACATGACCTTGAAATATATATATTCTTAAAACGAAGCTTCAAATTCTACTGATAGTTGGTGTTACGAAAAAAGAAGAAGATGAAACCTATATTACCATCCTTACCGAGGGAACTCATCGAGTTGACAACAAATCATGAAAATACAAAATATGAGAACTGAAATAGCGATATTTTTTGAACTCAACACATAGCACGTTTCAAATCAGTCAACAAACATATAGGAACAATTGTCTTGGGATCTATTTCACTTAGAAATCCTATGAAAAATGTTCTCCCTCCTAATGAAATGTGATGAATTAACATCTTCTTAATGGGATTTCACACCCTCCGGTATTGTGATCACGAGCCAAATAGAGCAGGAGCGCCATTGATGATGAAATTGAGGATTTCTTGAAAACATCTACTCCGCAAAAAACATTGAACATGCATAACTCAACTGAAAAATCTTTCATTTGTAATTCTCCACTACAGCAAAGGGGTGTATCCATAATGAGTAGATGTGGAAATAAAAAATGGGCTATGTTGCTTTGAGTGTGCTTGTGTCGATAATTTTGTCACACTAGATATTTTGTATGTGGGTTCTCTTTTCACATTGATGGATGTTCTACAAAGGGATACAACTAGCCATATCCTTCTTATGCAACAGATAATATTTTCCTACCAAGAATTACACACACCTCTACACACACATTCTACATTAATTTAATTGAATTTAATTTTATATTTAGAAAAAACTATATCCCGAGCTACTCACAATGCCACTAGCTCTAATACCAAATTGTAAAACCAATTGCACACCAAAAAACTTTTTTTACATTACATTAAACACATATAAATACATCAATCACTTTTTTAATATATAAATTCTATCTTAACACCACAATTCTTAGTTGAGAAAATATCTGAATCAGACACCAAACTAGCAACTATTTGAGCTGAACTAAATATATAAGATCAAACTAATTCAAAATTAACCAAATTACATTTGTGATGAATAATTCCATTGTATGTGCACAAGACAAGTAGGATTTAAATATCTAAGTCAAAGCACTGCACAAGAGGTGTTCACAACACAAGTAGGATTTAAATATCCAAGTCTAAGCACCACATAAGAGGTAGTTTTCAACACTTTATCAAAAGAATTAATACGAAAAAATTAATAGTTGTACTTAAATGAGCAATAGTATAATAATAGTAAAGTTAATAATAGTTAAATATAATATATATTGCATCTGTGGGGTCCTAGTTAAACAATGATGAGACGGGTTGTTATAGCACTCATCATAGGTTCAATTCCCTTCCCCAATCGAGGTGATGTATCTGGACGTGTTGATGAAGATGGATTGAACAAAAAAAGAAGGGGGAAAAAAAGAGAAAAATGAAAGGTACTACTAAACATACAAAAAATAAAATGTAATAGATATTGCAATGTAGAATCTAACTTTATTAATTATTAACTATTATTAAAGGTGTGAACATTTTTTTTAATAGTAATATTTATGTTTTGGTTGTGAGTAAAATAATTATCAAAAGCATAAAGCAATCATGTGAGAGAATTCATAGTTATAATTAAATGCACAATAGTCTATTAATAGTGAATTTAATAATATCAAATGTAATATTTATTGCAGTGCCAAGTGTAACTCATTAATTATTAATTATTAATGAAAGTGTGAACATTTTTGTTTTATTGTAATACTATGTTTTCTTTGTTTGGAAAAGTTGTCCATGAAAGCTAATTATGAAAAGAAAAAAACATTAATTAGATAGAATTAATAGATGTAATTCAATGGAAAATAGTATATTAATAATGAAGTTAATATTATTAACTGATTAATTATTAACTATTAATTAAAAAAAGTTAATAGCTAAAATATTATAAAAGTTTTCCATGTAAAATAATTTTCAAAAGAAAGTATTAATGACAGAGAATTAATAGCTATAATTAAATCCACAATAGTTTATTACTAGTCAAATTTATTATAGTTAAATGTAATAGCTATTACAGTGCCTAGTTTAACTCATTAATTATTAACTATTATTGAAAATTGTTAATTGCTATAGCTTATAGGTTAGTAGATTTCCTTCTAATAATTATACTATTATAAAATGTAGTAGGTTCACCAAACTATTGTTGTTGTTTAATTATTACAATTATTAGTAGTTATAATTCATTTTTCTATTACTATTTTCTTAGTATCATTTATGGCTAAATAATTAACTCAAGACAAATGGAAAGCTTTCCCCACACAGCTCTCATGAAAGCTTTCTGCCCAAGCTTTAACAATAGTTTAATTGACATGAAATGTTCTATGAAATTCTAGAGAAGGGGTATGATTTTGGGAATTACTATAGTCTTAGGGATATATTTTACACTAGTAGGGTGGAGAAGTTGAAAGTGTGGAGAAATGTGAGTCTTAGGGATTTAGTCTACCCTAGTAGGGTGGAGAAGTTGATTGGAACATAAATGTCTTTTCTCCTCACTCCACACAAACATTCACAGATGTTGTAAATTAAGTTTTTAATAATTTGAATATATAATTTAAATATGGATTTATTTATAATTAAGTTTTTTAATAATTTGAATATATAGTTTTATTTATGTTTTTGAAATTAAAAAACAATTATGTTTTTAATTATTTGAATATATAGTTTTATTCATGTTTTCAAAATTAAAAAAATATCTTAAAGAAAAGAATTTTCACACATAGGAATAATAAAGGGTAATACATCACACATAGGCATAATAAAAGGTAATACAATTAAGATGGATTAAGTTACAATTATGTTTTTTAATTTAGATATGTAGCTTTTAATTATAATGTGTGGAAGCCAGTGTGAAGAATATTTTTGTTCCAAGTTAATAGCATTTTGGAGACTTTTAATTATTAATATATTTTAGAAAAAACTCGGGAGTTCCTAGAAAGGGACTTGCAACATTGGGAGGAGCATAGTTTTAGGAATAGTAGGGTGAGAATTGGAAGGAACTCATTAATATTGAAAATAAAACTCTCTTTCCCAGGGGAATTATGTGCATTAATCTCCTTGAATCAATAAAAAATTAGGAATAAGATTTCCAGAAAATTGCAAAATTATTTTTGAATTTACAATAAAATATAAATATTGAGCATTTTCAAAATATCTTGGTTAAAAGTGAAAAAATAAATAGAAAATTATGCAAAGTCAAAGCATTTTGATCACCAGGCCAATAATATATTCACCAATTCTGGAAATAATAATAAGAATTGAAAATAACAATGATACAAAATTTGAGAATTTTGTTGAATACCTTAAAAATTTGATTTCCTTTTAAAATAAGGGTTCAGAATAACAATGATGAAAAAAATTAAAATGGTGAATATGGGTTTATTCAATTTACACTAGAAAATGAAATTATTTTCATATTTACTTTAAACATGTATTGGATATTTTTAAGCGATTTTCAATGGTGGATAACACGTTAGCAACAACAAATCTAAAGGTAAACAAAGATAATTGTAGGAGCAATGGGGATCCAAAATTATGAAGTAGGGTTAGAATTGTTATTTATCCAACAACAAAAACACCTAATATTATGTACGTAGTTATTTTAATTCTTATATTTATGGACATTTCAAATAAAACACATTACAAGAAGAAAGCTTATAATTTTTAAATATATGTGGATTAAACCAAAAACTAAAGAATCTTGTACATTACATCAAGTAATTTTAATTTAGTTGGGTACATTAACAATGACAGAGAAAATATAGATGACTAAAAGAGAATATCTAGATACATGTTGGAAATTGAGTTGGGAACTGTTTCATGGAATTCATAGAAACATTTCATTGTGTCATTTTTCATAAAAAACATTTCATTGTCTTATTTTTTATAATAGAAGTTGATCATATGGTAGCAATGGTAATAGTGTTTCATGTTATAATGTTAAGGAGGATATTAATAGATTTGAAGTGGAAAAAACAATAATTAACAAAATTATTTTCTAGTCTTTTATAAGTTTGTCAAAAAGGTTTTTTTTTTACTAGACATAATAATCAAATAGAAAAAATATATTATTTCATGAGAGAAATGGTTGAAAATGGAGAAGTAATTTTAGAATTATAAATGTCAAAAAAACAACTTGTCTAAATCTTATGTTCATAAAATCATCGACAAAAGGGAATTTTGGAAAATGAAGAAAATTTTTATGTTCATGAAAGCGTGATGTTCATGAAAGCATCGACAAAAGGGAATTTTGAAAAATGAAGAAATATTTTGGGACTCGTTGAACTCCGCAATCAGTTGAATAATATTTTAACTATCACTTTGGTTTAATGGTCAGAGGATTGCTTTGTAATTATGCATTATGGAGTTATTATAATTTTAGAGAAGCCAAGTTTAAGAGAGATTGTTGAAATTAGCAAATTTAGATGAATAATTTTTGGACTTAATAACATGAGTTTACCTACTTAAGAGCTATATAATTTGTCTTTACATTCCCTTATCTCTTATGTATAAAAAAATAAAAAAATTAATAAATATAATTATGGCAAGTAAAATAGCTAATATTTTAGTTGGTTATAAAGAAGTAAAAGTGCATTTTTTTTTATTAAAAAAAAGTAAAGTGAGTAATGTTAGAATTAATGGAGATTAGGTATATTGTTACGTAGTTTTTTTATTTTGTTTTTTATTAGACATTCAGTTCCTATCATTCAGGAATTTATTCTACTATCCCTAACTAAATGTATCTATTTCATATTGGAGTTTAATGTGAAACCTAAGCAGGTGCATTTGCTTGTAGGAGCTCCTGGTGATCTGCACCTGTGAGCTCATGTGTTGTTTGCCAATTCATGTCTTCCATGTGCAACCGTTGACATGGTATCAGAGCACAGGAGAGCTATGAGGATCTGTGAGTAAACTGGGTGAGCGTGAGGTGTTCGATGCTGTTGGTAGCGTGGAGATCTATGGGAGTTGAGATGAGCTTTGGAGGAGCCTTAGAGGAGTCGAGCTATGCTGAGCTGCGTGGGAGCACTACATTTTTTCTGCCAGACGTTGATCTGTGTTGTTTTTTCTCTTGAGAAAACGCGCCACAGAGTGGTGGGGCAGAGAGCAGCTCGGAGTGCTGTGAGATCGGAGAGCCCAGGCGGTGAGATATTCCAAGCTATAGGCTTCGGTAGCAGACGCAAGTGGAGGAGCAGGTGTTTGAGTTCTCGCTGTTGTGTTGATTGCGTGGAGTCCGTAGGAGGTGGAGGCTGAGCTTGCGTGGGGGCCATGAAGGACATGCTCAATAGCAGATTCTGTGGGTGATCGGATCGACCAGTGCAAGAGTCGTGGGTTGAGATAATTTTCATTCAAGAAACTCATCAGATGAGTACCTTCGTCTGCCACCCCGCTGATTTAGGTTGCTTTCTTTGATGAGAAGCAATGGAGGAGTGTTGGAAATGTTTTCATTGAAGGCAAAGGAGTTGGAAAAAGAGGAGTGGTGCTGCAGAGTAGTGGGGGTAGAGGATCTGTAATTTGATTATAAGTGTATATATGAAGAACTGATTCAGAATTGCTCAGGGACCTGTAAGGACTCCACAAAGCCTGTATAGTGCTGTAGAGCAGAGGCAGAAGAATAGAAGGCCATTACTTTGAAGACATGGCCGAGGACTAAAAGTTGTAAGTAATGTCATTGTTTCAGTGCTATTGTGTGTTTGTTGAGTCGAATTCTGTGTGGAATGTTTTGAATCCCTGTGATTAATTGTGAAGATAGAATCTGCAATAGAGCTCTGAATTGAGACTCTGCATTGAACGAAAGAATCGGTGTTAATAATACCGATATCGCAGTTCAGGTTAGATGTTGAGGGTTGATTGGAGTTACTATGGATTTGGGTCAGAAAAGACTAAATACAGAGTCAATTCGTGCCCAGATAAGTGCTAAGGTTTTTTTAATAAAATCCTGTTGTCACGTCGAATTATATTGAAATCTTTGTATCAGGAGTCGAGGTGGCAGCGTTGAAGGAAAAGGCAGAAATCCTTTGAAATAAGATGTTGAAGTGGAACCTTGAGTGAAGGAAACGAGCCTTGAGCATGAATAGTAAACGTGGTTTCAAACCACGAAAACCAGCGGGTTCGCATTGTTTTTAAATGGTAAATGGTTTGTTAAAAAATAATGTGATATCGGTCATTGATTGCCAAGTGTCCAAAGGTGGTTTTCAATTACAACCTTTTTCGCGTAAATTTCATGAGTTAACCCCCATGAAATAAATAAATGCGATATTTGTTTATAGTCGTCAGATCATACAAACGAACGCGATGATCTGCCCGCCGTTGGATGAGTGAGATATGTTAACCCTGGGCCCCAGTTGATCTTTTGCATCAGCGTTTGGGTTTTAATCCAAATGGTGAAGAATTAAGGAATTAAAATGATATTGTTTTTTATAAAGGGGTAAATGCATTCAGATGGCAAGTGCTTATAATCATTATCCAGTTTTAAGGTTGATTGGGTTTGAAGTGGCTCATCAATACAGTGGGATCCAACATTATATGTTTGGCCCATGTTTTAATCAAAGTTCAACTCCAATATAAGTGAATTATATAACATGGTTCGAATGAATACAAAACTTAGTCCTTGAGATTAATGGAATGTCACAAGGGTTGCGCATATAAGAATTTGGACATGCGGGTTGGTAAGTGTGATCAAATAAAAGCTTTGGACCTTGAAATATTGAAAATAAACTCAATATCTCCATATGATGGTAATTTATACAATGTGGATATATTATAATGATAAGCCCGAGTGTATAATCATATGAAGAATCGAATATTATTCGATTTTAATACAGTGGGTTCATAATAAGGCTTCATTAGGAGGTAAGAATTATATATATATATATATATATATATATATATAAGTTGAGGACATAATACAGTTTGATGTAATGTTGGTATGAGGTTATATAACCGCGATCATGATTAAGTTGGGCACTAAACAAAAGCCAAGGTTGAAGTAAGTAAAGGGTTGATTGTATGAACCAAGACTTTCATTTGTTTATAAAAGTCGAATGGTGACTCGCATTATTGAAGAGGGAACGACATATAGTCAGATAAACTAAGGATATAATATTTATATGGTTGGTTAAATCAAAGGTTAAGCCCAAATTGATTCTGAATAAAATGGATAGAAGAGTTTTATTAATCGTGTGGGACCCTCACGAATCACATCGAAAAAAATTATGGCAGCGGGACATGTTAATAAAAGTTCTGATTGCGATCGCGATGAAGATGCAGACCCAATGGGTCTATGAACTGTGATTCATACGTGTTTGAGTTCTGACATCAAAGTGACCGATCGCATCGGTGCAGTGAAGTGAATAGTGATTAATCTCATCGGAAAAAAAGCAGACCATCGGAGCATTTTGTTGAAAGCTGCGATTGCGATTATCGCATCGGGTCTTTCGCAAATGCATCAATCGCAATCGGAAGTATTCAGAAGCGATCCATCGCATCCGGAATAATTCAATGGTTTCATAATCGTTGTTTAAAAAGGCGAAGTTCCCACATAGAAGATTAAAAACATGGGGCTTAGAATTAAAAGAGAGGGTGAATATTTTAAGTAATGGTTGTCATAATAGATGTGTTCAAAGGTGAAAAAAATGAAGAGCGAAACCCAATTTAATTGAGCTCCATGAATCCAATGTAATTCGATTTAATATAGTGGTTGAAATAAGTTTCTAAAATCATTAGTTTGAGGGTGCCCAGATTTAAAAATAAAAATGAATACAGTTCATATATGGACAGAGAGTGTGTAAGCAGGTAGCCCGAGCACAGAGATTAGCAATGAACAGAGATTGCCCAGATTTGGAAATAACTCGGATCAAATTTTGGAGAGGCACTCTTATATGTACAAGACTTTGAGAGTTATTGGGAACTAAACTAGTAAAAACTGTTATATATTCAGCAAACTCGCAATTGCAGTGAACATCTGTTGAAAGGTGTTGCACAAGAATGAGACAGTGGGCTTGACAGGTGTAGATGCACAGGTGCATAGAGTAGCAGTAAACAGAGGTATGCAGGACAGTTACCTAACAGCAGCAGAAAAGACAAAACTAGCAAGCGAAGTGCTGAAAAATGGCTGAGCAAAATTGTTGTATTTAACTGAAATGTGAATATAAATGTTTAATTGATTTTATATTTTTTGTGATTCATTGGTAAGTCTCCGGAGGAAAACAAAAAACCCACTGTAAATTTGAAATTAATACATATTGCTATGTTTTTCTAAATGAGTTGATAAAAGAAATGAGGAGGCAGAAGGCAAAGAGTCATGGCTGTCCATTTCGAATTCCCAGTAGAATACAAACAACCATGAAGCTATTTTGTATAAAATAGGTAATATCGAAGGCAGAATTTATGAAAAGAGAGAGAGAAGAAGAGAGTGTGCAACATAATTGAAGAGAGTTGAAGAATATAAGAAAGCTGCAAGAGGTAAGAGAATGCATAAATGATGCAGTGAGGCTGAGAAGAAGAAGGAGCTGATAGAAAAGCAGAGAATGCAGAAATGAAGCAGTGAGGTAGAGAAGAAAGAGAAGCTGATGGAGAATATGAGAAGATGCAGAGATGATACATGGCAGATATGAGGACTGATGGATAGTAGAAGTGAAGGTACAAAACAGAGATGATATCCAAGGTAAATCAACAAGTGTTTTCTTTTGAAAAATTAAGGAAGTTGGAACTTCGCTATCAAGTTGTAGCTTGATAGATATCAGTTGTAGCTGACTAAGGTTGGAGCCTCCTATAGGTTGGTGCCTACAGAAAATTGAGCGGAGTCGGAGCTTCCTTGCAAGTTGTAGCTTGCAGAATTGAGGTACGAGACTCCTGTAGGTTGGTGCCTACAGAAAATTAGTCGTGAGGGGGAGTTGGAGCTTGCCTTTGCATCACAACAATAATAAGATGTGGTTTTCTCCATTTGTGGTTTTCCACTTATATCTAGTGTCCCTGTGCATGATGTTTATGTGTTGATATGGTTTACATCATCTTCTTAATACTTTTTGCTATTACATTACACTAATACTTGCTGCTCACATTCTATGATTACTCACATATTAATTTGAGCATTAAATGAAGGTGTAAATAGGTTTTAATAAAAGGTTTTAAAAGTCCATGTATGTATTAAACTGATTCACCCCCCCTCTCAGTTTAACTAAGGGTTCAACAACTGTTATCAAAGTTGGTTCCTTTGGTGTAAGCTTAAAGGCTTGAAGGAAATCTGGTTGAGACATGGACTATCAAAATGTACCTGTGTTAAATACAACAAACTTTCCTGAATGGAGAGATAAATTTAAAACAAGATTATTGGCTTATGAACTTGAGGTATGGAAGATTGTATGTGATGGTTACTACAAAGACTCCCCCACGGTGAAGGAACAATAGAGGAATGCCAAGGAAAAATGTGTGATATATAATAGTCTTCATAACAAGGACCTTGAGTTGATAATGGATTTAATCTCTGCAAAAGAAATATGGGACAAATTGCATTTCATGCATGGAATAGACACAAAGGACTGCATTGTCAAGAAGGAGAAGAGAATTAAGAAGAAGAAAAATTCATGTCAATAGGAAAATGTTCAATCAAATGAGGTACCTTCTAGTGTGAATGGAAGTAAGAGCCATGAAGAAATTGCAGCTGAAGAAAAATCCAAACTGGACACAATCTTGACAGAAATAGAAAGATTGAAGAACGAAAACAAAGACCTGAAGAAATTGGTGCAAATATGTGATGAGAAATAATATGAAGATAAGAAATAAATTATAGCCCTGAAGACACAGCTTGATGAAGCAAATAAAGTTGAAGACACTCTGCTACAACAAATGGAAGAGAAAAGTCTAGAATGCGAGAAACTAGAAGAAGTAGTGAGCCTAAGAAAGAATTTAGAAAAAGTCCAAAGAGAACTATTAATGAATACACCTCTAATGAAAAGCACTTCACAATTGGAAAAGATGCTAAATGCTCAAATATCACCTATCATAAAGGTTGGTATAGGATATGTAGGAGAAAATAGTAAGTCCAAAACAGAAGATAACAAGAATATCATTTTTGTAAAAGTTACAAAGGACAATGAAGTAACTTAGAAGATTCCTACAGTAGTAGAAGCCAGCAAGAACATGAGTTGCAGAGAAACAAATAGAATCAAGCAGCAACATGAAAGGACAGAGAATGAGAGGATGAAACAGTCAGTTGAAAAAGGCCCATACACTCATGAAGATGAACTGAATAAATTTGGAAGATGTCAAAGAAGGTTCTTTCCTCCTATGAGAAGTATCACTTGTTTCTCCTGCCACAAACCAGGATATGATGCAACACATTGTAAGACGAAGAGAATCAATGTTAACCAGCAAATGATGCATCAAATGAAAAGAACACCTCAAGCAAGCAAAGGAAAAAGAAAATCTCTCACTAGCTACACAAATCATTTCCATGGCTATTGTTATGCATGCAATAATTTTGGACAAAAACTTGTTGATTGTAAATTATGTTCAAAGAGGGGAAAAAAATATTATACTCCAGCTCAAATGTACTTTGATAAAATAAGATGTTATGTATGCCTCAAACTTGGTCACAAAGAAAAGGATTGTAAACTGCCATATATATTAAAGAATTCCAGACAGATGATGGAATCAAAGAAAATCACACAAAACTATGAATCAAAAAGGAGTGCAGACATTATGATGAACTCAAATAAAGTATGGAAGGAAAAGAGAAAGGGGGAGCCTATTATCTCAATAAATAATGAATCCAGCATACTCTCAGGGGGAGCTACTCTATAAAACAAAGCAAATATCCAAACAGTGATAATTATGAAGCAACATCCAAAGGGGAGAGTAGTTCATAAACAGTCCCCATGAAAGCAGTCTAAGAAGAGCTCCTTGGAATGAGAACAACTATGAGATTAGGAAGGGAAAGGAAAATCCCTCTAACAGAAAACTATTAAGGAAGAAGAAGATCTGAAGTATTAAATAGCTAACAGATTGATGGAAGAAGAGAAGACAACAAGCAGCCATGATGATAGAGGAAACTTTAGCAATGAAAATGTAAGCTAAGTAGACTTCAACACATTAAAGTGATGATCACACTGTGCCTCATACTGCTAGAATTAACAATGAATCACATTAAGAAGGATGAGTAAGAAAAGTGCCTATCATCATTTCATTAAATATTTCAAAAGGTCCACTTGGAAGAATGCAGTTAACTGAGTAATAAATATTTTAGTAATCAGCCCATGAAGATTAATAGAAAAGAAATTGAATATGTCTTCCTGAAGATTTGTATGTTAGAACAATTGAATTGAATATAAAACATCAATGATTCTGGAGCAGTCCTAGAAAGGAACATGCAATGGCTTTCCTTGGAATAGAATGTCAGAGTAAGTAGCAGGTTAATGATGCCAAGATATAATTCAACATATTGATGGTTATTGGTGTGAACAGTGAAAAGATCAATAGTAGAAACTATGGGTTCATGTGCAAGCTAAAGTGAAATCTCTACATATTTTATCAAGGTAATATCAATTGGTACTGGTACAAGCAGCATGCCTATCAACAGAATATCAAGTTTTATCATGGAGCAGCAGTAAGGTACAGGTCCTCAGGATCAAAGGATTATGGCAAGAGTACATCTAGTATAAAAGAGTCAATGAAAAGGCTAAAGGATCAGTGTTTTTGGTTTACTCTTGAAACATTATATTGAGCATTGAAGCAACGTCTTTTTCTATATAATTGAATGCCTTCCGTAAGTCAGCACTTATATATCTTCAAGGCCTCTAACTTAGGATTACTCATAAACCGTGTGAAGTATGGTTGTTGAGACTTCAATCAAACAACTTTAAGTTGTGTGCAAGATCATCATGATAGAATTGTTAAAATATCTGAAGTATGAAGGACTAGTTGATCAGTAAAGAAAAATTGACCATTGACAATTCTACCTCCTTATGTCATGAAGAAAATTGCATGATTGATAAGTGAGTCTGCCTAATACACTGGCTATGTCTAGCCTCAGGGGTTTGTTCTTGAAAGTGCAGTGTGCAAGCAGCAAAGTTGGTATTTGGTTTCTAAAATTGAAAGATCGGCTAATATCACAATAAGGTGTAAACTTTGGTTTGATTCATTGATCACAACGGAAACAAGGACCTTTCATCTATTAACTGTAATATCATTATCAGCATCCTAACTCATATCATCACAAACAGGAAGGAGAGGTGAACTTCAGCTATAAAAAGATATATTGGCATCATCATCATAATTGAGCAGGTGTAGTATTGTAGATGAGTATTGCAGAAGAAGACATATTTCAACTACAAGGGTTATGGGCCTACAACTTCCGCAACAGATATGTATTTCTTATGAAGATCATACTAGAGATAGAAGTGTATTGGAAGCATTCTCAACATGTTAGCTTTGGTCAAATGAAGCATTTATGATCATATGAGTTTGATAATATATGGTTGTTCTATCATCACCTACACTCTACATGAGTGCAAGGAATCTATGCTTTTGGACGGTATCTATTTATAGTGTTCTCTCAACAACATAGAGGCCTAAACACAACTCAAAGAGAGAGGAAATGAATCGATAGAAAGTACACTAGGAGATGTGCAACCCTTTTCCATTGATGTCAAAGGGGGAGGAAAAGAAAGTAACAGAGAGAAGTCGAGGAAGTGTGTTACCATCAATGCCAAAGGGGGAGACTATTGGAAATGTTGTCATTGATGGCAAAGGAGTTGGAAAAAGAGGAGTGGTGCTGCAGACAAGTGAGGGCAGAGGATCTGTAATTTGATTGTAAGTGCATATATGAAGAATTGATTCGGAACTGCTCAGGGACCTATAAGGACTACACAAAGCTTGCATAGTGCTGTAGAGCAGAGGCAGAGGAATAGAAGGCCATTACTTTGAAGGCCTGGTCGAGGACTAAAAGTTGTAAGTAATGTCATTGTTTCAGTGCTACTGTGCGTTTGTTGAGTCAAATTCTATGTGGAATGTTTTGAATCCCTATGATTAACTGTGAAGATATATCTTTGAATTGAGACTCTGCATTCAACGAAAGAATTGGTGTTAATAATACCGATATCGCAGTTCAGGTTAGATGCTGAGGGTTGATTGGAGTTACTGTGGATTTGGGTCATAAAAGACTAAATACAGAGTCAATTCATGCCCAGATAAGCGCAAAATTTTTTTTAATAAAAGCCTGTTGACACTTCGAATTATATTGAAATCTTTGTATTAGGAGTCGAGGTGGTAGCGTTGAAGGAAAAGGTGGAAATCCTTTGAAATAAGACGTTGAAGTGGAACCTTGAGTGAAGGAAAGGAACCGTGAGTGTGAATAGTAAATGTGCTTTCAACCCACGAAAACTAGTGGGTTCGCATTGTTTTTAAATGGTAAATGGTTTGTTAAAAAATAACGTGATATCTATCATTGACTGCCAAGTGTCCAAAGGTGGTTTTCAATTACAACCTTTTTCGGGTAAATTTCATGAGTTAACTCCCATGCAATAAATAAATGTGATATTTGTTTACAATCATCAGATCATACAAACCAACACGATGATTTGCCTGTCGTTGGATGAGTGAGATATGTTAACCCTCGGCCCCAGTTGATCTTTTGCATAAGCGTTTGGGTTTTAATCCAAAGGGCGAATAATTAAGGAATTAAAATGATATTTTTTTTTATAAAGGGGTAAATGCATTCGAACGACAAGTGATTATAATCATTATCCAGTTTTAAGGTTGATTCGGTTTGAAGTGGCTCGTCAATATGGTGGGACCCAAAATTATATGTGTGGGACCCAATATTATATGTTTGGCCCATGTTTTAATCAAAGTTCAACTCGAATATAAGTGAATTATAAAACATGGTTCGAATGAATACAGAACTTAGTCCTCGAGATTAATGGAATGTCACAAGGGTTGAACATAAAAGAATTTGGATATGCGGGTTGGTAAGTGTGATCAAATAAAAGCTTTGGAACTTGAAATATTGAAAATAAACTCAATATCTCCATATGATGGTAATTTATATAATGTGGATATATTATAATGATAAGCCTGAGTGTATAATCATACGAAGAATAGAATATTATTCGATTTTAATACAGTGGGTTCATAATAAGGTTTCACTAGGAGGTAAGAATTATATATATATATATATATATATATATATAAGTTGAAGACATAATACAATTTGACGTTATGTTGGTATGAGGTTATAAAACCGTGACCATGATTAAGTTGGGCACTAAGCAAAAGCCAAGGTTGAAGTAAGTAAATGGTTGAGTGTATGAACCAAAACTTGCATTTGTTTATAAAAGTCGAATGGTGACTCGCATTATTGAAGAGAGAACGACATATAGTCAGATAAAATATGGATATAATATTTATATGGTTGGTTAAATCAAAGGTTAAGCCCGAATTGATTACGAATAGAATGGATAGAAGAGTTTTATTAACCGTGTGGGACCCTCACGAATGGCATCGGACAAAATTATGGCAGCGGGACATGTTAATAAAAGTTCCGATTGTGATCACGATGAAGATGCGGACCCGATGGGTCTATGAACTGTGATTCATATGTGTTTTAGTTCCAGCATCAAAGTGACCCATCGCATAGGCGCAGTGAAGTGAATAATGATTAATTGCATCGGGAAAAAAGGAAAAACATCAGAACATTTTGTTGAAAGTTGCAATTGTGATTATCGCATCGAGTCTTTTGCAAATGCATCAATCGCAATCGGAAGTATTCAGAAGCGATCCATCGCATCGGGGATAATTCAATGGTTTCATAATCGTTGTTTAAAAAGGCGAAATTCCCGCATAGAAGATTAAAAACATGGGGCTTAGAATTAAAAGAGAGGGTGAATCTTTTAAGTAATGGTTGTCATAATAGATGCATTCAAAGGTGAACAAAATGAAGAGAGAAAGAAAATTTAATTGAGCTCCATGAATCCAATGTAATTCAATTTAATAAAGTGGGTGAAATAAGTTTCTCAAATCATTAGTTTGAGAGTGCCCAGATTTAAAAATAAAAATGAATACAGTTCATATATGGACAAAGAGTGTGTAAGCAGGTAACCCGAGCACAGAGATTGATAATGAACAGAGATTGTGCATATTTGGAAATAACTTGGATCAAATTTTGGAGAGGCATTCTTATATGCACAAGACTTTGAGAGTTATTGGGAACTAAACTAGTAAAAACTGTTATATATTTAGCAAATTCACAATTGCAGTGAACAACTGTTGATCGATGTTGCACAGGAATGAGATAGTGGGATTGACAGGTGTACATGCGCAGGTGCATAGAGTAGTAGTAAATAGAGGTATGCAGGACAGTTACCTGACAACAACAGAAAAGATAAAACTAGCAAGCCAAGTGCTGAAAAATGGCTGAGTGAAATTGTTGTATGTAACTGAAATGTGAATGTAAATGTTTAATTGATTTTATATTGTTTGTGATGCATTGCAAGTCTCTGAAGGAAAACAAAAATCCCACTGTAGATTTGAAATTAATACATATTGCTATGTTTTTCCAAATGAATTGATAAAAGAAATGAGGAGGCAGAAGGCAAAGAGGCATGGCTGTCCATTTCGAATTCCCAGTAGAATAAAAAAAACCATGAAGCTATTTTGTATAAAACAGGTAATATCCAAGGGTAGAAGTTACGAGAAGAGAGAGAGAATAAGAGAGTGTGCAGCAGAATTGAAGAGAGTTGAAGAATATAAGAAAGTTGCAAGAGGAAAGAGAATGCAAAAATGGTGCAGTGAGGTTGAGAAGAAGAAGGAGTTGATAGAAAAGTAGAGAATGTAGAAGTGAAGCAATGAGGCAGAGAAAAAAGAGAAGCTGATAGAGAATCTGAGAAGATGAAGAGATGATACAGGGCAGATATGAGGACTGATGAACAGCAGAAGTGAAGGTACAAAATAGAGCTGATATCCAAGGTAAATCAGCAAGTATTTTCTTTTGAAAAAGTAAGGAAGTTGGAACTTCCCTATCAAGTTGTAGCTTGATAGATGTCAGTTGTAGCTGACTGAGGTTGGAGCCTCCTGTAGGTTGGTGCCTGCAGAAAATTGAGGGGATTCAGAGCTTCCTTGCAAGTTGTAGCTTGCAGAATTGAGGTAGGAGCCTCCTGTAGGTTGGTGCCTACAGAAAATCAGTGGTGAGAGGGAGTTGGAGCTTTCCTTTGCATCAAAACAATAATAATATGTGGTTTTATCCCTTTATGGGTTTCCACTTATATCTAGTGTCCCTGTGGAGGATGTTTATGTGTTGATATGGTTTACATCATCTGCTTAATACTTGTTGTTGTTACATTACACTAATACTTGCTGCTCACATTCTATGGTTACTCACATATTAAGTTGAACATGAAATGAAGGTGTAAATAGGTTTTAATAAAAGGTTTTAAAAGTCTGTGTATGTATTAAACTGATTCCCCCCCCACCCCCCCCTCAGTTTAACTAAGAGTTCGACAAGGAGGGAATCCGAAGCTCTATGATAAGATAGGTTTTTAGATCACTGGCAAGTGAAAACCATTCCGTATGAATGCAGTGTCTTGATTCTATTCCGGTTGTCCCATTTAAATTGAAGATGGGCCCTGTCCATGTTGCTTGTGCTGCATAGAGAAGAGTAAATAGATTCTACTATGTCATGGTTTGGTTTTCAGATACATATCGAAGTTCAACACTATCATATATATTAATAATTCTCATTGCCTGCATGCTTGAACGAGCACCGAAAAGCTTGGGTATATTTTAACTTGTTGTTGATTAATCCAAAAGCTTGCTCCTTTTTTCTAACGGTATAATTTTGTTGCTGTGAAAACTTATTGTTGTAACTCACAACTGTGTTCAAATTTTTTTGTGAGAATCTGGGGTTGTTTTTTTAGTTGTTGGAGTATTATTATTTTTTGTTCTCTTTCCAAGATGAATTCTTAGATGGCAGAGTATTTAAATGAAAGCAACAATTTGGATGGTTCTAACTACACAAATTGGAAATTTAAGCTTCAGACTTTGCTTGAGGGACAAAATTATTATAGCATTGTCACTGGAAATGAAGTCAAGCCGACTGTTGCAAATGGTGGATCGAATACAACAATTCAAGACTGGGAGAAAAGGGATATGAAGGCAAAGGTGCTACTCAAATTATCGGTCAAAGATTTTATCATCCCTCATATTTTAGATTGCAAGACAGTGAATGAAATCTAGACAACTCTCAAAGATATATATGAAATCAAGAACACCAGTCGAACCTTGTTCCTCAGGAAGAAGATCCTCTCAATCAAGATGGAAGAGAATGAGTCTGTTTCTTCATTCATATCCCAGACAAAGGAAGTTAAAGATAAACTATCTGATATTGGTCAAACCGTGGCAAATGATGATCTGGTGACAATTACTATGAACAGCATGACGGATGACTATCAGATGTTTATAACTGGATTGAAAGCAAGAGAAAAGCCTCCATGCCTTGAAGAGCTTACTGGGATTTTACTAAAAGCAGAGGAAAGGAGGTTGTCTCTCAAACCTCAAGATCCAAATCTTGCATTGATAACAATGTTCAAGCCAAAAGGGAGATCAATGGCTGATCAGAGGAGGGGAAACACATCAAAAAGGACACCAGAAGGTATGAGCTCGCATAAACATGACTCTACTCCTAAATTTTTTTATTGTGGTAAGATAGGCCATATTGCTAAATTTTTCCATAAGAAAAAGGAAAATCAGGAGAGGTACAAGCATAAAAGACATGTAGGTCATTTGGCGGATGAAAATGTAGATCAGAATCTGGATGTTAGATTGTTTATGGCTGAGGCTGACACTTCCTTAGCTACTAAGGAGGATGAATCAGATATTTGGTTCATAGATTCTGGAGCCTCCTCACATATGTTAGGTAAAAAGCAATGGTTCAGAAATTTTATAGAATCCAACTCTGGAGTAAAAGTCTACCTTCGAGATAATAGAGGGTATGAGATCAAGGGACATGGAGATGTCACTGTTACTCTGCCTGATGGTAAGATCAGGAATATTTTTAATGTGTGGTATGTTCCTGGCATTAAGAAGAACCTAATTTCTGTGTAATAAATTACACGTCAGGATCTCAAAGTAGAATTCTTTAAATCTCATTGTATTATTAAAGAATTTTTGGATCAGATGAAGCCGATTGCTACAAGTATTCGCATAGGAGGACACTAAAAAATGGATGTGAAGAGTACGCCACAACAAGCCTTGATGTCATCGGACAAGTCTGCTGAAAATTTGTGGCATCAACGACTTGGGCATATAAACTTCAGTGATTTCCTTCTGTTGTAGAGCAAAGTTATGGTTGATGGTCTTCCTATTTTGAAAAATTTTCATATTGATTGTGAAGCACGTGCATTCGGTAAACAGCATAGAGATGAATTTCCTACCATTAAAGATAGAAAACAAAGGGATATACTCAAACTTGTACACACTGACTTATGTGGTCCGATGCAGACAAGATTGTTAGGTGGGGCCTATTATTTTTTAATCTTTGTTAATGATTGTACAAGATTCACATGGGTATATTTTCTTGAACAAAAAAGTCATGCTTTTGAATATTTCAAGCAATTCAGAAACATGATTGAGAAGCAAACATGAAAGTTCATCAGGATTCTTCGATCAGATCAAGGGGGAGAATTCAAGAAAGGATTTTTCATCAAATACTGCAACGAACATGGGATACAACATCAATTTACAACACTTTACACTCCTCGGCAGAATCGAGTTGCTGAGAGGAAAAAAAGAATACTAGTGGAGTGTGCTCGGAGTATGTTGAAAGGTAAGAATCTAACCAATGGCTTTTGGGCAGAAGTTGTTGAAACTACAGTGTATTTAAAGAATAGGAGTCCTACTAAAAGTCTTGAGTATAAAACTCCTTTTGAAGCATTGTTTGGCTTCGAGCCTGCAGTAAGTCATCTTAGATTATTTGGTTGTAAAGCTCTTGCACATGTCCCAAAAGAGAATAGAAAGAAGTTAGATTCAAAGGCCATTAAATTTACCTTCATTGGATACTGCAGTGAGTATAAGGCTTATAAATTGTTCGACCCTTCTACTCACAAGGTGTTTTTGAGTAGAGATGTAATATTTCATGAGTAGGTTGATGATGGAAACCATGTTCAAAACAATAAAGAATGGCATGTACCCTTACTTCGAGAAGAGGATAGTGAAACAGGAATCAGTCAGCAACAGGAACAGAAGCAGGAACAAAAGCAAGAACAAAAGCAGCAACAGGAGAATGTGGAAGAAAATGAGTTCAGTCCACAAAGAGAAAAAAGAAGTAGAATAATTGATCCCACATCACTCAGAAGATCAAGTAGGACAAAATAGTTACTAGCTCGATATAGGGATTGTGCGCTCATGATTAGTATGTTAAACATTGCAGAACGTTCTAATTTTTATGAAGCTAGTAAAAGTCTTGAATGGAAGAAAGAAATGAATGAGGAATATGAATCAATCATTAAGAACAATACTTGGGATCTAGTAAATCTTCCTAATGATAAACAACCCATAGTTTGCAAATGGTTATTTAAGTTGAAATTTAAAGCAGATGGGCCTATTGATAAGCGGAAAAGCAAGGTTGGTGGCAAAGCGGTATTCCCAGATAGAAGGTATTGATTTTGAGGAAACATTTGCCCCTGTTGCAAAATTAAATACCATCAGAATGATTATTGCTTTAGCCACTAAGCATCATTGGAAAATACATCAATTAGATGTTAAATCTGCTTTCCTAAAAGGTGAATTAAAAGAATAAGTATATTTAGTACAGCCTGAAGGGTTTGTTAAGAAGGGAGAAGAAAACCTAGTATGTAGATTAAAGAAAGCTTTATATGGTTTAAAGCAGGCACCTAGATCTTGGTACGAAAAAATTGATTATTTTTTCCTCATGCATGGTTATGAACAAAGAAAAAATGATCCCAATTTATATACTATGTTTAATAATGAAGGACATATAGTGGTGATTTCTTTATATGTAGATGATCTGATAATAGCAGGAAGTGCAAATAATCTCATTGAAGAAATCAAGCAGCAATTATCACGAAAATTTGAGATCAAGGACCTTGGAGAAATGCAATACTGTTTGGGTCTAGAAGTTTGCAGAGATTCAAGCCAAACTTTCTTGTCCAAGGGTAAGTATCCAAAGAGTTTGTTGTCTAGGTCTAATATGGATGAGTGTAAGGCTACATTTGTACCATTACAGTAGAACAACAAACGTCAGATGAATGATGATTTGAAATATGCAGATGCAACAATGTACAGACAATTGGTTGGCAGTCTTATTTATTTGACTACAATAAGACCAGATTTAGCTTATGCATTGAGTGCTTTGAGTCAGTTTATGACTCAACCCAATGACAGTCATTGGCGTGCAGTGAGAGGAGTGTTAAGGTATCTGTAAGGAACATCAGAATTTGGTATTTTGTATTCTAACTCATTTGATGTTAAGTTGACAAGTTATATAGACTCTGATTGGGTGGGAAATCTAGATGACAGAAGATCAATTACAGGTTACGCCTTCAACATTGGTTCCGGGGTCATCTCTTGGTGCAGCAAGAAGCAACATACTATTGCTTTATCCTCAGCAGAAGTAGAATATCAAGCCATGTGTGCAACAACATGTGAGGCAGTTTGGTTGCGTAGACTTCTCCAAGATGCAGGGGAAGAACAGACAGAAGCTACGATCATCGATTGTGACAATCAGAGTTCCATAAAACTGGCTTACAATCCCGCATTTCATAAAAACACTAAGCACATAGACACTCAATTTCATTTTGTCAGGGAGAAAGTGCAGTCCAAGGAGATTTGTGTAGAGTATTGTAATTCTTGTGATAATATGGCTAATTTATTCACTAAGCCTCTCGGAAGATTGAGGTTTGATTTGTTTAGGGATACATTAGGTGTGTTTAATGATCCCTTTCTCCATTAAGGGGGAGTGTTAGAATTAATGGAGATTAGGTATATTGTTACGTAGTTTTTTTATTTTGTTTTTTATTAGACATTCAGTTCCTATCATTTAGGAATCTGTTCTACTATCCCTAACCAAATGTATCTATTTAATATTGGAGTTTAATGTAAAACCTAAGCGGGTGCATGTGCTTGTAGGAGCTCCTGGTGATCTGCACCTGTGAGCTCCTATGTTGTTTGCCAATTCATGTCTTCCATGTGCAACTATTGACACGTAATAAGGAAAAAGTAATATATATTAACATTAATTATAATGTACATTTTAAAATAATATAAATTTATATTATTTACATAATATCAAAGAGAATTAATTTTTATAAATTTATATAGTATTATGTACTTATTCATTAGAATGCACAAAACTAGAAAGATAGATTAGATTGTTATCAAGTTATTAAGATAATAATCCAATATTACCTTTCTCTAAACTAATAAATTATTAAGTTCAATTAGAGAAAATACTTCCATCAAGGCAGATGGATTGCACTCTATAATCTCAAAATATAAATCATAAAAGGAACACTTTATGTAATCGACCAACTTTCTATTTTATTCGAGTTGTATTTCTGACCATGAATTTTAAAAGTTTAGTAACAAAATGATGATCACAGAAAGCGGTGTCATATACTGGTAGTCAAAATATATTTCCACCCACCAAATTGTCAAACCAATAGCAAATTTCGACGCAGCATACGGAGGTAATTTGGAGCCGGTCCACGTAACACATCACATAGCCAATTACGGAGGTTTGCTAAACCCTCCAAACATCGTCTACATGAAAAGTCACGACGCGGAGTGACTAGACTTTTACTTTTTTAAGCGGAAAAGTCAATTAATCAAATACCATATTGGTCGGGCATCTAGTGCTTTTTTTTGGGGAGAAAAAAACGGTAGACAAAATAGTACACGAGCGATGAGTCATTTTCTGTTTTTTTCTACATACACCAAGTTGTCTTCCCAGACAAGTATTCTGCCACTGATCTATATTTAGTACTTATTCAAAAATCATGTTCTAAGATTGCTTCACCTACGTATATATCTCAAAAAGTGAATACATAAAATTCAAAAATAAAACTATATTCTCTTATATTCAAAAATAAAACTATATTCTCTTATATGTTGGAACAAGAAATATATACAAAATTGTGTTCCTCATGGCATTATGGTTCTTCTTTGTGTTCCTCATGGCATTATGGTTCTTCTTTCTATAAGAGTAATTAATGCTCTCATTGGTGATCATGCAGCCCTGTTCAAAGGCTGAGGAGTAGAACTTACCAATTTTCTTGTGGATACCCTTTTTTTGATAGCATATCACTTGTCCCATTCTTTTCTATGTAAATATGATTGAAATAAACTTTCTGAGGTGTTTTTATCGCTGATTATGCGCGGCATCCAATTGTCATTTTTCCCTTTCACCCATCAATCATACCTTTAGAATCCCCAAAGATCTGAAAGTTATCAAGACCAAACCGTGTTGCAGCTTCAAGACTCCCGATAAAGAAATTAGTTCAGCTCTGCTATTCGTGCGTTCCCCTCCCTTTCTTCTCCCACTAGAAATGTTAACGTTTATCCTTAGAAGTGTAGATTATAGCTCCAGATGCTTTTCCCTTTCCCCTTCCCTCCCTCAAGAAATGTTAATATTTATCTTTAAAAGAGTAAATTATAGCTTCATATCCACATTTTCTCCCAACAGTAACACCATCAAAAAATCCCACAAGAAATAAGGACAAATCTCATTGAATTACGTCATTATCTAGATAATATCTGCATGTAAATCCAGGGTTTTCTCATCAAATATAATATCATTCCTCATCCTGCAAGTGTAAAATATTCGTGTAGCAAATGTACTGCTAATATGATATATAGATGGCAAATCATCTCTATATACAAACGAGAAAAACAAATTATGTTTAGTTAGATTTACCATTTATAATATATGTATTAGGTAAGTGTTTTCAAATAAAATCGAGAAAATAAATTATGTTTAGTTAGATTTACAATTTGTAATATTTGTATAATAAAATAGAAATTTGTTTATAGTGTTATTAAACATTTAATCTTTTTCCTTTGAGCTTATATATTTTTTCTTTTAAATTTACTTGAAAATTTCTAAATTGCATATTTTATTTTATTTTTAAATTTATAATTGAAGTTTTTATATTTAAAATGTAATTAAATTAATGTAAATTTGGGATTTAGTCAACAATTTGTATACCTGAAGTTTTTGTTTTTAGAGTTGTTTAATCAACTTATATATTCGAAATGTAATTGAATTAGTGTAAAGTTGTGATTTAGTCAACAATTAATTTATTAGAGTTCAGTAATAATAATTATCAATAAATTAAAAATTATATAATCTTTAGATTCATCTTTGTTTTTGAATGTTTAGCTAAACATAATTCATAGTTCATATCGGACTACGCATTGTCCTAGAGAATAGAATCGATGAAATGTTTGCTATGATTGGTTTCACATTTTATTCATAATTTTCATACATTAGATGCGACTATATTTTCAATATTTAAGAATTACCTCGAGTTATGGTTATTTATTTTGATAGAGAAATATTGTGAATAAGTAGTAAAAATGTGTAAATCGAGCCGACTTGCAACAACGATTTTTAAATATAGGAGTGAAAAAAGTGAAGTCGAATAAGGGTGTTTATCATAGAAATTGGCTGATATCATGTATTGAATTTGACATGTCTCAAAATTTTTGAACTATTTGAAGGATTTGTTAAAAATGAGTGAAAGTACTCATATATTTTATATAAATGTGTATGCATTAATACAAGCTTTAATATATAGAAATTTTCAAATCTAATTTATTCTTAACTTAGAAATAGAGGTTAAGAGAATTTCTCAACCAACATCTCAAATATAGGATGTAAGCATTATTTCTAACATCCTCTCTTAATGCTTACATTACATAATTTTATTGAAATCACCCATAAACAACAAAATATATAATCATTTTTTAATTGGTTTACAACTTATCAATATAGGCTCCATCAAGTTGCCTCATAACCCTCGTAAAGGTGTAGTCGACAACTTGGATTCCGGAATTTGACTCCTCTCCCGAATTCAATTACCAGACAACATCCCAAGATGTTGCATAACCTCATTAGAAGACTATTCCACGTCTTTAACGAATGAGGGATCCTTACCTATATTTTCAATTTCCATACTATTTGGACAACCATCGATGTTGAGCCTGAACTGTAGATGTTCTTAAAGTGCTTCATTAAATTCATCATCACATAAATACAAATTAAAATAATATAATCACAAATGTTTTTTTCAAAATCCTTGACATGCCCAACATAGACTCATTTTCAGTCTTCGAAAATGACCTGTATTATACCATCACTATGCGCAACAAAGAAAATGTACTTGTTCATGTAGTTTAGCCAAGGAATTTATAATATAATATTGTGTTGGAAATACTCCCAACCACCACCATGAGTAAACAGTGGCAATAGTCCACAATTAATTGAATTTTTTGTGCAGGAAGGACAAGGAGTAGGTTTCAAGCCCGCATGCGTTTCTTCACGCAAAAACCAAAACAAAGTACCCGAGCCCATTACTCTGTGTTTATTTTGTTTTCCATCGTTGACTTACCTGCTTACCCGCATTTCTCTGCCCATAACATTTAAGTTTTACCCTTAAGCCTTTCACCAAAATTATTTCCCCGACGATATCAGCGGGACCCAACTACGTTATTGCATTGCAATTGTGCACAAACCTTCATTATTTTTCCTTTCCTTACCTTTATCACCGTATCGCACTCTCTGCCATTTAACTCCCTGCATATTGCAATCCACAACTTTTAAGTTGTAACTCTTAAGCTTTCGCCAAATTTATGTTTCCACTGATGCAATATCGGTGGGACCCACGTCAAATCTTTGCCGCATTACCAAACCGCGAAAAACTTTGTATTTCCGTTATTTCCTTACCTTTTGCATTTCGAATTTCCCGCGGATTACCGCGTCGCAACCCTCACTTCACAATGTTTATGACTTACCTTTTAAAGCCGCTCGTAAGTTATCTTATTTTGTTTGCAATTTGATCACATAGGGCATGTGTCAAGCACAGGAGCATAGAGCATAATGTGCATCGCAAGCTCGGAATTTTAAAGCATTATCGCCCCCAAATTAAAGTTGTTTTGTTGCAATGCGATATGTGCCACATCACATCGCACATCGCAAGTCTTATTTTTTCCCGTAAGCACCGAAGCTAAATGATAAAATCGCTGATGAGAGATTTGCGATGGAGCGCCAGACGTGATGTGTTTTCAGAAGCAAAACTAATAAAATTTCAGGTCCATTGTAATGTGTTGTAAGCATTTTTCATGTATAAACATCCGAACAGAGCCAAAGGATGATTTGGTTAGTGAACGTCTGATCGAGCATTGAATAGAATTTAGATGTTAATACTTCAACCATTGTTTATAAACATATGTAATTTGATTTTATTTTATAAAGAGAGATGAATCGAATTTTATAGAAGATTTGAATAAATTTCAAATGTATTCCTCTCTTGTGTTTAACGCTCTGTCTGTTTGTGTATGATTGTTATTTCCACAATTTGTGCATTCTATGTTTTGAAAAAGGAACACATTCCTCTGTTTTTTTATTTATTTATAATTTTCCAACATGATATAGGACCAGGTCTAGGCTCTAAGTGAAAGAACGAGTCTTTATTGAAGAAGCCGAAAGATTATTTTCTGATAAACCGATTCTCCAGCAATGAAGGTTTTGTTACACAGTCAAGATGGCAGCAACAGGCACAAGCTTGACTAATCCCCAACTACCACAGTTCAATTGGAATAATTATGATTATTGGACCATTACAATGAAGGCACTGTTCACCTCACAAGATATTTGGTAGCTAGTGGAAAATGGTTTCCAGGAACCAACATATGCAGCAGCATATAATGCTTTGAGACAAACACAAAGATATTTGTTGAGAGAAAATAAGAATGACTCCAAAGCCCTCTTCTATATTTTCCAAGCAGTATATGAGAGTATTTTTCGAAGGATTGCAGCAACAACAAAGTCTAAGGAGGCATGTGATACCCTCTAGACAACCTATCAAGGCATGAAAAAGGTGAAGACAAAAAAACTGCAAATGCTAACAAGAGATTTTGAAACTCTTTGTATGAAAAAGTATGATAACATAGACTCATTCTTCACACATGTGATTGGGTTGGTTACCCAAATCAGGTCTCATGGAAAGAAACTTGAATAAACGAGACTAGTGGAGAAATTCTTAAGAAGTCTATCATCAAGGTTTGATGCCATAGCAGTGGCCATAGAAGAGACAAAGGATCTCTCACAGTTTTTAGAGGATGGGCTTCATGCATCACTGATGTCTCATGAGCACATAATGAACAAAAAAACAAACTCCTCATTGGAGCATGCATTCAAGACACAAATGTCTTTTGGTCAAGGAAGAGGTCGAGGAATATCAAACTACCATGGAAGAGGAAGAAGCCCACACAGAGGTTGAAGAAGCAACCCTACAAACACAAGTGGAACTTGTAGCAACCATAATGCAAGCCAAGGCTCAAGCCAAAATCAAGCACAAGGATAGAGGTATGATAAATCTCAAGTCCAATGTCCTTACTGCAAAAATTATGGCCATTATGCAAATGAATCTAGAAAGAATAAAAATGACATGGGTAGTAAACCTAGTGTAAATTTTACAAAAGAAATTAAGAACCAAGGAAATGTGATTTTAACTTGTAATGTAGCACAAGAAAAAGAAGAAGATGTATGGTTCTTATATGCAGAGTATAGTAACCATATGACTGGAAACATAGCAATGTTTTCCAATCTAGATGAAAGTGTAAAATCTGAAGTGACAACAGGGATTGATAGCAAGGTCTCTATCATGGCAAAAGGAAGAGTAAACATAATGACCAGGAAGGGAGAGATGAAGTTTTTTCCAAATTTCTATTATATACCTAGCCTAAAATGTAACCTTCTAAGCATTGGGCAGCTCGTTCAAAAGGGCTACAATGTGTTTTTTTTAAATGATGTGTGTACAATCATGGATACAACTCCAAGTAGATAGCTCATTGCAACAGTGCATATGACAAGCAGTAGGATGTTTCCTCTCAAGATCAGATCATACTTGAAGGAAAGAGGTGTTGTAGCAGCTGTCACACAAGACATTTTTCAAGAAGAAGTGAAAGATGAGAATTGGTTATGGAATTTGAGATTTGGACATCTCAATTTTGTAGGTTTGATTCTTTTGCATAGAAAAGGCATGGTAAAGGGATTACCACTCATAGAGAAACTAGACAATGTATGTGAAGGATGCATCTTAGGAAAACAACACAGAGAATCATTTCCAATAGGAAAGAGTATAAGGGAAAAGGCACCTTTTGAGATTGTCCACTTAGATTTATGTGGACCAATGCAAACACCATCATTAGCTGGCAGTCATTATGTTTTGACATTTATAGATGATTACACAAGGAAGACATGGGTCTATTTTCTAAAACAGAAAATTGAAGTGTTTGAACAATTCTACCACTTCAATGCTCTTGTTGATAAGAAAAGTGGACACTACATAAAAGTGTTGATAACTCACAGAGGTGGAGAATATATCTCCAAAGACTTCCTATGTTTCTATAGGGAGGATGGAATACACAAGAATTTTACAACAAGGTATACACCTCAGAAAAACAGTGTTGCGGGAAAAAATCAGAGGACCATCATCGACATGGTAAGAAGTATGTTGAAGGCAAAGATTTTTCCAAATGACTATTGGGCAGAAGCTGTCAATTTTGCAGCTTATATTTTAAATAGATGTCTAGCCAAAGCTATAATGAATAGAGTTACAGAAGAAGCATGGAGTGGGACAAAGTAAGTTTTCACTCACATGAGAGTGTTTGGATGTGTGGCATATGCACATGTCCCGAATCAGCTAAGGAAGAAGTTTGACAGCAAGGGGAAAAAAATTATATTTATTGGATAGAGAGATGAATTCAAGGCTTACAATATCTATAATCCATCAACCAAGAAAGTAATAATCAGCAAAAATTTTCAGTTCATATAAGAAGAAGCTTGGGATGGAAGTTTAGAGAAAACATTCAATGTGAAGACTTGTATTTCACATGAAGACAAAGAGGAATTGATTGCAGAAAATAATTCCTCAATGGTGGCTCCTCCTCCACCTACAAAAGCTCAACAGAGCACACCATAAGAAAGTAATAGAACAACATTTCAAAACCAACGAAGTGCTTCTCCAGGCACACCACATGGATCAACAACTCCCTCGAGTTCAATTTCAACTCCAAGCACATCTTCAGCAAATACAGTAAGTCCAAAACTTAGAAATTTGAGTGAAATTTATGTGTAAGAAGAAAGTGATAGTAATGTTGGTCTGAATTCTTTATTTGCTTTATTTTGTCATGTTGATGACCAAATACATTTTTAAGATGTAGTAAAAAAAGAGAAATGGATTTAAGCAATGAATGAAGAGATAGGAGCAATAGAAAAGAATAAAACATGGGAGTTAGTGGACATCCCATAAGGAAAAGAAGTTATTGCAGTGAAATGGGTCTATAAGACGAAGAGAAACATTGAAGGCAAGATAGAAAGGCCCAAAGCAAGGCTATTTGTCAAAGTCTACAAGTAGCAGCAAGGAAGATACCATGAGGAGACCTTTGCACCAGTTGTAAGGATGGAGATAGTGGGGACAGTGTTTTCTATATTATCACAAAAAAATGGAAATTCTATCAAATGGATGTGAAGTCAACTTTCTTGAATAGAGTGTTGAACGAGGAGGTTTAGTTGAAAAACCTCCTAGATATGAGATAGAACGACAAGAACACAAAGTGTGTAAGTTGAAGAAAGCTCTTTATGGGCTAAATCAAGCACCACGAGCATGATATAGTAGGATTGATGCTTACCTAGTGGACAATGGGTTTGACAAGTGTGATGGTGTACCCACACTCTACATCAAAGAAAATGACAGTAAAATTCTTATTTTTGTTTTATATGTATATGATTTTATTTTCACAGGCAATGATGTTTCTCTCATTATTGATTTTAATGCAGTCATGAAAAGTGAATTTGAAATGACTGAATTGGGTTTGTTAAGATATTTTTTGGTCATAGAAGTGAAGAAAATAGAAAAGGGGATTTTATCTCCCAATAAAATTATGTTGCAAAAGTTTTAAAGAGGTTCAACAAGCCGAATAGCAAGCCATCAGTAGCTCCAACTGTCATGGGGTTGACGTTGAGCAAGGAAGATTGCAACAAGAATGATGAAATGACAATGTACAAAAGCATGGCTGGAAACCTAATGTATTTAACTGTAATTAGGCCTAATATAATGTACGCAGTAATTCTGATATCAAGATTCATAGAGACAACCAAGGAGACACATTGGAAGGAAAGCAAGAGAATTTTAAGTTATGTAAATGGAACAAAGGAGTATGGTGTTCTATACTCCACAACTGATGATTTTGATTTGATTGGTTACAATGATAGTGATTGGGCTGGAAGTATAGATGACAGAAATAACGCATTAGGGTATTTTTTTCATTTGGGATCAGGAGCCATTTCATGGGCTTCCATGAAGCAGCCAATAGTTTAATTATCAACAACAGAAGTTGAATATGTAGCAGCAAGAACAACAACATGTCAAGTATTTTGGATGAGAAGGATGTTGAGATATTTATGTCATCAGAAATACAAAGGAACCACAATCTTTTGTGATAACAGCTCAACAATTTCATTGTCAAAAAATTCTATTTTCCACAAGACAACATAGCATATTGATGCTAAAAACCATTTTATAAGGGAATTAGTTAACAATGGTGAAATTGTTTTGGAGCATTGCAGGTCAGAGGAATAATTGTATGATATCCTCACAAATCCATTAGGACATAAAAGTTTTTTTTATCTCAGTCAATTCCTGGGAATGATTGATGGCGGTGGTTTTGATTAAGGGGGAGTGTTGGAAATACTCCCAACCACCACCATGAATAAATAGTGGCAGCAACCAGTAGTTAAAAGAATTTTTTGTGCACAAAGGACAAGGAGGATGTTTCAAGCCCATAGGTGTTTCTTCACGCAAAAAACAAACCAGAGTACCTGAGCCCATTACGTTGCGTTCATTTTATTTTCCGTCATTGACTTACTAGTTTTCTCGCACTTCGCCATGCGCAACATTTACGTTTTACCTTAAGCCTTCCACCAAAGTTATTTCCCTGCTGATGCGATATTGGGGGGACCCACCTACCTTATCGCATTGCAACCACACACAAACCTTTGTTATTCCGCATTTCATTACCTTTCTCGTAGTATCACACTCCTTGCCATTTAAATCCCTGCATTCCATAGCCCACAACTTTTAAGTTGTAACTCCTAAGCTTTCGCTGAATTTATGTTTCCGTCGATGTGATATCGGCTAGACCCACCTCAAACCTTTGCCGCATTACGAAACCGTGAAAACATTTTTATTTATGTTATTTCCTTACATTTTTCATTTCACATTTCTCACGGCTTACCATGTTGTAGGTCGCACTTCAAAATTCTTATGACTTACCTTTTAAAGCTGCCCGCAAGTTATCTTCTTTCTTTTGAGATGTGATCACAAAGGGCACGTTTCAAGTTCAGGAGGATAACACATACCGCGCATCACAAGCTTAGGATTTTAACGGATTAGTGCCCACAAGTTAAAGTTTTTTTGTTGTGATGCGATATGTGGCACGTCACATCACACATCGCAAATCTTATGTTTTTCCCATAAGCACCATGGCTAAATGTTAAAATTATTGATGAGTGATTTGTGATGGAGTGCAGGACGTGATGTGTTTTCAGAAGCAGAACAAATAAAATTTCAGGACGGTTGTTATGTGTTTTTTGTATGTGTTTTTGTGTATAAACAAACTAACAGAGTCAAAGGACGGTTTGGTTGGTGAACATCCGATCCAACATTGAATTAGATTGAAATGTTCAGGCTTCGGCCATTTTGTATAAACTTATGTAATTTCATTTTGTTTTATACAGAGAGATGAATCAAATTTTAGAGAAGAGTTGAATAAATTTCAAATGTATTCCTTTCTTGTGTTTAATGCTCTGTCTGTCTGTGTATGACTGTTATTTCAACAATTTGTGCATTCTCTGTGTTGAAAAGGGATCTGATTCCTCTATGTTGTTGTTTACTTACAATTTTGCCAACATATTTGAGACTCCAAAAACCATTATAGTCACACTAACAATGACTTCCATAATTTATTTCTATGTTGATATGTTGTAAACTTGAAACATTACAGTATGCCAAGATTCAAATCGAGGGAAGTGAGGGGGAGGCCGCAACATTGATGGCCATTTCTGAATAAACTGCAATCGAAATAAACCTCCAATAACAATCCCATTGAAGACACAAAATTAACGAAACCACTTGTGAGAATGTCTCTGGCTTGATAGGCATTTGCCGAATATAGGATACTATCACCAGGAATACCCAAATTTGCAACCATTATACATGGTTGGGAATGTACTTCAGACACCAAAATCATTGAAGGGAGCTCAGTTTGCCATTAACAGTTGCTAGGTGGAACCATTTGCATTATTATCTTCAATGCACCGGAGAGGCTTATAGTACTCTACCACAAAACATTACCATTTCCAATGATTTGTAATGATTGACACACTCCTCTCAGCGTGTCTCTTTCGATGCAGAGAGTACAAATCACTCCAACTGCTCCAACCCTCAACACGGGACAAGTTCTCAAACTACTCGATGATTCACACTCATTCCAAAAGTGAGTCTTCTCAAACTTGATGTGTCTCTCATTCCACATAGTAGCAAAAAAATATGGTAAAACAAACAAACAAAAAATCGGGAAACAAACACTAAACAAAATCTCTACTTCCCTCAGCACGCCAGGTCCATAAGGGCTTTGTTTTCATGGTCAAAATGACTGAAAGAACTCATATATTTCATACGAAAGTGTATGCATCAACACACAGTGATTACATTTAGATTACTCTAGTATATAGAATTTCTCAAATTTAACTTATTCCTAAGTTATAAATAGAGGTAGAAAAAATTTCTCAACCAAAATTTCAAATATAAAATGTAACCATTAATTCCAACATAAGCAGATTTTTTCCCCAAATCACGTCAAGTAATTTTATTAATTTTATTATGGTTAGGTATTTATTAGGTATTTATCCATGATCATAATATTTTTATATTGTAGAGTAGGTACCACGTCACCATCATTAGCCAAATTAATTCATTAAAAATCTTATCTCAATCACATTTTTGAATAGCCGGATTTTTTATATATTTTTCCAATAATATCATAGTGAATCAAATTGAAAAAGAAAAAGAAAATTTGGTAAAAAGGCTTCTTTATGCTAGTAAAGGGGAGTTGGTCCAAATCAATGATTATCTTTGATGATAAAAATCTATTCATTGTGTTTATATTCTTTGAGGTGACTTGTAAAGCATCCTATGGTCTTTCAAGCATATTGGTAAACCCTAAATATTGATGCATTAAATTTTTTTTATTATATTAGTGTGTCATTAGTGGTCATTAAATATTCTTAATGGTAATTAGTTTTAGAGATCATCTAATATTTATGCATTTGTTTTATTGTAAACGGCTATTTCTCCCTTAAAGGTGTTTATCATTCATTTATTTCTCATTCTCAAGTTGTGGGCTTACTTCTCTTTATATTTTTATGCTATTTTAGGTGTTTTGTATATAATGTTTGGTATTATAGCATATGATTCTCTTATTTGGCTTCCACTTTATTGATATCTAAGAAGGACGATTATTGTTTATAAAAAAACCTAACCATATTAAGTAAATATATCTTATATTTACCAAAACAAAATTTAGACCAGTAGTTTCCATCGAACATATAATAATATTATGCTCTTCCTAAAAATATGGTTTATATTTCCTTAATGTCTCTAAATAAAAAATCATCTCTAGCTTATAAATATTTTTGAAATATCATTTAGTACCTTCAAGCATATTGATAAAAAGATAGTAGAGGGAGAACTTACCTTGACTCTTTGTATAGTGGTTTTTATGTTTATGACTAAGAGGTACATCATGAATATATTCATAGGGTTAACTTTAATTAAATTATCCTCATCATCTCTATCACAATTGTAGAATTATGAACTCTAATGTTAAACACTTTTTTATTTTTTTAGTTAGAAATGAATAAAATAAATAGTATCAAAATATTGAGGCATTTAATTCTGTTTTAAGGAGAGAAAAAAAGAAAAAAAGTTTTCACTATCTCAGCAAAAAGTTATATTTAAATTCCGCTTGTAGATGTGAATGCTCTAAGTAATGCTTTTTAATTGTTGGATTCTTGAATATTCTTTCGGTTTCTGATTCATTTATTCTCGTGGAAATGACATCTCTCATAACAAATATTAAGAAGTTCTGATGATGATGAGATGGCTTTTCATGATTACTAATATATGCAACTTCATAGTCAAGTCCTTTGCTTCTTTGATTACATTATCTATATAGTCCAATCATTCGAATGAATCAATTCCCATGTTAGGGTTATTTTCCATTGGTTTTTATCTTTTCAAAATACTCAACCTATGCTTTAGTATACGTTCAAGGAATTTCGGAAATGGACAATTCAAATGGTATTTAAGAATTTTAATGGAAATTTCAGAAATGCAGAATTCAAATGGTATTTAAGAATTTTAATGGAATGAGATTTCAATTTTCGGTAGAAAAAAATAAATTATGGATCAAGTTATTTAATACCAAATAATTGTAAAAATAAAACTTGTGTAATACCAAATACTTATAAAAATAAAAACTTTTTGGTTCATGTGAATATTTTCTAAAATGCGAAAGAAACTAAAGCAACAAACACATTGAAACCATAAATTATATGTTGAGGAAAAATAAATTCCTTAAATATTTCTAAAGAGACATTAATCTCACATTAGAATATGTAATGTTAGTATGCAACAAACAGCTAAATAGAATAAAATAGAAACAAAATTAACTCCACACTCTCTAAATAAGAAAAAATGAATAAAAGTCCTCCTTAAGGGGATTTTTTTTTTAAATAAGAAAAATGCACAAGACAAAGTTCTATGTCAAAATGAATGTAATAATTCAATACTTATGGACTAGAATTCCCTTCCAATTTAAACAATAATTTCCCCCAACACTTGATTAGCAATGGATGTTTTTATATAAGAAATCATTTTCCAATGTTGCCTCTTCTATTGGTATGTTCTACTACTTGATGAGGTACTTGGTATTTTCTCGATTTAATAGGTATATGATATTTATTTCAAGGATTTTTTTTTATTTTAGAATCATTTTTCCTTATTAATCAATCTATAGTAAGATAGCATGACCTAGAATATTGTTGTGAATTACCCTTGTTAAGAATGAAACATGTAAGATTGAATGTGAAAGATGGATTCAGATCAAATTTGTAAGCCATACTTCCGATTCATTGCAATACCTTATAGGGAAAACAATTCCTAGCTTATAATTTATCTATTTCCATTCTTTTCTTCAGTGACATCCATTTTTGTGGATGTAGTGTCACAAATATACAATGATCCACTTCAATTTTTTTTACTATGATGTTGATCTACTTGTTGTTTTATCGTACTATGTGATATAACTAATTTTCCTTCATTAGTTAGAGAACCCATTATTGGCGCTCTTTGTGGGCATTTAGAACTTTAACCTTGACTTTATTTCTGAAGCATGATGTTATAGATGGATTATGGTATCAATAAATCTCCATATATGTAGAAATTTTTAAAGAACTATCCAAGGAAATGTTTTGCCACCAATTTTCCAAGGGAAAATACTTGAGCCATGTATGTGTTTTTATTAAATTGAAAGAAATGAAGATACGCTTATAGCCATGCATTCATAATATCATTAAACTAAATATGGTAAAAAAGAGATTTTAGTTAATTGAGTACCTAGACAAGAAAATAAATTAAGTGAAAAAATACTAGTGGAAATTGGATCTCTATCATCTAAAATAACCTTGGGAATTCAATGTATCATATGCACCATTTCCATGAATTTTGTAGCTAGCGTACCTTTTTTAAAAGGACGAGAAAGATATAAATATGGGAATACATTGTGGACTAGGGTAGGCTCAAAGATAAAATCAATTAAGACCACTTGTCAACGTTTACATGGTATGGCTAATGGTTGTGGGAGACCCAAGGTCTTTTTTTTGTCCGTTATTCTATTGGATAACAAAAAGCTAGAAAAATAATTTAATTATTAGCTTTGAAACCCTCCTAATAAAATTCTCTATGTTCTTATCATAATTTTCTAAATCATGAATGTCCTCCTATAGGAGAAGTGTGTAATTTTAAAAGGACCTTATTTTTGACTTGGGAATTCATACATAGATATAGCTAATCCTAATACCACATTAAATCATTTTTCAACACAAATTTATCTGAGACACTGGGGTCCTTTTATATTTTTTGAGTATTATTGCATACCTTCTAATGTTGATCCATTCTGTGATTGCTTCTTCTAGAAAATAAAATTATGGAATAAAAATATCACAAACTAAGCCTTCCTTGTCATTTTGTTTGCTTGAAAATGCATCTTCTAATAAATATTATTTTCCTTTTTGTAGGTGATTTGAAAGTCATAGCCTACTATGATTGTAACTTGTTTTTGTTTCTCTTACAAATATAATTTTTGTTTGTAAAAATTGTCAAAACTATCATGTTGTATTTTTACCTTGATTTTTCTTCTAATTAGGTAAGGATGCCATTTTTTAATTGCATGCAATAAGTCCAACATTTCCATTACAAAAATGTGTTTACATAATCTATTTTCTTTAGGTTAGCATGTGTTGAAGTTAATGGATTTATGTCTTTCATGAATACATCACCAATTCCATACCCATATTTATCACAATAAAAATAACAGTTTTTGGGAAGTTTGACTAGCATAGGAGGTGCATCCACAACTTCCTGAAGTTTCTCAATATCTTTGATTTCTTCTTGAGTCCATGAAAATACATTTTTTTAATAAGACTATTACGAGTGCTACAAATTGAACATTATCATTCAAATTTGTGTGGTAATAGATTTTTAGGTCTCTATATTACTAGTGTATTCCCTTATTGTTGTTAGTGAAACCCCATTATTGTTATTGGTGTACCCCTGTAACCCCAATATTTTTATTTTTATGTCCAAGTATATTATTATTGTTAGGTCGGATAGGATTATATTATGACCCCATGGAACTCTATATATAGAAGGAGGTTTTTTCATTTGTATCACCCAAGAATTGTTCATTTATGTAATGTAAAGGAGGTTTCCCCCTCAAAGTGGTTTCTTTCTAAGGAGTTGATCTCTATTTTCTTCTATTTTTGGCGCTGGTTTCATAACATTTGGTATCAGAGATTTGGATTGTAGGGTTTCGCTGCTCCAAACAGGTCACTATGGCATTTTCGCTATAAAAATTTTTCTACAAAGGTTCAGAAGATGAAATGTGTACCACGCGAAGCTGAAATACAAAGGAACGTCATGTAAAAATCTTCAGATCTTGGTTCACAATATTTTGGTAGATATGATATGTCGAAGTTGCTGAGATTCAAAAAGATGATGAGCTTAGTGAAAAGTAAGCACCTTCACTAAGTGGGGCATGAAGGCTATTTTTAAGTGTATGTCTATTTTTAGACATATTGAGCATATTCTATAAGTTGCAGGATGATATTTGTAGATGTTTGGTCAAATGTAAAAAATATATGAAATTCTATTTTTAGAATATTGGGCGAAGTCTATTTATATATCTTCAATCTAAATTAGATGCATGTACATATTATTATCTCTTAATAATAATCCGACAATAAACATCAACTTATTCTATTGGAGCACTTTATTTCAGTGAATATATTTCGTAAATCAGTGGGCTGAAGGAATTATGCAATTCCTAGGGTTTATGGTGGCTCATGCATGGAGGACTCAGTTAGAACTAAAGTGGAAAAGTTATGATAGAGATGGAAGAGTAGTTACAAGAGTTATTATTCAGTTTAACTTAGTTAATGGATTTAAACTCATTTGAGCTAGTTGTATCTACTATAACTGAAAGATACACTAGTGAGAGTTAAGTGAATTAATTAGTTAATTAATTCACAACTAATAACTCACTAAAAACTGAACAAATACAATAGTTAACTACAATGCATGTTAGTTCCAGTGGAGACCCAGTGGAGAGATAGGTGAAAGGGTGAGATGGACTATCTGTTGTGACTATAGTGATGCATTCAATGCATCTCACACACATTGGAGTTTCCAATGAGGATTGCACAGTAAAGGCAAGGCCAATTCAAATTCATTCAGAGGTGTTCTTAAGCATGGATTATGCAGTGGAGGCAGGCTGTTAGGTGGCGATAAGTTGGTGCATAGAGATGCATATTTCTTCATGATAGTGTGTGACGATTGTATTGTACTGAGAGCTTGATGTACTAAGCTTTGTATGAGATTTTTACATGATCTCCATGATACATAATATATGATAGTTGGGGTTTTTAGTTTCAGGCTTTCTCGTTAAAAAATTGTGTTATGTGCGATTGTTTTTATTGCTTCATGTGTTTGCAATTGAGTTTTAAATTTCTGCAAAAGATTAATAGTGGAACAATTCTATATTTAGCAAGAAGATAAATATTGTTAGATTTGGAGAATCAGGATATATAAATGCATATGTTATATAATTTCTACATGGTATCGGGGCAGTGTTAATTCTTGAAGATTGCAATTATGAAGAATTTCTCAGTTTGTGCTAGTGGACAATTCGAATTTGCTGTAGAAATTTCTTGGTGCGACAGTTGAGTATACATTGAAATGTCTTTCAATGGGTTTCTATTGGAGTATGCCCTTGAGGGCAGCTCGAATTACATATCCTAGAAGGATATGATGGAGGCGGTGTTGGAAGATAATGGACTAAAGGAGTTCATCGATAGTGATGTTCCTAAGCCTAGTTCTAACGATGCTACATTGCTTGACACATGGAAAAAGAAGGTAGCAAAGACAAGAAGAATTCTGTTGGAAGGTTTGAACGACCATATTTTGTCAAGCCTTCATGGGAAAGCCACTCCATTTGAAATGCGGAAGGATTTGATAGATTTTTTCCAAAGCAGCAGTGACCAGAGGAATTTGGCACTGAAATATAAGCTCAGAAAAATAAAAATGAAGAAGGGCGACAATATTCCAAAATATCTCACGATGTTTTTTCCACTGTAGGGATGAACTGGGAAGTGTGGGGATTATTATTGATGATGATGACTTGGTCAGCTTGGCTCTCCTTGGGCTTTTGAAGAGTTTGCATAGCTACGAAGACTCTGTCAATGGATGGGATAAACTGTTGGGTTGGGAGCAACTTTGGTTGGATCATGTGGTGGAGGAGATAAGGTGAGGTACTAGGGATGGCTCTTCATCGAAGAATGATGATGAAGAGAATTTCACTTTGGCTGCCAAAGCAAGAAAATGGAAGGGGAAGAAATTCCCCCCAAAATCTGAGGCTAAAGGCAAGAAGCTGGATTTGTCCAAAGTGAAGTGTTTTCACTATCACAAACATGGGAATCTCGCCACTAATTGCCCACAGAAAAAGAAGAACAAGAAGGTTGTTGGAGCTGCAACTGGAGAGGCCTTAGCCTTTCAATATGAAATTGATTTCTCCTTGATCGCATGCTTGGTTTCAAGCACAATGGGATCGGTGTGGTATCTTGATAGTGGTTTATCTTTCCATATGATAGGAGACAAGGAGTTGTTTAGTGACTTGGAGGAGAAGGATATCCAAATGCGTATAGAGATGGGCGATGATGTTAGATACAATGCGACCGTAATTGGGACAATTACCTTTGAGAGGGAGTTAGGTAGATCATTTCTGTTGAAAGATTTTATGCATATCCCAGGTCTGAAGAAGAACTTGGTCTCGGTCACAATGTTGGAAAACAGAGGTCATGACGTTGTTTTCAGCGATGTAAGAGATTTCCTACGACATAAAACAACGGGTCAAACCAAGAGGATAGGGATTCGAGTTAAGAATATCTACAAGCTAGAGGTAGATGGCTATGCTACAATGATGGGCAATGCAGAAGAAGTGAATAGCCAAGATGAGGGCGAATTATGGCACAGGAGATTAGGCCATCTTCACCATGGTGCCTTGAAGATTTTGCAACAGATTTCTACTAGACTTCCCAAGGGTACCCTTGCGTAGTCAAAATAGTGCAATGGATGTACTATGGGTAAGTTTTTGAATACCACCTTTCATGAGAAGGAGAACCGTGCTTCGATGATCATGGATAGGATTCACACAGACGTGTGTGGACCTTTCTCGGTTGCTTCAATAGAAAAAAATAGGTATTATGTTATATTTTTTGATGACTATTCTTGTAGATGCTGGATCTTCTTCATGCAGAAGAAGAGCGAAAAATTCTCAAAGTTCTGTGAGTTTAAAGCATTGTTGGATAAGGAGTCAGGGAAGCAAGTGAAGGCTCTACGGAGTGATAATGGTGGTGAATATATCTCGGATGAATTCAAATACTTCTGTAGAAAAGAAGGAATTCAAAGATAAATCATAGCGCTTCATAACCCAAAACATAATGGGCTTGTGAAGAGGAAGAACATAATGATCATGGGTGTTGCATGAGCTATGCTACATGACCAAGGCTTAATGATGCACTTGTGGGCGGAAGCATGCAACACTGTAGTTTATGTGCAAAACTATTGTCCTCATAGAGTACTTAGCATGAGTACACCTGAAGAATATTTTACTAGTAAGAAGCCTGATATTTCTCATTTGAAAATTTTTGGCTCATCTGTTTACATTCATGTCAAAAAGGACGCCAGGAAGAAGCTAGAGCCAACTGTAGAAGTTGGGATATTTCTGGGGTACAAAGAAACACCCCATAATTATCGTGTGTATTTTCCAAACACTAGAATAACTATTGTGTGAAAAGATATAAAATTCAGTGAGGTGAAAGCCATGAAGTTATTGCTTGAGAGGGAGCTACACTTGCATGCACAGGAGGAACTTCTTGTTCAGAAATATGAGCCTCTAGATATGGATCAGCCACAGTAGGAGATTCATGGAGTGGAGGAGTCCACTCATGAAGAACCAAACATTAGAACTGGTAGGAAGCGTACCACAGAAGTTGAGAGACTGAAGCTTGATGCAGCACAGAATGTAGGAGTCCCTACATCATAGCGTAGACATAGACAGTCACCTGACTGATTTACTGGATACATGGCTCTTATGAGAAATTGTATCGTGAGAGAGCCATCTTATTTTGAAGAATTAGCGCAGGAGCTCACATGGGTAGATGCCATGGTGGAGGAGTATGACTCCATTTTCAGAAACAGTGCTTGGGAGACTGTTCCAAGGCCGGTGGATAAATGAGTTGCAGGATCAAGATGGATCTACAAGGTAAAGAAAGCTGCTGATGGGAGCGTTGAGAATTATAAGGAAAGATTTTTTTCGTGGGGCTTTTCACAGATCAAGGGGATTGATTATGAAGAAACCTTTGCACCTGTCGCACGATATTCTTCCATAAGGACCATCCTTGCTCTCTCAGCACAGATGGGTTGGCACATTCATCAGATGGATGTGAAGACTGTGTTCCTTAATGGGATCATTGAGGAAGAGGTGTACATTGAGCAGCCTAAAGGATTTGAGATCTTCAGTAGAAAATCACATGTGTGTAGACTCAAAAGAGTGTTGTATGGGCTGAAGCAAGCACCACGTTCTTGGTACACACAGATCAACAAATATTTCACTAGACTTGGCTTCACCAAGAGTGAGGTGGATGAAAACCTATATCAAATTGTGGTGGAGGGTAATCTTTTAATCATTTTTCTTTATGTTGATGATTTAATACTAACGGTTGATGAGCAGTTGATACACTCATGCAAGGCAGATCTTGCAAAGGAGTTTGAGATGAAGGATTTGGGCCTCCTTCGTTATTTCCTTGGATTGGAAATATGGCAGCGAGAAGGTGAACTATCTGTGTCTCAAGGAAATTATACTCGAGAGATAGTTGGTAAGTTTCACATGGAGGACTGCAAGCCCATGGATACTCCTCTTCCAGGAAATTGGAGGAAAGCAGATGCTACATCGGCAGAGGTAGTGGATGCCATTGTTTATCGATAGTTTGTGGGTTCGCTCATGTATTTATTTAATACAAGATCGGAAATATGCTATGTGGTGAACCAGCTTTCACAAGAAATGGTTAAGCCTACCAAACTCTTTTGGAAGGCAGGCAAGCATGTCCTGAGGTATCTCAGGGGCATATTTGAGTATGGTTTATCGTACAGACAGACGGATGAGGTGAAGTTGCATGGATTCACAGATGCAGATTGGGTAGGAAGCCCAAAAGATAGAAAGAACACATCAGGCATGGAAAATTTAGGGGCTAATATTCGCAGGTGGGCTAATTTTCCATGATTTTTCCAAAAAAAAAGATTCACCAATTTCCATTTTTTATAAAAATTATTCGCCCAAAATTTAAAATAAAAAATTATTTTACATTAAAAATCGCCAACATTATATAAAGAGTATATACAAAACCACTATAAATTTGAATAATTTTGCAAATACATCAATAAAAATTTTATAGTTTTCATATTAGGGACTAGTGAGATTCGCCAATTTTTTAAACCTCAAGATAATTTTCCATCCTTAAAATTTTCCCTGACATCAGGAGTGGTTTTCAGTATCGGATCTACAGCAGTTTCTTGGTATAGCAGGAAACAAATATCTGCCGCACTTAGTTAAGCGGAAGAAGAATACATGGCAGGAAGTCAAGCTGCATGTGAGGCTATTTGGATGAAGAAGATCCTGGTCAGTTTGTTCGGTTCACATTTAGATCCTAAAGTGATACACTGTGATAATTAGAGTTTCATTAAAATCTCCATTAATCCCATGTTTCATGATAGATCTAAACATATTAATATCCAGTATCATCATATCAGAGATTGTGTGCAACGGAAGATCATGTTGCTTCAGTACCTTCCTATGGAAGATCATGATGCAGATATTCTGACAAAGGCACTCGACATGAGCAAATTTGAATACTATAGAGGTAGGGTTGGGGTGCAGGATAATCACAATCTTATTGAGAGGGAGTGTTGAGATTCAACAAGATGATGAGCTTAGTGAAAAGTAAGAACCTTCACTAACTGGGGCCCGCAGGCTATATTTAGGTGTATGTCTATTTTTAGACATGGTGAGCATATTCTATATGTTGTAGGATGCTATTTGTAGATGGTTGGTCAAATCTGAAAAACAGATGAAATTTTATTTTTATAATATTAGGCAAATTTTATTTATAGATTGTCAACCTAAAAATAGATGCATGTCGATTATTATTAGCTCTTAATAATAATCCGACAATAAACATCAACTTATTCTCTTGGAGTGTTAGGTCCTATAATAATAGGATTCATAATTTTGAATTGACTTTTGATAGTCTTGTAAAATATGTACATACCTTTCTTTCTGCAAGTTGTATTCCAGTATTTTGAAAAAAAAAAAATTAAAAAAAAAAAGAAATCAAAAAGAGGGTAAAAAGTCCTAAAAGAAAGATCAAAGGACTTAAAAAATATATAGCCCAAAAGAAAAATATGAGAATAAGACCTGAAAGTGAGCCAGTCCAAATGCCATTACCTTTTACTTTTTTGCAAAATAAATAATTGTGGCAGAGTGTCAAAAATGCCATAATCCATGAGGAGTTAAACTGTTTAATCTTAACTTGTCATGTTTTCAATTTCTAGTTTTAGATAGAGAATAAAGATTTGTTAGACAGTTTAATCCTGACAAATCAGTAGAGAGGTAAAGAATAATGAGGAGCTCAACAGTTTAATATGAGCCCTCGTATGAAATAAGGTAGATTTAGATATTTTATGCTTTAAAAGAATAAATTTTTCAAGGATGCAAGCCTAAATGCACTTGCCAAATGAAGAAAAAATGTTAGAATAAGGTTGGGTAGGTAGAAAGAAGTGGAGAAAGCATGTAATAAATGATAATCGGGAAAAATTACTAATTTCCCCTCTCCTATAGGTATTTAGTGTTCTAAACTATCAGTCAAACATGTTCAGAGCATTTCTCCGACTTTTGTTGGGACCGGACCCAAGGTTTAATGACTGGTTAGTTGAAAATATTAAATTCTTATGTTAAATCCCCATTCATCATGATTTCATCTCTCATTCATACACTATAACTCCTTTCATAAGTAAAGACTCATTATTACTTAATGAAGCATATAAACACATCTAATTAACTTCCATTCATTTAGAAACATATAAAAACCCTAAAAAATACTTTATACTAAGTATTGGTGAAATGATAAAAAGACAAGCTTTGCTTTACTTTTGCACTTTACTTGGTCATTTTATGTATTTTTGTGTGCATTCCATTCCCCTTTTCATATTAAATTTTAACTTAGTTTATTAAATCCCTAAAAAATACCTTATCCTACTTATTAATTCCCTATGTTTAATTATCCCCAAAAACCCACTATCACTATGTTTTAGACCAAAGTTTATTACCCATGTGCTAAATAAAAAACCCCAATTAAAATCCCTTTGGTCTAAAACTATTAGTAAGTAAATATCCTGCCCCTATGGTCTTTAAACAATTCAAAAAGGTTTAAAACTATATAATAAACTAAATATTGCGCCCTTTGTATTTTTATTCAAACATATTATAAATGTTTTGATTAAAACATATCAACCTCACAACTTTCTATTGGTTAAAACCATTATCCTATAGACCATTATCCCTCTGCCATCTTATAGGCCAATACATATATAAACACCCCCCAGATACTTTATAACCCAAATTTTATTAAAAATAAACAAAGGTTTATTTTAAATAAATTAAATCTTTCCCGTATGCATATCTCTGCCATATTATATAAGCCTCTCGCTTTATATAATTAACCCATGCCATATATAAACCCCGTCTGATATATGACTAAAAAATATTTCCTCAAATATATTTCATAAAGGTTAATTATATGTTTTAAACCGCCCGCATGCATATGAAGCCTGGTCCCACCATTTACTTTAGCCACAGCTTTCCAATCAATCCAGACCCTTCGCATCCGAACTTCAAATCTGACGGATGATACTGAATATCACATTGAAAAACTAATCGATCACCCAAACTCCAAATTCACGCAAAATAGGTTCTTTTGTGATTTCACCTCCCCTCCACGTGGCTGATATTCATTGGATCACATGCATTTTAAATAAAACAACTTACCACTTAAACCTTGTGCGATAACCATTTTTTGGTTTTGCGTTTAAAATCTAAAACCGCCTCTCACCATTGGCGAGACTTGCATTCAATGACAGTTAATGAAGATTAAATCAAAAGGTTAAAACCTTTTATACAACTATTTTTTATGTTTATCTACGCATTTGAGCTTCGAAATAACTCCTCCCGACTGCGTTAAGCCTTTTTAAGCCCCTCCTTGCCATTTTATGCCCATAACCTTAGTATTTTACTGAAATCTACCATTAAAGATCGACTAAAAATCTATTCGCCGCTCCAGTAAGCCATTAAAGGCCTCAAAATCAACCAATATCATCTGAAAACCTTTCAAGAGAAGAATACATGCATTATTAAGGTATTTTCCCACAATTCAAACCTGTGAATTTAGTTTTAAACATCTTTAGTAGAACCAAACCTTTAAATTGAGAAATTCAATGAAGCAAATTGCCTAAAAATACCAAAAAATATGCCAAACCATGGCAGACTTCTCCTAGGAAAGCTTGTTTTCTATTGCAAGCCTTTTTAAAGCGAATTTCCTCGAATTTCATAGCCTAAGGATCAAATTCAAGGATCTAAATGGCTAAAACCTCTAAATTACCTTGAAAACCCATTTTTTCAATCAAATACACTCAGAAAACCCCTGCTTTCTGTTTATTCCAGTTTTATATCCTTCGATAAACCTAATTGAGAAAAAATGCCAAAAAAATCCATCCTTAACCTAAATAGCTTAGTTTCCTCTCTGTTAAAATAAAAACTCACGCAAACAATCTAATCTTGTAGTAGTTACCCAAAATGCCTAAGAAACAAAGCATAAGCGGACCTGAATGATCCAAAACACCTAAATCTAAGGGATCCAAAGCCCCTAAGCCTACCGCAGCCATCACTACCAAGTCTTCTATAACAATAAACCCCTTTCAACCACCTGTGGTTGCTGCTGAAAGCATTCCTTTGACTGATCTTGAGTATAAAATTGCAGACCCTGTTATTGAGTTTAATTTTCTAGATATACACAACTGGTGTTGTGAAAAATATCTAGACAAAGATGATATTCCAATTTGGGAAACCCATTTGTCTAAGTATATAGTCCCATTGACTCATCCTGGCCAAGAACTCATCAGAATTTGTCAAAAATACTATGAGCAAGATCAAAGGGATATAGTAAATGCAGAAAAAGAAATACTTTTTACCATTATAGCCCAGTCAATTAATCAAATGCTTAAATTACAACCTGATCCCTAGGCAGTCCCCTTGTCTATAGAGGCCTTAACTCAGTTATACCTTGGCCTAGATTTCCCTAAAAAGTTCATGATTTTTCAGAATTTTATGCCCTCTCATGTTGATATTCCAAAAATAAATCCTCCATACTCCATAGCTAAATTTCCTGAAGGTTCTATACATATTATCTCTATGCTATCTTTTATACTTGGGTATTTTACGGATGACCATACTGATGAATATATTCTTGGTTTCTTGTCCACCATGTCTCCTAGTTAACCTCCATCAATCATCTTTGACTATGCTAGCTTCATAGCAGATACCATCCACTACCAGTTGACTAAATTACCCACAGAAGGAGTTTTTAGATATTCATATTATCTTTCCATTTGTTTTTATTCTCTCAAGCAGAAGCATTTCTAGTTTCTTTACAAAAGATAGATGTAGAGGGAAAACCTCTATCAATTATCTTTTGGACTTCATTACTGAGAAAAGAATCTAGTGATTCCACTTATTCATAGTTTTTAGAACTATTTTTTCATCCAACAATGAGCATATTAAACAAATCGGAACAACCTAGGATCAGTGAAGAAATTAAAAGAATATTGCAGATTTTAGAGCAGAACAAAGTTAGAGATTGGTATCTCCATAAAAAACATATAGAACTAAGAATTTTTGGATCAAACTTGTTACCCTACAAGTTGCCTAAACATGTATGTATGAAAAATTTTTCACTTGAATATCTTAGACAAATTCTCAATTCAAATTCAATTAACTTAATTGCTGCCAAGAAGAAGACCCAATTTAAGTTAAAGAGTCTTGTTGGGCCATTCATAATCAACCACAAAGATGCAGAAAAGGAAATAACAAAGAAATTATCAGAGTTCATATTTGATGATAGTTTTCCATGGAATTATGATCCATAAGCAATCTTAAGCAAGCTAAGGGTGAAGTGTAAATTAGCACCCTTTACCCATGAGTTAAAGCCTAAAATAGAAAAAATTTCCAATAAAATTGAATCGATTGAAAACACCTTGATAGAGGCAGCAAGCCAAAAAGATACAGCACAAGCATTGGAAGTTGTCAAGCAGCCAGAAACATCAAGTAAGAGAGTCAAGGAAGAAGGAGGTTACACAACAGAGACAACAACTGAGACGAAATTTAAAATAATCTATAACAAAATGCTTAAGCTCAGTTCATTTGATAAGGAGAAAGTAACAATTGATATTGATGAAAAATATGCTCCAGTGACCAATGATGATATAGAAACAACCATAATCAATCAAACACTTATGGAAATTCAAAAGGAAAAACCACTAAACTGGAATGACAAAGATGATTGAGAAACAACACAGCATGTAAGCCTCTTCCTCACAACCATCTGAGGAAACAGACTTGGACATCAAAGAGAACTACAAGAAAATTAAGAAGAAAAATGAAGAGATAAAGACAGAAATATGCTCTCAATTATTGAAACATAAGCCTTGCAATCATAATAGATTATTATCAGCTTTTGATTATTCCAGCAATAAAATGATGATGTCATTTTTACAGCCTAATACCTTAGCACCCAAAATAATATCAGACTATAAAAAGGTGGACTTTGAGGTAGACACCGAGAATATTCATGAGTTGGACCAGACTGAGTTCCATAGACAAACCTCTGAAATGTTGTATTCTATAGTGGTAACCAAAGCAATGAGTGAAAATAAACTTCAGAATACCATACTCCATATGCAAGATCATATGAAGATGGATAAAGCATCACTTTATGCCAAGGACCTAAGGATCAAAGCCTTAGAGGAACTGGTTTTACAGGTGGGATATGATCCCTCAAACATCCAAGCAGCAAAAATATTGGTCAAGAAAAAGAATGAAGACATAGCAGCTTTGAGGAAACAGCTCAAGCTTCCTCAACGTGAGCATCCACAAACAAAGGAAATCCTCTAGGATCAAAGTAAAAAAGAAGAAATGATGAAGCTAATACTTAAATAGACAGCTCAAATTAAAGTGATGGAAACACAAATTAACCATCTTGTACAAGAGAGAGAGAGACTGTAAAATAACTATAAATTCCTATACTTCCTACAATCATCCCAGTAATTACTACAAAAGTGCCTTCTACTTTAGGAGAGAAGTTAGCACCAAAGGTCCCACTGGAAACTGCAGTGCTAGTGACTTCAGCCACCATTTTAGCTACATAATCTTCTACCACAAATGTACAACAAATAGACGAAGCCAGCCAGATTGTCAAAGTCATGGAAGATATGTCTTTAAAGACAAATGAAATAAAAAAACTGAATAAGATGATTGAAAATATTGAGAGTGAAAATAAGATAGCTCTGATCAATGCCAGAACTCATGAGAGAAAGAAATCAGATTGGGAGAGCAGCTCAAGAATTTACAAAAATAATTGACTTTCATAGAGCAGATCTCATATATTAAAAATTATCTCTGGACTAAAATAATTGAAGCCATTCATAATCGATGGCCTTCAATTCAGGTTATATATGAGCAGAAAGAATTGTTATTAGTAGCCCAAACAGAGATACAAAAGAAAAAGGATGAGTTGACTGATAAGCCTACACAGGATTTAAAACTCATTACATTTCTAAACAACAAGAACAGGGAGGAACTTAAAGAATTGCAAGTATTAGAGAGGACAGGGACAATCTTGCAAATTAGGAAGGTTATCACTAAAAAGAACTTAATGAACAATCTTGAAGAAAAGTGTGAAATAATGAACTTTGCCATAACTAGATTTATGGTAAAGTATAGAATTTTAAAATAGAAAGGCTTACCAGACATACATGTTTTCAATGACAAACTTATGCTGCAAAACGACTATGACAAAAATATTACCGAGTTTGGTAAATGTTAGGACTCCACTATGTATCATTTTTGTTATATACTTTGACACCATTTTACTTTTATAACCATGATTAGAAAGGATTCCATTATCATTTTCATCTACTTTATCCCAAGGTATATAGAAACCTCTTCTTTATTATATGTTTAATCTGTTTTACATTTAATTCCATAATACTCTTATATTTTATCATTAATTGAAGTGTATCGTTGCTAACACAAGTCCAAAGATCGCAGATAGTTATATGCGTTGCTAGGAACAAGCGGCCGTTGCTGAAACAGCTGACTCGATTCTTTGACTTCGACTAACTCGATTCTTGAAACTTGGTAAAATCGAAACACGCAAATTCCGCCATGCGTAATTTGCGATTCTGGAAGAACTTTTTGTGGAAACAGCAGCAACGGCATGAAGACACGATTACTTGGATCATCCTGAAGATAGCATTCGTGTTGTCTCTGTTGTAACAGTATCTTTTCTTGGAAGAACAGAATAGTCCTGTTTTGGGAAAGAGAACAGATTTGAGATAATGTAGATTCGCTCTCATGTAAATTGTAAAAGATGTCTCCTCTTTAAAAAGAGGAGACATCATCATTAGTGAGGAGTTAAATTGTTGGAAAGCGACAGGAGAGTATTGTGTGAGAACTGGAGCTAGTCTCCATCTGTAATATAACAGTTGCTTTGACATATGAATAAATTCTTCCTTTGAGCGTTCCAATTTAATTCTTTCCCCTGGGGAATCTTGTGAGAGGGAAAGGGCCCGCCTTCCTCACAAGATTCACCCTTTGGTTCCTGTAATTTGTTTAATTCTTTATGTTGTTTGCGCTTCACTTTAATTCTGTTGTTGGACACTAGTTACACAGTTTAGTAATACTCTGTTTCTTTAGCGCTGCATGTATTGAATGCATTCACTCTTGGAAGTTGAGAAAACCATTTGTATTGATTGTATGAATGTATGATGTTGGGAGGCAGGTGCTGAAGATTCCTGCATAAAGGAATAGGGTCCTGCTCTCATTCATTGCTTTCCTTTTCCTGCAGTGTGATTAGAACAAGAGAACAAGTGCTGAAGATTCCTGTTCATGGGAATAGGGTCTTGATCTCTTGAAGTTACTTTTCTTACAGTGTGATTAAGTGTCAGGCATCAGGTGCTGAAGTTCCTACTAAGGAATAGGGTCTTGTTCCTGCTGTGGTTGATTGATTTCTTTCCTTGCAAATTGATCTTCCTTTGTTTGGATTGTAACTGCAACATAGAAATTATTTCTACTATAACTTCATTGACTTCAGCTTTGATTAAACAGAGTGTGAACCAGTAGATTTGTGAGATTAATAATTGTGTGGCTTTTTACTACAACATTGTTTCTGCTTTTGAAATTGAGCATATCCATTGCGTGATTATCTTTGAAATAAAAAGACTTCCTCGGGTTGACAATTTATGTGGAGCTTGAATTGTGAAAGCAATTAAAGCAACCAACATTTTGGCGCCGTTGCCGGGGAAGGTAATTATAGATTTCAAAAGCATTAATCTTTTCTTTTTAAATGTGCAGATTGTATGAGAGGACGCGGAAACCAAAAGAAAACTAACCCCACAGGTGGCAAAGGCAAAGGAAGGGGAGGAAGAAAGACTTTTATTGACGAAATTGTATCAAAGGCTGAATCATCACAGAGATTAAGTTCTCGAAAATCAAAATTTCAGCACTCCCCTCAATCAGATTACAGAACAGAGGACTTCGTGGGTCCTGAAAATACAGAAGAACCAGCAGTCAGTGCTGGAGAGTCAGAGGAAAGTGTTAGTAAATCAGCAGAGTACATTGAGGAAATAATAGAAAGCGTTGGACGACCGGTAGAAAACATCGAAGAACCAATAGAAGATCTTGACGATCGAGCAAGTGCAGTAGGAGAGCCAACAATGGAAGGAAACAATGATGGTTTCTTTGGTGGAGGACGTGTAGATCATGAAGGAGAAAGAAGGGATGAAAATTCCCTCTCTACCTTGGGATTTCCTATCAGTGATCTTCCTGCAGGGATAACTCTTATGAAAAATATTCCATTGTCTGCTTTACCTAACTTTCATGGTTTATCCTCTGAAGATCCGGATGAATTTCTTTTTGAATTTGATATATTATGCAGAAGTTATGATTATGTTACTAATGCTCAAAAGTTGAAACTGTTTCCAGCCACCTTAAAAAGGAATGCTTTGAGATGGTTCATGAGCCTTGGAAGTCAGGTGATCACAACATGGGAGCAGATGAAACAGAAATTTCTGCTTAAATATCAAGACTACTGCCGGACGAGAGAAAAGAAGGATGAACTATTCAATATGGCACAAAAGCCGGATGAGAGTCCGGAGGACTATATAGAAAGGCTGCAGTACAATATACAGAGATCCAATCATCCGAATATAAGTAAGGAAATTCGCAAAACCATATTACTTAAAGGTTTGAGGGATGATTGTTTAGATATGTTAAACATGCTTGCCAAAGGAGATATATCTAAGGAATCATATGATGAGATTTGTGAACTTGCTAAGAGGTGTTCTAGGGGAGCTGCAAGAAACAGAACAAGAGATTCCACCTATTCAAGAGTGCAGAAATCAGCCAATGGAGGAGCAACAAGAGCTGAAATAGGTAATTTACTTGAAGAATTTAAAACTGAAATGTTAAGTTCTTTTTCTTCACAAATTGACACTTTGCAGGTTAAGAAGAAGCAGGCCGAAGCAGAAGCAACTCTGGCTGTCTTTTGCCCGAAATGCAGAGACAAACATCCACTAAGGGAATGCCCAATGGATAAAATACCAATTTGTACCCTTTGTGAGAAAGATCATGAGACAAAACAATGTCCATCTCTACCAGGAATAAAAGCAGCATTGCAGCCAACGGAAGAAGAAGCTGAAGCAGTTTATCTGCTAACTCAAAGAAGACAATGGAAACCAAAAGGACAAGGTATGAACTCTAGTATGCCATTTAATCGTTGGAACAATTATTCTGCTTTTGGCCAAACAAATTACCCTCCCTTCAATCAAATGAAATACCCACCCTTGCAGCAATCAAACCCCCCCTTTGTTGATCCTTCAATGTGGACTCCTTGGCCTCCACAGCAGCCATCTTCTTTCAACCCTTGGAATTCAAATTGGAGAAGTCAACCACTCCCGTATCCAAATCAATTGCCTCAATTCCAACAACCACTTCCTCTGCCATCAAATGCCCCGCCAAATAACCAAATGAGACCCCAGCTACCTGTGCAACCAAATCCCAACCCTAATAATAAAGTTGTGCAAGTCATTGATATTCAGAATCAGTCTATATTTCCTACTATGCAATGTAACGATATTCATTTGAGATCTGGAAAAATAGTAGAGCCTATTATTGATGACATAACTTCTGATTCTGATAAGGAAGAAACTGAGAAACATAAAGAAGCACAACCACCTCCTAATAAGAATGTTGAAATAACTGAACCACCATTCCCCGAGCATTTGGTTTTAACCAAAACAGCTGAAACACCTGCTTTTAATCTTTTAGGGGAATTGCAAAATTTGTATGTTAAAATTCCACTCTTACAAGCATTAAGAGATGTACCAATTTATGCCAGAACATTAAGGGATATTTGTGTTAAGAAACCTGGTAGGAAAACCAAGGACCCCCTTACAGTTCATGTGATGGGAGACTTGTCTGCATTAATGTCCGGAAAAGTCCCTCCTGTGAAATATGGTGATCCCGGCCATCCTACAGTAACAGTTCAGATTGGTAAAACAATGATTCCCCAAGTTCTGGTAGATTTAGGTGCTGCAATTAATATAATGACTCTTGAAACCTCACAATTGTTACAGCTGAATAACACAATCAGAGATACACCCACCATTTTAGAGTTGGCTGACCGTTCTACAATTAAACCTGAAGGAGTTGTTGAGGATCTACTTATTTCGGTTGAATCCTGGAAATACCCAGCTGATTTTGTTGTATTGCAGACTAAAACAAAGCTGGGGGGACATCCCTTAATTCTAGGAAGGCCATGGCTGGCCACAGCTGATGCTTTTATCAGTTGCAGATCTGGTTCAATGACAATTTCTAATGGTTATGAAACAAAAAAGCTTACTCTTTATCCTCATGCTACACCAATAATTAATAATGAAGATTCTATATGGATGGATTATGATGATAATGCTGTTCAGCCTATTCTAACTATTGGACAAGCCTTAACTCTTAAAGACAATACAGAGGATGAGATAATTAATAATTTTATTTGTGAACCTTCTTCTGTCATTGCTGAAACACACAATCAATTAACTGCAATTTTTGAAACTGATACACAAGAAAAGATTGAATCTGAAGACTCATCTCAAACTTTAACCACCATCTCATCTAAAAGCATAACAGTTGAAATTGAACCTGGCAAGACATTAAACATAAATCCTGATCTAACAGATGCTGAAACACAACAATTAATGAAGTTATTGCATGAATATAAGGAGGCATTTGCATGGGATTACACGGATATGAAAGGTATTTCTTATGAATTATGTACTCATCGAATTTACATTAAAGAAGGATGCCGACCTGTTTGTCAACCCCAAAGACGAATGAATCCTAATTTATGAGAAATTGTTAAGGAAGAACTTCAAAAATTGCTTAATGCAGGATTTATATACCCTATATCTGACAGTGAATGGGTTTCCCCATTAGTAATTGTCCCTAAGAAAACCGGGAAATGGAGAGTATGTGTTGACTACAGAGCCTTAAACAAAGCTACTCAAAAAGATCACTTTCCTTTACCCTTCATTGATCAGGTGTTGGATAGTCTAGCAGGGAAGAAATTCTTTTCTTTTCTAGATGGATTTAGTGGGTATAATCAGATAAGAATTGCACCCCAAGACCAAGACAAGACCACTTTCACCAGCCCCTGGGGAACTTTTGCCTATAGAGTTCTTCCGTTTGGGCTATGTAATGCACCAGCAACTTTTCAAAGAGCTGTTATAGGAATTTTTTCTGATATGCTGAATGATTCTATGGAAATATTTATGGATGATTTTACTCCTTATGGTGTGTCTTTTGAAGATGCATTACAGAACATTGAGAAAGTACTTAAAGGATGCATACAAGCTCACCTCTCCCTAAGTACTGAAAAATGCCATATGATGATGAGTGAAGGAATAGTGCTTGGACATTTTATTTCATCTCAAGGTATTCAGGTAGATCCATCTAAAGTATTGGTCATTCAGAATCTTTCTGTTCCTAAAACTCAAACTGATGTGAGAAGTTTTCTAGGACATGTTGGATACTACAGAAGATTTATTAAAGATTTCTCTAAGATAGCTTCTCCATTATTTGTATTGCTTATGAAAAATGCTGAATTTAAGTGGACTAATTCTTGTCAGAAAGCTTTTGAAGAACTCAAGCATCAGTTGTCTACTGCTCCTATTTTGAGGGGGCTTGATTGGAGTCTCCCTTTTCATATATCTTCTGATGCTTCAGACACTGCAATTGGAGCTGTCTTGGGACAAGAGGAAAATCATCTCCCTTATGCTATCTACTTTATTAGTAAGAATATGACCCCTGCTGAGCTTAATTATACAGTTACCGAGAAAGAGTTTCTTGCAGTAATCTATGCCATTAATAAATTCCGACACTATATCACTGGTTATTCTACTTTTGTGCACACTGATCATTCAGCTATTAAGTATGTAATGAACAAATCTGTCACAAATGCTAGAGTTACTAGATGGCTATTATTATTGCAAGAATTTGATATCACAATTGTAGATCGGCCAGGTAAAAAAAATGTGGTGGCTGATTTCCTTTCACGGTTAAAAACTGACAATGATATTCCAGTAGATGATTCTTTTCCTGATGAGTATTTGTTTGCAGTTTCTGCTCACTCTCCATGGTATGCAGATATTGCTAATTATTTGGTTGCAGGAAAATTACCATCACACCTGTCATACAAGGAAAAGAGAAGAATTGTTCAACAAAGTGCCAGGTACAGCTGGATAAGCGGGTGTCTTTTCTACACTGGGCTTGATCAGGAGATCCGAAGATGCATTAGAGATGATGAAGTGTATGATATATTGAAAGCCTGTCATGATGGCCCTTGTGGAGGGCATTTTGCTGATAAGAGAACAGCACACAAAATTCTGAGGATGGGTTACTATTGGCCCTCATTATTCAAGGATGCAAAGAAATATGTAAGGGCTTGTGACAGCTGCCAGAGGATGGGTCAACCCAATCATAGAGACCAAATGCCATTAAACCCCCAAGTAGTTTCTGAACCATTTGAAAGATGGGCCTTGGATTTCATAGGACCCATTAACCCTCCATCCAATCAAAGAACTTATATATTAGTCTGTACAGACTATATGACTAAATGGGTGGAGGCCAAAGCACTTATTAGAGCCAATGAAGAGGCTGTTCTAGCTTTCTTATTTAAAGACATCTTTACTAGATTTGGAATTCCTAGAGAGCTAGTCACTGATGGAGGACCTCCATTCAATTCTCATGGTTTTAAATCTACCCTTCACAAATATCATATTCAACATAGAATGACTACACCATACCACCCCCAGGCCAATGGGCAGGTGGAGAGCACAAATAAAGTTTTAGAAGCCATTCTAACTAAAACAGTGAAGGACAACCGGAAGGATTGGTCCCAAAGGCTCCCTGAGGCATTATGGGCTTACAGAACTACTTGGAGAAACACTACAGGTTTTTCTCCCTATGAATTGGTTTACGGTAAAAATGTTGTTTTTCCGGTGGAATTTGAGATTAAAACTTTAAGAACTGCTTTAGCTGTTAATCTTGATTTGACTGATGTGCAGACAGCTAGGTTGCAGCAGCTTCTGGAGTTGGATGAAAAGAGATTAGATGCCATCCATCAAACAACCATGATACATCAACAAAGGATGAAGTGGCATGACAAAATGATCAAACACAAGCAGTTCCAAAAAGGTAATTGGGCCTTGTTGTATGACTCTCGGTTTGAAAATTTTCAGGGTAAGCTACGTACACGTTGGCTTGGACCATATGAGGTAGATGTTGTTTTTTCTAATGGAACAGTAAGACTTCTAACAATTGATGATTCTAAAACACCTCTACTAGTCAATGGTCATAGGCTTCGTTTATACCAGTGCCCTGTTTCTAAAGAGGATTTCAAGACTGCTTGCATGACTGATATTCATTATCTTTTTCTAGGGGAGTCTTCTGCTCCTCACAGCATTTAATTTTCTGCACTGTATTTTTAGTATTAGATTAGATTTAGCACTAATAATCCTTGTCAAGGATTGGCATATTACAATTGAATTTTGCAGATTCTGGAAAAGCTCATTAAGGAGGACAGATTCATCATGAGAAGATCTGAAGCTTCAATCACAGAAGCTTGTTTCCATCATTTTACCCCATTTCCTAGCAATATCCCTTCATACCCATTCCTACATTATTCCCATTTTTCCATTTTTCCCACCCCCACCATCCCTGAAATATCTTCCTTCAGTCAGTATTTCCTATCCCTTACTGCTGAAATTACCCCCTATCAAATATTTTCCCCACTGTTTACAGACCCAAGTCATTTATCCCATTTCTCTGATTTTTCCCATTGCTGAAACACCTGTTTCAGCAACGTATCGTTCATTTTTCTGTTGCTGAAACACCAGTTTCAGCAACCTGTTATCATTAAAACATCATTTCTCTTCACTGTTATATAAGCTTTTTGGTTCTCCACGATTATACTTCAGATCCTTTTGGTGAAAAATTATTCAGTACTGACCAGATCCAATTACACTTCTGTTCTAAATTTCAGAGAAATCTACAGATTCTTCCATGTACATTAAGCCATTTTGAAGCAATCGACACTTCGAATTATTAGACCAAAGGTAAAAAAATGTAAGGTATGAGGTTTTAATGTAATTCAGTTAAATTATATTAAAGAGAGGATTTCATTCATAATGATTACAGATCTTTACACGCCCAATCATCATTACACCATACGTAGGGGGGGGGAATTTCAAAAATTGAACAATCATTTCGCATTAACCAAGCCTCTGTCCCTTGTCATATCCACTGCCGCCGTCATTTAGACCTTGCAGCCTCTGTTGCAACAACTAGCGCGATCAGGGTCTGTGTTTACTGTGTTCTGTGCCTCTGCGTATAACTCAAAGCAACAGCCATGGGAGGGTCGGCCATTAGACATGAGCCCGGCTCCATAAATCTTCTTCAATTGTTTCCCGAAGCCTATCAGATTTTCCAGCAAGCGGGATGGACAGTATATTTTGAAAGATTGGGTGAATTTGACCAGGATCAAGTCTTAAAGTTTGCACAAAACCTTCAAGGCGATTTTTCAGTGGTCCAAGGGGTTCGCATTTCAGTAACAGAGGAGGACATAGTTCAGGTATCAGGGTTGCCAGCTATTGGTACTCGCTGGTTTAGCAGAAAGCAGGTTATTCTCAATGCGCAGCAAGATTTTCTTCGTCCAGATGAGCCAGTCGAAATCAAAGGCCGCGGGGTTAGTCTGCACTCACTTCCTCAACCATGGCCATCGGTGGCAGAGTTCATCAAACACTACTTAACGTGTGAAGGGCGTTACCAGGTAGTGTACAATCACGATTTTGTCTTGATGAATCATTTGAGAAATGGACGACTGATTAATATCCCCTATTACTTGCTTGGCTGTATTAGAAACATGTCTTATTATTGTAGACGCTCTAAATTCCCAATGTTATCCCTCACCCACCACCGTTTATGTCAGTTGTTGATACAGAGGGGTTTTGCTCAGCAAAATCCCCCTCTGCATGTCCCACTCCCGGTTCCCCAGCTGCCTGAAATACCTCAGCACGCTCAAACGTCCCAACAACCCGAAAGTTCTCATGATACTCCTGAAATTCCTTATGAAGGACAGCAGGACGATATTCCATATTCCCCAGTTGACCCAACCCCGAGCTCGCCCCATTTAGCAGAGTCAACTGTCCCCACTATTTCTGTCCCTAGTGATGACTCTCTAACACCCCCTTCCCCACCCACTAATAAAAAGAAGAGAACCCCAACAGTCTCAGTCTCCAGACGACGGACAAGGGCTAGATTTCAAATTCTCAGTTCTTCTGAAAACCCTTCCCCCAGAGAAGAACCCTCCCCCTCAAAGAAAAGGAAAGGCAGTGATTTTGCTGCCTTCCTACCAAAAAGAAAAATGAAGATGACTGTTGAGAAAGGACTCACCTCCATTTCCCCTGACCCTGCCACTATTTTGTTAAAACTCCAATCTTCCTCCCCAATTCAAACCGCCCAACCCGTCTCGTCCGGTGGCACTGCCACACAAGAACCAGTGACCCGGGATAATACGACATTGTTTATGGCTCAAGAAGTGACTGTCACACAAGAACCAGTCACTTACCCAGTGGCTGAAACACAAGAACCAGCCACTGTGGTACAAAAATACACCAAGCATGATGATAGTGGGAAATCAGCAGTAGCTGTCCCACAAGAACCAGCTACGACTGTGCATCAACAGACTACCCCAACAGAGTCAACCAGCACACATGGTTTGCATACTATGACATCTTTATTGGAGGAGAATGAATTCCTGAAGTCTGAATTGGAAGCCTACAAGAATGAACTAACCATGGCTCGAGAGGCTTTTGATAGAGAACTGAATCTCTATATGTTAGCACACACAGCCTCAATGCAAAATAAAGAGCCATGCAAGGACTACATGTGCCATGAGTGTGGCAACATTTACCAGGATGCAAGCTACAAGCTAGTTAAAATTCAATTATCAGAGGCATCTACATCAGCTGGAATAAAAGAGGGATGCCCTACTGCTCCACAAGAACCAGTAGGGCTCTCTATAAAGGAAGAAAAAGAAATCAAACCTCAGATACCTCGTCCTTTGCTAGTTAATGCAGCCATTCAGACAGAAGCACCACCACAGATATCTCGTTCTAAGTCAGTCAGTGTAGCCATTCAAACAACGTCCCAACCCAGTACTGATGCCAGAACACAGACCTTGCCATGGAATCAATTGGAACAGATGAAAAAATGGAAGAAGCAATATGCTGAGGAGCAAGATATAATATTACGCCAGCATAAGTTACAATGGCAGAACCATGTATATGCCAACTGGGATAGTTGGGATCAAATGATGCAACAACTCAAGGACTCCAAAAAGGAAATCAAGGAATCTAAGGAAAAGATGGCCTTGATGTTTTCATTAGTCCAGAAGTTGATGGCTACACGCAAACCCTCTGTAAACTACTCTCTCTTTCTTTCTGAACGATTAGTTTATTTTCAATTAAAAGCAATAAAAGATGGCAGACCATATGAGTTAATTACTTCAGAGAAATTTGTTGAGACTTTTAATGAGGCCCCCGAGAGTGACCAGCATTTTATGTGCGAACTCTACCTTCATAATGAGGCCATTCCCGACAATAGAAGAGTTAATCTTATTCCAATTGCAGAAGATATACAAATAAGGGCATTTGTTTCATTTTTGTCTAACCAGCTCACTTGGAAAACTGCGTTCACTGCAAGCAGTCATAATGAGGAGAATAAACTCCTGTGGATCAGACCAGAGCCTTTAAGCCCAGCCATGTTCATAGCACAATATCATAAATTCTTACAGAAGCCAGGAATGCATAGGTATATACAACAATTACAGGCTTCAACACTTTCTAAGTGTCAACAGCAAATTAGAGTAAAGGGTACTGCTGCATTGAAGGCCAATGTTATGTTTTGGCAGCAGTCATGTAAAGAAAGACAGGATTATCACCCTTTTAACCCTCACAATCTTCAAGCTGCATTATCCAGGGTTTCTAATTACATTGGTTGCATTCAACGTTGTGGAGTAAACTGGATTGGATATCATTTCCATTTTCCAATTTTATGGCTGCCTTCAGATAAATATCAGTGTCATTACCAGTTGACTGACAGAGATGAAGCCTTGGCATGGCAAAACTTGCAGAACAACAGTGGATTCAGAGCTCCTACAGATGCCACCTTCTCCAGCTATTGCTTGAGTAATTTGCATGCTCAGTCCCAGTACTCAAACTCTGATTCAGACTAGGGGTTGCCTGAGGACATGCAACATTTTTAGCTGGGGGGGATGTTAGGACTCCACTATGTATCATTTTTGCTATATAATTTGACACCATTTTACTTTTATAACCATGATTAGAAAGGATTCCATTATCATTTTCATCTACTTTATCCCAAGGTATATAGAAACCTCTTCTTTATTATATGTTTAATCTGTTTTACATTTAATTCCATAATACTCTTATATTTTATCATTAATTAAAGTGTATCGTTGCTAACACAAGTCCAAAGATCGCAGATAAGTTATATGTGTTGCTAGGAACAAGCGGCCGTTGCTGAAACAGCTGACTCAGTTGCTGAAACAGCCGTCAAGCACGCAAATTCCGTCATGCGTAATTTGCGATTCTGGAAGAACTTTTTGTGGAAACAGCAGCAACAGCATGAAGACACGGTTACCTGGATTATCCTGAAGATAGCATTCTTGTTGTCTCTGTTGTAACAGTATCTTTTCTTGGAAGAACATAATAGTCCTGTTTTGGGAAAGAGAACAGATTTGAGATAATGTAGATTCGCTCTTATGTAAATTGTAAAAGATGTCTCCTCTTTAAAAAGAGGAGACATCATCATTAGTGAGGAGTTCAATTGTTGAAAAGCGACAGGAGAGTATTGTGTGAGAACTGGAGCTAGTCTCCATCTGTAATATAACAGTTGCTTTGACAGATGAATAAATTCTTTCTTTGAGCGTTCCAATTTAATTCTTTCCCCCGGGGAATCTTGTGAGAGGGAAAGGGCCCGCCTTCCTCACAAGATTCACCCTTTGGTTCCTGTAATTTGTTTAATTCTTTACGTTGTTTGCACTTTACTTTAATACTGTTGTTGAACACTAGTTACACAGTTTAGTAATACTCTGTTTCTTTAGCGCTGCATGTATTGAATGCATTCACTCTTGGAAGTTGAGAAATCCATTTCTATTGATTGTATGAATGTATGATGTTGGGAGGCAGGTGCTGAAGATTCCTGCATAAAGGAATAGGGTCCTGCTCTCATTCATTGCTTTCCTTTTCCTGCAGTGTGATTAGAAACAAGAGAACAAGTGCTGAAGGTTCCTGTTCATAGGAATAGGGTCTTGTCTCTTGAAGTTACCTTTCATACAGTGTGATCAAGTGTCAGGCATCAGGTGCTGAAGTTCCTCACCAAGGAATAGGGTCCTGTTCCTGCTATGGTTGATTGATTTCTTTCCTTGCAGATTGGTTTTCCTTTGTTTGGATTGTAACTGCAACATAGAAATTATTTCTGCTATAACTTCATTGACTTCAGCTTTGATTAAACAGAGTGTGAACCAGTAGATTTGTGAGATTAATAATTGTGTGGCTTTTTACTACAACCTTGTTTCTGCTTTTGAAATTGAGCATATCCAGTGCGTGATTATCTTTGAAATAAAAAGACTTCCTCGGGTTGACAATTTATGTGGAGCTTGAATTGTGAAAGCAATTAAAGCAACCAACAGTAAAGAGCAAGTAAACAAGCAACTAGCACAAGGCACTCCTATAGGCAAAGTTTTACTTAAGTATTTTGAGGATTTATTCTTTCTAAAGCATGAAATTAAGCACCTTTTTGTCATCAAGCCTACTTTTGCAAGATATACATAGGTTGATGAAAACTTTAGGAAGCTGAAAATATCCAAATTCCAAAAGCAGAAGAGTGGAAAACTTTCACAGATTTGATGTAAAGATAAAATGAAAATACAGTTTGCTGAATTTTTACTTCTAAAAGATAATTTTACAGCAGTAAAACAATAAAACTAATGGTCAAAGAGTATCAGTGTTAAAGAGCATTAAGTTAAAGAATATCATCAGTAAAGAGTATCAGCGAAGGCAAGTAAAATGCATGAAAATATCTAACAGCCAGCAAGCAAGACACATAGGCAGCGAAAAGCTCCTTTTTAACAAAACAGTTCTATTTATTTTGGATAAAAGAGGACAACTTGTTGATTTATTGAGCAACTATCCCTTTTATTATGTAATGATATTTTCTTTTTGCTAAAGTTATTCCTAGAACTCTTCTAGGATATTTGTAATAACTTTTGTATAAATAGTTCAATTTTAGAAGTATTCAAGGTGGAATAAAATTGTTGGACTTACTATAGACGTTTTTGTTGAACATGGAGGCTATTGTGTGTTTGAATTCGAAGTACCAGACTAGACAAGATGACTGGCATTATAATTCAGGATCCCTATGATAAGCTGATGAGTGAAGTACTTCCTACTTGTCACTGTTTCCTTTTCTAAGTTTCATGCATTCATTCTATGTTGCTACAGGATTAGTCAAGTGCTCCCTATATTTAACTAGTTTCCATTTTAATGTTTTCTTGTGATTTCCGCTGTAAGGAACCCTTAACTGCTCCCTCTCCCGTTTGACCTCTACCTTCTACTTCCATTTTCCAGATTAAAGGATCCTTAAGTGCCCTTTATCCCGATCATACCACCTCACAAAAAACCACTTTCCCAAATCTCTAAGGGTTATCTATCTTGCACTGGATATATTTATACCTTTTTGGCCTTGATTTCTAGTGCTGCTACTTTGATTTAGACCCCATAGCCCAATGGACAAGTAGATTTTTCTCTAAATCACCTCCAAGTGATTTTTTCCCACCGAACTCTTTAAACCAAAACCAAATTTTACTTTCATAACTAGCCTAATATTATAAATCAAAACAAAGTTAAAATTTAAAGAGAGATCCCTCTATGAACCTTCGGAAGGCTAGATCCTAGAGTTTGAAGTAGGTTTGTGGTTACCTCTGGTATTCTTTGACTAAAAACTCAAAATCCCACAATTTGAGAATTTACTAGAGTGATAACATACTGGCGACTCACACTGGGGAACTTAAACAATCCTCAGTCATAAAATTGTCTTGAAGGAAAATTATTTTATTCATCCTTTTATCTCTAGATTATTTTTATAGGTTGTGGGTATTGAAAAATTGTAATTCTGGCTTCTAGGAAAACCTACTATACGAGGTCTAACCCAGATCCTTAACCTGTTGTCATAGTAGATAACCTAGACCAAATTGGAAAAAAAAAAAAACAAACAGAGAACTTAGAAGCTGAAGTATCATTAATAAGAGTCAATTCATTACCTCAAGAATTAGTTAGTCTGCAAGATATTGATTTTGATATGAAATTTGAGCATTTCTTTTTTAAAAGAAAATCTCAAAATGATTTAAAAACTTCCGTTGTAGACCCTGATTTTGTTTCATTCTTGAAAACAAGACACAAAATTATTATAGTAAGATCTAAATCAAAGAAAGCTGAATATCAGACTAAAGTTGAAGAAATTAATGTTACAGTTCTTAAGGATATTGACGAGGCTATTGAATTAGCTAAATTTTTGACTTATACAAAAAAACCTCTAGTTTCTCAGTTACACACCACAATAATACCAGATGAAGATTCATCTCTGTATGCTATTACATCATATATAAATACCACTCCTAAGTCATCCACAGACCCATTTATCCTTGGACTTCCTTTGCAGCCTAGAATACTTTTTCCACCATACACTTCATCCACTAAATCCACTAGTTTACCTTATGAATTTTCTAATTCATCATTCTCATTTCCTATTGGTTCCACTCAAATCCCAATATCATTTCCCAGCACTTCTGTTACATTTTTCAGTTCATCAGCTATCATTTCTAGCACAGCTCCAAGTTATTTTACTAGATCTTCTAGTAAAACTAAGCTTTTAGCAATGGCTGCTATGCTCCCCTTGTCTTACCTCAAAAATTGCATGACATGACTCAAGATTATCAAAAACAAATACCACTATTTTATGGTACTACACAATGTACTACTCAACAAAACATAACTAAAATCATAGAATTCTTTGAAATTTATGAAATAGATTACTCATATGTTAAAATGAGATTTTTTGCTCAATCTTTGACTAGAGAAGTACAGAAATGGTTTAAAGATCAAGTTGATGGTAACATAACTAATTTAGCTTTATTTTTTACAACGTTTTTGAATAAATTTAAAAATAAAAACAACCCCCTTCGAACATTATCTGAATTTGATGCATTAAAAAGATTCCCAAATGAGTTAGTTCAATATTACTACACTAGGTATAATAATGTCTATAATTCTATTCCTCCAACTCTTAAACCTACTCCTTATTTCATTCTGCTCAAATACCCTGATGGATTTGATGCAGATATGGCTTATCAATTAAGGGAAAGAGATGTAGACACCTTAGAAAAAATGCAATTAGATTTTGTTAGTCTAGAAATAAATATATTAGCTAAAAAAGCTAGATTCACAAATGAAAGAAGGGTGACTATAAAAGAAGAAAATTCAAATTCAGATGCAAAAATATATAGTTTAGCCAAAACATTAGAAATAATGATGGATGGACTACATAATATAGCGAAAATACCCCATTGGGATAATCAACAACAGATCAGAAATCCCAACTTTAGAAAAACCATAAATAAGGAAAAAGCAAAAGAAACAGGCCCAGACCAAACAATAAGGCCCCCATTCCAAGAGAACTATGCTGAAAGTTCTCAAAATAATGATGAATATGAGGATGACATCAATCATCTAATGGGAATATATGAAAACAATACCATTTTCCTCACTTAGGAAGATCGGGAACCATTTGAGCTTCAAAAACTCAAATTAGAGTCCAGTGAATCCTTTGACTATAAGCATGGTTATGACTTTTCCATAAATGAGATACATAGTCAGTATAACCATAGAAACAAGAAAAAAAATGAGTCTCCTACCAAAAATAATTCCCAAATTGAAAATAAGAAAAATGTAGAAGCACAAAAAAAAAAGTTTTGTAAATTCTCCCAAGGGAAAATAACAAAATTTTCCATTCTTCTCAACCCATTTCAAGTCCTAAAAGATCATCAAGTCCAAAAATTGTTGATATTACTGATGAAGTGGCACAATCTTCAAAATATTCACAGAAAATCATTATTGGTTACACCTATAATTCAGTTAAATCAACAAATTCAGATTCTAAGAAAATTTCTGCTGATTCTAAATCAACAAAACCGGAAACTGATAATTCAAGAACGCCTTATCATAATTCTAAGTCTAATAAAACTTCTACTGCTACACAAACAGTCCTTGAAAACAAGGTTAAAAGCAGTAAAACTCAGGAAACATAGACAAAGAATATCAGAACAATTGAAGATAGAAATACAACTATAGAAACTAAAGAAAAACCAAGTCAAATTATAGTTACTAAAGATGAATTAGTTCAAATTAGTAAATCTCAACCCTCATTTAATATTCATACTGAAATTGCTAAGTTAAAAATACCCATTCCTTTAACAGAATTAGTAAAAAATGACTTATACAAATCTAACATAACTGAAAAACTAAATATGAATGAGGGTGAAGATGCAATTAATTTGAATGATAATCAACCAGAGTTAATATTTGGCCCTGATGTGAATGAAAAACATGCAGATTGATCAGTCCCTCCCTTTTATATGAGTCTTACCATTCATGATCAGATTCTGCATAAGGCTATGCTAGATTCAGGAGCTTCCCATAATTTAATGCCTAAAGCTATAATGGAAACTCTTAATCTAGAAATAACGAGCCCTTACAAAGATTTGTTTTCATTTGAATCTAGCAAAGTTAAGTGCTTAGGATTAATAAAAGAATTATGTGTGACATTAGTTTAGTACCCTGGTAAGAGCATATTAATGGACATCGTAGTAGCTGATATACCACCTAAATATGGTATGCTACTTTCTCGCTCATGGGGAGCAAAGTTGCAGGGACCTCTATAATTAGACATGAGTTATGCTACTATATTAGTGTTTTGTCAGCCTAAAAAGCTATATAGGGAAACACTGATGAAGTTCGTGGTCAGTAGTGTTGAAAGATCAATAAATTATCCTATTTATTCTACACCAACTGACCTGGACTATTTTATCTTATGTAACTCTGATAATGATGAAATCCAAACTGAACTAATTGATAAAAAGCCAACACCAAACAATGACAACATCTTTCATGAATCCCTTTGGCGCTTAGACTTTGATGGTTCTGTAAACAAATTAGGAGCAGGAGCAGGAGTATGGATTACAAACATGGATACTAATCATTCAGAAGTACATGCCTTCAGACTCAACTTGAAATGTACCAACAAGATGGCTGAGTATGAGGCACTCATTCTAGGCCTCCAGATCATTAGAAACTTAGGAGGAAAAATAATACTAATCATGGGAGATTCAGAATTAATCATAAAGAAAATAAATGAAGTATATTCTGTTTATAACCCTAGACTATCTAGATATAGAGACACTGTGACAGATTTAACTGATGATTTATTGGAATGCAAATTTGCTGTTATACCTAGAAAACAAAATATTCAAGCACATTGCCTAGCAAATTTTTCTAGTACATTCAATTTACCATTCCAACCAACACAGAGGTACACTGCTGAGGTTAAATATAGACCAATTATTCCAGATAACCTCAAGTATTGGCATATTTTCTCTAAATATGAACATCTTTACCATTTCTTAAACAATGAAGAAGAATTTCAAAACTGTAAAATAGATACAAACTGTAATATAGATTCAGATTTGGATTGTGAAATAGATAACATAGATGTACATAAATTTGATAAACCTATTATATTTATTCAATCTGACATAGATAGCTTAGAGAACATAGATATTGAAGAATAAATTGACATGTTAGATCTCAAAGGTAATTTTTTTCCTAAAGGCTTAACCCCTTTGGAAGATCTCTTTGACTCCAATGATGTGGCTAAAAAGCCAAAAATGGAGCCAGTTAGGTCTAATATTGAGGAATGTGATATTGGGACAAAATTAAAACCAAATATGATAAAACTGTCTAAATCTTTACCTCTACAAGAAAAGGAAAAATACGTTGATATTTTAAAGGAATACCAAGATGTTTTTTTCTTGGAGTTATGAGGATCTCAAATCTTACGATACAAACATAATCCAACACAAAATTCCAATAAAAGAGGATCAAAAACCATTTAAGAAAAATTTGAGAAGAATTAATCCTATTCTATTACCTTTGATATAAAAGGAAGTAAAGCGAATGTATGATGCCCAGATCATTGCACCAATCAGGTATTCTGATTGGGTTTCAAGCCTAGCTCCAACAAGAAAGAAAACTGGAGAAATTAGATTATGTGTCAACTTTAGAAATCTTAAAAAAGTGTCTTTAAAGGATAATTACCCTTTACCAAAGATGGATAATATATTACAAAGTGTAGTTGGCTCCTCCAGGATTTTTTTGTTAGATGGTTTTTCAGGATACAACTAGATCCTAGTCCAAAAGGAAGATCAGGCTAAAACAACTTTCACCACTCCTTGGGGTACTTTCATGTATGTGAAAATGCCCTTTGGTCTGATGAATGTAGGAGCAACGTTTCAGAGAGCTATGGATATAGCCTTTGCAAAGGAGATTCATGACTTATTGGTAATTTATCTAGATGATATTACTGTATTTTCCAAATCAGATAATGAACACTTGGATCATTTGAGACAGGTCTTTATTAAATGTAGGAAATTTGGCATCTCTTTAAATCCCAAGAAAAGTCTTTTTGTATTAGAGGAAGGTAAGTTACTAGGACATATAATTCCAAAAGAAGGAATTAGAATAGATCCTGCTAGGATAGAAGCAATTCTGAACATTCATCCACCTAGAAATATCAAAGAATTACAAGATTTCTTAGGTAAGATTAATTTTTTGAGAATATTTATTTCAAAATTACCTGAAATCATTAAATAACTGAACATCATGCTAAAAGAATACTCAATTATAAAATGGACTATTGAATCCAAACAATCATTTGAATCTATAAAGTAGGCTTTAACCAAAACACCAGTCTTAATCAGTCCATATTTCAAAAAATATTTCATTATTTTTTCATTTGCTTCAGAGCATACCATTGTTGCAGTTTTACTGCAGAAGAATGAATTTGAACAACCTATAGATTTTTTCAGTAAGACCCTTAGAGATGCCCCTCTGAAATATAACATAATGGAGAAACAAGCCTTAGCTTTGGTTAAAGCCATCAAAGACTTCAAAGTTTATATTCTCTATTCCCACATAATTGCCTATGTCCCAAATTCTGTAGTTAAAGACATTATTACTCAAGATGGCCCTGATGGAAGAAGAGGTAAGTGTATTACCACTATTTTAGAATATTACATAGAGATTAAACCCACAAAACTCATTAAAGGACAAGGATTAGCCAGATTAATGGTTGAATCTAACTGCAATGCATTAGATATAAAATTTATTGTTCATGTTGATTACCAAGAAGAGATGGCGACTGCAATGATTAGTGAAGCCTTTCTAGATTCACCTTGGTACTCAGATATCATCTTTGTACTTACGAACTTACAAGATCCTCGTGAATTGTCAAGGACTAAAGCTAGATTTCTAAAAATTAAAGCAATCAGATTTTGTATCTTAGATAATGTACTTTTTTTGGAGAGATGATAGTGGGATATTATTGAATTGTTTACCAAAGGAAGAAGCTGATAAAATAATTGAATAATTTCATGCAGGTGACTATGGAGGGCATTTATATTGGAAAACTACTACTAACAAGATCCTTAGAGCTGGTTTTTACTAGCCTACCTTGTCTCCTGATGTTAAAAATTTTGTTACTTCATGTCACAATTGTAAAATTTTTTAAGGCAAAAAGAAATTGTTACCTTTACCCTTAAAGCCTATTTTAACTGAAATTCCATTTCAACAATGGGGTTTAGACTTCATTGGAGAAATTCACCCACCATCCTCTGGCCAACATAAGTGGATTTTGACTGCCACTGATTACTTCACAAAGTGGATTGAAGCTATTCCTACTAGACAAGCCACTGTTGCAGTCATTATTTATTTCATAGAAAATAAGATTTTGTCAAGATTTGGATGCCCTAACAATATAATTATTGATAATGAAGTAGCATTTAAGTCTAAAATGATGACTGAATTTTGTCATAAATATCATATTACCCTAGGTCACTCTACTACATATTACCCCCAGGGTAATGGGCTAGTTGAATCCTCAAACAAAAGTCTTGTAAATATCGTAAAAAAGTTACTTGAAGACAACAAAAAGACTTGGAATAAAAAGTTAGTCTATGCCTTATGGGCAGACAGAATTACTACCAAAAATTCCATTGGCACTTCCCCTTACCAACCTGTATATGGAATGGATGCAGTTTTTCCATCATCCTTAGGTGTTCCAGTAATGAAAATCATTCAAGAATCACAAGTGGAAACAAATGATATACAAAGGAGAATCAATGAAATTGTTCATCTACAACAAACAAGGGAAGAAGTCTATGAGAAATCCCAAGTCATTCAGGATAAAATCAAGAATTTTTTTTATAGTAGAAGTAAAGAGGATGATTTTTACGTTGGAGATCCAATGTTAAAGTGCGATTCTAGAAGAGAAGATAAAGGAAAACATAGAAAGTTTGACTTTCTGTGGAAAGGACCTTGTATAATTTATGGATATAGGGGTAACAATGCTTTCTTTATCAAATATTTGGATGGAACAGATATACAAGAAGGACCAGTAAATGGTAGAATGCTCAAGCACTACTATTCATCTGAGCTAACCAATAGTTAGTCCCATTTACTTTTACATCATTTTAAATATCCATTGACGTTTTTAGATTGGATTGGATATTTTCTTTACAAAGTTGAAGCCCGGAGAGAAGGCCCTAAGCTTTGCAGGGTAAAACGTAATAAATATGAGTTTTTTGTATAAAACAGAAGAAAATTAGTGGATCATCATGGTCAAAGTTGAAGGCTAATAGTCTTAGATTTCTTGACATTTCACCAGGAAATACCATCCCCATGTCAAGCCACTGTTAGGGTGCTATAATAATAGGATTCATAATTTTGAATTGAATTTTGATAGTCTTGTAAAATATGTACATACCTTTCTTTCTGCAAGTTGTTTTCCCATCAAAAAAGAATTAAAAAAAAAAAAAAAAATCAAAAAGAGGGTAAAAAGTCCTAAAAGAAAGATCAAAGGACTTAAAAAATATAGACCCCAAAAGAAAAAGATGAGAATAAGACTTGAAAGTCAGCAAGTCGAAATGCCACTACTTTTTAGTTTTCTGCAAAATAAATAATTGTGGCAAAGTGTCAATAAATGCCATAATCCATAATGAGTTAAACTGTTCAATCTTAACTTGTCATATTTTCAATTTCTAGTTTTAGATAGAGAATGAAGATTTGTCAAACAGTTTAATGCTGAAAAATTAGTAGATAGGTAAAGAATAATGAGGAGCCCAACAATTTAATCTAATCCCTCGGATGAAATAAGGTATATTTAGATAGTTTATGCTTTAAAAGAATAAATGTTTCAAGGTTGCAAGCCTAAATGCACATGCCAAATGAAGAAAAAATTTTAGAATAAGGTTGGGTAGGTAGAAAGAAGGGGAGAAAGCATGCAATAAATGGTTATCGGGAAAATTACTAATTTCCCCTCCCCTATAGGTATTTAGTGTTCTAAACTATCAGTCAAATAGGCTCAGAGCATTTCTCTGAGTTTTGTTGGGACTGGACCCAAGGCTCGATGACTGGTTAGTTGAAAATATTAAATTCTTATGTTAAATACCCATTCATCATTATTTCATCTCTCATTCATACATTATAACTCCTTTCATATGTAAAGACTCATTCTTACTTAATGAAGCATATAAACCCATCTAATTAACTTCCATTCATTCAGAAACATACAAAAACCCTCAAAAATACTTTATACTAAGTATTGCTGAAATGATAAAAAGACAAGCTTTGCTTTACTTTTACACTTTACTTAGTCATTTTATGTATTTTTCTGTGCATTCCATTCCCCTTTTCATATTAAATTTTAACTTAGTTTATAAAATCCCTAAAAAATACCTTATCCTACTTATTAATTCCCTATGTTTAATTATCCCCAAAAACCCACTATTATTATGTTTTAGACCAAATTTTATTACCCATGTGCTAAATAAAAAACCCCAATTAAAATCCCTTTGGTATAAAACTATTGGTAAGTAAATATCCCCTCCCTATGGTCTTTAAACCATTCAGAAAGATTTAAAAATATATAATAAACTAAATACTGTGCCCTTTGTATTTTTATTTAGACATATTATAAATGTTTTGATTAAAACATATCAACCCCACACCTTTGTATTGGTTAAAAGAATTATCCTATAGACCATTGGAAGTTGTCAAGTAGCCAGAAACATCAAGTAAGAGAGTCAGGGAAGAAGGAGGTTACACAACAGAGACAACAACTGAGACTAAATTTAAAATAACCTATAACAAAAGGCTTAAGCTTAGTTCAGTTGATAAGGAAAAAGTAACAATTGATATTGATGAAACAGATGCTCCAGTGACCAATGATGATATAGCAACAACCATAATCAATGAAACACTTATGGAAATTAAAAAGGAGAAACCACTAAACCATAATGACACATAGATGATTGAGAAACAACACAGCATGGAAGCCTCTTCCTCACAGCCAGCTGAGGAAAAGGACTTGGACATCAAAGAGAAGTAAACGAAAATTAAGAAGAAAAATGAAGAGATAAGGACAGAAATATACTCTCAATTCTTGAAACAGAATCCTGGAAATCAGAATATATTATTATCAACATTTGATTATTCTAGCAATAAAATGATGATGTCATTTTTACAGCCTATTACCTCAGCACCAAAAACAGTATCAGACTATAAAAAGGTGGAGCTTGAGGTAGACACAGAGAATATTCATGAGCTAGACCAGATTGAGTTCCATAGACAGACCTCTAAAATGTTGTATTCTACAGTGGCAACCAAAGGAATGAGCTCCAATAAACTTCAAAATACCATACTCAATATGCAATATCAGATGAAGATGGATAAAGCATCACTTTATGAAAAGGACCTAAGGATCAAAGCCTCAGAGGAACTAGCTTTACATGTGGTATATGATCCCTCAAACATCCAAGCAGTAGAAATATTGGTCAAGAAAAAGAATGAAGACATAGAAGCTTTGAGGAAATAGCTCAAGCTTCCTCAAAGTGAGCATCCAAAAACAAAGGAAATCCTCTAGGATCAAAGTGAAAAAGAAGAAATGATGAAGCTCATACTTAAATTGACAACTCAAATTAAAGAGATGGAAACAAAAATGAACTAGCTTGTAGAAGAGAGAGAGACTGTAAAAGAACCATAAATTCCTATAATTCCTACAATCATCTCAGTAATTACTACATGAGTGCCTTCTACTTTAGGAGAGAAATTAGCACCAAAGGGCCCACTGGAAACTGCAGTTCCAGTGACTTCGACCACCATTTCAGCTACAAAATCTTCTACCACAAATGTACAACAAATAGATGAATCCAACAAGATTATCAAAACCATGGAAGAGATGTATTTAAAGACAGATGAAATAAACATACTGAATAAGATGATTGAAAATCTTGAGAGTTCAAATAAGACAGCTCAGATCAATTCCAGAACTCATGAGCAGAAATTAATCAGATTGGGAGAGCAGCTAAATAATTTACAAAAGGAATTGACTTTCATAGAGTAGACCTCATATATTAAAAATTATCCCTGGACTAGCATAATTGAAGCCATTCATAATCAATGGCCTTCAATTTAGGTTATATATGAGGATAAAGAATTGTTATTAGCAGCCCAAACAGAGATTCAAAAGACAAAGGATGAGTTGACTGATAAGCCTGCACAGGTTTTAAAACTCATTACATTTCTAAACAGAAAGAACAAGGAGGAACTTTAAGAATTGCAAGTATTAGACAAGACAGAGACAATCTTGCAAATCACAAAGGTGATCACTAAAAAGAACTTAATAAACAATCTTGAAGAAATGTGTGAATCAATTTACCTTGCCATAACTAGATTTATGGTGAGGTATACAAAATTTAACAGAAAGGCTTACCAAACATACGTGCTTTTAATGAGATAGTTATGCCAAAAAAGGACTATGACAAAAAGATTAGGGAGTTTTCTAAAGAGCAAGTAAACAAGCAACTAGCACAAGGAACTCCTACAGGCAATGTTTTACTTCATTACTTTGAGGATTTACTCTTCCTACAACATGAAATTAAGCACATATTTTTCATCAAACCCACTTTTTCAAGATATACAGAGGATGATGAAAACTTCAAGAAGCTGAAAAATGTCCAAATTCCAAAAGTATAAGAGTGAAAAACTTTCACATATTTGATGTAAAGATAAAATGTAAAGACATTTTACTAATTTTTTACTACTAAAAGATAATTTTACAGCAGTAAAACAGTAAAACTGATGGTCAAAGAGTATCAGCGTTAAAGAGGATCAAGTTAAAGACTATCAGAAGGAAAGAGTATCAATTAAGGAAAGTCAAATGCATGAAAATATCTAACGACCAACCAGCAGGACACATAGGCAGCCAAAAGATCCTTGTTAACAAAACAGTTCTATTTATTTTGGATAAAAGAGGACAACTTACTGGTTTGTTGAGGAGCTATCCCTTTTAGTATGTAATGATATTTTATTTTTCCTAAATTTATTCCTAAAACTCTTCTAGGATATTTGTAATACTTTTTGTATAAATACTTCAATTTCAGAAGTATTCAAGGTGGAATAAAATTATTGGACTTGCTATAGAAGTTTTTGTTGAACATTGGAGGCTATTGTGTGTTTGAATTCGAAGTAGAAGACTAGCCAAGATGACTAGCATCATAATTCAGGATCCATGTGATAATATGATGAGTGACGTACTTTGTACTTGTCACTATTTCATTTTCTAAGTTTCATACATTAATTTTATGTTTTTGCTATCTGAATGTGTAACTAGGAGTATTACTACAGGATTAGTCAAGTGCTCCCTATCCTTAACTAGTTGCCATTTTATTTTTTTCTTCTGATTTCTACTGTAAGGAACCGTTAATTTCTCCTTCTCCCATTTGACCTCTACCTTCTACTTCCATTTTCTAGATCAAAGGATCCTTAAGTTCCCTTTATCCTGATCATACCACCTCACAAAAAACCACTTTCCCAAATCTCTGAGGGTTATCTATCTTTCCCTAAATATATTTGTACCTTTTTGGCCTTGATTTCTAGTGCTGCTAGTTTGATTTAGACACCATAACCCAATGGACAAGTAGATTTATCTCTATCTTACCTCCAAGTGATTTTTTCCCACCAAACCCTTTAAACCGAAACCAAATTGTACTTTCATAACTAGCCTAATATTACAAATCAAAAAAAAGTTACACTTTAAAGAGAGAGCCCTCTCTGAACCCTAGGAAGGCTAGATCCTAGAGTTTTAAGTATGTTTTTGGTTAGCTCTAGTATTCTTTGACTAAAAACTCAAAATCCCAGAACTTCAGAATTTACTAGAGTGATAACATGGAGCACTTTATTTCAGTGAATAGATTTGGAAAATTAGTGAGATGAAGGAATTACGCAATTCCTAGGGTTTATGGTGGCTCATGCATGGAGGAATCAGTTAGAACTGAAGTGGAAAAGTTATGACAGAGTTGGAAGAGTAGTTACAGGAGTTGTTATTCAGTTTAACTCAGTTAATGGAGTTAAACTTATTTGAGCTAGTTGTATCTAGTCTAACTAAAAGATACACTAGTGAGAGTTAAGTGAATTAATTATTTAATCAATTCACAACTAATAAATATCTAACAACTGAACAAATACAACAGTTAACTACAATGCATGTCAGTTCCAGTGGAGACCCAGTGGAGAGATAGGTGAAAGGGTGAGATGGACTATCCGTTGTGACTATAGTGATGCATTCAATGCATCTGACACACGTTGGAGTTTCCAATGAGAATTGCGTGGTCAAGGAAAGGCCAATTAGAATTCATTTACGAGTCTTCTTCAGCAGGGATTCCGCAGTGGAGGCAGACTGTCAGGTGGCGAGAAATTAGTGCAAAAAGATGCAGATTTCTTCATGATAATGTGTGACGATTGTATTGTACTGAGAGCTTTATGTACTAAGCTTTGTATGATATTTTTACATGATCTCCATGATACACAATATATAATAGTTTGGATTTTTAGCTTCAGGCTTTCCCGTTAAACAACTGTGTTATGTGCGATTGTTTTTATTGCTTCATGTGTTTGCAATTGAGTTTTAAATTTCCACAAAATATTAACAGTGGAAGGATTTTGTATTTAGCAAGAAGATAAAAATTGTTATATTAGGAGAATATGGATATATACATGCATATGTTATATAATTTCTACAGAAGTTACGATTTTTGCAGGCTTCCAAATTTCATCTAAAAGAGGGGACCTTGGTAAAATTGTCATAGCTCTATCTCTGAGCATAAGATTGGACTTTTATAAGAAGTGGCCGAAATTACATAGACCTTAGTTTCTTGTTTATAAATTTTAGAGACGAATTAGGAAACAGTGACATGTGGAAGGCTGTACAAGTTTTCTCTACTTAACTAGTCCATAATTACATCATTGTGGGATATTCGACATAAATTTTCCTTGAAGCATCCAAAACAGGTTAGAAATGTGGCATTCGAAATAAGATTCATAGGGCTACTATAGGACCAAATTGCTGATATTGAAGATCCAAAATTACATAGATACATCAGTTTCAATATCAAGCTCCTCAAAAGCAAGAAAAAGGTGTGTACTTTTTTTCATATTTCATAAGTCTTGTTTGAAAAACTAGTTTGAAGTGATTCCAAGGGAATATTGAAACATAGATTTTAGTATTGGGTTCTAAAATACCAGCTAAGAAAATTTTAACACCCATTAAGCCCTCAAAAGGCTCTATTATGACTGAAGAAGAGGAAGAAGTGAAACATGACATATCAAAACTACAAGAGAAAGTGCACCAAATTTCGCTCTCGCAAAGAGTAACAAAAAATGAAATGGAAGTTTTGAAGAAAGGCGTGGAAGCTAAGATGGATGGTTTGAAGAAATGCGTGGAAGCTAATATGGATGGTTTGAAGAATGGCATGGAAGCTAAGATGGATTGCATGGAAGCTAGGATGGATGTCATGGAAGCTGGCATAGAAACTAATATGGATTACATGGAAGCTAAGATTGATGAAAATATTAAAGACAACTTGGAAGACATGAAGAATGATCTAAAAGTAGACATGAAAGGTTTGAAGGAAGGTTTGATAAGGTTGATACAATAAATTATTCCTAAGGGCGGAATTATGGTAGAGGAAACATATGATGAGAACAAAATAAATATTAATCGTGATATCATAAACTCTAATGTTGGATTCAAGACCCACCATATTCCAAATATCAATAGGAGGAATTTTTATGGCAAGGATCCTGTAACATGGATACTATAGATGGAGAAATATTTTTATCTCAATAATGTGAAAAGCACACAAAAGGTACACATTTCAACTTTATATATAGAAAAAAATACATTTATATGGTATCGATGGCTTTGCTCCCATAAAAAAATTGTCACTCTATCAATTTTTACGGAGGAAATGATAGCACATTGTGAGGATACAAAGGGCAACACCTTCTTTAGCCAATTGATAAATTTCAAACAAAAGGGTTCAGTGGTCGAGCACATTGAGGACTTCCAAAAATTGAATATAAGAATAGTTGATATTACAGAGGAACACAGGATTGATGTCTACACATTCACTTAAAAGGATAACATCGAACATGAGGTTTGAATTTGGTAACTTGATTCATTAGAGAATGCATTAAGGGTGGCAAGAAAAATTGAATGTAAAATTATGGCGAAAAGGAAGCCTACCACTCACATATATAAAGATGGAAGTGTTGCTACTCTTAGACTTCCACAACCTAGAAGGTTCATACCAAAACAATTGGAAGAAACAAGAGAAAAGGGGATTTTCTACAATTGTGATAGAAAATACCCTAAAGGTCATATGTGTGATGAGAAGAAATTATTTTACATATATTGTGAAGAGGAGAAAGAAAATCAACAAGAAACTTCAAAAGAAGAGGATATACACCAGGAAACAACCCTAGAGAAAGAAGAAATGGGTCCGACCATATCATGTAATGCATTGGCAGGAATTACAACTCCTCAAAATCTCAAGATAGAAGGACATATCAAGAAGAAAAAGGTAATAATGTTGATTGATTCGGGTAGTACCCATAATTTTATTCATTGTAAGGTAGCCAAGGAATTGAATTGCTTCCTATACCCAACACCAGAATGTCAAGTGATGGCTGCAAATGGAGGAACTATAAATTTCTCTCAAAAATGCCATAATATCAAGTTATCCATGGCGGAATATGTATTGGATAGTCCAATTCTTTCCATTCCAATGGGAGGTGTTGATGTTGTATTAGGAGTATAATGGTTACAGTATTTGGAGATGGTAGATTTTAATTTTCAAGAATTTTTTTTGAAATTTTTTCATAAGGAAAGGAAGTAAAATTATGGGGTATTAAAGGGAAGCTAGGAATGATAATAAGATCTAATGCCATGAAAAATATTCTTAAGAAATAACAATGATGCATAATTGCACAATTATGCTCACTAGAAGTTCCAAAATCAAAATCATCTATTTCTAAAAATCTCCAAAAAGTCGTGGACAATCATTCCAAGGTGTATGAAACTCCCAAAGCACTCCCACCTATTTGTGATCATGATCATTCTATTCATTTTATTCCATGAAGTGTTCCTCCAAACATCAGGCCTTAAAGATACCATTATCTACTAAAGAGGAAAATTGAACGTATGATTGCGGAAATGTTAGAGGCTGGTATAATTCAACCTAGTCAAAGTTATTTATCTGCTCCAGTAGTATTGGTGCAAAAGAAGGATGTATCATGGCGCATGTGTCTAGATTATAGGGAGCTCAATAAGTTCACTATTAAAGATAAATTTCCCATTCCTGTGATTGATGAATTATTGGATTAATTACGTGGAGAAATTTATTTTACTAAGTTAGATCTTCGTTCAATATACATCAAATTAGAATGAAGACTGAATATATTCTGAAAACATCATTTCAAACTCATGAGGGTCATTATGAATTTTTTGTCATGCCTTTTGGCCTTACCAATGCACCTTTTACATTTCAAGGGTTGATGAATTCCATTTTCAAACCCTTCCTTAGAAAATTTTTGCTAGTATTTTTTGATGATATACTAATCTACAACAACTCTTAGAAGGATCATGTTCAACATGTTTACAGGGTGCTCAAACTATTGGAGGAGAAATAATTATATTCGAAAACCTCCAAATTTTTGGAGTGCAAGACGTGGAATAGCTGGGTCCTATTGTATCTCGCAAGCGTGTCAAGCTATACCCTAACAAAATTAAAGCCATTAAGGAATGGAAAGAACCCACAACCATAAAGAAGTTGTGAGGATTTCTCAGGTTAATAGGGTATTATCACAAGTTTGTTATGAATTATGGAATAATATTAGCACCTCTAACAGCATTATTGAAGAAAGATTCATTTTCATGGACTCCTAAAGAAACTAAGGCCTTTGAGCATATTAAAGAGGCAATGTGCCTAGCACCAGTCTTATCCCATACTGTACAAAAACCTTTATTGTGTAATGTGATGCCTTGGGAAATGGAATTGGTGTTGTTTTAATGCAAGAATGAAAACCCATTTCTTTTTAAAGTTGTGCAATCAAGGGAAAGTATTTACAGAAAGATATTTATGAGAAGGAAACGTTGGAAATACTACATGCACTAAAGAAATGGCGACCTTACCTAATGGGAAGACACTTTAAGGTAAAAATTGATCATGATAGTCTTAAGCACTTTTTGGAACAAATACTATCTTCAGAAGAGAAGGAAAAATGGGTCACAAATATGTTGGGTTATGACTTTCAAATCATCTACAAAAAAGGAAGTTGAATGTTGTTGTAGATTCACTCTCAAGGAAGGATGAAAATGTGGAATCATTACTTCGTTCCATTTCTATTATCCAACCAAATTGGATAATCAAAGCAAGTGATGAATGGAAGAAGGACGAAGAAGTGTGGACACTCATTAAAAAATTGCAGCAAGATCCTAGTACATCTGATACATTTAGTTGGAAAAATGATTCCTCATGGTACAAAGATCACTTATATCTTTGTAAGAATTCCCAACTAAAAAAAAGTTTCTTTTGGAATTGCGCACTTATCCTTTAGGAGGACACTCAGGATTCTTAAAAATTTACCACACAGTGAAGAAATAATTTTTCTGGGATGGCCTTAAATCTGATATTCCAAAGTTTGTGGCAGAATGTTTGGTTTGCTAGCAAAATAAATTTGAGATAACTAAGACCACGGGTCTTCTATATTCAACGTTGGGAGGAAGTTTCAGTGGGTTTTATCACAGGTTTACGTAAGTCCTAAGGAAAAAGTATCATCATGGTGGTAGTTGATAGACTTACCAAGTATGCACACTTTTGTGCATTATCTTATCCATTTAAGGAAAGTACATTTGCTACTACATTTATGGAAACAATTCAAAAGCTACATGGAAACCCAAATATTGTTGTAAGCGATAGAGATCCCATTTTTACTAGAAATTTTTTGGCGGAATTATTTTCTTGTTTTGGTACTCAACTAGCTCATAGCTCATCTTATCATCCTCAATCTGATGGTAAAACTGAGATAGTGAATAATTTTTTTGAAGGATATCTTCATTTTTTTTTATCGGATAAAAAAACACAATGGGTCAAGTGGTTAGCTCTGGCTGAATGGTGGTATGACACTACCTTCCATATTGCAGCAAAAATGACCACATTTATGACACTTTATGGCTATCTTCCACCGTCCATCACATCATCTTTAAGAGAAAATTCTAAGGTTCAAGCAGTAGAAGACCACATCGAGCATCAACAAAAAGTTCTCCAACTCTTAAAGGATAGCCTAATTTTGTAACAAAATCGAATGAAAAAACAGGCATATCAACATCGTAGTGAGAGAAGTTTTGAGGTAGGAGACTAGGAATTTTTATGGCTATAACCATAAAAACGAATTTCCCTCAAGCAAGCTAAGAAGGATAATAAATTATCACCAAAGTGTTGGCAATATGATCTACTGTGTTGTCCTTGATGGCAACCCACTTGATGAATTTGTCCTTGATGGAAACCTACTTGATGAGTTTCCTATGATAAGCAACTTATGTGTTAAAGATGTAAGAATGATGTAGCTACAGATTAGTTCATATGTGATAGAGAAAATAATTCCAGTAAGTGCTAGAGAAATGATAAATATAATATGTTTCAATGTATATGCTACTTTTGTGAAGGAAACCTGCGTATGGATGCAATCTATACACTAATTTTGTGAAGGCAACCCGCGTATACATTTAGGGTTAGCATATACACAGTTTTTATGAAGAGAAGTTTCATATACACGTGAAAATGAAATCTCCAAGTCCCGTACGCCTTTTTCTCTCTAAAATTATGATACCAAGGGGCATAACCATGGTATTAGCCCACAGTATTGAGCGTTGCATTGTCTATTTGATTCCGTCTAAGAATACAATTGAAAGTTGAGTGGTTTTGACTCATGGTACTGGTAAAAGCTAAATCTATTTAAGGAAATGAATATCATAGTGAAAAGTGTGCATGTGTAAGTGTTGTTGATGAAAAAAAATTCTCCAAGGAATATCTGCATGGATGAACTCTCTTCTTAGTTGATAAATTTCAATCTATGATGCACCAATGGATATAATGATGTTTCAAGATCTCTAGATCTGATGATGATGAATCTCTAGAATGACCTACCGAAGGAATGATGGAGAGCTGGCACAAGTCTGCTGAAGAAAATGAATAAATTTGGGTAAGTTTAATATATCTGGTTTGTTCTGCAAAATTTATTTTTTTTACAGATCTATATGCTAGTTGGTTTCAAAAAAAGTGCGTATATACTCAGGTTCACTTCATGAAAAGCGCATATGGCAATTAGGGTTTTCTGAAGAATAAAATACACAAAAGTATACATGGGTTGATGTGCAGGAAAGCACATATGTACACGGTTTCAGTGAAGCAAACTAGTGTATGCTATTTGAATCAATGATTGTTGAGGGTTGAGTTTGTGTATGCATATCTATTCTGAAGTCTCGGTTATTTTTGAAGTTCTGGTCACAATGTTTTCAATATTCTAATTGAAGTGTTGGGAAAAGTTTATGATTGTTGATAAAGGGTTGTGTTGAAGCTATTTGATCCAGTATGAAAATTGATGAAATGTGGTCTGCAGTGGGTCTAAGGGTTGGAGCCTTCAATATGGAAGTAGAATTTTCCTGCCAGTAGAAGCTGGTGGTATGTTCAGGGGGTTGAAGCTCACTTCCAGGAGTGGCTGGTAAACGAGATCAGGGAGTTTTAGCTCCCTTCCGGTAGCAGTTGGTAAACGAGTGAAGGTTTCAGCCTTCTGCAGGTAGAATCCTACGTACTAATATGAGTCTGCATCAGTACAATGTTGTAAAAAGTTTTCCATATAATAAATATTGAAGAGAGAGACGACAACAACAATGGTTTTCTCCCGAATTGGGTTTCCACCTTAAATACCGGTGTTCATGTGTCTTCCACTTGTGTGGTGTTTTATACTGTTGTTACTACACATATTTCCTATTTATCTAACTTGATGCATAACTGGTAAATATATTTTAAAGTCTGCTTCTGAGATACTTTATAAACTAGAAATTTATATCATTATACGCGAGTTTCTTTCAGCATATCCACAAGTATATGTGATTTCAGTTCATAAAAGCCGTGTATGTAATTCTACAAAAGAAAAAGTTAAAGTAAAGATATAAGCTCTAAATACTGATTCAACCCCCCTCTCAGTATTTTTCCCAACACAAAGTAATATGTCTTTACAAGGTCTTGCGAAATATTGGTACTATGGCATACAAATTGGAGCTTCCTACTTCTTCACGAGTGCATCTAGTTTTCCATGTTTCATGCTTAAATAAGGTTACAGGTGACAAACGTCTAGTTCTAATAATATTTCCAAAACTTTATGAGGAAGGAAAAATCATATTGGAACCTGAAGTAGTCATGGAAAGAAGAACTTGACAACTATGAAATCGATCAATTTCATAGTATCTCATAAAGTGGAATAACTTACCCACTAAATATTCTACATGGGAGGACGAGAATTTTATACAGAAGAATCCAGAACTACTCAAGCATTGAGGACAACATATTTTTTTAAGGAGAGGGGCATGCTAGGTCCCTATATTACTAGTGTAGTCCCTTACTGTTGTTAGTGTAGCCCCATTATTGTTATTGTTGTAGCCCTGTAACCCCAAAAAAATTATTATTGTGCCCTTACATTATTATTTTTAGGTCGGCTAGGATTATATTATGACCCCATGGACTCCTATATATAGAAGGAGGTTTTTTCATATGTATCATCCAAGAATTGTTCATTTATGTAATGTAAAGTAGGTTGCCCCCTCCAAAAGGCTTATTTATAAGGCATTGATCTCCCTTTTCATCCATTTTTGTAGTTTGTTTCATAACATAGTTCCTATAAGATTCCACAATTTTCTGGGAACTAGGCATTCCATCATATCTCCAATGTGTCTTAGTTCCACTTTTGTATATTCATAAAATATAATTGACCCAAATATTCCACTTTCTAGACACCAAAATCACACATGGAAGCATTTGTATTTAATTTTTTTTCTTCCAGTAGTTTAGAAGAAATGCGAACATATTTTAAAGGTCATTCCCAATATCTTTTGTAGATTAGGGTATCATCAAAAAATAGCAACACAATATTTTGAGGCTTGATTCAAAAATGGAATTCATCAATCCATGAAACTTTGATGGTATGTTAGTAAAGATATATATCATCACCAAAGACCCATAATGACCTTAAAGCTTTCTAAAAGATATTCTTGGTATGTTTTATTACCTCATTTTGGTTTGATTATGTCCAAAATGGATATCCAACATGGTAAAATAAAATTTTACTTTAGATTCCTTAAATTTTAATTAATGAATATAACAGGAAACTTATCTTTAATGGTAATTATTGAGATCTCTATAATCATTTAACATACTCCAAAAATTGGGGTATGTATCAATGAATCATAACCATCAACAAAATCTCAATAAGGAGAACAATGCATCATGCAACTATCATCACGTCAACACTACATAAAGAATCCATCACATCAACATAAGGAGGAAAAATCCTTTTACTTGGAAATTCATATAGGATAAAACCAAAAATTCTTCTTCTTCTTCTTTAATCCACTACATATATTTGTAGGCTTTGAATTGCTGGAGGCACCCAACCCCAAGATAAGCAAGTTGCTAACTGTGGTAGCCTACAACTTGATTGAGGCACCAAACTTGAAAGTATGCAAGTAGTAACTCACTATATACTACATATTGATAGAGGAAACAACCTCAAAGTTTAGGAAGCTTTGAATTTGTCTAGGATCCAACCTAATTGAGGAACTGAAATTAGTGATGAGAAATATTTTAATTTCTCTAGGCTCTAACCTCAGTGTAGGTACCTGCATCCTTCATTAACTTCGTGTGAACCTCCTTTTAAAATATTTCAAAGTGGATCCACGTGCTCCTAATATAGTATAAATCATCAAGTATTGTAAAATGTTTCTCTCATATTGATGTCAACACCTTGTCATTCCTTGCCCAAAGATTCTCCCAACCTTCTCTTATAAATGATCACATAGAAATAATCTTGGATATTTTATCTATAATATAGTCATCATCACTGCAACCTACTCACAAGCCCCTGTATAATGTAACTATAATTCTAATCATAAAAATGGATTATCTATAATTTTCATTTCCTTATCAATATTCATAATTGATCCATGATTGACATGCTTCTTCTAGAAGCCAATTTAGACTTAAAATGAGCCCATAAACCCCCCAAAACCATATAGAGAAATATAGTCAATTAAGGGTTCTACAAAAGTCCCATTTTTAGGTGTTCTTATATATAATTCCCAAAATCTAGCATTGACTTCGAAAGAATGATTCCCTTAGGTTTTTCAACAACTTGAAAAAATAACAACTAAATATAAAAATTATAATATAAATCTTCCCTGAAAATTTTCGGATGTTGAACCCTTGACCTTAGGTGTACAATAAAATGCATCTAACTGATCATGCTGGACAATGTGTCTTTCTAGACTATCCTTAAAATTTATTTGTTATACTTTGAACTAACATAAAAAAATTGGGGACTCAATGAATTCACCATTTTCTTCAACTGAGAAGAGCCTTAAACTTCCAAGAAAATTCCCTCTAGGTTCAAGTTGGACTTCAGTCAACAGAACATCCCTCTATCATGTCTAGTAACACTATAATCAAAATGGTTACCCTTGAGCTTCGCCAACTACGCAATACCAGTGATAAATGGTTCCTCCTCTACTTTTCCAAAAATTTCGTAATCACGACAATGCCCTTTGGGATAGAAGATAATGATGCCTCCTCGACTCAACTGCATTGTAATCAAAGTGATTTTCCACGGGATTAGTCAACATTATATCACTACAAAATTATTACTCCTTCACTCAACAAAGTTTTGAAAAAATATTTTCCCTTTGGACTTAGCCAACAACATGATCACACTACACAATGATGTCCATCAGCTAGGAAAATAATGGAGTAAAATTGTAGAACGATGTCCCTTGGATCGGCCAAAAAATTGATAAAAATGCACAATGATGACTCTCGGCTTAGAAAATAATGCGATAAAAATAAAAAATAATTCCTCTTGACTCGACCAACATTAATCGAAATAAAATGATGCCCTTGAGGCTTCAAAAACACTATTAAAAAATCATGATGCTCCTCAACTTGACCAACAGTAATCCGAAAAATGATGCCCCTTGGGCTCTAAAAACACTACAAACAAATGATGATTCTCCTAGACTCAAATTCATATTATTAACAACTCATCTACCAGTCACACCAATAAACCTATAACAACCTGTCGTGGATTTTCCATGTAAAAAATATAGTGCCATGGCAATCATACACGTATTCTAAGATAAATGTTGGGAAAAACATCCTAGTTGGTGTCACTTTCATTTTATTTATGGCTAAGGAAATTGGGAAAGGAAAGATTCATAATTGGCATTTTATTTATGAAATAAAGGAAAATAGGAGGAAATGAAGGTGAACAGACACAAATTTAAATGCTAAGGAAATTAGAGGAAAAAAGAAGGAAAATTAAGAAAATAGAGGCCTCAATGATACAAAGTATTATGAGTATCAATTCAAAGAGTTTTTAGTGTGATATTTTTTCATTTTAGTTTTGGAGCTCTAATTTCATTCTCTCATACTCATAGACTCTTAGAGGAACCTTGGAACATGCTTGGAGCACTGTAGTATTCACTTGGATTTGGAGAAAGAAATAAAATGAAAGTGGGGAAGTGAAATGGACTAGTTGGATCAACAACTACAACATGATTTCTTAGCAAGTAACATGTTGAATGTGTGTTTTCCTTGCTAGTTTTTGGATGCATGGTATATGCATGTGATTTTAAAGTTATCTTTTGTCATTGACATGGATAGTTTCCTTGATTTACGGTGGTTTTGGCCTTTCCTTACCATCTTCTTGATATCGATTGTGTTGTGGGTTTTCCACATGTTATTTTTTTTATTGGTGCTCGTGTTCATTATGGCTATGGGCTAGAACAAACATTCTAGAAGCCCTAGAACAATTTGGGTTGAGTTACTAGTACTAGAGTGTAGTTTGGGACAAACTCTCTCGAGCCATTGTTGAGTTGAGTTAGTATTCCCTTGAGTTGTGTTGGAAAAATGCTTTGGATCCCTTTAAGGTTGTGGGTTGAGTTACTAGCTCCTAGATCCCTGGAAAAATTGGGTAGAGATCGATCTGGTTGATGTTCGTGATTTCTAGACTGAAGAGGTGGAATCACTATGGTTGAGGGTTGAGGTGGTTTAGCTTTGAGAATCCCTTGTTGGTTTTTTATTTATTTATTCCATGAAATACCACATTCATGCTTTGAATATGGCATGGGGGTGGTTGGTTGAATGAGATATTTGGTTCGAACCAATCTATGGTCGGGTGGTGCGTGGAAGTGCCTGAGTTGGTCAATATATTCATATACTAATAAGAAAGTTCTTCTTTTGTGATTCATGTATAATTTTAGTGATTATCTTGGTGATATTATGGTTCATTTTCCATGGTTTCTATGTTGGATATTTTTTGTTTATTTTTTGGTTACATGATGTATGTTATCTATGGGTCATGTCATGATTTGTTTAGTTATCTAATTTTTGATGAACATATGGACTAACAAGTGTTGTTACAACTATGTGGAGAGCCAATATAGCCTTCTTAGTGATTCTTAGATGAATCTTAGACTCTTATGATCATATATGCATTCATGACTTGTAACGTACATGTTTACCATGAGTTTGAAGAAATGTTAATTGTGTTCTATGCGATCTAGGTCCAGTTCTTCCTTTAAGTTTGAATAATTAGCATTTTTTATATAATGAATATTATTATAGAATATTACAAGAAGTTCTAGGAAGTGATCTCGAGACTAGCCTAGAAAGGTGGGTCAGATCTTGGGACCGTAGGCACCCAACTGGAGATTTGGGGTCATAACGCATGGATCAAGGCTTGTGAGTGTGGATGAAGGATCAAAACCACATGCAAGAAATGTAAAGGGTCTTATTATAGGTCTAGTTTAGTGAAACAATATTCCAACTTAGGGATTGGCCACTTGGGATGTTTCTTGATCACATGGGTGATCAATACTCCCTATAAGATGTCATTTTATGATCACTTTGTAGATCCTACTTCCTTGACTAGAACTAGGAGATCAATTCAGGGAATAATGACACTAATATCATGTTTACCCTATCGAGATCATGAATTTTTTTAAATGTCAGAAGGGATGGTTAGAAAATCTCTATCACTAAGTTAGTCATATATTTTATGAGTTCATTATATTTGATTGTTTTGTTATAGGTTTTGGTCATATGTATATAAATATTTTATTATGTGGACTCGAGGTCTGGAGATTCGACCATATGACCCATGACATAACCAAATCTAATACAATCGATGTTAAACACCTGTTTACTCAATCCATACGACCGCGACATCTGACCTGATCTTAAGGGTCCATGGATGTTCAATGATGAAATCCAAATGACAAAATCATTCCATATGGCATACCATGACGGGTGAAACATGTCATCTATATTACAATTATTAAATAATCCAAATGCTTCAAATTATCTTGGCACGTGGCAGCACTTGGTTATGCGACATCACCCTCATGACATAAATTTCTTACCCCATCTCCTCTATCCTATCAACCAATTCCATGTGTCATCATTGTTATTTCATATCTTTGGGCCCATCAAATTGCACCAAATGGAATTGTATGGAAAGATGTCATGGGGAACTACCTTGTGTTAACTAGCAAGCATGTTTGGAAAATATCCATCATTTATGTGAAAGAGTGTATATAGGTGAGATTATTTAAAATAGAAATGGAAGAAAATTTTAATGCTTTTTATTGAAATGTTTCAAACCTCAATGTGAGTCCATCATCAAGGGAACACAATTTATGATCTAGATGTAGAAATTTGCTGAATAATGATTAATTATCCACCGAGATTATCCTGATCACGTACAATTCGAATTCATATGCAACACATAATCTCTTCCACTCAGATCATCACACATGCGGAAATAAAACAAGCGATAGCACATCAATTCATCATACACACTAACACAATATGTATGGGGAAAGCTTATAGCTGAAAACCCTGCAGCTATTGTGTATATTATAATGGAGAAATCATGTAACAAACTCAGTACAATACTCCTCACAAGTACTCAGTACTTTCTCATAAAGTTACACACAAACTAGCTTGGTTTTGAACATGTTACTAGTTCAAAACTCACCACTATTTGCCTTTCCTCTATTGCGCAATCATGGCCTGTCTATATAGAGATCCAAGGTTCAAATCCCCTTGGCCTGACAGCGCAATCATCATGGGAAATTCCTCCAAGTGTGGTGCAAATCTCATGCACAACTGATGTCGCCACTGATAGCTAACTCCACCCTTTCATCTACCTCTTTCACTGGTCTCCACTGAACTGTCCATGCACTATAGTGAACTGATGTGTTCTTGAGTTGAATAATGAGTTAATAATTAATGAATTAAATAATATTTAATTCACTCCACTCATAACTAGTTGATTATCTAGTTAAACTAATCTCAACCAGTTCAACTAAGTTAAACCGAACACAACTCCACTAGCTGTCCCATTAACTCCACCAAACTTCTGCCACTGAAGTCCTAACTGAAGTCAACCATGCATGAGCTCACCAAACCCCTAGGAATAGCGTAATTCATCTGTCAGATGCATGAGCCACTTCCAAGGCTCGAACTGAAGTGCTCCAAGAGAGTAAACTGAAGTTTAGAGTCCAAATATTATTAAGGGTAAATAATATTTGACTTCCCAATTTTAAGGAGAGGCAGTCTAAAAATAGACTTCGACCTATAGGTCCAAAAAATAGAGTCCCATCTATTTTTACCAACATGACCAATACTCCAAGAATAACATACTGCAATCCCCGGACCATGCTCCATATGTCTAAAAATAGACATAGTCTAAAAATAGAATTTGCGCCAGAATTTGCCTGCGGGCCCACTTAGTGAAAGCGACTTCATTTCACTAAGCTCCATCATCTTGCTGCATTTTCAACACTCCCTCTCAGCAAGATATGGATTATCTGCAACCCCTATCCTGCCTCTGTGGAATTCGAACTTGCTCCTGGTGAGCACCTTCATCAGGATGTCGGCATCCTGATCCTCCGTGGGAACATATGAAAGCATCATGATTCTCCGCTGAACACAATCTCTGATATGATGGTACCTGATGTCGATGTGTTTGGATCTATCATGAAATACTGGATTAGCTAAGAGTTTAATGCAACTCTGGTTATCACAATAAATCACAGTAGGCTCCAAGTGCATCCCGAACAATCCAACGAGGATCTTCCTCATCCAAATGACACGCTGCAACGAATGTTGCCATGTGCTAAGCCTCTGTTTGAATTGAGTGCCACGGATCTGCGCTACATGCCGAGGGGGCCTACGCCGACCCAATACGCTCCTCCCGGAAGTGCTCTTCCGATGCATTCGGCTCCACTGCCCCGTCTGCATCCCGATGGCTTCGAAAGCTTCGCTCCATCCTCCTGTCTGTACCATAGACCATATCCCGATGTGCCTCTAATATAGCGCAATACATGCTTGCCTGCCTTCCAAAAGAGCTTGGTAGGCTTAACCATAACTTGCGAAAGCTGGTTAACTGCATAGCATATATCGGGTCGTGTATTGACCAGATACATAAGCGACCCCACCAACTGTCGATAGACAGTGGCATCCACTACCTCTGCTGAGGTAGCATCCTCCTTCCTCCAACCACCAGGAAGAGGAGTGTCAACAGGCTTGCAACCTTGCATGTTGAACCTCTCCAGAATCTCCCGGGCATACTTGCCCTGAGAAACAAACAGTCCTCCACTGCGCTGCCAAATCTCCAATCCCAGGAAATAATGAAGGATGCCCAGGTCCTTCATCTCAAACTCTCGTGCAAGATCCTCCTTTCATGAAAGTATCAACTGCTCGTCGCCAGTCAAAATCAGATCATCTACATACAGTACGATGATCAACAGCTTCCCCTCCACCACAATCTGGTACAGGTTTGGATGCGCCTCACTCTTGGAGAATCCAAGCCCGGTGAAGTAGCTGTCTATCCGAGTGTACCAAGCACGAGGTGCTTGCTTCAGCCCGTACAGTGCTCTCTTGAGTCGGCACACATGCGAATCACTGCTGAAGATCTCAAAACCTTCAGGCTGCTCTATGTACACCTCCTCCTCAATAACTCCATTGAGGAATGCAGTCTTCACATCCATCTGATGAATGTGCCACCCCATCTGTGTTGAGAGAGCAAGGATCGTCCGTATGGAAGAGTACCTTGTGACAGGTGCAAAAGTCTCCTCATAGTCAATCCCCTCGATCTGTGAAAAGCCACGGGCGACAAATATCGCCTTGTACTTCTCCACACTCCCGTCAGCCGCCTGCTTCACCTTGTAGATCCATCGCGAACCCACCACTGATTTCCCAACCGGTCTTGGGACAATCTCCCATGCACTGTTCCTGACGATCGAATCATATTCTTCGATCATGGCATTAACCCATGCGGGTTCCTCCACAGCTTCCTCAAAAGAGGATGGCTCCATCACAACACATTTACTCACAAGAGCCATGTATCCAGTGTACCGATCCGGTGACTGTCTCTGTCTGCGCTGTGCTGTAGGTGGTCCTACAACCTTCTCTGCATCCCGAGCCAGTCGCTCAGCTTCTGTAGTGCGCATGCGCCCTCTGATGGTTGGCGCTGCCTGGGTGGTTTCTTCCAGCTCCTGAACTTCCTCTTGTGGCTGATCCACATCCGGAAGCTCCTCCTTTGGAACTAACAGCTCCTCATCTGCATGCAAGTGTAGCTCCCTCTCAAGCGAACACTGCATGGCTTTCTCCTCCTGAAATTTTATATCCCGTCGCACAACAGTCTTGCGACTGTCTGGCACATACACCCGATAGTTGTGAGGTGTATCGGTGTACCCCACAAATATTCCAACTTCAGCAGTTGGATCCAGCTTCCTTCTCGCATCCTTCGTCACATGCATGTAGACAGGAGATCCGAAAATCCGCAAATGGGAAATATCAGGCCTCTTGCCAGAATAAGCCTCCTCTGGTGTGCTCATGCCAAGAACCTTGTGAGGACAACGGTTCTGCACATACACTGCTGTATTGCATGCCTCAGCCCACAAGTGAAGGGGTAGGCCCTGATCATGCAACATCGCCCGTGCAGCACCCACGATCGTTCTGTTATTCTGCTCAGCCACCCCGTTCTGCTGTGGGTTATGGGGTGCGATGAGCTCTCTCCGAATCCCTTCTGCGCTGCAGAACTCCTTGAATTCATCCGAGATGAATTCACCACCGTTATCACTCCTTAGAGCAATCACCTTCTTCCCCGACTCCTTCTCGACCAGTGCTTTAAACTCACAGAACTTCGCGAATGTGTCGCTCTTCTTCTGCATGAAGAAGATCCAGCACTTTCGAGAGAAATCATCAACAAAGATCACATAATACTTGTGCTTTGCTGTCGAAGCAACTGAGAAAGGACCACACACGTCTGTGTGAACTCTCTCAAGGATCGTCGTGGCGCGACTATCCTTCTCGTGAAAGGTGGCTTTCACATACTTCCCTAAAGTACACCCTTTGCACTGATCTGACTGCGCAAGAGTGCCCTTAGGAAGTCCAGTAGAAATCTGCTGCAGAATCTTCAAAGCTCCATGGTGAAGGTGGCCCAATCTCCTGTGCCACAGTTCGCCCTCATCATCCCGGCTCACCACTTCTCCCGCCTTGCATGCCATAGCTGCGCAGCCATCTACCTGCAACTGATAAGGTTCTTGGTTCGAACCCCTATCTTCTGGGTCTCTCCAGTAGTCTTACTGCGCAGGAAGGCTTTTCCTTCGCTGAAGACCACATCATACCCCTTATCCTCCAACATCGCTACTGAAATCAGGTTCTTCTTCAATCCAGGTACATGCATGACATCCTTCAGTACAAAGGGTTTACCAGACTCCCTCTAAAAGGATATGGTACCGATACCAGTCGCACTGTATCTACCATCATCACCCATCTCGATGTGCACACCCAAATCTTTGTCCTCCAGATCTGAGAACAAATCCCGATCTCCCGTCATATGAAATGACGCATCGTTGTCCAAGAACCACACCGATCCCAACACACTTGAAACCAAGAATGTGATCAGTGAAAAGTCAAGCTCGAACTGTGAAGCCAAAGCTTCTCCATCTACAGATCTTCCTTCTTGCTTGTTCTTCTTCTTCTTTGGACAATTGGTAGCATAATGTCCGTGATCATGGCAGTGAAAACACTTCACTTTCGCCATATCCTACTTCTTGCCCTTAGCACCAGAATGAGAGGTTTTCTTACCCTTCCCCTTCTTTTCTTTGGCCACCAAAGCGCAATTTTCTTCATCAGCTCCCTTTGATGAAGATCCATCTCGAGTAGTCCTCCTTATCTCCTCCTGCATGAGATCCGCCCAAAGGCGCTCCCATCCCGACAGCTTCTCCCGGCCATTGACACTATCTTGATATGAGTGCCAAGCCTTCGGAAGACCAAGGAGAGCCAGGTCGACCATGTCCTCATCTTCGACAGTCACCCCCACACTTCCCAGCTCATCTCTGCACTGAGTGAACTTCGTGAGGTATTTGGCAATACTGTCGCCTTTCTCCATCTTGATGTTCCTGAGCTTATCTTTGAGCGCCAGCTTCCTTTGGTCACTCTTACTCTGGAATAGATCCGTCAAAGCTTTCCACATTAGAAATGGAGAAGCCTTTCCATGCAGGCTGGATACAATATGATCCTTGACGCCCTCCAATAGGATCCTCTGACAACCTGCCATCTTCTTTTGCTATTCACTTCGACTTCGGCCCAAAGGGATCGGTGGGCTTTTGGACATCGTATCTATGAATCCCTTGGACACGCCATACTGTCTTGCCTCCATGTGATCCTTCCATGCAACATAGTGTGCAAAACATATTCGATGCCAGCAGATGAGAACCATTTTTTTCAACAAGCACAAGAAAAAGCTGGCAAGGTCGAGATTCACAAAAGAGCTCCAGCATACTGATCTTCGTTAGTGCGTTTATTTCTAGCATAGAGATGTTGCAAGGGCGTTTCAGGACCTTTACTTTCAGAAAATATGAATCACGAGAGCTACGGCAGCATAGGCTGCAATACCGAAATAAGTTTTGTAATCATGTGATGATCAATCTGCAACCCCGGTAAGCTTCGATGTGTAGAAATTTGCTGAATAATGATTAATTATCTACCAAGACTATCCTGATCACATACAATTCGAATTTATATGCAACACATAATCTCTTCCACTCAGATCATCACACATGCGGAAATAAAACAAGCGATAGCACATCAATTCATCATACACATTAACACAGTATGTATGGGGAAAGCTTATAGATGAAAACCCCGCATCTATTGTGTATATTATAATGGAGAAATCATGTAACAAACTCAGTACAATACTCCTCACAAGTACTCAGTAATTTCTCATAAAGTTACACACAAACTAGCTTGGTTTTGAACAGGTTACTGGTTCAAAACTCACCACTATTTGCCTTTCCTCTATTGTGTAATCATGGCCTGTCTATATAGAGATCCAAGGTTCGAATCCCCTTGGCTTGATAGCACAATCATCATGGGAAATTCCTCCAAGTGTGGTGCAAATCTCATGCATAACTGATGTGGCCACTGATAGCTAACTCCACCCTTTCATCTACCTCTTTCACTGGTCTCCACTAAACTGTCCATGCACTATAGTGAACTGATGTTTCCTTGAGTTTAATAATGAGTTACTAATTAATGAATTAAATAATATTTAATTCACTCCACTCATAACTAGTTGATTAGCTAGTTAAACTAATCTCAACTAGTTCAACTAAATTAAACCGAACACAACTCCACTAGCTATCCCATTAACTCCACCAAACTTCTGCCACTGAAGTCCTAACTGAAGTCAACCATGCATGTGCTCACCAAACCCTAGGAATAGTATAATTCCTCTTTCATATGCATGAGCCACTTCCAAGGCTCGAACTGAAGTGCTCCAAGAGAGTAAACTGTAGTTTAGAGTCCAAATATTATTAAGGGTAAATAATATTTGACTTCCCTATTAAAGTTAAAATAGACTTCCAAATACTATCATCACGTAAGTCCCATATGTTTTTACCAACATGACCAATACTCCAAGAATAACATCTGCAATCCCCGGACCATGCTCCATATGTCTAAAAATAGACATAGTCTAAAAATAGATTTTGCGCCAGAATTTGCCTGCGTGCCCACTTAGTGAAGGCGACTTCATTTCACTAAGCTCCATCATCTTGCTGCATTTTCAACACTAGATGCTTTAAACATGATGTGTTTGGAGATATTAATAGCCATATATTGAAGGATTTGATTTAAGTCAACTCATCATGACTAATTTTTATTTTCTTTAATAATGGTCTCCATGTGTTTCTAATTTTTAAACCATCATTCTCATTCATGGAATTTTCTCCTTTCTCTCTTTTTGTAGCTTCTTTTACTCTTCTTTTTATATAGTGATATTATTTCTAAATGAGTTTATCATTCTCGATGAAAATATTGTGTCACAAATACCATGTGTATTCTGCCAAGGTTTATTTTGATGCCCTATATCTTTAGATGTATGATGTGTTTTCTTTTAGTTAGGTTCCCATTAGCCTTCTTATTTCACCTATGCATTATTTTCCGCATGATCATGGAATAAGATATAGTCCTTTGTGTTGTGTTGGTCCAATTGAATCCCTTAAAGGTTCAATCACTTTTCTTATGGTGTTTGGGGGGGGGGGGGGGGTGAAAGAAATGTTTATGTTGTATTTATTAAGAATTTTAGGTATTTTATCAGTGGTACCTTTGATGTAAGGTAGGGTGAAATTTGGGATGTCTAAAGAGTTTTTTGTTTTATTTTTGACAATTATTAATGAATATAACATAAACATTTCTTTCACCCCCCCAAACACCATAAGAAAAATGACTGACTTTGTAAAGTACTCAATTGAACCAACATAATACAAAGGACTATATGTTATTTCATGCTCATGTGGAAAAAAATACATAGGTGAAACATGAATTTTAGTGACCATCAAATTAAAAGAATACATGACAAACATCTTAAGAGAAAGGGCATCAAAATTAGCCCTGACAGAACATCTATGCTCCTCCACCTAGTACATTTTCATGCAGAATGCTAAATTCATTCAGAAAGAAGATAACTATCTGAAAGAAAGAGTAAAACAAGTTATAGAAATAGATAAAAGAGAAAACACCATGAACCAGGATGATGGTTTAAAACATAGCAACATATGGAAACCATTATTAAAGAAACTAAAAAATAGTCATGATGAGTCAAATGAAATCAAATCCTCTAACATATGACTATTAATAGCTCCAAACATGTCATGTTTAAATATTTTCAATCAAAAAATGTGATCGCCTAATTATGGACTCACATTGAAGTCTAAAATATTGGGCAAAAAATCACAAAATGGTTTTTTCCATTTTTATTTTAAATCCATTATTTAATCTCTCACTTATCCATATGACCTACTAGTTCTAACTAGATTTTCTTGACATTTAACTAGTTAAAAATTGTGCATGTATCACCTCCAACCATAAATAAAATCATTTCTTAACCATCTTTATTTCTACCATTTTTTTGTTGGTTAAGAAAAATCATATTTTTGTTGGTTACCTTCTTGTATTTTATTATAAAGTGAAACTGTTGGAGGAATCCCATCTATCTAAAAAGATGTTTTTGTTGAAGCTTTGTCTACAAATGAAGATATTGCAAGCGATGGTGATCTATGTGAATGATTGTTTCCTTGCCAATTAGGTAGTGTTTAAACTTCTTCATGCATGAACCAAGGCATACAACTCCTTGTCGTATGTGAGATAGTTCATGAAAAATCGGGATAATCTCTTTGAATGGTAAGATGCATGTTTCCTTTGCTCCATCAATGCTGCTCCCATGACGTATCAAATGGCATATTTCTTGGTCTCAAAAGGTTTTTGTAGGTCTAGTAAGGAGAAAACTAGTGTGGTGTTGATCTTGTCTTTCAGTGTACCAAAGGCTTTATGTTTCTTTCCTCCCCACTGAAAGGTTTGCTTAACACTTTTCAATGCATGTAAAGGAGATGCAATGAAAGAGAATTTGGAAATGAATCTTCTCTATTATTATATTGCACCCAAAAAGTTGTGAACCTTTGTAACATTGGTGGGTTTAGGCCACTTTACAATCACATTGATTTTAGAAGGTTCTATTGTCAATTGTTCAGCACCGACAATGTGACCTAAGTAAACCAAAGAGGTCTTACCAAATTCACACTTCGACATTTTGACATAAAATTTTCGGTTGTTCAAAAAATAAAACAAATTTTCAAAATGTCTCACATTATCATCCCATGTCCTTCTCTAAAAAATTATGTCATGAATATACACAAGTGAAAAATAATCAAGAAAATGCCTAGAAATATAATTCATTATCCTCATGAATATTTTCAGAGAATTGCATAGTCTTGAATGGCATCACCAACCATTCTAACAAATCCTACTTGGTTTTGAATGCAATCCTCCATACATCCTATTCTAAAATCCTAAAATGATGATAGCCACATCGCAAGTCTAGTTTTGTGAAACAAACAACATTTTTCAATTGATCTAAGAAATCATTAATGCGAGGAAGAGGGTATCAATTCTTCACTGCTATTTTTGAGTTCCATGTAGTCTATGCACATCCTCCATGTGCCATCCTTATTTGGCACTAACACAATAGGTGAACCTCATGGAGAAGAACTTGGTCTTATTATCATTTGGTTCAACAAATCTTACACCTTTTTATTTATCTCTTCCATCTCAATGGTTGACAACCTGTAGATACCAATGTTGGGTAAAGGAGCATCATGCTGTAAACATATATCATATTGGATCTCATGTTTTGGAGGCAACCCACTTGGTTCTTGAAAAATCCCATCATAGTTAGAAACAATTTCACAAAATTTATTTTTATGAGTGGGATCACAACCTTTGAAAGCACCATATTTTTTCCGCATCTTTTGTTGTCATGACCTTGAGCATACACCCTTTTCTAGAACTCACCAACCTCTTCATTTGAAATACACGTGCAGGACTACCACTGACTTTGGTAAGATGAGCTCTAAAAATATATTCCACCTCATCTTTCATGACATCATACATATTTTCATTGCAAAAGAAAATTGATTTCCTGTCAAACAAATATAGACTCCCCAATACCATGCCACATATATCCAAACGTACAATATTGAGATCCACCTCATCTACTAGTTTGGACCCAATAAGAAATATAACTTGACACTATTTGGTTACATGTAATTTTTCATTATCACACACCCAATGAAGAGGGTAAGGTTTTAGGTGAGGCTTGGTTTCTAATTCCAATCTCTTAACCAAGGATTATGAAATCAAATTTACTTGTGAGCCCAAATCAAAAAAGGTTTCCACTTTAGTATGTTTCATTATGAATCTAATGTGGAACAATTCAATTCTCTTTCACTCATTAACAAGAGGCTCATTTGAAGAACTTTTACTTGCATGTGATTCATAATTTTCATTCGCATGAAGAGAAAGAGTACCTTGTGTTCCCAATGTTGTGATCAATGTCTCGTCACCGGAATAATATCCAGTGTCTTGTTTCATGGTTTCTAGCATCTTTTTATAGCCCTTTACACCAAATATTTTTAGCTTCAACTTCGTATGCAACTTACAAAAATGTTCACCATCATTGCCTTCCTTCTTGCAATGCGTGAAAAATGGCTTTGCTCCTTCCTCCTTATTGGTTGTAGCTGCCTTCTTGTTATTCCCCTTTCCTTTTCCTTTGAAATTGTCATTATCAAGTTTCAAAGATGATTTATTTGACTGATATTATTTGTCATTATTTCACATGCTTTCAAGGTGAATGGCCTTCACCCTAGCCACATCAGTAGTAGTAAGATGAAATAATAATAATAAAAGTATAATATTAGATGTAAAGCAACAATATGCTTTGTTACAGTTTTGGGTGAATAAACTGAAATGCCAAATTTCAATGCTTGTCTTATAAAGTATTATGTGAAGATCTTGTTGAAGCTTCGAAATTAGTTCTAATAACATGGGGGATGACCACCCGGACAGGACCTTAAAGCATCTCCTTTTCCATTTGGAATGGTGGCTATGACAGGTTTAACTAGGTCCATTTACCTTCTCTCAATCTCCAATAGCTTAAAATATAACATTTGTCTACCGATGGGAAAGAGAGATTAGATCATTTCTCTTGCTGAATAGGAAAGATATTGATCCTTAAGCTAATTTGGGGCTCATCCAAACCATAATTAAAGACTTGCTTCTTTTGGAAGAGGACTTCTAATAATGTAAAATTAAATCTAAAATGTAAAATTATTATAAAATGCAAGAAAAAGGAAAATTATCATAATCCTATCTCAATTAGGTAGATATAGATCTAACCCAACCGAGAGAAAGATATTTAAATGATAGAGATTTAAATATGCCTGGCTTATATTGAATATCAAATTAACGAAATATTTCAATTAACTAACATTATGAATACTCAAACACATCCTATTCAGAGACCTCTCAACTAAGATAATCAACCAATAACATTTATGAAATAGTTCACAAAATTGATATTTATTGTTAAATCGGTAATTCCAATAATTAAACAATAATATGAGGGAATAGTTCACAACATATCACTATTTATTTAACCAATATTAAAAGACATACTTATGACTAAATAGTTTCTCAGAAATCAAAATTCAACCCATAAGAGTAGAGATAAATAATACCATATAATTGACACACATTACTCATATTGACAATAGTGAAAAAATATGAATAAAATGACACGTTATAGCTATCATAAAATGAAACTGATATTTAAAACAATAGTATTATAAATACCATTTTATTGAAACCATTTATGTGACTTTGGTCTCCAACTATCCTTTACAATGCTTGAGCTTCTGCTATAAAAACTAGAGTCGGAATAGCACAAACGTCATTCTCTATACATAATTAAACATGTAAAGGAAAAACCTCAATAATCTCCAGATCTAAGTTTTCTCTTCTATCCTACAACTCGAAATCCTATAGACAATAGAGCCTTCAATAATTCCATAATTGCAGAGAACAAGAGACCCTATTACATTCTATAATCTGTTATTTATAATATTTACAAAAGGATTTCTTAATAAGAAATCTTGTTGAAGAGTGAATCTGCTCCATCAATTTTCATTGGGCCAAAATCCCACTGTTCTATTGCTGGAGCATTCTCATTGATTGAGATTTTATTCTTCTCATATCTTGAACTGTTTTCCTGCAAAAGAAAATCAAAAACTGAATTAAAATGCATAAATAAATCAAAATGCCAAATCCGGAATTAAAATAAATCTAATAAAAAATTAGTTAAACAAATAATTGAAAAGGAAATATAAGCTTTCTATTGATGTCTATGATGATATAATTGGTCAAGGAAATCATTGATGAATGGATCTACACTGCAAAGAAGTTGTGGTCAAATCAAAATGTAGAAAATTAAACTCAGAGATTAGTTTTGTTAAAAAAATTCGAAGCTTGATATTCTGGTGCATTTTAGACCCAATAAATGATCAAATATAGAAGAGAAACCACTTTAGGAATAATCTCAATGATTTTATCTATCCAATTAGCCATCTCGAGCCTCATTTTTCCAAGTAAAATTTCATTTATGAGCTTCCAAAATTGAGGAATTAAAATTTCCTGAATTCTGGAAATTCTATTGCTTAGGCTAAAAATAAGATTTTTTTTAATTAAATTCTAATCATAAATTAGATTATCATTATTAATTGATTGATTCTAATTAATTGTAATTCTCTTGTTAATTTTAATTAATTACAAATCTAATTAGAAACAAAATTAAACAAAAAGTAATAATTAATTAAAATTTTATTATATTATATTTATATTATAATTTAAATTATATCAAAATTGTAATACAAATTATAATTATAATATAAATATTATATTCTAAAATTCTAATGAAACAAACCATTATAACCAATCTTTTAACAAAACAAATAGTTATACGTGAGGTGAGGAGTTATGGAGTGAGTGGAAGGTGATGTCACAAAGGGTGGAGGTGAGTGGAAGATGACATGAGGGTGATGTCATGGAGGTATCAGGTGAATAAGGAGCAAGGTATGGAGAGATAAATAAAAATCCTTAATCCTCCGCATGAAAACCAAAAATCGCACATCACAATTTCTTAAGGGACGATCTTGAGGTGCTTGGTCAAACTGTTATATGTGATATTGCGATATCGCAATTTCATAACTGCAATAAAAAAAATCACAAATTTTGTTGGATCACATTTTTTTGGAAGGAGGAGAAGGGATGTGAAGTGGGGCCACCTCGAATTAACCATCCTGCAAATTGGACTTCAACTATTTTGCAGTTTTACGTTTTTGTGTTTGAAATTTTGTTTTAAAATAACAAGTTCGAGTAAATTAGGAAGATCCCGAAATGTGCTTTCCTCTGTTATACAATTTAGTTGGGTCATTTTGTAGGACCGTCAGTGAAAAATGAAAAATTAGTAAAAATTAACTAAAAATTAATATTTACACTGAAGACTATTTTAATTGCAAAAATAAAAATATTATACATTTATTTAAATTTTCTAATGCATATGACACAAATGATCAAACTTCATAAGAGTTCCATTTACAAACCGGTTGACCAAATGAAGCGGAACAAGTATCATTGAAATCGCATTGAACAAAAAATTCAAAATAGAAATCCCACAAAAATGAAAAATAGTAAAATTTTAGGACAATTAACCTAGTGAAAATCATAAAATGTTCTTAGCCAAAAATTAATAAAAGAGCATCTCCATTATTGAAGTAAATAATTCAAAAACAGGGACGTTGAGTTTTCCCTACAACAATGGCGACACATGGGAGAAGGACCAGTTATCTCTAATTAAAGATATTGAGCTTAAATTTACCCAAAGGTTAAAAATAGTTTAAATCATGAAATATTCTAATAGTAAAACATTTCCATAGGTTCCACATAAATATATTGAGAAATATGAGATTGTAAAGATAAGTACTTAAAACAAACTCGAGTAAAAGGGATGAACCCAAACTTGGGAAAATTTTGTTTCAAAACTACCTCATATGAAAAATAGAAGAAGGTAGAGATAGGAGTTTTTGATAAAGCATATATCCATTTTATTATTTTCTCTGACATCGCATCACTGCCAGCGAGCCTGAAAAATACCTCAGGGAAGTTGTCTTTTATGCCATACAAGCCTAGTCCCGCTGCCACCGAGGGTCCATAGCCTCGATGGGTTTACTTGTATTTAGGAAATGAATTTTTGAAAAATGATTTGGTAGAGGTGTGAAAGGTTCATGAAGACCTGTAAAAACAGAGTTCAAGATCAACAAAAACTAAAACAAAAAGTGAAGAAATGAAAATGAATAAAAGTGGGCATATAAAGCATACCATTGGAGAATTGCATTTCATCTTACCTTAAAGTTATCATTTTCTCCAAGAAATAATAACTGCTTCCTTTAATTATAATTAAAAGCATGAAGAAGTTATATTAACCCAAAATCATTATTTATTAAATCTAAAGTAAAACGAGCAGTAAACTAAAAGAGAGCAATGTTTCATGTTCAAGGAATGACAAATAAATCGCTTCCACAAGAAATGAGGATGAATATATGCTTCTTTATAAATTTCAACGATGAATGTTATTTTTTTCTTCTTCCATTCTGAATTTATATCATCCCCAAAATATTGAAATTGAGTTAAAATTCTGAATAATTTAATCGTATATGAAAGTGATTTGAATGTTTATATGATAAGTATAGAGCTAAATTATAAATAAAATATAATATGAATTAATCATCATATAGGTTAGTTTCTTGCCTAATGCTTCGCATTTTGAGATTAGTTTCCATGCATAAATTTAAAAGATATGAATTCCACCTTTTCTGATACGCAATTTAGTGTTTTCTATAATAATTAAAAGACAATTGTCTAGGCACATATATCGATTTCTATCGCATCAGAATATCTTAGGATACTGCCTCATTTGAGTTTTGCGATGTGATATAATTATTGTGGTGGAAAAGTTGCCATATGAGCATGTCTGATGAGAATTCGCAATGGAGTGATTGTGATATTGAAGAATAGTCATATCAAAGATCATATTTATGAATGAAATGAAATGCCGATAGTATTCTAGTATAGTGGAAATGCGATAGATGACATGGCTCTTTGGTGGGACCGACTTTGGACTTTAGTAGAGATCGGTGATTGACAAATTTGAGCACGGGATGTAACGACATTAATATGTCAATGTGCGATGAAGAACAGACCCAAGAGATTAATTATATAGAATTAATTTCATATCCAGTCTAGGAAATTAGAACTTTTAAGAATATGACCTAATAAAAATTGCGATTTATGCATGAATGCGATATATTTTAAAACCGATCTTAAATTTTGTATTGGGTCCAGGGTTGTGAGGACATCACAATTTTTAAAGAAGTCATGCTATCGGAGAATGAGCAAGAAGGAATCTCGGAGGTCTTGCATCGGTGGTTTATTAACCATAATTTTTAAGAGATGCATCTAATCAAATTTTGTGATATATATGTAAGGCGGACGATTTATTTAAAGTATTAATTGAAAAAATAAAATAATTATTTTAACTTTCCTTTTAAATAAATGACCATTGATAAATTTAATTAAATTTTGAAATATAATCGGAAATTATTTTTATCATAACTTTCTTATGAAGATATTTTATGAAATATAATGATCCGATAGGATTCTTCCGAGAACTTATTAAGGCTTACCAGGATTTTAATGAATAGAAGCAAAATTAAACAATCCTCAAATTTAGACGAAATCATAAATACTTTCCTGAAGATGTTGCGAATTTGAAAAGATCTGGTTACTTGCTTATCTTGAGTCTTCATAATCAAATCAATGAAGACCTGCAAACAAAACAAAATATAAATAAGAAAAAACCTTTCAAAATTCAAAATTCAAAATAGATGATGATGAACATGCAAACACATACCTAGAAGAAAATTTACTGTAACTTTTACCTCGTGAAGCTTCAAGTTCTCCCAAATTTTCTCAAAATTTGCATAAGTGCAACATCACCTTCTTATTTTAATCTAAAATTCTATGTAATGAATTTTTTTGAATTGCATCCACCTCAAATTTACATTCGAAGAAAACAATGGTGAAAATGAGCTCTTTTTCAGAAATACTTAAGAGTAAAAAATTGCCAAGTTTTAGTGAATCCTTAGAATTTCTTCATGTATAATGAATGTGATGAATCTTGAAAAACAAGACAATTGAAGTCTTGAAAAATATGTATGATCTCATAATTCAAGAGCTTCTATAATTCTCTAAGATATTTTTCTATAATTTAAATGGAATGCCCAAAATAAATCGAATTCATTACTTTCTTTATTGAAAATCTAAAATATTGAAATAAATGCAAACATAAAAGAAAATTAATCTATTCTTATTTCTAACTCAATAAAGGAAACATGACTAGGTATAGTCATACTTCTAATGTAAGTGTGTAATCAGTTTAATTCCTACATGTATGTACATGTCAAACATTAATAACAAAAATGAAAATTTAATTAAACTAAGGAAATGAAATCTGAAAGCAAGATTTACATTTACTGTTAGCAACTTATTTACAATCACCTTCTCTTGAAATTCCCTTTCCAAATGAATTTAAATTGGATCATATAAATATGGATGGATTTCCATTATAAAGTGGGAGAGGTTTAAAAGAGAATATGACAAGCCAGGTTGTAAAAATGATCTTTCAAAAACAATGGCATGTATGACTTTGTTAGTGTTATGTTCAAGTATTAAATTATTAACAATCTTCCATGAAGGAAAAATTTCCAAATGTGTTTAAAATGGATCAATGAAAAACAAATGGAATTCTGATAAATCCAACGAAATATTATTAATTGAATTAGAATTCCGGTCATATTGTGAAAATACACTCTCTTGTTGGCACTTCTTTTGAGAAGTAAGAAGTAATTGATAAGGAATGAATGTGAATTGAAATTGGAATTTTAATATCCCTTGATGTTCACAATTATAATTTTATTTTTCATTTTTCCATTGAAGTAATGCATCAATTGAGTGTTCAAAATTGAGCTTCTCAATATGCCAGCATAAAGTATTTAAAAATCTAAGAGTAAAAACAGAAAATAAATCTGAAGTTAAAAATAAATGATGGAATAATAACAAAATTGAATTATAGTTTACACTAGTGTTACAATTATTGCTATAAGACAATTGGGACCAACTTAAAGAAATTTCCTCTTCACAAGAATTGGGTGGAATAATGTAATAAGAATGATTGATAATACCAATTTGTGAATTAAAAAAAGGGTTATGACTATGAATAGGAAGGTGAGCTTGATCATCATATAAATAACAGATTGGAATGGTTTCTTGAATGCTGAAATCATGAGTATGATTAATAGGCTGAAAATGAGAATTATTTGAAATAATTTATGCATTAAATTGTTCTTCATTTTCATATGTGATTCGACTTTGATCATGAGGAATTAGTTCTAAAGAAGCTAAATCAATATCCTCAATGTCAAAGTAACTATCATAAATGACCTCAAGACATTCATTAGAATTCCCTTCGATCTCATTCAATGTATCAAGAAGGAATATGGAGATCATGTTCATTAATGCATGGAGAATGATCAATATTTAATTTTCTATGTTCATAAACATTAATCAGTAATTCATTTAGATGAACCTCATTATTTTCTAGAATATATTTAAAATGAAGAAAGGATAAATTGCTATTAGAAAAATTATCAGGATAATGGGAAAAATATGAATCTGAAACAATGCATTTGAAAATATCTCTATTTGAGAACTCTTCTGCATTTTCTTCATTGAAAATTTCATATTTAATATCATTTACTTGAATACTTTTGTTTCTTGAATAATTTTTCTTTGTTGTCCCGAATTTGGCATTTTCTCATCGTAAAAGAATTCAGAAATTGGTACAGCTGATTGCGTATTATTGGAAATTTTAATCGCTGCTTGTATTTTCTGACTTATGCTCTGATTTTATGATTCTAATGCATACTGATTTTCATATTTTAAAGGGGTATCTTCTTCAAGAGTGTTTTTATTATCTTCTTGAGGTTGAATAGTGAAATTTTCCAAGCTTTATGATTTAGATTCATTGACATGTGAATGTGCACCTTCATCTTTATCAATATTGTATGAAGTGTGCACTAAATGATGGAATTGATCATACATAACATAGGCCACTTCATCATCATTTGTTTTCACCTCCATATTGGAATTCTCAATTATGCTAATGGAATTAGAAGGAGATTGAGCAAAGCTTGAAATAATTTCACATGGATTATGAATGGAAAGAAGAGAGAAAATATGTTCAAACCAATCTAATAATTCATCTTTCAAAGGTTTGTCTTCAAATTTTAATTTTAAACAATTTTAATGAAATATAATGAGAAAATCGATTAAATACACACTTTCAAACCTTCTTATTTTTTCAATTTCATTACATAATTGTTCTTATTCATAGCCATCAAATTTACAAAGAAAAATTGTAATAAATTGATCCCAAGTGTGAATTGAGGCAACTAGAAGTGATTAACACTAGCTTTTTCCTTTTTCCAATAATGTAAGAGTAAAAATTATGTGCAAAATACCTTCATCAATATCATGAAAATTATAATTTGAAAAAAATTAAATGAATTTTAAAGCATGGTTAAATGCAGAAGTATTCTGCTTACTATTAAACTTTACCTTAGACAAGTGTCTTACTATTTCTGGTGGAGTATTGGAAGATGCATGTCCAAAAATACAACTTCAAATTTGATGTTTTAGAGGAGCCATTGTAATAAAAATAAAATTTTAGAATACAAATACTCCAATAGACAACAAGTTTCATGCCCTCCTTCTAGCACCAAAACGTTTAAGCCTCGAAATTCGTTGCAACAACATGGGGGATGACTAACCGGTTGAGACCTTAAATAAAGCTATTTTCCATCTGGAGTGGGGGCTACGACTGGTTTAACTGGGTCCAGCTAACTTATCTCAATCTCCAATCGCTTAAAATGTAACATTTGTCTACCAATGGGAAAGAACCATCACATCATTTCTCTTGCTGATTAGATGGGAGAGTGATCCTTAAGCTAATTTGGGGCTCAACTAAACTACAACTAAATTCTTTCCTCTTGGAAAGAGGAATTATAATATTGTAAAATTAAATCTAAAATGCAAAGTTACTCTAGAATGCAAGTAAAAGGAAAATTTTCCTAATCCTATCTCAATTAGGAAAATATAGATCTAACCCAATCATGAGAAAGATATTTAAATGATTGAGATTTAAATATGTATGGCTTATAATGAATATCAAATTAACGAAATATTTCAATTAACTGACATTATGAATATTGAAACACATCTTATTCAAAGACCTCTCAATTAAGATAATCAACCAAAAACAGTTAAGAAATAGTTCACAAAAATGATATTGATTCTTAAATACTTAATTCGAATAGTTAAAAAATAATATGAGTAAATAGTTCACAACATATCACTATTTATTTAATCAATATTAAAAGATGGATTTCTGAGTAAATAGTTACTAAGAAATCAGAATTCAATCCATAAGAGCAGAAATAAATAATAACATATAATTGAGACACATTACTCATATCAAAAACAATGCACAAATATGAATAAAATGAAACATTCTTGCTATCATGAAATGAAATTGATATTTGAAACAATAGCATTATAAGTACCAATTTATTGAAACCATTTCTCTGACTCTGGTCTCCAACAAAACTTTACAATGCTTGAGCTTTTACTTTTAAAACTAGAGGTGCAATAGTACAAACGTTGTTCTCTATACATAATTCAAAATGCAAATCTGAGTTTTCTCTCCTCTATCCTAAAACTCTAAATCCTCTAGAAGATAGTGCCTTCAAGAATTCTAGAATTGCAGAGAAGAGGAGCCCAATCTGCTATTTATAATATTTACAAAAGCCTTTCTTAATAAGAAAGTTTTTTGAAGAGTGAATCTTCTCCATCAATTTTCATTGGGCCAAAATCCCATTGTTCTTCTTATGGAGCATTCTCATTGATTCATATTTTATTATTCTCATCTCTTCAACTATTTTCCTGCAAAAAAAAATCAAAAATAGAATTAAAATACAAAAATGAAATCAAAATGCCAAATCTTTGATTAAAATAAATCCAATCAAAAAAGTAATTAAATAAATAATGGAAATGAAAATAAAATCTTTCTATTGATGGCTCTGATGTTCTAATTGGTCAAGGAGATCATTCACGAATGGATCTACACTAAGAACAAGTTGTGAGAAAATGAAAATGCAGAAAATTAAACTCAGAAATTAGTTTTGTTAAAAAAAATCAAAACTTGATCTTTTGTAGCATTTTAGAGCCAATAAATGATCAAATATGGAAATGAAACCACTTTAGAAATAATTTCCATGCTTTTATCTATCCAATGAGCCATCCTTAGAATCATTTGGCCAAGAAAAAATTCATTTATGATCTTCCAAAGTTGAGGAATTAAAATTTCAGGAATTCTGGATATTCTGTTACTTGGGCTAAAAATGAATTTTTTTAAAATTAAATTCTAATCCTGAATTATATTATAATTATTAAGTGATTTATCCTAATTGATTGTAACTTTTTTTTTAATTTTAATTAATTACAAATCTAATTAAAAAGAAAATTAAACAAAATTTAATAATTAATTAAGATTTTATTATATTATATTTATATTATAATTTAAATTATATCAAAATTATAATATAACTCTATTATAATATACATATTATATTTTAAAATTTTAATCAAACAAACCATTAGAATCAATCTTTTAACAAAACAAAATATTATAAGTGAGGTGAGGAGTTATGGAGTGAGTGGAAGGTGAGGTCACGGAGGGTGGAGGTGAGTAGAAGATGACATGCATGTGATTTCATGAAGGGATGAGGTGGATAAGGAGGATGGTATGGAGAGATAAGGAGTTTTAAAACTATACATAAAAAATTTTAACCCTTCGCATGAAAACCAAAAATCGCACATCGTAATTTGTTAAGGAAATATCTTAAGGTACTTGGTGAAATTTCGATAGGCGATATTGCGATATCACAATTTTGCATCCGTAATAAAAAAATTGAAAATTTTGTTGGATTGCATTTTTTGGAAGGAGGAGAAGGGACGTGAATTGCAGCCAGCATGGGATTAACCATCCTAAAAATTGGACTTCAACTATTTTGTAATTTGGGGTTTTTGGGTTTGGAAATTTCTTTTAAAATAACAACTTGATGTAAATTGCCAAGATCCCCAAACTTGTTTTCGTCTATTATACAATTTAGTTGGGTCGTTTTGTAGGACCATTAGTGAAAAATGAAAAATTAGTAAAAATTAAATAAAAAAATAATATTTACAATGAAGACTATTTTAATTGAAAAAATGAAAATGATATACATTTATTTACATTTTGTAACTGAGGCGACACAAATGATCAAACTTCAAAAGAGTGTCATTTACAAACCGGATGACCAAATGAAGCGAAACAAGTATCATTGAAAATCTTGTGAAAAACAAGATTCAATAAAACAATAAAAAAAGAAATCCGACAAAAAGAAAAAAATGGTAAAATTTTAGGACAGGTAACTTAATGAAAATCATAAAACGTACTTAGCCAAAAAATAATATAAAAATGTCCCCATTATTGAAGTCAATAATTCAAAAATGGGGTTGTTGAGTTTTCCCTACAACAGATCTATACATTTGACCATTTCCTTCTCTTAAAAATTTCCATTCCATTAAATACTTTTGTCGATAAACTAAAGGATAAAACAAATCTTTCCTAGCAGAAACAAAATTGGATGAAGAAGAAAGGAGATTACACCAGTTTTTTATGCCTTTCTACAACTTTATCTCCCACCAAACGAGAGTGGTGCATGTTGTCCTCTGAGATGATTATAGGTTAATTAATTATGCCAGAGCATTTAAAATATGTTTTTGTTTTAAATGAGGTTTTTGGATGTCCCATGTCTTGAAAAAATAACAAGCAGATGTTTTAAACTTTGATAGTATGAAGTATTATGAAAATTATTGTTGCTTTACTATAAAACATTGATTTGATTTTGGATATGTGAAGGCAGAAACTATACAAAAATATGATCATCTAAATAACCGGATTGAATGTTTAGTTTATCATAAGTATGAAAGGATGACAACCAATGTTTACACCTTGACAAAATATTTTTAACATTATGAATATTACTGACAATTAATTGATGTAGAGGGATTTATACAGACAAGTAGGCTAATAAATCAATATCTAAAATGGATTATAACTTCAGAGGGTTTAGGATAAACTAAGATACAATTTTCTCTTACCTACTTGTCTTCATAAAACTTAAATATATGTAGAAAAAAGAATGAAATGAATACTAGAAAAACTTACAAGGAGACAAATTGTTTGAAAAAAATCCATAATCCTTTTATTAATCATCAATGATCGAAAACTCATACAATTATGCTTACAAGTGCTCATCCAAGGGTGTAACCCTTAATAAATCCAATGGAAAGTTATTTATAGTAATTTCTATATATTACAAGCATCTAAACAGATTACAGAAATAATATCAAAATATAAGAATACAAAAACTGCCGAGTTGATTTGTCATTTTCTTTAAGGAAGTGGTTGATGATGTGGCCCAAAAACGTGATTCTTTAGTGGCATGATGTTGCAGATGAAAGTTACTCGATATTTTCACATAAGTGATCCCATATTTTTAGACTTAGTATATCCAAATTAAATAATCTTCTAAAAAATTCATCTACTTCAGTGTATCTCTCAAAAGTAGGCTTACTGATAAAGAGATGTTTGATTTCATGTACGATTATTATGTCAAACTCTAAAGCCTCTAGAAAATCTTGTCCTGTCATATCACCTTTTATCCCTGAAAATTTGGCTTTGTCAATGGAAATTGTGTAAATATTCTTGCAGTACTCCTCCAAGCTGATTAATTTGTCATTAGGAGCTACTAATCCTAGAAATCCTCTTTGATTTAGCACGTTGAAATTGATGTGAAATATTTGGATACCAATGCCCAAAGTTTGACACTTGGTTTCCAACTAATTAAACATATTCTTATTCTGCAGAACTTCCTTAATTTCCAGAATGATTTCTGTTCTATTTGTGATATTAATCTTTTCTACTTCTACTCTACTTTTGGAATTCGAAAGTTTAATCATATCTGAAGCTTCATATGGTTTCTTCTTAAGAGATTACATTTCTTGCTTAATGACTACTTTGCACTTATTGATTAGTTCTTCCTATTAAAAAATGATCTGTATGGATGGCCATACTTTAGTGATAGCCTAACTTATTTCAGTCTAGCTAATTTCCTTGGCTTGGGCCAAGCTGTCTGCCATCAATAACTCACTCTCTAGCTTCTGAAGTTTCTATGCTAACCTATGGGATTTATTCATTTCTTCCATGTACAGGGTGTCATTTATTATCTCCTAAGCTTCTATATTTCTAAACTTCTTTAGAATTTTTTCATTCTCCTACTTTTGTAGAGTGAAATCCTCCACAAGTTTTCTTGGGTCACCTGCTGTGGATGTAGATTGTGCTACTATTAATGAATATATTGGCTATGTGCATGCAACTCGAATATGTACAAATGAAATTGTAATCATGGCCAATTGAGTTGATTCTTCCTTCTCCTTGAGTAAACCTTAATTTTGTTCCTCCATTTTCTTGATTTGAATGTTATGCTAAATTATGGGTTTGAGCATTTCCTCTCCATTATGTTCACTTTCTTTTTTCTCCTTGGTCTGGGGATCTTCGTAGAAGGAAATTTGAGTTTCTTTCTAAGAGTTGCAATGTCTGCATTTTTCTTCTTAACAATTTCTTCTACAACTTTGTCATCCTTTGGGTCATACCCAATATTTACTGCAATATCTTACAATGATTTTAGCTTATTGTCTTTGGCTAAAGTGGAAAATTTCTCAATCTTTAATTGTGACTGTACATTTCACAAAGCTGCTCTCAATTTGCACAATTCCATAGAAGTTTTAGTCATGGTAGAGAAAAAAAATTCCCCTGACTGTCTATGCATGCCCATCTGGTCAATGGGATAAATAAAATTTTCACCAAATGAAAATATGGTTATGTTGTAATCAAAAGGAGATTTGGGAAAAGGGACTTGGGTTTGTAGAAAACCTATCTACATCCTTCTCTTTTAAATGTCAAAATCTTTCAACAGCCTATGTTGTGATGTAGAGGTCTACTTCCAAAGTTGACTGTAGACATTGGCCTTTAGATCTTCATTCTTCTGTTTAATATCTAAAAATTTAGAGAAAGATATTTTGATCACCCTGTTCATTGGTTCCAAATGATTGAATAATATACATGGGCTCTTATGAAATTGAAGATGATGATGGAACATTAATATCACTTCCCTCTGATACTATAGAAACTTCTACATCACGCAAGCCAATGATCTCTTTCTCTTTTTTACTTCGATGAGTATAAATGGTGAAATATGTCTTCTTCTTCTTGTGTTGCATAATTAATTCTTTGGAAATGTTTGCAGAAAATGATCGTTCCTCTCTAGGCATTTTCTATTGGTTGTCTTGGGAGATAGGATTCTACAGAGTGGAGGTAGAAATAATTTTCTCCTTTTCTTCTTGCAATGTGTTTTCTGCCCATTGATCCTAGTTCATAAATCTCTAATTTCGGGCCTAGGGGTGTGGTTGTAGGGCGTTGTCTTCATCTCCACCCTCAAGTTTGAAATAATTTTGAATGGATCATAGGACCAAGTGAAACCTGGCTGAAATTTCATCCTCTTGAGGATTACATTTGCTTCAATTCCTGCTGACCTGGTATTGCATATAAAAGAACCTACTTTAGTATTTATCTTAAATTGAGGTTTTATTTTACCTGAGATAAACTATACTATATCTATGTTAACAATTTTCCTAATATATTCCAGAGAGAAAAGTATCATTAGAACATATTTGGACATATTTTAAGCTGCCAAATCACAACCATATACTCTAATATCTGTTTAATTCTGGTAAAGATACTAGTCTCATGTTCTAACTTGATCACTTAGATGGAGTATTATTTTGATGTTTGAGCCATTCGTAGGCCCATCCTAACTACTTTAAAGTTGGGAAATTGGATGAATGGAGGAATAAATCAAATATTTAAATGGAAATTGAGTTGAAATGAACATAACCAATTGAGTCCAATGAATGATTCATTATTTAATACCCTAATCATATTGTTTACGAAATTTAATTGGTAATGAATCCCACTGCTTGAAAATAAACAAGTGAAAGTGTACAAAATTGTACTTAAACATGCCTTGAGTAGTCAAATTCATCATCTATTCATGCACATTATCAGCACGGAATTGGTTGTAATTGTACATGAATGTTGGCTGACTCTCTTTGGAAAAAATTTAGATCTGACTTATCCTCTTCAATTTATAAAACATAGAATTCATTAATAACCTATAGAAAATATTTTAGCTGTTCATCATCCTCAAATATTTTCCACTATTTAAAATTTTCAAGAATATATGGCCTATATTTGAGTTGAATTTGATATTTCAATTGTATTTGATCTGGAATGTCGAATGAGCTAGCTGAAACAGTTAGGGAGTATGTATGAATGTTCTCATTTCTAGGGATAGATGTAATATTAAACGCATGAAATAATTTTTCCACTGAATCCCAGACCTCATTTCGGTAACATCTTAGTCTGGCATGCTTCATATGGAAAATATTCCTAAATTTTTTTACTATGAGTTCAAAGTCACTGAAAACACTTAAAATCTACATTTTAAGACTTCTAGCTAACTCTAATCCTAGAAGAAAGGCTTCATACTCTGCTACATTATTAGTAACATCAAAATAAATTTTGCAGGGTTGAGTTAAGTATTATTTTTCTGGTGAAATTAAAACAACACCAACTCCAACTCCATCTTTTGAACAAGTCCCACCAAAATACAGTTTCAAAATATCAGTTTTGACATTTTTTGGGTATTCTACAACATCTTCAATTTTAAGTGGAGAATTCTGCAAATTATTTGAAGCTAATTGAAAACAACCAAAATCTTGGTCAAGTGAATATATAGGATGTTATCTAGCTTGATATCCTTTGCAAACAGTATGAATGAATCTGACCTCCCTATATAACCTAAGGTTTTCACCCCCATATACAATAATTGTAGAAAAATGCATGTCCATTTGAAGGCTTCCTCCTAGCTTGGCACAACAAGACCATGATAAAAGAACTATAGTGGAAATTTCAAGGCTCTCCTCATATGCCTAAAATGTGGAACGGAAAACAAAAAAAATATACCATAAAAACCAAAGGCAAAGAGGGTAGGAGGGATATTAGTCACCAAAATGTCCAAAACTACACTTTTAATAGGTATTTGGGTGAAATTTACCACAAAGTATTTTATGTGTCCTAGACATGGTACCCTTTTGGAATCAATGGTATACAGGTCATGGTAAGATCAAGTAATTCCCAAGTTAAGTTGATCCGTAATCACCTTCACCATAATATTATGTGAGGCTCTAGAATCTAAAATGAAATTATATAATAAGGAATCATGTTCTTTCAAAGTAACATAGAAAGGTGGCACTCTTTCACCTATGATTTCTAAGCTTGAACCAAATACTACTGAGGGTTTCTCATATTGTAGAATAATTACATCCCCTTCACCATCCACACTTGTATTTTGAATACATTTTGTAACTTGTTTTTTGTATCTAAGGTTCTTTGAAAGTTATGATAATGGGATGGGAATTTTGACTCTCTCTAAGTCCCTTTCAAGATCAAAAGAAGTTAAAACATTTTTATCAATTGAAGTGGTATAAATTGGTTCATTTAAAGGTTGAATTGTTGTTGTTTAGGTTTTAGAAAATTTTATATGTTGTTCACTTATAATAAGATTTTTAGGAGGCCTTCCAGGCCTTGACCTTTGTCTTAAATCATACCTCCTATTTAGTTCTGCAATTAAGAATTCAGATAAGTCTTGATATTTAGACACCTGAGAATTTTTTTGATCCTCTTGGGAAGTTTAATTTTGAGGAAGAGGGATAATAACATTTTCAAAAGATGTATTGTTAATATTGTTGATATCCTCAATGATCATAACGGTACTATCATCAGGTTATTGATCATCAATCAACAGAGGAGGTTGAATTTGATGATCATTACTAGGTATTTGAATAATTTCAACCTGAGAAGCTATCTTAAATTGAGCTTTCATTTGATTTTGAGCTCTGGAAATAGTTTTTTGAATTGTACTTGGTTGAATTCCAATTTTCGAAATCCTATTAGAAAGGTTCCTAAGATGAAGTAATGTCATCTATCTTTTGATATTCATTTTTAGACATTGAAGAATAAGCAATGTCTTGATTAGCTTTAATTTTCTTCTGAGCCTTTTCATCTTTGGCTTTAATTTTATCTAAATCAAATCTATTAGCTTCAACTTCAGTGGGATTAGTTTCCATGTATTCTAAATTATGAAATTTCCTTTCCCTAAGAATGACTGCAAATTCATCTTCAAAAGCTTTGCAGAACCTAACCTTTGCTGCTCCTACTGGTGGTTTACAATTAGCAGGCAGTTTATGATAGATTTTGTTAAATTTCATAATTAAATTAGCCACTGGTTCACCATAATTCCTTTTGAGTTGTTCAAATTATGTCAGAAAATATACATGATCCTTCTTAACACCCCATTTATTCTTAAATATGGTGGTTAATTCATCACAACTTTGAATAGAGTGTGCCCTCAACTGCCCAAACCAGATCGTAACATTTCCTTCTAAATATTGAACAAACAATATCATATATACATTTTCATATTCGATATTCATATTGTCAGCAAATTCTAACAATGTTGCTAAATTATCTTCAGCAGATAAACCAGTTTCCTCATTAAAGCTTGGAAGGTGTTTCAAGTATCCATTAGGAAAATTGTTTTAGTATTTTTCGGGGGTGTAAAGCAGCATATCTTTCTTGAACAATATCTTGAAAAGAAGCCATACCTTTGTGATGGAGATGAAGAGGAATCTGTGGTTGTTGTTGTAGAAGATGATGAGGTAGATGTAGAAGATGTAGGGGTAAAATAAGGTGGAGGAAGAAGTACAGTTGAATATATTCTTAAATATTTCAAAGGTGTACGAATGATCAAATTTTGGACCTCTCTTTCTCCTTCTTTAGGTTCAACTAAAGCATTTGAATATAAGGATAAAAGTTCTTCTCATCGAGAATAAGTAGATGGAAAAGAATAAGAATTTGGAGAAATGAAATCAATAGGTTTGAATTTAGGTTAGTGAAAATCCAATTCCTGTTCTGATTTTAGAGATTCAGAAGGTACTTCAGCTATTTGATATGATTCTAATGAATGAACTAAAAGAGAAGATTGGAAATCAACTCCTTTAGAGACTAATTCATTTACCCTATGAGGTAGATCCTCTAAATTTAAAGGATCAGTTACTGAATTATCGTTCTGTTGAGGAGGAATAGAAGAAGAAGGGGTTTGAAGTCTTCCTCTTGAATAATTTTGTCTTACTAGTCTCTCTGGATCTGACAAATTTAAAAAAATATGTCTTCAAGGAGCCGGTTTTGGGTTTTTTGAAGTCGCCAAGTCAAATATTTTAACCTTACAAGTCCTTTATTCACCCTTAAAGGAATAGGTATATCATTGTCCCGAGAAAAAATGGATCAAATTTCATATCCATGGCAATGATGCCAATCTCATGTTGTCGTCTGAGATAATTTTAGGCTAATTAATTATGCCAGAGCATCTAAAATATTTTTTTGTTTTAAAAGAGGTTTTTGGATGACCAATGTATTGAGAAAACAACAAGAAGATGTTCTATATTTGATAGTATTAAGTTTTAAGAAAAGGGTTATTTCTCTACTTCAAAACAATGCTTTTATTTTGAATATACGAAGGTAGAAACTGTAAGAAAATATGATCAGCTAAATATCCAAATTGAAAGTTTAGTTTATTATAACTATGAAAGGTTGAAAAAAAATGTTTACAACTTTAGAAAATATGTTTAAAATTATGTATATCACTAATAATTAATTCATGTAGAGGGATTTATACAGAAAAATAGTCTAATAAATAAATCTCTAAAATGGATTATAACTTCAGAGGATTTAATATAGATTGATATATAGTTTTCTCTTACCTACTCATCTTCATAAAACTTAAACATATAAAGAAAATTGAATGAAATGAATACTGGAAAAAATTAAAAGGAGACAAACTATTTGCAACAGTTCCATAATCCTTTTATTAATCATCAATGACCAAAATATCATACAATTATTATTACAAGTGCTCATCCAAGGGTGAAACCTTTAATAACTCGAATGGAGAGTTATCTATACTACTTTATATCTATTAGAAGCATCTAAATAGATTAAAAAAATAGTATCAAAACATAGGAATACAAAAACTATTGAGTTGATCTATTGTTGTCTTTAAGGAAGTGGTTGATGATGTGGCCCCAAAATGTGTTGCTTTGTTGGCATGTTGTTGCAAATGAAATTTACTCAATAGTTTCACACAAGAAATCCCATATTTCTTGACTTGGTATATCCATATTAATTAATATTTTTTTAAACTTCATCTACTTCAGTGTATCTGTCAAAAGTAGGGTTTTTTTATAAAGAGATGTTTGATTTCATGTCTGATTATTAAATCACACTCTATAGTCTCCAAAAAAATATTTTCCTGTCATATGACCTTTAATCCATAAAAATTTGGCTTTGTAAATGGAAATTGTGTAAATATTCTTCCAATACTCCTCCAAGTTGATTAATCTATCATTGGGAGGTAATAATCCTATCAATCCTCTCTCATTTAATAGGTTGAAATTGATGTGAAATCTTTGGACAGCAATGTCCCAAGTTTGACAGTTGGTTTCCAATTGATTGAACATATTTTTCCTTTGCATAAATTTCTTAATTTCGAAAATGGTTTTTTTTATGGTTGTCATGTTAATATGTTCTAATTCTTCTTTGTTTTTGGAATTCAACACTTTAATCATATCTGACGCTTCAGCTGGTTTCTTCTTAAGTTCTTCATTCTCTTGCTCAATGACTTATTTTCACTTATTGATTAGTTCTTCCTATTCAAAAGTGATCTGTATGGAGAGTTAGAATGAATTCTTAATGAAATTGTAAAAAAATAGATCACTTTAGTTGCACATGAAAAAAAACCCTAACAACAGATGGCTACCTAACTTATCTACATATGCAATAAACGGTCACAAAAATGCAAATAAAACCCAAATCTATGTAGTAAAAGAAGCTAAACAGTAAAATGAAATAAGAGTCTCTCCAAATATCCAATGGAAAAGACAAGATTTATAAAGAAATTTTATATTATGTTAACACCTAAGAAGAGAACAAAGAATGATATTACTAGTCCCCCTCAATGTGATGGGTTCTTGGCTTTCCCCAACGCTTCAGATCCAAATTTTCTCTCTCTCAATGGCGTAGGAAAACCAAGACGCATTGAACTCAATGGGAGCTCAATAATAAAAATAAAATAAAAGTAATCAAAGTATGACAATGACAAGAGGATCAAATTCCAACCATGATAAAAGGATCAAAAGATCAATAATGAATGGAAAAACCTCCTATTTTTAAAAAATATTGAGTTATCCTTGATAATGGTGGATAATAACATATTATTAACCAAGATCTAGATCTAACTTCTTGGAATATTTTATTATATTTTTTTGGAAGGAAAAGGAATTTAAACTGGGTAGATCCCTTAATATTTAGAAACAATAAGAAATAAATGATTTATTTATCATTTCAAGGATGAGGTGAAGGAACAATTTAACAAATAATGATTTATTTTATTGTTCTTAAATGATTTAGTCAAATTTAACCAGGAATATTAATTAAATAATGATTTAATTAATTATTCCTAGAGAATAATAAGATAAATAATGATTTATCTAATCACTTATCATTAATTGGGTTAAATATGACTAGGAATATTATTTAAACACTAGTTTAATTAATTATTCCTACATGAAAATCAAATAAATAAGGATTTATTTAATTATTCCTCATGAGGTTTCCTCTTTGGACCAGAAATAAGTTAGTAAACTATGGTTTATTAAATTGTTTCTTATAGTGAAAGCAATTTTACCGTGGTAAAATTGGTCTTACATGGTGTATTTCGATCTAGCTAATTGTAAATAGTTAGATGACCAAAAATTGGTGTAACGGATTGCCCCCCAACTTACAAGCATCAGAAGCTAATCGTATGACCAAAGTAGGTTGTAACAACACAATCACTAGACACTGGAGGGGATTCATAGAGAGAGATATACGTAGGCGAAGTGAAGTGAGAGAGGAAAATAACCTGAGGGGGCGAGACCTAAAAATGAGATAAGTCTCCTTTAATGTTTGGGTAATTGTTCTCAGTGAGGCGGGGGAGGCATAAATATGCCCGTCGAGATGACAAAGTACAAAGAATAATGGTGCAACCAGTAAAATGAGACTAAGTTGTAAAGTACATGATATGTTGGGGAAAAATTTGGCCAGACAGAAATATAATGGATCACACATACATAATGTGCCTGAGACAAAAGCCAATATTGGATGCAATAATATCTGATTACATGAGTTATAATAACAACCAAAGAAGCCCTGATAAATAGGAAAGGGCTCTAAAAATATGAATGGATCATCTAAGTGACAGAAGCATGGTATAGGCGATGCAAGTGCCTACGGACAAACCCATCAAATCTGCGGAGCTGCATCTGAATTTGTAGCATAAAATGAGGTCATTTGGGCATGTGGGGGGCTACCTAAAGGGCCACCCCCTCATTAGGTCTGAAACATCTCACACACACCCGGGAATCACTGGATCAATCTACTGGATCATCGAACTATCAAGTATATGAATCTCAATCATGTTGAAGTGGGGTAGATGAGAAAAAATCAAATCAAAGGGCAATAAGGAGTCACTTTACGAGATCCAAGGCATCCAAAAATAATGGAAGTTGGAGCCAAGATATGCCGCACTCTAGACATGTCTTCTGGAATTAATGTGTTGATGTCGACAGAAGGGGGTTTGGCATAGGTGAGGCATAGAGGGTCCTCAATTAAGGCATGAGAGATCATAGTAGAGAAATTGATGGACTGACACCAGGGATGATGATGGAATGAGAGATACTGAGTAGAAAATGGATGACTTCCCTTTTCAGATCATATAAAGCATGGATGACCTGGCATCAACTAACCTGATTCCTGAGGGGATTGGGGACAGTGGGAATGGAGGACAAAATGGGCTACACGAGAGCCAAACAAGGCATGTATGGATGGAATACTATAAGAGGAGGTAAAGGGACTCGTCACAAACTCCATGAATGTGATGATGAGTCAACTCGGATGCTCTGATCAAAGGCGACTCGATGATGCTGCCACATAGGATAGGCCCGGTGTGACCATAAAAACATGAGAAAAATATGTTTAATCATGATTAAAATCAAAATACGCATCGAAACGTATGAAGGCTAAGTTTTTCCCCAAGTACAAGTGGTGCAAGTGCATAAATTTGATTTTGGGAGGTGACGAAGTAACCCTTCCTGGAAAAAAGCTTCCGAATGAAGTATCAAATCATAGAAAAAAAAAGGGATACACATTTTAGAGCTGAGTGAGATATTTCCAATATTTCTTATGGTTCATCAAACGAAGCTACAATTTACTTGCAATTCGCAAAAGAAAAATTAGTGCTTCTCTTTCAATAGGGTGATTTCCCTCTAATTTGGTTCATTTTCTAGTGGATTTGTGGTGACCTTGGAGAGGAGGAGAAGGCCCTAAATTATACGGCATTCGCAGAGGACAAACCGAATGTTAGAATTGAGATCCACGAATTTCATTTAGGTGGCCTTACTTCTCTAAAAATGGCCTTAATGCTTCTTGGAAGGATGGTTCCTGGTGAAGAATCAAGATAATAAAGGAATACGGGAATGGACTACTAGAGAAGGTCTCGAATCATCAACATCGACCAAGTCAAACATGGGGAATAAGTGGTCAGTGTGATATCACATAAAGTAGAATATTTGAAGATATGGTATCAATCATCTACGATATATGGCTCGTCGGAGAGGTCGGTAGGACAAACTATCCAAGGAATGGGAGGATAATCGACCACACCTAGATTGATGGGGTCTAGGCCGAGACTCTTGTTAACGAAGTGAGAATGTGGCCAGGGGTTCATCATGCCCCCAAGCATGGGATAATACCTCAAAGCATATGTGGTGGAGGGGAGTGATTTGGAATGATAAGATGGGAATGATGCCCCTAGATAGAGGAGTTTGTGGAGCACCATGGTGGTCCAAGTGGTCAAATAATGGATTCAAGAATTTAGTCTCATAGGCACTAAACCCTCAAAATTATAGTGTGAATATATAGGGGCATATGTTCCCCCAAGCATGATATGAACATGCCAAATGTATTTAGAATAGTGGTCTCTAAACACATTTTTATGATGTGGTTCCCCATTTTTTTATGTTATAGTTATCTTTTGTGGGAATAACGGATACATGTAGTTACAGAAAGGAAATGGAGGATTACCAATCTCTTTTGGTACGGCATATATAAATAAAATGGACTAAATTTTTGGGTTCTCATACATGGTGTCACTATCCCAAAGAGTGGATTTGGATATAATGAACTGTTGCTCACCTAGAAAACACACAGGTTGGTCAACGACGATGTCTAAGGGACTAGGTTGTTGATGTAATATGAAGGAATGATTGAGGGGATCATACCTAGAGTGATCTAAAGTGATATGATACTCTATAAGTTCTTCTAAATGGGGAATAATAATGGTACTATATTCGACACTACTAGATGCACTAGGAGGCTTGTGAAGAATTTCTTCTCCTGGACTCTCACAAATGGGTGTCCCCTTACCCAAACATTGGGTGTCAATGTAATGGCCACAAGGTGTATGTGGTTCAAATGCATGGGCTCGAATTAAGGTGTGATATAACCATCGACCTCACAATGGATGAAGTCTTTCAACTCCACAGCATGTTGGTCATGGGTCTGCTACAGAAGGAAGTATGCACAATGGTGCATATCATTCCAAGGAAATTCAAGGGTGGTCATTGCTTCCATAATGTCTCCATCATAATGAAATATGCGGGGATTTGCAGAAGAAATACCAGATGACGTGGTGGGGAAACTTGACTCATCATCATAAGAGAAATGGTTCACATATGCATCACTACTAAGGGTAGACAAAGAGCTAGTAAATGAAATATCTACCGACGCTGAGCCCAAGGTGATCACTGAAGGAGGTTTAGTCGAAATAGAAGGGAATGCCCCAGATGGGTTTTCCACCAAGGATCTCATGGATGATGAAATATGGAGGGTAGTGACCGAAGGCTCTGTCATCTTGACATCGGGTGGAGGTACCATAATGGGTGTAGAAAACCCAAGATGTGTTGAACTCAATGTGAGTTTAATTTAAAAAAGAAAATAAAAGTAATCAAAGTATGAAAATGACAATAGGATCAATGTATGACCATGATAAAAGGATCAAAATCTCAATAATGAATTGAAAACCCTGCTATTTATAACAAAATATTGAGTTATCCTTGATAATGGTGCATAATTAAATATTATTAACTGAGATATTGATCTAACTACTTAGAATATTTTATTATATTTTTTTGGGGGGAAAAGGAATTTAAATTAGTTATATCCCTTTATTTAGAAATAATAAACAAAGACGTGATTTATTTATCATTTCAAGGATGGTGTTAAGGAATAATTTAAAAAATAATGATTTATTTTATTATTCCTAAATGGTTTAGTCAAATTTAAGAAGGAATATAAATTAAATAACGATTTAATTAGTTATTCCTAGAGAATAATAAGATAAATAATGATTTATCTAATTGTTTCTCATTAATTAGGTTAAATATGACAAGGAATATTATTTAAACAGTGGCTTAATTAATTATTCCTAGAGGAAAATAAAATAAATAAGGATTTATTTAATTACTCCTCATGGGGTTTCCTATTTGGATGAGAAATAAATTAATAAACTATGGTTTATTAAATTATTTCTTATAGTGAAAGAAATTTTGCTGTGGTAAAATTGGTCTAACATGGTGTATTTTAATCCATATAATTGTAAATGGTTAAATGACCACAAATTGGTGGAACATGGAGGGCCATAATTTAGTCATAGCCTTACTTATTCAGTCTAGATTATTTCCTTGGATTTGGCCAAGGTGTCTGCAATCAATAACTCACTCTCTAACTTCTGAAATTTTTGTCCTAATCTCTGGGATTTCAGCATTTCAACCATGTACTGGATGTCATTATTTATCCTCTGAGCTTCTATATTTTTGAATTTCTCCAGAAGATTTTCATTATCTTGATTTTGTAGAGTCAAATCATGCATAAGTTTGACTGGGTCACCTCCTACTGATGTAGATTTTGTTGTTGTTGATGAAGAGCATGGTTTTGTGCCTGCAATTGGAATAGGTACAACTAAAATTGGAATCATGGCCAACTTGACTAAACCTTCAATCTGTTCCTCCATATTCTTGAGTTGAATGTTTTTCTCAATGATGAGTTTGAGAATTTCCTCTCTATTCTATTCACTTTCCTCTATTCCTTGGTATATGGATCTTCCGTAGAGAGAAATTTGAGTTTCTTCCTAAGAGTTCCAATTTCTGCATTTTTCATCTTAATAATTTCTTTTACAACTTTGACATCCTTAGGGTCATACCCTATATTTATTACAATACCTTCTAATGATTTTAGCTTGTCGTCTTTGGAAAAAGAGGAAAGTTTCTCAATCTTCAACTGTGACTATACATTTGACACAATTGTTCTCAATTTGGACAATGCCATAGTAGTGTTAGTCATGGTAGAAAAAAAAAATTTCCTAATTGTCTGCATATGTCCATCTAGTAATGGGATGAATATGATTTACATCAAATGAGAATATGGTTTTCTTATAATCAAAAGGATATTTGGGAAAAGGGACTTGGGCTTGTATAAAAGCCATCTTCATCATTTCATTTTCATTGTCAAACATGGTCAACAAACTATGTTGTGATCTAGAGACCTGCTTCCAAAACTAAATGTAGCCATTGGCCTTTAGAGCTTCATTATTTTGTTTAATATCTAAAATTTTAGAGAAAATATTTTGATCACCCTGTTCCTTGGCTCCAATTGATGAAATAATGTCCATGGGCATTTGTGAAGATGAAGAGGATGATGGAACATTATGAGCACTTCCCTCTGCTGCTGTAGAAAGTTCTTCTTCAACCAAATCATTGATCTCTGGTTATTTTTTACTTTTCTTAGTAGAAATGGTGAAATATGTCTTCTGCTTCTTTTGTTGGATAATGAATTCTTTGGAAATGTTTGCAGAAAATGATGGTTCCTCTCTAGGACCTTTCTACTGCTTCTCTTGGGAGATTGGAGACTGCAGAGTGGAGGTAGAAATAACCTTCTCCTCTTCTTCTTGCAATTTGTTTTTCGCTCATTGATCCTATTTCATTAATTTCTCAATTTCAGGCCTAGGGGTGTGGTTGTAGGGCGTTTTCTTCAGCTCCACCCTCAAGTTTATAATAATACTGAAAGGATCATAGGACCAAGTGAAACTTGGCTGAAAGTTCATCCTATTGACAACTGTATTTGCTTAAATTCCTGCTGACCTGGTATTGCATATAAAAGAGCCTACTTTAGTCTTAATCTTAAATTGAGATTTTCTTTTACCTAAGAAAAAATGAAATTCATCCATGTTAATCATTTTTTCTAATATATTCTAGACAGGAAAGTCTCATTGGAACATATTTGGGTAGTTTCTAAGGTTCCAATTCACATCCATGTACTCTAATCTATGTGTAATTATAGTAAAGATACCAGTCTCTTGTTTTAACATGATTACTTAGATGGAGTATTATTTTAATGTTTGAGCCAATCATAGGCTCCTTCCGACTGCTTAAAATTTGAGCAACTAGATGAGTGAAGGAATCAATGAAATCTCCAAATGAAAGCTCAATTGAAATTGATGTAACAAATTGATTCCAATGAATGATTGATTGGTTAACACCCTGCTCATCATGTTTGTGCAATGTAATTGGTAATGAATATCCCTGCTCCAAAAGAAACACGTGAACTAGTACAAAAGTATACTTGAACATTCCTTGAGTTGTCAAATTAATCATTTGTTCATGAATATTATCAGCAAGGAACTGGTTGTAATTGTACATGAATGTTGGCTGACTGTCTTTGGAGAAAATGGAAAAATTACCCAATATTTTTTTGTCATTTTAATAGCCTAACAATCAAGAAATTAAGGAAATGATATGCCTGGTTGCTTCAGGGAACATAGTGGATGGGTAAGGAGGGTTATTTTTCAAAGCTCAACATCATCTGGAAGAAATGTTTCAAAGGTATGATCTCTCTAATGAAAATTTAGTTTGTGATATAAATCCATGAGGGAGCCTTGGGAAAATTGGTTGAGGGAATCACTATGTGGAAAAAGAAGCATCTGGTTTATGGTCTTAGGATTAATATAAATCAAAATTTATTCCTCATTGTTGATTTCGGCGGGAAAGATATCCACCATTGACATTAACACAAAACGACATAAAACTTTGTCATGTCACAGATTTTTAGAATAAAATGTATAAATGGACTTTTATTTCCTAATCTAAAATGCGTAAATTTAAATATTTTTTATCATGTTTAAGTAGTATGATCAAAAACAAATTATTTGGGTTGTGGCATCCTAACAAAATGCACACATGTGATTTTTTTTTTTTTTTTTAAACTAAGCAATTTTATTTCTTTTATTGCTTCTATCTATGCTTAGTAGTTTCAATTGTTTTTGCCTTCATTTTTTAAAGCATCTAATCCTATAATTTTTTATATGCTTATTTTATTTTGACATAAGTCCTAACATTTTTTTAATTTTCTGCTAGTCATATCCAAACCTAACATTTTTTAATTTTTTCATTTTCTTCTACAATTTCTAACTTATCAAAAACAAGAAATGTTACAACAGTGACACTGAACTGAAACGATGATAACTAGATATTTGCCTCATCCTCCTCGGTCTATTGAATCTGGCAATAAACCTCGATTTTTTTAATCCAATTATTTATCTTCTTTTCATTAAATTCTTAGTTATATCTGCACAAATCAAACCTTACATCTATTTTAAAAAATGGTTTCTTAGATTCATTTCTATGATGCATGTTAGAATGATGAGAAGAGGAAGAAGAAGAAGTGTCACTCATGTATGGATAGGGATAATCCTCTCCTCCTCCACCTCCCTAGTGTTTTGTTGCATGATCCTTGAGCTATTTCTTCTCATGCTTGATTTTCTTCTCTTGTTCTGCAAAAAACTTGTCAACTTTGTGTGCCATGTTGAAGAATATCTTACAATAATTTTTCTCCTCTCCTTCTCGTCCATCCTCATATGAAATTTTCTATCTTCATGGTGAAAACCATGCTTTTAGATAAAAGGATTTAGTTTTCCTTCAACTTTTTGGAGCTTGCTCCTGGTTAGTATTCACTCATGCAAATCACATCAAGAATACTTGATCTGATACCAAACTTGATGTAGGTATTTTAACTTCAGGGATGCAAACATAATTTCATAGAAAAGACAAAATTAACCAACTAACTTAACACATGAGAAAGAAGCGGAAATCATAAATAAACCATGAGATCGAAAACACAAACTATTTGATTACGAAGTTCACCCAATGTTGGCTACGTCTCTTGTATTTTCTCAAAAGTGGGGAGTCCTTATTTAATTAATTGGCATCAAAGGAATCAGTTACAAGGAGCTCTTACAAAATGACCCTTATACCTACATTTCAGATGATGGCCTAAAAATGGATACCTAATATGGAGAAACGAACTGCATGGTTGGATTCCTGGTGGGAAAAATTGTCAAATTATTACACTAGAACCTCTGGCCTTCTAAGGGAATATTTTAAACATCTCATAGGATCCATCGCTCAAGGTTCCACTCCCCTAGGCCACTTAGAGTTCCATGCCCAGACCTCTGCTTCTCCTCCCCTTCTGAATGAATCGTCTTGGTTTAAGTAAGATTTGATGGGTGGATTCTACAAAGTCAAGCCCCATTGGTGCACTAGTGGTGCAACTAAGTTGGGTTCATTGATGGTTGGGAGGTCCCAGGGTTGAACCCGTAGGACCCCCAATTTCGCGTGTTTGTTTTTTATGACATAACCACATATATTTTACGATTCTATAATTAGTGATTTAATTGGTGTGTTGTCATTGGTGTGGGCCCTCCCGTGGGGCGGGCCTGCTGGATCGACAAAGTAGGTTCGATCCTTGCTGGCCCCATTGTATATACGGTAGTCTATGACCATTAGCTGTGGGCAGAGTCCTGGGTTTCTTGCAGGGCCTGACCCATTTTTTTACAATATACCGTAACATATGCCTGTTGGCAGGGGTGGCAACCTTCCACCCCTAATTTTTATTTTATTTTTTTATCTTTTTAAACATATGGTTAAAATTTTCCTACCAGAAACTAAGGAGAATTAAGTAGGTGACAAAATGTCCTATTCCAGAGGCCAAATTTCATGCCCCAAGACTCGGCCAAATTTTTCCTCATTAATGCTGCCACTTAGCCAAGTTTAACAAGAAATTTGACTAGCTATAACATCAACATATAAACTCAGACTTGAGTGTCATTTGCACTGTTGGAATCATGGCAAAGAGCACTATGATCTGGTCGTGGTTTCATTTCCATCTTATGACGTTGATTTTTTGAGCTATTTTCAAGGCCACTTATATTTCTGGATCCTCCTGGATCAATCACACATGAGGGAGGATATATTTCAAGATGAGAAGGGACCTAAGAGATACAGTTGAGGCATACAATAGAAAAAGAGCCAACGACATGGGTGAGCTAGCCATGCCAACTTACCGAATGGTAGAAATGACCTACGGTAGGGTGGTAGGTTCGCTTGGTGGGGTCACCAAGTTTTTATGGTTGGATTTTCTTGTTTACTTTGTAGTTTTGGATTCAAGGTTAGGGTGAAAGGAGAAATTTTCTCCAGAAGTTGATGTACATACACTTTTAATAAAATAAAAAGGTCGGTGGGATATTTTCATTAAAATTGTGCATACTTATGTTGATGATGTTATCTTACATATGGTGTTCATAATATCCGTTAACGAAAGATGATATTAAAAAAAAATTACTACTATATTTTTTATGGAATCCACAGATTAATATAAATATAGAGAAAAACATGGGTAATTACATTATCAATCGTAATCTGGTTGGATTAATTTTAGGTTACAGTAGCCATCTATGAAATGCACCAGTGTCGCATGCTTAAGGGGTCAGACTATGCCCAAAATGCACCTTGTGACCGTAAGAAGAAATGGGGTCATGACATTCGGTTCGACATGAATGCTATATTTTTCTTGATTGAAAGTATACTCATGCTAACATCTATTATAATTAACCATAAATCTCAAATTATAGATTATCTATTTCATCTCTCTTCTAGCACCTTATTTAGAGCTTAAATTCACAAGACGACTCGTGGCATGTAAAAAGTTCAAAGTTGTAGAAAATATAAAGAGCTCCAAGGCTTCATGTTGTCCAGTGACCGAAGTTCTTTCTAGTTTGACCCGTTAATAGTCCTTACAAAATTATTTTGTAGATTTATTTAAATCATGGAACCGTAAAATTGTTCAAAGTTCAAATTAACTTGGTACTTTATGTTAGTAGATTCCAATACTAGGTATTCTATGACAGCAAACTTGCGTTTGAATTAGACCTCTCCACTATATGGATATCTTAACTCTAGTGTTCTCTACATGTTATACTTTTTAGAGATTTTGGTTGGAATCCAGCGAAAACGTTTTTGGTCAAATACTGATTTTTTTTGTTTAAACTTGTTGTTTTTACTGTATATGTAAATTCAAAAAACTAAAATAAACCATTGGTCACTTGGACTGTGAAGATTTCACCCCTTAAATTTGTGATTCCAATGAATCCATTTTGGATTTTGGGAAAATTATATCGGAAAATATGTCAGAAAAACTTCCAAAGAGTCTAAAAAATATCCTACATGTTTTAACTCTTATCACCTGCTTTGCAAATTCTCGTTCCCAAATTAAACAATGGAAATGCCATTTATTTGATAATTTTTTGGGTCAAGAAATATGTATAGACCATTTGCAGAATTTTATTATGAATGATTTTTTGCTCTCTAGCACGAGTTGAAATTGAAAAGTGTTCCAGTCATTGATTCATTACTACATGGTGTGATTGTATTTCCATATTTATTTGTAATTTCAACTTGATTTTTGAAAAAGAATATACTTGACTCTGCTAAAAAACCCAAGAAAGAAAAATGTAAGGAATCAAATAAGGATAAGCTATAAGTTACTGCCATGGAACCTTATACGAAATACAAGGTTGACAGATGCGAGCAAACAAGAAATGCAAAGAATATGAAGAAATTCTATAACAGGTCTCTGAGGCTCTTTGCATGGAAAATCCTAATTATAATCAAATTCCTATGAAGGAAAAAAACCTTAAACGCTAAAAATAAAACCAAAATTCCTTATTAGCATGAATTTAAGTACATCCCTACTAGAAATTAAATGATAAGTTTTCGTCACAGGAAGACTAAAAGATCAATGACCATAGATGATAATTTGAATTTTTACTTATACAAATTGATGGGGAAGAACCCTCCTTGAAAGGCAGCAACTTTACCCTCCAAAATATCTCAAAAAATGGATTTGGTTCCCAACATTTGGAATCTTCATTAAATATTGAGTTTGAGCTACTCCTATAGGAGGGAACACATCGCAATATTTTCTTAATAAGTGGACCTATAGAATATTTCAATAACTTCATGATATTCTATTCATTTATTTTTCCATCATGTAGCATCTTGTGTCATAGAGAAAGTCCCTAAATTTTCTTTTTCTGCAGATCTTCAAAATTTACTTAATATACTCTCAATATTCTGCAAAAGAAACAATATTAGGCACATAATATGAAATTATCTCTAAACCTTCCTAAGAACTTATTAAGTCTATGAAAACATTGTTGAGTGTATAAGGAGAGATTTGATATATCCTTTATGTTCCTAAGAAAGGTTGTATGGGCCTTAAATTGAATCTAATTTGGAGGCCCATCAATTTAATTGAGTATTTTGGTACTAATGTCAAAGTTCTACGTGATATCCTTCTTCATTAGTTCCTTCCTCAAGAATACTATCTCAACTTCTATATTCTTATTTATTCTCTCCTTTTATTCTAAACATGTCTTGATTGTTTATTAAATCACTATGGATTCTTCTAATGGTACTTTCATATTTATGATAGTTTGCTTGGTCTCTTCAAATTTCGTATGGGGACTTTGTGAACATTCTTTCGGTTTCCTTACGAATTTCTTGAGTATGATAATTTTATTCCTTCTTCTTCTAATATCTGTTAAGGAACTAGTCAAATATGCCTCAAGATCCACATCTCCTTATTCTTCTTCATTCCTTAAGAGTTTTTATGAGTTGCATTCTCTAAATCTAATGCCATGAAGATCACTCTATCAAAATTGCAATTACTATCATCATCTTCATTATATGAGCTAGTACCTTCTCTTGAATAAAGACTAGTTTTCTTGAAGAAACTTCTCCTGTCCTCTCCCTTATTTCTCATTTGATATTTCTTTTAATACTTATAACTTTATTCTTCATCATTTTCTGGCCCCTTTACAAAAGGATATTTAAATGCACAATGACCAATTCTAGCACATTCAAAAAAATTTAAAGGAATTCCACCATTATATGTGATAGTTCCTCTTTTAAAATTGTTATTGTTATAATTTTAATTCTACCAACAGTGATCAAAATACTCTTTTCATATTAATTTTAGGGGTCCCACTCAAAAATTATTTTTATCATTTCACTAGGTCATGCAAACAATTCACTCATTCATGGTAGCCCTAGTCATAAAACCTCACTCTCCCTCAAAACTTCACATTTATTGAGCCACCTTCATGTATTTCTGAGTATAAATCACACTTGAAAGCTCATTTCACTATGTCATTATGGTATTCAAAGTCAACCATGGAGTCAGGCCATCCAAGGTGTCATTATCTCTCTAGGTTTCATTCTGCAAGGTCCAAATAAAACACCATTTCGTTTGCATAAGGTCAGAAAATTATGAGAGTGATCCCAAAAAATATCTATTTACCATTTAAATATTGTCTCCAAGATGGTTCCCATAGTTGTAATTTGATTTCAAGTGCGAGTTTCATTCCAAGATGTAATATTTATTTCAAAAACGAAGATGTAATTTTTAGTTTTTCTATGTAATTTTATGTCATTAAATATGTAATAAGTACTTAGTTCCCAAGGCTGCCAACTCAAATTTCCACATGCCAACACATCAAATTTAAAAGTGTGAGATTTTTTAGTCTTTCAATTGATCAAATGTCAAATGGAGTTTTCTTTTCCAAAAAAGTGCCCAAATCATCATTTTCCACAAGCACTAAACCCTAAATTTCCTCTCCCACTAAGCTAGGGTTTTCTATGGAAACAGAGACATCTGAGCAGAGGAAGCATAAGGTAGTTCATATCAGTAAGTATGGGGTCATTTTAACTCATAAACATCATGTATCCATCATTTTTCAAGAAGTCTTTCAAAGAGTCGAATCATTTGCCACTCATAAGGCCAGTTTTGATTCAAACTATGTTTTTGGCCAAATAGAGATGAATTTGAAAAAAGTGACATATTTTTTTGTCCATGATAGGCCAAGGAAGAAAAAAATCCTTCCGTTTTTACACAGGTGTCATGGTTTTGGAGAAATTTCAAAACTACATTTGCTACAAGAGGGTTTCTCCACTTCTGAAGGGACCTTGGGAAAATACATTTGTATCCTAGCTAAAATGTCCAAATGACTTGCCTGATGAGTCAAATGATAAATATATAGAGTTATATTTCAAATGAGCTATCTTTAGCTCAATTTGTAGTTCAGGAAGGCCTCCAAATTTTGCCTGCACTAGGACACTGCATTTTTGCACCCTCACTCTGCACTTTTTTACCAGTCCTGGGAGAATCAATTTTTGAGAGGTAAAATCAAGTGCAATCTGCAAAATAAAGGAATATTTGGAAAAAAGTTAGGATAGGATTTCCAACGAGCTATCCTAGCCTCAATTGGGAGTTCACGAAGGCCTCCAAATATGGTTTGCAAAAAAGTGTTGTGCAAATAACACAGTGAGGGTGCAAATCCTAGCACTAAGAGGGTGCAAATACTCAGCAGAGGCCGCAAATGTGTAGGCAAGGGCGCAAATACTCAGTCAAGGGTGAAAATTCTCTTTTCATGGTGCAAATGACTAGCAAGCCCTATAAAGTGCTCAAGTTGTGAGAAATTGTCTTCAAAGCTCATCCAACTTACTCACTGACATCCATCAAACCAGTAAGATGCTCATGCCATGAAAAACCATTTTCATAAGTTTATGTGTTTAAGTCTTCTAAATTGAGGTTTTAATTTAGTGTTTCAATTGAGGAAAAACCTTCTTATCCCTTTACACTTATGAAAACTCCTAAAATTCACTCCCTTACCCTTTGCATCCTTCCTACACTTATAAAAACCCATTCCCAAACCCCTTATTTTCAGAATTCCTTATTCCTATAAATTTCTCCCAAAACCCTAAGCCCTATGTGTTACATCTACATAGGGTCCCAATCCCTAAACCACTATCCTAAATCTATCATATTACTACTCCATATTCCCTCCCCATTTCACACATCCCTAGCAAAAATTCTCACTCATTTTCCCTTTCCCATTCCCTATTCCTTAAAGGCACTCTTCAACATCATCATACCACCCTAGGGTTTTGACTAAAACACCATGGCAGAAGAAGAAAATAGGCCATTAATGACCACTTGAAAACAACCAAATTCAAAGGAGAATGGCCAAGCACTATGCCAAGGGAGAAATAAAAACAAGTGTAAAGTTAAAGGCAACCAATGCAAGAATTGCATATTTGACCATGGAAGAGAAGAAGAAATTGGAGATTCTTGCTGAGGCTTCCCTCCAAGCCTAGACACATCATCATCATCCATTCCAATAATTTTGAGGCATTTCCAAACTTTTTTGAAAAATCTGGAAATTTCTGTGTTTTTTGGGACATACATTTAATAGAAAATTAGTCATTTGTGCAACACCCTAAGAGTTACGCAAATTATTGGGGCACTTTTTAGGGGAAATAAAGGTACTATTTGATTCGTAATGACAAATTCATCTCATAAAACCATGTTTCCGGAATTGTTTAGCAGTTTTTATAGGTGAAAAGCTCAAAGAACCATCAAAAATCACCTTTCTCCCCCTGTTTTGACCTAGGCACTACGTAAATACCAGTCTTGGGAGAATGACTTTTTGAGGTGGAAACTAACCTTCATTTTGGAAAATTAAGGCATATTTGGAAACTACACTTGACGGGATTTCCAACGAGCTATCCTGGGCTTGATTTGGACACGAGGAAGGCCTCCAATAGTGGCATGCAAGATGGAGTGCAGAAATGACACCGTGAGGGAGCAAATGACATTTTGTTGATATTTTTGGTTTTTCATTGTAATTTTTGACTTTATCTAAAAAATTAATTTATTTACCTATGGAATTGATGGAATTAAATGTAAATATCATGTTTTTACTACTACCTAGAGTAAATACATTAGGTTAAAACTCATGATCAGGTGTAACGAATCAATTTGCAATAAGTTAGGGTTGAGTCACTTTGACCACACTACACTCTAGGTTTCAGTTCACACTTTGGTGGATTAGCTCCTCCTCTCATGTATTCGACCCCTAAGGTTGGGAGAGTTTTTTTTAGGTCGATATCTTGTACTTTTTGACTCATTTTAAAAGGTTGGAATAAATTTGTATGTTTGCTTATTGGTCAAGGAACTATTGTTCTCAGTTTGGCCAGCAAATAAAGAGGAGTTGCAGCTATTTTTTTAGATGCTTGTGGTATGATGTTTATCATTTTCTTTCTTAAGTTTCATATGTTAGAATTTTCCGTATTCATGTTCATTACATCTCTATGGTATGATCTCTTTCAATTTGATAGGGAGAACACATGCCTGCTCATACTTTGTTTTAGGGAATTAATCATAGTTTATCCATTTTCCTTTGTTTAGGAAGAATAAATCTCGCATGCTCTTCCCGGCTTCTCATAAGTCTCAAAAAAATCTCATAAAAGTCATTTTTAAAGTGGTAAGCCTTATGCCTACCTTTCCCCATTGAATCATTTCAACATTATCCCATTTCCCCTTACCTAGCTTCGTTGACCTAATATCTTCATCCAGTTAAACCCAACCCAATCAAATGAAAACAACCCCTGCACTTATATCTAGCCTAAAAACCCTAATTCCTCAGCCCTCTTGGTTACGACCTTGTGGAGAGAGCCCTCTCCAACTTGGTAGGGCTAGCTTCAATTCAAAATTTTGGTCTGTGGTTACCTTTGTGTGGATTCCTTCTTCAACCTTGGGAATCCGACAGAGTGATAACATTCTAGTGTTGTTGTCGGGGAACAAAAGATCAAATCTTCCCTAGGATAGAACGGAAAAGTTTATATTTTATTGTTGATGGTGGAAAATGATCAGATGCATATGAAGGCTAAACCATTCACCTGGCGACTCCAACTTGATGTAAAGACTCCACTGGAGGATCAACCTTGCAGCAGGAAAATGGAAGAATCTCAAACAAAGGTCAAGTATTAAAAATTGAATTGTATTTACATGTAATATGCTTTCTTGTGAATTAATTCTTTTTTTTTCCTAAAACAATCCTAAAAGTTTCAATTTTTTTTTTATATTAAAAGTAAGTTCAAAGTTTTGATTCCGCCTATTTGAAAAGTGTAAATATCGAGTTTCCCTTTGATTTTAATCAACGTCAATACCTCTTACCTAAAAATTGTGCATACCATTTTCAAGCTGATGAACCTCAAGAGATCAAGATTAATCCTATAGCTTTTGTACATACTCCTACACCTTGTAAAATTCTATATAGATATAAACCAATCATCTTACCTCCTATACTCCATGCTTTCCCTAAAAATTATTACAAATATCTTCCCAGGTTTGATGCAGAATATAGTAACATCACTGTTGAGAAACACATTCAGAGATTTGAAAATTTTCTCGACCTTTTTGAGGTTGATGAAGATGATGTTAGTATCAGGATCTTCGCTTTATCTTTGCAAGCCGAAGCCAAGGAATGGTTCAAAAACTTGCAAGTTGCAAGTATTTTTTATTTCCATCGGTTTGTGAAAATGTTTCTTGATAAATGCATGATCAAGAGGAATCCTTTTTTGATTTTAGAAGAACACGATAATTTGAAAAAACAACCAAGAGAAATAATGTAAAAATTTTTAGTTAGATTCAATCAATTATACCATTCAATCCCTCCTGATATAAAACCCCTCTTGATTTAGCCCTCTTACACTACCCGTATGCCTTTGATTCGGAAATGGAATTTTGGATTGAGAGAAATGGACATTACAACAATAAAATAAATGCAGGATAATTCAATAGCCGTAGAAGCTAATTTGTTGCTCAAAAGGTTAAATTTGAAAGTATAATAAAGGGAAAGCATAGAGAAAGAATGTTTGACATCTTCAGAAGTGAAGCTCAAAATTTTGGTAAGTACAATAGAGGAAATTCTGCAAAAGATCACCTTGAGAAATGAGTATGTTGTTCAGGACCAGGTCACACTAATTAAAGAAAAAAAATTTGTTGATCTGAAACATTTTCTTTCCTATCCTATTTTTCATAGATCTATTAATGATTTTATGTATGCATTAAGGGAAAATAAATAAATCTTTCTTATAGATCAGCTTGCAGAGGAGGGATCTATAGATCCGATATGCATGCTTGATGACATTCTTCATTTTGATGATTTACCTAAGTATGATTAGTATGACGAAAATTACATTCTCCAAACAGAAGCTAATCTTGCAGAGCAATCAACAACTTGTTTGTGGGAGAATGAAGTTTAGTTTCAGAAACTCGAACATAGTGATAAATCAATGCATATAGGTTATGGAAGTGAGGAGGAAAGTGAAGAAAATTTTGTAGTAAGTGAAGGATATTTGCCTCTTTGTTTTACGTTATTTCAGTTCATCAACGATAACTTTCATGCAATCAAAAATCAACAGTCATTAAGATTTGATCTTGAAAATGAAGAGGATAATAAAATTCTCGAGCAGAGCTCCTTTCCCTTGTGTTTCTCCTCATTTTTAAAAATAAGAGAAAACTATAAGCAAGAAGATAAGTGAATGGTCAACACTATAAATGATAAACATTATCCTGAACTGGTTGAGGAAATCATTTGCAATATAGAACTATCCTTAGATCCAAATTTGCAGCCCCCAAATGCCATTGAATGTCAGGTTGCAGATGAAGTCTTGGAAACTTAAACATACGATCAAATGATGCAAGATGATTCTGTACCATTGTGTTTTTAAGCAATTCAAATTTTAAAGGAAATTTTTCATAATGTCTCTAAAGAAAAGGATGAGCAACCTGTAGAAATTCATGCAGTCTCATTAGAACAAATGGAAAATAGGTTGCAGCAGTCTTTTCAAGTTTTTCATGACCCAATAGCTAATGTGTTGGATGATATATGTAGTAAAAGTCCTTCTCCATTAGCTAACTGTGAGCCTAAAAAGCGTGTTGATGTAAAATTGATCTGAAATCCAGCTTCATTGTCTTGTTTATCAGGAGTCTCATTGAAAGGCGCATCCAAAAATTTGCATCCATGTCAGGAAAGTAAGGGTAAAGATGAAAGTTCTTTTTCAAGGTACAAAGAGTACCTAGAGCAGATTTTTTTAGTTTTTTCTTAGTCAGTTTCAAAGTTAGTTTGTGTCATTGAGTTGTCAGTATTTAATCATGCATTTCAGTTTGATTTTTATTTTTACCGTATTTGCCCACATGGTTAGGCACTCGTTATACGGTGTTCCTGACACCTCCAAGGAGATAGCATCCCTAATAATTTTGATGTTAGTGTCAAAAATTTCATTCTTCCATTAGTGATCAAAATAATCTTTTCATATTCATTTTAGGTGTCCCACTAAGTATTGTTTTTTATCATTCAATTAGGTCATGAAAAAAATTCACACACTGATGGTAGCCCTAGTCATAAAACCTCACTCTCCCTCAAAATTTCACATTTGCTGACCCACCTTCATGCCTTTATGAGTATAAGACACTCTTAAAAGCTCATTACGCCATGTCATTATGCCAGTCAATGTTAACCATAGAGTCAGGTCATCCAAGGTCTCATTAGGTCTCTAGGTTTCATTCTTCAAGGTCCAAATAAAACACAATTTCATTTTCATAAGGTTAGGAAAGTATGAGAGTGATCCAAAATATTGTCTCTTTACCATGTAAATATGAACTTCAAGATGGTTTCCATATTTTTAATTTGATTTGAAGTCCGAGTTTCATTCCAAGATGTAGTATTTATTTCAAAAACGAAGATGTAATGTTTATTCTTTTCTATGTAATTTTTTGTCATTAAATATGTAATAAGTACTTGGTCCACATGCCAACATATCAAATGTCAAAGTGTGATTTTTTATTCCATCAATTGATCAAATTTCAAAGAGTGTTGTCTTTTCCCAATAGGTGCCCAGATCATCATTTTCCACAAGCATTAAACCCTAAATTTCCTCTCCCACTGATTTAGGGTTTTCTATGGAAAAAAATACATATGAGTAGAGGAGGCATAAGGTAGGTCATATCAGTAAGTATGAGTTCGTTTCAACTCATAAACATCATCTATCCATCATATTTCAAGAAATCATTGCAAGCGTCAAATCATTTTCCACTCATAGGGCCACTTTTGCTTCTAACTATGTTTCTGACCAAACAAAGATGAATTTGACAAGAGTGAGAGATTTTTTTGTCCATCATAGGGCAAGGAAGCAGATAAATCATTCATTTTTTACACACGTGTCATGGTTTTGGAGAAATGTCAAAAATACAGTTGCTACAAGAGGGTTGCTGCAATTCTGAAGGGACCTTTGGAAAATCAATTTTTCTCCTAGCTAGAATGTCTATATTACTTTCTTGATGAGTGAAATGATAACTAGACAGATATATCTTTCCAATGAGCTATCGTGACCTCCATTTGAATTTGAGTAAGGCCTCAACAACTCACCTGCACCAACACATTGCATTTTTTCACCCTCATTCTACAATTTTTTACCAGTCTTGGGAGAATCAATTCCATTATGAAAAATAAATGCATATTTATAAATTAGACATGATAATATTTCCAACGAGCTATCCTGGGCACAATTGGAAATTCAGGAATGCCTCTAAATGTGGTCTGTAAAAAGTCGTTGCAGAAATAACACAGTGAGGGTGAAAATCCTGGTACTGAGAGGGTGCAAATACTTAGCAGAAGGTGCAAATGTGTAGGCAAGCATGAAAATACTCAGTAGAGGGATAAAATGTGTAGGAAAGGGTGAAATAACTCAGTTAAGGGAACAAATTATTTTTTCATGGTGAAAATTACCAAGAAGCACTAAAAGTGTTCAAGTGGTGAGAAATTGTCTTCAAAGCTCATCCAACTCACTCATTGACCTCCACCAAACCAGTAAGATGCTCATGCCATGAAAAACCAGTTTCATGACTTTATGTGTTGAAGTCTTGTAAATTGAGGTTGTAATTTGGTGTTTGAATTGAGGAAAAACTCTAGTATCCCTTTACACTTGTGAAAATCCCTAAAATTCACTCCCTTACCTTTGTATCCTTCCTACACTTATAAAAACCCATTCCCAAACCCCTTATTTGAAAAATTCGTTATTCTTATAAATTTCTCCCAAAACCATAAGCCCTAGGTGTTACATCTACCTAGGCTCCCAATCCCTAAATCCCTATCCTAAATCTATCATATAACTACTTCCCATCCCCTTCCCATTTCACACATCCCTAACAAATATCTACCTCATTTTCCCTTTCCCATTCCCTATTCCTAAAATCCACTCTTCACCATCATAAAACCACCCTATGGTTTTGACTAAAACACCATGGAAGAATAAAAAAACAGGCCATCAATGACCACTTGGAAATAGCCAAATTCAAAGGAGAATGGTGAAGCACTATGCCAAGACAGAAAGAAATACAAGGGCAAAGTTAAAGGAAACCAATGAAAAATTTTAATATTTGACCATGGAGGAGAAGGAAAAATTGGGCATTCTTGCTGAGGCTTCCCTCCAAGCCTAGACACGTCATCATCAACCATCAGCAAAATATGGAAATTTTTGTGTTTTTGGGACAGAAATTTAGCATAAAATTGGTCATTTACACAGCGCCCTAAGCGCAATGCAAATGATTGGGAAAATTTTTTAGGGAAATAAAGGTACCATTGGATTCCTAATGACCAATGCATCTCAGAAAACCATGTTTATAGCTATTTTTTGAAGTTTTTATAGGTGAAAAGCTCCAAAAACCATCATAAAATCACCTTTCTGCCCCTGTTTTGACCTTGGCGCTGTGAAAATATCAGTTTTGGGAGAATGATTTGGGGGGGGGGGGGACAATGTTCATTTTGGAAGCTGAAGGAGTTTTTGGAAAATAGACTAGAAGGGCTTTCAAACGAACTATCCTGGGCCCAATTTGGACACCGAGAAAGCTCCCAAAAGTGGCCTGCAATATGGAGGGCACAAATGACACAATGAGGGCGCAAATGATAGTTTGTTGATATTTTTGGTTTTTGACTGTAATTTTTTACTTTGTCTCATAAACTGATTTATTTACCTATGTAATTGGTGGAAAGTAAATGTAAATATGATGTTTTTACTATTACCTAGGGTAAATACATTACGTTAAAACTCATGACGAGGTGTAATGAATCAGTTTGCAAAAAGTTGGGTTGAGTCACTTTAACCACCCTACACTCTAGGTTTCAGTTCAGACTTGGTGGATTAGCTTCTCCTCTCATGGATTCAATCCTTGAGGTTGGGATAGGTTTTTTTAGGTCTATATCTTGTACATTTTTACTCATTTTCAAAGGTTGGAATCAATTTGTATGTTTTATTATTAATCAAGGAACGATTGTACTCAGTTTGGCTAGCTAATAAAGAGGATTTACAGCTATTTTTGTTGATACTCGTGGTATGATGTTTATCATTGTTTCTTCTTCAGTTTCATATGTTAGAATGTGCTTTATTCATGTTGATTAAATCTCTATGGTATGATCTCATTCAAGTTGATAGGCAGAACACATGCTTGCTCATGCTCTGTTTTGGGGAATTGATCATAGTTTGTCAATTTTCCTCTATTTAGGAAGAATACATCTCCCATGCTCTTCCTAGCTTCTCATCAGTCTCAAAACCATCTCATCGCAATAGCTTTTAAATTGCTGAGCCTTATGCGTACCTTGCCCCATTGAATCCCTGCAACCCTATTTCATTTTCCATGACCTAGCTCCCTTGACCTAATATCTTCATCTAGTGAAATCCAACCCAATCAAATCAAAACAACCCCTACACTTATATCTAGCCAAAAAAACCTAATTCCTCCATCCCTCTTGGCTGTGACCTTGTGGAGAGATCCCTCTTCATCTTGGTAGGGCTAGCTACCGAGTTAAATGTTTGGTTTGTGGTTACCCATGTCGGGATTCCTTCTTCAGCCTTGGGAATATGGCGGAATGATAACACAACTTTCTCACAAATTTGGATTCTTCTTCATTTTCGACATGATCAATATAGCTAGATCTTGTTTTTTACTTTTTCTTGTTCTTGTTCTTTCTATCAAAATCATATAATTTACAGTATCACCAGGTGACTGTGTACTTTCTCTTTGCAAATTTTTCATATTGTACATAGATGTCAATATTCAAAAGTATTTTCCAAATAAAGATAAAGAGAAACAAAATAAGAAGAAAAGAGGGTATTTAAAAAGGAAAGATGCAAAGTTCATACTATAGATATGTAGCCTAAAAACTTCTTGATTGTTTTCCTGTAATCAAACTGAAAGGTTCAATTTTTTCTCTAAAGGTCTAAAAAGGGATGATTTTTTGTCAATTTTGGGACCTTAAGGTATGTTTTTGTTTCCTAAGTCCCCGACCACATTGGATATCCTTTTTACACCACCCCTTTGTTATTTCTCTTTTCCTAAGTTTCATTTTACCTTCTAGACTCTCATACCCCGACTCCACCTAACATCACCTACCTCGACCCATCCACGTTAACCATCTATGTTCCCCATCTCCAAATCGGACGATGCTCGATGAATTTTGCACCCCCCCTTAGCCTTGGAACTTTAACCATGAAGGGGGTCTCGAAATGGGTAGCTTCAAGTTTGGCATCTACTCCCAAGCATCAAATTATATTTATTTCATACCCCCCCTTTCACGATACTACCTACCACCTCAGGACCCCTCCCAAAACAAACTTCAGGTTTTATATAACTGACCATTGCAGCCAACCCTTATCCCCCTTAAAACCTTTACCTCTCATCGTATGCTACAAGTTTCCAAAGATAAGTGCAAAATTTCATGATATAATCTCAAAAGTACGATATGCGATGTCGGTGGCACCCAATCGCAATTGAAAATCAAAAATTTTAAATGATGGGTGCAAAGGTAAAATTTTAAAGTTAGTGAAGTGCGATATCCGATGCGAGTGCGACCTGATCACAATCACAAATCACAAATGTTAAAGGATAGGCTTGAAAGGTTCATGTTAAGATCGCAGAAGTGCAATATGCGAGATGGGTGGGACCCAATCGCATATCGCAGTGTGCGGGTTCAGAAGAAAATGTGTTAAAGAAAAATTTAAAGACTAGTAGGGTGCGAAGTTTAATGTTGGCATAGATGCAACGTGATTCAGAGATGAAATCTAAAATATTTCATGTCTAGTTGTAGGTGTTTTATGCGCCATTTTGTGAAGAAATAGGCTAAAAAGTGACAGAAAGACTCAGGTAGGATCCGACAAGGGACAAAAGGAAGAGCGAGGCTGAACGTCATAGTAGTAAGGAAATACAATAAAGGAGGTCGATTTTGGAAAAGGGAGTTAATGCAAAAATGTCATGGTATACCAGCATAAGAGGAAAAGGCAGTAGACGACATCAACACCATCACCAATCAGAGAAAAGTGGCCCGCCCTGCACCAGACTTGATTACCCAACACCAGTTTTCATAAAAACAGAGCCAGATGTCAAAGCCACCATTGGTTTCTTCTTTGTGACCATCACAACCACCTATAGCTTATTGTTTGATCTTACGAAGAGCCATTGAAGCATTTGGATGCATGAAGATCTACCATAAAGTAACTCTATATAGGTTGCTTTTGTCAAAGATTTCAGATGAGGCCTTACATGGACATACTTGTCCATTTTCTGCGAAATTGTAATTAATGATCGGTTTCCTAGTAGGTAGGGAAACCGAATTATTCTTTAGATAAATACTGCATGCCTTAGTAGTATCAAGGGTTGGAAAATTGGACCCTGCTAAAACTTGCATTGTAAGAAGTATTGGATCACTATAACTATTTGAGTTCAACACTAATAATAAGAGACTATTTGTAGGATTCTTGACCTATGTTAATGGTGATGTTCTTTCCTCTGTGTTAATGTTTTTCCTTTGTATTTTCGTGTTGTGCATCAATTTATCTGATTACAAAACATAAAAACTACATTAACATTTGCTTATAGAGCACCTTAATTTTGACTGTGTTTGTAGTCTTAATTTTCTAATCTAAATTTTAGTTAAATAATTCTTAACTTCTCTTTAGCTACTATTGAACTCACTTCTTTCTTTCATCTCATATTCACACTGCCAGTAAGATCCAGTTTGCATAGTTAGCTTTCCTTTTGAATGCCCCAGAAAATTTGATGCACCATTCAGCCTTTTATAACTCCATAGACCAATGGATTTAGTTTTTTAGCTATGTCTGTCCAACCACCCAGATCAATCAAAACAAACAACTCCCCATCATTGTAACTAGCCTAATATCAACATTTATAATTATCAAGTTAAATCATATAAACAGAGAGAGCTCTCTCTGAGTCTAGGAAGGCTAGGTCCTGGACTCCAAAGTGGTTTGATGATGTCCTCTATCATTTTTTCTTTCCAATATTACAAGTTACAAAGTGATGACAAAATGTTGACCATACTGGGGAACTGAGTTATTGAAAAATCTTAATATTTCATCAAATCTCAGAAACCCCAATCACAATATTGTATGATTCAAATATGTTCCAAGATTGGTATGTGGTTGTTGATGGTGGGCTTACCAACCAGACATAAGAAAGGTGAAATCATCCACCTAGCGACTCCAATTCATATATTTTTCATTCAAATACTCCGCTGGAGAAAGGACCTGAAACATGACCAGTCAGCCTAGAAAGATAAATTATTCAAGCCCAAATTAGATTCAAGAAATTAATTTGTTTTATCTATAACTATTGTCAATCCTAATTTTAACCGGATCAAGAGTATATTGTTGAGGTTTACATTCATGATTGGTAGATTGATGGGCCTCAAGAAGCTAAGCCCCAAATTGTAGACCATGTACATACTTATACACCTCTACACATCATGGATGCATTTGTGGAAAACCCAGTGAAACATGAGCCTTAGGCTTTATACCCTGCTCCTGGTAAATTCCCAAATGTTTATAAGCCTCTTGTTGTACTGCCTATACTTGTAAAAGTACCATACATACAATCCTTTGGATTTTCCTCCTATCATCCACGACATCCCTGTAAATTTTATCAATACTCTACCCAAATTTGATGGAGAAAATGCAAAGATCACTGCCAAGAAATACATTCAGAATCTTGAGGATTTTCTTGATCAGTATGAGGTGGAAGATGATGATGTATGTATAAGGATTTTTTCCTTGTCATTGCAATGTAAAGTTAAAAATTTGTTTAAATATCTTCCAGCTGCAAGCATTAGCAATTTTCATCAATTCACTCAAGCCTTCCTGGATATATGGGTGGTCATGGGAAATATTTTTCTCATCATAGAGGATCAGTATAACCATTTAAAAATACAGCTAGGGGAGAGACTACAACATTTTTCAGCCAGGTTCAATAAGGTATACCGTTCAATGCCTACTAAGATAAATCCACCCCAAGGATTAGCTCTCTGGAACTACCCAGATGCATTTGACCTAGAGATAGCATTCCAGTTAAGAGAAAGGGACCCTGTAGCCCTGGAAGAAATGAAAAAAGTGGTATTTGATGTGGAATCAAACATGTTGAATGGGGAAGCAAAGTTAAAAGCAATGAAGAAGGACAAAATAGAAAAATAACAACTAATATCTTTAGAGATAAAATTTGATATGTTGAAAAACACAGTCAATGAAATGATGCATATGATTAGCAGAAAAGAGGAACTTTCTATTCAGATACCTCATGTTCAGTTATTTTCAGAAAATATAAACATCAATGTACCTGAGGAGTTTGCATGCCATCCTGGACACCCTAAAATAGAGAATGATTGTTTCGTGTACTTGATCCACAACATAGAAAAAGATGAAGTCTAAAATCAGAAGCAGGTAGGGAAATCCTTAGGAACAATGTACATGATAGATGACCTTGCATAGAGAGGTAGCCATCTCGAGTATGATTATCAAGAGGAAGACTATAAGGTTGATATTGTTTCTGACTGTACAAAGAAACCAACATTGTCTCCATGGGAAGAAGAGGCCTGGTCACAACCATGAAAATATGGAAACCAAACTCTGCATGTTGAGCAAGATTGTAAGGAGGAAAATGCAGGAAGTTATCAAGTAAGTACAAAATTCTTTCCTCTATCTTTTGCGTCACTCTTAAGAGATAATTACAAGCAGCTTGCAAATAGGATGGAGGAGGAATGTGATAATGATTCAATTGAGGAAAAGAGGGATGATACTGAACCTTTTTTAGATCCAAAATTTCTCTCCCTGATTCATCTTGAAATCATAGAATCGGAAACAGATGATGAATTGATCCAAATTGATTCTTTTCCCTTATGCTTTAATGCATTTCAGATTATAAAAGGGAATTGGGATCACATTTTGGCTGATAGTTATGAGAGAAAAAATGATATCTCAAAACAACCAACACTACCATCTAAAGCACCACAAGACCCAATAGCGGACGTGTTGGATGGTTTTTGTTTTCAAAATCAATCTTCCTATGTTCATAATGCTCTCAAAAGTTGTTGTGCTATGGATATGATCAGAAAACCTTCCCCATTGTCTGATTCAGTAGAAGTAGTTGCACAACACCCATCAGGTAGCATGCAAAAACATGTTCTTAGTTGATTAAAGAATAGGAGAGCACATCTGTAGTACCTGGGTATGAAGTTGAGTTGGTTGAGTCAAAATACCTAGAAATAAATCAAGAGTATATTGATCTAGTGGATGTCTATATGGAGGAATTGTTCTTTACAAAGCCAGCACATATTTCCATCATGTCAGCTGTTTTTCAAAGGTACCATATCCATGTAAACAATATCATGCCGGGAATTTCTATCAAACACCATTGTTAGGTTTGTCTTTGAACACGGTGAAGAGTAATGAAAGAACAAAGATATTAGAAAAATTGCTTGACTGGCTGCACTGGCATTATTGTATTGTTTAGAAGGGAAGACATTTCAGTAGATTAGGATAGGTAGGGGTGCAAATAATATCAGGACTCTGAGCATATTTCAAATCTTAGTTTTATATTTCTTTTCATTTTCATATGATTGTGTTTCAGACTTTAGTTTCAACATAGTTCTGGTCTTGCCATTCAAGCTTTCAAGGTGGAGCAGTATGTTCAGCTTGATGGATTGCAGTGGATAAATTCAATTTTAGTTTTAGTTCAAATTTTGGTATGCTAATAAGCTGGTTGGCCAAGCATCTGGTCTATTTTTATCATTCAAAGTTAGGAGGAACAAACAACTAGTTTCTAGTCACTAAGTTGCTTGACAGTTCAAGATACAAATTGTGGGATCAACCCAATGGATCAGGCTACTAGTCTACAGTGTTCTTGACAACTCCTGAAGGATCTGCCATCACAAGGTGGAGCCACTGTTAGAGTCCTATAATTTACAGTATCACCAGGTGTCTATGTACTTTCTCTTTGCAATTTGTTGATATTGTACACGGATGTCAATATTCAAAATTCTTTTCGAAAGAAAGATAAAGAGAAGCAAAACAACAAGAAAAGAGGGTATTTAAAAAGGAAATATGAAAATTTCATACTATAGATATGCAGCCTAAAAATTGCTTGATTATTTTCCCGTAATCAAACTGAAGGGAAATGAAACTGAAAGGTTCAATTTTTGTTCTAAAGGTCTAAAAAGGGATCATTTTTTGTCAAGTTTTAGACCTTATGGCATTTTTTTGTTTCCTAAGTCCCTGACCATGTTGCATATCCTTTTTAACTGCCCCATTTTTAGTTATCTTATCCTAATTTTGATTTTACCCCCTCAAATCTCATACCCCGACTCCACCTCACATCACCTGCCCCAACCCATCCACATTAACCATCTATGTTCCCCACCTCCACATCTGAAGGTGTTCGACGCATTTCGCACCCCCATTTAGCCTTTGAACTTTAACCATGAAGGTGGGTCCGAAATGGGAATTTTCAAGTTTGGGCCCTACTCCCACGCGTCAACTTATAGTTATTTCGCACCCCCCCTTTCAAAATACTGCCTACAACCTTAGGACCCCTCCAAAAACCAAATTTGGGTTTTATTTAAAGGACTGTCGCAACCAACCCTTATGCCCCTTAAAACCTTTACCTCTCATCGCATGTTACAATTTTCCGAAGATAAGTGAAAATTTTCATGATACAATCTCTAAAGTATGATATGTGATGCTAGTGGGACCCCATCACAATCGAAAATCATAAATTTTAAAGGACGGGTGCAAAGGGTAAATTTTAAAGTTAGCAAATTATGATATGTGATGTCGGTGGGACCCGATTACAATCGCAAATCTCAAATGTTAAAGGATAGGCGTGAAAGTTTCATGTTAAGATCACTGAAGTGTGATATGCAACGTCGGTGGGACCCCATCGGATATCACAATGTGTGGGTTCAGGAGAACAAGTTTTAAATAAATCATTAAAGACCAGTAGGGTGCAAAGTGCGATGTTGGCATGGATGCGACGTGATTCAGAGATTAAATATAAAATATTTCAGGTCCGGGTGTATGAGTTTTGTGCGCCATTTTGTGAAGAAATAGGCTAAAACACAACAGAAAGACTTGGGTAGGACTTGAAAAGGGACAAAAGGCAGAGCGAGGATGAACGTCACAGTATAAAGGAAATAGAACAAAGGAGGTCAAGTTGGGAAAATGGAATTAATGCAAAATTGTCATGGTATACCAACAGAAGAAGAAAAGGTAGTATAACACATCAACATCGTCACCAATCAATGAAAAGTGGCCCGCACTGCACCAAATTCGGTTACCTAACACCGGTTTTCAAATAAACAGAGCCAAATGTCAGAGCCACCATTGGTTTCCTTTTCGTGACCATCACAGCCACCTCCAGCTTATTGTTTGATCTTACAAAGAGCCTTCAAAGTGTTAGGATCCATGAAGAGTTTCCCTAAAGTACCTCCATAGGTAGTGTTTTTGTTAGAGATTTTTGATCAGGCCTTGCATGGCCACACTTGTCCATTTTTTGCTAAATTTTAATTAATGATAGCTTGCCGAGTAAGGTAGGGCAACTGACTTAGTATTTAGATAAATATTACATGCCTTAGCAGTATCAAGGGTTGGAAAATTGGACCTTGTTGAAACTTGCATTGTAAGAATTATTGGAACACTTTAACTATTTAAGCTAGGCATCAATAATAAAAAACCATTTGCAGATTCTTGAGCAATGTTGATGGTGATGTTCTTTCCTTTTTTTTTAATTTTTTTCCTCTGCCTTTTCACGCTCTACATCAATTTCTCTGATTGCAAAACAAAAAAATTAGATTAATATTTTTTGAGAGAGAACCTCAATTCTGTTTTTGTTTGTAATATTAATGTTTTCCTTTGAATTTTAGTTAAATAATTCTTAATTTCTCTTTAGCTATTCCTGAACTCACTGCTTTCTTTCATCTCATATTCACACTTCCAGTAAGATCCAGTCTGCATAGTTAGCTTGCCCTGTGAATTCCCTTGAAATGTTGGTGCACCATTCAGCCTTTTATGACTCCATATCCCAATTGATTTAGCTTTGCACCTGTTTCAGTCAAACCACCCAAATCAATCAAAATAAACAACCCCCCATCACTGTAACTAGCCTAATATCAGCATTTAGAATTATCAAGTTAAATCATAAAAACAGAGAGAGCCCTCTCTGAGTCTAGGAAGGCTAGGTCCTGGACTCCAAAGTGGTTTGATGTTGTCCTCTGTCATTTTTTCTCACCAATATTACAAATTACGGAGTGATAACACTTTATTTCCTTCTTAGAGATCTTCAAAGATTCTTCCCTTTTGGATGGACATTCGATTTCTGTCCTCATTTTATATCTTTTATGAATTGAATTTATCTCATCCATATTCAACATATCTAGATATTTTATTTCTTCTAAAGACATTATTGTAGAATAAAATCTCACTAGGAGAGATCTTAGTATGATTTGAATGATGAGTATATCTAGGATATTCTCTCCTAGTCCTCTCAGAATATTCAAAATCTCGTCAACCCAAGGAAATTAAGTTGCAATTTCTCCATATTACTTCATATTCACGTGTTTAAATTGTCCTTTATAACTTTTAATCTTGGCCCCTGTGACCTTCTCATATCTTTCATAAATATTCTTGAGCTTGTCCCAAATTTCTTGTACAAATTCACAATGCATAACCTTGACAACTTTTGATCATGTTAGCCCTCCTATAATAGCATATATATCCTTCAAATTACTTTAATATAGCCTTATTCTAGCTAGATATGTTGGAGTAGAGGTTGGTACCTTTTATTCATTTAGAAAATCTTTCCAAACATCAACTCTTGTTGCTTGTAATAACAATCTCAACCTATTTCTCCAAAATGCATATTTTTTTCCGTGAAACAATGGTATACCATGTTTGGTGTATTCTTATTTATTTTCTGAGTCTCACTAAGATATACCTTCGAGTGGTCAACTTGTTTGTGAAGGAACCCACTGTGATACCAATTGTTGGAATACTCAACAATACTAAGAGGGGGGTTAAATCAATATTATTAGTTTTTAACTTATAAAACTTATAAATGCATCCACATGTATAAATAAAATAACATAGATATAGATAACAAAGATATTTTTTTGTGAAAACCACACCAATATTTTCTTGATATATATAAAGAGTACATTCAAATTTATCAACACCAACTCCGTGGTTTATCTGTATGAACTAAAGGGAAGCACTAAATCCCTCGTTTATCAATGCTAGCAGAAATGAAGAACAAACTCCCTAATTTATCAACACCAACTCCCTAATTTATTAGAAGCAAAGATTGTGCAAGAGTCAATATTAGCCAAATAAAGTATGCAGTTCCAAAAACTGCTCCTTTGTCCTTCACACATGAACTCAACCTCCTAAACATGGCCTTCTTAGAAAAAAAATTCCCTCAACAAATGGTCCTTGAACATGGCCTCCTTATTAGTATAACTAAACCTCTTTAACTCTACCTCCTCCATAGCGTTCGACCTCCTCAACGGATAACATGACTATTAGATATTCAAAATTGAACTAAAACGTGCTATCAAAATAGGTTTGAATTTGAAATTCTTTTCAGTTAAAATTCACGCCTTAATTTCAAACTCAATAGGGACATGTCACTTAATCTCTCAAGACCTCATTTAAATAAAATCATAAAAATGTTAGCTAAAATCATTCATTTAAAATATGTGATTTAAATAAAGCTAAAATCATAGCATCAATTACTTTACCGAATTCCAAGAGTATTAAGCAAACAAACAAATAAACGAAAATAGTTAAAGTTATTCATATGTGAAATATGTTATCTACTGAAAAAAAAAAAAACCTAAAATATTTATATAATTATGGGAATGTTAAATATTTGAAATATTAATAATATATATATACCCTAGTTTATCTATATGAACTAAAAGGAATAAACAACTATGATGTAGGGGCATTAGACTAAAAGAAAATTCCATTGTAATTTAACAAAATTAGGGGTTTTTGAGTTTTCAAAGGGAGTTGGATTTTTATAAATAGTTTGAGTGAATTTTAATGATTTTTAATTAAATATTGAGAAGAATTTTAAATGTTCTCGAATGTTTGAGAACATGAGTGAATTAAGCTAGTTGAGAGTGTATAGGGATTGAGAGATTTTGTAAATCCTAAATTAGTGTTTGTTTCATTAATTGTGGAGGAAAGAGGATCCTTAGGGATTAAATAGTGATTTTAGGATTTTGCTGAGACAATACAGGAACTGAAAACAAAAATAGATTTAGGACCTTTTTGTATAAATGTAAGCCTCAAAGGCATAAAAAAGACATATTTGATAGATTTGAGAGAGACTTCAAGGTAGAAGTAGGGTTTTGATTGTAAGCCTTTGAGAAAATTAGTGGAAGAAGGCCACTGATATAGAAGATTAGGCCAAGGAGAATTCCTATGTAAATGCTATTTTAATACAGAGGTTCAATTTTTGAAATTGTTTTTGAGTACATTTGGATGATTCGAGTAAACTTGAAGAACTTTTTTATTAGGGGAATGTGTGGAAATTCAGATTGTAACTGAATTCTAGATAGATTTCATATGTGAATCGATCACAGAATGGATCGATCTCACATCATAGTCCTTCCTATTATTGTTAATATGTACAACGTAGAAGAAAAATGTTGGTTTCATATGAAACATTTCAATGAGGAATCACATAATCCATTGTGCGATTCACAATGTGGTGAGATTCAGGTTTTGAAGATACCGTGACCAATGTTACATTTCACAAATGGGCTGTTTGAACATCGAATTAGGTCGAAGTCAAAATGGAATAGAATCCCGATTAATAAAACTGTGAGATGAAAAAAAGTGGAATCAAATTTATGGATATTTAATTGCAGAAATTCCATATTAAGTCGAAGACACAGAATTATAAGCGGAGTTTATAAAGTGATGGCATATTTGAAAGAAACCAACAGATTGTGAAATAGCAAGCGGAGGATATGACTCTAAGAAGGCGGTTTAAGAAGTGAAGGTGGTTTAATAAGCGAAGGTGGATTTCGAAAAAAATATATGGTTTTCGCGTGAGTAAAACATGGTAAGTGGTTTATTAATTTTTAATGTGATCAAATTATGTGCTGACACGTAGCATAGATGGTTTTTGTATACATCCCATTTTGCGTTGCATTAGAGAGTTAACGTGCAGGAGTAGAATGAATGCGATGGTCATTCGATGATAGTCCTTTGAGGATCAACGATGTTTGCATCATCAAACTGCATAAACTTTAATTGATGTTAAGTTGAATAAGTTGTGGGACCTAATAGATCTACGTGTGTTGGTGCTTGGTCTTTTAATTCAAAGCCTAAGGTTTTATATGAAATGAAACCTTATTTGATTGGTCAACATTTATATGTGTTGGCTTATATTTAACTTAGTTGAAGTTGTATGAAATGAATTGGAATGATAAAGATGTGAGCGATATATGCCTTCAGATAATCATAAGGTGAGAGCCGAAGTTTATTACTTTGGTTTAAATGGAGAATTCGAATGTTAATTCGAATAAAAATAAGATGAGTTTTGACCTTGGTGATAACCATACAACATAATTAAAAGAAAAGGTTTGCATATGAAGAGTTAAAGATGGCTTTTATTATAAGGGTTCAAATCAATAATTTGGAAAGCGAAGCTTCCGCATAAGAAGTTGTAGTCTGGGTTGTATTGTATGGTTTCATAACCATCAGATTTGTAGAAAGGTAGCCTTCGCATACTTTTAAATTTTCCCAGATTGAGAATTAATTTGGTTTTTTAATGGACCATGCATTTTATATGCTTTAAAAAGTGAGAATGTGGGTGTAATAGTTTGGTCTGGTATCAAGTGGTATCAGAGAAGGAAAGGCTCTGTTGAAGTAAATTTTTTTTTTTAATTAAATCTGAATGCATGTGTGATGAGAGGAGAACGAGATCAGATTCTAAATCTAATACGCAGAAGATATACAAATGAAGTGAACATAAATTTGCAGGAATGAATGAAGCCAGTACATTCAAAGTACAGATGAATGAAGAGAATAATATCATGTAGAGATTTTGAAGTGAACCTGATATTCTAGCAGAAGGTTGGATAGGCTGAACAATGAAGTGTTCTTAATAGAAGGTGAGTTGAGGATATAGCCTAAAGAGAGCAGAAGATAATGCTCAAGAGGTTCCAGAGATAGTGAACAAGTGCTTGCCAAAATACCAAATCCAAAGAAGGAATTGGTGAGGTAAGTGGCAGCATGAGAGCTTGTTGTTGCAGAAGCTTAGTGCAACTCATGATGAGTGAGGAGTTCATGAAGATGATCATGGAGGATCATAGAAGAGGTTCTAAAGAATGCCATAGATATAAGATGAAGGATAGAGAAAGAGAAATTGCAGTGATGAAAGTACAACTAGAGGTACTAAAGGAATGGCTGGATCTTTCCACTGAAGGGAAACAAAGTAATTTGGCAACGATTGCAAATGAAGTGGAGGCAGAAGGAGATTGCCTTATGGAAGGAAGAACTCATATTTTTTGAGTCAAAGATGGAATTTGAGGATTCCACATGCAAATCTATTCAAGGGGAAGTGCTTGAAGAAGCAAAAGAGACTGAAAAATCTTGTGTTTTTAAAACTAATGAAATGTGTATGACTAAAGGTACATCACTGGATGATGAACAGACTTTAGAGTTTGTTAAGGAAGAAAAATTGAATCTAAAATTTGTTCAAATTGATGCTAAGATATCAAGATATCAGGAAGACATGAAGACAGAGGAGTCTCATGAGAATATTCAACAGAATATCAAAATAGAAGAAGAAATACCATCTGATGATTGGTTGAGAACAAGTAAAGGTATGGAAATTTTTGTGAAGTTTCCAAATTCTACTCCATTTGAAATTGTTAAATTGTATAGGAAGTTAGACCTTGAGAGAAGAGAATTGGAAAAGTAGAGGATCTATACACAGGGTAAATTGTTGAAATGCAGGAAAATTTTCATGAATGACAGTCATGAAATAGATGATGAGAAGGAGAGACTAGCTAATAGTCTGATAGTGGAATTAAACTAGCATACTAATGTGCTGACAAAGGATGGAAGAAAACTCAAAGCAGCATACTGATATGTTGTCAGAGGAGGAAGAGACATTGAAAATTTGTATTTTTAATACTGATAATTCATGTGTTAATTATGCACGCAAGGAAGGACAACAAAAGAAAATTTTCAGAGAATTTAATGAGAAGGAAACTATGTTCGCTGAAAACATAGTGGAGGATCATCATTTTACTATGGTGATTGAAACAATGGAGATAACCCTGGAAGCTAAGAAGAAAGGCAATGGATATTTTTTGAGTCTTGAAAGAGACTTAGAACTGCAGAAAGAATATTTGGTGACTGGATCATCAAATAAGGCCATTGGGTCTTGTAATTTTGAAATCGACAATTTGATTGTGTTTACAGGTATTGCACAAGACAATCCATCTCTTGGAGTTGTCTTGAATGAAGATGAGTTGTTGCAGGAGAAGGAATTCAAAAATTCCAAGGAAGGTGAAACATTAATGAAGGAACTTATGACTGTTGATGATAAGGAGGATCTGGCTTATCTGATTAATCAAGAGAATACTGCGGGACAGATGTTTAGAACTGACACAGTGACGGAAAATCAGAATTCTATTTTGATAAAGGATGAAGATACAATATTTGAGGAATTTGATTGATTTCCAGAATCAATCAAGGAAGTGATGGAAAATTACTGAAGATTGTCAAGGAAGAAGAATGATATGCTGAAACTGAATTTCAGTATATTGATGATGTGTTTGTTAAAAGGGAATGGATGAAATGTTTGCTAAAACCATTTGAACAAGAGAAAGGAATTGCAAATAGTAAACTGAAATTTCCTGAAGTTGTGAAAGAAGCAGGAGCAGATAATAGTTTGCCAAATTTGATTATGATTACTAGTATACAAAAGAGAATGAATGAGTATGTTACTACAGATAAATAATCAAATGATAATTCATTTTTTGAAAGTGAATTTGCAGGTGATGAGCAGAAGAAAAATGTTGCAGAGGGAGATATCTTAAGATATATTCAGGAACTTTGGGAGGAGTCAGCATTTATGGAAACATTGGCAGTAGCAACATCTATGGTAGCTACAGCAGCAAAAATCTTGAAGGAAGTTACAAAAGTGAAAGCAACTACAACAACTGAAATTGAAAGCAGTAGAAGGCGAAGAAATTTCCAGACAGAAAGTAAGCTGGACATAGAGATTGAAAACATCAGGAGATTGATGATGAAGGTGTCTCAGAAGAAGAAGACAACAACAAGAAAGAAAGGAAATTTCAGCAAAGGAAAGACAAGAACATAATATGAGAGCATAGCTAGTGGCAAGATGCAGAACAAGATATGGAAGCCTGGAAAGTACAACAGAAAAATAATGTAGCTTATGCACAGCAGCAAAACAGAGTATGGGATCCAGGAGGCAAAGATTCAAAGCACATGATCAGGAGATCATGATTAATTTTGACCTTGGGAGTCTGATGCAGAGGCATTAGGCTAAAAGAAAATTCCTTGTAATTTAACAAAATTAGGGGTTTTCAAGTTTTCAAAAGGAGTTGGATTTTTTTAAATAGTTTGAGTGAATTTTAATGATTTTTAATTAAATATTGAGAAGAATTGTAAATGTTCTTGAATCTTTGAGAACATGAGTGAATTAATTTAGTTGAGAGTGTATAGGTATTGAGAGATTTTGTAAATCCTAAATTAGTGTTTCTTTCATTAATTATGGAGGAAAGAGGATCCTTAGCGATTAGATAGCAATTTTGGGATTTTTTTGAGACAATACAGGAACTGAAAACAAAAATAGATTCAGGACCTTTTTGTATAAATGTAAGCCTCAAAGGCATAAAAAAGACATATTTGATAGATTTGAGAGCGACTTCAAGGTAGAAGTAGGGTTTTGATTGTAAGCCTTCGGGAAAAGTGGTGGAAGAAGGCCACTGATATAGAAGATCAGGCCAAGAAAATTCCTATGTAAATGTTGTTTTAATACAGAGGTTCAATTTCTGAAATTGTGTTTGAGTACATTTGGATGATTCGAGTAAACCTGAAGAATTTTGTTATTAGGGGACTGTGTGGAAATTCAGTTTGTAACTGAATTCTAGATAGATTTAATATGTGAATCGATCACAGAATGGATCGATCTCACATCATAGTCCTTCATATTGATGTTAATATGTACAGCGTAGAAGCAAAATGTTGGTTTCGTATGAAACATTTCAATGAGGAATCACATAATCTGTTGTGTAATTCATAATGTGGTGAGATTTAGGTTTTGAAGATACCGTGAACAATGTTACAATTCAAAAATGGGCTGTTCGAACTTCGAATTAGGTTGAAGTCGAAATGGAATAGAATCCCGATTAATGAAATCGTGAGATGAAAACAAGTGGAATGAAATTGATGGATATTTAATTGCAGAAATTCCGTATTAAGTCGAAGACGCCGAATTAGAAGCGAAGTTTATAAAGTGATGGCGGAGTTAAAAGAAACCAACAGATTTTGAAATAGCAAGCGGAGGATACGAGTCTAAGAAGGTGGTTTAAGAAGTGAAGGCGGTTTAAGAAGCGAAGGCGGATTTTGAAAGCAATATATGGTTTTCGTGTGACTAAAGCATGGTAAGTGGTTTACTAGTTTTGAACGTGATCAAATTATGTGTCGACACGTAGCATTGATGGTCTTTGTATACAGCCTATTTCATGTTGCATTAGAGAGTTAACGTGCAGGGGTAAAATGAATGCAATGGTAATTCGATGATAGTCATTTTAGGATCAACGTCGTTCACATCATCAAACTGCGTAAAGATTAATGGATGGTAAGTTGAATAAGTTGTGGGACCCAACAGATCTACGTGTGTTGGTGCTTGGTCTTTTAATTGAAAGACGAAGGTTTTATATGAAATGAAACCTTATTTGATTGGTCAACATTTATATGCGTTGGATTATATTTAACCCAGTTGAAGTTGTATGAAATGAATTGGAATGACAAAGCTATGAGCGATATATACCATCAAGTAATCATAAGGTGAGAGCCGAAGTTTATTACTTTGGTTTAAATGGAGAATTCGAATGTTAATTCGAATAAACATAAGATGAGTTTTGACTATGGTGATAACCATAGAACATAATTAAAAGAACATGTTTTCATATGAAGAGTTAAAGATGGCTTTTATTATAAGGGTTCAAATCAAGAATTTGGAAAGCAAAGCTTTCACATAAGAAGTTGTAATCTGGGTTGTATTGTATGGTTTTATAGCCATCAGATTTGTAGAAAGGTAGCTTTTGCATATTTTTAAATTTTCCCAGATTGAGAATTAATTTGTTTTCTTAATGGACCATGCATTTTATATGCTTTAAAAAGTGAGAATGTGGGTTTAGCAGTTTGGGCTGCTATCAGACTCCCTCATTTATCAACACTGGTTGAAAGGAAGAACAAACTCCCTAATTTATGAGCACCAACTAAAAGGAAGCACTAACTCCCTAATTTATTAGCACCAAAGATTGTACAAGAATCAATATTAGTCCAATAAAGTATTCACTTCTAGCAACTACTCCTTTTTCCTTCACACGGGAACTCAACCTCCTAAACATGGGCTTCTTAGCAAAAAATCGTCCCTCAACAAATGATCCTTGAACATTGCCTCCTTATTCGTAGAACTCATCCACTAGAACTCTACATCCTTCATAGGGTTAGATCTCCTTAAGGGATAACACTCTTAGATCTTCCAAATTCCCCTAAAACGTGTTATTAAAATACATTTGAATTTGAACTCTTTTTAATTGAAATTCAATCCTTAAATTAAGCCTCAATAAAGAAAGGCCACTTAATCTCTCAAGACCTAATTTAAATAAAATCATAAAAAAGTTAGATAAAATCATTCATTTAAAACATATGATTTAAATAAATCTAAATAGTGATATCATTTACTTTATGAAATTCAAGAGTATTAACCAAAAAAACTCATAAACAAAAATAGTTTAAGCTATTCATATGTGAGATATGTTATCTATTGAAAAAAACATAAAATATTTATATAATTATGGTCACCTTAAAAATTCCATATATATATCCCTCGTATTAAATATGACAATATATAATATTTATATTTTATTATGTAGTTGTGTGACCTATAGGATTTTATTTTTATATTGTTCAGTTTGGAAAAAAAAATTAGCATCGCACAACTTTTTTTAGTTTGGATTTTGTTTTTGGGTTTTCCGATGTTGACCTTTTTTGCAATTGCCTCAACCCACTAGGGGTCCAAAACAAAAACTCAATTCATATGTTGCACGAGTTAAACCTCCATAAAACCATGACAAAGTTATAGCTCAATCCCCTCAAACATGACAATAGAGTAATGAATGGAAGAGACACATCTAGGATAGTGGTAGGTAGCTCGATTATTTTTTCTAAAGGTCATCCTATGCCAGATGAATAAATGGTCTCTTAGGAATCAGTAAAGGATTACCCATGGCTTAGATGGTGTTGGAACTAGGACTAATAATCTATCACTAGCAGCAATATTAATTTACTTTCATTCTTGTCATGAGGAAAGGAGAATACAATAGCAAGGAGGGATAATAGAAACACACCGAATTGACCTCTATTAAGAACACAGATGAAGGGACCCCATGAAGACACATAAAATGGCGAACCTCTGTAAATCAAAAGTCGTCAGTGAAATCATCCCTTGGTCCCTTTTAGAGAATATAAATAGTCTTTGTGTGGCTAATGAGATTGATCACGACAGGCCTCGTGTTGCATATATTTGTTTTCATCACTTGCTTTGATCCTGCTTTTTCTCCATTTTGTGTCTGTATATAGAGGGTTTAATATTTAATCCTGCACACTTTACTTTACTGATGGTTCTATGAATTTGAAAAATATCATAGGCTGTGTAGTACCTTAAGAGACAATCCCTTAGCTGTGATAAAGAATCCGTGCTTAAGAAATCTATCTGATTATGTCACGAATGTATATATTTGTCTCTATCTTATCAACCCTAAAATATTAAAGATAAAACCCTTAAATATCAAATATATGAACATTCTGCAATGCTATATTTAGCCAATGTTGAATGAAAGAATCAAAGGAAACAAAAGGGAGAACCTCAAACTGATATGCTGTTTTATATAGAAAATACCATTTCAAAATCCAGAAGAATTATATGAAGAAATAGTTAAAATAGAGGAGCACAAATTAAGGTTTTTTAACTCTGAAATACGTAAGTATAAAGAGGCCAACTCCTCATAACTTTTTTTAATTCATAGATGGAAAAACATAACGTAAACTAAGAATACATTTCAACATTAATGAAATGATAGAAACTTGCATACGCATTCATTAACTTGTCAATCTCTGAGTCCAAAAATTAAGCTTTGAAGGTCCAGAACTCAGAACCTTTTCCATCTTCCAAGATTACATTAAGTGTATTAAAAAGCAGTTTGGGGCTGCTGTAACCAATCCTAACTACCAAAACTACCTTAGACATCGAAAGATGTTTATTACATGTCTTATTACAATTATATTGTCTTCAGAAAATAAAACAAATATCCTATTCTATAGGAATTGCTGATGATGCGGCTTCTTTTCCTTCCGCCTTCTTTATATTTCCCCACTGATGGTTTTCCCCCGCCAACGAGATCCAAGCCGTTGATCTCCCTGATCTAACGGTTCTCGCTCCATCGCACCACCAGTTTTCCTCCCGATCGTCACTTACCAAATTTTTCTCGCCGATGTATTTTAGACCATTGATCTGGCTCCCCCAGATCCAATGGTCAGCATAGTTTCGTCGTTTCACTCTCCCTTTCCCTCATTCATTCATCTCTGTGACACTGTGATTTCAACTGGACCGTTGATCGTCCTGGTCGGACGGTCATCACGTCATTTCATCTGGACCGCTCCGTCATGTTTTTTCAATCTGAAATGGGTAGTTTTTAATGGGACACATGTCAACCACCGGCATGTATCGCATCCACCCTGTATAAAACCATTTACCACTTATTCCCAGCCCAAAAACCACTCTCATTTTTCTGCAAAACCGCTTACCACCGTTTCCGCGTCAATATTCAAGCTTGCCCAGGTTTTTCCCGGTTTCTATGACAGAACCTTCCTTTGAGCATTTTCCCTACTTTTGTGCTTCCAAAAACCTTTGATGTGACTATTTCCCTTCCAACTATATCTCTGCATTGTTATGAAAGACACATTTGATGATCGCATTGACATAAAATGGTTAGAAGGAATTAAGCGTCGGAGATTGGTGCGATCGCGCGATGCGATGGAGGATTATCTCATCAGTGGAAGATGGACAACGGAGTTAAGTGCTGCAGAAATTTTGATAATGCGATGGGTGATGTTGCGGTTGATTACAATCCAACGGTTGCAATTGAATCGCACTATCGCAATCACAATGTTCACTTCATTGGATTTCTTATCCTTCAATGCTGTGATCCGATCAGTCTTCCAGACCCGATAAAACATAAACTTGCACCTATAGACTTTCAATTCCTAATTCTGATTCTGCCTTCAGCGATGTTCCCTTTAAAATGGCTTTCGGCGACGTGATATGGACCTGCGGACCCGATGAAAATAAAACTCAGCATTCATAATCACTTGAAATCTGATCTCTATTTAAATGTGGTTTTAACCCAATACTTAGTGTATTTTTGGGTGTTTATGTCTATGAAACCAGAATGATACAATACGACACACACGTGTTTCCTTTCGACATATGACGTCACTGCGGGGGGTCTCACGGTACGGCTGAAAACTTTGGCTGGTGCCCCCACAGTCGATATCCACCATTGATCTTCATCACCTTCGCAATCAGCCCAGTCAACTGCAGAGGCACCCCTTTCCATTAACTCTCGCACTATTAGTGCCCACGGGTTGGGTCATCTGGTTCAAAATTTGAATATTAGCACTCTCCGCCGATTGAATTGATCGGCCTTTAATATTTTGATACAAAACCCACTTGTACAAAGTTTAAAACAGTTAAGCTTTAATAGATCAAACTAAAAACACTTTCTTTGTATGCCAAAGTATAAAACTATAATACTTTAACATATTTTCTTTTCTTTCAATTTCAGATTTTTTTTGTATTTTTAATATAAAATTAAAAGAATATCCATATGATCCACAACATCTAGCTCCACCTGGGGATAGCGTTTTTTTTCTGCGAAACACTAAGAACCTACAGATCAGTGCCTTCACTTCAGGCATGGAGTCAAAAATTGCTTGATGAAAAATATACAATGATAAGAAACTGGATATGTACAATGATGAAATGACTGCTTCTAATGTTGTAAACAGTGTTTCAAATATTTCCCATTCACAGGCAGTTCTAATGCTTCTCTATCAAGACTTTCCAACATGAAAGTGTTATTTCTTCTGGCTTCAATGATTTTATACGGACCATACCATGAAGGATCAAATTTTCCATGCTTCCCTTTATCCTCTCTTCTTGTATCCCATCTTAGTACCAGATCTCCATTTTGAAACATGATTTCTTTTGCTTTTCTATCGAAAATGGACTTCATTTTCTCCTGATAAGTGACCAAATTTTCCCTAACCTTATTTTTGCTTTCACTTAATTCCATCACTTTATTCATTCTTCTAATCAGGGCATCGGGTTCCTCTTGAGCATCTTGAAGGAAAGATATTACGGGCCTTACTAAATAAGTGGGAAACAATGCCTGGGTACCATATACTAATACATAAGGTGACTTACCAGTGGATCTCGTAGTAGTCATCCTCACTGCCCACAAATAAAAGACCAGCTTTGAATCCCAATTCTTCTGGTTCTCATTTATTGTCTTCTTCAACATTTTCACCAACATTTTATTAGAATATTCTGCTAATCCATTTCCTTGAGGGTGATATGTTGTAGAATGGGACAATATCACATTATAAGTTTGAAATAAGTTTATAAACTTGAATGAGTTGAAAACTTGAGCGTTATCTGTCACAATATTCATTGGACATCCAAATCTGCTGAAAATATCTTCCTCCAAAAATTTCATTACAACCAAATCATTTTCTTTTCTGGAAGGGTCTGCCTCTACCCATTTTGTAAAATAAGTTGCAGTCAAGATCCATTTAAATTTCCCACTTGATGGTGGATTGATTTCCCCAATGAAATCAAATCCCCATTGTCTGAAATTTTCTTCAACAAAAACAGGGAGAAGAGGTAAAGGAGCTAACCTTTTTTTTTCTGCAAACAACTAGCATTTTTGGCAACTTCTAACTGTCTTGTATATGTCCAAAAATAAAGAGGGCTAATAAAAACCTAATTTAAGAATATTATGAGCAGTTACTTTCCAACTGTAATTACCTCCACATAAGCACTCATGATAATCTTTAATCACTTCTATGGTTTCCTCTTCTGTTAGACATAGCAGCAACACACTAGCAGTATCTTTCCAATACAACTTAGCTTCAATTATAATCTAAGGCTGAGCTTTAAGTTTCAAGGCTCTGTACCTAGCTCTGTTAATTGAAGGTGGACAAGAAAGGAAACACAAATAATGAATAATATCTTTGTACCAGTTTGAACAGAGGAATTTATACTTAATTTTTGCTTTTGTCTGAATGTGATTTGATTCTTCTATGAATTTTTCTACAAGTGCAAGTAAACTGATTCCCAAAGCTTGGAAATTACATTCTATTAACAATTTAGCCAGTCCTAGCCCTTTGACTAGATTTTTTGGTTTGATATCCAAATCATATTCTTGGATTTTAGCAATCCATTTCCCTCTTTTCCCTTCAACATCACTCTGTACTAATACATCCTTTACAGTAGAATTAGGCACATATGCTACAATTTGAGAATGAAGTATATAAGTTATGAAAGCCTTCAATGATTTAACCAGAGCATATACTTGTTTCTCCAAGATATTATACTTCATTTCTGCATCTCGAAGCACTTTGCTAAAAAACGCTACATGCTGCTCACTTCCTTCTTCATTGTTTTGTAGTAGTACAACAACGATTGTAGAAGAATATGCAAATGAGAAAATTTGAAATGGCTTCAAGTAATCTAGACTGATTAAAGCAGGAGCTTCTTGAAGAGCTTATTTAATTCTTCCAAAAGATTCCCTTGCATCTTTGTCCCACTTTAATTCAACATCCTTTTTCAACATATCCGTTATTTTCCTGACAATCTTAGCATAATTTGGAACAAATATTCTCAAAAAATTGATTTTTGCAAGAAATATTTGAATATCCTTCTTACTTCGAGGTAGTGGGATTGTCTGTATGGCTTCAACCCTTGCTGGATCAATCTTCACTCCTTGCTTTGAAACTATATGACCCAACAATTTTCTTTCTTCTAGAGAAAACAAGGAGTTTTGGAATTCAATGATAATCCATATTTCATGCATTTTAAAAAGGCTTTCTCCAAATGTTGTAGGTGTTCATCATCAGAACTTCAAAATATTGTAACATAATCAACATAAATAACTACAAATTTGTCTCCTACAAAAGAAATATCCATTTCCCTTTGGAAAGTAGCTCCTGCATTCATGAGGCCGAATGGCATCCTAGCATACATGAATGTTCCGAAAGGTGTAGTGAAAGAATTTTTCTTTTGATCTTCCTTCTCCACAGCAACCTGATTATACCCGAAAAAACCGTCAACCATGGATAAATTTTATGATCCCATTACTTTCTGCAAGACAAAGTCCATCTTTGGTAGAGGATAATTATCCTTTAGTGAAGCTCTATTCAAATTTTTGAAATCTACGCATAGCCTTATCCCATTTTTCTTCCTGACTAGTATAAGATTAGAAACCCAATCTGAATATATTAGAGGAACTATAATCTTTGCTTGTAAAATTTTCTTTACCTCTTTTTCAATTGGAGCCAGCAATAATGGGTTAATTTTTCTGAGCTTCTATCTATGAGGCTTAATCCCATCTTTCAATGGAATTTTATGCTGAAAAATACTTTTCTCATAAGTTTTCATATCTTCATATGACAATGAAAATACATTAGTAAACTGCTTCAAAATATCTACATACGTCTCTTTGTATTCCTTTGTAACTCCTTTGAATAGTTTGACTATTTTAGTCTCATGTTGAGTTCCTAAATTACAATCCTCAACTTCTGCCTCTTGGGATACCTTTTTCTGGTTTACTGCCACATCGTTAGCATCAAAAATTCTTTCAGGAGGTACCAAACCTCTAGGAAAAATATTATCTTTCAACTAAATTATCTTTTGGTCTCCTATTTTCTGCTTCAGATTTTTAGACATCTCGCCTTGATCACTTTCTTCCACTTCTAAAAAAATTTGACTTTCTTCAAAATTTCCAGTCATCGCCAAGAACTAATTAATCTGTTCATCATCCTCAAAGACCTACCAATGCTTTATATTATTAGAAATTGAAGGCCAATGTCTCAACTCAATCTCATATGTCAATCTTGGATTGATTGGTGGTTAAAATGCACTGACCACAACTGCTAACGAATCTGCCATTCTATTCTCCTCTATTGGAATAAACTGTAAATTAAAGGCCTCAAAATAATTTTCAACTAGATCCCATACCTCATTTCTATAGGACCTCAATCTGGAATGCTTGGTTTGACACTAATTTTTAATTTTCCTTATGATCAATTCAGAATCACCAAAAATAGAGATAGACTAAATTCCTATCTTTTTATCTATTTGCAGAATTAAAATCAATGCTTCGTATTCAACTACATTATTAGTGGATTCAAATTCCAGTTTGAAAGAAAAAGGTACAAGGTTACCTTCAGGAGATACAAATATGAATCTAGCTCTGGTGCCCTCCTTTGAAAATGCACCATCAAAATAACACTTCCAAAGCTTATTTGACTGCAAATCCTTACGTACAATGGCTGAAGGGAGTTGATTTTGTGAATCTTCAGCAAATTCTACATCTTCATGCGCATGAAACAAGAGAGATCCTCCTTCTCTTGACCATAAATGGGGGAATTACCTGCATCTTTATTGGTAGTAGTTTTCAAAAAAAAAAAAATTCTCTGTATAACCTCCTTTCCTCCCCATTAAAAATAGGAATGATGGCATATGTGAAATCTAATTTCAAAACTCCTCCAAGTTTTTACCCCTAAGATCTAGACGAAAACATACCAAATCAGGCTGGAATATCTGCTACTACCACATCCATCATAATAATCTTAGTTGGAATTTGGGCTAAGGAAACAACCATATCTTTGATAGGACCCACACACTTTACCCTTTTTGAATCAAAGGAATAAAGGTCTCTATATCGCTTGGTAATTTTCAAATTTAACTCTTTCATCACAGATAATGGCATTAGATTATGTGATGCACCAGAATCTAGCATACAATTATGAAAAATGAAATCATGTAGCAGAACTGATATATCAAAAGGTGGAACAAAAGAATCTACCTCTTCAGCATGAGGTCCAAAAGTAACCACTTGTTTTTCCTCTTGCAGTTTCACTATTTTTCCCACCTCGTCAGACTGAGATAAATTAATAAACTCTGGAATTTCCTTCTTATAACCAAGGGTTCTAACCAATTCAAGGAGTGGTATTTGAATCTTCACATTTTATAACTATTTTGACAAACTGAAAGTTTGATTTTGTTTTGTCAACTTTTTAGGTTCTTCTTGGTTTCTGTTTGAAATTGAAGTTTGATCAGAAACAGTAACAATCTTGTCCAACCTATTAGGATCATTATGTTTTATTTCAGAAGCATCACCTTCCTTTTTTTCTTTTTCTTTTTTATCTTGATTCATGGGTTGTTTCCCCTTGTCTGATTTTTTAATTTGGTTCTTCTGTAGTGGAGTCGCCATTGGAGTAGGTACTGATTCTGATTCTTTCTCTTCATCATCTTGAGTTATCAACCTCATTTTTGACCTCAAATAATATTTCTTATGCAACTCTGCCTGCATAAATTTAGTAAATTGTTTTCAATAATCATCCATTTCTTCTTGATGAAATGAAATATCAGTTTCTTTACATTTTTCTGCATATTCTTTCTCACTCTCTTCTTTTGTTTCATCCCCTTGCATATATACAATAGAAATTTGATCTTCATCTTCTTTCTAATCATTATCAATAGAATGTGATGGACCTACTTCTATATATAAAGGTGCTTGGACTTGATATTGATATTTCCCCTCTCTCTGTAAAATTTGAAGGGGTTGTTTTCTGAATTGGGGATTGAAAACCCCTCTATTTTTTTGTGCAGGTTTCTTGTTATCTAGTTCCAGCTTTACCAGTTTATTTGAAAAAAAATTAACGACCTTTTTTGTACCATCTATCCTCTGATCTTGACATGAGGCTCCTTCTTTATCTTGAATTTTCCCAGTAGCAGACATTTTTGCCTCAATCTCTAAGGCATCAGTTTGAATCTGTTCAAGAGTGGGGGGTTTTATTTCTCTCAATGTAAAACTCAAATACAACTCAAATTCTCCAAGAAGAAAAACCCTTGCTCCAATAGGAGGAGGTTTCATATCCAAAGGAAAACTATTGTACAAGTTATTAAATATTTTGACAAAATCACTCATATTTTCACTTGATTTTTTCTTTATAGCATTAAATTCTGTTAAAGAATAACCATGGTCCCTTTTTTCTCCCCATATCTAGATGAAATGTATTTCTAATTCATCGCAATCATTTATTGAACCATTGGGTAATCCTTTGAACCATTCTCTTTCCCCTCCACTCAGAGACTGCACAAAAAGTGTCATCACAACATCTAGATGTTCTACATTAAGATTTTCAGCAAATGTGGAGAACAAGGGCAGGTACTGTTCTGCAGTTATTTCATCTTCACCAGTAAATCTAGGGAGGAACTTGAGATACCCCTAAGGCATTACATTCATTGGTTGGGGTAGATTTAATGGTGCATATCTATTCATCAAGAAAGCAGGGGCTGCCATGTTTATGCCCTGATTGAATGCTCCTTGAATAGGGGTAAAATGGATACCAGTTGTAGATGGGGATAAATGAGGTGGAACAACTGATATAGGGATAGGTGTATGAACAATAGAAGAACAACTGGCAACTGTATAAGGTTGAGTTTCTGTAAGAGGAAATGATACAAACTCAAAAGATTTTTCTTCTAACGTTGGTTCTTAGAAATGAATGGGTGAAGGTGAGGATTCTTTTTCCAGGAAAATGAGTTTCTGAGAAATATCCTTGGATGAAAATGTATGTGAACTGCTGCCTGGTGCAAGCAGTGAGGCGTCAAGTGTAGAAAATATTTTTTTTTTTTCTGGCCCTTCTTTGAAACTAGCTTTTCTGGATCAGACAAAACAGAAACTTTTTGCTGAGAGCTATCTGACCTCGTGTGAGGCCTCTTAGGAGCTAGAATTATTTTAAAGAAGCAAAAATTAGTATTTCCTCCTCTTTGAACAACCAGAGGAAATACGAAAAAAACCCAGGGAAAATTTTGAATCTTCGCTCCCCGGTAGCGGCGCCAATTAATGTTGTACCTTAAGAGACAATCCCTTAGCTATGATAAGGAACCAGTGCTTAATAAATCTATCTAATTATGCCATGAATGTATATATTTGTCTCTGTCTTATCAACCCACAAATATTAAAGATCAAACCCTTAAATATCAAATATATGAACAATCTACAATGCTATCTTTAGCCAATGTTGAATGAAAGAATCAGAAGAAACAGAAGGGAGAACTTCAAACTCATATGCTATTTTATACAGAAAATACCATTTCAAAATCCAAAAGAATTATATGAAGAAATAGTTAAAACAAAGGAGCGCAAATTAAGGTTTTTTAACTCTGAAATACGTAAGTATAAAGAGGCCAGCTGCACATAAATATGTTTCATTCATAGATGGAAAAACATAACGTAAACTGAGAATACATTTCAAAATTAATGAAATGATAGAGACTTGCATACGCATTCATTAACTTGTCAATCTCTGAGTCCAAAAATTAAGATTTGAAGGTCCAGAACTCGGAACCTTTTTCATCTTCCAAGATTACATTAAGTACAGTAAAAAGAAGTTTTGGGCTGCTGTAACCAATCCTAACTACCAAAACTACTTTAGACATCGAAAGATGTATATTACATATCTTATTACAATTATATTGTCTTCAGAAAATAAAACAAATATCCTATTATATAGGAATTGCTGATGATGCAGATTCTTTTCCTTCCGCCTTCTTTATATTTCCCTTCCGATGGTTTTCCCCCGCCGACGAGATCCGAGCCATCGATCTCCCTGATCTAATGGTTCTCACTCCATCGCAACACCATTTTTCCTCCCGATTCTCACTTACCAAAGTTTCCCCGCCGATGTATTTTGGACCATTGATCTGGCTCCCCCAGATCCAACAGTCAGCACAGTTTCGTCATTTCGCTGTCCCTTTGCCTCATTCATTCATTTCTGTGATGCTCTGATTTCATTTGGATCGTTGATCCTCCTGATCATATGGTCATCATGTCATTTCATCTGGATCTCTCTGTCATGTTTTTCCAACGTGAAATGGGCCATTTTTAAAGGGACATGTGTCAACCACCAGCATGTATTGCGTCCACCCAGCATAAAACCATTTATTGCTTATTCCTAGCATGAAAAACACTCGTGGTTTTCTGCAAAACCACTTACCATCATTTCCACGCCAATATTCAAACTTGCCCAGTTTTTTCCTGGTTTCTATGACAGAACCTTCCTCTAAGCATTTTCCCTCCTTTTCTGCTTCCACAAACCTTTCATGCGACGATTTCCATTCCAGCTATGTCTCTGAATTCTTATGAAAGACACATTTGATGCACCACAATTGTCCACACCTTCGTCATATTATTTGAGTACGATGACACAACCTCCATATATTAATTTTGGTGTTACTATTGCAAATTCAAGATTTTGAAAATCTTCCCGTGTTGTCTTCCTGTTCAAAAGGGATAAAGCCCCTTCAGTCTGAGTATAGTCTTCTCCCTCTGAAAGAGAGGAGACTATACACTTGAACATTATTATCTGTTACATTTACTACAACCAATGGAAAGAAAACAAATTCGGAACCAATTTGCCACCACATTTATCGTGTGTTGTTGTTCATGGGCTGGTTCCGAAGTGATTTCTATCTTTACTCTTGCTCACTGCCTTCAAGAGCACCTTTTACTTTTTCTAAAGAGAACCCTCTTAAAAAACCAAACGAATATACCTCATTCACGAAGAAAAAACCTTTTTCCTTTGAAAAAACCGGAAAGAGAAATGGTGGGCCACGGGAATCGCAATCACAAGCAGAAGAGGAGAGGGAATGTTTAGTGCGGAGGGAATCACAACATGCAATGAGCGATGAGGCAAGGGGTGAGTGTGATGCGATGCGCGATGGTGCAATGATCACATCGACAGAAAACGAGAAGAAGGAATTAAGCGCTAGAGGGTGGTGTGATTGCACGATGCAATGGAGGATTATCACATCGGTGGAAGATGGACAGCGGAGTTAAGCTCTGCGGAAATTTAGATAATGCGATGGGAAATGTTGCGGTTGATCGTAATCCAACTGTTGTGATTGAATTGCACTATCACAATCCCAATGTTCACTTCGCTCGATTTCTTATCCTTCAATTTCGCGATCCGATCAGTCTTCTAGACCCGATAAAACATAAACTTGCACCTATAGAATTTCAATTCCTGATTCCGATTCCGCCTTCGGTGATGTTCCCTTTGAAATGACTTTCGGCGATGTGATATGAAAATATGCAAGGCTTTCAGCGATGCGATATGGACCTACGAACCCAATGACAATAAAACTCAGCATTCATAATTGCTTGAAATCTGATCTCTGTTTAAACGTGGTTTTAACCCAATACTTAGTGTATTTTTGGGTGTTTCTATCTATGAAACTAGAATGATACAATACGGCAGACATGTGTTTCCTTTCAGCATATGACGTCACTGCGAGGGGTCTCAGGGTACAACTAAAAACTTTGCTGGTACCCGCGTAGTCGATATCCACCGTTGATGTTCATCGCCTCTGCAATCAACCCAATCAACTGCGAAGGCACCACTTTGCGTTAAATCTTGTGTTATTAGTGCCCGCGGGTTGGGTCATCCAGTTTAGACTTTGAATATCAGCACTCTCCGCCGATTGAATTGATCGGCCTTTAATATTTTGATACAAAACCCACTTGTACAAAGTTTAAAATAGTTAAAATATAATACATCAAACTAAAAACATATTCTTTTTATGCCGAAGTATAAAACTATATTACTTTAACATATTTTCTTTTCTTTCAATTTCAATTTTTTATTTTTATTTTTAATATAAAATTAAAAGGATATGTAGGTGATCCACAACAGGCTGGATCCAACATCCAATGAGAGAGGTGTTCATGAGTTCAACACAACTCTCCTGCAAAGATTCAAAAGGTATTAATTTTCCTCCCTCAAAATGTCTCATAAAATAAATTCCCCTTGTTGCAAGGAATGGTATTTATCATTAATTTGTTTGCATAACCTAAGCAACAACATCTCCCTGTCATTAGTTTGCCTAAACTTTAATCTCTTTATGATTTATTTCCTGGGTTTCTTTTAGAGTAAATTAAATTAAAATGATTTTGTGATGTAACAAAGGAATTTTCTTGAAATAGTTCAGAAAGCTTCAACACGCAACCAAAATATGTGAGTTTTGTTCAAGGTTGTATGACTTCAACCTGAAAATAAATATTTATTTAAGAAATGTCTGAAATTTGAGTGAATTTTTTCAAAATTTATCTTCATATGGGGATACCTTTCTATGGTAAATTTATTTCCCATGGTAATAATCGAGCTACCTACCACTTTCCAAAATCACTAGCATGAAAATTTTCCAACAAAATGGCACGCATCTAGCAACTCTAATAGTCTTCCATCTACAGTCTCTATAACCTCTATGTTTCAAAGTTGGCTCTCTAATTAATGATCGTATATTATGACAATCTACCAAAGTTTATGTTATATTTTAACCTTTTATTGAAATAACCTACATCACTCTTTTAGGAGAGCTATGGTTGTTGGATTCCATAGTTGTCTAAAACATATAGACAATTCTTGAGATGCAAAATCATGTTCTTTTCAAGGGGATAGTTGTTTAACATTTAACTTAATCATGTTTGTGATCACAGACAATCCATCTAAAGAATCATGAATGGGGTATCATGTATTCAATATTTTAGTATTCTTTTTTTTTAATAATAATCTATTGCCAAATTTTTCTGGTCCAGATAACTACCTAAATCACCATGGTGGTTAGCACAATATAGCGCTGTGCATAACAATTCTTTTGCAAGTTAGTTCATATTACTGTCTCTATGCTTGAGTGTAAGAGCTAGAGAATTTTTTTCAATAATGAAGACACCTAACATTTTGCAAATTAATTTGTTGGAATTTAATTCCAACTGCCTGCACAGCATAGTCAAATCCACTGCCAACTGAGCCAGAACATGGGCCAATCATAGCTTTTCGCATAATTTTGAAGTCGAGTCAGCTCAATGGAGAACCAGACCCGAAAGCTTTATAAAACCAATTTCATAAATTTTTTGCATAACATCTACCCCTGACATCATCATCAACTTTTGTTACATGAAGATTTTATTAAATGTGGTTTAGTTTTGGTTTGAAGTCCGGTGGGGCCCAACGATGGCCAATCAGATTTCGTTCGCGTGGACTTTGGGTCCGTTGACGTCATGTTATTTTGTAACACGAAAATGCTTGCAATATTTCTTAATGATATTTGAATTCCACAGCAAGTTAATGATCATGCATGTTGGCAGCACGACAAACATTGATCTGAGATCAACAGGTTTGTGGGAGCATGAGTTGCGCAGAGTTTAATCTGAGGGGGTGCCTCTGCAGTTGACCGCCCCATCTCACGTTGACCAGAGATCAACGATTGTGATCTAATATGGTAGCACAACCCAACCGTTTGGAAATCACTGAGGAGTGCCTCTGCAGAACCACTAGAGGGGTGTTTCCACCTGTTAAGTGGTGTCTCTGCCCTGCAAACCACCGTAGCACCACCACTGCTGCCACCAAGCAGATTTCCATCAATGTAATCTTAAAGCAGTGTTTTTTGTTGGCATGTCAATCAATGATATTTAATGGTATTAGGTTTGTAATAATTTCTATAGTCGATCAGTGAACATATAGAGGTTGAATTTCATTGTAAACGTAAGTGTTGTGTAATTGATTTTTATGCATAGAGATATTTTGTAGCGTTGTGTGTGAAGCAACCAAGAGAAATTCTCTGCTATGAATCTAGAACCTTGTTCTGAAGAATTCTATGTTGTAAGAGAGTCAGTTTGTTTAAGGAAATAGAGTTTCATATTTCATCTCTGTGACTGAAATTTAAATTTTATTTTTTATCTCTGTGTGTGTTGTTGTTCGCAATTACTCAGAAAATTCCATGATGGTATCAAAGCTAGTCTAGGTGCTTAATGAATGTGGTAGAGTTTTCTCTTCACTGCAGAAGTTGTAAGAAGCTAGTTGAAGCGGTTTCCCCCAGCAGATAAGGGTACTGTTTGTTTTTCTTGCATAGTCACGATGGTTGTAGCAGGAACCAGTTTGAAAAATCCTAAAATTCCACAGTTTAATGGGAAGAATCATGATTATTGGGCAATCACTATGAGAGCCCTCTTTGCTTCATAGGACATATGGGGGCTAGTTGAGAATGGCTACCCATAACCAGCAGATGCAGCAGCGTTGGCTGCTTTTAAAGTAGCAGAAAGAGATATGTTAAGAGATAATAGGAAGAAGGACTCCAAAGCCCTCTTTTATCTCTTTCAATCATTGCATGAGAGTATTTTCACAAGGATTGAAGTAGCAAAAAAGTCTAAAGAGGCAAGGGATATTCTCAAGACTTCCTATCAATGCATGGAGAAGGTGAAGACAGCAAAGTTGTAGATGTTGAGGAGAGATTTTGAAACTCCCTATATGAGAGAGTATGACACTATAGACTCATTATTCACTCATGTTATTGGGTTGGTTACCCAAATCATATCTCATGGAGAAACAGTTGAAGAAATAAAGACTGTGGAGAAAATATTGAGAAGTCTACCCTCAAGATTTGATGTTATAGTAGTGGCAATAGAAGAGACAAAGGATCTCTCACAATTTACAGTGGATGATCTGAGTGCATCCCTAATGTCTCATGAACACAGACTGAACATAGGATCAAATTCCTCATTGGAAAAATATTTTAAGACTCAAATGTATTTTGGCCAAAGCAGAGGTCAAGGCAGAGAAAACAATAGAGGAAGAGGCAGAAGCCAAAACAGAGGGAGAAACAGCGCTGTAAGTTCGAGTGGAAGAAGCAGTAATCAGAACCAGAATGAAGGCTCAAGCCAATAGTAAGATAATGGACAAAGGTATGATAAATCCCAAGTCCAGTGTCACTATTGCAAGAAATATGGGCATTATGCGAATGAATGTAGGAAAAAGAAAAATGACATGAATAATAGGTAGAATGGTAATTTTGCAAAAGAAGAAAATAAGAACCAGAAGAATGTGCTATTAAGATGTAATATAGCACAAGATAAAAAAATATGATGTATGGTTCTTAAACTCAGGTTGTAGTAACCACATGACTGGAAACATAGCAATGTTTGCCAATCTTGATGAAGATGTTAAATTTGAGGTAACAACAGGAACTGATAGTAAGATCTCTATCAAGGGAAAAGGAAGAGTCAATATCCTAGCAAGAAATGGAGAACAGAAGTTTTTGCGAGATGTATATTATGTACCTGGCTTAAAATGTAATCTTTTGAGAATTGGACAGCTCATTGACAAGGGCTACAATGTGTTTTTTAAAGATGAAGTGTGCACAATCATGGACATACCTCCAAGCAAGACAGTCATTGCAGAGGTGCAGATGACAAACAATAGGATGTTTCCTCTCAAGCTCAGAGCAGACTTGAAAGAAGGAAGAAATGTAGCAGGTGTAACACAAGAGGTCTTTCAAAAGGAAGTGAAATATGAAAAGTGGTTATGGCACTTGAGATTTGTACATCTATATTTCGGAGGCTTGAACTTGTTGCACAGGAAGGGAATGGTAAAATTATTACCATTGATTGAAAAATCAGATAGCCTTTGTGAAGGCTGCATCTTGGGCAAACAACACAGAGAAAGCTTTCCAGTAGGGAAGAGTATAACGGCAAAATCACCCTTAGAGATTGTCCACTCTGATTTGTGTGGACCAATGAAAACTCCATATTTAGCTGGCAATAAATATGTTTTGACATTCATAGATGATTATACCAGAAAGACATGGGTGTATTTCTTGAATCAGAAGAGTGAAGTGCAAAATGCTTGTTGAGAAGCAGATTGGGCACTACATCAAATTGCTGAGAACTGACAGAGGTGGAGAATACATCTCTAAAGAGTTTCTGCATTTTTGCAGAGAGAACGTCATACATAAGCAATTTACCATGAGGTACACACCTCAGCAAAACTGTGTTGCAGAAAGGAAGAATAGGACCATCATGGACATGGTCAGAAGTATGTTGAAGGAAAAACATTTGCCAAATGAGTATTTGGCTGAAGCTATCAATTGTGCAGCGTACATCTTGAATGGATTCCTAACCAAAGCTATCATGAACAAAATTCCCGAAGAAGCATGGAGCGGCAGAAAATAGTTCATCACCCACATGAAAGTATTCGGCTGTGTGGCATATGCACATGTTCTAGATCAACTGAGAAAGGAGCTTGACAGTAAGGGGGAGAAATGTATCTTTTTTGGATACAGTGATGAGTCCAAAGCATACAAACTCTATAATCCATCCACCAAGAAATTAGTAATAAGCAGAGATGTGCAGTTTATAGAAGAAGAAGCTTGGGATGGAAGTTTAGAGAAAACAATGAACGTGAAGACTAGAGTGTCTCATGAAGAACAAGAGGAAGGGACATCAGAAAATAATCCTTCCTTGGTGGTTCCTCCTCCACCACCACAAGCACAAAAAACCACACCAAAAGCTGGAAATAGAACAACCTTGAGAAATCAAGGAAGTGCTTCTTCAAGCACACCACAGGGAACAAAAACACCCTCAAGTTCAAGTGAAACTCCAAGTACACCAAGAAGACCAAGATTCATAAATCTGAGTGAGGTTTATGAAAAAGGAGAGGAAAATGATAATTTTGGTCTGGATTATTTATTCTCTTTATATTGTCATGTTAATGACCCAATTCATTTTGAAGATGCTATAAAGGAAGAAAAATAGATTGAAGCAATGGATAAAGAAATTGGTGCAATAGAAAAGAGTAATACATGGGAGTTAGTGGACCTCCCTAAAGGTAAAGAAGTCATTGGAGTTAAATGGGTCTATAAGACCAAGAGCAATGCTGAAGGCAAGACTGAAAGGCACAAGGCCATAATTGTTGTCAAAAGCTACAAGCAACAACAAGGGAGAGACTATGAAGAAACCTTTGCGCCAATTGCAAGGATGGGAACCATGAGAACAGTGTTTTCCATAGCAGCACACAGAAATGGAAGGTTTATCAGATGAATGTGAAATTTGTATCCTTGAATGGAGTATTGAAAGAAGAGGTATATGTTGAACAACCTCCAGGCTATGAAATTTAAGGCCAAGAGCACAAAGTATGCAAGTTAAAGAAAGCTCTTTATGGGCTGAAGCAAGCACCAAGAGCATGGTACAACAGAATAGATGCTTACCTGATTGAAAATGGATTTGAGAAATGTGATGGAGAACCCACACTCTACATAAAGGAAAATGATGGTAAGATTCTTATTATTGTTTTATATGTAGATGATTTAATCTTTACTACCAATGAATATTCTCTCATTTTTTATTTTAAAGCAATCATGAAAAGTGAATTTGAAATGACTAATTTGAGTTTTTTAAGATATTTTCTTTGAATTGAAGTAGAGAAAAATGAAAATGGTATTTTCATTTCCCAAGAAAAATATGTTGATGAAGTGTTCAAAAGGTTCAACATGCAGAATAGCAAGGCAGCTGTAACTCCAACTGTCATGGGGTTGAAATTGAGCAAAGAATACAATGACAAGGATTTTGATCCTAAATTGTATAAAAGCATAGTTGGAAGCCTCATGTATTTGACTGCAACTAGGACGGATATTATCCATGCTGTAAACTTAATCTCCAAATTTATGGAAAGGCCAAAGGAAAGTCATTGATAGGTGGCCAAGAGGATTCTAAGGTATGTGAATGGAACGAAGGGGTACGATATTTTATACTCCTAATTTCAAAATTTTAATTTGACAGGTTACACTGATAGTGATTGGGCTGGAAGTGTAGATGATAGGAAGAGCACATCTGGATATGTGCTTCATTTGGAATTGGGAGTCATTTCATGGGCTTCCAAGAATAAAATAGTAGTTTCTTTATCAACAATAGAGGCAAAATATATGGCAGCAACAACAGCAGCATGCCAAGAAGTATGGATGAGAAGAGTACTCAGAGACTTCTGTCATGAATAGGAAAAAGGCACAATCATTTACTGTGATAACAGCTCAGCGATAGATTTATCAAAAATTATGTGTTTCATAAAAGAACGAAACACATTGATACCAAGTTTCACTACATCAGGGAGCTAGTGAACAATGGAGAAATAATTTTGAAACATTGTAGAACTGAAGAACAGTTTGTTGATATCCTCACAAAACCGTTAACACAGAAAAGTTTTAATTATTTCAGAAAATGCCTGGGTATGCAGGAAAAACCCAACAGTTTTAATTAAGGGGGAGTGTTGGAATTTAATTCCAACTTCCCACACAGCATAACCAGACCCACTGCCAACTCAGCCAGAACATGGGCCATTGACAGCTTTTCAAATAAGTTTGAAGCCGAGTGAGAACAATGGAGAACTGGACCTGAAAGTTTTATAAAACCAATTTCATAAAATTTTCACATAAAATCTACCTTTGATGTCATCATCAACTTTTTTTATGCGAATATTTTATTAAATATGGTTCATTTTTTGTTGAAATTCCGATGGGGCCCAACGCTGGCCAATCAGATTTCGTTCGTGTGGACTTTGGGTTCGCTAACGTCATGTTATTTTGTAACGTGAAAATGTTTGCAGTCCGTCTTAATGATATTTGAATTCCATAGCAGGTTAATGATCGCACATGTTGACAGCACGATAAACGTTGATCTGAGATCAATAAGTTTGCGAGAGCACGAGTTGCGCAGAGTTTAACCGGAGGGGGTGCCTCCGCAGTTGACCGCCCCATCTCACGTTGCCCAAAGATCAACGACTGTGATCTACTATTGTAGCACAACCCGACCGTTTGGAAATCACGGAGGAGTGCCCCCATAGAACCACCAGAGGGGTGTCACCGCTTGTTAAGTGGTGTCTCCACCCTTCAAACCACTGTAGCACCACCACTGCCTCCACCAAGTAGATTTTCATCAATGTAATATTCAAGCAGTGTTTTTTTTTTTTGTATGTCAATCAATGACATTCAATGGTATTAGGTTTGTATTAAATTTCTATATTCGGTCAGTGAACATATAGAGGTTGAATTTCATTGTAAGCGTAAGTGTTGTGCAATTTATTTTAATGCCCGAAGGCTAAATAAAGAGAGACAGAGAGACAAAGAGATTTTGTAGCATTGTGTGTGTTACAGCCAAGAGAAATTTTCCATTGTGAATCCAAAACCTTGTTCTGAAGAATTCTATGTTGTAACAGAGTAAGTTTTTTTAATGAAATAGAGTTTCATATTTCATCTCTGTGACTGAAATTTAAATTTTAGTTTTTATCTCTGTGTGTGTTGTTGTTCGAAATTACTCAGAAAATTCCATCATAATTTACCCTATCCAAATGGATGGAGTTTATTCTAGCAATGTCCTTTCATGTCTTGTGCTTGACATTGCAGAGTTGTCGACAAAATTCTTAAGTAATGTGATAAAAATACACTTTCTATTTCTCAGTTTTCGCTAATTATTTTCTTATTTGCATTATTTTTTCAGTCACTTATTAACTTCTGTATTTTCTTCCATGTAAGTTCTCGAAAATAAAGGGATATTTTTATCATGTTCTCTTTGTTGTGCAAGCAAGCATTCTAGAATGGGGTCGTATGCCTTGATGAAGAGGCAGTCCCATAATCATGTCTATTGGTAACATCTTCGAGTAGGCTTGGCTAAATTGTTATAGGGTTTAATTCCAAGAATGTATCATATGTTTTTTCAAATTTCTTTGGTAGTTCAACCCCAAAACTAAGATTTATTTGCAAATTTATTTGGTAGTTCAACCCCTTTTGGGAGCTTTACAAGTATGGGTTTAAGAAGCTCGAGGTTTCAAGATGGAGTGTTTGCTTGTTTTGGTACTGCTCAAAATATGTCTAGATCATTTGGTGAAGCAACTCCTTCTATTCCTCACAAGGTGCCCCCATACAAAACAAGTTGCTTTGCACATTGGAAAAGCTTTATAGTGGCTCAACATTGTGGGTAAGAATTTGATATACATGTTTTTTATTTCCTCTCTCGTGGACTTTGTTACATAGTAGGAATTACATGATTTTTAGCATATGTAGTTTCTAAATAACTTAGGCTTTGTAAAAAATCCAATGCCTATGGAGGAGATTATGAAAATTGAGGTTAAAATTGGACGGAAGAAAGGAACAAAAATTGCATTCCCAGAAAAATAAAATGACCAACCAAATGTTGTTCCTATTGATTTTGTCTTTGTGATTAACAAGAAGCCTCACTGTTTTTATGAGAGGGAACGTAATGGCCTTGTAGTTACACAAAATATATCCCTCTTGAAATCCCTCACAGGTTGTATGGTGAACTTGAGTACTTTTGATGGGAGAAATATAAGCATTCTCATTACCGGGGTTGTAAATCCAGGGATTGAAAAGGTAGCTCCAACTAAAGGAATGCTCATTGGCCAAGAACATGGAAGGAAATGAAGCTTTTGATTCAAATTTGAAATTATGTTTCCAACCAAGCTAACTGATGAGAAAAAAGTTGGTTTAAAGAGGTTTCTTAGAGGTTAAAAATTATGTTACTTAACAATTCTAGGTGAGTGCATTTGTTATTTTTTTCAACAATTTGAAGAATATTGAAAATAGTTGTGACTAAGAGAGAAGGAATGTTAGTAATCAAATTTTAGGTCTGAGAAACTTGTCCCATAAGAGTGAGTGACATTTGTGTGGACTTTGCTATTGTGCCAAGAGTTGAGATTTATTGTCTTGGATGCTTTCACTACAGAACTATCATTGGCTTCAAACTTGATTTAGACTGAGATTGTAGAATCCTACACATAAATATTTATAACTTAACTAATAATTTATGTTGAGGTATGGCAGCTTGTATTTTCTCATTTTATAGATCCAGAAATGGTATTCATTCAGTACCATCAGTTCTTCAAGGCACAAACTGAAAAAGGGCTAAAGTTATTGCTAAAAGCAAAGTGTTTTTAGATTTTCTCATCTATATAACCTTTTCTTTATAAATGTATTTTAAATCAAGATTAAAGGATCTAAAATATAGAAATTTTTTTTTTTAAATTGGATTTTCATATGATTCTCAAGGTATCTATCAAATAAATTTTGTTTATTTAAATTTTGCATAAAAATATTTAATTATATAAGATTGATCATATTTTCATTGGAGTTGTTATTATTAAAAATATTTCTTAGTAAATTTTACTTTTTGAGCTCTTTTTTTAGCTCTTTCAGTAACCAACTATATGTTTATATGATTAGTGGATTTATCATATCCTTTCAACTAGGAAAAATAAAAACTACATGCACACAATTCATCGAAGTTAAAAAATGGTTACATATACATCACCTCGATAGGGAAAGAGAATTAAACCAGTGATGAGTGGCATAATATCATGCCTCATCATCGTTTAACGAAGACTCCACACAGGCATATATATATATATATATATATCTATATATATATATATATATATATATATATATATATATATATATATATATATATATATATATATATATATATATATATATATATATATATATAGATATAGATATATATATATATATATATAAAATTTAAGCCCCAAGGGATAGCTTAGTTGGTCAAGTTCTTGCTGATAACTACCTCTCCTATCAAGACGTCACAGGGTCAAATCTCCTCGACGCACATGGGGTTAGGCTTTGCTAGTTTAACCGATGGGTAGATCCCTTCGAGTTGATCTATCTATATTTTCGTCTTTGCTAGTTTATATATATATAAACTAGGCCCCAAGGGCTACATTATTTCTATAGGAAAAAAGTATTGAACTAATGATGAGTACCATAAGCCTCATCACCATTTAACTAAGACTCCATACACTCATATATATATATATATATATATATATATATATATATATAGAGAGAGAGAGAGAGAGAGAGAGAGAGAGAGAATTTAAGCCCCAATGGATAACTTAGTTTGTCAAGTTTGTGTTGATAACTACCTCGCATATCGAGAGGTCACGGGGTCAAATCTCCTCGATGTACATGGAGTTAGTCTTTGCATCCCTTCAGGTTTTTGTTGTAACTAGCTTGCATATAGGGAGGTCACAGGGTCAAATCTCATGGACGCAAATGGGATTAGGCTTTGCTAGTTTAGTCGATGAGCAGATCTCTTTTCCCACTAATATATTGGCCACTCAATGTCCCTGAACCACCCTAAAATATATATTATTAATTTCTTTTTGAGCCACCTATTTTATTTTGATATATATTCTTAATTTTTTTTAAATATAGTTTTAATGTTGAAGAAGATCAAATTATTTGATATATGGTTTATATATAACCTACTAATTTCAAAATAAACCTAATATCAAATCACAATCAGTTATTTAATAAATCATTCATATAGATTATATTATCAACATACTATATACATTTGATGATGTAGAGTGAAGAAGGAAGTAGTTTAAGTAAAGACGTACATTATGCAAAAAATATATTATTATTTATTATGAAAAATGTTAATATGGGAGAATCGACATTTAACAGATACTATTAGTTATACATGTAAAATTAAAAGGCAGAAATAGTATAATTATATATCTACATAATGTAGAAAATATTATGATTTATTGGATAAATTTGTAATTAGGAATATAGACGTCTAATATATATTTTTTATACTTAGGTACAATATCCAAACAAATTCAATAACTATTTATTAAGCACCTCAAAATAGAATTCATTAAATTCTTATATATGCTTCAATGTCACATCAAATATTATGGGTTATCAAAATAATGGACATATAAACCACTATTGCTAAAATCTTGAGTCATTATTATATTAAGTACTTTACAACTAAGTCAATATTATCTCAACATTTCCCCCTTTTAAATTTGACTACATGTAGATTCCTATTGTCCCCAAAGTTTACAAGCATTAGGGAACACAATATTTCCTCCTCATTACCCAAATCTATGTATCAACTTTACAATAATGAACTATAAAACAGTGGGTATGCATGCCTAAATGAGTTTTGTAATCAATTACCATAGAAAATTAATGAAATCTAGCTCTCTAATTTCTTTTACTACTATATGCTCAATAACTGTTGTAAGAAGCATTGACCTACTCCTTTACATACACTCATTAACCAAGCAACTCTTCATATATTCCTTAATGAACATTTCTTAATGAATATTTTCACTAGATCCATGCCATTTTTCCCATGCTCATTAATCCTTACGATTCATTTCCAAACTATGAGATTGTTTTTTTCTTTGTATTTCAAATAATACACTAATTTTATCCAACCACCCTTGGAATTCAATTGGACCAAACATGGTGTGGTTGATATTATAAGTCACCCTGTCGCCCTATGCACCTTGAGCGTCTTCCACTAGCATTGAGCTAGTCAGAGCACGAGTTCCATCTCGTGCATCTTTGAAGCCACCATTTCTTTCCATATTCGAAACCTACATGTAATTTCAAATCCATAGCAATGCATTGGTTTATCAATTCCAAACATGCTCAAGATCCTTTGCCTTGATATTGGGTGTAGTCATCCATTCATCAGTAATATAGAGGTGACCTAGTGTCAAACCCCTTCAATTTCTAAGCTACGTTTCCCGAGAATTTCAGCAAAAATGTGAGTTTTAAGTCTTGATAGTAAAGAAATGAACACATGCTCATTAAAAAAAGCGAAAAGAATATAATCATAGTCACTCATAGTACTGAGTGGTTTAGCGTGCTACTATCATGTGATCAACAACACCATGATTTATCCTAAAAAGTATTAAGAGGGAAGTACCTAATTAATACTAGTTATCCTTGATTATCCAACCATGTCATCATTGTCTTACTCAACCATATTATAATGAAATTCTTCAAACATTTGAATACATTATAGAAAAATATTATAGGTAACTAAAACTATAATTCCATAACAATGCACTCAATGTCCTATTAATTATTTTATGTTCAAGTAAAAATTAACTTCACAATATGTCTTTGAAAGTTATTCACTTTTATAAACTAACTATTTTAATTTAAAATTTAAAAACAATATATCCCTCTACGACACTTATTATATAAATTATGAGATTTAACTTTTATATCTTCTAATTATTTCATGTTTATAATAGTGCCATATAGTGGTAGCCAAACCCCATATCTTATGAGCATGAGATCAATTTGTAATTTGTTAATTTTCTTAATATATACATGATTATGAGACTGGTCTAATTTCAAATTCCCTTAATTACATTCTAACACATTTTTTTTTAAGAAAAACTTCCGATTGGATAATGTTAATCATCACAAGCCGAAGTAATTGGAAGGTGGAGAAAGTTGATGTGTCCTACACCGGTTTGTATGAAACTCCTTGAGTATTCACTCCTCTCATACCCACCAAGTTTTTCTTCCAATTACAAAATTTTATAATTATTTTTCTGTTTCTCCTTAAAGGTGGATGTGGGTAAGCTCGTTTTTTATAATGAGGCGCTATTTCTAATTTCCTCCCCTCTTTTCTTTCTTATTGGACACTAATCGTTTCCCCTGGTGTTGTAGTTGGTTGGAACTGAGGTGCTTAACAGGCCTTCTTTTGCACTTCAGTTTAGGGCAAGCGTTGTTCCCAGCTATTATAATCGTTAACTAATTCTCTCATTTTATTAAACCCTAACGCACTTACATTTTCTTATAGGTTTTCTCGTCCTTTTTACACGTATGCAGAGAAATATTCGATGGTTACTCGTGCTCACCTTGATAGGTAAACCCTTACCACGACAACAATCTTTTCCCTATGAGCTCTTTTATACCTCTTTTATCTTGATTGTAACTTTCCCTTCTGGACCTAGTGCCAGAATTTGCAGGTACCTGCCAATCATTACTGTTGGTACAATTAATCTAAGTATAAGTGCTAAACACCCATGCACATACATTTTTTAAAATTCTAACTCGAACACTATTGGGTGATTACAGGTTCCCTCTAAAGAAAACCATCCTTGAGTACATATATTTCACGACATGGAGAACGGTTTACTATTTGGGGCTTTAAAGAATTCGTTAATGTATTATTTTTTGAATGGTTGTAGCTAATAGCCGCATAAGACTTGACTTTTGTTTAGATATCTTCCTTTACCAACCCTCTGTAAGGAAATTTTCGATGTACATCTATATAAATAATTCCTTACTTAATTTGTTGTTATTTGATGTTCATCCATGGGATCATCACAGGTGAAGGTAGTTCGAAGCCAGAGAATGTTGATGGCTCTCACATCGGTTTCTACAGAACTCCTTATAAAAGTATTCACCCCTCGAAGGTCCGACAAGTTTTTATTTGAATTATAGAGTTGTATCATTCTTTTTATGTATTTTTCCTTCAAGTGGTTGAGGGTAAGATCGTTATTAGTAACCAGGCCCTATTTCTAAATTCCTCCCCTTTCTTTCTTATTTTACACCAATGGTTACCCCTGGTGTCACATTTGGTTGGAACAGAGGTGCTTAGTGGGACTTTTGCACTTGAGTTTAGGCCAAGTGTTGGGCTCGAATATTAATACCGGTAATTAATTAGCTCATTCGCTTCCATTATAGGAAGGGTTATTAAACCCAAACCCCCCTTACATTTTCTTATAGGTTTTCTATTTCTTTTTACATGTATGCGAAGAAAGCTTCGATGGTCACTTGAACTCACCTTGACAGGTAAACAGTTTCCACAACATCATTTCCCCATTATGTGTTCTTTTATATTGGGACAGGTAAACAGTTTCCACAACATCATTTCCCCATTATGCGTTCTTTTATATTGGTTTTCTCTTGGTTGTAACTTTCCCTTCTGGCCCGAGTTCCAGAATTTGCAGGTACTTATCAATCCTTTTTAATTGCACAATTATTCAAACTTTAAATGTGAAAGTCCCATGTGCATAACATTTTTCTAGGTCATAACTTGAACCCTATTGGGTGATTACAGGCTCCCTCTACGGAAACCCTTCTTTGAGTATACATTTTCCACGTGTTGGAGAAGGGTTTACTATTTAGGGTTTTAAATAATTCTGTTAAAGAACGTAATCTCAACCACTTTCTAGGTGTCAGATCCGTCAGTCCAAGTGTCCAAGTTTAGTCCAGTTTAGTCGAGTTTATCTCTAGTTATTAATTGCTGATGTTTCCAATGTAATCTATTTAATCTATTCGTAATCTTCAGAAGAGCAACTCTCTGCTCCAGTTCGTTTTGAGTGTTTCAATTCTTGTCATGGTATCGGAGCCGAGTTGCATAAGCCTCCCTGGAGAGCAGCAACAGAGCCACAAAGGAGCAGAAAAGAGGAGCAGTCAATTGGCGCGACTGTGAGTTGATTGGCGCTGGAATACACGCCATACCCGCGCCATTTTCGGTGCCTTACACGCTTTTTGAGAAAGGCGCGACTGTATACACTCGGGACCGCGCCACTCCGCAAGCATAAATAATTGTTAAGGGATTTTTTTTAAGAGCATGTGTAAATGTTTTTTTTGGAGTTTTTTAAAAAAAAAACTTAAAGCTATGATGTGAGATGAAAGTGAAAGTTTACAGGAAATTCTTTGAGGAAGATTTTTTTTAGAAGGAGAAGTGAACTTGCATAAGACTCGTTCAAGAGCAGCAAAATTTTTGAAGAAGTGAAGTTGCATAAAACTCATTCAGGAGCAGCAAAATTTTTTTTAAGAAGCAAGGTATTGATGAATATGTAAACTCGTTTGTTTGTGGAAGTTTGACAACGAGGACATGGGAAAAGCCAAGAGGCTAAAGCAAAAGCAGATTATGTTCAAGATCTTTCTAGATCTGGAAATCAAGAGGCAAAAGGACGCCTATGCATTAAGATGCATAAAAGAATCAGTTGATGAAAGTATACTTCCCTTGATTTCAGAAGCCAAGACAGCCAAGGAGGCATGGGATACCCTTGAGAGATGTTTTGGTACAAGGGGGAGCATTGAAGCAAAGGGGAGCTTTGAAGATGAAGATGAAGGTAGATCTGTAGCAGCAGATCTACAGCCAGATGAAGAGTCTGAAGACGCAGAAAAGCAGCATGAAGATGCTCGTGAATCCCACTGTGCACAGCCACAAGTGGATGAAGAGATTCCAACAACAAGGATTGCTGACGAAGTTTTAATGATACCAGCAACAGAGCTTGCTGATGAAATGGTAAATCCAATGATTGATATCGCAAATGTAAACTTTGATAATGAAATTTTTTCTAATGATGATTGGTTGCAGATGATGCAACAAAAATATGATATCGACATGATGTTATTTGGTGAGATTACCCCACTTCAGTTAGTGGAAGACAACTTGTTTGCAGAAGCACAGGTCGGTGAATAAGAGGCAGAGAAAAAGACAGAGACAGAGACAGAGGAAGATGCAGCAAAGGAAGAGCAACAACAGAAAGCTCTCATTACAGAGCAGAAGGAAGAAACAGAGAAAGAATCAGAGACAAAAGTAAAGAAAGAAGTCTGCAAAGGGAATGCAGAAACAGAGATTGAGGCAGAGGCAGAAAAGGAAAAACAACAGAAGAAAGCTCTCACTGCAGAGCAAAAATACCAGAACCAATGTCGTTCTGAAAATAATTTTTATTCTAACATTGATTTCAAGTGTGCAGGTACACAGATTGATTATGAAGAAGATTTAAAGTTTATTGAAACATGGCTTGCAACACCATGTCTAGTTGAGGTCTACACAGAAGCTGTAGATATGAATGTTGAAGAGAACATGCATGACGAACATGTCAATGAAATTTTCATGCGTTGGAGTTTTGAAGAGATAAGATATTGTTCTAATCTTATGTTGCAGCAGATTGATGATAAAAAGCACACTACAGAGGACAATATGTGGCAGCAGCCCACATACAAGTCAACTTTTGAAGAAGTCCAAGACACGCTTAGACAGCCTGGAACAGTAAAAGACCTGCACCAGCGCATTAATAAATTGAGTTTTGAAGAACACAGCAAAGCGAAAAATTTGAAACAATTTAGAGGCTACAGAATATGGAAGAAGAGAAGAAGAAAACTAAATCTAGTTGAAGTCAATTTTTTTAAAATTGTAAACCTCGCTGAGACATAGACCAGCAGGTATCTTAATTAATTTTTTTTATGTGGTTGAAATTAAAGGGGAGTGTTAAAGAACGTAATCTCAACCACTTTCTAGGTGTCAGATCCGTCAGTCCAAGTGTCCAAGTTTAGTCCAGTTTAGTCGAGTTTATCTCTAGTTATTAATTGCTGATGTTTCCAATGTAATCTATTTAATCTATTCGTAATCTTCAGAAGAGCAACTCTCTGCTCCAGTTCGTTTTGAGTGTTTCAATTCTTGTCAAATTCGTCAATGTATTATTTTATGCATGGTTATAGATAATCGTAATAATTCGTCAATGTATTATTTTATGCATAGTTATAGATAATGGTTGCATAAGAGTTAATTTTTGTTTATGACCAGTGCTCTGCTGGCCTTCTGTAAGGAAATTGTCCATGTGCATATATATAAATAGTTCCTTAGTTAATTTGTTGCTATTTACGAACCTACAGGGTTGCTTTTCTTTAGCAAAGAAACCTTGTAATAAGACCTGGGGTTTTCGTAGATAACTGTCAACACAATTTCCCCCTCATTTCGATATTTGTAAAGAAAAGTATGATACAATCTTAAATGGTCATTTTTGTTTATTTCATTTCTTATTTCCAAGAAAAATGAAAGGAGTCTACTTACAGTTTTACAAACATAAATATTGGGTAGAGTTTATTTATATTTCAAAGAGAAATCATGCATTCATTGCTAATTAGTACAGCCACTTCTAATTTATAATATAATATTTTTTTGAGTAGGGTTTCAATCCCTAGCTTGTCTAGCTCTTAAATATGTATTTGTTTAACAAATTTACACACCGTTGAGTTTGATTTACAAGAATATTGTGTTAACAATGGTTAGAGTCTTATTTCTATTTTCACTTAATTATAATTAGTTTCATTGCCTGTCCAGATGTAAATGTTACTAACTTAGGAAAATTATGAAGGGAGTGCGGGCCTCACCAAGGCCTGCATACCATTCCAGAATACTAATCCTCAGGGACACGACTGTTCTCTTAAATTAAGGACGTGTTTTGGGTCTTTTAACTTAGATTACTAACCTAAAACCAAACAATTCACAAACTCAATTGCATTTTCTACATGAAAATATTATTGAATTATTCTAAAATATTTAGAATTAGTTTCTTTGGTTACCAACATAAACACTCTTAAACACTCTTAGAAGCATCATAGCCATTGTTGCATTTCACACTTTAGGTTTGGTTGATTCTTTTCTTGATTTGATACAACGGTTAGAGAACAACGTTCATTGGCATTCTTCCTTAGTCCATCAAATCTTACCTCGCTCAGAAGGGTTTGATTGGTGTAGGAGAAAATCTTCGAGATTTACAGATCGTTCATCCATATTTTATGTTGCTCCTGCGTGCTATAAAAGTAAAAGATGTGAGATAACTATAATCAATAGTTCCTCAACGATATATATTTGTCTGTAAAAACACAAAACATGAGATTGTTATTTTTAACCATGTTGATTCAATTTAACTAGGCTTCCTCATCTAAATTATCTAACTAAATATCACACAGTGAGTTAATAATCTATTTGGGGACAAATTGCATTTCTGGTGTTGAACCACATCCTAACATGGAATATTGCATGTATATGGTTTGCATTTATGTTTTCTATATTTAAACATACATGATTTATAGTTTCGTGGACAAAATTATATTCAAACTTACATGTTTTCCGTGGACAAATTAGATAGTTATATCTAATTCTTTATCACTCTCGAGATTCAATAAATTGTTTTTAGTGAATTGCTGAAAAGTGAAGAGGACCTTTCAAGAAAAATATGCATTTACATTATCTACAACATGTAAGGGAAAGGTTTATATTAGGCTATTTCTTCACAAAATACTAACTTTTCGTAACATGAGTGGAAAAAGTAAAACATTCCAGAGTTGAAAGGGAATGAAGAGGAGTAGTGAGAGGATTCAAGGAAGACAAAGAATGAGATGGTCTAGTTAAAAAACTACAATTGACACCATCCAATTTGGAATCATTGAATCCTTGGTGAAGAGGTTGGACGTGGGGTGTCTATTTCTTCAAAGATGCCAAATAATTTCACTTAGCCCCATTTGAAATATTTTATATAAGGGGTTGTGTGTTATTTATCTATTTTTCTGAAAGATCCCATGGTTTGCACTTATCTCCAACTACTGTTGTGTGTTTTAGTGCATCCATGAACATCATCACACACACAAGGGTTTCATTGGATATAGTTGAATCCTCGTGGGAGTAATATCACAACACCCAAATTCCACACACCTTGCCCATAGTTAGTAGAAATTCCAACTACCATCATCAATTCTCAATTCTTCTACTAAGAGGTTGCATGTGGGTTATGTAGTCCTTCAAAGAATCCCCTGATCCACATCTGGATGCAACTACTAAATTATTGTTGCATATAATGGAACATCCATGAGAATCACCACAAACAAAAATTTATCATTGGAGAGACTTGAATGTTGGTGGGGAAAAATCAACAACCAAGTTTTTCTTACCGTGCAACCTACCTTTGGCTAGGGGAGTAGTTTTAATCAAACCACTTTCAAAGCTAAATTTTATGAATTTTTTGTTATTTAGAACTCTCATCCATTGTATTCAATTGGTCGTTTATTTACTCAGGTTGACAAACCATTAAGCTATTCTTTATGGGTTTTCTCACTAGCAAAGGACATGAGCTCTAAAAAGATGAGGCATGCAATGTCGTGGGTAATTTTGCTGAAAATTGGAAATGTTACCCCTCAATCATGGAAACTAATCCAAAGAAAGTGTATGATGAATCCCTTCTAAAAAAAATATTATCCATTAGTGAATTAAAGTTAATATGAGATTACTTATGCTATGAAATGTTTGATTTAAATCATTTATTTATAACAGTTGGGAATGGTGCAATTCCTGAATGTTAATAAAGAGAATTTTCGTAAATCCTTTGGAGTTAAGGTGTTATGCATTACCTTCATTTTGCACATATTCTGAAATATTGGCCTAGTTGGAATCTCCCTCATACAAAACATATGATAAAAAGGAGCCCTCTATCACATTGGTTATGTTTCTAGTTTCTTTTTGTTGTAATTATCCCACCACTCAACTTGTCACCCTTCTGCTTTGAAGGCTATCAAATAGGATATATACTACTACCTCATCACTATTTGATTTATTTGTCTCTTTCATGTTAATCATGACATACAACTTATATTTATGTTGTTACTGAGTCATGATGCAAGAAAATTTGAAGCATGTTTTAAATTATATATAGCTATAAGTAATTTGATGTTTTACCCTTTATGTTGACCTTCAAGATATAAGTTAGTAATGACCCAATTTCGTGTGCAAAGTTTTATTATTGTACCTAGAAACATTTTTAATTATTGTTCGATAGCCAATTTTGTATGAGGTTCCCCAAATGTTGAATTTCTTGGGAGTGACAAATTAACATCACACAAAATTTAAAGATTCCTTAAATTGGCACATATTCCATATCACAAAATTCAACCCATTGTCAACAGTGATTAAAGCTTAAAAATCGAAAAACAAAATATTCTTAAGAAATGCTCAACCCACTAGCGTAAATATTATAATTATATATTATACATAGGCTTCTTAGTAGTCTCTTATGAAGTACAATCTCTCATAGTGATAAGTTGTTATGTAATTAATAGAGTAACGATGAGAGTAATTAGTATTATGGACAGGATAACTATTACATAGAGTTGTTTAACATAAAACAATCTGATTGGAGGCTCATACTCCACATGAACTACCAAGTAGTCTCTAATATGTTTATAAGCTTTCACACAATTTAAATCTAGAAATACTACTTGAACTATGCTAAAGTACATGAATCTATGTACTGAGATGTTGTTTTTAACATTAATCTTGAAATTTCACTTTGTTGATAAGGTGTTTGTAAAATGCAATATTTGTCACAAGAATTTTGTGTTCAAGGCTTTGGTGAATACAAAATGATTTCAATGAGTGGTTTGGGCTTCTAACTATAGTGTTTCCAATGCTTTCAATGCGGACCTTTTAGAATTCAGTTCCATTTGTCCTTCGATTTATCTATTGGGGGCAACCTGGCAACAATGTGCCCCTATACCACGCGACAACACACACATGTATTGGTTTCTGCAATTGGAAAGTACATTAGAGACATTTTGAAGAAGAACACATTATGAGTGAACATAATTCTGAAGAAAAAATGATGGGATTCCTCAAAACTACCTTCTTTCCTAACTATTGTAACTCAATTATGAAAAGTTTAAATTTCAATGTTTTTTTAACTCAAAGACTAGTAAAGAAACAAAATTGCATAAATTTTTTACTTCTTTCTTCTATGACTACTCTTTCTTATGATATCACCTTAAGAAGTTTCCTTTACAAAATGTGGTGCAATTGTTAATATATATAATTATATTTTAAACTCCAACTATAAACAATAATAAAATATGATATAGAAAGATAACCTTCCGGCATCCATCCCCTCCAAACCCTTGTTTAAAGCCAATTGAGTCCTCGTATGCCACATTGATGCGTATTAACACTGTAAACCACTTGCAAAATTGCCGTAACAAAACACTAATGTATACCATGTTCATTTCCTTACGGATAGACTTGCATGCCTTGCACTGAATAAGATAATAAAGTCCGAATAAAAATTATAAGATGCCATCATTATTCTTGGTCGAGATCATAGCTTATTTAATAGCCTCATTTCCTGGTGTAAATAATTAACGGCTATACCTTAATAGGTCGAAGCTTCTAGATTCGCTGTTGTAAATAATCAACGGCTATACTTTGGTAATTGTACATTGAGCTCTATTTTTCAAACATTCTCGAACATATCGCCAATTTATGAAAACGAACGGCTATACCTTAATAGGTCGAAGCTTCTACATTCACTGTTGTAAATAATCAACGGCTCTACTTTAGTAACTGTACATTGAGCTCTACTTTCCAAAGATTCCCGAACATATCGCCAATTTATGAAAATGAAAGGCTACCGTCCAGCAAGTTGTCAATGCAGTCTGCGTAAGTGGGCTGATAATTGCTAAATGAGATTTCCCTTACTGTCTCAATTTCTGTTGGTCTTTTCAAATGAAACGCCATGAAGTGATCATTGCCCACTTCTTTTTGGGTGCTGAAAGCATCACGGCAAAAGGAAAGTTGCCTCATGTCGTTTTAGTGGGGTTGAAATAATAAGTGAACGACAACGAAGGTTCTCCAAAAACACAATTTGAAACTACGGTCCAAAGCAGCACAGAATGCGGTCTATGTAGATCTTGCAAGTGGAAATGCTGTATAATCACGTGCCGGGTATCCCCTGGATATGGCTGTTAAAGGAGAATAACAAGATGCTGAACTCAACATTCACACAGGTGGCATATTGGAAAATAATAAATAAAAGATCACAAGTGGCATAATGGAAATAATAAATAAAAGAGCACGAGTGGCATAGTGGAAAATAAAAGATTGGTTAAAGTGATAGTCCATATTACCTTATCTTTAGAGATCTATAGAGTGTTTCCAAATGTGCGCTATACTCGTTTTCGGATTGCCTATGGGGAGCATTCAAAATAGAACTCAAGGGACTATAATTTTTGGTCTCGAATTTAAGCTTCGCAACTTAGTAGCCATAGATGTTTACATGGGCAAGGTAGCTGGAGCTTTCCCGCTAAAGCAGCGAGTAAGTGGAACGAGGATCTGTAAATACGTGAGTCTGTGGTGGCTTGCCATCTATATCAACGTGGCCTTCTCACGGGGAATGCTGCGTTTTTTCTGAATCACTTCTGATAACAAATTGTTGTTTCTGATCGAACTGTCTCGTGTAACGGTTTTTTAAGGAAGCATAGAGATTCGAGTTTATCGCTTTCTTTGTTAGAAGAAATTTAAAATTTATTTGCGGATGACAACAAACTATCAGAAGCTGAAGCCTGAGGTGGATTATCTACCTCCGGTGTGATCTCAGAAACAGCAAGATCACCTCTCGAAGGAAGGAAGGTATGATTGCGGAAATCGGTGGCTATTTGGGAAAAGAGGATTGGATCTTTTCACCAGGTTAGATCTATTTAACCTGATATTTATCATGTATGCAGAGGAATTAAATTTCTTTAGGTTTAAATCTATAAATTTTTGTATCTAGACTGATCAAATCTCTGAAAAAGGTGCAAATTTATAAATTTGATCTCTTAGCTCATGATAGATTCTTGTTAGATGGTTTAAGCTAGTTTCAGTGTAGGGCAGCAATGTCACATTTCATATTGTCATTATTATGTATAGTTATGAAATGTACTACATAATATCTATATAACAATGTTTAATAGTCAAGAAAATGAAATAATTAATGTATTGAATAACAAATATACTTATTATATCATTTAAATGTGATAGGAAGAAAATATTGAATTTAAAGTGACAATGTAACATTGTTGAATGATAGAAAATGTAAATAATAAAAATGTAGTCAATTACACTTAGTCTTAATTTCAAACTATTTTCTTTTATTATTATTATTTTCACACTTGTTAATTTTCTTTTCATAGGGATGGAATAAAAAAAACGGTTGAAATTGATATGATTCAAATCTGTAACTTGAACTATTGTTGTAAATGTTATACATTGTTTCTTTTCAATCATTGTGACTTATGAAGTGCTAAACACAAGTTAATTTCAATGGTAGTTGCTTTCTATTACCTCTTTTGAATGTGAAGTGACTAACAATGTTAAATGATAGAAAATTGGAGTAATAAAAATGTAGTCAATTACAAATAGCTTACAATTTCAAGAAGAAAACATTTCAGATATGAGAAAGATTGATTTAAAATCAAAATTCAAGTATTTTATTTATGGTTGAATTATTGTAACACAGAAATCAATGCAGGTCCTCAATTTTTTTTTGTTACACTAAAATTAATGCAAACTCTTAATCTAATTACTCTAAAATTAATATACATCATATATCTAGTTACATCAAATCATAGATTAACATCTACACTAAAATCAATGCATATAATGTAAGGACTAATATCGTATTAGAAAGCAACATCTAGACTAAAATAAATGCATCTAGTGCAATCAATCAAAGAGGATTAGGAATCAACATCTACACTGAAATGAATGCATCTACTCAAACAAATCAAATAGGATTAGAAATCAACATCTACACTGAAATCAATGCATCTACTGAAAAAAATCAAATATTATTAGAAATCAACATCTACACTAAAATCAATCCTACCAACCCAATCAGTAAAATAGAAATAGGAATCAACATATAGATTGAAATCAATGCATTTGTTTGCTTTCTAGTCCCTCATGATGGGTGGAGTGTCCACTCGAAACATCAGACGGGGTAAACATCTACACAATTTTCTTGAAAAGGTTATTGAAAATTATCAATGCATCTATTTTAGTGAAAAAGAAAAATATTAATATTTTTTTACATCCAATATCTTTCACCTTTTGTAAAATTATCTCTCTCTCTCTCTCTCTCTCCAATTTTGTCATTCTTCTCACCTCCCTCTTTATCCCCATCCAACTCCTTCTCTCTCTTCCTCCATCTCGCCTTCCCTCTCTCAAGTCTCACTCCCTTTATCCCCTACCTCCCTCTATCTCTCACCCTTCTCTCTCTCTCTCTCTCTCTCTCTCTCTCTCTCTCTCTCTCAAAATTTGTCACTATCTCTCTCCATCTCTCCTTCTCTCTCCCCCTCTCTCTGTGTCTCCTTTATTTCTCCATCTCACCTCCAAAAAATACACACTCTCTCAATATATCTCTTCTCACTCCCACTCCCTCTCTTCGTGTCTTATTCTCTCCCTTTCTCCCCCTTTCTCTCTCTATGTCTTATTTTGTCCCTCTGTCTCGCCAATTTTTTTCTCCCTCCCCCTCTCCTTCTCTCTCTCTCCCTCCTCCATATCTATATCTCCCTCTCTCCCTTTTTCTTATCTGCTTCTATCTCTTTTTTCTCCTCTCTTCTCTCCCTTACTATCTATCCATCTCTCCCTACTCACAACCTCTCTCTCTCCACCACCATATATCTATGTCTTTTTTCTTCCCTCCCATATATATTTCGAGTTAATATATCCTAATATATTAATATATATTATAATATATCAAATTTATTATGATACTAAATTTAATAATATTATTACTAAATATTTGGTATTAATATTAGAGTTAATAATAATAATAAATCTTTTATTACAGTAAGCTTAATAACTTTGAAAAAAATATCCTCTAGTCGGTATAGCTATAAGGCCCATATTTAAAAAAATATATAATTATGTTGGTTTTATAACATTTATTAGTTATTTTGTTAATCATAAAATAATTTTAAATATATAATTTTTATTTTAGAAATTAATTTTTATTGATTTATTTAATCAATTATTTAATAATAAATCATTACGATATAATAATTTTGATATATATATATATATATATATATATATATATATATATATATATATATATATATATATATATATATATATATATATATATATATATATATATAATTTCTAAAAATGATATAAATACAAAATTATGTTCAAATAGCTAATTACTCTCATATGAAGAGTTTGCCAAATTTAGAGAGTTAATCAAGTCAAGTTAAGTCATAGTCAAATTTAGTGTGTTGTTGCATGTCATGGTATTTTAAGAGAGTCACTAGTTTGAAAAGCATAAATACCCCTCACCAGGTTCATTGTAATCAATGAAGTTTGTTTGATCAATAGAAGAGTGACAGCTCATGTGTTTTGTGTGTTAAATTAACATTTTACCTCCTGTGCCTTTCCAAAAAAATGGTATCAGAGCAGAGGAAGGATCACAAAATCCATGGTGTCGATAGAGGCAGTAAGAAGAGGGCCTTGTGAAGAACGCCAAATTTTTTTAAAAAAGATTCATTACAAAATTGATGCACTTTTATAGAGTGACAAGTGATCAAGAGGGTGAAAAATACGCACTTTGTTAGTACATAAACTGGGAAAATATCGTCAAACTTCAAATCCATGAAAATTTGACTTATGTGCATAGTTTATATGAATCGAGGGTGCACACATCGTGTGTTCTATTAAAGCACCTAAACCACATTATTCCAATGTTAGAAAAGTTACAAGTTTATGTACAGGTCATGTGGGTTAATTCGTAATAAGCCTTATATTCGTGGATTAATTTGTGGGTTACGACATTAAATTATATGCACACTTGTTAATTCATGACAAAAATTTTCGAAAGCTGTGTTTTTTTGTTATATGTTTAGCGAGTTTTTATTAAGATTTTTTTTATAAAATGGTTAAAAGTTGAAAGGCTTCATTGAAAGGGATTTTATAAAATTCTTTTATAAAAGTATTTTTATAATATTTTTTAAAAGGAATTTAAAAGAGAAACTATCACATTTTTTTTTTTTTTTGGGTTCTTTATAAAGAGGGTTTTATTTTAAGAGGAATTTTTTGAAGAAAAATGGCTTTCTCAAATTTCGAGCCCCAATTTCCACCATTTATAGGTAAGGATTATGATGTGTGAGCCATTAAGATGGAGACCATATTGAAGGCTCATAATTTTTGGGATCATGTACAGTTTGGGTTTTTAGAACCTAATGATGAACCAGAAAAACTAGCTCTCACTAATGCAGAGAGGGAACTATGGAAGAAAGAGAAAAAGAAGAATGCGCAAGAATTGAAACTTATCTAGAAGGGAGTTGACCAAGGAGTGTTCCAGAAGATTATGATCACATCTTCAGCAAATACAACATTGGATACCTTAACAACAATCTATAAAGATATGACCAAAGTCAATATTGTTATGTTGTAGAATACTACGAAATATTTTGAAAGTTTACAGATGAAGGAGACACCGGACATTGATTCATTCATGAATCGGGTCATGAATTGAGTAAATAAGTTAAAAATTTATGGTGAATATGTTAAATATCAAATAATGGTTGATAAGGTCTTTAGATATTTGTCTATCAAATTTGATGTTGTGGTAGCAGCCACAAAAGAAGCCAAGGATTTGGTAACATTAATAGCTGATGAGTTGATGGGATCACTTATATACCACAAGGAAAGCGTATAAATAAATAAGGATTCCACTTTATAAACCACTTTCAAAAACTGGGTTTCTATTTCAAGAGATAGAAGTTGAGCTAGAAGACATGGTGGTCAGAGAGATGGCCGAGAAGAGCCTGAACATGAAAGTGGAAGCAACAATAGAATCTTCAACAATAATCAAAGAGCTGACAAATAGAAGGTGATATTTTATTATTTCAATGAATTTTGTCATTATGCCCATTATTAGAGGAATAAGGTATTTGATCAAGGAAAATATAGAGTTAATGTCACTACGGAGAATAATAACTCCATATTCCTAGGTTGACATACCATGCACGAACCTTCTGATAATGTGTGCCTATTACAAAGTGGTTGTAGTAATCAGATCATAGGAAAAAAGAATTTGGTTGTAAATATGGATCAATCAAGGAAGAAAAAGGTAAAGTTGGGGACTTACAAGACTTTGGATGCAGATGGAAAAGGAGTGGCCAACTTTCTGACCAAGCAGGGGGGCGGAGGCAATCTCAGAGGTCTATTATGTCCCTCATGTCAAACATAATTTAGTAAGTGTTAGTCAATAGTGTCTTATATATTACAATCCCCCAAGAAAGTAATTGATAACAAAGCTATATATGATGATGAAAAAACTCTTTCCTCTAATTATGAATTACAGTGATCGGGTCAGTTCATTTACAGTTACATGTTCTAATGATTATTGGTTATGGCACTTTCTCTTTGGACATTTGCACTTTTCTGGTTTAAGATTATGGTAGCCGAAATAGATAGTCAGAGGATTACCCCCATGAAAGAACCTACTAGTACTTGTGAGTGTTGCTTCTTAGGAAAGTAACACGGTGAATGTTTTCCAAAGGGATTTCAATATAGAGCAAAGAAACCTCTTGATCTAGTGCATACAAACCTGTGTGGACCTATGAGGACATAGTTGATTGGTGGAAGTTGTTAATTCCTCACTTTCATTGATTATTATAGAAGAAATACTTGTGTTTACTTCTTGAAGAAGAAGTCTGAAACTTTTTCAAAGTTTGAAGAATTCAAAGACTTAATAGATAACCAAAGTGATCAGACTATCAAGGTATTGAGGCCAGACCATGGTGGAGAATATGATTCAAAGGAATTCCATGATTACTATAAACAACATTGAATCATAAGACAATTTACAACCAGGTACACACCGCATCAAAATGGTGTAGCAGAGAGAAATAACATAAACATTATGAATATGGGAATGAACATGTTGAAAGGAAGAAAGATGTCTAATGAGTATTCGGAAGAAGAAGTTGCATTTGTTGTTTATGTGACAAACAAATCTTCTAAAAAGAGTGTGATGAAATGCTCAAATCAAATGTTGAAAATTTCAATTACATTTATTTAGTGATGGGATTCTTTGTACGACGATTGCAGGGAAATGATTGTGTTTCGGTAACGTCACGATAATTCATGGGCCTACAAATATTGCTTTGAATGGTTATAAGAAGAGTATGCATACCTCTTATTTACTTGGAATTCTGGTCTAGTTTATTTCTCATCTTGAAGTGAGGAAGGTTAGGGGTGTGGTTTCCTGAAATCCTTGATAAAAAATGATCGATGAAACATTGAAGTGTACTATGAGGAAGAGGACCTATATGAGAAAAACTATTAATTGAGTGATATACTTATCGACATTCATCATTTGCAGAGGAATTATGTCAATAATTGGGTCAAATTTGGATGGCACCACTATGTAGTAGCTACAACTGTGTTTTTGCCTCTAGTAGATAATAAAATTCAGACTAGTCGAGGCATTCTTACAAAAGGATAATAAGTTTTGTGTTGCTACCACTTGGTACGTTGCTTCAACCCTTGGGCCTCTCGCTAACTAACGTCTCTCCATAATATTTCCAAGGTTGCGTATTCAAGATATTTAGATGCCATGTCATCCATGAATCATAACCTATGGCCAGACCATGTATATAGATGTTCAACTATATAAGATATCATTGTACTACTCGGGTGAAGTATTTGTGCTAGGTCCCTATAATACTATTGTATCCCCTTATTTTTATTATTAGTATAGCCCCCTTATTGTTATTGTTCTGCCCATGTAGTCCCCATATTTTTATTATTGTGCCCCATATAATCCTACTATTGTTATTTTTGCGCTGTTGAATTATTATTGTTATGTCGTCTTGATTGTATTGTGACACCTTAGACTCATATATATAGAAAATATGTTTTTCCATTTGAATCATCTAGTAAATGTTCATTTATGTAATGTAAATGAGGTTTCCCCCTCGAAGAGGATAATTTTTAAGTAGTTTCTCTTTTTTTTTCTTCTATTTTTTGAGCTAGTTGCATAACAATTGGTATTAGAGATTTGGATTATAGGGTTTCACTTCTTCAAATACGTCATCTTGAAATTTTTAGTATAATTCTTTTTCTATGAAGCTTAAGAAACTAAAATTGAAACCAACTGGAGTAGAAATAATGGTGAATCTTGTGTACGCATTTCATAACTTTATGCTCTATATTTTCGGAGATATGATATGAGAAAGTTATGCTTTTTGCAGGCTCCATAGTTTTATCTCAAATAGGTGACCAAGGGAAAATAATCAAAACTTTCGTTTCAGGAATCAGATTTATATTCTGTAAAAATTGTTGGAACGTGCATCAAGTTTTTTCTTGTATTAATTTTATTGTTGAATTTTTAAATAGTGACACGTGGAATCACTTACAACTTCACTCTACTAAACCAGTCCGTAATAAGGTCATCGTGGGAGATTAAGCATAACATTATCTTGAAGAATACAAATTTGGTTTGACTTGTGGCTTTGGAAAGAAAAATCATAGGTCTACCACAAGACCAATGTTTAGATCTTAGATATCAAAAATTACAAGGATAAAACAGTTTCAAGATCAAGCTCCTAAAATCAAGAAAAATGTGTGTATTTATTTTTTTAATTGCATAACGTTTGTTTGAAAAATTAGTTTTAAGTGATTCCAAAGGCATATTGAAACATAGATATTAGTATTTTTCTAGAGAATTCCTCCCAAACAAAATAATTCCACACCCATTAAGCCTTCATAAAACTCTACGATAATGCATGAAGATGAATAATTGCGGCATGAATAGTTTAAAATCAGACATGGAAGGTTTGAAGGATGACATGAAAGCTAATATAGATGGTAAAGAATAAAAAACTAAAGGAAACATGGAATATTTGAAGAATGGTTTAAAAGCAGACATGGAAGGTTTGACAAAGTTGCTACAAGAAATTCTTCCTAATGGAAAAAAGGTATTAGATGAAACTCATGAGGAGAACAATAGAAATGTTAATCATGATTTCATAGACTCTAATTTTGGATTGAAGACCCACCATATTCCAAATATCAATATGAGGAGGTTTGATGGCAAGGATTTGGTAACATGGATAATATAGATGGAGCAATATTTTTATCTCCATAATGTGAAACACACACAAAAGGTATGCATTACAACTTTATATTTAGAACCCAATCAGTTCGTATGATATTGATAGATTTTTTCTCGTAAAGTACTTGTCACTTGGTCAATTTTTATAGAAGAAATGATAGCACATTATGAGGATACAAACAACAACACCTTCTTTAGCCAATTGATTGTTTATTTTTGGTTAGCATCAAATCTGCTCTAGCTCTGAAACTTTCTGGAGGGGCTAGAACACATGAGATCTCCAATATCGAGAAATTGTCTAGAGAAATCCCGCCTAGAGCTTAAGTTATTCAAGTAATTAATTATTTTAATGGGGACCCTAAGTATAACTTACGGAAATTAAATAATTAAAGTGAATTAATTTAGACATGTGGGTGAGAATGTTCTAAGTAATGAGGATCGAGTATTTTCTAATCTTAGTCATCAATTAGAGATTAGATCATAACTGTTGATTCGTAATTATGAAAATGTTTAAAGGAAGGCTTGGGGTATGTTGGAGGATACACACATAGTGGAGCACTTGAGCAAAGTCGAAATTCTAAGGCACGATTTGTTGAGAATTTTCGAGTGAGCTTGAAGTGCAGCGAGGGGGAGTCTGACAATGGGATTTTTGATCCATGGGTAAGAATACAATAGCAGAGAGGAAAATCATCACCAGAGAGGCAACACAGGCCCAAGAGCATGATGGAAGCCTAGAGGAGCTGACACAGAGCCAGAAGGGGAAATGTTGTTATTTAAGTGGGCCATATCAGGCTCATATTTAGGACATCAGAAAAGGGTAACACAACCACTAGGAAGGGTGACACAGTGACTATGTAGCCACTTGTGGGATTCGCCATTATGAAGTTGGATCAACCATAATATCTCTCCAGATAGAGTTACTTTTGCCGATATTTTTCTCTGTTGGGTGAGCCACATTGGCACCATAATTTTTATTCAGAAATCTTCTTAATAATAAAACCCTCAAGAGTTGTTGCACTAGTTTTCCTACATTGGGTTTTTCCTGGGACATTTTTTCAAAAAATCTTATGTGTACTTTGTATGAATGTGCTTAATTATTCAGTAGATTGTCTGTATAATTGTGTAGGAAGGAGTGTGTTTTCTTTGATGTTTTTAATGTATTATTAAAAAAATAACTTGTTAAGTTAAATGAAAAAGTAGGAGATGTAAATAAAATTACTATTATAGGATTTCTATTGAGTAAATTCAAAAATTTTCGCATGGTATTAGAGCTATTAGAAATCAAGGAGAGTTGAAGCCATGAATGAAGTGTCAAAGTTTTTGTTACGGGAAGACAGTTGTCCGGAGTGACAACACAGATCTAGGAAGAGGCAGAAAGGGGATATAAAATCACCAGAGAGACTCACGCAGAGCCTAAGTTAGCTAACAGAGGTGTAATTGTAGATGCTACAGAGGAAGCATATCAATTGATGGGTCAGCCCAAAGGTTTGAGTCTCCATCTTTCTGGTTGCCATAGCTGGATGTGCAGTTTGTTTTCTTTGGAAGTTGCTGGTGGGGCATTGTTTCTGTCACTACAGAACATTTTCTAACAGGGTGCGACAAAGTAAGGGAAAAATTTTCCTCAGCAAATTTTCTTGCCAAGGAGTCTGAGATCTGATTAACAGAGTGATTGAAGAGGGTTGATTTGACATCAATTAGTGGAGTATTTTCAGGATGGAAATTACTTGTGAGAGGGAGCATATTCTCTAGAGGATTTCTAGCACCAAGAAACTGAGATCTGAGTCTTTTGCTAAAGGCAACAAAAAAATAATGGAGAAAAGTATCATCTTCGACATCTTTTGAGCAGATTAGGACAGGTTGGATGGAGAATCCAACTTCATTGTTTAGAAGGAAATAATCATGTCAGTTATTGATGAGTGGCACATCAAAGATCATATCGAGAAGGTTGTTGGTGTTCCTATTGACATTGATTTTTTTTGAAGAAGTATGAGGAAGCGCAAGAAAGGGCCAAGCGCTTGATTATGGATGGGGTCAACGATCATCTAGTCCCACAGATTGATCAAAAGAACACAAAAAATGAGATGTGGACAATGTTGACCACATTTTAATAGGGGAATTTTGTCTAGAGGAGAATGTTTCTAGAGAATCAACTTTAGTTATTTCATATGCATAAGGGAGAGGAAATCAACCCCTTCCTCATTAGATTGAAAGAGATTCGTGATCAAGTAGTTTATATGGGGACCACTCTCAATGAGGGTCTAATGTTAAGGACTGCCCTAAATGTAGTGTCTGAAGAGTGGGAGACATTTGTCTAAGGAATTTTAGGCAGAGCGACACTTCCTAATTGGGAATACATGTGGATAGCTCTTTGAGAACAAGAGATCAGGAGGATGACCAGGGAAAATTTTAGGGCCGAATTTTAGCCCAAGGGCGAAATTTAAGGGGTTTTAGATTTTAGAGGGGCGAATTTTTTATATAAAATCTATTTTGTATAGTTTTGTATAAATAGCCCCAAAATTATTTTAAAAATAAATAATTATTATGGTTTAGCCAAAAAAAATTAACTGCGGATAAAACATAAATTGTCGGATTCGCCTTCAATTCACTGGTCTGTGATTTTATGGGGTTGTATTCGCCCCTAATTTACCAAGTTGGAGGGTTTTGGATCTGCATTCACCCCGATGATGCTGGTTTTGGGTTGCGTACGCCTCAGATTTACGCTGATCGATGCTGGTTTTGGGTTTCATATGCCCCAGATTTACAGTGGTTTTGGGTTGCTTATGCCCCAGATTTACAGGGCAATGGAGATTTACGGTGAAGATGCTGGTTTTCGGTTGCATATGCCCAGATTGACAGGGCAATGGAGGGTTTTGGGTGGATTTTTTTTGGGAGCAGATCTGAAGCCATATAATATCCAGTAATATTATGAAGTCTTTTCATGTGCAGGGGTCCAGGTATTCTGGTACATGTGCTTTCTTGGTTGGTTACCTTATTTACACTCTGGCAGCTGGTAGATATGCATGAAATCATCCCAGGAAAGCTCTTTGATCGATATCACGAGTTAGCACAACATGCATTTGGAGAGAAGGTTGGCCTATGGATTCTTGTTCCCCCGAATTTGATGGTTGAAGTTGGTGTGAACATAGTTTATATGGTTACCAGTGGAAAATCATTAAAGAAATTTCATGAAACAGTGTGCAGAAGTTGTAAACCACTGAGGCAGTCTTACTGGATCCTCATTTTCAGTTGTATTCACTACCTTTTAGCACTGTTACCCAATCTGAGTTCTGTGGCAGGGGTCTCAATGGCTGCAACACTTATGTCTCTATGGTATGCATTCTGCAATTTCATCGATAGGAGTCTATTAGTTTCTATTTCCGTAGACTGTAATAGGAAATAGGTGGTATCCCTAGTACTACAACCTGTATTATTATTTGTTTATACCTAATTTGTGATATACTCTTTACTATCATTAGAGACACATACTATTCCAAAATCTCAAAGAGGGCGAGTATTTAGCTTGTCCAAAAATTTAAAGGACTAGACTTAGGGATGAAAATAGCTTGTAAACTCATTCCAATGTTTTTCTTTGACATTCATATGTTTTTTAAATGTCAAATATCATTTATTGATACAAGTATTGGATTATTTAGAAGTATGGTGGGAATGAATAGGAATCCAATTTTGACTTTGTTCATCTGGATCTTGTGTAGCTACTCCACCATTTCTTGGGTAGCCTGCGTTTATCATGGTAGAGTGGAGGATGTAAGCTATGTGTATTTACATGAAACACCAGCCACCACAGTGTTTCGTGTTCTTAATTTCTTGGGAGTAATTGGATTTGCATATGCTGGACATAATGTTGCTCTGGAGATCCAAGCTACCATTCCTTCATCACCAGAAAGGCCATCTAAGATCCCCATGTGGCGGGGTGTTATGTTTGCATATTTTATTATTGCTCTCTGTTACTTCCCAATAGCTATAGTGGGTTACTGGGCCTTCGATCAGACTGTTTCTGACAATTTACTCTTGACACTAAAAAAACCAGATTAGCTCATTGCAGCAGCAAATATGATGGTGGGAATACATGTAATTGGAAGCTATCAGGAATTTTTCTAGTTGTTGAAATTATTGCTAGCACTCTAGTACATTTTATACCAGCTCCAATAACTTGACTCTTAATTAATTTGCACCATTCAATCAAACAGTTTACTTCTTACCAACCACAAACAATCATTTCTGTTTCCATGTCAAGGTTTGTGCTTTTGATATTGCCTCATAAAATTGTAGGTTTCTGCTATGCCAGTATACGATGGGCTAGAAAGAGTGCTAGTAAACAAATTTAAGTTACCACCAGGACTATATATTCGCTTGGTTGCTTGATTTTCTTATATTGGTGAGTGAAATTTGTTGCATATATCATCAAATTAGCAGTGACTTTTTCATTTCAGGGTTGCTCTTACTTACATTCTTACCTCAAGGACATCTTTCACCACTTTCATTGTTGTTACATAATAAATAACCAGATCCCTCTCATGGCTTCTTTTCCTTTGTCTTGCGAGCAGGTACCTTGCCTTTTGGGACCCTCTTCATTGAGCTCTTCTTCATCATGTCTAACATCTGTTTAGGAAGGTTTTTTTGATGTTTTTGGTTTCCTATTTGTTGTGATTGTCCTACTTCTTATTGTGTGTGATGAGTCTCTGTGGTTCTTACATATATGCACCTATGTGTGGAGGATTGGCAGTGGTGGTGGAAGTCATTCTTTGACTCTGGCTTATTTTCTCTCTATGTTTAGTACTTTTAGGACTAAGAATTTGTTTGTTGATACCCTTTGGATTTGATATATCATAGATAAAAGGAAATGGATTTGTATTGTTTACTATATTTCTGAAATTACCTATACTGGAAAAGGATATAAAAGATTCACTGATTTGTTCTTACGAACATGCCTTATTAGAGGTTGTTATTGATTTTTTCAGTAGTATCGTATAACTAATAAGGTAGTAAATGTATTGAATTTTATTTCAAGACTCGAGTTGATTGGGAGAAGTGAGAAAGATTCCAGATCCTATTTCTTAGGTACATTTGATGCAAGAAAAATGTACATGAGGTTGTTGTTCGGGCAAAGTTTGCAGCCCAACCTGTTTGCCTCAAGACTATCTTCAAATTGGTATCAGTCCTGTGCAGATTTAAGGATTTGTCAGATTTAGCTTGAAGGAAAGACATAAATTTGTACTTATAATTTAGCACTCTGTTCTTTAGAGGTCATTACCTCATTCAGTCTCTTAGGGCATGCTCAGTTTTGACTCTCAAAGGTCTTTTGGTTACTCCAATTAGTGGCTAGCTCTCTAGATCATCTTCCCCATTCATGTATTACCTAAATGTGCCATGTCATCTCCTATCATTCAATTAGGTCCTCAAATGAGCTATTAAAGAGTACTTCTAGGATAAATTTGATAATATGGAGAAAAATCTGAAAGCTTTGCATTGGAGGTCCAGGCCCAACAATATGAGATTGGAAATTTTGCATATATTGCAAAGGTTGAGATGGAAATGGAGGTGTTGTAGACTGCTTAGTGTAGCCCTTAATATAGTCATTACCTGCAGCCATCCCTGCAGATACCTCCTCCATTGGTGATTCATTATCTGCTTATTAAGCATTGACTGAAATTCATTTCAGCAGTTTCTTAAGATAAATTTTGAGTAACTCAGTCATAAACATTTAAACTTGGGTAAATGTGGAAGCAAAAGTTTGACGTGAGTTCAAATCTACAGTGCGAGTGTGTCCTTCATCGAATGTGCTCCTATTTGAGGCAAGGTAGACTAGCTACTACTACTAGCAAGGTATTTCCCACTAAACCAAGCAATAAAAAAAGGCCAATGTGGATGACTGTCACTAATGGAAATGGCCTTAAGCATCACCATAAATACAACAACAATTTGATTGCAAGTATTGAAGTAAAAATACTTAGTTATCCCTTGATTTATAGTGACAACACTAAACCAAGTAATAAAACAGAGGCAATGTGGATGAATGTCACTAATGGAAATGGTCTTAAGAATCCCCACAAACACACCAACAATTTGAGGGCAAGTATCAACTTGGATTCTAGGTATTGATTTCTGACTTCAATGAAAGGTTTGCAAAATAAAAGGAACAACAATGTCTACAGGTTTAACAACAACTGGGCTTAAAGCCACTGCCATTGTCAAGCATATTGGTAAGTACTCCAAGCATTACTCTTTCGTAGCTTTGCTTAACTGCAGAAACCTTGTTGGATACAACTTGTATAATCATATTTTTGGTACAAATTGCCAATTTTGTATATAAGTTCATTTGTTTTGAATCATTGTTGGGTCTGCTTCATAGCTTTTATTTCGAAGGTTTTTATACAATTTTCAAAGATATAAGGTGCATTATAATTCTGACTGAGATATTCTATGATCCACACGATGGTAAAGTGCTTACAGAGAGTTTCAATATCTAGCAATTTCAACTTAAATGGACAAGACAAAAATATGGATTTGTAACCCAGGAACATTTCCTCTTTACTTCCACTATTGAGATTATCTTGCATATAGTAAAGATGAAGTTATACAACTAGAAATACAAGTTGCTTACATGCTTGTTAATGAAAAAAAAATTATGACCAAGATGTACTAATTTTTGCGCTAATTTTACATAATAATTGGTGTTAGATATTTCACTGGTGAATAATAGAAATTTTACATGAAATATTGCCATATTATGGTTGGTAGAAATCATTGGCACACTCATCATATTTAAATTTGTCACTTGGGTTGCATAATAGAATATGCTTGTTTTACACATTTAGTACCTTTTAGGATTAAGAATTTATTTGTTGATACCCTTTGGATTTGATATATCATAGATAAAAGGAAATGGATTTGTATTGTTTACTATCTTTCTGAAATTTCCTATACTGAAAAAGGATATAAAAGATTCACTGTTTTTTTCTTACGAACATGCCTTATTAGAGGTTGTGATTGATTTTTTCAGTAGTACTGTATAACTAATAAGGTAGTAAATGTATGGAATTTTATTTCAAGACTCAAGTTGATTGGGAGAAGTTAGAAAGAGTCCAGATCCTATTTCTTAGTTACATTTGATGCAAGAAAAATGTAACTTAGGTTGTTGTAAGGGCAGAGTTTGCAGCCCAACCTGTTTGCCTCATGACCATCTTCAAATTGGTATCATTCCTTTATAGATTTAGGGATTTGTGGGATTTAACTTCAAGGAAAGACATAAATTTGTACTTATAATTTAGCACTTTGTTCTTCAGAGGTCATTAACCAAATCAATGTGTGTAGTTTTGCAATTTGGAAACAATGAATAGGCGTGGGTGACGATCATTAATTTGTTGAAGTTCTCCTAGCGACCACTGACAACTAACTTGCATGGAGAACTATAGAGTAGATAAATCGTGGTTTCCTTCAGCTTCACCAACTATTCCAAATTCTCATGTTGAATTTGTTAAACATGATCATTGAAAATATTTGCATTCACCTTCTCATTAGTGAAGGAATTGAGATGTCATAAATATGTGTCTACTAAAGTACTATATTCCTTGGCTTACCATGTCTGTAAATCTCTTCTCCATTTATGGGAAAATTTTGTATAAGGGATTCTGGAGAATCACAGATTCTTCATTGATTTCAGCATCATCCTTAGGATTATAAATTACCTACAGTCTCCTTTTATGAGTATTGATGGCTGTAGGGGTAGAAAAAAAAATTTGAAGAAGGTTTTCAAATGGGGTAGCATTTTATGAAGTGGAGTTTATATATGTATATTTAAATACAGATTCCTTTAACTATTAAAGGAATGATATACATATGGCTTTAATATAAGAAAAAAGGGCTGAAAATGTACCTTCCACAAACAAATTTAGGAGTCAAACAGAGATCACCAACTCATGTAATGTTTACATGTCTTGTCCATGAAAGAGACTATAGAAAACTACCCAAGTAAATAAATATTAAGAATTGACCACACTAGTTACACTAGGAGGCTAGTCATGGTAATTCTCTAGGGTAGGGTTCTAAGCCAAGATATGGGGATTGACACTAGGAAGATAGAGTGGGGAAGCTTGAGACCATATGGCCAAGGGATAACATCATTACCTGCTTGTTTCTTGGTGGACTATGTTGGAATTTGGGTAGCTCAAAGGAATTTTTGAGAGGTGAAACCCCACCAAAAGGAGTTGGTTGGGCAAGTTACCCAAGTGGTTGGAGTTTTGACCCAAATATGTGGGTTTGGACCCAAGACAATTAATTATTTATTCTAATTTAAAAACTGTCATGATCATAAAAACTATCTTCAAGGGGTATCTGAAGTATTTTTCCATGATGGCATCAAATTTATTAGCATCTTAACTTCCCTTTAGAGAAAACCTAAGATGGTTAGTGGTTTAATTTCAGTTTAGGAGGAGAAATATGCATGTGCAACATGCTTGCCTTGAAAATAGTGTTGGAAGATCTTTGGTGAACAAATTAATTCTCTAGTATATACAAATTACAGTTATGAACATGAAATAAGTCCCAGTTAATGCATAAGAAATCTGATCATCCATTGATTGATATTTTCTTTGATAAAAGGGATAAAGACGTAACTTGCCCAACTAACTCATCATAGAACTCTATAAGGAGATTATGGTATAATCCTTCAAATGGTCACTCTAGATTTCCTAGTTCGTTCATGAACTCTGTTCTGGCCAGCAAAGTAATGTAATGATATCTTGTCTTCTAGTACTTGCAAAATAACTGTAATTTGACTTCCAAGATTTCACAGATTTTTCCTTGGGCATTTGCTGTAGCCAAACACTGAAGTTTTTTCCCCTGTTAACAGGATGTGTTATCCTATTTTGTGATGAAGAGCAAAGATCTGTTTATGATGCCAGTATTCTCTACCAGAGAGCTACAAAAGTTTTCTGCTTTCTAAGTATCTCCATGACATGGTCTGTAGCTACTTGAAAAAAAATTCCTTGATCTTAGTTGGCTCTTCATGATTTTTTTTTCTTTTTCCAAAGAAAGAAGCAAGTGATTTTATTGTATATACAAAATTACAACTGCATATGCTTGTGGCATTCCTGTCGCTTGTGGCCCAAAATTTCCCTCATAAAAGAACAAGGGGATCAAACTAATTTTCAAAAGAGAACATCAACATTTATCCAAAATGTTAAGAAGATAGAAAACATCTATATTTGAGATGAGGTCATCCTGTAGAAATCATATCAGCCCAAGATCTTGCAATATCAGATCACATACTATTTTTATATTAAAAAAATACTATTAGAATAGTGTTGATAGGAATTCATAATTGTAGGGTTTCCTATGCAAAAAAAGAGAAAACATCCATAGTTAGTCTCTAATTAGATTTGAAGCCGTGTGTGTGAAGATATTCTATGGAACCTTCCAGAGTCTTTTAAAAAAAAATTCAAGATCCTCTGTCCATTTCCACTTCAACTTTCATGAGTTTGTCTGCTTCATGGTTCTACTCATTGTAAACATGCGGGAAAAAGGGATGAGCGAATATGCTGGAAGATTTTTTGATGTCTTGAAAAGGTGGCAAAGAATTATAGTTTTTCATTGAGAACACACCTCTCATCCAGTTGATTGATAAGAATCACCATAAATATGTGTATTTGTAATTCCTTTTCTCCAGCAATTTGGAGAGTAATCTTTAGGGCCATCAGTTCCCTGAAATTGTTAGTAGCTGACCCAAGAGGTTGTCCCTTAATGACATGTCATAAAACTGCAAGCAATAACTATTGCCATAAGTAGATAATAATTTTAAATGCATACTCGTGCTGGAGATATCCGTATTTTTCTAGGAATGGAGCTGAAATCATAAAAGCCAAGCCTCTATTTCAGGCTTTGGATTTCTTCATTTTCTATTATTATTACATTTTTTGGAAAATCCATCTTATATTACACTATTGCAAAAAGTATATTATGATAACAACTTTTTCCATATAATGGTAGTCTGTACTTCCAAATCAGTCAAAACTCTTTCACTTGCATAATTGAAAAGTTAAAACTATTCTGAGATATAATCCATATTTCTACTTCGTATTAGATTGAGCCTTGCCTATCATGTACAAGAAACCCTTATTTATGCTTACACCTAAAAGGAATTTGAGTAAATCAATGCCATCGAATAATAGTAGCTAGAAAAATGAAATGATTTTACTAGGATACCAGTCTGATAAATGAAATTGCTTCTTCCTAATTGGCATGCCACTGACCTAGATATGAGTATATTCTCAATTAAAATTTTGAGTTTTCAATAGTAATAATGATTTAAGTTAAAGTATTATTAGTAGCTTGTCCTCTAACCTTTCAAATAGCTAGTTGAGGTGAAGAATATCAGAGTAAATTGGAAAGGTTTTGACTTATTTTTTAGAAATCTATATAATTTATTGCCTTGACGTGTAGACAAACTATTTCAAATAGGTCATCAAGTTTCTGGCAATACAAAGCAAACAGTTTCTATTTTCAAACAAGATATGATATATGATGTGGCACACCCTTCTGTTTCTGATGAAGGGTGGTCCCATGTGGAAAATTCTACAGGATCTATTCTCAGTCAAAAAGAAGACCCTCAATCTTTGGCATATGGACCAGAAACAGGGAAGATGCTTGAACACCCATCTTCCGCAGCCTTAATCAAGTCAATTGTTGTAGACAATTTTCATCCCGAAGTGACAAAATGCATGATCACTTCTCAAGAATAGAGCAGTGTATAACATGTGAGACTTGAAGATTCCGACATTCCTCCTCCTATCAGTGAAGTTTCCAAAATTCATAAAGACGGGGAACTTGAAAAGGAAAGAAAAGGCCCAAGTTCTAAAGGCCTTGAAAAAACCTCATATCAGAATTTAGGTTTGCAATCTTCAAGGGAACTATTTATTTCTGATCAGGAGCAGAGTTTTGCAGATAGCTCAACAACGGGATTTACAAAAGCAGGGGAACTTCAGCGGGTACAAAATAATGGCATTACAAACCCACGTATAAGTGAACATGAAATAAGGTTTTTGGATACAGAGATTAGAAAAAACAAATCTGCACAAACGAATATTATAATGACAGATGAGGATATTGACAGAAATACGAAAGCTACTATAATGTCACTGGAATAGTTTCCTAAAACATCCCTTCAGAGCATGGTTGAGCATAAGCCTTTAGCCTCAGAATTTCTACTACCAGATGTAAGAGATTCTGACTTGAAATTTCAAGGTATTGACAATGTAGAATCACGGGCTCTGCTAGAAGAATTAAAACACAAAATCAATGGGAAAATTGTGGAACAATCAGTAGTGGATAAAAGGCATCAGTTTAAAGAATTTGTCAGTGACACATATTTAGTAGTTCATCCTACAACAACAGTAACAGTGGAAAATTATTGGCATTGGGATGTCAGCGAGCATGATCCTGAGAATATCGAGAATCCTTTTAAGTACGCTACTGATGGTAATGAATTGCCATGCTTTGGGATTTTATCTTCTCATAATATTTTCAGAATTAACTTTGGCTCATTTTATACTAATAATCTAGAACTCTTGGATGAAAAATATTAGATACTTTTTTAACATTACAATCATCTGTTGGGAAATAAAAAATGTAGTTCCTCACCATCCAAAGCCAATTAAAAATATAATATATCCCTTTTGGTTATTGTGTTCCTTATCTTGGTTGGGCCTTCGTCTATGATATTATGGTTCTGATCTAGACATGTGATGTCATTGTAGATTGCAAAAGTATCAATATATAAATGTACTTAAAATTAAAACCATACTTTTAACACAGATTATTCAGACATTGGACAAAAGGTCGCTCGGAAATACAGGTACTCTGGGAACAACTAATGTTATTTCCAAAAGTTTGCAAAATCCATATTTAGGAGATTGATAATGTAGTCTGATCCAACATGGATTCTTAGGATTGTCAAAGTGCAATGCCATAAGTAGAATAGTATTGAAAAGAAAGGTCCTATATAACTCTTTTAGGTCTAGCGCTATCTATGAATTGGACCAAATGTTGATTGTTGGACACAGTATCCACTGTTTAGGTCGCGGGGCAGCTGAATCCCTGCAGTAGTATCAATTAATTTGTTCCGCACCCTGCCAAGTTTCGTTTAGTGGCTGTTGTGATTGGATTTCCCCCATTCTACCCAAATAGTTGTTTGAGAAAGGTTTTTCCATATTTTTATGCTTCTGTTTGATCTTACAACAGAGCAGAAAACAAAAGATTGTTCTTTTACAAAATGATCATTTATCAACTTTTTCCACATATTAACAAAAACAAGGTTCTCTAGGTAGGCTTACCATGCGATATCCTTGATAACATGAATAATTGGAATGACATCTTCCTCATCACATTTTCATATTATTCTTTTCCAGTAGCAGTTCTATTTTTTAATTAAGGATCATCATTGTTTTGGTACATATGCAAGGCCTATAAATTTTAGTTCAGTTAAGTAGAGAAAGAAATGAAAATTTTGAAGTGCATGAGAAGAAAAAAAAATATTATTTTATTATGTTTGGCGATCAGTGAGAAATTCAGGATTGGAATAGAGTGGCAATGGCAAGATTATTCTTATTTCTTAGAAGTTATAGGTGGTAATTTTTTTTTACTAATTGGCCTAATTTCTTGCAATTTCATATATGTGGGGAAACATAAATCAATCAACAGAGAATTATCAGCCAACACTATGGGAAAAACTACTAGAGAGAGATGTCAATGAAGCAATAAATTAGGAGACATACCAAGAACGGGGAAATGCTGGAACTTCACCGGTGACCTCATTCATTCACGAATATAGGATTTCTAACAAAGTGGAGCCTCAATTATTTTCTATTAAGGGAGGATAGGTGCAGACATCTAAGTAGCTGAACAATGACTCTACAGGTGATAACCTTATTTAAATTTTAGAATGCTGATAGATACATTTTTGTATGTTTATCCTTATATGAGATTATATTGACAATTAGTATAGACATATTAATCTACTAATTCCTCTGGAAAAGGATGATGCTCTCACTATCAGAGATTCTATATTTTCTTCTCTTTCAATTACAAGAAAGATAATACTATCATTAAATGACGGAATCCTGAAATTTATCTAATTTTCTAATCTATGTAATCCGGATTGCTTAGAAATTTGTTTTCTACTTTCATTTTCAACCTGAAAAGCTTGAATATAATATTTCAGCACAAAGTATCACACGAATTGTAAGAGTTTGTAGGTTTCAGAAAGATCTTGAAGCCTAGCCCTCTTGCACATCTTAAACTTTTGTGATAGTCTATGATTTTGTACTGGAAAATCAAGACCAAAATTAGCACTTACTAGGACATTAGTTTCAACTTTCAAGCAATTCATAAAGGAAATCTATAGAATGGGGCTCTTAGTGCCATAATAAGGGTGGTGTAACCGAGAGAATGCTCATTACTGGTTTCCTAAGTCAGTTGACACAATGACACGGGACATGGAAATATGAGTGTCCAAGATGAGACATGATGACCTTGGAGTGTTTGTAATGTCCCCTATGGATTAATTTATCAGGGAACAAAGTAGCCTATCAATCCCCGTAGGCCATAGTCTTTGATAAAGGGGAAAACCCCAATTACACAGTGTTTTGGTAGCATGGGGTAAGTTTTGGGGCAGCTGGGGCAAAAAGCCCAAATTTGGGGTTTCCATGAGCCCTTCTCAATTAATTAAGGAGGGAAAACCCCCACAATAAAATCTATAAATACAAGAGGATTGCATGATGAACCCCCTACAATCATTTCTTATTTTCTTCTTTCTACTTAGATTCTTGGATGATGAACCCACAACCACCATTCCTTTACTTATTCATTGGCATAACTAACAAATCATCACAAAAATATTGAGTGCTACACATTCTACTCACAAAGTACATGTACAATGACATTTATCCGATTTATGTTTTTACATTTCTTACTGTAGACTTGGTGGGAAAATTCTTTTGGGAACCTACAACCATAACAATCTTCTACAAGTTGTTGAATTTTTAATGTGTGGCACAATACATTGTATTTTACCTTTGATTTGAGTGTTATGTTCCTTATTATTATTGGAATGATATATTAAAAATTCATAGATATTGAAGTTTTCAAGATAAAATTGTTTTTAATGGTAAAAGAAAAGAAACCAAGAGAACAAATTGCATACTAGCTCAAGCTAAATGAGCATTTGGAAATTGTTGGTTATTAAGTAAAGGATGAAAATTATCTAGGCTATGATTGCTTCTATGTTCATGCTTGATGTATTTTATCATGTATCAAACATTTTTTCCAATTTACCATTAAACATTGTTTTATTTAATTTCTTGTCTTCTATGTGAAAGAGGGAGGAATGAAAATGGTTTGTGAATAGTAGAGCATTAAAAAAATTATTGAGACTTAAGTGAATGGGTGTGACAATGGTGGAATACATTTTGAGAAAATTCAACTGACACCATTCCCCTTGATGCCACATCCTATTAAGCTATATGCAGCACCAACTTGGTAGCCATTAATGACGTCTAAGTGATGAAAATGTTTATGTGGGCCACTTTTGATGGGAATATATATAACCAAAAAAATCATAGGGTAAGGGATGAGTTGAAGGATATATGTATTCTTAATGTTTTTGGATAATTGCATAGATACATAATTTTACCCTCAATGGATTCTCTATAATGGAAGTGTTGAGGATGTATTAGATATGATATATTCTCCATTAAGTAGTCCTCAACCCAAAATAATAGGAATCCAGTTAGAGGAAATAAATATTAATTTAGTGTCCTCACTACATATAGGAAACCATTAATAGTAGGCTATAAATCCTTTACCACATATTTGATTGCTAAGCCTGAACAATCAAGAAATAATACGAAAACATGATTTGATTGTCTTTCTCTTGTGTGAGAGGTGGCATTGGCATGAAAGCTTGCAACCAAGGATATCATTTATAACAATTTTCTTCTTATATTTTCATTAAAATTAACTAAACCCTATAGCTCTAGAAAAACTTAGTTTGGACTTAGAATCCTATTCATTATTGGCATTGTTAGTAAGTTTCTTTGTGCGAGCTACAATGAGAACAAAGTCCTTGTATCCATTCCAAAAATAGTGATTTTTGTACAAGACTAGGAAGGGAGGCCATACTTTAATTTTTGCGAAGGACCCATGTTGGTTGAATGAATGGGCTGTAATCCCTTGTTTACAAATAATATATGGCTTGTTGATTGGATTTTTCCAATTTCCATAGAACTCTCTCTACATCAAACCAATTCACTCATCCATTCTTGTACAACCATTTTCTCATTACTCTACATAAAATTTTAATCCATTACTACAACATTTGTAGGCTTCAAATATTTTTTCTAAATTATTATCCACGTGAACTTTTATCAAACACTTAACATGTAGAATGTAATTTCTTCTGATACAAGCTAGTTTTTGGTTAATGTGTTAAGCTACTTTCATAAAAATTGTGCAAGATGTTACACTTCATCATGAATCCTTCTCATAAAAAGGCTTAAAAATGATATTCCTAAAATAAGTAAATCCAGAAAGATAGCGTTATTCTATTGAGCCATGGCACATGAAGAAGTAAATAGATGATCCAATGTGCCAACCTGGAAGTGTTATTGGAAAAATGGATCCAACGGAATCAGTTTTTGGGAAGGAGTACATAGAATTTTGGCAGAAAAATGAAGAATGTCACAAAAACCTAGAAAAAAACAAAACAATTTGAAGCATGGGTGAAGGCACATCCAATTGACTTGTCATGGATATACCCTCCTGAGAAAAATAAAAGAGATCAATCTCTTGAACCTGAAGGTAATAGTACGTGGCAGAATGCAGGCATAAGGAATTGGAATGATTTTTGGGCTAGTTGCAAGAAAGAAATATTAGGTGATATGGATGGTAAGCCCAAGAAAAAAAATCAAAGTACAAGAGAAGTTGAATTAGGGAAAAAGACACACTCAAATGATTTGTCCTTGTTATATCCTTCCAAAATGAACAAAAACCCCATTCAAGGAAGCACAATGTTGCTAAGGGCACAATGACTTATGACATCGTCACCAAAAAGGTCAATTAATGCCCCATATAAAACTCTTAAGGGGAGAGATAATGTTCATTCACTTAAGAACAACAATCATCATCCAACATGTGAACTACGACATATTGCGGCACCACATACAAACACTAGAGAAATTTTGAGGTCTAAAATGGGCCTCCTAAGGAATTGTTATCCACCACCTGTGGGTAGTATGAATAGGAGAAATTTTTTTTCCTAGATGGTCCCTAGCCGACAGCCAGCAGACCCTAGCAGCCACCATATAGCTCGATGTGCCATTATCTCCGCCACCTAAGCCAGCCATGTGGTCCTTTGCCCATCTATTATGATCACATGTTTGAAGGTTGGCCTCCTGACCCTAGAGGTATGGATTTTCATTAGTATAGTTGAGTAAATTTCCTTACTTATCATGGACACTGTTGTAGTCTAATTTGACTTAGCTAAAAGTCAAGAGAGGTTCTGAGCACTTCAAGTTTATTGAGTAGTAGTTGTTAAAATTTCAAGAAGACTTGTAATATGCTCGAAAGGATAACCACAAGCTCAACGAGGATTCATCATCACATGTGCACTCAAACCAAAACCAAAGAAGCAAAGGCGTGAAGGAGTCGTGAACACGCGGACAGTGTCACCATTTGCCATGCTTGGTCTCGGTGGTTCTCTTCCTCCTAATCCTGGTTCAACTACCATATCTTCATTGGAACCAACACTCTGAACTCCACTAGACAACGATTCACCATTTTGTAGTAGTGATTCGCCATTTGTATTGGTGATTCGCCATGATTTTACAAGATAATATAATCTCATGAGAGATTCGCCAAAAAATTATATATACATATTATATTATTAATAAAATCACCTTCCATTTTTCCTATGTATCATGGGGATTCGCCCATTTATTATATATATAAATCTAGGGAGGCTCTTAAAATTTTCCCTGAGGATGACCAAGTAGGGCAATGACAACGGAGGAATCAAGATCAAGAATGAGGAGGAAGATACGACTCTCACATCTAAGGGACAGTAGGGGCATAAACTGAAGAGGAAGAAATACCTTTCTAAGGTCATATTATTTGGGTGTGGTGAACTAGGACATTTCGCCACAACTTGTCCTATGCAAAAGAAGGGAAATGAAGATTTTGATTCAAAGGTTGTAATAGCTAAGGGTCATGATGGGAGTGATGATGATATGGATATCAGTTCTCATGTGCCTCTAGAGAAGAGGTGAGGTGAAATAGATCTGTATTTATCTTGAACTTTAGATGAAGGGCAAGATCCTTGAGGTGCCCAGACTCTTGGATCACATACGAGCTACGAGAGACCTTAATGATAATAATAGGATGACTAGAGTTAGTTGGTGCGAGTGATTATGGAGGCACATTAGCAAAGCTAGGACACTGAATAATTGAGCAGTGTAGAGAAGAGGCAGAAGAAGAGTGGCAACATCACAGAAGTTGTCGGGGTTTCATCAGCGTAGAGGCAGAGAAGAGTAGCAGCATTGCATAGCTCTAGATGGTCAGCTCAGATTAATAGCATAAATTTTTTCAGTATGGAGAAGTAGCCAGACTGACTTGTCTGTCGAGATTTTGGGTGATTTCCTTCAGTTGCTTAACTCTGGAAAACTAAGTTGTAGTGTAAGAGTTAGTAATGGCCATGCTATGGGTAGCATGATGGAACATTTGAGAGGGAGTTGCAGTACATATGAGGCAGTGGTTGTGGAAGAGTCATGGGAAGCAATATAGAAGGAAGAAGAAGAGTTGATTAGGGGAAACAATCGAGCATCAAAAGTGCAAGGGACTAATGTTGTGCACCAAGGTGATGCTTCAGGTCGAAGTGTTGCTAGAGCATATTCCTCGCTAAGAGGGAGTGTTGATATTTTGGTAGCATTGGATGTGCTCTAGCTCTGAAAATTTGTGGATGGGCTAAAAGACATGATATCTCCAAGACCCAAAAATCATTTGGATAAAATCCACAAGGAGCTTAAGTTATTCAAATAACTAATTATTTTAATGGAACCCTACTTCTAACTTATAGAAATTAAATAATAAATGTGAATTAATTTAGACATGTGGGTGAGAATGTTCTAAGTAATGAGTATAAAGTATTTTCTAATCTTGTCCATCGATTACAGAATATATCATGGTCATTGATTTTTCAATGAGAAAGGTATTAAAGGAAGGCTTGGGGTTAGTTCGAGGACACACACATAGTGGCAGCACTTGAGCTAACTCAAAATTTTGGAGCACAGTTTGCTGAGAATTTTCAAGTGAGCTTGCATTTTAGCGAGGGGTAGTTCGACAGTGGGATTTCTTATCCAAGGCTCACAATGTAGTAACAAAATGGAAGATAAACAACAAAGAGGAAGTGTAGGCCCAAGAATGGTGAAACACTCGCAAGAGGGGTGACGCATGGCCAGAGGAGCTGACACAAAGAAAAAAGGGGTAACGATGTGATTTTAGTGGGGTATATTGGGCTCGTATTCAATAGATTATAAAAGGGTGACGTGGTGATGGGGAAGGTTGACGTAGTCACTGCATGGGCACTTGTGGGGTTTGTCATTCTAAATTTGGATCAACTATAATATATGGCTCTATATAGAGTTACCTCTGTTGCGATTTTTCTCGGATGGGTGAGCCACATTGGCACCCTAGTTTCTATTCAGAAATATTCTTAATAATAAAACCTTCAAGAGCAGCTATACTGGTTTTCCTGCATTGGATTTTTCTAGGTACATTTTTCTGAAAAATATTGTGCATCCTTTATTTGAATGTTCTTAATTCTTCAGTACTTGATTTATATAATATTGTAGGAGGTAGTATATTTAGTTCAACATTTTTCATGTATTATTAAAAAAAACAACTTGTTAATTTAAATGACTAAATAGGATGATTAAATCATATTATTGCTATATTATTTTTGTTGAGTAAATTCAGAAACATTCACATTGATAAATATCAAACAAAAAGGATCAATCGCGGAGCACATTGAGGACTTCCAAAAATAGAATATAAGGGTAAATGATATTCCAGAAGAGAATAAAATTCATGTCTTCGTAGGCAATTTAAAAGATAACATCCAACATGAGGTTTGTCTTTTGGAACCTGGTTCATTGGAGAAGACATCCAGGTTGGCTAGAAAAATTTAAAGAAACATAATGGCAACAACTAAGTCTACCACTCACAAATATAAAGAGGGAAGCTTTTTTTCTCTTAGCCTTTCAAAAACTACAAGGTTGACACCACAACAATTGGAAGAAAAAAAAGAAAAATGGCTTTGCTACAATTGTGATGAAAAATACACTTAAGGTCATAAGTGTGCTGAGAAGAAATTATTTTACATAAATGTTGAAGAGAAGGAAGAAAAGGAGCAAGAAACTTCAAAAGAAGAGTATATAGACTAGGAAAAAACCATAGAGAAAGAAGAAAAAAATCTGATCATATCTTGTAATGTGTTGGTAGGAATTACCACTCCTCAAACTCTCAAGATAGAAGGACATAATCAGAAGAAAAATGTAATAGTGTTGATTGATTCGGGTAGTACCCATAATTGTATTCGTTGTAAGGTAGCTAAGGAATTAAATTTCTTCCTATTCCCAACACCAAAGTGTCAAGTGATGGTTTCAAATGGAAGAACTATGAATTGCTCTAGAAGGTTCCATAATATCAAGCTATTCATGGGGGAATATGTATTGAATATTCCAATTCTCTCCATTTCAAAGGGTGGTGGTTATGTTGTACTAGGAGTCCAATGGTTACAACCTTTGTGTATGATAACTTTTAATTTTCAAGAATATTTCTTGAAATTTTGTTTGGAAGGAAAAGAAGTTGAGTTAAGGGGTATTGGAGGGAAATTAGGAATGATAATTAGATCTAATGGAATGAGAAAGATTATGAAGAAAAAAAAAGTTGTTTTAATTGAACAATTATTCTCACTACATGTTATAACATCGAAATCATCTATTTCTCCATATCTCCAAAAATTCTTAGACACATTCAAAGGTATTTGGGACTCCCAAAGGCCTCCTACCTATTTTTGATCATGATCATGCTATTCATTTGGTTCCAGGAAGTTTTCATCCAAACATCATGCCTTACAGATATCCCTATGCCTAAAATATTGAAATTGAACATATGATTGTAGAAATGTTAGAGGTAGGTGTAGTTCAACATAGTAATTTTTTTTTTCCAGCTCTAGTAGTATTGGTGCACAATAAGGATGGATCATGGTGCATATGTCCATATTATAAGGAGATAAACAAGCTCACTATTAAAAACAAATTTCCCATTCCTTTCATTGATTAATTATAGGATGAATTACATGGAGAAATTTACTTCACCAAGTTGGATCTTTGTTCCGAATAGCATCAAATATGAATGAAGACTAAATACATTCTGAAAACAACATTTAGAACTCATGAGGGTCATTATGAATTTTTGGTCTTTCCTTTTTTCCTTACCAATGCACCTTCTACATTTCAAGATTTGATGAATTTCATTTTCAAACCCTTCCTTAGAAAATTTGGGTTAGTATTTTTTGATGATGTACTAGTCTACAATAAGTATTGGAAGGATCATGTTCAACATTTTAATAGGGTGATCAAACAATTGCAGGAGAAATAATTATATTGAAAAACCTCCAAATGTTTATTTGGAATACAAGAGGTAGAATATATGGGTCATATTGTATCTCATGACGGTGTTAAGGGAGAGCCTAACAAAATTAAAGCTATTAAGGAATGGGAGATCCCCACAAAAATAAAGCATCTGCGAGGATTTCTCATGTTGACAAGGTATTATAACAAGTTTGTTAAGAATTATTGGATAATAGCAACACCTCTAGCAACATTACTAAATAAATATGAATTTTCTTGGACTCCAGAAGAAACTAAGGCCTTTGAACATCTTGAAGAGGCAGTGTACAAAGCACCAATCTTAGATATGCTAGACATCACAAAAACCTTTATTGTGGAATGTGATTACTCAAGAAATGGAATTGGTGTTGTTTTAAAGCAAGAAGGAAGACCCATTTTTAAAAAAAAATTCCAATCAAGGGAAAGTATTTACACAAATTTATTTATGAGAAGGAAATGATGGAAATACTAAGTGCACTTAAGAAATGGTGATCTTACCTAATGGGAAGAAAATTCAAGGTAAAAATGGATCATGATAGTCTTAAATACTTTTTAGAACAAATATTATCTTCACAAGAGAAGAAAAAATGGGTCACAAAGATATTGGGTTATGACTTTGAAACCATCTACAAAAGAGGGAAGAAAAAATTTGTTGCAGATTCACTCTCATGAAATGATGCGGAGGTGGAAGTGTTTCTTTGTGTAATTTCTATTATCCAACTAGATTGGATAACTGAATCAAGGGATGAATGGAAGAATTATAAAGAAGTGTGGGATCTCATTCAAAAGTTACAGTAGTATCCGAGTACATATGATACATTTAGTTGGAAAAATTATTCATTATGGTACAAATGTTTCTTATACCTTTGTAAGAATTCCCAACTCAAACAAAATATTATTTTGGAATTGCACACCTCTCCCTTAGGAGGGAACTAAGGGTTTTTAAAAAATTACGAGAGGGCTAAGAAGGGATTTTTTTGGGATGGCCTTAAGTCTGATATTCAAAATTTTGTAGCAGGATGTTTGGTTTTCCAACAAAATAAAGATGAGACAATTAAGAAACCAGGTTTGTTACAACACTTATCCATTCCAAGTAAGCGTTGGTAGGATGTTTCAATGGATTTTATCACATGTTTACCCAAGTCTAAAGGAAAGAGTGTCATCATGGTGGTAGTTGATAGAATTACCATGTATGCACACTTTTGTGCATTATCTGATCCATTTAAATCTAGTTTCTTGCTACTGCATTTATGGAAATAATTCAAAACCTACATCGAAACCCAAAGATTATTGTAAGAGAAAGAGATGTAATTTTCACTGGAAATTTTTGGACATAATTATTTTCTTGTCTGGGTACTCAATTAGCTCATAGCTCATCTTATCACCCTAAATCTCATCGGAAAATGGAGATAGGGAAAAGATGTCTGGAAGGATATATTTGTTTCTTTGTATCTGATAAACAGGCACAATGGTTCAAGTGGTTACCTATGGCTGAATGGTCGTATAACACTTCCTTCGACATTATAGAGAAAATTACCCCAGTTATTGCACTTTATGGATATCATCCACCATCCATCACATCATATTTAAGAGGAAATTATAAGGTTCAATAAGTGGAATATCACATCAAGTGTCAAAAACAAGTTCTCCAACTCTTAAAGGATAACTTGAGTTTGGCACATAATTGAATGAAACAACATGCATATAAACATTACAAAAAAAATAATTTTTGGTGTAGGAGACTCGATATTTTAATGGCTACAGACTTACAAAAAAATGCACCTTAAGCAAAGTAAAAAGGATAATAAATTATCACCAAATTATTATTGTCCTTACAAGGTGTTGCAAAATATTGGTACTATGGCATACAAATTGGAGCTTCCTGCATCTTCCCAAGTGCACTATGTTTTCCATGTTTCATGCTTAATGAAGGTTATAGATGAAAAAATCCTAGTTCAAACAATATTTCCAGAACTTGACAAGGAAGGAAAAAGCATAATGAATCTTGGAGTAGTCACGGAAATAAGAACTTGATAGCAACGAAATGAATCAATTTCAAAGTATCTCATCAAGTGGAAGAACTTACCTGCTAAATATTCAACATGGGAGAATGATAATTTTATACATAAGCATCCAAGACTACTCAAGAATTATGGAAAACACTTGTTTAAAGGAGAGGGGCATATTAGGTCCCTATAATACTCGTGTATCCCATTATTTTTATTGTTAATGTAGCCCCCTTTTGTTATTGTTGTGCCCATGTAGTCTGTTGGACAAGGTACCCCTCGAAGAAAGAAGATAAGAAAAGACTTCGCAGATGGAGGAATGGAGCACGCAGCACAAAGTACATTTTGAGTATTAAGGGCTTTGGGTTGGGTCAAAGCCCGTTATTTTGTAAAAGGATGGGAATATTTTTTGAACATTGTATTAAGGGCTTTGGGTTGGGTCAAAGCCCGTTATTTTGTAAAAGGATGGGAATATTTTTTGAACATTGAGCTCTGGCCATGGGTTTTAAACCATGGTATTATGACATAAAATAATATATAAGGAGTATAGGTTAGACATTAGATATGATATATTTGGATGTAATTGGTGAGATGCACTTAGATGTAACATTGTTTTTAGTTTGATTCTATGGTTTTTGGTTAGAGGAAAGGCTCTTGTAGCTCAATACATGGAGACCTTTGGAATTCTGCATCTGATTGCACGGATACCTTAAGAAGTCTGCAACTAAGTGCACAGACCCCTACAGCTAAATGCGCAGCGTGGAAATCGATTTATTGAGAATATATGAATGATAATAAAAGAATTTTGAAGGAATATTTGTGTTTCTTTTGATTTTTTTTATGTACTTGTTGTTTATGATTATATGTGATAAGTAAGGGTTTTGATATATAATTTCATAGAAAAGTTCTATTTATGGTTTTCTACATTGCTTTATACTCGATTAAGTAAGATAGCATAGTCTAAAATTCAACTAAATAGATGTTTTGAACGGATACTATATTATTGATAGATGTTATACACAAAGTCGTTTTAAGTATAGAAAGGAAGAAAAGCCCTAAAATCCACATTCCATTGCACCTTTGGATGCAGAAACCTGGCTCTAGCATCCCCCTATATTTCCTCGGGTGAGACTTTGGTCTTCACAAGAAGATTTTTTCCGAAATGGCCAGTAATATTGGGTTTTCTTGGTTCGCGCAACGATATTTGAACCTGGGGCTAGGCCCCATCAAGCCAACAAATGGTTTTGTTGTTGAGACTAGGATCTGACTGAGGGATAGTTGGATGTGGCCTCTGTCTAAGAAGAGATTGGAGATTAGGTAGATCTAAAATAACACAAGTTTCTTGTGCAAGAAAACATAAATCTACACATATCTATTGAACATTAGTTACAAAAGTATATGTTTACAGATCAGTATGAGATCTTTTTCTCACCATTTTCTAGCGATTTGTGTGAGTTGTTATCAAGTCTAGCTCACAAATGGGTTGTTTCAATAATAGTTCTAGTGTGTGGACTCTAGAGTTGATTAATTAGTTGAAAAATATTGATAATGAGATCACAAGGGATGTTGATTATTGGATCAATAGTATCCTTAGAGGATTTTTCACTGAGTTCATGATTAATACTTCTCTAACTTATACCGAAATAGAGTGAAATTTTTCAAACTCCCTAGAGGTAAGTACTTAGACTCCCTGAAGTTCTGGATTAAAATGATATTGTGTGACAAGGGTGTAATGCATATTCGCTCAGATTCATTTTTGGAGGTAGATAACCTCATGCTACGTGAAGAGGTAAAATATTTATGACAAATTGGGGTACTTATGTTGAATCTGAATGTATTTCATTATTTGGATATGATGGAGGAGATAGCAACCCTGCTACCCCTTGAAGTGTGTCGTTGATATCTAAAATTAATCAGAGCACTGCAGAGACTCCCTAACCTTCCACCCCGATCACCTCGCACCCCCATTCCATTCCTCCACCTCCACCTCCACCTCCACCTACACCTCCCCCTTTCACCATGGCCCAACCACCAAAGATGCTTGTCTTGAAGGGATCAGATGATCTTGAATAGTCCTGTTTTGTTGCAAAATAAATATGGAGTTTGCAGAATATTACAGATGAAAATATGAAGAAAGGGAAGATAGTTATAGTGCTGCAAGGAAGAGTATTTTCCTGGTACATTAAATATACCACGACAAATGCAAATTCTACATTAGATGAGACAAATATTTTGTTGAATGACGAGTTAAATAAAGCAAAGTCACAGTCCCATTGTATCATAGAGACCAAAGAGATTAAGTAGTTCGTTACTTAGACTATGTGGGAGGTCGATCAAAGGTTTAAAAAATTTCTAAGCCAAATAAAATTCCATATCCCGGATGAAAAACATAAAGAATGGTTGATTTTTGCATTGTTTCATGATCTCAGATTTCTACTATCACAATAGAATATTTCAACCCAATCTGAAGTGCTTGGGATCGCTATGAAGCTTAAAGCTTCATCGATAGTTGATACCCATTTAGGGGTTCAACAAATTCAAACCCATTTGGAAAGCTTTCATATGGGGCTCCAAGATTTAAATAAGGGAAAGGAGGTTAGAAATGATATGCTAACATAAGTATGGTATATCAAGTTGAAAGAGTAGGGTCACTATAAAGATCAGAGCCTTGTGTTCTGATAATATTTGGGTGTTGGGATGCCGAATGCACTGAAGCATGGACTGAGAATTGGACCAAGTGTAGGGCCTAGTGTCTATTGTAGCATATGAAAAGTTGCAAGCCAAAATTCCATGTACTATTTCCACCTACTACAAAAATATGTAAGATCATCGAATCAATTGTTATGGAACTTCCGCAGTTCGGTGGGACATGATGAACAACATTGTAAAATCTATGATCTAATGATGCAGAACAGTCCTGGTGCATATAGAATGCAAGTAGAATGTCGCAAAGCTTCGGGTTCTCCAACAATGCGAGGAGGTTTCCACGGCTGAGGGCGTAGCCAAGGAGGAGGCATTCGGTGTGGATGAGGGAAGATCATATGTTATAATTTCGGACTATCTCTACATTTTACGAGGGATTGTCACAATCCTACTATAGTTTCTTGCAAGTATTGTAGTGCTTTTGATCATGAAACAAAATATTTTCCCACTTTATTAGCTAAGATGCAGGAGAAGCACAACCAACAACTGTCTCGTAACATACAAATTATGAGGGTTGAACCACGCCAGGAGGATTCGAGCATTAACATAGTAATGTGCAATGGTGTGAATACTAGAGAAAAATGCACAAAAGGAAAAAGTCTTATGACGGAGACATGGGTCGAGAAAGCTAAAGATAAGACTGTTGGGTTTAATATACAATGCAAGAAAGAAACATTCATAGAGGCAAAAAATACATTTATGATTCTTGCAGATTCAACAACAACCACACATAGATATTTTTTTCCACTAAAGAGTAATTCTGAGGAGAATTCCAGAGCAAAGGAAGTTGATATGTCCATCTTGGCATCCTTCTTATAGACGTGTATGAAATTTCTTAGGGACCAGAAGGTTGTATAAGGGTTGCAAGAACTGATAGATAACTATGCTGGAAAAATATATCCACTATTGGAACATTGTGTAGTGAATAAAGTGTAAAATAATAAGAATAGCATCTGTCGAGAGATGTAGTTGACTACGAAAATTGAAAATTATGAGATAGATAAATTTATTCTCAACCTCGGGTAAGATACCAACGTTTTTCCAAAACAGACATGGGAATAGATGGATAGACCTAAGCTGCAATGGTCACTGATTCAGCTGAGGATGGAAAATCAGTAGAATATCATTCCTATGGGTCGACTAGAGGGCATGAGTAGAGATATTGATGGAGAAATCTTGATAGTTGACTTCAAAGTTATTAAGATCCTTTAAAATATCAATTTTTATCCTGTGTTGCTTGGATTGGATTAGGCTTACGACATGGATGCTATAATCAAACTGAAGAATAGGAAGATGGTATTTGAAGAGGATGGTACTTGCGTTGTTATAACATTAGATCCATATGAAGGTGTGTTATATACATAGCCTATCTACAATGAATATGAGGATATTTATATTAATCATATTTATAAGATTACTGTGCATGATGAAGACTAAATTAATCCCACTGTGGATGGCAGAATCTGTTGGGAGCGCGATAGTCTATGTGTTTTAGACTTCAATTAAGAATTGTAGCATTGGCATAATTTCTTGCATGAAGTAACTACTAAGCACTGTAACATAGTAACCAAATCACTTCGTTGTTTCATGTTGGATGTGTGTGGCTTGTGGTTTTATGATGGGATGGGAAATTTTGTCTTATTTCTAAAATAATTTGAATAGAAGGTTTCAGAAGAAGAAAGGTATGAAGCTTTTGACTTCAACCTGAGGTCCAATCCAACATGATGGTTGAGTGTGCATAGAGAAATATTAGGAGGATAGAAGGAGGTTTGCATATTGATAGGCATATGTTTTCTCATATAGACATGAAGATCACAGAGAATTATGATGGTCATAAAGATCCTTGTGAGAATTTATCTCACTAGACCATAGCTTGGGGAAAATAACCTTAGCCTGAGTTGGTATATATCTTCTTTCACTCCTTGGATAGGATACGTCAACTGTGGTATCTTGGAACAGAGCTGTGCCATGGTAGTACAAATTGGTATGAGATGGTGGAAGGATTATTACCAACATGTAACCTCACAGATGGCTGGAAGTGTATTGATGAGGCCCTTCAAGAATTCTAAGCTGGAGTATTATGAATTACTAAGGAGCCAAGGACTCGAGAACAACCTGATTGGGTTGTGCAGTTGGTAGAAACCCGATAATGTTACAATATGTATACTGAAGAAGATGAGGATGAACCATACTATGTTAATATTCATGAGTCATAAGGACATCGCGAGGTTGTAGGACTTGAGGTCAAGATGTTGTACATAGCACAACTTATCAAGACTCACCAAGTCAATATAGGCTCAGAAGTGGAGCCCAAGTTTGCAATGATTGGGTACTATTGGGATGATGACACAATGACCAAGGTCACTGAATTTCTGCATGAATACCAGGATATGTTCTGAACAAATTTCTTAGAACTGAATGGCATTGTAGGAGATCTGGGAGTATGGACATTATGTTGAACTTTGATGAGAAGTGGGTGAAGCAGCGCTCATATATGTTGAACCTAAAATACAAAGATAAATTGAGGGAAGAGCTCGAAAAAAATCTTACTAATGACATTATTGAACCAATCGAGGATTCTGAGTGGGTTATCCCTCTAGTGGTCCAATAGAAGAAGACTAAGAGAAAAATCAAGATTTTTTTTGATCACCGTAAGTTGAACAATGCATGTGTCCATGATCCATTTATAACACCATTCACAAAATAAGTATTTGAGAATGTTGGAGGGCAGGAAGCCTACTAGGAAGATAAGAGAAATAACACCTTCATGACAAAGTGGGGGTCATTTTAGTAAAATGTCAATCCATTTCGAAAAAATAATGCTCCAACTATATTTTCCAGAGTCGTTGTCGTAGCTTTTAAAAAATATATGCATAAATTCCTGGGGTATATTTTGATGACTGGATAGTTTTTGGCCTATTAAAGAAGCATGTTTCTAGTCTACGCTTGATGTTGGACACCTGAATGAAGTATCATATCTCCTTAAATCTGAAGAAGTGAATTTTTTATGTACTATATGGTATTCTGTTGGGGCATATTGTGTGAAAATAGGGATTCATGGTAGACCCTGTGAAGATTGTTGTAATTATCAATTTGGAACCCCTGACAAGTGTAAAGGAGCTACGCACGATGCTTCGACATACAGGAAAATATGGGAAGTTCAATAAGGCGTACATGACTATTACTGTGCCAATGGAGAAACTATTAAATATGGATGTAAATTTATGTTGGGACGACGATTTTCAGAGAAGTCTCGGTGTCCTGAAATAAAATATGGTGACCACAACCATTCTCGTCTTCCTAGATTGGAAGAAGGAATTTCATGTGCATGTCAATGCGACCTACATAGCTTTGGGAGCTGTGTTAGCACAACCTATAGAAGGATACATTGATTAACCTATAGCTTTTTCAAGCCAAAATTTTTCTAAGGCAAAGAGAAACTACTCCACCACATAGTGCAAAGGGCTAGCAATGGTATATGTGATGCAAAAATTCAGACACTGTCTCTTAGGTGCACACTTCAAAATGTTCACGGATCATTCTTCTTTGAAGTACCTCGTCAACAAGCTTTTGTTGGAGGGGAATATTTTTCGATGTTTATTGTTGTTCCAAGAATAATATTTGGAAGTAATTTTCAATCCAAGATGTTTCAATGTCAGACCACATCATTTGTCTAGGATAGAGACAAGTGAAGAACCGAAGAATATTATGGAAGGATTACCTAATGCGTAATTGTTATCTATCAAGTTTGTTGATGAGAATATCCTAGATATCATCCAATTTTTCTCTATGGTAATCACACCTGTGGAGTACACTACGCAGCAGAAGAAAGAGCTACTAGTAAAGGCGTCATATTTTACTGTGATTACAAGACATATGTACAAAATGGGGGCTAATGAGATTCTGCAAAAATATGTTCCTGAGCATGAATGACACAAAAAATTGGTTGAAACACATGCCAGAGTGGCTGGAGGTCACCACTTAGGAAAATTTACTGCACAGAGGATTCTGTGAGCTGGATTATGGTGGCCCATGGTGCACAAATATTCGAAGGAGTATCGTAGCACATGTGATGTTTACCAAAGGAATGGAAGACTCTCGCGGAAATACAAAATGGAGTTGCATACCAAAGTTACGTTTCAAGACTTTGATAAATGGGAGAGTGAATTTGTGGGACCAAGTGATCTGCCAAGAAATAAAATGGGTGTGTGGTACATTACTACTGCGACCGACTACCTCACTTGATGGGCTCAGGCACAACCAGTAAAGAATTTTATGGTAGACACAAGACGAAGTTAATTTTCGAGCATATTTTCTCATGGTTTTGTTCTCTGAATATATTGATGAGCGATAGGGGAAATAATTTTTTGAATAACACTATTGAATCCTTGACTAAATAATTTTGAATGCATCACTAGAGGTGTTATGAAACCAGCTCCAAAAATAAAATAAACGAGAGATCAACATCTTAGAATTCAGCCACTTCAAGGGGGAAACCTCCTTTGCATTAAATAAATGAACAATTCTTGGATGATACAAACGAAAAAAAATCATTATATATATAGGAGTCCATGGGGTAACAGTATAATCCTAGTCGACCTAACAATAATAATGTAAGGGCAGAATAATAACAATATTGGGGTTACATGGGTACAACAATAACAATAAGGGGGCTACACTAACAAAAATAAGGGACTACACTAGTAATATAGGGACCTAACATGCCCCTCTCCTTCAAAAAATTGTTGTCCTCAACACTTGAGTAGCTCTGGGTGCTCTTGTTTAAAATTATCACCCTCCCTTGTACAATCTTCAATGGGTAAGTTATTCCACTTGATGAGATACTCTGAAATTGATTGATTTCATAACTATCGAGTTCTTCTTTCCATGACTTCTTCAGGTTCCAATATGATTTTTATTTCCTCATCAAGTCTTGGAAATATTTTTTGAACTAGAATTTTTTCACCTATAACTTTCTTTAAGCATGAAACATGGAAAACTAGATGCACTCGCGACGAAGTAGGAAGCTCCGATTTGTATTCCATAGTACCAATATTTTGTAGCACCTTGTAAGGACCATAGTACATTGGCGATAATTTATTATCCTTATTATATTTCTTGAGGGAAATTTTTTTATATGGTTGTAGCCATAAATATAACTAGTCTCCTACATCAAAACGTTTCTCGCTGCGTGTTGATTTTCCTGTTGTTTCATTCGATTTTGTTCCAAATTTAGGTTATCCTTTAAGAGTTGGAGAACTTCTTATTGATGCTCGATGTGATATACAACTACTTGAACCTTATAATTTAAGGATGATGTGATGGAAGGTGGATGATATCCATAAAGTTCCATAAATGGGGTCATTTTTGCTGCAGTATGGAAGGAACTGTTATACCACCATTCAGCAAGAGGTAACCACTTGACCCATTGTGTTTATTTACCAGATAAAAAACAATGAAGATATCCTTCCAAACATTTATTCACTGCCTCGATTTTACCATAGGATTGAGGATGATAAGATGAGCTATGAGCTAGTTGAGTGCCCAAACAAGAAAATAATTCCCTCCAAAAATTTCCAGTAAAAATGGGATCTCTGTCACTTACAATAATCTTTGGGTTCCCATGTAGCTTTTGAATTGTCTCCATAAATGTAGTAGCAATTGTACTTGCTTTAAATGGATGGGAGAATGCACAAAAGTGTGCGTACTTGGTAAGTCTATCAACTACCACCATGATGACACCCTTTCCTTTATACTTAGGTAAACCTGTGATAAAATCCATTGAAATCTCCTCCCAATGTTGACCTGGAATGGATAAAGGTTTTAGAAGACATGGGGTCTTAATTATTTCAACTTTATTTTTCTCAGAAACCAAACTTTTCTCCATAAACTTTTGAATATTAGATTTAAGGCCATCCCAAAAAAACTCTTTCTTCATCCTCTGGCAGGTTTTTAAAAATCTTGAGTGTCCTCCTAAAGGAGAAGTATGTAATTCCAAAAGAATATTTTGTTTTAGTTGAGAATTATTACAAAGATATAAGTGATCTTTGTACCATAAGGAAACATTTTTGGAACTAAATGTATCAGATGTACTAGGATCTTGCTGCAACTTTTGAATGAGTGTACACACTTCTTCATCCTTCCTCCATTCATACCTTGCTTTGGTTATCCAATCTGGTTGTAATAATAGAAATGCAACAAAGCAATGCTTCCACCTCTCCATTCTTTCTTAACAGTGCATCTGCAACAAAATCTAGCTTCCATTTTTTGTAGATGATTTCAAAGTCATTACCCAAAATCTTTGTGGCCCATTTTTTCTTTTCTTCTGAAGATAGTATTTTTTCCAAAAAGTGTCTAAGACTATCATGATCAGTTTTTACCTTGAAGTGTCTTCCCATTAGGTAAGTTCGCCATTTCTTTATTGCATGTAGTATTGCTAACATTTCCTTCTCATAAATAGATTCCTGAAAATACTTTCCTTTGATTGGATGACTTTCAAAAGAAATGGGTATTCCTTCTTGAATTAGAAAAACACCAATTCCATTTCTTAAGGCATCACATTCCACAATCAAGGTTTTTTCAAAGTTTGGCATAACTATGACCAGTGTTATTCACATTGCCTCCTTAAAATTTTCAAAGGCCTTAGTTGCTTCAAGAGTCCATGAAAATGCATCTTTCTTCAATAATGTTGTTCGATATGATGCTATTCTCCCATAATTCTTAACAAACTTTCGATAATACCCTGTTAACCTCAGAAATCCTCGCAACTGCTTTATAGTTGTGGGGACTTTCCATTCCATAATGGATTTATTTTTTTAGGGTCTACCTTAACACCCTTGTGAGATACAATATGACCCAGATATTCCACCTCCTGTACTCCAAAGAAACATTTGGATGTTTTTGCATATAATTATTTCTCCTCCAATAGTTTGAGCACCTTTTCAACATGTTGAACATGATCCTTCCATGACTTGTCGTAGATTAGTACATCATCAATAAATACTAGCACATATTTTCTAAGGAAGGGTTTGAAAATGGAATTCATAAACCCTTGAAATGTAGAAGGTGCATTGGTAATTCCAAGAGGCATGACCAAAAATTCATAATGACCCTGATGAGTTCGAAATGTTGTTTTCAGAATATCTTCAGTCTTCATTCTAATTTGATCATATCCTGAATGAAGATCCAACTTTGTAAAATAAATTTCTCCATGTAATTCATCCAATAATTCATCAATCACAGGAATGGGAAATTTATCTTTAAGAGTGATATTATTGAGCTCCCTAAAATATGGACACATTTGCCATGATCCATCCTTCTTGTGTAGCAATACTACTAGAGAAGAGAAAGAACTTTGACTAGGTTGAATTATACAAGCCTCTAACATTTCTACAATCGTATGTTCAATTTCGCTCTTTTGGACATAAGGATATCTATAAGGCGTGATGTTTGGAGGAACACTTCCTGGAATCAAATGAATAGCATGATCATGATCATGATTAGGTGGGAGTCCTTTGGGAGTTTCAAACACCTTGGAATGATTGTCCAAGACTTTTTGGAGATCTGAAGAAATAGATGATTTTGATGTCGGAAGTTATAGTGAGCATAATTGTGCAATTACACCTCATTGTTATTTCTTCAAAATATTTTTCATCACATTAGAGATTATTATATTTCCCGGCTTCCCTGCGAAACCTTGTAATTCGACTTCCTTTCCTTCCAAAAAAATTCAAGAAAAGTTCTTGAAAATTAAAATCTATCGTCCCCAAAGATTCTAACCATTGTACTCCTAGTACAACATCAACACCTCCCATTGGAATTGAAAGCATTGGACTATTCAATACATATTACCCCATGGTTAGCTTGATAATATGACATTTTCCGAAAAAAATTATAGCTCCTCCATTTGCAACCATCACTTGACATTCTGGTGTTGGGTATAGGAAACAATTCAATTCCCTTGCTACCTTATAATGAATAAAATTATGGGTACTACCTGAATCAATCAACACTATTACCTTTTTATTCTTTATATGTCCTTCTATCTTTAGAGTTTGAGGAGTGTTAACTCCTACAAATGAATTACATGATATTGTCAGACTCATTTCTTCTTCTTCTAGGGTTGGTGCCTGGTGTATATCGTCTTATTTTGAAGTTTATTGTTAATTTTCTTCCTCCTCTTCAAAATATATGTAAAATAATTTCCTCTTAGCAAACGTATGACCTTTAGTGTATTTTCCATCACAACTGTAGCAAAGCTCTTTTTCTCTTTTTTCTTCCAATTGTTGTGGTGTCAACCTTGTAGGTTCTGGAATTCTAGGAGTAGCACCAATTCCATCTTTATAGAGGTGAGTGGTAGGCTTCCTTCTCGCCATAATTTTACATTCAATTTTTCTTTCCAACCTCAATGCCTTCTCCAATGAATCAGGTTTGCAAAAATGAACCTCATGTTGGATGTTATCCTTTAAATTCCCAATGAAGACAACAATCCAATGTTCCTCTGGAATATTAGTTACCCTTATATTCAATTTTTGGAAGTCCTCAATGTGCTCCACCACTAAAACCTTGTGTTTTATATTTATCAATTTTATAAAGAAAGTGTTGCTATTTGTATCCCCATAATGTGCTATCATTTCCTCCGTAAAAATTGAGCAAGTGAAAAAAAAATTATGGGATAAAAGCCATTGATACCATACAAATGTATTTTTTTCTAAATATAAAGTTGCAATGCATCATTTTTGTGTGTTTTGTACATTATTGAGATCAAAATATTTCTCCATCTGTAGTATCCATGTTACGGAATCCTTGCCATCAAACTTCCCCATATCGATCTTTGCAATATTGTGGGTCTTCCATCCAACGTTAGAATTTATGAAATAACGATTAAAATTTATTTTTTTCTCATCATGATTCTCCTCTACTATCTTTTCTCCATTATGAAACATTTCTTGTATCAAATTTTTCAAACCTACCATGTATTCATTTACATTGTTCTTCATGTTTTCCATTTTTTCATCAATCATAGCTTCCATGTCATCCATCTTAGCAACCATGCTAGCTTCCATGCCAGCTTCCATGCCATCGATCTTAGCTTCCATGAAATTATTCAAACCATCCATCTTAGCTTCCACGTCGTTCTTCAAACCATCCAGCTTAGCATCCACGCCTTTCTTTGAAACTTCCATTTCATTTTTTGTTGCTCTTTGCGAGAGCAAAATTTGGTGCACTTTCTCAAGTAATTTTGATATGTCATGTTGCACTTCTTTGTCTTTGTGATTCATAGTAGAGCCTTATAAAGGATTAATGTGTGTTGAATTATTTTTAAGGGGAATTTTTGAACCCAATACTGATATATATTCTACAATATTCCATTGGAATCAATTCAATATGTTTCTTCAAACAAGTCTTACGAAATTCGAAAAAAAAAATACGCACGTTTTTTCTTTCTTTTGAGGAGCTCCATATTGAAACTGAATTATGTATGTGATTTTGGATCTTCAATATCTGAAATTTGGTTCTGTAGTATCCCTCTGAATTTTCTTTCAAATGCCATAGGTTTGGCCTAATTTAGATTCTTCAAGGCAGATTTATGCCCAATCTCCCACAATGACCTAATTATGGATTGGTTCAATAGGGAAAATGTGTATGGAATGCCACATGTCATTGTTTCTTCCTTCATCTCTGAAATTGATACAAAGGAAACTAAAGCCCATGTACTTGCGGCCACTTTTTACAGAATTCCAACCCGATGCTCAGAGAGAGAGTTATGATGATTTTCCCATGGTCGCCTCTTTAAGATGAAATTCGGGAGCCTAAAAAATCCTTAACTTCCATAGATCATATCTCTGAAAATATTGCAAACAAAGATATGAAATTTTTCCACGATGTTCCTTAGGATTTTCTCTTCATGTGGTACAAATTTCAGCTTTTGAGTCTTCGTAGAAAAAATGTTATAGCGAAAATTACACGATGACCTATTTGGAGCAGTGAAACCCTAGAATGCCAAAGCTCTGACACCAAATGTTATGAAAGAAAATCCAAAAATAGAAGAAAAGAGAGATAAATGCCTTATAATTCAGCCACTTAGATGGGGAAAACACATTTACATTACATAATTGAACAACTCTTGGATGATACAAATGAAAAAATCTCTTTCTATATATAGGAGTCCATGGGTTCACAATATAATCCTAGTTGACCTAAAAATAATAATGTAAGGGCACAATAATAAAAATATTGGGGTTACATGGGTATAACAATAATAATAAGGGGCTACACAAAGAAAAATATGGGACTACACTGGTAATATAGGGACCTAACAAGAAGAGTACACCATATCAGCCCCAGGAAAATGGACTGGTAGAAGCCTTCAAAAACTTTCTCGAGAATGCACTGACAAAGGTGTGCAATGTCAACAGGGATGACTGGGATCTGCACATTCCTGCAGTTTTATGGGCCGACAGGACTACCTAAAATAATTTTACCTGTTAAACTCCATTTATTTCAATACATGGAAAAGATATTAGTTAACCCAGCTTACTAAAGGCATGGAGAACACTGTGATGAGCAACTTCAAGTCCCTTATTGTTTCTATAAATGTTACCCTAAGGTCTTGGGTTGAAAAACCTTCATAGATTAGGGGGTAGTAATTTGATTATATCCAGATAAATCATCCATGAAGGAGAAAATCTCATTTCCCGCGCACTCATCGATGATCTAATATATAAACATTATGGGTTAGTTATCTTTAGTACATGCTTTATTTAGGTCCTGAAAATTGATGAAAACTAGAATTATTCCTTGATTCCTGTCCATGGGAACTGGATTTGAAACTGAGCCAGTTAAAGGAATGGGGTAAAAGAATCCTACCTTAAGCAACTTCTCTACATCAACTTTGATAGTTGTTGCCTTCTTAGGTTTGACTGGATGAAGCTTTTTCCTGATAGGCTTAGCATTTTCATATATCTTGATCTCATGCTGGACAATATATGGATCTATACCAAGAATTTCCTCATAATACCAAGCTAACACATCTCGAAAATCTCGAAAGATATCAGTTTAAGTATGAATCTCTTTAGGGGAACATTCGGCTCCGATGAATACATTCTCTATGATATTTGGATCTCTAGAGATGTTCACCGGGGTAGTAGGAGAAATAACAACCATGTTCCCTTCACCAAAATCCTGTGCTAGTGATAAAGGGTTCAGGACTGGGTGAACAAGACCAGAAGACTAAGGGCTAGGGAAACTTGATTCAACTTTGCGCAAGTCCAGTAGAAAGTAAGAACGATGATGCAAATCATCCGACAATCTCTCTATACTAGTCATTTCTTCAACAATGGCCTCTTTAGATGGCAGAGTGGTATCAAGGAAATCTTGAGCCAAAGATGAACTGAGAATCCACGCTAGAGCCACATCTCCATCCAATTCCTCTGGTGAAAGAGAAACTGGAATGGAATCTACAGAGTCAATAATAGAGCTATAAGCAATCTCAGCTCTAGACATAGGAAATTTCATTCCACCCACTTTACCTTCTTCTAATGTGGAGGTAGGAGAAGGTGAGGTCCAAGGATCTGAAAAATAATGAGTTCTGAAGAAATCTCTCCAAATGGGAACCTTGGAGGATGAAAGGGCATTGATATGAACCGAAGGAGGCGGAAAATCAAAATTACCCATCAAGGAAGTGTACATTCCAACCCCCAGATTCTCAACAGGTTTCTTGGTATCCTTCACCAAAGGAATGGTTGAGTCAGAAGATGCATTTAGATCTGCAGGAGAAAAATCCAGTTGGTCAACTATGACAATTCTCCCTTCGTAAGGGAAGAAAAAAATGTGAAATAATGAGGATGCAATAGTGTCCATCTCATAGATTCATTTTTGCCCCAAAACAAGGTTATAGTCTAAGCTTGCATCGACTATATCAACTTCGATATTAATAGTTTTTCCCCCAGCACGGATCGAAAAAGCTAGAACAATACCATGCAGCTTGTGAGAATGACCATCAAACATAGTCAAAAGAGTGGCTGAAGGAACAGCTGCGGGAGATCCAATACCCTTCCAACATGCAAGAGACATTACACATGTAGAAGTGCCCTCATCTACAACCATTATAAAGATATTGAATTTTTGATAACTTGACCTAATATGGAAGGCCATATGATGAGGAAGTCTCTTTTTAAAATTCGACATGTCAAATGTGGTCATCACAGAATTCTTTGGATCAATAGCCCCAATAGGAGTGAGCAAAGCACTTCGATGAGTAGGAAAATACTGGAGCACTTCTATCACAGACATGGTACAAGAACTTTGAGCTAGATCTTCTACAATTGAGTAGTTCTAGGAAGCCTTGGAAGTAGGATTGATCATCATACACTTTGAAGACCCTTTTGTCATCATAGGTATAGGCTCGACAGTCGGCCGTATAATATGAAGTGGCTAAGTACTATTAGGAGCACCCTTAGCTTTCGAAGACTCATCTTCACCATAATCATGAGATATTGTAGTGATATCTGCATGAGCACTCATCATGTGTATGTTTTATGTATTTTCCCCTTCCTGGATGCCCTTAGAAAGAGCCCCAGTATTTTGATTTGCGCTAGTAAGTAATTGATGCCCTTGGGGAAAAGGGTTTGTCAGGACAACCTGGGAACTAGAAGAACCCTTTTGAGCTAACAAGTGCTGCGCATCTTTAATTTTAGGGAAAAGTTGTGTAAGATGGTCTGGAGTGCACAACCTGTATGGAAACTTCACTTTCTTTTTATTATCCCTTTTACCCTATCCAACATGATCGTTGTATTTGTTCACATTCCCCTTCCCATCCTTATCTTTTTTCTTGTTATTCCGTCCTTTCTTCTTCCCATCGGATTTTTGATTTCCTTTGGGGTTAGAATTTTGAACAACATTAATTTCAAAGGACTAGGAAGGAGTTGGCACTAAAGGCACAACCTAACCAGAAGAAGCAGATTGTATAGACAACTGCCACAATTTACTTAGCAGGTTAGTCGTATAGCTATCGTTCGAACCGATAAGCCCATCACCATGAGGACCAGGTTTAGTTTTGGCTAAGTCCAACTTGGAGTGAGGAGCATCTGGAAATTTTTTATTAAGGACTATAGACTAAGGATAAATCATTTTTAGCTGTTGAGCCCTAAAAATATCCTGCTCTTCAGAAAATACCCCTAAAAGGGATACATCCTTAGATATTTCTGGCTGTAAATAATTCAAAAACCATTCAAGAAGGAATTCATTTGAGATTTGGGCTTTAATGAACCCCTTCCTTATTTTTCATTCCTAAATATGGTTTGAAATACGAGTTTCCTTGTCCTGCTGAAAATTAGCCAAGAGGTCAGTCCTGACGTCATAACGGACATGTAAGTGAAAATTATTTAAGAAAATGGTATCCAATTCTCCAAAAGTAGAAAAATTGCCCCCAGTTAACTCTATGTACCATTTGGTAGCATTTCCAATTAAGGTTCAATGAAATAATCTCAACCTAATCGAGTCATCGATCAGGGAGTTTGATGAAAACCATAAATGGAAAGTGGTGATATGATCTACCAGATCCACGACAGTCTTCCCTCAAAACTTTGGAATGTCTAAGGGGATCTTGGTGGGGACCAGAGTCCAAACCGGACTATACTGAATAGGATTGTTAGTCAATTTCGATAGATCTAGAAATTTTAATGTTGCTAGAAATGGTAAGCATGGAGGAGCCTGGGAATTCCATCCCCCATAGGAAGGACTCCCCACATTCTGAAAAGAATAACCTGGATTTGTTGAGGCACCATGTTTCCAGATGTCGTTCATAGAAAATGACGAGCCATAAGAAAATCCTTGCGACCCAACATGGAGTTACTATACGCATGAACATTCCCTCCAACCAAAGTATTGAATGGAGAAGAAACCTCTTGGTAAGGGTTTGAAGAATTTTCATACAGAAGAAAAGCCTGAGAAGTACTCGATGAAGGGAAAGGAACACTCCCTTGTTGACTAGCAAAGAACTGACTCCCCTCTCCTAATGCTCTAAAAACAGAGTTCCATCTCGAAAATACATTAGAGCTTTGACCTTCAGAAAAAGGATTGAAACCTTGACTCTAAGAGGTAAAAGGAAAGGATCCTAAGGAAGTGTTTGAATGAGGGATGTGCCCACTTCCAAAGGGGAACCCTTGAAACGAAGTTGATCCACTAGCCATAGAAGGTATGTTCGTGGAGATAGTTGAAGCAGTAGAAAACGAGAAATAAGGGATTCTAGTTGTGGGCATTCCATAAGAAAAGGGACCAGATTGAGAAGCATGTGCCTTGGTGTTTCCAGAGACAAGCATAGCAGAACTAAAAGTGATTGTTGATATGGAAATAGTTCCTCCTCCTTCAACTGAAAGAGCATTCTGAGCACTTGCAGTGTTCATAGCCGAAGCTATGTTCCCAATTGTGGCCATCAAAATAAAGGGATATGATGGAAAAGGACTAGCCGGTCTCTAAGACTTAGGCCCGATGTACCGAAGAACATGAGGACAACTAGCAGGAAGAGGATATCGAAGAGACTCAGTAGGCTAAGGAAATTCCTCTACTTTAACTTCTTCTACTGGAAATAAAACTCTAGAGATGAGTGGAGCACTCCTCTCTACACTGACACAGACACCAGAACCACCCATAGAAAAAACAAGCCCCAACAGAAGATTACCCTCCACTGCATTCAAAACCATCGGGTGAATATCACCCACCGAATTACTCCTACACCTTCTTGAACAAGGCTCGGCACTCACGAGATAAAACCCACGAATCCTCCTCGATCGACGAGGCGATTGGTCAGCCACTTTAAGAGATTAATTTTAGACTCAAAAAATCTATGAATCTAAGAAATCTAGCAGCAAAGAGCACACTCTAAAAAGTTCCTAAGATACATCCAGACAATAAGCTGTCAGGTATTTCCGCTCTGGGTGATGAGGAACGAACACCAAAATAGAAGAAAGCGAAATAATAGGACCTTCCAAAAATAGTCTAGGTTAATTACGCCCCATACCTACTAGAAAAGGTAATATAATAGTTACGCTGACCTCCTAACAACATCCTTTGCTGGTGCAAGTCCCCAAGCTTCACAAGGGCACCCTCCAGAAATACTAATGGAAGTGATGCAACTTCTGTCTTAGCTACCATGGGTATTCCGCGCACAGTCACTTGTGTGCTCCCTAGGATAGGCAACTAAGGGCACCAATCCATATCGGTAGCGTGGAAGAATGGTCTTAGGTCAAGATTCAGCAAATAGGAGAGGGGGTATCTCTCTTCTCTACCTACACTATCCCTCGGGCTTGACTCTCTTCATAAAACTACATAATCTTGATCCACCATTTATAAAAATAATATATTCAGAAGTATAGAAGTGTAGCTTCCCAAGTCAAAAATTAATAAAAATTGAGGACCTCTTTCTAAATACATGAAAGGGGTTTGAATAATAATAAAACTAAAACAAACTATCTAAAACATCGCTTGAATTTTGTTGGAACTGCCAAAACATGAAAATCGGGGATCTGATTTCATAAAAATAGGATTGTGATCTCCATTAGAACATGTTCATTGCATCTCTTTATTATCTAGTACGCGCAGCTCGCAAATCGATAGCATTTCTTTCACTTCGGGAGGATGACTCAATCGACAATGTAGCTGGCCAGTATATGTGGCATCCGAAAGTTCTAGAATGATATAACTGATGGCAAGAGAGAGGCATTTTGTAGTCATATGCTGTCTGTGTGGTTTAACCAAATAGAACCAATATGTGTCCCATGTCATTCCTTTCATTACGTCGATATGTTGGTCCTTGTTGGCTAAATCCTGCTGCCACTGTTTCTCTAATTCTTTGAATTTTGGAAGTTTCCTTGGATGCAATTGGAAATCAATTTGGCCGTATACAAACTGTCATTGATTAATTACACTAAACTGTTCATTACATCTCTTGCCCTGGAGGTAGCTCGTTCTACCTTAATTAACTATGTTTCCTATTCTCCAAAAAAAACTTCCTTATGTGATTCTTGGATCTTTGGAAGATTGGCAGCTATGCCTTGGTCTGTGTCTTTCCATGTGAGGAACCCTGAAATTTTCTCATCGACATCTTCAAATTTGAGCCTTGTGTTTATTTCCTTTTCTATGAGCGATGTAGCTATTGTACATAGAGGGTTGGCCAGTGATATTTTGTGACATAAAATATCAAGCTTTCGCGACAATGCTTTACTCGATTCGAGAGCCTCTTTTTTGAACTAATCAATCTCAGGATACTCCTTAAAAATTTGTATCTATATTTGTAACATGGCACTCTATTCTTCTTTGGCCATCTTCTCCTGTTGAAGCATTACCTACAATTTGTTTAGCTCTTGCGACAACTATTGTTGCTTGTGTAGAGCTTGTTGGTCAAGCTTTTGTTTCTCAAGATTCAGTTGCTCTTTAAGTTGCTCAGTCTGTTGTCTTTCTTCAATTAGTTTTTATTCAAGCTGTGCTATTTTTTTATGATCCATTGTTGCCTTTTCTACCAGCCGCGCTATTTTTTGATCATTTTCTTTTATCAATTGGCTGACTTCGGACGCTTTGTTCATTATCACTGATGTATAAGCCCCTGCATATTGAGACAATTTAGTTAAATCCTCTGAAGGATTAAATTTTGATTCTTTCCAGAGAACATTCATTAATTCGGTTTGAGGAGATGAAAATGGACTCTGATTGATTTTCCTTTTCTTCCTTTGTTTTCTAACTACAACCCTATGTTTTGGACTGTAGAAGACATCCAAGGGTGGTATATTTTTAACCTTCAATAAAATTTCCTTAGAAGTATTTTCTGGGATGATCTCAATATCTTGGGACTTAGCATTACCGACTGCTCCTTCGACTATAACATTCCTTACAATGGGTTGTTGTGTTGCGGGCGATTACGTTGTAGCCACATTCTAGGAATCATTCTGGCTCTTGATTTTCCAATCGAACGGCTCCCACTCCTTCAATAGATTTGAATCGATATGCATAACAGTGTCAGAGAAATCGCCAGCCTCTTTACCTGTCTCCTTTTCGGTGTTCTTTTCTTCATTGTGTTTTTACTGTTGCAGTAGGGGAGTAGTTCTTAATAGATCAAGAGGTATTGTTATTAGTATCTTGGTCCTCAACTCCATGAACCTTTCCATGTCACTTGCTTCAAATTTTATATTTTCCAGATGTTTAACCTGTGAAAATACCTTGGCTGAGGTGAATAGATCATTGAAATCATCATCTTCATGTTCGAATTTAGCGACATGTACCATAGATATAAAGTCATAGGCAACTTTCTTTGGATCATACTGTCTTTTGGGGATGGATTCTAATCTGAGCTCTTTTATTTTCTTGGATTCTTTCTCTGCATGTTTAAAATAATTTAGAGAAAAAGTTCCACATCGGAGGGGAAATGTAGGCCACATCTGCTTTTTTGAATTCTTCAGGTTTCTAGACATCCCTTTTTCTGTTATTTGATAGGCTATTTCTCGGGCAAAAAATTTATCAGGAATGTACAAGGGAAGAACATGGGGATCAATGATGGTTCCAAATATCTGAATATAGGTGAATTTTTCCTCTCCAAACCAGCTTCTGATTGAAGTTAGGTCAACGCTTGCATCATCGGATAACCTTGGAGTGGGTTTGTTGAATATAACTTGGTGAACTAGCAAGATAAACCCATGAAAAATTCTATATATATGGTCTTTGTAGTAGGGCTTCCACAGATATTTTTGATAAATGTGAATAGGAGTTGGGTTTTGAGGAGTCCACTTCCAGCCTAGGATAGGGAATTCAGAGTTGAAGCATATGGTGTCAATAATATAAGCACTCATGTAAAATGGGGGTATTACCTGGGTAGACACATATTCGTTTTTCCTATAATCGAGGATTTTGCTTGCCATTTTATCAGATAAAATGGTTGGCCAATCCATGATGTCAGAGTTAACAATGAATTCAATTAAAGGTACCATCTCAATAGAAAATTTAGCCGAGTTGATGGTTCCAAACAATCTACACATCATAGTTGCAGCGTGGCAATAAGGAGACGCCAAGGATTCTACAAAGTACATACCCAAAGATTCGTGCTTGTGCTTTGCTAGAAAATTCCTCCATTCTTTGATAGGATCTGACTCCACTTCATTTTCTTTGGTGAAGTCCTCCAAAAATGATTTATTGTAGATTTTCTGAGGGTCTGGTAGGTGATACATCTTCTTGATGTCTTCTGCTTTAAAAGACCCGAACATCCTTCAGTCTGACATGAAGAACGACCTGTCTATTATATTCATACTTTCCATCACCCATCTCACCAAGTCATTATACGGGAACACATTCACGTGAGCTGATATTATGTGAAGATAGGAGCTTTCCAATTCCTTCAAAGCACCTTCTAATTTTTTATTTGAATCTGTTGTTTCTCTTCCTTCTTGAATTACAGTTGGACCTTATGCCTCCAGTAGATTGTAAAATCCTTCCCATGAAGTGTTGCTGAGACCCAGACAAGTAGTATTGGCTACTACTACCAATTTAGTTGGTTGTTATTCTAGAATGATGGGAACCTTTTCTTTCCTAGATTTCTTACACATTTTCCTAACTGGTATTTGTTTCTTAGGTCTGCACAATTAAACAAATGAGAAAAATGATGGAAAAATTCTTACAAGAACAAATGCAAGGTAGAGAGGAGAAATAACATTTAATCATAATAAAGATGAAAGAGTAAAGAAATATTATACCATCCTAGATGAAATCTGTGGAGGATTTTAACCATGACTATATTTTAATGATTTCCTCGTATAACGTGAGATTTTAATGCCATTATGATATGTCTGGTTGCACATTCATAACGGTCCATTTTAGAGTTAATACCATAACTTTTGAGATCTCCAATCAGCGATGATCGCAAATCGAAGATCAGAAGTCTGAAAGGTTAAGCTTAAGTGGTTCCATTTCATATCTGCAATTGCAATTATTGCTGAGCTGACATGGAGGGCGCGGTGCTTTTTAAATCATATCAAATCATTGAGGTTTTCTTTATAAATGAACTATTTTATTAAACATGTGTATATTTAAGACTTCATGTTTTTTATTTATGACAAGCGTGCTTTTGTAATAATGATATCGCATCGCAAGGTTTTAGAAGATCATCTTTGGATATAAGTCATGTGTTTTAGCGATGAGCGATCGCGATTTGACTTATCACATCAGGGAAATTTAAAAGGGCGCATAAGGATGTAGTATGACTTCACTGATTTGCGATTGTGATCAGGTTTATCCTGTCGAAGTTTTCAAAATGGAAAGGTTTTGCACTCTTGCTTATGTTATATGCGCTTTTGCGATTGCTTTATTGCATCGGGGTTGAATGATAACACATTTAAGTTTTTTATTTTATGCATTTGAATATGCGGAATGTGATAAAGGCCTTTATGTTTGTTATCACTCAGATTTTCCTTGAAGTTGTTGGGAAGAGGAAAGGGGTCTGAGGTAACCACAAACCAACTTTTAGGTATAGAATCTAGCCAATCTGTACCCAGAGAGGGCTCTCTCTGTAAAATTTAGCTTTGTTTTAAAAGATATTAGGCTATTTATAAAGTCCAATGGTTTTGATTGAGTTTGGGTGATGGAATTCAAAAGCTAACGGTAAGATTGAGTAGTTTAGACCATTGGGCTAGTGGAGTCAAAGAGGATAGCTTAACTGGACTAAGTTTCTTAAAAAAAGATCATTTCACAGGGCAAGATAATCAAACAGGGAAAAATTATAGATCTAAAGTGAATGGGATGAACTCAAATTGGATGAAGGGCAATTAAGAATCCTTCAACACATTTGAAAGAGGAAAATTGAGTGATTATTAATAAAGAGCAATTAAGTATTCTTTACTGAATAATCAAAATGCTTAAACTAGAAAAACAGGAGCAATTAAGAATTCACTGTTTAAACCAGTTCAGAAGAAAACATTTAAAATAACAACGATTAAAATCAGATTACATTTAAGCACTTTCTGATTTATTACTTTTCATTAATCATTCATAAATGAAACACAGATGATATAATAAACAAGTATAACACTTCAAAACATAAGAGATAGATGACTTATTGATCCTTAGTCTGATGCAAGAATCCTGTAAAAAGTCTTTTGCATCAATTTCTTATCTAGCTGGCCACACAAAATTTCTCCAACAGCACTTTATTCCAAAATAGTCGATGTTATAGCAAAGTCTAAGAATCCACACCATCAATACTCCGATTGAGGGAGTATTTATACAAAAAAATATAAAAAATATCTCATAACAAATTGAGATATAATATAAGATGACTCATAAGTATTTTACAACAAACTAGAGACAGATGGTCTAGTAGATAAGAGAAATAATAACTGATGTTGTGTTGTTTCCTTCTTTTGAGAATGTGCTGGATGCAGGCCCTAAGATTTGGTTCGTTGCTCTCCTCTTTAGTAATTTTGTGCTGGCTGCTCAGTTTTACTGATACTCTTTAACTGCACTGACACTCTTTAACCTATGTTTATCCTTTTATCCTTCTTAATCATCACTTACTATAGTACATAATAAAAAATTCATGTAAGGATAATTTTACAAAAGTTCTAACATTTCTTCCCACCATTTATCTTCCGGTATTCTGGTTCCTTGCAGCTTCCTGAGAGTTTCATTAGTCTCTGTATATCTGAAGAAAGTAGGTTGAATTGGGAACAAATGCCTTATCTCATGCTCGAGATAAAACAAATTTTCCAATCTATCATGAAGATTTCTTCCTGTAGGAAATGCTGCTGTTGATGAACTAGTTGAGGAACTGGCCTGATTGTCAGCATACTTGTCCAATTTCTCAACATAACTTTCAAGCTCCATTAATTTATCCTCTGAAACTAAAGGACTGGGAAATCCTTTATTCAACAAAATATCCAATCATTTTATAAAGACCTTGATTTCTTCTTGCATATCAGAGAATCTTCGTTCTAGATTCTGCATCAGATTTTTTTTGGTAAAAACTCTTTTTATTTCCAAAATTTTTCCTATCATGTCTTGAATGCGAATTTCTTCAAGTTGATGCATGTTCTGAGTATTTAAAAAATGGATAAGTTCATTGGCTTCTTCAGGCATGTTTCCCAATTCTTCTCTTGCTTTTAGGACTTCTTCTAGAGCCAATTTGACTAAATCATTATGTTCATACATTATTTGAATTGAGGGCCAAACATATTTTATTGATTGGATGATGTTGTCCCAAAGAATTTCATTTATTTCCTTTAAAGGCTTCTCTAATGTGAGATCCTTCTCCAATTTATTGACCAACTTTTCTAATTTGTTGACCTTCCTTGTTTTATCTGCAACATTCATCTTCGAGAGATCATATTTTTGTTCTAAAGTGGTGAATTGTACCTTTTTTCTTTGAAGTTCTGTCACTTGGAGTTTCGATTCCTCCATTGACTTTATTAATTCTTCGGTACTTAAATTGGAAATATTACCCTGATAATTCTGTTGGCTGACCTGCTATTGTAGTACCTGTAATCACTACAGTTGTAGATGCTGGAGTATTTGACTGCTTGTCTTTTAATGCCTTTTCAAGATCTTTTTCAGTTTCATTAATTTTCTCATTCAATTTCAAGAGCAAATCCATCAATTCTTCTTCGGAAATTTTCTTTATGATTTCTGCAGTCTCTGGATGTCTTGAGGCTCATAACTTCAGTTGTTTTCTCAAGGATGCAATATCATCATCTTTTTTCTTGATCAAAGCTTCTATACCCTTGACGTCCTTGGGATTATGACCCAATCCAATAATAATTTCCTCCAAAGTCTTTATCCTGTTGTCCTTAGCCTGAGAAGAGGTTTTTTCAAGATTTAATTGAGCATTAGTATTCTCCTAACAATCCTGCAATTTCTGGGTCATCATTGATTTATCTGTCAGAGTAGAATAAATCATTTCACATGTCTGTTTATGCAGCTCAATTTGATCCAAAGAATAAATATCCTTTGCTATGACTTCAAAATTAGTTCTGATATAATCTGCAGTTGTTTGAGGTTGCTGTACTTTTGGTTTGAAGTGACTCATTACCATTTTACCCTGTTGGATGTCATAGGCTGACATAAATCTTTGTTGATTCTTAGGAGCCATCTTCAAACATTGATTGTAAACTTGAATTCTGAGTGGATCATTTCTAGCCTTTATATTTATGAATTTTCATTTAATGTCCCAGGCATATTTCCCTGGTGGTTTGAAAGATGATACTTCTGCACTTTGCTGCCTTTGTAGCTCTTTTCTCTGTAAAGTAGTGGATGTCCCACTGATTGTACATGTTTGGTGACTACCCAATTCTTCTTGCGTCTCACTATCAGGGATTTCGTGAACAGATTCCACTTCTGGAAGAGGATTCAATTTTTGTCTTTTAACATCAGGTTTTTCAGAAGATCCACTGACAGGAGTAGCTGCTTCAACATCTCTCTTTTTACCCTTTTCTACATTAAGAGGAGTTTGTAAAATTGACGTTTCTGCCACATTGGTCTGAGTAGGAGAAATCTGTACTTGACCCTATTCTTTAGAAGTTTCAGGCAGTTCTGTCATTGTAAATTTCTCTGTAACTTGTATATCAGCCTCTTTCTCCTTTCCTTTAGATTCTACCGTAGCCAATGCACTGATTTCCTGTAAATTTTGTTGAGAAGTCCCAGCAGAAGAAGAACCAATACCTGGTATCTATACCTGTCCAAAAGAGTCTAGGTCAACTATTTTTTCAAGGTCTTTCATTACATTTTCAACATTGACCTGCTCACTATCTTGTTGTATCAATGTCCCTTCCATCCATTCAGCCATATTGGCATACTGTTCAATTTATGGGATTCTTTGATGAATGTATGGTGATAGTTTTTTTTTCATTCTTCTATCACAAATAAAGCTGTTTGGGTCATAAGGTACCCAGTAGAAACTTTTTTGTTATTTGAGATAGTCTTATAATATTCTTTTAGCTTCCTTTTCAGCATCTCTAGAGTTACAAACAAAGGGACCTAATTGACTTTTAATCCTAAGTTGAGCCTTTTTCTTTGCATTGCAAAAATGAACTATTTCTGAATTGATCATCTGTCTAAAATACTCTAATGCAAAGAGCCTCATTGGGACATATTTTTGCAACTTGAATGGGCATAACTCACACCCATATATCCTGATTTCTGTGTGATTTCGGTATAGGTACCAGTCACCTATCTTGTATTGCTTTGAGAGTTGGAGAATTTTCTTGATGTCACTACTGACACTAGGAGGGGAGACTCCTGTCAATAGGGTGGTTGTGGAGTGTACAAATAGGTCAGTAAAGTCATTGTATGAATAAGGAGAATCATGGGAATTATGAGTGATGGAAGAGAAAAAGATTACAGACCTAGGATTTCCATTGGCATCAAGTTTTTTGACATAAAGAAGGAAATTCTCTGATTTAAATTAAAGCATGAGATGATAAATAACAGAAGAATATTTGAATACTCTTTCATTCTCTAATCTCATGAACTGATCATGGATTTTATCTACAATGTAAGAAGAAAAATCATAATTGACAGCAGGGGACTGTCTAGGGGTAAACATTGACAACAATACTAGGGTTAATTGGTCAACATATTCACTAGTATTGAAACCCATTATAGAGGATATCATATTTAGAATAAGCCTGCCCACATCAGTGAAAAGGGTATAACCATAAGGGGGAGGGCCTTTGGGCTGATGTTCTGGCAACATGAAGGTTTGGCAGAGGCGATTTAACTCTTCATGGGATAACTTGGCAGATTTCTCAAGTAATTCTCCCATGGACAGGGGAGTGAGGGCTTGACCAGGTTGAAATTGTAACATTTCGTTGATAGATTAAGCAGTTATTGGGAAAAGAATGGTCTGACTCGGGGACAAAACTGCTCGTTGATTGGGATCATAATTTGCATGGCAGTAATGGACTATCTCAGGAAAAATATGGACTGAAGGGAGAAGATACATGGGAAGATTAGATTCCCATAATCCAAAAATGTCAGAACCTTTCAAGTAATTATCTCTGCAGTAGAAAAAAATTCGAAGAGGATTTTCACTGAGAATAAGGTCTTTAATTTGGAAATCACTGTCTACTAAAGGCAGATAATCTAAATCTCTATGAGGGGCATTCAGGGGTGCGACATTCAGAGCCACGGGAATTTCCATTTCTGGTTCTTGTGGATTCATAAATGAATTCGGGTTTTAATGAAAAAAAAGGCACAATCATAGGTTTAGGAATGCAATTGTAGTTTTTGGAATTGAGGAATGAACTAAAGAGAAATCTCGAACCCTGTTTCAGTTTTTCGTGTGGAATTTAAAACAAAAACCAGGATTTTTATAGAGCTCAGCAGAAATTTGGGTGAATACCTGTTTTCCGAGAACTAAACAGTGATGAAAACAGGTAATGGCTATGACATATGAACTCTGAATTACTCGACTGCAACTTTCTTCGGCAAGGTAACGGTTGGAAAACTTCGACAGTTGATTTCGAAATTCGTTGCATGGGACACTGGTCACTGTATGAAATAATGAAAATGATGCGGGTTATTTTATTTTGTTCACAAAATCAAAGGTTGGCAGGTTTTTTTATTTTTTAATGGATGGTGTCAACAATTACAGAGGCTTCGTCACGGGAGGCAGGCAGTAAGCGGCTTCCATCGCACAGCTTTTGGGGAAGAGTGGTTTTCAGCAGAGGGCGAGCGATTCCATACGGTGGACGACCTGTGGCGTGGAACTATTCAGAAAGCCTCTTGGCCATCTCGCGTTATCGTTCAGACATGGATATGCAGCGATATTCATAATAACTGTAGATCTGAGATTAGTCGATTGGACGGTCCTCGGGAAAGGAAGATGACGGGGAATTAATATGGCAGGCCCAATGTAATTTATTATGAAATAATCGCATCGAGGGAATTTTGATTGGTGGATTAGGTTATTAATTAACCATGAGGGTTAATTAATCCCTTTATACGGTGGAGTATCTATTTTTTTTATTAATTGGAAATTCAACCAATTAATTAAATTTATATGGTTATTTTTCAACCAACGGGGCGGGATATTATATTAATTGGGAATTTTTAAAATAATACGGGAAAAAGGGAAATTTACGTAGGGATTTAAATAATAAGTTAGAAATTAATATGGAAATGAATAGAAGCGCTAAGTGTAAAACATCAAGATAATGTATTTAAGTTATGCTTTTATGAATAGGGTTTTTATGAAATATTGCAATGATTTTCCGAAGTAAAATGGGATTTTACTTGGGAAAATATTTTTTAGAAGTGAATGAATGTCATGATGAATGATTTTAAGTACTTAGGCTTTTCCAATTATTGGGGCGAGGGTCCGGTCCCTCCAAAAGTCAAGGAAATGCCTTGAGCCCCTTTAATTTTCAAATTCCTTAGTACTTAGGGGAAAGTAGTGAAATTTTTAGGGAAAAATGAGCAGGGAAGTTAATAATCTGACTTTTCTTTGCTTGAAATTCTTCTAGTGTAGTGTCTGCCTTTGCACTTATGATGAAAGTAAAAATTTAACACATCTAGAGTCATTATCCATCACATGTAATTCTGCAACAACATCTACCTACCCTACCTACTTTACCCTACCATTTTTTCCTTTTTATTAGGGTGCACTTAGACTGGAAAATCCTCATCACACTTTTTCTTTTACATCTGAAAATCTATCTAATTCTAACCTTATTACATCCAAGGGCTCAGATTAAACTATTGAGCTCCTTTTATTTACTATACCTATCTACTTATCTGCCAAGATTAAACAGTTTGGTCAGATTTTATTCTCTATCTCTAAAAGATAAAATTGAAAGATGAACTAGCCAAGCTTAAATTGTTTGACTGTTCACAAATTGTGGCATAAAATACAAGTTGCACACAATTTTATTTATTACATAAGAGCAAAAAAGTAGTGGCATTTAGACTTGCACACTTTCCTTGGGATTTCTTTTGGCGGGGTTCATTTTCTTTTACTTTTTTGGCCATTTTATTCTTTTCACCCTTTGGTTTTTCTTTTAGGGTATACCCTCTTTACATTTTTTAAATTTTTTGATTTTTTGACAATATGGAAAACCTTTGCAACAAGAAAAGGTATGAACATATTACATAGCTCATCAAGTCAATCATGATATATGACACCTATTGGTATAGGATTCTAACACTGGCTCCACTTGGGGATGGCTTTTCCTAGTGAAAAGTCAAGAACAACAGGTCAGTTGCCCTCAAAATGATTTTGACTGAACCATGGAATCTTCTTTTGCTTGTTGCTTTATTATATGTATGACATTAATACTTCTAAAGCTTAGGGCCTTCTCCTCGGGCTTCAACTCCATCAAGTTACTATCCACTCAAAACTGTAACATTACAAAGGATATAGTATGTACATGTTAAAAATCAGGATATCCTAATAAATAGGATAAAAGTAATGTTTCAACATTCGACCATTAACTGGTCCTTCTTCAATTTCTGTACCATCCAATTTTTTCAGAAAATATGTATTATTTCCTTGTAAAGCATGAATAATATAAGGTCCTTTCCACAGGAAGTCAAACTTCCCATGTTTTCCCTTATCCTCTCTTCTGGAATCCCATCTTAAAACTTTGTTTCTCAGTTGGAAATCTTCTACCTTGGTCCTTTTATCAAATATCTTCTTTAGTTTCTCCCGCAATACTTGGGATATTTGATAAACTTCTTCTCTGGTCTGCTGTAAATTGATAGTCTGATTTATTATCCTTTGAATATAGTTAGGTTCAACCTGAGCTTCTTGAAGTAATTTCATTACAGGAACTCCTAAATATGAAGGGAATACAGCTTCAATACCATAGACTAACTCATAAGGACTGGTACCAATAGATTTTTTGGTGGTGAGTCTGTCTGCCCACAATGCATTTGTAAGTTTCTTATGCCAATTTTTCTTGTTTTCCTCAAATAATTTCTTAATAATATTGACGAGACTCTTGTTGGAAGATTTAGCTAGTCCATTACCCTTAGGGTAATAGGATGTGGAATGGCCTAAGGTGACATGATATTTATTACAGAAACTTATCATCTTCTTAGATTTGAAGGCAACAACATTATCAGTTATAATTTTCTCAGGACAGCCAAATCTTAATAATATATTGGTTTCTAGGAATCCTATGATCACAGTGTCATTGGCTTGTCTGGAAGGAATTGCTTCAATCCATTTAGTAAAATAGTCTGTGGCAGTGAGGACCCATTTTTGTTGGCCAGAAGAAGGGGGATGGATTTCTCCAATGAAATCTAGGCCCCATTTTTGGAAAGGTTTTTCAGTGGAAATTGGTTTCAAGGGTAAAGGTAATAGTTTTCTCTTGCCTTCAAAAATTTGACATTTATGGCAAGCAGTGACAAATTTATTTACATCAGAGAATAAGGTTGGCCAATAAAATATAGCTCTTAGGATCTTATCTACAGTTGATTTCCAATAAAGGTGTCCACCACAGTCTCCTGCATGGAATTCATTAAGAGCCTTGTCAGTTTCATCTTTTAACAAACAATTCAATAGAATAACATCATGATTTTTCCAAAAGAGAACATTATCTAAAATACAAAACTTTAAAGATGTCATCTTTAAAAACCTTTTTTTTGTTCTGGATAACCCTGGAGGAGCTTGCAGATTTAACAATACATAAATTATATTAGCATACCAAGGTGAATCTAAGAAGGCCTGGCTGATTTGTGGAGTCGCCATCTCCTATTCGTCATCTAGTTCATTAATATCCAGGGCTTGACAATTTGTTTCTATCATGAGTTAAGCTAATCCCCGTCCCTTTATAAGATTTGTAGGTTTTATTTCAATATCATACTCTAATATGGTAGCAAACCATTTACCTCTTTTTCCCTCAATTCCATCTTGAGTTAAGATGTCTTTGACAACAGCATTTGGTACATAGGCTATCACATGGGAATACAATATATAGATTCTAAAATATTTAATGGCTTTTACAAGCGAAAAAGCTTGTTTTTCATGATGTTGTATTTTAATGATGCATCTCTCAGTGCTTTACTAAAAAATGCTATAGGTTTTTCACATCCTTGATCATCCTTTTGTAATAAAACAGCTGCTACAGTATGTTCTGATGCAAATGAAAATATTATGAAGTCTCTATCAAATTATGGACTGGTAAGAACTGGTGTTCTAGTCAAAGCCATTTTAATTTCTTCAAATGCTTGTTTCGCTTCTACTGTAAATTTAATAGTTGAATCCTTTCTTAACATGTTAGTAAGAAATCTAATTAATTAAGCTAAGCTAGATATGAATCTTCTCAAAAAATTTATTTTTCCTATGAAAGCTTGAAGTTCTTTAACATTTCTAGGGTGAGGTATCTGTAATATAGCTTCTATTCTAGCAAGATCAATTCTAATACCATCTTTGGAAATGATATGGCCCAAAAGTTTACCTTATTCAAGACCAAACAAGGACTTTTTTGGATTCAAAGAGATACCATAATTTCTGCATTTTATGAATACTTGTCTGAGATGGTCCAAATGCTACTGATCTGATTTAGAAAAAACAGTTAAATCATCCAAATATATAACAAGAAAGTCATGAATTTATTTTCCAAATGAAATTTCCATTGCTCTTTGGAATGTTGCTCCAGCATTTTTAAGTCCAAATGGAATTTTAACGTACTTGAATGTACCCCATGGTGTTGTAAAAGCTGTTTTTTCCTAGTCATCAGGATGAACCAGAATCTGGTTCTATCCTGAGAACCCATCTAACAGAGAAATCCTTGAAGCACCTACTACCCTTTGTAAAATGTGATCCATTTTGGGCAAAGGGTAATTATCCTTCAAAGAAACCTTATTTACATTTCTTAAATCAACACATAATCTGATCTCTCCAGTTTTCTTCCTAGTAGGGACTAAGTTAGACACCCATTTTGAAAATATAATAGGAGCAATTATTCCTACTTCATACATTCATTTGATTTCTTTTTCAATTAAAGGCAACAATACAGGGTTGATTCTTCTAAGTTTCTGCTTAAATGGTTTTTGATTTTCTTTCATAGGTATTGTATGCTGAATAATTGAGGTATCATATGCTTTCAAGTCTTCATAACTCTAGGCAAAGACATCCTGGAATTCTCTTATTAGTTCAACATATTTTGGTTTTTGAACAAGAGGCAAAGATTTAGATAACTTTATTATTTTAGGATTTTCTTCAATCCCCAAATTATATTCCTCAATATCAGCTTTCAATGGTTCCATTTTGGGTTTCTTTGGAATATCATTAGAGTCAAAAAGATCTTCCAGAGGAGTTAATCCTTTAGGCAAATGATTATCTTTCAAATTAATGATCTCAGATTCATCTTCTATAATCTCCTCAACCTCCATTTGTTTAAGGTCCCGCACTTCTTTTTTGGTGAACTTCATTGGATGAAGCATTTTAATTGCACTTTATTCTGAAATGTTTGTTCCTTGTTCATTTATTTGATTAGATTCAATGATTGTATCTTCATCTATGTTACTGTTAGAAAATTCATTCTCTAGAGTCAGAAAATTGTTAATCTGATTTTCATTTGCAAACACTTGCCAATTTTTAAAATTGTCTAGTATGGCTGGTCTGTGTCTAACCTCAGCTGTGAACTGATGATTAGGTTCAATGGTAATTTACAAGTGCTAGCAAACATTGCAAGACTATGAGCATAAAAATTTTGTTTTCTTGGGATTTTAACAAGATGAGTCTGCAGAAAAGTATTGACAATCTCTACAACTGTTCCTCTATATTCTCTCAGTCTGGGATCGTTTGTCAAAAAGTGACCTTTGATCTGTTGAATTATTAAATCAGAATCTCCTATAATAGATACTCTAATTGCTCCTAATCTTTTGACAAGTTTAAGCCCTAACAAAAGAGCTTCATATTCCTCCATATTATTAGTGCATTTAAAGTTCAATCTGTAGGCATGGCCTTCAGCATGATCATTTTCAAGGTTATGCACCCAAACTCCAGCTCCTACTCCTAACTTATTAACTAAACCATCAAATTCTAAATGCCAAAGAATTTCATGTTCATAATTGGTATCAAGTGTTTCAGGAACTTTCTTAACAGCGAGATCTGGTTTTTTACTTTCTTCTGGTTTTTCTTGGGTATCTGATGTTTCTTTTTCCTCAGAGATTTCATGGATTTGAACACTGGATTTATTTGAAGTTTCTTTTGGTTCTGTTGCTGGTACTTCTAGTTCAGTGGGAAGATCAGATTCAGCATTATAAAGAATAAATGAGTCCATATCAGAGTGTACTGAGTAGATGGGGAAATTTTTAGGTTTCTCCTGACTACTGACTACATATTTCATTATAGTTTCTCTATATAGTCTCTTAGGTTGGCTGAACACTAAAATAGTAGCATATGACATATCCAATTGAAGAGATCCTCCGAGCTTTGCACCCCAAGATCTGGACAATAGCATACCATATTTTGGAGGAATCTCTGCTACTACTATATCCATCAAAATTGTTTTTGCAGGGTATTGAACCAATGAAACACACAAGTCTTTGATTAATCCTAAACATCTCACCTGATTTGAATCAAAAGAAAAGAAATATTTGTATGGTCTGGTGATGTCTAGGTTTAATCTCTCCATTACAACTTTGGGAATTAGATTGTGAGATGCCCCAGAATCAAGCATGGCATTATAAAGTATTTTATCATTTATATTCAAACTCACATAGAATGGAGGAGTTCCTCTAGTTCCTGGTTTTCCATTTACTTCAGGGCCAAATAATAATCTAGGTTGATCATCGAAAACATTTATTGAGTCATGACTTCCAGTAATATTAAGTGATCTATTGATTTGACTTCGGTAGACATCATGTTTAGCTAATTCATACAATGGAACAACTATTCTTAATTTGTCTACTTCAGCTTCCAAATTAAAAGGCTTTTCAGTCTGAGTTCTTGTATTTCGAACAGTTGGATTTTCTTTATCTTCTGTGTTTTCGATATTTTTTTCCTTCTCAGGAATAGGGTTGTGGTTTGAAGTTGTTTCCGAATCAACTTCTGGAGGTTCCTTTACATTTCCTTTGGGAGGAAGAGTATTGGAAAGTTGTCTGTTATTCAGTTGAGTATCAGATACATATTCAACTATTGGGTTAGCAGGATTAGGATTTGATCTAGAAAGAATATGTACAACGGTAGTATTGGTTTTACCTTTGAGGGGTTTTTTTGTAGCTTTCTGATTACTTGTTTCCGGGACATCAATTCTTCTGCTCCTCAAATTATATTGCTTGTGAACTTCGTAAATTTTTGTATCATATCCTTCCTTAAAGTCAAATGATTCTCCTGAATGGGTTTGAAATTTCTTAAGAATATGAGCTTCTTGATCCTCTTGGGTCAAGAAAACTTCTGGTTCATTCTTGCATTCAGTAAAGTTGTTTATTTGAACATCTTTAGTTGGTTCCTTAGAATTTGAGGCTTCAATATAATTTTCCTAGAATGGGGGCCTAATATTTTGGTTAGGACTAGTTTTTCAAGTATTTTGATCTTGGTTCCTTCTGAAATTTGGATTTCTCATAGTATTTTTCGGTTGACCATCCCAAGGAGATTTCTTTCCAATTTTTTCTACTCTATCTCCTAGCCTTTCCATTCCTTTGATAATAGCATCTAGCTTCTTTTCAAAAGTTGTGGGTTCTTCATTTAAAGGCATTCTCCTTTCAGCTCTGGCTCTAGCTCGTTTCTCTATCAGGTTAGCTTCAGCACTAACAACTATACTTTGCATTTCTTCTAAAGTTTGAGGAGCTCTTTCCCTAAGCTGATATGCCATATCAGAATCAAATCCATCAGGGAATTTGATTAATACTGAATCTAGAGGAGGTATAAGATTTTGGGGAATAGCATTGTAAGCCTCATTGAACCTGGTGACGTAATCTTGCACAGTCTCATTTGGTCCTCTCTTTAATTTTCCAAAGTCTGATAATATTTGAAGAGGATCTTTCTTCTTTTTCCATCTGTTTAAAAATGATCTATAAAGAGCTTGCAAGTCAGTAACACTGTTTGCAGGAAGGGCTCTAAACCAGGTTCTAACTTCTCTAGTAATAATTTGGACAAATATTCTCATTCTTACATCATCAACATCTATTTTATAAATTTCAAAATAATCGGTCATATTTTTAGTATGCTATTGTGCAGTGTAAGTACCAGAACCATCAAAAGGAGTGATTTTACTTTGGTAATCTTGAGGCATGGCCCCTAGATTAGCAGGTAATACTAAAGGAGCATATATGTTTTCCATTGCAGGAGGTAGCAACGAAATAATAGGTGAGGTTGGTCTATGAGTGGTGGGTGGAGGAGTAGAAGGGGTAGTTTGAGGTTGAGATGTTTGAGGAAATGTTGATGAACTTGGAGAAGTTGAAGTGATCACGGAAATATTTGATGTTCCTTCAGAGGTAAGCTCAGATTGTATGGAATTTCGCAAATTTTTATCAAGTTGTGAAGCAACAAATTGAAATTGTAAATATTCAAGAAATAGTGGGTCTGGAACCAAATTGGACAACTAAGATTCAGAAAAATTTACAAATAGAGATGTTTCGAACTGCTCGTCAAAAGGTTCGTCCTCAAGATAAATCCACTTAACAGGACAGGATATTGATCTATATAGAGGTCGAGAACTACCAGAGCTTTCTTGACTATCTTGTCTCCTAAGAATTCTGGGGATCAAATTTGGATTTTCAAACATAGGCAGTGGATTTGGATTAGGCTTAGCCCTAGTGTAGTGAGTCCTTTCTAAAGCCAGTTTTCCAGGTGATATTTTTTTTGGTTTGTTTTCTAAATGGAGTGAACAATACAACTTCAACAATCTCTTTAAGAAGTTTCAGATATTGAATTTAAATTTTCTTAAATATTTATTTGACTAGAGGAACTGATCAAATGTTTGAAACCCAAGTTCAATTCATAAATTAGACCGGAGATAGACTGAAGTAGCATTTATCTACTTATGCAATTGCAGAGAAAAAGCAGTTCAAAGGCTACCTGGCTAACCTCAGGCTCCATCTGTAGTTTATAAAGTAAACCATAGTAACAATAAAATTATTCAGCTCCCCAGCGGAATCGCCACTATGTTATCACTCAGATTTTCTTTGAAGTTGTTGGGAAGAGGAAAGGGGTCGAGGGTAACCAAAAACCAACTTTTAGGTACACAATATAGCCAATCTGTACCCAGAGAGGGCTCTCTCTGTAAAATTTAGCTTTGTTTTAAAATATATTAGGCTAGTTATAAAGTCCAAGGGTTTTGATTGAGTTTGGGTGATGGAATTCAAAAGCTGAGGGTAAGATTGAGTAGTTTAGGCCATTGGGCTAATGGAGTCAAACATGATAGCTTAACTAGATTAATTTTCTTAACAAAAGATGGTTTCACAGGGCAAGATAATCAAACATGGAACAATTATAGATATAAAGTGAATGGGATGAGCTCAAATTTGATGAAGGGAAATTAAGAATCCTTCAACACGTTTGAAAGAGGGAAATTGAGTGATTATTAATAAAGAGAAATTAAGTATTATTTACTAAATAATCAAAATGCTTAAACTAGAAAAACATGAGCAATTAAGAATTCACTCTTTAAACGAGTTCAGAATAAAACATTTATAATAAAAATGATTAAAATTAGATTACACTTAAGCACTTTCTGATTTATTCCTTTTTGTTAATCATTCAGAAATGAAACAAAGATGATATAATAAACAAGTATAACACTTCAAAACATAAGAGATAGATGACTTATTGATCCTTAGTCTGATGCAAGAATACTGTAAAAAGTCTTTTGCATCAATTCCTTATCCAGCTGGCCACACAAAATTTCTCCAACAACACTTTATTCCAAAATAGTCGATGTTGCAACAAATTCTAAGAATCCACACCATCAATACTCTGATTGAGGGAGTATTTATACAAAAAATTATAAAAAATATCTCATAACAGATTGAGATATAATCTAGGATGACTCATAAGTATTTTACAACAAAATAGAGACAGATGGTCTCGTAGATAAGAGAAATAATAACTGATGTTGTGTTGTTTCCTTCTTTTGAGAATGTGCTGGATGCAGGCCCTAAGATTTGGCTCGTTGCTATCCTCTTTAGTAATTCTGTGCTGGCTGCTCAGTTTTAATGATACTCTTTAACTGCACTCACACTCTTTAACCTCTGTTTATCCTTTTATCCTTCTTAATCATGACTTACTGTAGTACATAATAAAAAATTCATGTAAGGATAGTTTTACAAAAGTTCTAACATTTCTTCCCACCATTTATCTTCTGGTATTATGGTTCTTTGCAGCTTCCTGAGAGTTTCATCAATCTCTATATATCTGAAGAAAGTAGGTTGAATTGGGAACAAATTCCTTATCTCATGCTTGAGATAAAACAAATTTTCCAATCTATCTTGAAGATTTCTTCCTGTAGGCAATGCTGCTACTGATGAACTAGTTGAGGAACTGGCCTGATTTTCAGCATACTTGTCCAATTTCTCAACATAAATTTCAAGGTCCATTAATTTATCCTCTGAAACTAAAGGACTGGGCAATCCTTTATTCAACAAAATATCAAATCTTTTTATAAAGGCCTTGATTTCTTCTTGCATATCAGAGCATCTTCATTCTATATTTTGCATTAGAGTTCTTTTTGTAAAAAACCTTTTTATTTCCAAAAATTTTCTTGTCCTATCTTAAATGCCAAGTTCTTCAAGTTGATGCTTTTTTTGAGTATTTAAAAAGTGGATAAGTTCATTAGCTTCTTCAGGCATGTTTCCCAATTCTTCTCTTGCTTTTAGGACTTCTTCCACAGCCAATTTGACTAAATCATTCTGTTCATTCATTATTTGAATTGAGGGCCAAACATATTTTATTGACTGGATGATGTTGTCCCAAAGAATTTCATTTATTTCCTTTAAAGGCTTCTCCAATGTCAGATCCTTCTCCAATTTTTTGACCAACTTTTCTAATATGTTGACCTCCCTTGTTTTATCTGCAACATTCATTTTCGAGAGATCATATTTTTTTTCTAAAGTGGTGAATTGTACCTTTGTTCTTTGAATTTCTGTCACTTGGAGTTTCAATTCCTCCATTTACTTTATTAACTCTTCGGTACTTAAATTGGAAATATTACCCGGTGATAATTCTGTTAGCTGACCTGTTATTGTAGTGCCTGTAATCACTTCAGTTGTAGATGCTGGAGTATTTGACTGCTTGTCTTTTAATGCATTTTCAAGCTCTTTTTCAGTTTCATTAAGTTGCTCATTCAATTTCAAGAGAAAATCCATCAATTCTTCTTCAGAATTTTTCTTTATGATTTCTGCAGTCTGTGGATGTCTTGAGGCTGCTAACTTCAGTTGTTTTCTCAAGGCTGCAATATCATCATCTTTTTTCTTGATCAAAGCTTCTATACCCTTGACATCCTTGGGATTATGATCCAATCCAACAATAATTTCCTCCAAAGTCTTTATCCTGTTGTCCATAGCCTGAGAAGAGGCTTTTTCAAGATTTAATTGAGCATTAGTATTCTCCAAAGAATCCTGCAATTTCTGGGTCATCATTGATTTATCTGTCAGAGTAGAATAAATCGTTTCGCTTGTCTGTTTATGCATCTCAATTTGATCCAAAGGATGAATATCCTTTGCTATGACTTCAAAATTAGTTATAATATAATCTGCAGTTGTTTGAGGTTGCTGCATTTTGGGTTTGAAGTGACTCATTACCATTTTACCCTGTTGGATGTCATAGGCTGACATCAATCTTTGTTGATTCTTAGGAGGAATCTTCAAACATTGATTGTAAACTTGAAGTCTAAGTGGATCATTTCTGGCCTTTATATTTATGAATGTTCTTTTAATTTCCTAGGCACCTTTCACTAGTGGTTTGAAAGATGATACTTCTACACTTTTTTGCCTTTGCAGCTCTTTTCTCTATAAAGTAGTGGATGTCCCAATGATTGTACATGTTTGGTGACTACCCAATTCTTCTTGCGTCTCACTATCATGGATTTCGTGAACAGATTCCACTTCTGGAAGAGGATTCAATTTTTGTATTTTAACATCAGGCTGTTTAGAAGATCCACTGACAGGAGTAGCTGCTTTAGCATCTCTCTTTTACCCTTTTCTACATTAAGAGGAGTTTGTAAAATTGACATTTCTGCCACATTGGTCTGAGTAGGAGAAATCAGTACTTGACCCTTTTCTTTAGAAGTTTCAGGTAGTTCTGTCATTGTAAATTTCTCTGTAACTTGTATATCAGCCTCTTTCTCCTTTCCTTTAGATGCTACCATAGCCAATGCACTGATTTCCTTTAAATTTTGTTGATAAGTCCAAGTAGAAGAAGAACCAATACCTAGTATCTATACCTGTCCAAAAGAGTCTAGGTCAAGTATTTTTTCAAGGCCTTTCATTACATTTTCAACATTGACCTGCTCACTATCTTGTTGTATCAATTTCCCTTCCATCCATTCATCCATATTGGCATATTGTTCAATTTCTGGGATTCTGTGATGAATGTATGGTGATATTTTGTTTTCCATTCTTCTATCACAAATAAAGTTGTTTGGGTCATAAGGTACCTAGTAGAAACTTTTTTGTAATTTCAGATAGTCTTCTAAGATTCTTTCAGCTTCCTTTCCAGCATCTCTAGAGTTACAAACAAAGGGACCTAATTGAATTTTAATCCTAAGTTTAGCCTTTTTCTTTGCATTGCAAAAATGAACTATGTCTGAATTGATCATATGTCTGAAAGACTCTAATGCAAAGAGCATCATTGGGACATATTTTGGCAACTTGAATGGGCATAACTCACACCCATATATCCTGATTTCTATGTGATTTTGGTATAGGTACCAATCACCTATCTTGTATTGCTTTGAGAGTTGGAGAATTTTATTGATGTCACTACTGATCCTAGGAGGGGGGACTCGTGTCAATAGGGTGGTTTTAGGGTGTAAAAATAGGTCAATAAATTCATTTTAGGAATAAGGAGAATCAAGGGAATTATGAGTGATGGCAGGCCAAAAGATTACAGACCTAGGATTTCCATTGGCATCAAGTTTTTTGACATATAGAGGGAAATTATTTGATTGAAAGTAAAGCATGAGATGATAAATAACAAAAGAATATTTGAATACTCTTTCATTCTCTAATCTCATGAACTGATCATGGATTTTATCTGCAATGTAGGAAGCAAAATCATACTTGACAACAGGGGGCTATCCAGGGGTAAAAATTGACAACAATACTAGGGTTAATTGGTCAACATATTCACTAGTATTGAAACCCATTATAGAGGATATTATATTCAGAATAAGCTTTCCCACATCAGTGAAAAAGGTATAACCATAAGGGGGATGGTATTTGGGCTGATGTTTTGGCAACATGAAGGTTTGGCAGAGGTGATTTAACTCTTCATGGGATAACTTGGCAGATTTCTCAAGTAATTCTCCCATGGAAAGGGGAATGAGAGCTTGAACAGGTTGAAATTGTAAAATTTCGTTGATAGACTGAGCAGTTATTGCCAAAAGAATGGTTTGACTTGGGGACAAAACTACTTGTTGATTGGGATCATAATTTGCATGGCAGTAATGGATTATCTCAGGAAAAATATGGACTGAAGGGAGAAGATACATGGGAATATTGGATTCCCATAATCCAAAAATGTCATAACCTTTCAATTAATTATCTCTGCAATAGCAAAAAATTCGAAGACGATTTTCACTGAGAACCAAGTCTTTAATTTGGATATCTCTGTCTACTAAAGGCAGATAATCTAAACCTCTATGAGGGGAATTCAGAGGTGTGACATTTAGAGCCACGAGAATTTCCATTTCTGGTTCTTGTGGATTCATAAATGAATTCGGGTTTTAATGAAAAAATGGGCACAATCACAGGTTTAGGAATGCAATTGTAGTTTTGGGAATTGAGGAATGAACTAAGGAGCAATCTTGAACCCTGTTTCAGTTTTTCGTGTGGAATTTAAAACAAAAACAATGATTTTTACAAAGCTCAGTGGAAATTTGGGTAAATATCTATTTTCTAAAACTAAACAGTGATGAAAATAGGTGCTAGTTATGGCGGATGAACTCTGAATTACTCGACTACAAATTTCTTCGGCAAGGTAACGGTTGGCAAACTTCGACAGTTGATTTCGAAATTCGTTGCATGGGACACTGGGCACTGTATGAAATAATGAAAATGACATGGGTTCTTTTATTTTATTCACAAAATTAAAGGTTGGCGAGTTTTTTTATTTTTTAATGGATGGCGTCAGCAAGTAGGGAGGCTTCGTCAGGGGAGGCAGGAGGTAAGCAGTTTCAATCACACAGCTTTTGGGGAAGAGTGGTTTTCAGCAGAGGGCGAGCGATTCCATACGGTGGACAATGCGTGGCATGACACTGTTCAGAAAATCGCTTGGCCATCGCGCGTTATCGTTCGGACGCGGATGCACAGTGATATTCATAATAACCATAGATCTGATATTAGTCGATCGGACGGTCCTCGCGAAAAGAAGATGACGGGGAATTAATATGGCGAGCCCAATGTAATTTATTATGAAATAATCGCATCAGGGGCATTTTGATTGGTGGATTAGGTTATTAATTAACCATGAGGGTTAATTACTCCCTTTATACGGCGGAGTATCGATTTTGTTTATTAATTGGAAATTCAACCAATTAACTAAATTTATATGGTTATTTTTCAACCAACGGGGCGGGATATTATATTAATTGGGAATTTTTAAAATAATAAAGGAAAAAGGGAAATTTACATAGGGATTTAAATAATAAGCTAGAAATTAATATGGAAATGAACAGAAGCGCTAAGTGTAAAACATCAAGATAATGTATTTAACTTATGCTTTTATGAATAGGGTATTTATGAAATATTGCAATGATTTTCCTAAGTAAAATGGGATTTTACTTAGGAAAATATTTTTTAGAAGTGAATGAATGTCATGATGAATGATTTTAAGTACTTAGGATTTTCCAATTATTGGGCCGAGGGTCCGGTCCCTCCAAAAGTCAAGGAAATTCCTTTATCCCCTTTAATTTTCAAATGCCTTGGTACTTAGGGGAAATTAGTGAATTTTTTAGGGAAAAATGAGCAGGGACGCGAATAATCTGACTTTTTTTTGCTTGAAATTATTCCAGTGTAGTGTCTGCCTTTGCACTTGTGATGAAAGTAAAAATTTAACACATCTAGAGTCATTATCCATCACATGTAATTCTGCAACAACATCTACCTACCCTACCTACTTTACCGTACCATTTTTTCTTCTTTATTAGGGTGCACTTAGACTGGAAAACCCTCATCACACTTTTTCTTTTACATCTAAAAATCTATCTAATTCTAACCTTATTACATCCAAGGGCTCAGATTAAATTGTTGAGCTCCTTTTATTTACTCTACCTATCTACTTATCTGCCAAGATTAAACAGTTTGGTCAGATTTTATTCTCTATCTCTAAAACATAGAATTGAAAGATGAACTAGCCAAGCTTAAACTATTTGACTGTTCATAAATTGTGGCATAAAATACAATTTGCACACAATTTTATTTATTACATAAGAGCAAAAAATTAGTGGCATTTAGACTTGCACACTTTCCTTTGCCTTTCTTTTGGTGGGGTTCATTTTCTTTTACTTTTTTGGCCATTTTATTCTTTTCACCCTTTGATTTCTCTTTTAGGGTATACCCTCTTTACATATTTTAAATTTTTTGATTTTTTGCAATATGGAAAACCTTTGCAACAAGAAAAGGTATGAACATATTACATAGCTCATCAATTCAATCATGATATATGACACCTATTTTGATAGGAGTCTAACAATGTTTTTCATTTTTCATTAATAAATCCTTCGTTTTGTTGGGGTTTGATTCTATTTTTTGATGGATCGGATTTCCTTAAAACATTTTCATGAGTGAAAAAAGGATTTATATATTTGCAATAAGCGACGCTAAGGAAATTTTTATATATTCCTTTATAAAAATTTCTTTTTTCAAAACATTTTATTGATTCTATAACTATTCAAAGAAAAAGGGACACATTTCTTATTTAAAAATTAATAAAAAAATTTGAAATGTAGAGGGTTGTTTGTACAACACAACAATTGGCGATTCACTGGGTGAAACAATTATCTCTGAAAAAAATAAAGCGATAACTAAATCTTTTGTAAGTAGAAAGTTTTGAAGACAAAGAAAACTATCCCAGAATATTTAGATAAAATCTAACTCTGAATAAAATAAGAATTACTTGAAATTTATTTTTAATCCCTTTAAAAATAAAAACATTTTTGGTTTCATCAAGCCTTGATTGGTTGATAAAGATAAAGTAGGGGGCTTCTCCAACATAGCTTTGAAATTTACTCTTTTGTCATAGGTAGTGCCTCTTCTACCAGCAAACATCTATAGACTTGACAGGGTTATCTTTTAACCATTAATAATCCATTATCCCATCCATCTAAGAGTATAAATTTTAAAAGATATATGTCTTCTTCTTTTTTTAATTATTTTCATTTTTTAAAATAAAAGCCATTATTCTGGTTTGGGAGCCAACGAATAACAATGCCACTTACTCGTTGTAATTGAACTGAACAAGATGGCTCGTGATGAAACCCCTCGTCTTATGATTATAAGACATTACCCTGTTTTGATATGTAGTATTGGTAATGTCAGTTTAGTTACTTCACTATGATCATGGTAAGCAGGCTCGTGATGAGACCTATTATCTTTTATATCAGACATATTTTAGAATTACGCTCTGAAAAATCATAAAATTAGTGGATGGGGTGAATGATTCTCTCCTTAAGAGTTAATGGATGGCCTTTTAGAGTTTTAGATGCCAAGTTTTGGAAAAAGGCTTTACTCTTTATAAATAACCTCTCTCTACTTTATAAACTTAGAATGATTTACAATATTTTCAGGGTTTTGGAAGATTTTACAAACTTTAAATAAGTTCTCAGAGTTTCATATTATATTTAAATTTCCGAGACTATAATCGTTTCCTTAAAAATTTCTATCTACATAAGCAAGTATTCATAATATTTTCTCAAAGATATTTTCAATAGTAAAAGGCCAATGGAAGACTATTTACAACTTTATTTCTAAGGAAAACAAACTTGCATAATGAATATATATATATATATAAGAAGTGGTTACATCCTTAGGAGAATGATTTTTTCAAAATAAGCCCATTCACAGGAAGAAACTCTCTCTTTCTTGTTAGATCTTGCAATATGAATGTTGATAAGCCTATATTTTCAATGGTTTGAAATGGTCCAAGCCACATTTCTTGAAATTTGGTATGTTTACCTTTATCTTCATATGATTTGTCCCATTTCAAAATCACCAATTTGTAATGTTTTAGATCCAGTAGAACTTGCATCAAAGGAAGATTTTATAAGTTGTTGTTGTTTAGCATGAGTGACTTTGGCTTTCTCCCTTTTTTCATCTAATTTGAGGATTTGATCAAATCTTAATTGGAAAGAGGATGAAAGATTTTCTTCAATAAATTGTACTTGGGCTAGAGATGGGAGTGCTAGGTTTGAAGGTATTACAACTTCTTTCCCATATACTAGATTAAAAGGTGAATTACCTATTGAGGACTTACGAGTTATACGATCTTTCCATGGCGCAAAGATCAAAAACTTATGCCAATTCTTTTGATTTTGATCAATAGTTATATTAATGATTTTAATGAGATTCTTATTAGTCGATTAAGCCAAACCATTACCTCGGGGATAATAATTTGTAGAATATTTTAATTTAAAACCCATTTTGAGAGAAAATTTCATTATACTATTTCCAGAAAAATAAGATGCATTATCCAAAACAAGGGCATTAGGTACACTAAACCTGGTAAGGAATTTCTTCTACCCACTTTGTGAAGTAATCCTTGGCTGCAAGGATGTATGTGTGTTTCTTGGAAGAATGTGGAACAATTTCTCCTATAATATCAAGTCCCCATTGTTCAAATGGTTACTCAATGTTTACTGGTTGTAAAGGAAAAGTTGGTTTCCGCTGTCTTCCACTGGCAGTTTGGCAAGTCTTAAATTTCCGTACATAGTCATGGGCATCTTTAAACAAAGTAGGCCAATAATATCCAACATGAATTATCTTGTGAGCTATAGTGTCTTCTCCAAAATGTCCACCTGCTGGTCCATCATGTAATTCCTGCAAAACCTTGTGTGCTTCAGTTTTTTCAAGACATCTTAGTAAAATGGAATCATAATTTCTTCTGAATAACACATCATGAATGATCTCAAAGTGTTTAGCTTTTAAGCTCAAAGAACACTTTATTTTATAACTGAGATTAGGAGGAGCATACCCATTTTTTAAGTAAAATATCAGATCAGCATATTGCGATTCAGAATTTATGATACTTATCTCATTCACTTGAAAAGTATTATCTTAATATTGATGTTCTGGAATATTGGAAGCTCCTGCTAATTGTTGAGCCTCAAAATTGTGCTTTCTTTCATTCGATTTTACCTCATTTTCCTTTGTCCATTGCTATCCTAGACCCAATTGATCAATGAATATAGTTAAAATTACTTCTAGAATGATTTAAATGACTGACTTGCTAAGTTTTGTGATTTTTGCCATTGTAAAGCATTTTGACCGGAACTAGCTGCAGAATGCAGACATTCCGTAGCTAACCGGCGATTCTGCAGCTGCCTTCACGTTTGAATATGTTCCAGGTGGCCTCTCAAGAAAAACCGCATATGGGCATAATCCACGTCATGTCTACATGGTTTGTTGCTCATCATGGAGGAAGAAACAAATTCTGGGTATGGTTTTGGAACGTGGGAACACATTTAGGAAGGAAGACTTCTATTAGGACTGTCTCAGTCCAGATGTCTTTTCCCTTTCACGCAGACACTTCAAGACAGTGTTCCTGAATTGTTGCAAATCTTGTTATTTACATTTGTTATATAAACACTTGGGAAACCGAGAGCTAGGTTAGATTTTGATGTTAGATTCTATGCTAGATTTTTTTTAGATTCTGTGCTACATTTCTGAAGACGCAGAGTGCTATGTTCAAGTTCTTTCACCTTTAATGGAGTAGACAGTGTTGTTTTGAAAGCGTGATTTAATTTGGAGTTGAATTACGTCAGGTGGTAGAGGGCCCCTACCTCTTGCACGGATTTATTTTGCGTAAATTAGATAAGTCTTCTAGCTGCCTTTACGTCTTTGAATTTGAATTAATAGTTGTTTTAATTAGCTACTGTAGTTGTACTCATTCTAACTCTTCCACAAGAAGAAGCTCTTCCAAAAGACTATAATGATGAATGGGAAATGACTATAGTATTGTAGGATTAGGAGTTGAATTCATAGTTGTTTTTAATTAGCTATTGTAGTTATATTCATTCTAACTCTTCCACAAGAAGAAATTCTTCCAAAAGATTATAATGATGAATGAAAATGGCTATAGTACTGTAGGATTTAGTTGTAATTTTTGTTGTTCACTATCACAGTTACACTTTTTCTAATCACTCTTCCACAAGAAGAAACTCTTCCAATAAATTCTTAAGGAGTCCAAGACATGACCGTGATAATGAATGATTTAGTTGTGTGTTTGCACTAAGTACCATCTCTGTTCTTTCTCTTAAACGCTTGTCCAAAATATCATAATGATGAGTGGGATATGGATATGATGTCTTAGTTTTTCATTGCTTTCAGCCTTTACATTTGCATTTGCACTCAATTACACAGTCAAAATTGTTCTAACTCTTCCAAAAGAAGGAACTCTTCCAAAATATCAACAATGATGGACAAACAGACTGTATAATTTCATAGAATAATGCATGATAGTATAGTTAGGATACTCCAGAGTTTCATTTCACTTAATTCATGGTTCAGTTATTTTATTTTGGGTTTGATAATGACTTGTAGTTTAACACTATTTTAGGCTAGTGACATCTTAGGTTTGGTTGTAGTTCAACTCATTGCATTTGCATTCCACATTAAATTGTTATTCACTGCACATTAGATTACTTCAGTTGTTAGGATTAACAAAACAGCCTTCATTATTCACAAACCTCTTCTTGTTCTAAAATCCATAATTGATCTACAACCATTTGAACAAAAGACAACATCATTTTAAGGCCGGAAGTACCTCTGCAATTTCCTCATTTCATAAACAGAGCTCTCCCTCAAAAGACTACTTTGAAAAAGAAATCAATAACTCTTGAGTAAAGGTTTTGTGACATTCAATTAAATTGCAGAATAGAGTTATGAATTAGCTTTAAAGTAGAAAATATTATGATGATATCAATGTTTTACTCCAAACATACTTCAACAAATCTCTAATCAAGGACAAGATATTGCATCATTATAAGTTAGTTGTTTAAACTGATTAGTTAGGAAGATTTGCATGCTTAGTTGACCATGTTTCAAGCTCTCTCTCAAATGCCTTTGATGAAAGAATTTGACAAGTTTAGTTTGTGTTTTGAATCATTTGCTTAAAATTCATTATCAAGCTTTGTTTCTGATTGGTCATAGTTTAGATTTGATTCTGTTTTTAGTATTCCAATTGCATTTGTCATTTGTCATCCATCAATTAGGATCCACTCTATTTTTAATCATCATCTCATTTCCATCAGCTTTCTAGGCATTTTCCTTGTGAACATAAAACCACCAAAAGACCAAAAACATCATAAATCATCACAAAAGACCAAAAATATCACAAAACACTACACACAACGCATTAGGAAACAAGTACCTAGGTACATACAGTACACTTCACTTCAGCAGTTTACAAATCCTGGTTGACAATTAAATGAGCTCAGTTTAGGAGACTAGATTGAGACCAAACACTAATAACCTGCAAAAACCTTGTCCTCTAACAATTTTAGTTGGTTTAATATCAATATCATATTCTTGTAAGGTTTTTACCCAATTGGATATTTTTGCTCCTACTTCCCTTTGTACTAGCAATTGTCTCACTGTAGAAAATGGGACAATGCTTTTTGTATGTGTTTTTAGGAGAAATGGCCTAAAGTGTTTGATAGATTTAAACAAAGAAAAATATTTTTTTTTACTTCTGAATAGTTAAGTTCACCTCCTTACAGATTTGAACTAAAGAAGGAGATAGGTGCTTCAATATGTTGGTTATTGGGTTGTGTCAAAACAACAACATAAGATGTTTCAGTGGCTAGAGTGTACAAAATAAAATGACAATAAAAATTAGAAGTATTCAATGCTGGAGCACTAATAATTTCATGTTTGATTGAATCAAAGGCTTCCTTTTCTTTATGTCTCCATTTGAAAACTGAATTTTTCTTAATCATAGTTTGTAAAGGTAAGACTATATGAGAAAAATCGGGAACAAATCTTTTACAAAAATTATCTGTCCTAAAAATGATTGCATGGATTTCTTATTATGTCACAAAGAGATATCATAAATCTCTTTTATTATGTTAGGGTCAATATATATGCCATATTTAGACACAACAAATCCTAAGAGTTTCCCTTCATTAAGAGCAAAGAATGATTTTTTTGGATTTAAAGAAATTCCATACCTTCTACATCGTTCAAAGATCTATTTTAAATCATGTAGATGATTGGCTCTTTTCTTTGAAAATACATTTATGTCATCTAGATAGACAACAACTAACCTATTAATCAAACCTTTGAAAGCTATATCCATGGATCTTTGGAAGCTAGCTCCAGCATTTATCAAACCGAAAGGCATTTTTTGGTAGGCATATGTTCTCCATTTGGTTCTGAATGTAGTTTTCAGTCTATCATCTGGATGCACAAATATCCGATTGTATCCTGAATAACCATCAAGAAAAGACATTAATTCAGAACCAGCTACTTCTTGAAGTATCTGTTCCATTGTAGGTAGTGGGAAATTATCTTTTTGACATGCCTTGTTGAGATTTCTAAAATCTGTAAAAATCCTAATGTCTCCATTCTTCTTCCTAACAGGTACCAGATTTGTAACCCAATTTGAATGTCTAACAAAAAACATAATTTTTGCTTTCAAGAGTTTATTCAACTCTTTTTGAATTTGACTTTCCAAGTTAGGATGATTTTTCCTTAACTTTTGTTGCACTGGTTTCTCATCAGAGTTCATCGGAATTGTATGATGAATGATAGAAGTATCATAAGTTCTTAAACCTTCGTAATTCCAAGAAAAAAAATATATTTTTTTTTAGAAGTTTGATGAAAGAAAACCTTTCTTCTGGTGTTAGCCCGAGTCCTAGATTGACATTTTGTGGTTTATATTCAGTGCCAATATTTACTAACTCAAACTTCAAAGTAGAACTTTGAAGTTTGGCATTAGTGACCTTTTTGAATCTATCTTTGATATCATAGAGATCTTCAAGCTTAACCACATATTTTAGGATGGAATTTTCACTGTTTTTTTATTTTATTTGGAGATCATGATCACTTTCATCAGCTATTTGATCATCATTAGATTTCTCTAAAGTTAATAAGTTTAGGATGTCTTCATCATGATTAAACACTCGCCAATTGGTGACATTGTTAGGGATAGATGGTCGAAAAATCAATTCAACTGAAAACCTAACTGGACTATAATCCTTAGCTGGAAGGAGATTAGAAGCAACATTAGCTAATAAATCAGCTACCGCATTCTGAGATTTATGAATAAGGGAAATATTGAATGGTAGAAAGTGATTTGTAAGACCTTGAAGAAGGGCTTCATAATGTTTAAGATGAATTGAAAGACAATGAATAGTATTCCTAACTTTCCTGATGAAAAATTCAGAATCACCATATACCTTCAGATATTTGACATTCAAGCTTATTGCTTTGTAAAGCCCTTGAATCAAAGCTTCATATTCTATAGTGTTATCTGCACACTGAAATTCTAGTTTGCCTGACAACATAGTTTTTTCCCCTTCTGGACTAACTAAAATACATCCTGCTCCTGCACCATCATTGGAATTGGATCCATCAAAGTACAAAGACCAAAATAAATATTTATCTACATATTTATTTACAAATTGACTGGCAATATTAACACATGTTGAATTATCGGTAGGTGAGAAGTTTTCAACTTGTGGAGTGAAGCTATTTACAGGGAAAGGTGATTGTTGGGCGTTAAAATTTCCAAAGAATGATTTGGTCGAGTAATTTCCAAGGATGTTATTATTGAAAGCTACAAGTTGGTTTTCTTGTTCAAACTTTGTTACTGTATGGGTCATGTGTTTCTCCCGATCCATCTTAACTTCATTTGGTTTCACTTTATAGGGAAGCCACATGTGAGAACAATCAGTAGAAATGTAACCATGGAGTTTTTCAGACCAATTCCTAATTAAAATTAAACCATAAAACTCAGGGATGTCAGCAATCAATATATCAATTCTTTGAACTACTCTAGGATCAGCTAGTAGCCTAATAGTGACTAAATTAATCTCTCTTAAAACTTGCACTTTAGTTTGATCTACTTGGAAAATATGAACTGCAGATTTCTGGGGTTCAATGTTTAATTTAGAGCACACTAAGGCTGGGATTATGTCTGATGATGCCCTTTAATCTATCAAGCAGTTATTTAAATTCCTATTACAGATCTCATAAGTTAAGAGGAAAGGAGGTGTATGTGAATTAGATCTATCTCCAATCAAAATAGTATCGATAGCATCTACTTTATCGGGTGGTGGATTACCTGATCCTTTAGCTGCCTTGGATAATACACCAGTTGGAAGAGGAGAAGGAGGAACTGCATTCAATTCCTTTAACAACAATTTTTGTTGATGCTTGAGCTTGCCAAGTTCATGTAAAGAAATATTTGCTCTGTCCTTCTTCATGTCTTCTATAATGTTATAATCCATAGAATCAGACACTACTGGTGTTTCAGATTTTGATGGAGGATTAGAAGATGATGGTTGATTTTTGGTAGGCAAAGGAGAAGCTTTCTTTACGGGAGCTTTATATTTAGTAGTAGTTGTTGAATTTTTCTTCTTGGGGGATGTTTGAATAGGTTCTGCTCCATTATTACTTCTAGTGTTCACTCGGAGAGTTTTCTGTTCATTTTCATTATCTGAGTTAGAAAAAATAAAATCCCACATCCCATGGCATTCAACTATTTTGTCTTCTTCATTTTCTTTTGATGATAGAAGTGCATCTTCCTCTTCATCTTCCTCTAAATTTGACTCTGAGTTAGATATTTCATTAGGTGGTTTAGGTTCAGTTGGCTAATTTATTTTGAAGTTCCTAAACGACCTTTTTCTGGAAGTTTCAGCTACATGTTTTTTAATTTCTACCATTTCATTGGACATAGTTTTCAGGACTTTTTGTAATCCTTCCATATCATATGGATCTTCAAGTTCTTTCTTCTTTGAATCATCCTTGAAACTAAGCTTTTTGGATTTTCTCTCTTCACTAGCATTCTTTTTTTCTAAGGCAATGATACATTTTTCTACAGCAATTGCTTCCTTCATGTTTTCGGCTAGTGTAGGTTTAGTAGCTTTATCTAAAATGATAGCTATATTTGAAGGTAAAGTGGATATATACCATTCACTTCGGAATTCTTCACTATGTTTTGATGTTACAGGAATTTTATTCAATAACTTGTTAAATTGGGAGTTGAAGTCTTTGATGAGTTCCTTAGATTCTAATTTCAAATTGGAGAGATCATTAATCAAAGTTTCTATTGACGTATCATCTCCGAACTTGGTTAGGAATTGTTCCTGAAAAACATCCCAGCTATCAATGGATCCTGGTGGTAATGAAAAATACCAAGATCCAACTTCTCCTTGCAAAGTGTATGGAAATAGTCTGACCACAACATCTTCTTCTGTTACCCCATTTAAGTTTACAGACAACATGAAGTTTTTAATGTGTTCTTTAGCTAATACGCCAATATTAGAACTAAAATTTGGTAACCATTTCTCAAGATGAGCTGGTAATTGACTCAAAATTCCAGGCATTGTAACAGCTCTTCGATTGGTCAATGGTCTTGGTTGAGGTTGTGCCATCTGTTAGTGTTGGTATCTTCATCCCTCCATCAGTGATCAAATCCTCTTGTTGCATTGCATATTAGGTGTCTCATTCAGTCAGCTGCATTCCATTAGGAGCATGGATCATCTGACGGTAGTGGCTTTTTTCTCATGTCCCTCATGTCCTTTACCTACTAGCCTATTTCAGTTCATTAAAATCATTTGTAGTCATTGTTGGTCTCATAGTTTGCTAAGAGTCATTTTTAGCATTCTAGTGTCATTAGGTCTAGGGTTTCATTCATAAGGTCTTTAGAATGCTCAATAATGGTCAGCAGGCACATGAGAAAGTTTGAAATAAGGTTTCAGTGCTAAAAATCTCATCATCATATGCTTAAATGTGTATTTTTCTTCAAAACTCTGTTTTGAAGAAAAATAGAGTATTTCATCTTTATGTATAAATGTAAATGTAATTTTAAGTTTTCTCAGTTGTAATAATATTTTCACTGGCAACCCTGGTCGCCTTTTTCGAGCTCCATCCATCCATTCCCTGCAAGAACAAACAGAAAGGACATCATTCAGTCAAAAAGCCAAAATGAAGCAAAACAGAGTTTTTTTTTAAAGTGTCAAAGTCTGAAACATTGCAAAATGGGTTTTTTGAAAAGAGGAATCAAAATCCTTGGCATATAAAACATTTTTGTCTTTCATAAGCTCATTTGTATGCGAAGAGAACAGGAGTGAACCAAGGATAATTTGTGAAGAGAAAAAGAAGCAGTTTGAAGGTGATTTGTGCAAATTTCTCTTACGCGACGCATTGGCTGGGTGTCGCGACGCATTCGGCAGGCACGATGCATTCGGTCGGCCCCCACTGTGTTAAGAATACATGGGCATGGCGCATAGGAGTTACGTGGTGCATTGGGTTTTTTGCACGATGTGTAGGGCCGGAAAAAAAATTCATTACTATTCCTCTCACAATTTAAAATCGGCTCGGTCCCTCTTTGTCCAAGTAAGTCAAGCAACCTCTCCATTGCCAATGAAGATGTGTTTTGTGTTGTTGATGAGGATTTAAACAAAAAAAAATTCAAACCCTATTATCTTGTTCAAAGGATTGTTTCCTTAGGGTTTAGAAATTGGTTTTGTGCCTATCACTCCTACTTACCCACCTTGTATTCCCTCATCACTATTATTCTTTTTCCATTTCCCTATTCCCTCACATTCCTAAATCACTCATTTCCTATCCCATTCCCATTATCCCACATCCCAATTATAAACTTCCCAAAACCCCAATGCTATCCCAGAAAACCTAATGGCTGTCCCTAAACTCTTTAATTGAAAATTTTCACTTGGAAATATCCCATCATCTTCCCTACCCTCTCCCTCCATAGTCCCTCCCATATTATTACATGTTTGGCAACAAAACCAAAGACACCAAACTCCTCATATTCATCCAAGACAACCTAGACTTTGGAGATCATGGAGACAGATACTTCTTATGACCGAGACAATAACTCCACAACTGAATTGAATTCACCTATGAGACCTCACAAGAGTGCCAGACATGTGAGGGAGGGGCCCTCTTCATTGGCTGAGATGCAGGCTTGTCCACTTGCTATGGCATGTTTTCAACAACAGTCTTGTTATAAATTTTGTGAAATGGTTGCTAGGGTCCACCACCATCAAGAGCTGGCCTGATTTTTTGTGTTGCATTTACATGATAACCAAGTCACCCTTGCAGGTGTGATATTCACTTTAACACCTGAAACTATCTCTCAAGCAACCGAAATTCCAAATGTTGGAGAACAATGGAACAAAAGGCAGCAGGTTGACAGGGTACACTATGAGCCATATATCAAGCCTAGTTTTGTGAGACAACTCAGCAGATTTTTTCCCTTCCAGTTCCTAAAATATTCATATGCTCCTCTGATGAAACTTATTATCAAATATTTCAGTTGTGAGGGCCGGTTTTCACGTCTTTATGCCTATCATATTAGGTTGTTGATGCATTTCACCAGGGTGAGGATGATGAACCTCCCTTATTTCATGTGCTGGAATATTGAGAATATGACCACTCTCGTGCAAAGGAAAAATCCTGAGCAACAGTATAGCAGTATCTGTCACTTTGCACTCATCAAAATTGTGGTTATGCATCAGCTCGACTTGCAGGATATTTCATGGGAGAATTTCATTTCTAATGATTTCTTCACATCTTCTTAGGTACCTTTGGAGGCTTTTCATGAGGCAGGTGAACCCTCGTATTAGCATGAAGGTCATGAGACACAGACCGCTAGTGTGCCGGTGTTTTTCACTTATCAGAGGGGCTCTAGAGGTTTGTTTGTAGCAGCCAAGCGAGTATTATCTCCACCCGGGGTGGAAGGGGTCTCGCTTCCTTCATCAACAGTATAGGTACTGGACAAAGGTAAGAGGCCAATACATGATGAGGGGCCTTCAGGAGGCCAAGATATAGATTTGATACTCATTGATGATGAGTTGGGCTCTCCTAGCTCAAAGCTGAGAGAGGTTGTTCAGGAGCAGAAGGAAGAAATAAACACTTTGTCCGTCAAGTTACAAAGAGCCCAATGGATAATCAATTACCTTGAGCAGAGAAACAAATAATTGGAAGATCAGCACACTATCATGGAGTTGCAAAATATACGTGAGAACCGGCAAGCCGCCAAAAGGAGCCAAACCAAGATGACATCCATTGAGCAAGAGATTGAGGCTGATCATGAAACTTAGCTTGAAAGGGTCAATATTCATTTGGAGAAGCTGTTGGAGAAGGCCAACAAGGAAAAGAACATTTTGAGGCACATGGTGAATCATTATTGGGCAAGAAATCATGTTTGCAAGGCACGAATCAAGATCTTGAAGGCTAAGTTGAAGACGGCACTAAAGCGTCGGAAAAGGAAAGGTAGACTTCAAATTTTCGCTGAGGCTTCCTTGGCCCAGCATAGTGCATGATGGAGGACACTCAACCCAAATTTCAAGAAATTTGGGACACATTTTTCAAATTTTGATTTTTTGTTGGCCTATACACAGATTTTTCAGCTCAACGCGTCGTGCCACTTGGCACACGCTTATGATTGGGAGCTCCTCTTGGGAAAAACTTTGGATTTTTGGATTTTTCATGAAAATTTATGCATGCCTACCCATGTACAAGGGATTTTGACAGGTTTTGGGCTTCCAAAAGGGTCAAAAACACCGTAAAAAAGACATTTCTGCCCCTTTTTGGACACACAGGAAGCAGTGTTGGGAAAAATCATTTTTGGAGGAGAAAATGGTAGCCAAATTCCGAAATTCCACTTGTGTTGGAAAGTAGACAGGAATAAATTTCCAACAAGCCCAATTGGAGCCAATTTGAATCACGGGAAGGCCTCCAAAATCAGCTCCAATCTGGCACAATGCATAGAGAAATCAGGCGCGACGCATTGGGGATTTTGCTCATTTTGGACTCAGTAACTCTGTTTTTCGCCTAGTTTTGGCCAGTTTGACCTTCTTACTTCCAAATGTAAAACTCTTGACGTAATTTGATGTAATTTGATGGGTTTTGATGTAATTTCGTCAAATGATTACTCATGGAAGTGGATTCATCCATCAAAAGGTGAATTTCAACTGAATGAATCAATTTCCTATCTTATAGAGGCAAGCTGTTCCACTGCCTATTTTCTAGTTCTTAGTTTAGATCTTGTTGAAATAGCTCCTGAACTTGTAAGCTTGACCCCTAGAGGCTGGGGATGAGTTATGCTTGTCTATATCTTGTAGCTTTTCAGTCATTTTCCTGGTTGGACACTTGGGATTGCTTTGAGCATCATTGTACTTTCATCTCTGTAGTTTGGCAAAGGAATAGACCAGGGTTTGCAACACTCCTTGGGATTCATGTGGCTCTTTGTTTTGATGATGTGTTTCTCTATGTTAATGTAAGTTTACTGGTGTTTTATGTGTATCATTTTCCCTCTTATTTCTTCTTATGTTAAAAAAATAAGGATACAGGTAGAATCCATAAAAATTTGCAGTGCTCTACCTAGGATTTGTTTAATTTTCCATATTTTCAACTGTTCGAAGATGATCCTTGAATATTTCTTTCCCTCTTTGACTCCACACCTATCTAAGATCTCCATTTCATTCAAAATTAAAGTGTCAAAACAATTTCCTACCTTTCCCCATTCAGATCTCTACAAAAACTATGCCTTATTCCCCTGACCCAAAATCTGCCCTTCCCTTTGATCCAAAAAACACCCTCAAAATCAAATCAAACTCTTTTACATATATACCTAGCCTAAAATCAGTCTTTATTCAAGTCATCTCAAGCCTCACTTATTAATTTTGCTGAGATTGACCAAGATAGAGCCCTCTCCTGATCTGGTAGGGCTAGCTACCAGATTAAGCGTGGTTTGATGTTACCCTAAATTCTGCCTTTCTCAGCCTAAGGTAGATTTAGGCCCTAACCTAGTGGCGACCATACTGGGGAAAATTTTTTTGCTTTTTAATGTTATTCTTTTTATAAGCTACAAATGGAGCCTGAAGTTATTCCACATAGCCTTCGAAACACTCTTTCTTTGCATTAGCGAAAGTAGATAAACGCTGCTTCAATCAATCTTCGGTCTAGTTTTATAAACGTAACATCTAACTTGTAAATTGCCCCAGTATATCAGATTATTCTGGACTTTTGGGTGATGAGTATAGAATTTGATAGGCTGAACAAGTTGTTTTTTTCTGTCTGATTTTTGGAAAAATTCAACACACTGTCTTCCAGACGACACACCAGAGAAAATCCGTATCCCGATCCACCTCCTGTGTATGAAAATCCCAATATTATTTTGAGAATCCTTCATCGAGAAAGTCCTGTGATTCCTTTTTTCAAATCTCATTCATGTCCTGTTGTTTTTGAGTATCTTGAAGATCTTGAGTTTGATGAACAATTTGAATCGTCATTATTTGAGACTAAGTCTGGAAGTGCTATCGATTCTACTATCCTAAATCCAGAGTTTGTCAAAGATCTTGAAATTGAAAAAGCTAATAGATCCATTGATAGTTATATCTTGAATATTCAGAATTCCATAGTGGCAACGAACATTCCTGAATTCATAGAGTCTGCATCTGTAACTCTTGGGTCATCCACAGTTACATCTAGTTCACAAATCCCTACCGAGCCTCCTTTTATTCCCACCATTCCCGTGCAACCTTCTATCTCTGATGAAAAATCTGTAGTAGTATCACCTCCCTCCATACCACATACACCTCATACATCAGCTGCTCCGACTCCTCCTATATCCCCAAACCCGGCTGTAAATCCACCCAGATCAATGGCTACCCGATTTTCACCCCTTGTGTTGCCTCAAAACCTGGATGACATGCCCGCTGATTATCAAAGAAAAATTCCATTGTTTGATGGCGATCCTCAATGTGTTACTGCTCAGCAACTTGTGGATAGGATGGCAGATTTATTTGACCTTCATGAGATTGATGCAGAAAATGTGACAATGAGACTGTTTGTACAAACCTTCAGAGGTGAAGTAAGAAAGTGGTTCAGAGCTTTGCCGGCTAGAAGTATTGCTACATTGCCTAATCTTCAGAGACAATTCTTGGATCGATGGGAAGTGAAGAAAGACCCTCTTTCGATCTTTTTTGAGTATGACAATATCAAGCGCAACATTGGTGAGTCTGTTCAAGATTATTGTATTAGATTCAATTCTGTTTACAATGAAATTCCTGCTGATATAAAGCCACCTAGGGGGTCGGCTTTAATTAAGTTTTCAGATGGTTTTGATCCTAACATGGCCTATCAATTAAAAGAAAGAGATCTGGGCACTTTAGAAGACATTTAGAAGATTGCAGTCAGTGTTGAAGCTAATTTGAATGCCAAGAGAGCTAGAATGAAAGCTGAAACAAAAGTAGCGATTAAGGAAGAGGTTTCCACTTTAGATCAAGTGCTCCGTAAGATGGAAAAGATGTTTGAAAGATTAACAATTGATAAGTCTGAACCACAAATCAGAAATCCTAACTTCCATGGCCAGCAGCAACCCCAGTTTAGAATCAAGCAAAGAGAGCAGCGAGCACAAGAACCAACAGTACAACAGCAAGTGAAGACACCCTTACAGTAGAATTTTGTTCATGGTTCGGAATCAGATGATGAGGAGGATGTAGTTGGAGAAGAGAATCATTTATTTACACCTGATGATATGCCAATTTTTATCACTGAAAATGAAGAATATTCTTAAAACTCAGCTGTACAAAAGGATGAGAATTTCATCTTGGGAAATGAGACAACTCTTGAAGAAGATTCTGATGAATATCAGAGGGGGTACATGAATTCCTTGACCGCCCAGCAGCGACAATATTCACTCAGAAGTAGAGATGTGCCCATTAATCCAATTCAAAAGAGAAAGGAAGCTACAACACCAAAGAATGATTCACCCATTGTGCAGAAGAAGGGGAAAGAGACAGTTGATCCCACTACTAGAAAATCACCATCAGCAAATGAAAGATCCAATCAGCCAAATGTATCAAAGGAGAAAACTGAAAAGAAGGATGTTCCCGCTAAAGAGGTAGAGAAAACTTCGGTTTTTAACTTAGAAAATGAAATTGCTAATTTAAAAGTATCCATTCCTTTGACAGAATTGATGAAGAATAGCAACTATAAGGGTCAGGTGTCTAAGATTTTGAGTTTAGATCCATTTTTTGATATGGTAAACGTGGAAGATGATCAACTTGAGTTGATTTTTGGTCTAGCATTGGATGGTGAGTCTCTAGATAGTGATGTACCTCCTTTTTATATTAGCCTTATATTGCATGACTATGTATTACACAATGCTATGTTTGATTCTGGAGCTTCTCATAATTTCATGCCTAGGGAAATCATGGAGAAATTGGGACTGGATGTCACTAGAAAGTATCATGAGCTTTATTCTTTCGATTCTAGTAGAGTAAGATGGATTTTGCTTATCAAAGATTTGGTGGTCAGTTTGGATCAAATTTTGACTAAAAATGTTTTGATGGATGTGGTTGTGGCTGATATTCCTCTGAGATTTGGCATGCTTCTTTCCAGATCTTGGGGAGTGAAACTTAAAGGGACATTGCAGCTTGATTTCTCCTATGCTACTATTCCCGTGTTTGGTCAGATGAGGAAATTATATCGGGAGCAAAAGATGAAGTATATGATCACTAGCAAGGAGAAACCGGTAAATCATCCAATCAATTATGTACATACTGATTTAGAATCATTTTTTTTGTATTCAGATAGCTTTAATGATGTAAATAGCCAATTAGTTGATGTAGAAGACATTCTGGAAATCACTGAGAATTTCAGAGAGGTCCTAAAGAAAGAGATACAAATACTTGATAGTACCGCTGAGCAATCAGCCTTCCGAAAACAGCAAAATGTTGATGGACAACAAGCAGAAGTAACAGAGAAAACATAATTTCAGCATTTGGAAGAGGATGAAGATGGTTTTTGGACCATGGATTTTGATGGTGCGGTAGGAAATGACGGTGCTGGAATTGGAATTTGGGTACGCAGCCATTTTTCCTCCCAAAAAAAAGTGCCAAGTAATGCAAGGGTCTGTTCTTATAAATTGGTGTTTGATTGTTCAAATAATGAGGCTGAATATGAATCTTTAATTGCTGGTCTGAAAATTCTTAGAAAGTTAAATGCCAAGAGAATTGTAGTGTACGGCGACTCCGAGTTAGTTATCAAGCAAGTGAAAGGTGAATATCAAGATAAGCATCCTCAAATGCGGGCCTACCACAATGCGGTACTAGATATCTTGAGATTGTTTTCAGATTATACTTTGACATGTGTCCCTCGTATTCAGAATGGCATTGCAGATGCACTTGCAAAAGCAACAAGTAATTTGAAAATTCCGATGAACTCAAGCAAAAAATTTGAAATTCATGTGAATCATCATCTGACTGTCCCTAACAATCAAAGGTAATGGAAAGTGTTTCAAGATGACAAAGAAATTGATGAATTTCTGCAAAATGAAGGTAAATTCAAAGACACTTCTATTGATGGGGAGCATGATGATGGTGAGGCGGATGTGCAAGTCAATCAGATGGAATTTTTGCAGCTGAAGGATAATGTCATTCCTAAAGGTCTCATACCTTTAGAGGAGCTTTTCGATCAAGATGATGTAGCTCGAGAATCGACCTTGCGACCAACTAAGAAAGGAGTTGAGGATGTGAACATTGGATCAGCAGAAAATCCTAAAATGGTGAAATTGTCCAAAGCATTACCCCCACAGGTAAGAGAAAAGTATATCAGTTTATTATCTTCCTTTGCTGATGTATTTGCTTGGGATTATTCAGATTTGAAGACATATGACACAAACATAATTTAGCATACCATTCTGATTAAGCCAAATCAAAAGCCCTTTTGGAAAAAATTGAGAAGAATAAATAAAAATTTGTTGCCCTCAATAGAGAAGGAAGTGAATCGATTGTACAAAGCTGGTATCATCGTCCCCATAAGATTTTCAGATTGAATTTCAAATTTGGTGCCCGTGTGTAAGAAAACAGGTGAGATTCGCATATGCATTGATTTTCGAAATCTGAATAAAGTATCTTTGAAAGATAACTATCCATTGCCCAAAATGGATCACATACTTCAGTGAGTAGTTGGAGCATCCTGCATGTTGCTACTCAATGGTTATTCCAGTTATAACCAAATTCTGGTCCATGAGGATGATAGAGACAAAACAGCGTTCACCACTCCGTGGGGAACCTTCCACTATGCTAAAATGTCTTTCAGTTTGAAAAATGCTGGTGTGAACTTTCAGCGGGAAATGGATATGGCATTTGCAAATGAGAAAGATGTCTTTCTGGTTGTGTATCTTGATGATTTGACAGTTTTTTCTAATTCATATGAAGAGCACCTTTATCATTTGAAGATTGTATTTCAGCGGTGTAGAAAATATGGTGTATCTCTCAATCCAAAGAAGAGTTTGTTTGCCATGGATGAGGGCAAGCTTCTTGGTCATATTATATCAAAGGATGGCATCCTCATTGATCCAGCTCAAGTAGAAGCTATTCAGCAAATTGATCTTCCCCGAAATAAAATGGAGATCCAATCATTCAACGTTAAGATGAATTTCTTACGTCGTTTTGTGCCCAATCTTGCAGAACATTTAAGGGAAATCAAAAACATGCTCAAGAAAGATAGTGTAGTGAAGTGGACTTAAGAAGAATTAAAGTCTTTCAATTTAGTAAAATTGGCTCTTTCTTCAGCTCTGGTTTTGATCAGCCCGGACTATACTCAGGATTTTATTTTGTTTTCATTTGCCTCAGATCATACTATGGCAGCAGTCTTGATGCAGAAAAGAGATCAACTTCAGAAACCAATTGCTTTTTTCAGCCGAACCATAAGAGATGCAACCTTAAAATATAATATTATTGAAAATCAAGCTCTTGCCTTAGTAAATGCGTTGAATGATTTCCGAGTATATATTCTACATTCTCACATTCTTGCTTATGTTCCTAATGCTGCTATTAAATATTTTTTAGTGCAAACAGATCCAGAAGGGAGATGAGGCAAATGGATTGCAGCCTTGTTGGAATATGATGTAGAGATAAAGCCTACAAATATTATCAAAGGACAGGGGCTGGCTAAGCTAATGGTTGAGTCAAACTTGCATGCCTTGGAAATTAATCTCATTCCTGCTATGTCTGAGGAAAATGAAGAAAGTTCGCTAATTCAAGTATCAGAAATCTTTGTTCTTTCTCCTTGGTACTCAGACATTTTTTATGTGCTCCAAAATCTATCACCACCACCGGGAATGGCTAAAAACAAATGTAGGATGCTCAAATTGAAGGCTGCCAAGTTTTGTATCATGAATAATGCGCTCTATTGGAATGATCCCGGTGGTGTCTTGCTAAATTGTTTGGTTGAACAAGAGGAAAAACATGTTATGGAAAATTTTCATAAGGGAGATTGCGGAGCTCACCTTTTCTGGAAAACAACGGCCAAATTTTTTTTGAGAGAAGGATATTATTCGCTGACTCTCTTTGCTGATGTGTACAAAACTATTAAAAGCTGCCATGAATGTCAGATTTGTGAAGGGAGGAAAAAATTGCAGCCTTTCCCGCTCAAGCCCATTGAAGTAAGTGCTCCTTTTCAGCAGTGGGGTTTGGATTTCATTGGCGAAATCCATCCTGCTTCTTCAACGCAGCATAGATGGATCCTTACAGTGATGGACTATTTTACTAAATGGATTGAGGTAGTTCCCACCAGGTAGGCCACAGATTCGGTAATAATTTCATTTATTGAAAACAATATTTTGTCTCATTTTGGTTGTCCAAACAAGCTGATTACTGATAATGCAGTAGCCTTTAAATCTAAGAGAATGATTGAATTTTGTGATAAGTATCAAATTACTTTTGGGCACTCAACCGCATATCATCCACAAGTCAACGGATTGGTTGAATCCTCAAACAAACCCTTGGTCAATATTATCAAAAAGATGCTGGAAATAAACAAGAAAAGTTGGCATAAGAAATTGGTTAATGCACTTTAGGCAGACAGATTGAGTCAAAATAAATCTATATGCATGTCTCCTTTTGAGCTCATGTATGGTGTTGACACAGTATTCCTGACCTCTCTCACAGTTCCAGTGGTTAAAATTCTACAGGAAGCTGGCAACGAAGATGATCATATGCAACAGAGAATCAATCAAATGATCCATTTACAACATACTAGAGACGAGGTTTTTCAGAACACTTTCAAGCTGCAAGAGAGAATCAAGAAGATATATGATCGAAAGGCAAAGACGGACAAGTTTCAATTAGAAGAAGTGGTGTTGAAATGGGATGCAAGAAACGAAGATAAAGGTAAGCATGGCAAGTTCGAGAATCTTTGGAAAGGACCTTTTAGAATTGCTGCATATTGAGGCCAAAATGCTTTCCTTTTGAAAGAAATGAATGGAGAATATTTTCCAAGAGGGCCGGTCAATGGTCGGCTACTCAAACAGTACTATTTTTGAAGTGTTTTCTACTATCATACATGTCACTGTACATACCGGTTTGTTTAAGTTTCATTGCAAGTGTATTCTATCATCATTCTTTCAGTTTGGGGCCCGAGGAGAAGGCTATAAAACTAAAGGTTGATTTCAGTTTTGGTTTGGTTTGTTGAGTCAGGTCCTTCAGTCATTTTTGGTTTCGAAATTGAGTCAGTTTTGAGTCATTTTTCAATTCTGAAAATGAGTCAAGAGTCTTGTTTTGGTTTGTTGAAGTTATTGACTCCATAGCCCAATGGAAAAAGGCACTGCCTACTTTCCCAGAGATCTGTAGTTCTTGGCACCTCCAAGGAGCTACCATCCCCATTGGAGCCAATGTTAGTGTCGGTATCTTCATCCCTCCATCAGTGATCAAATCCTCTTGTTGCATTGCATATTAGGTGTCTCATTCAGTCATCTACATTCCATTAGGAGCATTGATCATCTGATGGTAGTGGCTTGTTGCTCATGTCCCTCATGTCCTTTACCTGTTGGCCTATTTCTGTTCATTAAAATCATTTGCAGTCATTGTTGGTCTCATAGTTTTCCAAGAATCATTTTTAACATTTTAGTGTCATTAGGTCTAGGGTTTCATTCATAAGGTCTTCAAAATGCTCAATAATGGTTAGCAGGCACATGAGCAAGTTTGAAATAAGGTTTCAGTGCTAAAAATCTCATCATCATATGATTTATAATGTATTTTTCTTCAAAACTCTGTTTTGTAGAAAAATAGAGTATTTCATCTTTATCTATAAATGTAATGTAATTTTAAGTTTTCTTAGTTGTAATAATATTTTCACTGGAAACCCTGGTCACCTTTTTCAAGCTCTGGCCATCCATTCCCTGCAAGAAAAAACAGAAAGGACATCATTCAGTCAAAAAGCCAAAATGAAGCAAAATAGAGTTTTTTTTAAAAAAGTGTCAAAGCCTGAAACATTGCAAAATGGGTTTTTTGAAAAGAAGAATCAAAATCCTTGCCATATAAAACATTTTCATCTTTCATAAGCTCATTTGTATGCTAATAAAATAGGAGTGAACCAAGGAGAATTCGTGAAAAGCAAAAGAAGCAGTTTGAAGGCAATTTGTACAAATTTCTCCTGTGCAATGCATTCGCTGGGTGTCGCGATGCGTTGGGTCAGCCCCTACTATGTTAAGAATACACGTGCGTGGCGAATAGGAGTTACACGGCGCATTGGGTTTGTTACGCGACGCGTAGGGCCGGAAAACAAATTCATTACTATTCCTCTCAGAATTTCAAATCGGCTCGGTCCCTCTTTGTCCAAGTAAGTTAAGAAACCTCTCCATTTCCAATGAACATGTGTTTTGTGTTGTTTATGAGGATTTAAACAAAACAAAAAAAGTTCAAACCCTATTATCTTGTTCAAAGGATTGTTTCCTTAGGGTTTAGAAATTGGTTTTGTGCCTATCACTCCTACTTCCCCACCTTGTATTCCCTCATCACTATTATTCTTGTTCACTTCCCTATTCCCTCATATTCCTAAATCACTCATTTCCTATCCCATTCCCATTATCCCACATCCCAATTATAAACTTCCCAAAACCCCAATGCTATCCCAAAAGACCTAATGGCTGTCCCTAAACTATTTAATTGACAGATTTCACTTGGCAATATCCTATCATCTTCCCTACCCTCTCCCTCCATAGTCCCTCCCATATTATTACATATTTGGCAACAAAACCAAAGACACCAAACTCCTCATATTCATCCAAGACAACCTAGACTTTGGAAATCATGGAGACGGATACTTCTTATGACCGAGATAGTGACTCCACAACTGAATTGCATGCACCTAGAAGACCTTACAAGAGTGGTAGACATGTGAGGGAGGAGCCCACTTCGTTGGCTGAGCTGCAGGCTTGTCCACTTGCTATGGCATGTTTTCAACAATAGTCTTGTTATCAATTTTGTGAAATGGTTGCTAGGCTCCATCACCATCAAGAGCTGGCCCAATTATTTGTGTTGCATTTACATGATAACCAAGTCACCCTTGCGTGTGTGACATTCACTTTAACACCTGAAACTATCTCTAAAGCAACCGGAATTCCAAATGTTGGAGAACAATGGAACAAAAGGTAGCAGGTTGACAGGGTACACTATGAGCCATATATCAAGCCTAGTTTTGTGAGACAACTCAGTAGAGTTTTTCCCTTCCAGTTCCTAAAAGATTCATATGCTCCTCTGATGAAACTTATTATCAAATATTTCAGTTGTGAGGGCCGGTTTTCACGTCTTTATGCCTATCATATCAGGTTGCCAATGCATTTCACCAGGGTGAGGATGATGAACCTCCCTTATTTCATGTGCCAGAATATTGAGAAGATGACCACTCTGATGCAAAGGAAAACTCCTGAGCAGCAATATAGCAGTATCTATCACTTTGCACTCATCAAAATTGTGGTTACGCATTACCTCGACTTGCAGGATATTTCATGGGAGAATTTCATTTCTAATGATTTCTTCACAGCTTCTCAGCTACCTTCAGAGGATTTTCATGAGGCAGGTGAACCTTTGTATCGGCATGAAGGTCATGAGACACAGACTGCTAGTGTGTCGGTGTTTGTCACTTATCAGAGGGGCTCTAGAGGTTTGTTTGCAGTAGCCAGGCAAGTATTATCTCCACATGGGGTGGAAGGGGTCTCGCTTCCTTCATCAATAGTACAAGTACCGGAAAAGGGTAAGAGGCCAATACATGATGAGGGGCCTTCAGGAGGCCAGGATACAAATTTCATACTCATAGATGATGAGTTGGGCTCTCCTAGCTCAAAGCTGAGAGAGGTTGTTCAGGAGCAGAAGGCGGAAATAAACACTTTGTCCATCAAGTTGCAAAGAGCCCAATGGATAATCAATTACCTTGAGTAGAGAAACAAATAGTTGGAATATCAGAAAACTATCATGGAGTTGCAAAATATACGTGAGAACTGGCAAGCCGCCAAAAGGAGCCAAACCGAGATGACATCCATTGAGCAAGAGATTGAGGCTGATCGCGAAACTTGGCTTGAAAGGGTCAATATTCATTTGGAGAAGTTGTTGGAGAAGGCCAACAAGGAAAATAAAATGTTGAGGCACATGGAAAATCATTATTGGGCAAGAAATCATGTTTGCAAGGCACGAATGAAGATCCTGAAGGCTAAGTTGAAGAGGGCATTAAAGCATCGGAAAGGGCAAGATAGACTTCAAATTTTGGCTGAGGCTTCCTTGGCCCAGCATAGTGCATGATGGAGGACACTCAATCCAAATTTCAAGAAATTTGGGACACATTTTTCAAATTTTGATTTTTTTTTGGCCTAAACACAAATTTTTCAGCTCAACGCGTCACGCCACTTGGCACACGCTTATGATTGGGAGCTCCTCTTGGGAAAACTTTTACATTTTTGGATTTTTCATGAAACGTTATGCATGCCTACCCATGGACAAGATATTTTGACAGGTTTTGGGCTTCCAAAAGGGTAAAAAACACCCTAAAAATTACCTTTCTGCCCCTTTTTGGACACACAGGAAGCAGTGTTGGGAAAAATCATTTTTGGAGGGGTAAATGGCAACCAAATTCAGATATTACACTTGTGTTGGAGAGTAGATAGGAAGGCCTTTCCAACAAGCCAATTTGGAGCCAATTTGGATCAAGGGAAGGCCTCCAAAATCAGCTCCAAACTGGTGCGATGCATAGAGAAATCAGGCGCAGCGCATTGGGGATTTTTGCTCATTTTGGACTCAGTAACTCTGTTTTTCACCTAGTTTTGGCTAGTTTCACTTTCTTACTTCCAAATGTGAAACTGTTGATGTAATTTGATGTAATTTGATGGGTTTTGATGTAATTTTGTCAAATTTTTACTCATGGAATTAGATTCATCCATCAGAAGGTGAATTGCAACTGAATGAATCAGTTTCCTATCTTATAGAGGCAAGATGTTCCACTTCCTATTTTCCAGTTCTTAGTTTATATCTTGTTGAAACAGCTCCTGAAATTTTGAGCTTGACCCCTAGAGGCTGGGGATGAGTTATGCTTGTCTATATCTTGTAGTTTTTTACATTTTCCTGGTTGGACACTTGGGATTTCTTTGAGCATCATTGTACTTTCATCTCTGCAGTTTGGCAAAGGAATAGACCAGGGTTTGCAACACTCCTTAGGATTCATGTGGCTCTTTGTTTTTATGATGTGTTTCTCTCTGTTAATGTAAGTTTACTGGTGTTTTATGTGTATAATTTTCCCTCTTATTTATTCTTAAGTTAAACAAATAAGGATAAAGGTAGAATCCATAAACATTTGCAGTGCTCTACCTAGGATTTGTTTAATTTTCCATGTTTTCAACTGTTCGAAGAGGATCCTTGAATATTTCTTTCCCTCTTTGACTCCACACCTATATAAGCTCTCCATTTCATTCAAAATTAAAGTGTCAAAAAAATTTCCTACATTGCCCCATTCAGATCTCTGCAAAAACTATGCCTCATTCCCCTGACCCAAAATCTGCCCTTCCCTTTGATCCAACAAACACCCTCAAAATCAAATCAAACTCTTTTAAATATATACCTAGCCTAAAATCAAGCTTTGTTCAACTCATCTCAAGCCTCACTGATTATTTTTTCTGAGATTGACTAGGAGACAGCCCTTTCCCGATCTGGTAGGGCTAGCTACCAGATTAAGCGTGGTTTGATGTTACCCTAAATTCTGCCTTTCTCAGCCTGAGGTAGATTTAGGCCCTAACATGATCATTGTACTAATAGTAGAGGAAAGTGAAGAGACAGTTGAAAGTGATTGAGTAGATTCTGTTGGAACAAATATACCCTACTGGATTATGACTTGAAGTTGGGAAACATATGGCTGAGTTTGCAATGGTGTGAAAGATGTGGATGATGATGATGAAAGAGTCTCACTATATGATTCTAAATATGTTTTTATAGCTCTTTTTCGACTTGGAAAATGAATTTCAGTTGGTAAGATACCAAGCTTTTCGCTCTACAATATAGTAAGAGGATGAGAAGGAATATATTCTGAAGTCACACTACCTTGGGATAGCTCAGACTCTTCTTGCGATAATGAAAACCCATGGAGTTTATGAATTAGATATTGTACCTCAAGAGATTCAAAATATGAATCATCTGATATTTCTAAGGTTTTGGAAGTGGGTGTAGTAATTTTATTTTCAACTTCTTCCCTAGAAATTTGAGATGAAGGAGAAGTTGAAGAAGGTGATGAGGGTGAACTGCTCTTGGAATGGCTTGTGGATTTGGATTCACTTGCCATTAATAGCTTAGGCCCTCCTTCTAGCGCCAAAAATTTTGAAGCCCCTAAAATCCTAGCTTCAACATTGGGGAAAACTAGCTGGTCTAGACCTTAGTACAACTCCTTCTCCGTTTGGGATGGTGGCTCTGGCTGGATAATATGGGACCAGTTTCCTAATGATATATGGGTTGATGATTGGTTGTTCGTATAATGGGTAATGGAAATGATAATTAATCTAATCTATAATTTAATAAATACAAATAACTCTACTTAACTCGGGTACCATATAATAAAATCAATTCTGAATTTGTTTTGATTAGATGAATAATCATATAGATGACTTATTCGTCCAAAAGAAAGATGTATTCACATATAATAATTACTTTTTTTAAGAAATTAAAAAAAGTAATGATGATAACATATCGCATTCATATATATATTTATATCATTCACATATATTTTGAAAGATTACAATTCTAAGTTTTCATAAATGATATAACTAAAGGATTGTTTCACAGGCATATATGTGTAAACAATAGAAATTTTCAAAGAGAATGTTTCATTGCATAAGGAAAATTAAACAACATGATAACGATAGAAATACCAGATACATTTGTAATATTCTGATGCAAATAACACTCTGATCCCGCTTTCTTACTTAGAACAACTTCCAGGAAAAACAAAAATGCAAATTCTTGAATGTAAATTTCTTCATAAAATTGCAGAATCTTGATCCACCATTTATAAAAATATTATATTCAGAAGTACAGAAGTGTAGCTTCCCAAGTCAAAAATTAATACAAATTGAGGACCTATTTCTAAATACATGGAAGGGGTTTGAATAACAATAAAACTAAAACAAAATATCTAAAACATTACTTGAATGTTGTTATAACTACCAAAACATGAAAATTGGGGATCTGATTTCATAAAAATAGGATTGTGATCTCCACTAGAACAAGTTCATTGCATCTCTTGCTTATCTAGTACGCGCAACTGGAAAATCGATAACATTTCTTTCACTTCGGGAGGATGACTCAATCAAGAATGTAGCTGGCCAGTATATGTGGCATCCAAATGTTCTGGAATCATATAACTGATGGCATGAGAGAGGCATTTTGTAGTCCTCTACTGGCTATGTGGTTTATCCAAATAGAACTAGAATGTGTCCCATGTGATTCCTTGCATTGGGCCAATCTGTTGGTCCTTGCTGGCTAAATCCCGCTTCTAGTGTTTCTCTAATTCTTTGACATTTGGAAGTTTCCCTAGGATGCAATTGGAAATCAAGTTGGTTGTATACAAAATTTCATTGATTAATTCCACTAAACTGTTCATTACAGCTTGCCTTGGAGGTAGCCCATTCTACCTTAATTAACTATGTTTCCCATTCTGCAAACAAAACTTCCTTATGTGATTCTTGGATCTTGGGAATGTTGGTAGCTATGCCTTGGTTTGTGTCTTGCCATGTGAGGAACCCCAAAATTTTCTCATCGGCATCTTCGAATTAGAGCCTTGTGTTTATTGCCTTTTCTATTAGTGATGTAGCTATTGTACATAGAGGGTCAGCGAGTGATATTTCGTGACATAAAATATCAAGCTATCGTGACAATGCTTTACTCGATTCGAGAGCCTCTTTTTTGACCTGATCAATCTGAGGATACTCTTTAATTTTTTGTATCTGTGTTTGTAACATGGCACTCTGTTCTTATTTGGCCATCTTCTCCTGTTGAAGCATTACCTGCAATTTTTTCATCTCTTGAGACAGTTGTTGTTCCTTGTGTAGAGCTTGCTATTCAAGCTTTTGTTTCTCAAGATTCAGCTACTCTTTAGGCTGCTCAATCTATTGTCTTTCTTCAATTAGTTGTTGTTCTAGCTGTGCTATTTTTTTATGATCCACTGTTGCCCTTTCTTCCAGCCACGCTATTTTTTGATCTTTTAATTTTTTCAATTGGATGACTTCGGACGCTTTGTCCATTTTCATTGTTGTATAAGACCTTGCATATTGAGACAATTTAGTTAAATCCTTTGAAGGACTAAATTTAGAGTCTTTCTAGAAAACATTCATTAATTCGGTTTGATGTGATGAAAATGGACTCTGGTCGATTTTCGTTTTCTTCCTTTGTTTTCTAACTATACCCCTATGTTTTGGACTATAGAAGACATCCAAGGGTGGTATATCTTCAACCTTCAATACAATTTCCTTAGAAGGATTTTCCAGGATGATCTCAATATCTTGGGTCTTAGCGTTGCCGACTGCTCCTCCGACTTTAACATTGGTTACCATGGGTTGTTGTGTTGTGGGCGAGTGCATTGTAGCGACATTCTAGGAATTGTTCTAGCTCTTTATTTTCCAATCGAAATTCTCCAACTCCTTCAATATATTTTAATTGATATGCATATTGGTGTCGGAGAAATCGCTAGTATTTTTACCTATTTCCTTTTCGGTTTTCTTTTCTTCACTGTTTTTTTCTTGTTGCAGTAGGGGAGTAGTTCTTAATAGATCAAGAGGTATTGTTAGTAGTCTCTTGGTCCTGAACTGCATGAAATTTTCCATGTCATTTGCTTCAAATTTTATATTTTCCAGATGTTTAACATGTGAAAATACCTCGGCCGAGGCGAATAGATCGTCAAAATCATCATCTTCATGTCTGAATTTAGTGACATGTACCATAGATGTAAAGTCATAGGCAAATTTCTTTGGAGCATACTGTCTTTTGGGGATCGATGCTAATCTGAGCTCGTTTATTTTCTTGGCTTCTTTCTCTGCATGTTTAAAACCATTTAGAGAAAAAGTTCCACATCGGAGGGGAAATGTAGGCCACATCTGCTTCTTTGAATCCTTCAGGTTTCTAGACATCCATTTTTCTATTATTTGATAGGTTATTTCTATGGGTACCAATTTATTAGGAATGTATAAGGGAAGAACATGGGGATCAGTGATGGTTCCGAATATCCAGATATAGGTGAATTTTTCTCTCCAAACCAACTTCCGATTGAAGTTAGGTAAATGTTGGCCTCATTGGATAACCTTGGAACAGGTTTGTTGAATATAGCTTGGTGAACTGGCAAGATAAACCCATGACAAGTTCTGTATATATGGTATTTTTAATAGGCCTTGCACAAATATTTGTGATAAATGTGAATAGGAGTTGGGTTTTGAGGATTCCACTTCCAGCCTAGGATAGGGAATTCATATTTGAAGCATATGGTGTCAATAATCTAAGAACTCATGTAAAATAGGGGTTTTACCTGGGTAGACACATATCCATTTTTGCTATAATCAAGAATTTTTCTTGCCATTTTATCAAATAAAATGGTTGGCCAATCGATGATGTCAGAGTTAACAGCGACTTCAATTAAAGGTACCATCTCAATAGAAAATTTAGCTGAGTTGACGGTTTCAAACAATCTACACATCATACCTATAGCATAGCAATAAGGAGATGCCAAGGATTCTACGGAGTACATACCCGAAGATTCATGCTTTTGCTTTTCTGGAAAATGCCTCCATTCTCTGATAGGATCTGACTTCACTTCATTTTCTTTGGTGAAGTGTTCCAAAAATGCTTTGTTCTAGATTTTCTGAGGGTCTGGTAGGTGATACACCTTCTTGATGTCTTCTTCTTTGAAAGACCCAAACATCCTTCCATATGATGTGAAGAACGCCTTTTCTGTTATATTTATACTTTATATCACCATCTCACCAAGTCATTATACGAGAACACATTCACACGAGCTGGTATTTTGTGAAGATACGAGCTTTCCAATTCCTTCAGAGTACCATGTGATTTTTTATTTGAATCTGTTGTTGCTCTTCCTTCTTAAATTACAGTTGGACCTTCTACCTCCTGTAGATTGTAAAATCCTTCCCATGAAGTGTTTTCGAGACCCAGACAACTAGTATCGTCTACTACTAGCAATTTAGCTAGTTGCTCTTTTGGGTTGACAGGAACCTTCGCTTTCCTGGATCTCTTAGAAATTTTCTTGACTGTTAGTTGTTTCTCAGGTCCGCACAATGAAACAAATGAGAAAATTATGGAAAAAATATTACAAGAACAAATACAAGGCAGAGAGGAGCAATGGCATTTAATCATAATAAATAGGACAGATTAAAGAAATATTATATTATCCTAGATGAAATCTGTGAAGGATTTCAACCATGACTATATTTTAATGATTTCCTCGTATAACGTGAGATTTTAATGCCATTATGGGATGTGTGGTCGCACATTCATAACGGTCCATTTTAGAGTTAATATCATAACTTTTCAGATCTCTGATCAGTGATGATCGCAAATCCGAGATCGGAAGTCTGAAAGGTTAAGCTTAAGTGGTTCCATTTCATATATGTGATTTTGATTATTGCTGAGCTAGCATGGAGGACGCGGTGCTTTTTAAATCATATCAAATCATTGAGATTTTCTTTATAAATGATCTATTTGATTAAAAATGTGTATATTTAATACGTCATGTTTTTTATTTACGAGAAGTGTCCTTTTGTAATAATGATATCACATCGCAAGGTTTTAGAGGAGTGTCTTTGGATATGAGTCATGTCTTTTAGCGATGAGCAATCATGATTTGACTTATCGCATTGGGAACATTAAAAGGGTGCATAAGGATGTTGTATGACTTCACTGATTTGTGATTGCGATCAAGTTTATCGCGTCGGATTTTTCAAAATGGAAAGGTTTTGGACTCTTGCTCATGTGATATGCACTTTTGCGATTGCTTTATCGCATCGGGGTTGAATGATAACACATTTGAGTTTTTTATTTTATAATTTTGAATATGCGAAATGTGATAAAGGCCTTTATGTTTTTATTTTTTCGTTAATAAATCCTTCTTTTTGTTGGGGTTTGATTCTATTTTATGATGGGTTGGATTTCCTTAAAACATTTTCATGAGTGCAGAAAGGATTTCTTGATCTGAAATAAGCAATGCTAAGGAGATTTTTATATATCCTTTTATAAAAATTTATTTTTTCAAAACATTTTATCGATTCTATAACTATTCAAAGAAAAAGGGACCAATTTCTTATTTAAAAATTAATACAAAAATTTGAAATGGGGAGGGTTGTTTGTATAGCACAACAGATTCACAACAATGTAGGTCCAAGAAATCAAGAAAACCGAGATAGGCCAAGAATGAAAAAACCACAAGTGGAGAAATTCATAGGGCCAAGAAGAGAAAACAAGTAGAGGTTCGTTGTTCTGAATGACCAAAACAACCAAGAGCTTTAGGAAAATATCTTGGTGCTTCAGCCACAATTGAAATCATACAGGAAAGGAAATCTACCAAATGGCTAGGTATTCACAAAAGAAAGAGAGAAAAAGATATAAAATTACCATAAACACATCCCAAACACCTTAAAGACACCACAGGAATGGTTCATCATAGACAGAAAGGACTACAGAGGCTAGAAACTCAAATTTTCAAATTTTTCTAGGCATACGAAGTTTTGCAGTATGCAACTAGCGTGTATATGCAACTATAACCAAGGAAACTTGTGTTTACGCGGGACCCTTTGGAAAATACAGGCATATACACAACTGTGCAGAGACTATGTTTTGTATCGAAATAAGCATAAGGAAAAGGAAAAAATTCAAGCCTGATCAAGGGACCAGGTCTTCTGTCTGATTGAAAAAAGACTTACTAGAAATTCAGATACAGAATTTAGAATATCCACAGTCTTCATTTTTAGTCTACATTTCATGTCTAGATCAAGACTCATCATCAGGACAATCTACAAAGAAGAGAAAAGATTTGGGTAGATAAATAGTGGAGAGAAAGAGCTAAAAAAGGCTAACCAATACTCAAATTTTAAATTTTTATTTATATATTTATTTACTAATTTTATTTTATTTTTTATTTTTATTTCTAAATCATTTTTTATTACTTAGTCTAAGAGTATTAATAAATTTATTAAAAAAATTTAGGATTTTTAATTGATATATATTAAAGAAGGCTCACAAAGGGTAACTAATTTTTTTATAAATTTAATGAAATTTTTTAGGTTTAATAAAAAGGTTAATTTTTATTTATTATTTAGAGATATATATTTATAAGGGGTTTAATATGTTGTATTAAAATTAATTATATTAAAATTTTAATCTAATTAATCTCTAAATATTATAGGTTAATAAATAAAGGTAGGAAGTTACTAACCCTAGGATCTATGTTTAGGTTATTTTAAAAGATGTATTTAAGTGTAGTTGATTTATAGCGACATATTTTATTTAAAAGATAATAATTTAGGTTATAAGGTGTGATCTAGGTGTTTTTTTTTTTAATTTTATTAAAGGGATTTAGAAAAGTAGCAGGTTAATGGGAGGGAAGGTGCAAGGAAATAACTATGAGAGAGAAAAAGAAAATGAAAGGATAGAGGGTGGGGTATGGTGCGAGGGGAGGAGTATTTTCATGAAAGGGATGGGCATGAAAGTGTGCAAGGACAAGCGGGAGGAAGGAAAAAATGTCGACAAACAATATAGGGTGGTAATTTTATTTGCAGGAAATAATGTGGATCAAATTCCTGCTAACTTTTAAGCCTCCATCTCTATTTAGGTTATTAGGGTGCTTAATGATTTCCAAGGCTTCACGCACTTTACACTTAAAATGATGATTTTCATTCGTAATGACCACTACCTCTTCAAGGCATATGTGGTGACACGTCTTACTAGAGTGTTCTGCCAAAGCCGAGGTTTTGGTTCTTCCTATTCTAATGTCCGCATCATGCTCTTCAAGCCTTATTTTGAAGGTCCTACATATTTCCCCAATATAGCATTTTCCGCAAGAGTAATTAATTTTGTAAACCCATTTTTGTTGGAGTGGTCGGGGTCATATTTGATAGATTTCATCCTCTGTCTTATGGTCATTAAAGGTTTGAAGGATGCTCTAATGTCCATCTTGGCTAGAAATTTGGCCATCTTGTCCGTGACCCCTTGGATATATGGGAGATATGCTTTTGCTGTTGAGGAATTGTCAGTTGGAATTTTTTTATTTCTAGATCTAGCTCTTTGAATAGCTTTGTTAATGTATTTGTTACTATATCCAAGGTTTATGAATGATCTTCTTAGACATTCTATTTCCTTTTCAACATGCGCATCGTTTGATATTCTGAAAGTTCGTGTAAAAAGAGTCAACAGATTCCCCATATTCTGGGAAGGGTAGTGGTGTGAATCAGCATGAAGGTAATTATTAGTGTGAAATTTCTTCCTAAACACTTCGTGTCCAAGGGTCCCATCTTCATTTCTTGAGAGGAGAATTTCCAGGAATGGGATGCGGTTGTTTACTTCGCCTTCCATCGTAAATTGTATATCTTTGGAAATGCTATTGAGGTGTTCTAGGAAGATTTTTAATTCTTCATCACCATGTGGCCAATTGAGACTGGTATCATCCATGAACCTGATCCAAGATTTAGGTTTCAATGCGTATGAGTCCAAATATTTCTTTTCAAATTTATCCATGAAGAGTTTGGCCACTATAAAAAGTGATAAAACCTGTTAGGAACCTACAAGATAGATAAAAAAACCAAAAATAGGAATTACACGAATGTAATCGCCAGTGGAGTCGCCATTTATGTTTGGGAAATGTTACCCTAAGGTCTTGGGTTGACAAACCTTCACATATCGAAGGCATGTCATTACAAGAAGGACTCACTTAAGTAACTTCTATAAAGTAAAATAGAATCCAAAAGTTGCATACCTTACTTGGATATCCTTCGGTTGTAGTAGATCCCAAGGGTTGCAAACCGCCTACAACTCTTTGTGCTCCGAAATCTATAAACCAACAAAGAAAAAGCACAAAATTGTAGCTGTATAGCATATATATGTTCTAGATGTTAGTGAAAATCATGCATAATCTTATAAAAAAATATTAAATGAACAATTTAAGATTATTATTGAGGTACAAAATATTATTGACACGTAAGCATCAGGAAAAAGATGGAAATTATATTATTAATGCCATGTATAGTAAACAAATGTGGAGATATCACTTGAAATCTGCCATGGCCTTCGAATATACCATCCTCTGGATCCCTCCAAGCCTCTCAATATTTCTTCCAAGAATAGTGCAGAATGGATGTTACATACGGTGAGTGAACATCTCAAGGAAACAAGGGTTTCCTAAAAATATTACGGAAGTGAATGAGGCACGGGAATATATCAAAATTTTATAGGGTTCCTACAACATATAATATCTATATTTCTCTCCCTCTTCCTCCCTTAGGCCATTCGCTTGAGGGGATTTTATACTCCCTCAAATTAGTTTTTGCAGTTGGCAACAGTTAGGCCATGGGCTAGGGTAGTTGAGTTATAGGAACAACCATAAACCCCACCTCCAAAATAGGGAAATTATATATTTTTTAATGTTTTCAAAAGGTATACGCAGTTCTCTATGTATGGACTCGTGCGTATACGGGGAAATTTCTGGGCAGAGTCGCGTATGCGTTTCAAGAAACTATTTTTTGATACATATGTCCAATTCTGAAGGGAAGGGTTGCCCAACGCCAATGTATAAGTCATCAAGTATATGTTGGTGATAAAGGATGCTATAACACTTGTAAATACGGGAAAAAAGGACATTGAGAAGCCACAAAAGAAGCTAATATTTTTGTCTTGTACAGAGAAAACAATGGAAGTTTGGAAAGAGACCAAGATACCATAAATAGGAGGGGGTGATGCTGTTAGATATGATACAAGTATGGATCCATCCAATAACCCCCCCCCCCCCCCCCCCAACCCCTCCCCCCCTCTTACTATCAACAGACGATAACTACAGAAGGGTGACGCGAAGAAGAAGGTGAAGTCTAATAATTCCACTGACCCAGAAGCCATGGTCCTCACTTAGGGGGACCTCGATGAGTTAGGTGATAATTTCAAGAACATCATGGAGCACATATGGGGTAATATTTAAGAATAATACAAGAAGGTATTTCTAGCCATCCACAAGGGCTGAAAGGAATTGCAGGTACATACGAGTGTAGTTCAGGTGAGCATTAGTCAAGTGAGTGGGTTGCAAGCGAGCGTGAATCAAGTGAGTGGGGCACAAATACGTGCAATAATAGGAGCACATGAATTGGATCCAACCACCGATACTTGCGTGATGTCGATCCTGGAGGGCTCATTTATTTTTGATACAAAAAATCATATGAAGAAAGTGGCGCACTCACATAATACATGGCTTAATATTACCATGCTACCTATACACACTTTTCATGAATTCCACAAAGGTGTTACTGAAGAATTTAAGATCAAGGAAAAGCACACCCTACTAATTATTAAAGATGTCAAGGAGAAAAGGTAGGCCATGGCCTAAGAAAGGTAGATGTTTGTACAAGAGTGCTAGGTTGAGGCTGCGCATAGACAAAAGCTATAGGACACCATATCCATGGCTTACAATTAGCTACCAGAGTTCCAGATTCAAGCTGGAGTGGTGCGAGAGGAAAAAGTGGCCAAGCTAGGGACAACAGTAAAGGACTCCAATGCCAAGGTCAGGGAAGTATGCCTCGAGATTCATATGAAGATAATTTAGCTGTCGATGTAATTGAAACATGTTGCTCCACAAGAAGTATGGGATCAACACGCAACAGAGCTCAAGGCTACCACAAAATAGATTGAATCCCATATCCAAAAGCTCTCAAAGGTGTTTGGGGATGTCAAGGACATATGGGCCTCACTGTAGGAGGACCCTCAGGTGCAGCAGATAGAAGCATAATTTTGTGAGACGCTAGAAAAAAATGACTAGAATAATGTCACAACAAAGACCTTAGCACTAATGCAGTAGTGTACCCATCTCCAAGAGGGAAACTTATTGCAGGAGCATATCGATGAGATGCAAAGGAAGTAGCAGTTAACTACAACTAGAATGAAGTCGGGGGAAGATGAGGCCATTCAACTCTCCTAGACCATAGAAAACAAGTTGAAATAATTGTGCAAGGCACAAAGAGGATTTGAAAAAGAGTCAGTTGGGCCAGTTACCGAGACCTTTCTCTGCAAGGTCCAAGAATTTGAAAAGAAGTGCGTTAAATAATTTCCAGCACTAAAGGATGCCTTGAGCGGCATCAAAGCAAAGGTCGAGGGTGCACCAAAATTGCGACTACGGATGAGTCACAATTTTTCGGGGGGGGGGGGGTGGGCGGGGATGATGGAAAAGGTACCCCTCGAAGAAATAAGTTAGAGAATGAATCTCCATATTGAGAAGTGGAGCGAGCAACACGAAATACATTTTGATTCTTAGGGGCTTTGGGGTGGGTCAAAGCCCCTTATTTTTTAAAGGGATGGGAATATTTTTTGAACGTTGAGCTTCACCCATGGGTTTCAGACTATGGTATTGTGATGTAAAATAGTATATAATGAGTCTATGATAGACCTTAGATATGATATATTTGGATGTAATTGATGAGATTCACTTAGATGTAACATTGTTTTGAGTCTAACTATGTGGTTCTGGGTTAGAGGAAAGGCTCCTGCAGTAGAGTGCACGGATACATTAGGAAGTCTACAGTGGAGTGTGCAGATACCTTAGGAAGTCTACAACAGAGTGCATGGATACCTTAGGAAGTCTGAAGCTATGTGCATATACCTCTACAGCTAAATGTGTAGGGCGGAGCTAGATGTATTGAGAATATTTTAATGATAATGAAAGACTTTTGAAGACACATATGTGTTTCTGTTGATGTGTTTTATTTACTTTTTTTTATGATTATTTGTGCGAAGTAACAGTTTTGATCTCTATTTTCATAATGAATTTCTATTTATGGTTGTTTACATTGTTTTATAATTGATTAAGTAAGATCGTGTAGTCTAAAATTCAGTTCAATAGATGTGTTGAACGACAACCGTATTATTGATAGATCTAATCTACGAAGTTCTGCTAAGTATTTAAAGGAAGAAAAACCATAAAAGCCACATTCCATTATCCCCCTAGATGCAGAAACCTGGTTCTAGCATCCCCCTATATTGCCTCGGGTGAGACTTCGGTCAATGCAAGAAAATTGTTGCTCAAAAGGGTCGGTAAGAGTGGGTTTTGTTGGTTCGCGCATCTAAAGACAAATTGTTCTATTTTCGTGACCAACATCTAACTAAGGGATATTTGGATGTGGCATATTTCTAAGAAAGAGATTGAAGATTGGTTATATCTAAAATAATGCTAATTTTTTGTCCAAGAAAACAGAAATATGTGCATATCTATTGAACATTGGTTACAGTAGTATATCTTTACATATGAGTACATGATCTTTTTCTCGTCATTTTCTAGTGAGTAGTACGATTGGTTATCAAGAATAGTTGCACAAACATGCCATTTCAATAGTAGACCTACTGCGTGGACTCTAGAGTTGATCAATCAACTGAAGAAGACTGATAATGATATCGCAAGGGCTATTGATTATTGGATCGATAATATCCTTGGAGGATTTATCACTAATTTCGTGATCAATACTTCTCAATATTATAGAAATAAGAGCGCAAGTTTTTCAAAAGTCATAGAGGTACCTACTTAGACTCCTTGAAGTTCTGGCTTAAAATTATATTGTGTGAGAATGGTGTACTGTAGATGTGCTCAAATTTTTGTTCGGAGGAAGAGACACTGGCGCTACGCGAAGCAGTAAAATATTTAGGAAAAATTGGGGTACTTACATTGAATCTGAATATAGTCCGCTATTTGGATCTGACATAGGAGAAAGAAAGAAAGCTACAAGAGCCTTTCCTCTAACCCAAAACCATAGACTCAGACTCAAAACAATGTTACACCTAAGTGCATCTCATCAATTACATCCAAATATATTCTATCTAAGGTATAGCCTAGACTCATTATATAGTATTTTACATCATAATACCATGGTCTGAAACCCATGGGAGGTGCTCAACACTAAAAAAAAATTGCCATCCTTTTACAAAATAAGGGGCTTTGAGCCACCCCAAAGCCCCTAAGACTCAAAATGTACTTCGTGCTACTCACTCCACTCCTCAATATGTTGAGTATTTCCCTAACTTCTTTCTTCAAGGGGTACCTTGTCTAATAGCCCCCAACACAAAATTGTGACCCTTACAGATTCGTAATGCTGGTGCACCCTCGATATTTTTTTTGATGTCATTCAAGACATCCTTCAGTGGTGGAGTTGCATCAGTGAACTTCTATTTCAAATTATTGAACCTCGCTCACTTGATTCATGCTCTCCTGAAGCACACTCGTTTGAGTCATGCTTTCCTGCACTGTGCTCATCTAAACTTAGAACTATATTATAGCCTTATTTCCTCTATTAAATGTATGGAGCATTAAGACTCTTCACCAACAATATAGTCATTGTGAATATCTAGGGATAGATATTTCCCTATATAACTTTAATCAGTTTCCATTGATATGCCGAGGAAAAAACTCTCCATTCAGCTTCATGAGCTGAACTATGCCCCCTTCCGAGACATTCCTCACAACGTACGTACCCAACCAATGAATTTTCAGCTTTCCCGAGAAATTTTCAAACCTACTGTCATATAAAAGAACTAGCTCCCCATCCTTGAAAATATTTTAATCAATATGTTGGTCATGCCATGCCTTCTCTCTCTCCTTCTAAACCTATTGGTGTAACAAAGTCATGCACCTATCTTCTTCGAGTGTGAGCCATTTCTCCAATATATGTTCTATAATGTTCCTATCTGCCATATTTGAACTGTTGCGATGTAGATAATAGGCACAATATCTCCATTGGTATCACTCCTTCTTGGTCATACACTAAACGAAATGAATTTTTACTGGTCGTTTTCTTACATCTAGTCCTCTAGGCCCAAAATACTACAGTAATGCGCAGCTCTAGTCATCCCTACTGATATTGTACACCATTTTTAGAACATTTTCAAAAAACAAATTGAACGATTCTACCATTCCATTCACCTAGGGTGATAATGCGTACTCTTGTCACAATTCATTCAGAATTATTCAATGAAGGCTTCAATAGTGCTATTCAATAAATGTGTTCTCATGTCACTCATCAAGATCTTTGGACAACCAAATCGTGACACAGTATGCTCTAAAATGAACTTTGTTGCCATGTCTGTAGTACAATTCTTCATTGGTTGCACCTCGACCTATTGATTGAGGTATCGGGTCACAGTAATAATGTACCACACACCTGTTTTCTTTCTTGTTGGATCAGTTGGTCCCACAAAGTTAATCGCCTATTTGTGAAAGGACTAAAACATAACATGGGGATGCAGTGCCATTTCATCTCTCCACGATGGTTTTCTAGTTCTCTGATAAATAGTGCATGTGCTACAATACTCCTTGGAATCTTTGTGCAACGTTAGCCACCATAATCGATCTCACAAAATATTTTGTGCACTAGATTTCCCTATATAGTGACCTCCAGCCACTCCACCATATGCTTCAAGCAGTATGTTGTCTCATAAATGCTCAAGAATATGTCTTCACAGAATCTCATTAGCCCCCATTTTGTATAGATTTCCTGCAATCAAAGTAAAATCTATCACCATTACTATTAGTTATTTCTTCTACTACATAGTTTACTCCACAAGTGTCATTCCCGTACAGAGAAACTGAATGATATATTGGAAATCCTCATATGCAACCTTGATAGTGAAAAACTCCACATCAGGTAATCCTTCCTCAAGGTTCATTGGTTCTTCACCTGTCTCGATCCTAGATAGATGATTTGGTATAACATTCAAACGTCCTAGCTTGACAATTAGTTCAAAACCATATTGTTGGAATAATAATGACTGTCAATAAATCCCCCCCCCCCACCCCAACACAAGCTTGTTGGCCAGGTACTTCAAAGTAGAATGATCCGTGAACATTTTGAAGTGCTCACCTAAGAGATAGTGTCTAAATTTTTGGAGCGCATATAACATTTCCAGCCCTTCGTGCTCTATGATGGAGTAGTAACTATTTTCCTTAGACAACTTCTGGCTTGCGAAATCTAGAGGGTGATCAACGTCTCCTTCTCTAGGTTGTGCTAACACAACTCCCAAAGCTATGAAGCACACATCGACATGCACATGAACCAATGAATATTGAGGAAGGATTACCTGATGAAAAATTATTTGATATCAAGGTTACAGATGAGAATTTACTAGATATCATTTTGTTTCTGTCTACGAGAATCACACCTATGGAGTACACTACGCAGGAGAAGAAAGAGCTAGTAGAAAATGTGCTAGATTTTACTCTGATTGCAGGACATATGTACAAAATGGGGGCTAATGATATTCTCTAAAGGTATGTTCTTGGGCATGAACAACACAACATATTGGTTGAAGCACATGGCCGAGTGGCTCAAGGTCATTACACAGGGAAAGCTATTGCACAGAATATTCTGCGAGCTGGATTATGCTGGCCCGCAGTGCACAAAGATTTGAAGGAGTATTGTAGCACATTTGATTTTTTCCAGAGGACTTAAAGACTGTCACGGAGAGATGAAATGGCATTTCATCCCAAAATTACGTTGCAAGACTTTTATAAATGGGAATTTAACTTGGTGATACAAATAGATCCGTCAGGAAAGAAAATGTGTGAGGCACAACCAGTGAAGAGTTGTACTGTAGACATGACGACGAAGTTCATTTTCGAGCATATTGTGTCACGGTTTCGTTGTCCAAATATATTTACGAGTGACAGGGGAAGGGATTTTTTGAATAACACTATTGAAGCCTTGACTGGATAATTCTGAATGCATCACCAGAAGAGTATGTCGTATCACCCCCGGGTGAATGGAATAGTAGAAGCCTTCAAAAAAATTCTGCAGAATACGCTGACAAAGTTGTGAAATTTAAATAAGGATGACTAGGATATGTGCATTCCTGCAGTGTTATGGACCTATAGGACTACCTATAATAAGTTGACCGATCATACTTCATTCTATTAGTGTATGGATAAGAATAAGCGATGCCAATGGAGTATATTGTGCCTAGTCTTTGCATCGTAGTAGTTACGAATATGGTGGACAACAAATATGGAATAGAGATTGGATCAATTACTCGCACTAGAAGAATATAGATTCATAGATGGGTTCCATAAATAGGATCCAGAGGGAGAGGGCCTCGCATGACCGACATATTAAGCATAAGACGTGCAAGGATGGGGACCTAGTTCCTTTATATGACAAAAAGTTCGAAAAGTTCCCAGGAAAGCTAAAAATGCACTGGTTGGGTCCCTACATCGGTAGGAATGTCTTAGAAGGGGGTCCAATTTAGGTCACAAAGTTGAATGTACAGTTGTTTCTTGGGTGTATTGATGGTAGACGATTGAAGTTATACAAGGAAGACTCTATCCCTGGAGGATCGTAACGACTATATAACTGAAAAAGAGTATTAATGCTCCGCATAGTTAATAGAGGTAATAAGACTATAAAAAAATTGCAAGTTCAGATGATTGAGGTGAAGGCAAGCATGAGTCAAGCGAATGGGCTTCAAGAGAACATGACTAACGCAAGTGAGGTCCAAGAATTTTAAACAGAAATGCGCCAATGCAATTCCACCATTAAAGGATACCTTGAGTGGAATCAAAGAAAATATTAAGGGTGCACCAACATTGTGACTTAGGATGAGTGATAGTTTATGTGTTGGGGGCCTAATTTACAAGGTGCCCCTCGAAGAATGAAGTTAGATAAAGACTTCTCACATCGAGGAGCAGAGCGCGCAACACAAAGTACATTTTCAATCTTAGGTGCTTTGGGGTGGGTCAAAGCCCCTTATTTTGTAAATAGATGGGAATTTTTTGTGAACTTTGAAGTCTACCCATGGGTTTCGGACCACAGTATTGTGATGTAAAGGACTATATAAGGAGTCTAGGATAGACCTTATATATGATAGAATTGGATGTAACTGATGAGATGCCCTTATATGTAACATTGTTTTGAGTCTGAGTATGTGGGTTTTGGTTAGAGGAAAGGCTCCTGTAGTTGAGTGTGAAGAGACCTTAGGAGTTATGTAGCGGAGTGCGCATACCCCTCCAGTTGAGTGTGTAAGGTGCAACTGGATGTATTGAGAATATCTTAATGATAATGAAATACTTTTGAAGAAATATATATGTTTATGTTGATTTGTTTTATTTACATTTTGTTTATTATTATCTGTGCTAAGGGTTTTGATCTATAATTTCATACCGAAGTTTTGTTTATGGTTGTTTACATTTTTTGATACTTGATTAAGTAATGTCATGCGGTCTGCAAGTCAGTACAACCGATGTTTTGAACAATGAATTTATTAAATATAGATCATTTTTGTGAAGTCATTTTAAGTATAGAAAGTAAGAAAATCCCTAAAATCCACATTACATTGTCCCTTTGGATGCAAAAATTTGTTCTCGTGTTTCCGTATATTTCTTCGAGTGAGACTTCAGTCTGTGTAAGAAGATCATTTCGAAAAGTGTCGGTAAGAGTGGGTTTTGTTGGTTTGCGCAACCACATTTGAACCTAGGTCTAGGACCAATCATGCCAAAAGAGTCCACATATTATTATTATTGTGCACCATAGAAGCCCACTGTTGTTATTTTTTTCCCTTAAATTATTATTGTTATGTTGGCTTTAATTATATTTTGACCCCTTAGACTCCTATTTATATAAAGGAGGTTTCGTCAATTTAATCATCCAATAATTTTTCATTTATGTAATGTAAAGGAGGTTCCCCCCTTAAAGAGGATAATTTGTAAGTCTTTGATCTATGTTTTCTTCTATTTTTTGAGTTGGTTGCATAAAAAAAAATTCAAGGCAGAAAGGAATGAAATAGATGTTTTTTTATGGGAAAATATCAATATTACATAAGATATTCAATCGCGGCCTCTCTAATTGAAATAGTTATAAAAGAACCGAGGTATAGTGTTTCTCAAGGTATATAAAAATTCTTGGAAAAAAATAGTCATATGCTACATAATGACCTTCAACTCATTGTCATTATTCTTTGGCCGTTTGAAGAAGAAGTGGAGCGAGCACCAAGGATTAGAATTTTAGCAGTTCCAAAGAAGTTAATGCAACTATCTAATTGAATTGTATTGTTTTTTTTATTTATATGGTTATTTTATTCTTTTTGGGGGGTCGACATTAATTTTTTATTATTTAATTGGATGTGACATATTTATAGATCGCCTTCATACATGGATATAGAATGACCCTCTCAGTGCAATAAAATGAAAGATGCATAAGGTCAATCCATAAAGTAAATTTGTTTTTAGCTGTAGATGAATTGAATTTAAAAAAATTAAATAACTGGGATGATGGGATAGTTAGGATAAGGATGACCATTTTGAAAGAACATTAGTATTCGATGACTCAAATCTACGATTGGGAAATTTGGATAATTGGGATCAGGGTATAATTGGGATAAGGATGACTGCTTTAAAAGAACATTAGTATTCTATGACTCGAAGACTCAAATATAAAATTAAGATAAGGATGATAGTTGGAAAAAGGATGAATATTTTGAAGAACAACTTGAAGGAGTAAATAACTTGATTCGCAAGAGACTCAATTTCTCACTGGAAAATTATTCCATTATGCCATCTATTTAGCTTTGTGTATATCGCGACAGTCAATATGGTATAACATGATCATCTAACATCACTTTCTTGAGACATTTTTTGTGTGTGAGGGTTACTCAAAAATTTTAATGGGATGCATTATTGGATAATGATGACCATTTTGCAAAAATACATCGATGAATTAGACATGTTCAACAAGATATCACCCTGTAATTTCTCCATGGAATATATTGATTTTCTGTTATCTTTTATGCTCTTTGTATATGGTGATACTCTCTATGGAAGAATATTACCTTCCTATGTTGAGATCATTGATCCCACTATCCCTAGTTTGTTTGCTAGCTGTCATAGCGATTTTGAATTTAGTTCAATTAGTAGAGTTCTAGTTGAGTCTTTCTTGAGATATTTATTGATTTTGTTTCCTTGTATCCTGTATAATATATTAACCTATTACTCAGTTATAAGAATATTTTTTCACTCCATTTGTAATTTTGAGTTTGTTCTCTTTGTTTTCCACCTCTGCAATATTTCTCATGGTATCAAAGTGTGAGGATTTGTAAGAATCTTTGAGAGTAACATTTAAAAAGTTGAAGCACAAAGATAAAGAGCTTGAAGAGGGAAACAATGAAGGTCACTCCTAATAAGAAGCTTGGTGTTTCCAAGACGATGAAGGGTAAGAAGGAGAAGCCAAATACATTTTAAATCTATATAAAATAAATCACATGTCAAAGGTTTGGAAAGTCAGTGACTTCATGGAACCCTGTATGTCAACTTCTTCCATTAGAGCAAAAGAACCCTTGGAGCTAGTCCACAAAGATATTTTTGGTCCAACAAAAACACAATCCATTGGTGGTAGACTTTATTTTCTAACCTTTATTGATGACTATAGTAGGAGAGTATTGATTTATTTTCTAAACAATAAGTCTAATACATTATCAAGGTTCAAAGAGTTGAAAGTAGAAGCAGAAATGAAAATAACCAAGCTATTAAAAGTACTCAGGTCAGAAAGAGGAGGAGAATATGGTTCCAATGATTTCAAATATTTTTATCAAATATAAGGCATCATTGTGTAGAACATAATGAGATACACTCCACAACAAAATGGAATAGCGATAGAAAAAACTAGTCAATCATGAATATGGCAAGATGCGTGCCTCACAAAAAGAAGTTGTCTAATAAGTATTGGGTTGAAGCTATTTATACTGAAGTATATGTTCTAAAAATTTCTCTGAAAACTAGTTTCATAGATACAATACCTCAAGAAGCTTGGGATTGTAAGAAGGTGAATATTTCTTACCTTTGAATATGTGGTTTTGTAGAATTTTCACATGTTATACAAAAGCTATGAATGAAATTGATGGCAAAAGTGAACAATGCATCTTTGTAGGCTATAATGAATAGCTAAAATCATATAGAATGTATAATCCACTCTACAAGAATTTTTTGTTAAGTAGATATTTTAAGTTATATGAAAACAAATATTGGTGTGAGAAAATAGATGAACCTCTAGATCAACATGTTCATCCACCAAGGTTGCCAATATTGCAGGTACAAGAAGATCCACACCACTTTAAAAAGTGTACCTTTTACAACAATGAATCCATAAATGAATCGTCATCTTCAAAAGATAATAATAAAGCCAAAAGCATTAGGGATATATATGAGTAAGAGCATTATCTTTACCAAAAAATTATTTTTTCCTTTATTTCTTGTCAACCAACCCACTTTTAAGTAGTAGTAAAAGAGAAACATTGGGGTGATGGAGTGAATTGGGAAATACCAACCATAAATAAGAATGAAACTTGGGAATTGTTCAATCCCCTAAAAGAGAAAACCAATATTAGTGTTAAGTGTGTCTACAAGACCAAATTGAATGAAAACGGAAAATTCAAAAAGCATAAGGCAGGGTTGGTTGCGAAATGGTTCTCTCAACATCTCGGAATATACTATGGTGAAACCTTTGCTCTAGTTGCAAGGTTAGATATAGTCAGAACTATGTTGACCACTAAAGCTCAAAATAAATGGCATGTTTTTCAATTGGATGTTAAATATGATTTCTTAAATGGCATATTGTAGGAAGAGGTTTATGTGGATCAACACCTAATTTTAAACTTCGAAGACAGTAAAAGAAAGTGTATAACTTAATAAGAGTTTTATGTGCCTTTAAATAAGCTTCCTGAGCTTCGTACAATCGAGTTGACTCATACCTTAACAAAAGTGGATTCCACAGAAGCAGCCATGAGCCAACTCTTTATACAAAAAAGCATGAAGGTAAAATTCTCAGTTTTTTCCTACATGTTGGTTATTTTATATATATAACTAGTTTTTTGGTTGAATAATTCATAGAAGCCATGCAAAAAAAATTTTACATCACCAATCTTGGCCTCATGAAATATTTCGTAGAAATTTAAATTCAACAATCTGCAAATATAATTTTTCTCTATCATCAAAAGTATGTTACTGACATCTTGTACAAGTTTGGAATGATTAGTTGTAAACTATATAACACTCCAATTGCTATAGGAACCAAGCTAAGTAAATAATATGAAGGGCCATTCTTTCATTCCACTTTGTATAAAAGTCTAGTTGGTAGTCTCTTGTATCTCACTACAACTAGACCTTAGATCATATATGTAGCTAGTTTTGTTTCTATATTTATGTAGTCACCCATTCCTTATCATTGGAAAGTTGAAAAAATCATCTTAAGATATGTTATACGGATATTTGATTATAGATTATTCTACAAGAATTCTAAATATTTCTCACTCTTATTCCACACAGATAGTGACTAAGCAATCAACATAGATGATAAAAAAACACATCATGGTACGCTTGTGACTTAGGAACAAATCTAATCTCATGGGATTCTAAGAAAAAAACCCAATGTTTAAATATCTTCTACGGAGGCAGAGTATGTGTTGCAACTTCAACAACATGTAAAGTAGTATGGATGAAAATGTTATCAATTTATCTTTCAAAATTTTAAAAGATGAAAAATCCTATTTTCTCTGATAATAGCTCTGCCATTTACTTATCCAAAAAACATGGGTTTCATAAAAAAAATAAAACAATATTTCTCTACTAGAATATGTAGAGAAAAAAAAAACACTTGGAGTTAGTCCACACATATATGTGGTCGTTCGCAAACACAATCCATTGGTTGAGATATTTATTTTTTAACCTTTATTTATGACTATAGAAAGAAAATATGTATTATTTTCTCAAAAATAATTCCAAATTATACATTCTCAACGCTAAAAGAGTTCAAAGAAGAAGTTGAAAAGAAAAGTGGAAAGTTATTTAATGTACTCAGGTCAGATGGAGGAGGAGAATATAGTTCCAATGATTTCAACGCATTTTTTCAACAACAAGACATCATCATGAAAAAAACTACTAGATACACTTCACAACATAACGAATTATTACAAATAGAAAACTAATCAATCGTGAATATGGAAATATGCATGCTTCACGAAATGAAGTTGTCCAATGAGTATTGGGATGAAGTTGTGGCTACTGCATTGTATTTTCTGAAAATACCTCTAACAACCAATGTCAAAGATTCAATACCTCAAGAGGCTTGTGATAGCAATAGGGTGAATTCCTTTCACTTTTGAATATTTTATTTTGTAGCATTTGCACATGTTACAGACAAGTTGTGAAAGAAACTTGATGAAACAAGTGAAAAATGCATATCTATAGGTAATAATGAACAATAAAAAACCTATAGACTCTATAATCCACTCACCAAGAAATTTTATGTTAATTAGAGATGTTAAGTTCTCTAAAAAAATATTGGCGTGAGAAAATTCATAAGCCTTTATATCAACATGTTCATCCACCAATGCTACCAAGATTGTATGTACAAGAAGAGCCACACCACCCTAAAAATTGCACCTATTCTAGAAATGAATCCAACAATGAATCATCATCTTCATATGATAATAGGAAAACTTAAAGCATTAGGGATATAAATGAGCTAGACCATGATTTTAAGAAAAGAAAAAAAAAATCCCTTCTTTCCTATCAACCAACCCACTTTGAAGTAGTAAAAAGAAGCATTTGATTTATGTAATGAATAAGGAAATCATATAAATAATAAGAATTAAACCTTGGAACTGGTTGATCTCCTAAAAGGAAAAACTAGCATTGATTTTAAGTGGGTCTACAAGACCAAATTGAAAGAAATAGGTAAAATTAAGAAACATAAGGAAAGGCTAGTTTCCAAAGGGTTCCCTCAAGAAATTGGTGTATACTATGGAAAAAAATTTCCTAAAGTACCATGGTTAGATATAGTGATAACTATTGTTTCCATTGCAGCCCAAAATAAATGGAAATTGTTTCAACTGGATGTCAAATATTCTTTCTTAAATGGCATACTAGAGGAATATGCTAGTATCGATTAACCACCTAGTTTTGAAGTTCAAGGACAATAGCATAAAGTGTATAAATTGAAGAAATTATTATATAGCTTTAAATAAGGTCCCCAAGCATGGTACAATTTAATTGACTCTTACCTCATAAAAAGTGGATTCTATAGAAGCAACCATGAGCCAATTGTATATACAAAAAACTATGAAAGAAAAATTATCATTTTTTTCCTTTATGCTTATTATTTTATCTATATATGTAATCTAGTGTTAAAATAATTCAAATCTTCCATGCAAACCGAATTTGACATGACTGATCTTGTGCTCATGAAGTATTTCTTAGGAATTGAAATTTGACAATCTGCAGATGGAATTTTTGTCTGTCAACAAAAGTATTCCAATTACAGCCTAAAAATGTTTAGAATGATCATTTGTAAACCAGAAAAAAATCCAATTTCTCTAGGAACAAAGATGAGAAAACAATATCAAGGACCATTTTTTTATTATACTTTGTACAAAACTATAGTAACTAGTTAGTAGATCCTCTATCTCACTACAACTAGACATGACATCATGTTTGTAGCTAGTTTTGCTTCCATGTTTATGGAATCACCCAATACTTCCCATTAGAAAGTTGCAAAAATAATGTTAAGACATGTTGCAGGGACACTCAATTATGGCATATATACAAGAATTTTGAATATTTCTCACTCTCAGGCTACACACATAGTCAGTATGTATGAAGCTTAAATATCAGAAAAACAACTCAAGGTATGATTTTCAAATGGGAACAAATCTAATCTCATGTGTGTCTAAGAAATAGTCCATTGTTTCAATATATTCTAGATAGGTAGAGTACATAGTTACACCTTCAATGAATTTTGAAGAAGTAAGGTCGGGAAGGATACTAAATTGTTTATCAAATGTTCAAAATGAGCCTACTCCTATTTTCTGTGATAACAACTCAGCCATTGACTTATCCAAAATTATGTGTTTCATAAAGAAGATGTAAATAAAAGTAACCCTTGGAGCGAGGCCACACAAATATTTGTGGTCTAATGCAAATACAATCCATTGTTGGCAATATTTATTTTTTGAAATTTATTGATGATTATAGCAAGAAAATATGGATTTATTTTCTCAAAAATAAGTCAGATACATTCGCAAGGATCAAATAGTTCAAAGAAGAAAAAAAAATTGGTAATATTTTGAAATAAATCAGATTAGACAGTGGAGGAGAATAAAAATCGAATGATTTCAAAGAATTTTGTAGAAGAAAGGCATCATCGTGCAGAGAAAATCTAGTTGCAATCCATAGCATAATGGAGTTGCAGAAAGAAGAAAACGATTAATCATTAATATGGAAATATGCATGATTCATCAAAATAATTTTTCCAATGAGTATTGGGATGAAGTTGTTGCTACTCCAATATATGTTCTCAAAAAATCTGTGACAACTAGTGTCAGAAATACAATACCTCAAGATGCTTGGGATGGTAAGCAGTTGAATGTATATCACTTTGGAATATTTAGTTGTGTAGCATCTGCACATGTTCCAGAGAAGCTACAAAAGAATCTTTATGAAAAATTGGAAAATGCATCTGTGTAGGCTAGAATCAACAATAAAAATCCTATATACTATACAATCCACTCATCAAGGAATTTTTTTAAGTAGAGATGTTAAGGTATTTGAAAACAAATCATGGTGTGAGAAACATGATGAACACTCAAATAAGCATGTTCGTCCACCAAGGATGCTAAGATTATAGGTACAAGGAAATCCGTGTCGCTCTAAAAATGGTACCTCTTCTAGTAGTGAATCCAGGAGTGAATCATCATCTTCATAACAGAATAATAAAACCAAAAGAATTAGGGATATATATGAGAAAGAGAATTATTTTGACAAACATTTCCCCCCCCTTATTTCTTATCAACCAACCCACTTTGAAAAAGTTGTAAAAGAGAAACATTGGGTTGTTGCAATGAATTAGGAAATCACATCCATAAGTAAGAATGAAACTTTGGAAGTGGTTCATATCCCAAAATCAAAAACCAACATTTGTGTCAAGTGGGTCTACAAGACCAAAATGATTGAAAAAGATAAAATCAAGAAACATAAGGCAAGGCTAGTTTGTGAAGGGTTCTCTCAAAAACATTGCATAGGCTATGGTGAAACCTTTGATCCATTAGAAATATTAGATGTTTTAAGAAGTATTTTATCCACTGCAGCTCGAAGAAATGGCACTTTTTACAACTGGATGTCAAATATACTTTCTTAAATGGCATATTGCAGGAAGATGTTTTTGTGGAACATCACCCTAGTTTTGAAGATCCAGGAAAATAACATAAAGTGTATAAGTTTGTTGTGTAACCAGCTCCAAAAAGAGAAGAAAAGATATATAAACGCCTTAGAAATGAGCCACTTCGAGGGGGAAACCTCCAATACATTACATAAATGAACAATTCTTGGATGATACAATTTACAAAACCTCCTTTCTATATATAGGAGTCCATGGGGCCATAATGTAATCCTAGTGGGCCACAATGTAATCCTAGCCGACCTAACAATAATAATTTAAAGGCACAATAATAACAAAATGGGGGTTACAAGGGTACAATAATAACAATAAGGGGGGCTACACTAACATACTAAGGGGCTACACTATTAATATAGGGACTTAACATGCCCCTCTCCTTCAACAAGTGTTGTCCTCAACGCTTGATTATTTCTTGATGCTTCTGTATAAAATTCCCATCTTCCCATGTGAAATATTCTACAGGAAAGTTCTTCCACTTTCTGAGATACTCTGAAATTGATCGTACTTGTTGAGTTCTTGTTTCTATGACTACTTCATAACTTCTTTCGATATGATGTTGATCTTTCTGTTGTTTCATTAGATTCTTTACCAAAGTTGGGTTATCCTTTGAGAGTTTGAGAACTTGTTGTTGATGCTCGATGTGATCTTCCACTAATTTATCATCCATATTAGCTATTATTTGATCCTTCAAACCATCCAACTTAGCCTCCATTTCTGCTTTTAAACCATCTATTTCATCTTCGGTTGCTCTTCGTAAGATCGAAATTTGTTGCACTTGGTACTGTAATTTTGATATCTCATATTGCAATTCTTCCTCCTCATGCGTCATAGTATAGCTTTATGAGGGCTTAATGGGTATGGAATTATTTTTTGGAGGCATAATAGAACCCATTACTGACAAAAATTCTCCAATATGCCCTTGGAATCAATTCAACTTGATTCTTCAAACAAGACTTATGCAATTCGGAAAAAAAACAATACGCACCTTTTTCTTGCTTTTGAGGAGCTCGATATTGAAATTGGATAATCTCTATGATTGCAGCACTTAAATATTTTAATTTTAGCACTAAATTATCGCTTTTAATTCTCTTTTGAATTCCACAGGTATGACCTTATTTGGATTCTCCAAGACAAATTTGTGCCCAATCTCCCACAATAACCTAATTCTGGACTGGTTCAGTAGAGTGAACTTGTACGATTTTCCACGTGTCATTGTTTTTTCCTTTGCCTCTGAAATTGATAGAAAAGAAACTACGGTCCATGTACTTGTGACCACTTTTTACGGAACTCCCATCCGATCCCCAGAGAGAGAGTTATTGAACTTTTCCCACGATCACCTCTTTGAGATGAAATTCAAGAGCCTGAAAAAGCACTACCTTCCACAGATCATATTTCCAAACATATTGCGAACCAAGCTCTGAAATTTTTTTACAAATTTCCTTAGGATTTTATTTTCGCACCATATGAATTTCAGATTCGGAAACTTCGTAGAAAAAACGTTATAGCGAAAATTCCACGATGACCTGTTTAGGAGCCTGAAAAAAGACCTAACTTCCACAGATGATATCTCAAAACATATTGTGAACCAAGCTCTGAAATTTTTAGGAACTCTTCCACAGGATTTTGGCTTCGCACCCTAAAAATTTTAGCTTTTGAAACTAAGTAGAAAACAAGTTATAGCGAAAATGCCACGATGACCTGTTTGGAGCAGCGAAACCCTAGAATCGAAAGCTCTGATACCAAATGTTGTGTAACCAGCTCCAAAAAGAGAAGAAAAGAGATATAAACGCCTTATAAATGAGCCACTTATGGGTGGAAACATCCAATACATTACATAAATGAAAAATTCTTGGATGATACAATTTACGAAACCTCCTTTCTATATATAGGAGTCCATGGGGCCATAATGTAATCCTAGTGGGCCACAATGTAATCCTAGCCGACCTAACAATAATAATTTAAGGGCACAATAATAAAAAAATGGGGGTTACAAGGGTACAATAATAACAATAAGGGGGGATACACTAACATACTAAGGGGCTACACTATTAATATACGGACTTAACAAAGTTGAAGATATGTAAATATGGCTTGAAAAAATGTCCAGAAGCTTGTTACAGTCGAATTGACTCTTATCTCATCAAAAATGGATTCCATAAATGGAACCATGAGACAACTCTTTATACAAAAGCCATGAAGTTAAAATTATCATTGTTTTCCTTTATGTTGATTATTTTCTCTATACATGTAATATGATGTTAGAAGAATTCAAATCTACCATGAAAACTAAATTTTACATGACTGGTCTTGATACCGTAAAGTATTTCTCAGGAATTGAATTTGGCAATCTACATATGGCATTGTTGTCTATCTACAAAATTATATGAGTGACATCCTACAAAATTTTAGAATGCTCTGTTATCAACGAGTAGACACTCTAATTACGCTAGTCAGCAATATTGGAAAATAATATAAGGACCATCTGTTGATCCTACTTTGTACAAAATTATAGTTCGTAGTCTCTTGTATATCACTATAGCTAGAACTGTCATCATTTTTGTAGCTAGTTTTATTTCTAGGTTTATCGAATTACCCAATAGCTACCATTGTAAATATGTAAAATTATTAAAATATGTGGTAGGGGCACTGAATTATGTCTTATTCTACAAGAATTTTGAATATCTCTCACTCCCAAGCTACACAGATAGGAGCTATGAAGGAAACATAGATTATACGAAAATCACCTAAGGGTATGCTTTTCACTTTTGAACAAATCTAATATCATGGGAATTCAAGAAGCAACCCATTGTTTCAATATCTTCTAGAGAGGAAGAGTATGCAACTCTAACTTAAGTAGCTTGTCAAGAAGTATGGATGAGAAGGGTATTGAATGATATTTAAAATTTTCAAAAGGAGCCAACTCCTATTTTATGTGATAGAAGCTCTACCATTTCCTTATCATAAAATCATGTCTTTCATAAAAGGAGAAAACATATTGACACATAGTTTCACTTCATGTGAGAGGTTGGAAATAATGGACATATATTTCTTCATTTTTTTGTATCACGAGATCAACTTCTAGACATTTTTACAAAACTATTTGGAAAAATAATTGGCCAGTTATCCTTGTTTGAATGGTTGGTGGCATTTGGTATGTTTTCATTCATGTAAACTAGGGGAACATTGGTGTGTATGGTGTGTTGATATCAGGGGAGTCACATGGCTATTGCAATTTCTCGTAGAGAATCATCACACTATAAGGCTAAAGGGAGATACCATAAAAGGATGACTATGATGGTTGGGGACTCCCATTCCTTGAAGGAATTTCTACCTCTTGATTTTATCTCAAATGCTCTTGGAAAAGGCATAGTTGGGTTATGATTGAAGAAATATCTCTAATGGTATGTGGAAGTATGTAACTGATCTCTTTGTTAGAAAGTTATTAAAATTCAAACTCAAGATCTCTGGGATCCTAAAATCTCGAAACTTTATTAATAAGTGAAGTTCGCTAACAAAGAACCAAGTTGTAGTCACAAAATCCAGGAATCCCAAAAAATTATTAATAAGTGAAGGTCTTGTTAGAGAAATTTTGAGGTCTAAAATGGGCCTCCTAAGAAAAATGTACAACCAAAATAAAATTTATAAGAAAAAATAGGATTCAACATGATGATGTGAACCATGGGGGATGATTCACCATTTTTGGGGTAAAAAAGTAAAAATATTAAAAAATAATAAAATAATAAAAGTACTTTTGCAACTTTTATTTTCAACTTATATCCCTAAGTTTTTACTCAAATTTCAAGAGGGGGTACTCACTGGATTAAAAATTTAATTCCTCATCCAAGGAGTACCCATGTTGCGTACTTTTAATGGTCCCTGCTACATGAAAAATGAGAAATACATGAAAAAAAATTATTGCAATCACATTTTTCATGTATTTATCGTTTTTTGTGTAGCAGGGTCCATAAAAATTATGAAACATGGGTAATATTTGGATGAGGCATTAAATTTTACATCTAAAGAGTGTTCCCGCTCGAAATTTGAGTAAATCCATATCGATATAAGTTGAAAATATGAGTTGAAAAAGTAGTTTTTTTGTTTTCCCTCTAAAATTTGATGATGTAATCTAATATTATTTTATTATTTCCCATATTATTTTATAGTTTCCTTAGGAGGCCCATTTTAGACCTCAAAATTCCCGTAATTCTAACAAAGAACTCTATCAAAATCTTGTAACTTTATTGATAAACGTCTCGGAAAGTTTTAATCCAGGTTAGTAAGTAACAACATTTTGTTGGAAATATTGTCATTAATGACAATAAGGCAATAAGGCAATATGGCAATAAGGCAATGAGGCAATGAGGCAAAGTAACAAACATGAAATAAAGAGAGAGAGCATAAGACAAATAGCTACAAAGGCAGAGAAAGCGAATATAATAAGAGGTAGAACCGTTATCAGAAGCAGCAGAGGCAGAGCAGTTATAAAATTCCAAGCCGGGCGTTATATATATATATATATATATATATATATATATATATATATATATATATATAAATTC